>OY998271.1:46109184-47359184 GCA_963922045.1 Persicaria maculosa | reverse complement strand
TAATATATAAAGATTTAAATATAGATTAATAATAGACATTAGATTTAATTCAATGCGTTGAATTAAACTCAATGGTTAGTAAATGGGTAAAAAAATAAAAGGAAAAAAATGTAAATGTATAAAAGAGATGAAGATAAAAAAAAAAAAAATAAAAGAAAATTGTGATTAGTTAAAAAACCTTAAATTAAGGAGGTGTTAACACCTCATAAAAAAGTCAAAACCAACACAATTTAAAGAAAAAATATCAAAACCAACACAATTTAAAGAAAAAATAACTCAAAATAATACGGAGTATCAACTTTTAATACAAAATAATACAAATTTTAGTTTTGACTAATCCATGTACGAACTATGGCACTATGCCTATATTAACTTAAAACAATAATGTTCTCAATTTTGACTATTTTTCCAGCAAAAATTGTCCGAATTGAGAATCCTATTGTTTTTGGTTAATTTAAAGAAGGTATTTTGTTGGGTGAGATTGTAGGAAACACTGCGGCGAACAGGGGCTGTTGGGCTCGGTTTCACAGCCGCGACTTAGAACTCACTGCGGCGAAAGTGATCTGGGTTCTAACTCATGGCCACGACTTAGATCTCACAACGGCGAAATCCTCCAGAAGTTGTTTTTTTCACTTGAATTGTCATCCGGCCTTCGATTTTTGGGCTTAGTCTTCAAAAAAGTGATGATTGAGGTGTGTTTGGAGGATTTTGTGATTGGAGAAACACAAAAGATGAGATTTGCACTACAAAAAAGAATGAAATTTGCCACACTTGCTAGCTTCGGCAGACGTGTGGCGTGGAAATTGATACCCTTTTGCCACGGAATTAGCCACGGGAGGCGTTGCATCGCGAAAAAAACCAAGTCAATAGCTTCGGAATGTAGTTGTCGTAGCTACCACTAAAAAAAAAAAAGAAATTTGCCACGCATGTTAGCTACGGAAAGAGTCTACCATAGCTATTGGATAGATTTTAGGTATGGCGTAGTGATGGCAAGGGCCTGCCGTAGCTAAAAATGAGTAAAATTTGCCACGGCTTCGTTACCTCCGTAGCTAAACATAACATGTTATTTTTTGAAAAAGCAAAACACGACTAAAAAAAAAAGAAATATAATTAAAAGGGCAATAAAACTGAAAGTGGAAGCTACATCGATTTTTTCTCAAAAAACAAAAGCTACATCGATCCAAGCTCCCAGCAAACCAAAAGGTAACCCAACCCTAACCTAACCCTCAAATCCTCCAGAGGACTCACCTTGCTCCGGCGGCCCCTTGCCGCCGAGCTACCGTGAAGGACTTTCGGTGACGCCGGCCTATTTGTCGTCATCGGTAATCGAAATGTAACCTGCAATCCCTAACCAGCTCACCCGCTTTCTCCCCCATCTTCTCCCTCAAAGAAGCTGACCGACGCAAGAAATGTAGAGCGAAGGTCGCCGGTGCTAAGAAGACAGCAACCGAGTACCCGGGAAAAGTCTAAACCTCGTAGATTCAAGGTCATCGGAGACTCATCTACAACCAATTTTGTGTAATATCTCTCTCCCTTATTTCTCATATCTAGAGTTGTTCAATTTGTTTGATTTTGAAGTAGATTTGAGAATGGAGGTGTTCAATGAGTTAGTGTTTGATACCCGTTTAGGGTTAGGGTTTAATTTAGGGAAAGTGGTCGGGTTTGCTTGAATATTTAGGGTTTGATTTTTCTGATAAGTGTATGCTCGAATTTGTGCCGAATTTGTTAGATTATTTGTAATTCCACTCTCCTTTATTGCTCAGATCTAGAGTGTTCAATTTTTTTTTATTCTTCCATGTGTGTTTTGATGTAGATTAGGTGGTGAATGACTTAGTATTTGAGTGTAATATGGTTTTATTTTACTTTTGCACTAGTTTACTTTGATTTCAAATATAGAATGTTCATGAAATTTCATCTCTTGATATGAATTGGATGATGAATCTTATGCTAGAGTCTGCAAGAAAAAGGATTCTTTAATGCAAATGTTGTTTTCATTTGCACATTTGGCCCATTTTTTCTCCTGCATTTATAATAATGGTATCTTTCATCTAGGTTCAAAGCTACTATACTCCTTTTGCATGACTAAACCAACCAAATCTAATGGTTTGTCAGGTTTATATATCCGTTCCTAATCAATCAGATTAGCCAATCTGTCTGAAGAAGAAAAGAAGACAATTGAGGATCCTAATGGCAGGTAATTTGTTGAATTAAAGATATTTATTTCCACCCAACAGTGATAATATACTATAAAAAATGTATTGGTTACTAGGGGAGTAGGAGGGTCTGGGGTTGGTAGGAGTGATGAAGGAAAGGCTAGTCAAGTTGTTGATGTTTTTGCCCATACACTGTTTTTGCCCAAAAAACATTACTCAATGGTGATTATTTTCAATTTTATGCATTCCTAATGTTGATCTTTTATTGGTTACTCAATGCTGATTATTTGACATAATAAGTATTTCTGAAATCTTGAAAGTTGTCCCCTTTTCACACTTAATAAGTATTTTAAAATATAAATTATTTTAGAGAAATCTTTGATATATTATATAAAATATTTTAGAGAATTCATGTATTTTAATTGGTTAATTCATTTTATCCTTATCCACTGTACTTGTTGATGTTTTGTTTAGACAATAAATAAACTCAAGTAGTGCTATTTTTCAAGTGTCATTGTGAAAGTTGTGATTAAATGCTATACCATATAATCACCATAATGTGGAAGTTGTATCTTTAAGCTAGATGGATGATTTCTGCTTGTAATTTTTTTGTTTCGGAATGTGAAATTAATGCATCAGACATCTTTTCTTGGCCGAGTCCATATAGAAAAGTAGGAGTTTGTTCCCATTTTAAGAAAATCCTGGAAACTTTGATAAGCCAGTGGATTTTTTTTATATATTATGAATTCTAGGAGTATCAATATCTAAATAGCTATATTGCATTTCGGGTTTCTTTTTTCCTTTAGCTTTTGTTAAAGCGTCGACTATTAAATGGACAGTGGGGTTAGGTAGTTGTGGGAATCGAACCAAACTGCTTTCTATAGTTTGTGAATTGTCCAGTGAAGTAAAGGGAGCACTAATATGCATCACGGTTGTCATGGCATGTGCAGAAATTAGAATTTGGATAAATAATGCTTCTGAAGAGTTGAAAAGTGTAATGCACATTAACTAAGTTGCTTCAGCAGTTCAGCTTATTTGTCCTTTCTTGAAGGACGATGTATGTAGGTATAATGTAGGTCCTTGTCATCCCAATATGTAATTAACTTTTCTTTGAAGTTATTAAAAATAGGGTGTTGTTAGATACACCGCAAATCCTCTTCTTTAATTGCACGTCCAATTCAACGTGCAATCTTTTTTAATTAATTAGCACTCTTTTCTAATTAATTAACTCATCTCAACCTTGCACGTCGAAAAGGACGTGCAAGATTTGTGGTGTATTTATCCGGACCGTAAAAATATCCACATGAAGAGTGATATCTTGCTTCATAACTTGTATTATTCATTTTTTGTAGGATGTTGCTGCCTGCTACTGTATTTTTACTCATTTCCTTCCATCATTATCAATCCAATTTAAAATTCTTACCAAATCAGAGACTCTAGTCGTTGCTTTAAAAATATCCAAATTGTTGCTTTAATATGGTTACTTATCAAATCAGAGATTCTAGTCGTTGTTTTAAAGCTGATGAGTTGAGTCTTATGCCTCATAATGCATCATCTAACTCACCCGCTTTAAATCTGACACCTGTTTTTCCTTGATTAAAGTGTACACATTTTCATGTCTCATGAACCTTGGTGTGATTCATTGCCTTTTTTTCTTCATCATGAATAACTATTTGATTATGATTTAATATTGCAGACGATTCAAAGTACTCTGCGTGACAACTCTGGTTGTGTACGTTCTTAGTTCAGCAAAGAGGAGAGAGACTTTATCTTACCAAGGTAATCCCTGTATGAAGTTGTTATGAAGTTTCAACAAAATAGGAAATACATAATATATTCTAGTAATGTTTATATGGTTATGCACTCCTTCTTTGTTATTACTTTTTATCCACTTCAACAAAGTATGAGTAAATTTTGACCTAAAAAAACGATGAATATGATTAAGCTAATATGAATCTTGATATCCCCTTTAGTAAATTATATTCTTATGTAATGTTTAAATGTTTGTGCATTGCTCTAGATAAACCTTATATATTTACAAACAAGAAAATTAGGTTATAGTGAGACTAAATGAATTGTTGTTGTACATTATCTACTGACGAAACAAGCTGATATTTTAGTGACTTTAAATTTCAGCCTCCATTTTCTTAACCTCGGGGTTTCACCTACTGACATTTCGTTACTAGAATGTCATATGCTTTATTATAGGCATATTCTTTAATTATTTGAATGTTTACCCATTTGCATGTAGGTGTTTTAAGTAGTCTGAAAAATAGGCAATTACAATGAGCATAGATAAGTCATGGGTTGATTGGGGTACTAGAGTTTCCGAGTCATATTTTGCAAAGTTAGATGAATTTTTAGACTTCGCATGTGCCGACAAGGATGTTGGGACTAGCATATACTGCCCTTGTAGGAAATGTAAGAATAGAGGATTGTTTGTTAGAGAAGTTGTGCGAAAGCATCTTCAAGACAATGGATTTTTGGTTAGTTATAAGTTATGGACTAAACACGGTGAGACTATTCATGATCTGATCGAGAAGCCGCAAGAGAGGAATGAAGTGCCACCTGAGTCAGATGGATATATGGATGTCGATATGGTGAGAATGGTGGAAGATGCTTTTGGAAGGACCAACATACTTGTGTCAAAAAATCTGGATGATGACGCTGACCGTGAGGGTGCTACTCCTGGGCCAACTGAGTGTGTAGACGACTTTATGAAGCTGATGGAAGCTGCTAATCTTCCTCTATATTCTGGTTCTAAGAAGCACTTGAAGAATTGAGATAAGCATGGGCCGGCGCATGTCACAGGGCGAAAGTCATTCGCTGAAGTAAGGCACAAGGTTCGTACGTGTACATTGCCTGATTTTATGCATCTTATTCAATTTTTAGTGCTTGCACTTTTGACTACTTATGTGGATCAACTCCATGAGATTCTTTTTTAATTTGAGTTGGATGTGTTCCATTTAACTAGTGGGTCAAAGCTGGGCAACCAACTGACAAGATGAGCATGTGGGTTTCATCTCAAAAGGCAGATGATCCCGTTGTTATTGAGACCATTGTAAGTTTCTTGAACCTTTTACTTTTCTGCATACCATATTTACTGGTTGTTTATAACTAGGTTGCCATCGTTGAGCTTCATATGTTAACCTATTTTAATAATGTAGCACGACTTCAACACCCTCTTGGAATTGGAACCTGAGGCTCAGAGACATCTTGACACCGTGAAAGATAAGATATTCCACCGGCTTATTGGACCCGATGGTCATGGATACTGCCAGACATTTGGTGCTAGTGCCCCTCCTTGTTTGGTATATAACTCTTCATCAAGCAGGCCTCATGTCGGTGTTAGTGACCTGTGGGAGATAGCACAGCAGTTGGAAGTCAACCTCAAAAGTCACTTAGAGAACTTTGTACAAAACTTTGTAGGGAACTTTGTAGAGAAGAGACTTCAGGACTTCTGATCTGAATGGATGACAAGTCAGTGCAATGACAGGAGAGGCTTACAATCACACTGACAGGTTAGTCCCGAATTTTGATTTGGTAGAAACCTTGAACCTGGTCAAGGGTGACTATATGTTTATTTTGTTGAAAAGAAACCTTGACAGCAAGTGTTCTTGTTTATTGTTGCATCCTGGGTTTGATACCCATTATACCACTCACTCTGAAAAGCTGTCAAGTAGCCATTATCCAGAATAAAGTGCATCACAAAATTCACACTTTCTTCTTTATAGTAATAAAGAAAAGGTACTTAAAAATAAGAGAGAAAAAAGTGTATAAAGTGTGTATTTTGAATCTACTGTATTCTATTCAACAGTGCCTAAAATTGTTAATATGCATGTTTGTGGAATGTGCTATTTTTTGTGCTTTTCTATTGCAGACAAGTGTTCATCAAACAAATGTCGTCGCTAAGTCGAAGCTAAATGCCTTTTGCCACCCTATTCCTTCCTTTTGCCACGGTTATTTGCCGATACAAATTTCATTTTTTTTGTAGTGTTGAGAGAGGGTTTGAAGGATTGAAGATGAGAGAGAAAGAGTGTAAAGGTGATTTCTTGAGGGTTTTGATTTTAAATCTCAAATGGAGGGAGAGGCTGAGGTTTGAGAGATGGCTCAGATTATTAGGTTCATATGCCTCTCTTGGGATTGTTCCTTTCCTTATACAGGGAGACAAAGGGGCTTTTAGGGTTTTTATGAGGAAAAGGACAAAAACCGTTAAGAAATGTGGGAAGGAAGAGAGAGAGAGAGAGATTCTGCTCATCCGACCTTAAGTCCCGACTACCTATCCCGAAATCCGACTCGAGTTTAAATTCATTTCAAACGACTCACAAAACTCCACGTTTTAAAACCCAAATATAATAGCGGAATTTAGCTCGACAACTTACGTTTTAAAACATGCCGGAATGATTTCCAAATACTTTTGAAATTGAGAAATGCGCTCGATGACGGGTTTTCCGAAACTTTCAATTTTGGCAATTAAATACTTATTTAAAATTTCAGTCTTTACACGTCCCGTCCCACGCCCACGCCTAACTTAAATCGTGTGGCTACTGTGTCACTCAACCCACCCTCTTTTTCTATCTCTAGGTCTTATCCAAAGTTTATAATCGGGACACCATTGGGTTGAACTAGAGTTGTACATAATCGGATATCCGTGTTGGATACCCGAAATCAATAACTCTCAAAGTCTCAAAAAGAACACGAACCGTTTATTGGCGGGTACCTGACACAGATACTGAAAATAAATTCAGGTATCCGTTACGGGTAACATCAAATACTTTTCCGACATAATTGCAATTTTTTTAATAAGGTAAAGATTCGGGGGCCAAACAGAACTAGCTCCCCGAGAGGCCGACGAATCGGCAGACGGACTAACCGTCGAAAATAATACAACCAAAAGCGAACCATAATAGGCACAATAAAGATTGAAACTACACGTACAGAAGGAGAGACCTAGGCTAAACGAAGACCTTTGGCCGAGAACGTTGGCGCGGACAGAGGTCAAGCACCACCATAGCAGCACCGCTGGTCAACAGTACATCAGGACATCATCTCCCATGGGCAGTGAAGACAGAAACTCCAAGGAGCAGTCTCCTAGAAACAAAGTCGTCATTGAGCACACCACCACGACTCCAACTAGACCCGACTTCGAGCGTCACGCCGTCAACCAAACCAAAAAGAAACTAGGACCACCGAAAAGGACGCACAAGCCACAACCCGAACATGTTGCGGCTGAGGGAACGCTCAAAATAAAATGTGCTCAGAGAGTTAGTATTTACAACCCTTTCGGTAATTTTTTCAAGCCCTTTCGGGATTTTGTTCAAACCCTTTTAGAAATTGGTTTCAAGGTTTTTCCCCCTAAATTCTAGTTTAATTATAATTAATATATACAAAGAAATAAATCTACATATATATAAAAATAATAATTAAACTAGCCATCGAAACTACATATATAGATTTGAAAGGTGGTGTGACAAGACACTGCACAAAGCAAAGCAGTAACACCTTTTTCCTATTATTATTATTATTATTATTATTATTATTATTTATTTGCCTTTGCCATGCACGACACACACAGAAAATGGAGTATATAAATACCCGATTTTTTCTTACATCAGGCTGCTTTGGGCCCAAAGATATGCCTTGGGCCCAAAGGACAGGACCCATGCCTAGTCTTCGGGCCACACAGGCCCAAAGAAATCCAAATGCCACTGTTGCATACAGAAAGACGATAGAACACAAGGAGAGGGACGAAGCCTCAACTACGGCGAAGGCCGACCACCACCTAAGAAGGGGTGAAGGGGCAAGACACCGGAGAGGGAAAGGGTTACACGTGGCTCCAGGCCGGGTCAAACGTCAGCAGCAAACGATCGGCCAAAAACCGAGTAAACGCGGTAGAGGAGAAGCGGAGGAAAAAGGGAAGCCAAGGTGCCACCACCAACCACTGTCAGCCAGGGAGGATCCGAGGAGCCCCGAGAGCTACAATGAAGTTGTAGATCGGCCACAACGGCGGAAATCGGGCTACAAAGGACGAAGAGTCCTGAGAACTTCGCACCCAAATGGGTAAAGAAGAGGATTTCACACGAAATTGAGCAAGGCAATTGAAGATTCGGGGAGAAAAGTCTAAAATCATCAAAAGCCCCAACAAAATTATGGCTTTTGGTAACATTTCGAGCAAGCAAACACGGTTAAGGGTTGCTCGAAACATAGATTTCACCAAAGTAAGGGTATAGTGGCACCACGGGGCCAGGTTAGGGTGGCCGAAGCTGGTTTAGAGTGGCCGAAGCCGATGTACGATGGCCAAAGCCGGGATTGGAGCTCCCTCTCTCTAGAAATCTAGAGAGAGGAGAGAGTTTTTTCTCTTTCACTTGAACACACACACCAAGTACACCAAGTAATTATAAATTATTATTTTTTGACAAAGCAAAGATTTGGAAGGTGTCAACACCGGTGTGAACACCAACCAATGGCATCCTGGCGGACGAGAATACCAAGATCGGACTTAGTAACCAACGAGACAACATCGCAAGAGTGACTCGGGCGTGCAACTCGGTCAACCACCTGGTTAGCCTCCCTTAAACCGTGGAGCAACACCACAAAGACAAAGGATTGTGACAGGAGGAGAACATTAGAGATGAGGATCTCAGTCTCCAATGAAATCTTTCAAAGCCCTTTAGCCACATTGATAATCTCCAAGTTGTCACCCTCGACCTCGATCCTTTGAATATCGAGATTCCTAGTCGTCGTCAATTCCGCATGGAGGCCTCGCGCTTCAACATACAATGCAGGCGTGGAACTGCAAAGTATTGCATCACATGCCACCACCAAACCATAGTGATCTTGAATAATGAACCCTGTCGAAGAGTTATCTAAGTTACATAATATCTAATTTTTCTATGTATGGTGAACATAGTTGGCCGCAAAAGGCTATTAAGTGACATGTCGAGCTAATCCGACACCAACTCTAAGGACTCAATATGAAAGCAAGAGTGGACGTCTATCTATCTTACCATGCTCTCCTACTCCATTTACTTCAGCCCCAGGAAGGTGTTTTCTTGAATTGTTGTCCAACATGATAAATTTGTTAAAAATTCACTGACTCATCTTTCTCTTTCGTCGTTCTTGTGCTTCATCTTATTCAAGCTTGTAGCCATCAAATTTTATTTTAAAGGATCCCACTTATGGGGGTTTCCATCTAATGTTTTTCGTCTTTTGTGGTCGATGTTGTTTCTTTGCTTGTACAATTGTAGTTTCTTCATCAATATCTATCTTGGTATGGTCCCAACTGTGGATATGTTGTCATACATATCCCTCCCATCCTTGCTCCTTAATCACACTTGGTTCATTGATTACGATCTTGTTTCTTATGGTCCATAGGCCCCACTAAGTGGTTGCCAATGTTATTTTCCCTTTTTTTGTCAAGCTTATCAAAGATTTTGTTTACCCATTGAGTGGAGTGTTGTGTCATTTGGTTGACATTTGTAATTATACCATGTGTCTTAGGGTCCATTTTGCTAATGAGATGTATAGAGTTAGGGCATTCCAAAGAGAGATGACGTGAGTCCTCATCTGAGTCGTTATAAAGTGCACAAGAAAGAGGCACTGCAACCCTTTTTTGAGCAAGTCATCGTTTTGTGGCTAGTTCATTCATCATTAGTTTCCATAAGAAGTTTTTAACCTTGGGGAAGGTGTCGATGTCCCAAATCCATTTACAATTGCTTGGTTATTGTGTTTGTTTCCTTTAATTAATATTAGGGCACTAGATGTTGAAAACCAACCGTTCTTACTTGATTTCAAGTATAGTCTATCATCAATATCATATGTGGGAATATCAATCAATTTACGATGCTTTTCGATAGTACTTTTCGGAGTTCTCTACTTTTCCATGTCTTATCTACCCTTATATAGTTTTGTACTTTTTTCCTGGGTGTCAAAATGTCTACTTGGTGTTATATGATCAATGAGTCTGTAGTCTCCGATCCAAATATCGTTTCAAAATCTAATGGTCTTTCCATTTTCAACTTGCCAAATCAATCCTTTACATGCAGAACTTATTTTTAAGTTCCATAAGTTTACTCCATTTCCAAGACACTCCATTTTTTTGGTAATCCCATAGTTGTTTATCTTTTGTGCATTTGCTTTTAATGATCTGGAACCATATATTCTTTGGTTCTGCTATTATTTTCCAAAGTAGTTTCATTTATAATGCTTTATTCATTTCTTTTGTCTTTTTAAGTCATAACCCTCCCAAATATTTGGGTTTACAAATTTTATCTCATCTAATAAGAGGCTTATAATTTATGTATTTATTAAAAAAAAGCTTCTATTAATTTGGTCCAGTTCTTGGTGGATGCTTGTTGGGAGCATGGAGTTTTGCATAATTTAATTTGGTTTTGTCACAAGGTTTGCTTTGATAAGAACAGTTTGTCCTTGTTAGGATAGTGTATTTGATTTCCATTTAGCTAGTTGTTTCTTAGTCTTTCTGATTGTCTCTTCAAAGGTATTTTTGTTGACTCGCCCATTGATAACCATGCATCCAAGATATTTTTCAACAGATGTTTGGTTCATAATCTGAAGTAATTTTTTATATTTTGTTTCTATGGATTAGGTACCTCTGACGTGACTTGGAATGCTGATTTGTGAAAGTTTACTTTTTGTCCTGAGATGTTACAATATTCGTCCATAATTTTCTTTATCTGTGTGCATGATTTAGTGTTCACTTTTGCAAATATCATCATATCATCCACGGACGATAGGAAGGAGATTCTTGGTCGTTGTCTTGTGATGTCAAATCCAATGGTTCTCCTTGATTCAGTACATGATCTTTGTAGTTTTCGAGCAAGAACTTTTGCTCTAATAATGAAGAGAAAAGGAAAAATTGGGTCTCCTTGGCAGAGTCCTCTCTCTCGGAGAAAGGTATCGATAGGTGCCTCATTAACGAGGGCTGAGAAAGAGACCATCAAGACACACTCATTCATCCAGGAATTTTTTTTTTCACATAATCCAAATTTCTCGAGAACTTTAAAGAGAAAGTCACATTCAACCCGGTCATATGCCTTTTCAATGTCGAGTTTTATCACGATCCAACCTTCTTTTCCTTTCCTAGCTTGTTCTAAAGGAGTGAAATATCTCATGCGCAATAAGCACACTGTCTTGAATGTCCCTATTTGATACAAAGGCTGCTTGCAGATGATGGATAATCTTCCCAAGAACCTTTTTTAGTCTATTCACTATTATTTTTGTTATGACTTTGTAGATCGTGGAGCATAAACTAATTGGTCTATAGTGATTTGTTATGGTCAGATTTTCACATTTTGCTATTAGGGTAATGAAGGTCGGATTTTCACATTTTGCTATTGGCTCTAACTTAGCCTGAATTGACATATAATAAGTTGTGCAATAAAAAACTACTCCCTCCGTCTTAAAATACATGTCTTTTTAGGACGGAGCACGGGAATTAAGAAGTATGTTAAATATAATGATTAGATGTAAAAAGTAGGTTAAGTGTAATGATTAGATTTGTATTTTTTTTTAATTTGTGAGGAGGAGATTAGGGGTGATGTAAAAATTAGAGTAATGATTAGATGTAAAAGTAGGTTAAGTGTAATGATTAAATCTAAAAAGACATGTATTTTTGACAAAATTTTATTGGCTAAAAAGAAATGTATTTTGAGACGGAGGGAGTATAAAAATTGAGTAATCAGCTAGTTTACCTGACCACATCTCCATAGGAGTCTTGCATTTAATGACTGTGTATGGCCCACGGTTAATCAGATAATAGGTTGTAGTCTCAACCTCCTCCCATAATCTTCTAGCTAGCCCAACGTTAGAGATCATGCATGCACCTCGCTCTTTCTAGTAGTGTTTGGTTCATCCGCTCAACTACACCATTCTACTGTGGTATATCTCTGATTGTATGATGTCGAGCAATACCTTCATCTTTATATAATTGATCAAAATCGAACGAGCGAAATGCCAGGCCACTATCAATACGCAATCGTTTGATCTTCCTTTCATGTCTACTTTTCCACCAATGCCTTCCTTTGCTTGAAGCTTTTAAACGCGTATTCTTATGTTTCAATATGATCACCCAAGTCTTTCTGGAGTAATCACTGATCATAAACACAAAGTATTTGTGCCCATTGGTGAGGCGTGAACCGATCGTTGATCCTCCCAAAGATAATCTCAACAACTAGTATAATAGTATAGTAGAGGTCGATCCCGCAAAGAGTGCGTACGGGCGACTTTATGAATGTTCTTGTCACCGAGAAAGAAAGAGAAGTAGAGAAAACAATTGTAGAATGAAAGCAATAAATAATAAAATTAACAATGATTGATTGATTGTAAGCAATAGAAAGAAATGTAGTTTCACTCACACTTCACAGCAATGGTTGATTTTTTTTATCCTTGGGCTTTACTTTAGTCAAGTTGGTTTCTATTAATTACTCTAGGGTTTGGTTTCTGTACTGACTTTAGTAGGCCGCCTATTCGATCACCACTAACGTCCCTTACTCTAGCGTGAGGGGCGAGTAGCATTAGTTCCCAAACTCTTACCACATAGACATCATCTCTCCCGCATCGTCGACCTTCTCACCTGGTTGTCAGTCAAGCCATCGCTTATACTAAAAGAGACAATCCCTATTTGTCAATCCTCCTACATCATCAAGATTCTCAAACTATTCCTGTAAGACGTGTTGACTACTCATGGATTAAGGCCCTCAAAGCGGAATGAAGCTATAACCCTAGCGCAATGTGATTTTATCTTAGTGACCAATTAAGACAAAGTCAACAACATAAGCATTATCAGAAGAAAGAGAATTGAAATGACTTAATAGAATTAACCTTAGATCAGCCCTTACATTCCATCAACCATGTCTTGAAATGCAAGCAAAACTAACAAAGAGATTAGCCACTCGTGGCTTACCTCAAAACCGCAAAATTGTCTAACGAGTACTATAAAGAGTTGTGTTTTCTTGAATGATGTAAAACCCTAAGAAAAGTAACCTATTTACAATCTAGCGTTGGCCGTAAAACACTAGAAATGCCTATAGAAAATATGCATTATCACCCATTCAAGGATTCAACTCTAGATGGACCCCAATAATTAGAGTGGATGTAATCCAGTGTACTTTTGGTTCTGTGGATCCCCTTTGGAAACTTATTGAGCTGAAGCTTCCCAAAGATATAGTGCTTGAAGAACTTTAGACTCTTCACCTTGTGACAACATACCTTGTGTCTTAGTTTTTGGTTTGGAAGGCTCGAAGGGTCTGCGTACCCTTGGTACATACTCCTTTTGATGTATTTCTTTATGTTTTGTATGTGTCATGAAGGCATGTGGGCAGGACTGAACATACCCTTGTGTTTGTAACTTCTGCAAGGAGAAAGGGAATTGAAAGACCAATTTTCCCACAAAGAAGCAATCAAAAGTAATTAGGATCTATTGTTGTAGTCGGGGGTGACACCAAGTCTGAAGAAGATCTTGTCCTGGTTGCTGATGGACACACTCATCACTTTGATGTGAGGGTTTTGGATTCTGGGGAATCCTACCATATTTATCATAAAAGATTGTGGTTTTCAACATATGAGCAGGCGAATGTGGATAGCATTTCGACGGCTAACGATTTTATCTCCAAAGTGGTTGGAATTGGCTCTATCAAGATTAGGACTTATGATGGGAGGTTTTGCACATTGGAAGGGATTAGACATGTTCCATTGATGACAAAGAACCTGATATCTCTAATTCTATTAGACAATAAAGCTAGGTTTAAAGTTCAGTGGGAAAGATGGAGTTTTGAAGATCTATAGGGGTTCTAAACCTATAGGGATAATACACATTCCAGTTGACCGAATGTGATTCTTAGGGGTTTCAAGCATGGTACTTTGTATCCCATGCAAGAATCCACTATTAAAGATTCAACTAATTAATGTTGCATCATCAGAGCTTTCAAAAGACGATACTCCCTCCATTTCCTTTTAAATGACTTTTTCAAGTCAAGCACGTAATTTTAGAACAGTAAAAACTACATTAAATATTAATATTTTAATAATATTTTAATAATATTATACTTATCACTAATAAGTATGAGATTATTGAAAAAATTTATTTAAAAAATTATTATTTTATATAGTTTTTCACACCTTAAAAAACATGCATGAATAATAAAAAGTCAAATAAAAGGAAACGGAGGGAGTATGATTGGCATATGAAGCTTGCTCATTTGGGTGAAGGGGGGATGCAAATTATGTCAAAGAATGGACTGCTTAGCACATATATCATTCAAGGCCACTGATGTGATACAAGGATATAGGCACATTCAAAGCAAAGATAAAACTGAATTAAAAGAAACTCTTACTATGCATGCAGCGGAAAGGGAAGCCATAATAGTAAGACAAACAAGAAAGAACAAAATCAATTTTAAAACAGTTTTATCTATACTTCTAATATTAAAAAAAAGGTTTATCTATGCTTCTAATAATAAAAAAAAGAAGATATTCAAAATTTATCTGACCCTAGAATTAGTGTGCATACTAACTAATAAATTACTCCAATAATATGATTAACAACATTCCCAATCCATAGCTTCCCATCGACTTCCTTGACATCACTTGCAAAGATCACAGGGATGTCTGGTATTCCATTTCTACCATCTAACTCTTCTAAGATCTGTCCCATTGGATTGATTTTGGTAGGAAAACCTCTATCTCCTGAACCGAGTCATGACGAGAAGGCCTTCAAGTGTAAGAAGTAGGTCACTTCGGTGAGCTCTCGGACCCTTCAACCAATACTTGTAGATTCGGCCAATTGTCGTCTCAAAGATGAGTAGAAATTCATTGATACTCCCTAGTGCTACTCCATTAGGAAATGACAAGTTGTTGAGCAACACCCTTACCATGCGATCAACTGGATTGTATATCATCACCCTTCTTGTACGATCTCCGGTATTTATTATGCTTTGGAACTCCCTATATAAGATAAACTTATACATTTATAAGTATAGTAGATCTAATTGAGAAATTTAATAATAAGATTAAGAAATTTACCGTCGTCCAAATTGTATGCTTGAGTCTGTGAAATATATCAATCCACTTTCTGGATCAATGTCCAATGAATTTGTGAACTTGAATGGGACTCCATCAGCGGCTCTGGCTGCCTACGGTAAAACCTTGACCACCTCTTGGGGCAACTTCGACTAACCCATTGTATGAATCCGCAACATAAAATGCACATGTTTTCGGATGAAACTTAAGACCAAGAGGCCTTCCATATGAACGTTCATAGGGCGAATTGTTGATTCCAATACACCTCCTAGACCTGAATATATAGAATGGGAAAAACATTGATTGATAACATTGACGAAGATAATTAGATTGAGATACCTATAACCGTATATAATCTATATGGTTGCTTTTTCTAAGAAATAAATACATACTCCGGATAAGATATATAATCACTCAAATTTAATTAGAATTAATAGAAATACAAATAACTTACCAAGTTGGCATTATAGCATATTCGGACCAACGTCCTTATCCGATGTATTTGAGTATCCGTCCATCAGAAACCCCAACATAAGGTCCTTTTCCTTGACAATTGAATGCAAGGGTCTCTGGTCCCATCGCCCCAACTAGGAGTGGGATAGGATAAAAACGGCGACATTCAATGCATGCCGGAAAAAAATGAAAAATAGCACCAAAACTAGATAACGTAACATCTGTAAACCAAAAATAACCATAAATTTTGAGAATTCTAAGTGATCTGATCCTAATGAAAGAATCAGTTTTGATCATGAAAGACAATCGCACGCAGGAAGAGATTTATATGACAATTCAAATAGTTATAGCATCAGGAATCGAGATTATAATATATATTTGAATCAAATATAAAATGAGTATATCGTTGGTAGAGATGATTGAATTCGAAAGCGCTACCAAATTAAAGACATCTAATTAGCAATATAACAAATCTGTTGTTATAATGTCCTATTTATATTATGGTTTTGACGTTGTTTTGATGGAGGATAGAAATTAGTTATAAATGTAATATAATATCTTATAAGGTTTTTTTATCCATATCTTCTATGGTTTTGAATCCGTATTTTTTTATCCACATTTTTTTATACCTATCTTCTACGGTTTTTTGACTCATAATTAAATAATCTCATCTAATTTCATTTTAAAAAAGATTATGCCTAACTCCTGAAATTAAATATATTTATTACCTAATTTAATATATCTAACGTGGGATTTCAAAAGGAAAGTATTGAATATAACTTGATAAAATTTGTATGAAACTTTTATTGCCAAAAACTTAAAACCTTACAAGAATTTAGAATTGATCCAAATTTTTATGAGATGTACTATTTGAATTTTACGATTCCATTCAATAAATTTTATGGAACATATTTTTAGGGGACCAAATTCATTTAAAAAACTATAAATTGAAATTAATAGTAAATATCGTTCATATTAGAAAAAAATAGATTTTTAAATAATAGTAGAAACACTACCCTTTTGATAAGTTTTGTTATATCACATTAGAATCCAACCTCATCAATAAATTTATATCTTTTTTTTATAAATGTCATAAGATATTAAAAAATACCTATAACAAAATTTTATCATCTATCAAAACAACCCTAAAACCTTATTATAAATAAGACATTATAACTTTTTAGGTTGATAATTAAATTGTCTCTAACTTTGATAGCATTCCTGAATCCAACGGTATGTTTACTTTGTATTTGTACCTTCTTCTAATTCATATACTCCGTATATCATAATCTTGATTCTTGTTGCTAGTTGAGTTTATAGTTTTTGTGCTTTTGGCTATTTAAATTGATGTGTACGGTTGCTTTCTTTCACATATATATTATAATATTGTTATGTGTACGATTGCTTTCTTTCACATATATATTATAATATTGTTATGTGTATGGTTGCTTTCTTTCACATATAAATCTCTTCATGTGTATGGTTGCCTTTATTCCTTAACATGGATCGAAAAAATTTAGTTTCGATGTTGAATTACTTGTTTTTGGTTATATTGTAACATTTACATGTATTAATTTACTCCCATAGAGGAGAGGGCAAAGAGTCTTGTACGTACACATAATTTAACTGGTTTTGTGCACTGAAATTACTTGTTTTGTGCAAAGGGCAAAGACGCATGTAATTACTTATTTTTTGCACTGAAATTAGATTCATTCAACTGGTTAATAAAGTTATGTACGTACACATGTGCTTATACGAACACATAATTTACAAATCATAAATTTTATCCTCGTCAAAAAATAAAGAAAATATATCTTGCAAAGTCAATCTTTATAGAATAATCTCGCACTGGATTTAAGAGATATAGATAGACATCTCTTATTAGAGGAAACATACCTAAACCAATCAAAAAGGATGTGCCCACACAAGCACGCATGCGTGATGGCACAAGTCTCAATGGCAAAACATCACAATATCATTAGCAAATGCAAGATGAGCAATTTTCAAGTTATGAAATTGCTGATGGAAGTGGAAGCTAGGCTTTCTCGTTTCAACCTTCACAAGACGAGAAAAGAATTCCATCGCAATCATAAAAAGCAAGGGTGAGAGGGGGTCACCTTGACGAAGCCCACGCTTTCCATCGAAACACTCATGTATTTCATTATAAATCTTGATGGAAAAAAGAGGTGGTTGAGACGCATTCCATGACCCAAGAAACAAACTTCGAGGGAAGACCTATATCATTCAAAGCAAAATTTAGGAATTTCCAAGAGAAAAAATCATATGCTTTAGCTAAGTCAATATTCAAGAAGAAACGATGAGTCTACCTTTTAACATTATATCTTCGAAGAAGCTCTAGCACAAGGAAGATGTTGTCGGACATTAGTCGCTCCGAGATGAACGTAGCTTGCACTTGATCTACAAGATACCCAAGGCACTTCCCAAGTCGCATGGTGAGGACCTTAGAAATGACCTTGTATACTACATTACAAAAAGAGATTGACCGAAACTAGTCCACATGGGCTACCACATCCACCTTCGGAATGAGGCTCACCACAGTGTGGTTAAGTTGCCTAAACAACACACCATTTCGGAAAAACTCTTTAACAGCCATGCATAACTCAACCCCTGTGATGTTCCAAGTGGTTTTAAAGAAGCTCGAGGTGAATCTATCGGGTCTCGAAGCCTTGTCCTCGCCCATAGCCCAAAAGGTTGTTTTTATCTCCACATTCGACATCGGACCAATGAGCATAGCCTTATCCTCCTCTTTCACTAAATCTCCACAGGCAAACCATGAGTGTTTAGCCGACTCCTATTCCCTTTACGACCAAGAAGATTTTTGTATAAATCCACAAATTCATTTGCAACTTCCTTCTTGAACCTAGTCAAGGAACCATCTCTCTTTTGAATAGCAACAATATGGTTTTTATGGCCATTTTATCTCATCAAAGCATGAAAATATTTAGTACATTTGTCACTATTAAGGATGTACTTAGCCCGACCTGATTTTCTAGGAGAAGAGGAACATAGCCTAGCCCGCAACCGAATAATTGGTTTTTGGTTTTTTTCGGGCAGAGGCACGAGTGAACCGTAAAATTGTATTTGTCTGCCATACTGATTTTAGTTCTCTGCAGTGCGACTCCACCACCACACTTATTTCCGTTCTCAACAATGTTGTTCCACCACCACACTGAGTAGAATGAGAGGAGAGGGGAGGTTGAGCAAAGAGGAGGTGGAGAGCGGCTAAGTGAAGGGTAGAGTGAACCGGTGAGGGTGGTCTAGAGAGGCGAGATGGTGGTGAGGGTCGAGCGAAATAACTGGATCGCTTCCTCTTATAATTGCACTTGCTTCCTCTAACTAATACTCCTTCCGTTTGACAAAACATGTCACTTTACTATTCATGCATGCTTTTTTAGGAGATAAAAATTATATAAAATATCTAGTTTTTTAACAATTTTTTTTAACAATTTCGTAATTATTATTAATAAGTACAAACTTGTTAAAAAATTTATAAAAAAATAAATATTTTATATAGTTTTTATCCTTCTAAAAAAGCGTGTGTAAATAGTAAACGACATATTTTGCCGAATGGATGGAGTAGTTGCTTTCTCTAATTAATAGTTATGTTTGCACTTGCTTCCTCTAATTAATAATTGGGTTAGGTTCCCTAATTAATAGTTGCACTAGCTTTCTCTCTACCATTGCTTTCTCTCTGTAATGGCAAATTAATAACCGGTAGCCGGTGTCCAGTGAGCGAAAGAGTTAAGTTCCTAATTTCTTCCTTTAAAAATACAAACTGAAATTCGATTACTTCGGGCCAAAATTGAAATTTTTGGTTCGATTCCGATTTTTGGCCCAAAACCGAATTTTGAAAATTTGTGGATCGTAGCCCGAATCGACTTGTACCTGGACTGAACCAAAGCTGAGTTTTTGGTTCGGTTTCAGTTCAATTTTGGGGTTCGCTCATATTTTGAACAACCTTATAGTCTTACTAGAGAACTTGCTGAAAAATCTTATGGACATCAGATGACGAGCATGAGAGGATCCTACATGGGTTCACAGTTCACACTCAAGTGGATTATGATCTCTTGTCAAATATGAGAGAATACCATTGAAAGGTTGCAACTCTTGGTCTTGTTATTTCAAATGATCTAGGAGTTTATGCTCCAAGTAAATACCATTGTGGGCTCTTGAAAACAAGACGCAAGACGTTTGAAAGATTTTTAACGTTGGAAATTATCATCATGGAACTATGATTACCTTATGATGTTCAAGACATAATCCGTAAAATTTTCTATATTTTTACTGGAGGTTACATATCGAGTTCATTACAACTGGAGTTGCTACATCGATAGGTGGAACGATTGAAGAAGGCAGATATGTTGAGATACTACCAGAGCTGGATTACGAGGGGTATCCTTATACCTCTTGCTTTAACTCATGATTTCAAGGTTCTAAAGGCATAGAAGTATGGAATGATATGCTTTAGGGGAACTAGCCTAAGCATGACAACATTCTATTTGAATACTTTATCCATTTTTATAAAGAATCTTTTAAAAAATGACAACTTGGGAAGGAATCAATCAGACTACATATGTAAACGTTATCAGCGCATACTTGCATGGAGATTATCCAGGGAAAAACCCATTCACCTCATTATTTGATCAAGGTCTTTCTTCCAAATATCTATTAGCCACTTCAATATCCTATAAGCATATAGCTACCACCAATAAGAACAGTATGACATGCAAGAGCAATAAGATTCTTCTACATATATTAATGGATTGCTAGATTTCAGAAGACGGAGTGCAATATATTTCGAGTTGGATTCATAACTTTCATCGTTTCTCCTATACTCAAGGGATTAATTCAGCAATCTATAGGCAAAACAAAATCCATTGAAAAATATCTTGTAAAAATTAAAGAAGGAATGTATATGTCTCTAGAAGTTCATGAACGAGTCATTGATTATCTATCCACTTATGATCGAGAATGTACATAATATTTAATGCACGATCTAGATCTTGATAATTTTCAAGATTAGGAGATGGGTGATGACGATGGAGATGTTGAAGCCAACATGGGAAAAGAAGGGGTCCATAATCTGGATAATCGAAAAACACCAAGATACACCAGCATAATCCCTGTACTTTTCAGTTTGTTTTTTCTTTTGACATTGTTTTCCATGTAAGTACTTCCACTGAAATAATAAGTGAATTGTTATCTTTTGGAGTCTAGTTCACTACGTCAGTCATATAGACGTTGGAGATATCCAATACTCTCCGACCTGCCCTATAAATAAAGCCCACCAAGTCTTCAAAAAATACAAGAAAAATCCCATCAAAATTATTTAGAGAAAGATAGGAGTAGTTTTATAAATACAAAAGAGAAGTAGAAGAGTTTTGAATCTTGAGTAGACTGATGTTTCAATCACTATGAAGTTCAAAACTCTTCAATGGAACTTCTTGATATGAGTGTTCTTAGTTTTTCAGTATTTTCCATTTCAAGTGTTTGAGTGTTGTAATCTTTCAGATTCAATAAAAGATTGTTTCTAAGTAAGAGAAAGCTACTTAACCGAACGTTATGTTATGAGTATTTTGATTCCTTGATTCCAATCCTTTCACCTTCTAAAAGCAAGATAGAAAGTTAGAGACTACGATCTGAGGTAGGAACAAAACAGATATGTGCCCTGCTTGGTCTAATGGAGGCCTGGTTGAAACTCAGTCACCTCTAGAAAGTGGGAAGCTATAAGAACGTTAGTGGTCCAGTGTAACTACATCCAAGTATCGGTCGAAACTCTCCGGTTAGACATTTTTATTTGTAGAGCGCGGCGGGCTTAAAACCATAAAAATCTTATTATCTTATTACTCATAATATAATAGTAGATTATGGTAGTTAATACCACCAAAAGGCATTTATAAATATTTGATATTGCATCTTGGATAAACTTGTCGAAACCATAAAATCCTATTAACTTTTGTTGGATGGGAATAACAACCCTTTTTAGATATCTTGAAGAACATCTGTCAACATATAAGCTTGGCAAGTTATTATTCCCTTTGTCAATTGGTTTTGACATAAAACCCTTTTGATCTCATTGTCAATTAGTTTTGAGATGAATCATATTGGGTTTATGCGTTGTTCCCGTTTTCCGTATGTAGGCTCGCACACAACCTTCCCATAGTGTCTTAACCCACTGAGCTTAGTCGACTTTTCAGACCCATACACGACTTTCCTTTAGTATCTTGACCTCACCGAACTCATCCCATTTTAATACAAATTGAGATTGTGTACTCTCCCGTTTGTTAGCCCGCACACAATCTTCCTCTAATATCTTAACCTCAGATCCAATCAACTCTATAAACTTCTTCTAATATCTTAACCCAACCGAAGCCAGTCCACTTTAATACAAATTGAGATTGAGATGAGATTGCGTACTCTAGATTCATGATTCATGGAGACAAGCATCCCATCCTCGTCCCCACACAAAAAATCATTTTGACATATTCTTGTCTCTATTTAAGGGTCTGTTTGGCAACTCACCCCCTCAACCTTCATTTAATAGGTAAAATGGGTGGATATCCACCCCACCTCTCCTACATCCTTTCACAAACTGGGGAAATTTCTCCCACCTGCACCCCTTTAAAAAAAAAATGTGTTCAGAGAACAGGCCCTAATCTCTCATCTCCGTCCCCTAGCGAATTCTCCACGAGATACCCGCCCAATTAGTAGTAATTACCATTCCTACCTCCCAGCAGGCTCCATCCAATGAATTGGCAATTGCTAGCACAACCCCGAACCCTCCCTACCCTATTGGTTAGTGAGGCGATGCGAGCAATGTCTCTCCGTTTATGGGCATGCCCACGGCCACGCAGGACTCTTGATTTGCCTCCTCAGCATGTTTTGTCACCCCAAAACGTTGTTGCTTCCAGTTACAAAACCCATTTCCTCTTCCTGCCCACAAGCTATCAGACTAGGACTACAAGCACCAATGCTTTCCGCCTCCAAGCTGTCGGAGCATTCGATTACATTTCCCCTGTTTCAGGTATTCTCCAATTTTACCTCATCCCCCTCTTTTTTCCCATGTCTGTTTTATCCTCACCCTTTGGATTTTAGAGTTAAAGGGTTCCAATTCAAGTGCTACTGGTAATTTACTCTTTTCTTGGTGCTGACTGTTGAGAATGAAATGAGTCCCTCTTTGTTTTATGGTTTCTCAGTTATTGGGAATCGCCTCAATTTCTTAGATTGTGTAAGAGTATGTAGACCGTCTCTTTTTTCCTGGGACGTATGTCTTATTCCAAATGGATTGTATTTGTATCAAGTTTTATATCTTGCTGCTATGAAGTATGAACCAAACATAACAAATGCGGCTAACCAATGAGGAAATTTGACCATTAAAGCTCAAGGAGCCATGAGGAACAGTAGCTTTCATTGTATGATTGATTCATGTTATGAGTGAGAGTTAGCTAGCTACTTTGCCGGACATCGGTTACAATGTTACCAGGCTTCATAACATCATCTATTGTTTGAAATCTTTGTTTCCTTTGGTTGTACCTTGTATCTCCCTGGAATGTGGGGCTGTTCTAATCTCCTATTGTTTCTTGGCCGTTTCAGGTCTCGAAGATGTTATGATTGGTTATATTATAGGCAAGAAGAAGGCTACTGAAGTTGCTCACTCGTAGGTATTCGGCTATCATTTTGTCTGCCATTCTTTTGTGAAACAGTATTCACTGCCTCATGAGTGATTTATTAAGTTGGAAATTCTTCCTCCATTTCCCAATTTATGTTCATGCTAATTTATATGTATTTTTAATATGTGTATCCTCATCGATAATAGTAAGAGCAATGGTTTATAAGTAATTATGTCTTTCTACATAGGGTTTGGAAACATGTCATTCGAAAAGGGGATGTTGTTATCGATGCCACTTGTGGAAATGGTTATGATACCTTGGCGTTGCTTAAATTGGTGAAGGATGATTCTGGTAATGGCTGTGTTTATGGATTTGACATCCAGGAAGATGCCATAAATAACACATCAGCTCTTCTTGACATGTCTCTTGGGCCAACTGAGGTGAACCCCTTTTCCAGCTTTTTTTTTTTTTGAACTAGTAAACAACACACAAAATGAACAGTTTAGGTTGAACATGCTTGAAGATACATCCATGTAAGCAACTTTAGCATCTGTCTTTTAGATTCTTGGAGATTTTGTCAATTTCAAATTGTCAAATGTAAAAATAGTATGACACTGTTGGAATTACCAATTTTACTGCATCACTATCGTGTTTTCATCGCAATACTTGCTTTAATGTGGATTTCAAAAAAAAAAAAATGGCTCAAGTCAGTACTCTATGGTGAGAAAATTTACTTGGTATTCCCAGCTTTATTATCTTCATGGTTCGTTTTGTCTTACTGTCCTCTTGATCATTTCTAGAAACCTTCACCTTACCTTATAGAAGCATTTAACAAGGGTATCATAGACTGTTTAGATTTCTATGCAACTTTGACTCTGAAACTGAAATTACCTCTGGAAAGTTATTTGCAAAACACTGAAAACCTTTGCATTCTTCTGATTTAGTAAAAGGATATCTGAGGCATCGTGATTCCCCTGTGCCTCATATCAAGCAGATTGATGGTCAGGTGCTTAATTCAACAGCAGGCCTGTTGTATTCACAATATTTTTTTGTGCAAGATTGAACTTTTGATGGTCAAGTGCCTTAATTAAACCGCAGGCTTTTGGGTTCCTTGATGTTGTAAGGACCTGACCACTCTGGCACAGATTTGCATCCTTATATATGAAAATGTATATTTACTGGTTGGGGGAAAAAACACAGGCTCATCTTATTCACAATATTGCTTTTTTGCAAGACAACTTTTGCATGCAAGAGTAAATTTACAAACCCTAACTTTGTAGTTGGTAAGCAATAGTTATAGTAATAATTGGATGTTCGTTCACAATACACTAGTCCATTTAGTTCTTTATTCTCTAGATACCCAAGTATATCTTCTTCAGTTTAATATTTGAAACGGTTTTGCCACTTAAATTATTGCAAATGTTTTTCAAACAAGTTCCATGAAATGCTTTTGCTGACTTCCAAAGTTGTGCAGAGAAAACGTGTCGAGCTCTTTTCTGTCTGTCACAGCAGAATGTTGCAATTGCTTCCAAAAGGCATCTCTGTGAGGTAATCATTCTCGAAATAGCATAATGTATATATTCTTTTTATCTCTTCTATGAAAAGGTTCTTAGAAGAGACAGTTGAAGAAATTGAATTTCATAAAACAAAGTGGGAACCCTACATCAAATACCAATTACCAAAAAGGGTAATCTTCTAGTCATCATCTGACTTGATATGATTACTTGATTAGTATCAGCAGTTTTACTGCACTGAATGCTAAATGTGTGTCCACCTTTTTATGCTCAAGCAGTATTCAGTATTCACTATAGATTTGATCAGTTTGGTGTTTGCTGCTCTAGGCTTGTTGCGTTCAACTTGGGATATCTTCCAGGAAGTGACAAGACAATCATCACCAAGTCCAGCACAACACTGTTGGCACTGGAGGCAGCCAAGGAAATGGTTGTTCCTGGAGGACTTATAAGCGCTGTTGTTTATGTGGGCCATCCCGGTGGAAGGTACCATTTAAATCATCTTTCCAGTTGCGTCACAAATCAACCATACATATATTCTTCTTTATCTCTTCCCAAAACTGTCAGTAACCAACAAAATCATAGTGTCAAGCCAAATAAGAATCCAAGTGCTTTCATCCTCTGTCTGTTTTTCCTCTTTAAGTGGCAATATTATTTGCTGCACCTTATGGAAGTAAATCTGATACCCAGTTCTAACTTGTATCACATATCTCAAGATTTAAAAGTTAGTGAGTGAGCTATCTATGCTTTCTCTACCTCCCTTGGAGGCTTCATGCATTTTTGGTAACCAAAAATATGCTTATCTGTTTCATAACTAATCGTTGCACGAGTGTTGACTGCATTACAGTCAACCTGAAACCTATCAGTCAATTAGATACTTGCTTTGGATCACATAGCGGTGAATGTTTTCTAATACCGCCAAGTGCTCTCTATATTCAGGGAGGAATTTGAAACTATTCAGGGTTTCGCTTCTGGATTGCCAGCTGAGGAATGGGTATGCACTCAGATTCAAACACTTAACAGGCCCTCTGCTCCTATTTTAGTCTTCTTATTCAAGCGATGATTTGGATAGACAAGCGGATCACCAGTAGACACTATTTCCATAGGTCAAGGATGAATCTTGGATGGTGCAAGTCTCAAATGTGTATCTCCGATGCTTGGGTCTTGCAAGCGTTGATAAAGGATGAATCTTGGGTCTTGCAAGCGTTGATAAAGGATGAATCTTGGGTCTTGCAAGCGTTGATAAAGGATGAATCTTGCAAGCCTTGATAAAGGATGAATCTGCTTGGGTCTTGCAGGTCAATTTTGCTGCAGGCAAGCTTGTGAATTTATTATATATGAAACCTGAGCTATGTTGAACTGTTAAGCTGTTTACCTTACATGTAATTTTTATTCTTCGTGTCTCTGTCTTCCGCGGTGCGTGCCGGTAGCGGGCGGGCGTCGGTTGGCATCGGCGGGCGCCGATAGCGGCTAGTGCCTCTCTGTCTTCCGCGGACGCCATCTCAGCTTTCCTCGTGTCTTCTTGTCTTCTCTTGGGTTTTCTTCAACCATTCTAGGAACTCCAGCAGCTTCAGGGCTTCAGCATCGCCCTTTTGAACCATCTTTCGAGTCCAACTTTATAAATCTGCATAATTAAACATAAAAAGCGTAGATTCTGAACTTTGAAAATAAAATGATAGAGACGCGACTTAACTATAAAAACATATTAAATGCAACCAAAGACTTCCTTAAAAATCACCTGGAATGTCTATACAAAATATGCATTATCACTAGTATTGACTACAAAATGCCATCAACACGAATGTCCGACCATTACAAATATCGCACTTTGACGTTTTTTACCTCCTCAATCCTCGGGGCTCTATGCGCTTTTCTACCATTGCTATTCACCATCTTTAACACTTCCTTAGCTTCCCGCTTTAATAACCAAACACACAACAGTCACATTCCACCTATATTGCCTCTCTTTTTGCAGAGCATTTAATGGTGCACATCCTTCTCTCCGGCTTATATATGTCTTGGGGGTACTCTTTAAATGCAATCATTGCATTTTCCCCTCATTAATGCTCCCCTCTTTCCCCCAAGGCTTAAGCCTATTTTGGCGCCAAAACTGGCCTGACAGCCCGCCACATCAGCTACAGAAGCCTTACCAAAATCTCTCCCAAGTTGCTGCTACAGTTCCATTTGAGGAAATGACACTTCTCCAGGTATGGAAGGACAGTTTTAGCCTATTGGTAGGACTAAGTCCTTCTATTGGTAAGATGGGAAGTGTCCAGTTTCCTGAAATGAACGGGAGGCTTTTCCCGTTATCTTTCCACTCCTCTCCTATTTCGTATCTCTTTTTGCAGGGTAATTAATTGTGATTGACATCTATCACTCTAGCTTATATATGTTTTGATTGACACCCTTAAATGTAATAATTGCATTTTCCCCTCAGTAATGCTCCCCCCATTTCCCTCAAGGCTTAGGCAAAGTTTGGCGCCAAATCATGGCTTGACAGCTACAGTGATCCCCTCCCAAAATCTCTCCCAAGTTGCTGCTACAGTCGACGTTGCTCACCTGCCACTGCCTAAGCCGGTTACAACAAAAAAATTGCAAAAGTGAACCATGTGCTACTTTTGCCAAATTCATAAGGTGTGGTCTACATTTGCAAAGTGGAATTTTTTTTGGTCTACTTATGCAAATCGGCCTTATTTATAAGTGTTGAACCAGTTACTATAAAATTGATAAACCACTTCTATTTAATTCATGAAACACTTCTATTTATTTCATGAACCGTTTCTATTTAATTCATAAACCATTATATATTTAGTTACTGAACCAGTTAGTATAAAATTGATAAACCACTTATATTTATTTCATGAAACACTTTTATTTAATTTATGAATCACTATATATTTAGTCACTGAACCACTCTCTATTTATATATGCCGAACTAGTTATTGTAAAATTCATAAACCACTCTCTATTTATATGTGTTGAATCGTTACTATTTATTTCATTAATCACTAGTATTTGAGGAAAACAAATTGCAAGCTTACGGGAAAGAAAAAGTGGGATATTGTCAAAGACGAAGAGAATCGTAATTATTCTTTAACTAACCAATTAGTCATGAAAAATACATAAAAGAGTTTCATTAGTTAAATTGAGTGAGCTAAACAATCCCACAATTTAGTGACTTTGGTTTAACTTGCTTATTCAAAGCAATGTCACGCAGCATCTAATACAAAAATAAAGATGCTAAACAAGGTATTTGTCCTCCAAGCCCATGAGCAACCCCATTATCTGACCTTCTAACATGACTCCACAACACTGCATCGAACTGATGTACATATTTCTAGCCATTTTATATGCATATATTGACTTCTTATTCCATTCAATTCATATATTATAGGTTGAGAACAATGAGAATTTGTGTAGAATGTGCTAATGTGCAAAAAATAGAGTCTGCACAAATTTTGATTTAAATGTGTAGAAATTGGAGCGGAATCGGGGTCAAAACAAGAAGCCAAGAACCGTTGAAGAGCAGTCGAGATCGACTAGAGTACTCGAGATCGACTTGACCATGTGGCATAGAGACTAAGTACCCAGAGCCAAGAAAACACAACCTACTGGAGAAGCACTCGACATAACCCTAGATCAAGTAAAGTACTCGATATCGACAAAATGCCCGAGCTCGAGTAGAATCCAGAGAGGTCGAGCAGATACAAGGCACTCGACATTGACTGGTCAGGTCGATGTCGATTGAAGAATCCCGCGGTTCAGACGTGGTTTGAAGAATCTGACATGAAGAAATATCATTAAAGCCACGGTTTATCTTAGGATTTAGATAGATTACTTCCGAGGGGAACTTTCTTTTTTATCCTAGGATTTTTATTAATTATCTTAATAATGTTTTATCCTTTTTTATATTGGATAGAATTTAGATAGAGTAATTTTGCTAGGATTATGACTCCTTTCCTTGGCTAGCAAAGATTGAGAGGCTATAAATAAAGCCCTTGGAGGCTGGTTTTAGGGCATCCAACAATTCAAGTCACAAAGCAATAAGCAAAGAGTAGTTCTAGGGTTTAGTTTTGAGAAGCTTTAGGGTTTCGGCGTTTGCGAAAGCCGACGTTGAGATTGTAAAGATTTCAAGTTTCATTTAATGCAAGTTATTTTTCCTTTTATGCAAAGATGTCTACTTCAACAATGAGCGAGTGGTCGCTTAAACTTTTAGGGTCGGGGTGAGCCCAGCGTTAGCCATGTGTGCTTGAGGTAAGTCTTGATTAGGGCTGGGGAAAATTTCCCACGAAAACCATACCAAGACGTGCCAACCGAACCAATTGTCAGAAATCGGTATGGTAATGGTAATCAAAACAGAAAAGTTGGGATTACCATTACCAACCGATTTCCAATCGGTTGGTACGGTAATTACCAACCAACTATTACCAATATAAATTTAGTTTTTTTTAATTATTTTTTAAATCATATTTTTATTTTAATTATTTTAATTATTTTAATTGGTTCTAAGACTTGCTGTTTGTTATTCAAGTTAATAAGTATTACCTATTTCTTTTTTACTTGTTGTTTTTTTTTCTAACACTTGGTGTCATGTACTCATGTTATTTCTATTTGTTATTCAAGTTAATAAGTATTAAGTATTACCTATTTCTTTTTTATTTGTTATTTTGTGTAAGACTTGCTGTTTGTTATTCAAGTTAATAAGTATTACCTATTTCTTTTTTAATTGTTGTTTGTTTGTTTTTTCTAACACTTGCTGTCATGTACTCATGTTATTTCTATTTGTTATTCAAGTTAATAAGTATTAAGTATTACCAATTTCTTTTTTATTTGTTATTTTGTTCAAGACTTGTTGTTTGTTTTTTTGTCCTAAGACTTGCTGTTTGTGTACGTTATTGCTGTTTATTTTATTTTTTGGTTCTAAGACTTGTTGTTTGTTATCCAAGACTCCAAGTTAATAATTATTACCTATTTCTTTTTTATTTGTTATTTTGTTTTTGATATTAAGTAATAAGTATTACCTATTAACTTTATTTCTTTTTATATTTGTTATTTTCATAAAATGCTTTTAATCAAGGGAGGAACTAGCTTGGCCTCGAATCAGACTAAAACTCAAATGTTATTCGGAAGCTAGTAGACATGTTATTTTGAATATTATCGGGTCTTTTTGTCTTTATATTGCCTTTGTGATTAAATGTATGAACAATTTAAGTATTTATGTAGTTGCTACTTATAAATTTTAAATTTTAATTAAGTTGTATTGCCTTTGATTATTTGTATGTTTTTTATCAATACCCAAAACATGGTAAAATACCATTACCAAAACGTACCAACCAACTTAATTGGTTAACAATTAAGTTGGTACAACCCCTTCCTTCGGTGTTTGGTAATGGTTTGGATTTTAGGATTACCAATTATAATTGGTTGGTACATGGTAACGACAAAAACTAATTGGTATTGTACCAATTCCACCCCTAGTCTTGATGTTGATATTTGTTACGTCTTGATCATCTCCTACTCTTTTGTGTTTAGTCCTTATCGCAAGAAAATGGATTCATGCTAACAACTCGAGTTATAAACATAAAATTGGTAGAGACAATTAGGTTTATTTGCACGAATATTCCTACTTGTTGGTGTACGACGAAAGCTTGTCCCTCGGGTGAGATAGCGTAATTGTCCGTCTTACTTATCCTATGCATGTGTGGTTAGCGTTTGGGTATACCCTAGCCTTAGGAGTTCGTTTTTATATTTATTTACATCACTTTAATCATTCAAACCCCTGGATATTCTGTTCAAAGCCTCTACTTTCATCCTTATTTTCTTCGGCCTACTTAGTCGACAGTTACTAACGTTTTTGCAAGAGCACTCGAGATCGACCCCTTAGGTCGATATCGACATACATTGCATTGGTCGATGTCTGCTGAGTCGACAACACTTCCTGCTCCTGTTTTGACTCGAGATCGAGTACACTACTCGACATCGAGTGCCCTAGATTGACCGAGAGTCTTCTGAGTCGGTTGAATGTTGTTACTAATACCCGACATCGACACCTGAGGTCAAGGTCGACTACTTGTTTTTGTCTCTGCATGTCTTTTACATCGAGATCGATAGCCACTGATCGACATCGACTACTCCTGTCGAGATCGAGTGTCTTTTAGTCGACAACAGAACGTAAATTCGGACTATTCTCAGATCCCGCTGACCAGCTTCCTCGAGGATCGAACCTAATTCCCCTATCACTACAACGGGGAGTTTTGAATTCATTTGAAAGACTAGGGTTGTATTTGGTTTTATATTATTTATATATTTTCAATTGAATTCTCCCTACATCACAAACCCAGAAGCCAACTCCCATATAGAAGAGATGAGATGGCGCAGTGCTCCTCACCAATTGTAGCCGTGTCGAACCTTCGACACCAGGCTGCTGCAGAGCTAGTAGCCAATTATAGTTGTACTGAACCTTCGAGTTCGTCAATTCGTTGAATCAAAGCAAATTTTAATAAAACAACTTGCTCCTAACTTGACCACCCTTGCAAAATCCAAAAGGGCATTCTTCATCCAAAAGTAACGCAAGTGAGTGATTGTTAAGGAATTTGTTTGAATTTTGCTTTGGAAGTATGAATTATCAACTCAAATTAAATGATCAAAAGCAAAGAAGAATAAATAACAAATGAGAAAGGGGTAAAACAGGAAAACCCTAGGCCTGGGAAAATTGATGGATAGAAGAGACTAGGAAGACGAAACCGATGGAGAGACTAAGCCATAGTAAGTAAAGAGACATGCTGCTTGTTGTGCGCATCGACGACGAAGTGGGCAAGATCGTCGGAATCGGTGGAGTTGGCAGAAGCGGGATGAGAATCGCGGTTGTTGTCAGATTTTGTTCATTGTCGGATTCATCGTCGGTGAGCTCCCTCTCTCAATTAACATAAAACCTGAGTTGGAATTAGGTGGAGCGAGAAGCAAAATCGAAGAAGAACGAATGGAGAATGAGTATTGGATAGTAATAGTATTGTAAAATCCTAGTTCGAGGTATCGGGTAGGTCAATCGATTCATTTATCATATCAATCATCGCAGATTTGGTTCTAGATCGAACCTAATCTAGATCAAATAAAAAACGAATAGGACACAATGATTTGTTTACAAGGTTCGAGAAAAGTTCCCTACGTCCCCGGCTCTAGAGAGCATTCCACTGTGCTCTAAGGCGATAACGAAAGCATACAAACAGTCCTAAGAGGGCAGTCTAAGAAAAGTACGAAATACAACCGATCAAGAACAAAACAGATGTGAAAGCTAACAAGGAATCGAAAGGAAGGAGATAGGAAGTGTTATGACTCCTTGTATTCAGCATCTTCATGAACTCGTCAGGCTGCAACCGAGTCGTTGTTCACCGCTGAAGTCGTCCTTCGATGTCTCGCTTTCATCGTTCTTCGGTTGTGGATCTTCATCACACTTCAGTTCAGGATCAAAGCCAAGATCCTGCGATCAACTGTGCGCATTTGCTTCCTCTTCGTTCAGCTCTTGTGCACCTTCGACATCTCCCTGGATGAGAAGTTGCACTTGTCTTCTTCCGGAACTGCACTCAAGAAAGGTCCCGGAGATCGCTCGCCCTCGAATGATCTCGCTCACCGAACCCTCTCGATCTCGAGCTCTCTGCGTGGCAGCTATGGAGCTCTCTTTCTCGTCTTTTCTCTCACCTGAGTGCCCGACGCCTTGTCATCACCGGAGACGCCATGGGAGAAGCTCCCAAGCTCTCTCGGCGGTGCTTCGGGCTCCTCGCAGCAAACCCTAACCCTCGCTCTCTCTCTGCTTACCACCTCTAGGTTCTCTCGCTGTTTGCTACAGTGACGGGTTTGAGTCAGGAAAGAAACCTCTTGTAAGGCACAACTGAAGTTCATCAAAACGTTGCGTTGAGGCAAGTCGGATAGATGGAGAAGTTGTATTGTTGTTACTGAGAGGGAGCTACAGTGGGCTGGAATGTTGTTGATTGGTTGTCCGAACCTGGGCTTTGATAAAAAACTGATGGGCTGCAAGCCCAATATAAAACTCAAGGCTGCATCACATATAATGCAATATACATTTATATATGATATATAATCAATCTTACAGTAAATTAGAATTATATATATACCCACTTATTTATCCATTTATTCGGGTTTTTATCCATATATTCGGGGTGGATTAATAAATGGATCGGGTCTGCGGGTTGATTTCCATCTCTATCCCATTTCCTGTCAATTTAATAAACCAAATTGGGTAACAGTACCAACACATCCTCACAAACCATCATTTCTCATATAAGGAGAAACACCAACAACGGAGATGCGAAGAAAAACCCGCCGAGAAACCAGAAGCAAACACTTAAGGTTCTAACCATTTGGACCCCTTAAAGATTCTAACCATTAAAGCCTAAATTATTTTAGAGTTTTTTTATATTTAAAAAAAAGGAAAAACTACTAAAAATTATACCAACTATTCTTTATCAACCCAAAATAATACCAACTTCATAAATTACCACCAATGACACCAACTATTCACTTATTTACCAATAATGATACCATTTCATTTCCGGCGAAAAATCCGACCACTATGATGACATGGCAATCGGATTTTGTAGACTAAGCATAATGATTAGAATTTTGAAGGAAAAAAAATTTTAAAAAAAAATTTGAATCGTCTTCTACCTTTCAAAGTTTTGGATTTGCTACTCCTCCGTTTGGTCACCCTCCAGCCACCATAACCACCAAACTACTGTCGAAATCCACCACCACAAGGTGCCTACAATTCATGTTTGTATTCATTATCTACTCGAGTATTTCCAAGCCGAGTTCATGAGTTTTTATTGAAGGGTGAGGCTCGATTCAACCTGTTGATGCGGTTGATTGGATATGAACTAAATTGATGGGACGGTGGACTGGTTTGGTTGCAAGTTTCATCCAAATGGCCATGGGAGGTGTTCTTCGTTGAAATGGAAGCGATTTGGGATCTAGACCATGTGTGATTCAATGATAAAATTAGTTGAGGGGTTTTGATTAATAGGCCGTTTCAAGAATACAACTAAATAATTTGAGTCATATACCTATTACAAAATTCGATTTTTGATTTTCAATTCGTTTTGTGTTAGAACCCTAACTTTTCTAGATTTGTTCATGTGCTTCTATTTTGGGCTTAAATTGGGTGGGTAGGAGAAAAGAAAGTTGGTAGTGTTTCCTCTTGAAGCTCTAGATTTTTTTTCTATGGTAATTCATTCACTGAGAGATTTAGAGGATCTCCATAAAAATTTGTTTGATGGTTGCGCTTATTTGGTCGGAGACATGGAGTTGTCGGGGGGCTACAGTGAACAAAGGATATGCTTTGATTATTTTTTCTTTCTAATTTTTAATTTTCCCCACAAAGTCCTAATAAGCAAATTCCGATCGCCATGTCATCACAATTGTCGGATTTTTCACTGGAAATGGGGTGGTATCATTATTGGTAAATAAGTGAACAGTTGATATCATTGGTGGTAATTTTTAAAGTTTGTATTATTTTTGATTGATAGGGAAAATAGTTTGTATTATTTTGAGTAGTTTTTCCAAAAAAAAAAAAAAAAAAGACTCACAACCACTTTTAAAATCTAAAAATAAAAATTATTTTAATTTATTAATTCACAGCTACATTATTATAAAATATAAATCCCTCACCATACTTACCAACTATCGAGTCCGTATTACGAATTCAAAAACACAAAAGGAAAAGGGGAAAGAGCGGCACACGCTCTCTCCTTCTCTCTCTCTCCGATTAGGCAGGCGACTAGTTTCTGGAGAGTTTTAGGGCTTTTTTCGCCTTTTCCGAATCTCAGTTCTCACAGTACTGGAGGGAGATCCTCCTCAGTGGAGATGGCGTTACTGGCCGCGAGCGGTGGCGACACTGTCAAGCTCTTTGACGTATCTGTGGATTCTGGAGATCCTTGCACCCTCAATTACTCTCCATCGCCTGGTTTCCAAGTTAACTCCGTCAAATGGAACCACACCAGTGAGTTTTTCCTATACATTCTCGTTGCTTTTGGCGGCTTCTTCCTTTTGCAATTTTTCTTATCAATCGAACTATGGCTATGGCGGTGCCAGATTTGGTGGTTGCGAGTGCTGGAGACGATAAAAAGGTGACATTGTGGCGAACAAGTGGGCAGAGCATGGGAACCCTTCCCGTTTCCGGCTCTGATAGCGGAGACAACATCGAGGTTCACTACCTTTCTTTTTTTGTTTTCGATTCTATGGTGAATGCGATTGACTCGATAGGGTACAGCTGTGAGAACATCGGCCAATAATCTCAGCTAGTAAATTAGATAAACGAAATGGCTTATACAGGGTGGAAATTTGGAGGCCAGAAGGGCTATTGTGTAGGCAGCAGTGGCTGAGTTCTGTGTGATTGTGTAACGCATTCCAACATTGGTTTGATGTGAAATTAATAGTGATGACAATTGGCAGCATTCAGCTAAGACAATTCTGCATTTATCTTTTGTTTACTCTCTTGACACATGATACATTGAGCTCAGTTATTTGCAACATTCTTGTCTTAGGAGGGGTAGCTAGTTTATTATTGTGGTCTGTTCTTGAATAAGTTTGTGCCAATGGATATTTGTAAGTTTATATGATTTATCTAACCATATGATTTTATTTTCTACTTTTGGCACTCTATCTTAATGGCTCCAACCTAATAAATGTTTCTTTTGGTGGGTACAAACCTGCGAAAACTGCCAACTTCTTATTATGAGAATAGCTAGATTCTTCTTTCGCTTCTACAAAGTTCCATTGGTCTCAAATCCTTGTGACTGAAAGCTTTTGCTGGTTATTAGAAATCAAAATATCTCTCTGCTATATTTCTCAATCATGCATTTATTTGTTTGATTCGCTTCCTTTCTGTACATTTCCATACTTGGCTGGAGAGAGTAAGAACTGTAGAGATAAATCATAGAATGAAAGCAGTCCCACTATGGATTTGTCAGCTTTTTCATTCTTTCAGATGCAGGGCTTTCTTTTTGCACATTAACATTCTGACATTTTATCTTCATTGCAGGAAGCTATATTTACTATTGCTTTTAGTAACAAAGGATCTAGATACTTGTGCTCCGGGGGCAGTGGGCAGGTTGTAAGAATATGGGACTTGCAGAGAAAGCGCTGTATTAAATGGTTAAAGGGTCATACAAATACAATAACAGGCACAACATATAATTGTAAAGATGAGCATTTGGCTTCCATTAGCTTGAGTGGAGATCTTATTGTTCATAATCTTGCTTCTGGTGCAAGGGCTGCTGACCTTAAGGATCCTGAAAAGCAGGTGGTTTTCGTACTCAAATTTTTGAACTATTTAAGCATGTTTTTTTGTTTACATTTAAAGCTTTTATATGGTCCCTTTGGATGATGTTAAATGTTTATTTGCTGGTTATTAAGACCAGATGTTAAGAGTGCTTGATTACTCTCGGATTAGCCGGCATATGTTGGTGACAGCTGGAGATGATGGTTCAGTGCATCTGTGGGATACAACTGGCCGTAATCCTAAGGTTTGCTGACTGCCTTTCTCTCTGCTATATATTTTTTTTGAATGTGTTTGCACATTTATGTGTGGGTGTGCGCGCATGTCTTCAGAAAGGAATATTTGAGATCGAAGGCAAGCTTTTTGGCATTTGATGAAAGAATTTGTGAATTAACTCTTCTTGTTGCAGCTTCCAAGGAATATGCAGTTTGTTTATTGGCTTTGGTAGGACAGGGGGTTCCATTACTTTCTCTAGCATTACTGAACATAAGCACTTCTACTTACTGATTCTTTCCATGTTGCCATACGATGACTACTTTCAGTATTCTGCTTTTCTGTTCAGGGTAAAAGGGATGGTTTTCAATCAGTTCCTCTATCATTATTGTGACTAGCCTTGGGTCTGGGATGGGCTGAGAGTTAAATTGTGCAAGTAGGCAGCCTTGGTTGAGATAACAACTAAGTTCCACATATAGGACTTGGAGCTGTTGGATTTGCTGGATAAACAGTCATAGATTTATGATTAAAAATAATGTAATGTGGATAACATGGTGTGGAGGGAAAAAACATCATATTTCCTATCATAACTTTGTCTTGTTTTGCTGTTCTTCCTTTAACTTCCATGCTTTCTCCCCAGAGGAATGCATCCTACCCATTTAATATTGTAGGTCATGCATGTTCAGTGTTTAGTCTTAAGTAGTTCCCCAATGTCAGTGATTGTAAAATGGTTTACTTTCCTTTACCATAGGTGTCTTGGTCCAAGCAGCATTCTGCACCAACAGCTGGTGTTAGCTTTTCTCCTACAAACGACAAGGTTAGTCCCACTTTCCTATCTTTTAAAACAAAGGTATCAAACTTGAGAAGATAGACATAAGTGAATAAGTAACATCTTGATCTTGATTTCTTTCCGTCCCAGGTCATTGCAAGTGCTGGTCTAGATAAGAAACTGTACACGTTTGAATCAGGAACAAAGAAGTATACCTCTTGCATTTCTTATGATGTGCCTTTTTCGTCACTTTCATTTAGTGATGATGGCTGGACACTGGCAGCTGGTACAAGTAATGGCCGCGTGGTATTCTACGACGTTAGAGGGAAATTACAACCTTTTACTGTTCTTCGTGCTTACAGTAGTATGGAGGTATTTTTGCTGCATCCCTGGCATTAAAGACATTTTGTAATTACGAAACAAAAAGTACTCACTTCTTAATTTCTTTGCTTCATATGTTATCTGGCAAATTTATCTGGATAGAAATGACCGTATTAGTTTACAAAATTGTGTGGGTTTGCACAAAATCGTATTGCAATGATTTATTATAATATGAGCTTTAGGACTAATATGATAGGTAGATTAGAGGGGCTTCCCACTTCTCTTCATTTGAAAGCATGGATATTTTATTGTTGAAATGATAAAAGAATCTTTATGAATTTATTTGAACTATTTCCTCGATATAGAAGAAATTGCTCATATATGTCTGAAATGTTGGAAGCAGTCAATGCAGCTACATTTACTTGGACAATAGTTGCTTGCAGCTGTAGAAATTAGCTTCTACATTTTAACTGCGACCAACCCACTAACTCTTACCAGATCAGGGTATTTCTCCTGCTAAAGAGGAGCAATAGTTTTTTAGTTGTTTTGTGGAGTGTGAAATTGGATTTAGTGTTTGAGATGCCGAAGTAGGAAACAGTGATACCTCCTGAGACGCAGACTGCTTCCATTAAAAAAAAAAGAAGAGAGAGGGAGAATTAGACTTCAATGTATTTGTGAATTTTGACAATTTTCATCAAATCAAAGCAGGAAGAGTGATCAGACCTTGATTATCTCTCTAATGTAAATGAATTCTTTAGAATCTCGTCTTTATATTGTATTCACTTTTTTGTTGCTGTTGAGCTTGGCATGTTGTCAGCATGGAATACTTGTTCAGGCCTCCATTATATATTATAAAATTATGAACTGTAATTTAGTTTGCATCAAATCTCTACTTCGTACTTAGGTCTTATGATTTTCTATTTCAATATTTAGCATTACTTAAAAATCTTTTCTATTGAATTTTCTAAATAAGGCTGTCACAAGTTTATGCTGGCAAAGATCAAAACCAGTTGTTGTGAATGAGAGCAATTGTACAGCTGAAACTGCTCTTCTAGGAGGGGCTGTTGAAGACTCAATTCTAATGCCTGATCCACTTCCTTCGTCAACTTTGTCAAGCCTTTCACATACTGCATCAGTAGCTGGTCTTCGTAATACAGGCCGAATGGTTTCCTCTGTAGATACACCGTTTATCAGTACAGAAGGCAGTGGATCTGCAACAAGCACATTTAATTTGCCTACTTTGGAGGGAACACCGCAACGGAACTCATTGTGGCCAGGTGGGACATTGACAAGAGTACATGCTACTAGAACTTATAATTTTAAGGATGATATGGAAGTTTTCTCACCACTTGTGGATGTTCAACCTATCACACCGTCTCTTGATAAGCTTTGGAACGAGAAAGATGGACTAAAGAGAGAGAATTATTTGGAGAGAAAGCCTTCATTATTTGGAGAGAAAGATGGTCATCCAGTTTTTGATTGGAAGTCTGGGTCAAGCTCTAAACAGGTTTTTGCTTTCTCTGTTATTTAATTTCAGCAGAAAAAAATGTCTGTACAATATATGATGAAAAGGAATGAGAATATGACTCAACTCTTGGTGCTTGTAGACGTCGGTTTTGCATTTGTCAGCAGTTGTTCATATCCACATTTAAAATATGTGAGACACCATTGAGAAGGTTAAATATGAAAGCACAATTGAATGAGCATAAATGTTGGTGCTTGCAATGCAACTTAATAAAGGATTATGTGTTTACATTACTAGTTTTTAAGAGAAACAAGTTAAGCATGAAGGGAAAAAAAATCGTGACAGAAATGAACAAGGAATATTGTTATAGAAAAGTTTTAAAAGTTATGTCCTTATTGCTTTCTTGTTAAGAATTGCATTACCTGTGTTCTTGTGATTTCTTTGGTTTTTCATATTTTCCATTTTGTGAGATGTGAATGCTGAGAGTTGTCCTGCTTAGTTGGATCTGGTCGCTTTGGGTTCATCCAACCATCAGAAGTGTCTTCATAATGTCATCAAAAAATGTACCACTGAAATTCGGGATGTGTTTTATGTGGTTTGTGCTTGTTTCTATGCAGGATGAGATCCTTTCTTTTCCTCAAGTTGCATCTTCCAAAGCTGATGATTCTTCATCCATTACCCCACCAGAAGCTTGGGCTGGGGATAGAATCGCAGACAAATTTGTTCTCAATCGTCAATTAGGAAGCTCGCCCTCCCGCTTCAGTATTCTAACATCAGGTGGCTTAACATCATCATCAATGCATACCAGCTTGCAAGATCCTTCTTCGCCAAGCCAGCCAAGCATGGCTTCATTGACAAGTTCAGGCACGAACTTATATTCACGTCCAAAAGAACTCTCTTCTGGCCAAGAGGCTACCCCTGGAATTGTTAGACATGTTCCTTTTAGTTCACTTACTCTGCCTATTGGTCCAAAATCCACAATCAGCCAAGTCAACTCTGAATCAACTGTGCCCGCCTCTTTAAGCTATTCTCGTAGGTCTTCTAGCTATGCTGATAGGATAAACACTGCTCCATCCTTTGGTGATGGAACATCTGCTTCACTAGGATCACCCAAAACAAAGAAAACTGGAGCCGAAACCAGGGAGGAACTTTTGAATAGCTTGTTCTCCAGAATGGATACATCATCTGCCAATGAATCTGGGTTACTTCCGTCCGCAAATGTAGGTGAATGGTTTTATATTTCAATGCAGCTGTATACTTCTGTTTCTATTCTTTATTTGACTTTCGGGTTATATTCGTTTTCAATCTGTTTTCAAAGGCTGATAGGCCGTTGGCTGCTATTCTATCATTTATCTCATCTAGCTTAAGCTCAGCTCAGAAGTCAGTATCATGACCAAGGACAGCAAAGCTTAACTTTAATGATTCCTTCTGTTTCTTGTTACAGCAGGGAACGCTATCTCACCCCAAGAAAACATCAGCGCAAACCGATACAGAGCAAGGAAGCTCATCATTCACTCTTCAGCTGTTTCAACGTACACTTGAAGAAACTCTTGCATCATTTCAGAACACAATTCATGAAGATGTGAGGAATCTTCACATTGAAATTCTAAGGCAATTTCATATGCAGGAGGTGTGTAACCTGCCCCAAAATCTTCCTTATGCTGTGTTGATCAAGTAACTTCATTAAACACGGCTCTTGACATGATTTTGTATGTAGATTGAGTCATCTACCGTGTTGAATAAAATCCTGAATAACCAAGCTGAGCTCATGAAAGAGGTGCAAGCTCTGAGGAAGGAAAACCAGCGGCTCCGCCAATTGCTCTGAACCTGCAAATCACTACTTTCCCAGGGGGTGGAATTGAATTACTCGGTAATATTGCGTTGTATATGCTCTTTTTGTTTAAAAAAATATCAGAACAGGGCTTCTTTTCCTGTGAGGGGGATTGGAGAGTCTGCAAGCAAAGTGTTTTTGCTATTCCTTGTGATTTTTGTTTTTCCCTTGTAAGGTTGGCTTTTTCTGGCTACTGAGTAGGCTCAGCGCAGACTGAGAGGCCCGTGTAGCCCAGCCCCAGCACTTTTGGGCATGGGAGAGCCCTTTAGACGCACCACGCGGATAGTTGGAATTGAACCCGAGACAACTGTATTAGGGGAGTGTCATTGTTGAAGCAAACATGGCTCTATTCTTTTCTGTTTTGATTGTTGTTTTATGTAACGGGTTTTAAGGTGTATAAATGCAGTTTTTTCTTTTAAAAAAATGAATCCAAGATGTGATTACATGCCTATTTTGGTCTCCCGCAAGTGTATTTTTATTCCATTTAAGGATGAAAGATTCTGTATATTGCTTTGGCTCGTGAACTTACTGTTGTATATTTAAGGAAGATAACATATTTTAAAAAAATTAATAATTTCACTTATACGGTTGTTCAATTACATATTTTTCTACACAACTACAAATTCAATTGTAAACTATAAATTACATATTTTTTCAGTTTTATTTATAGTATATGACTATTCAACCATTTACTATAAATTACATATTTTTTCACACATAACTCTACTAGTAAGTATTTTGTTCAATTTTACTTATAGTATATGATTAAATTTTGAGAGTTATGTGTGAAGAAATATGTAATTTTTTAAATAATAATATGTGAGAAATGAATTTTCAACAAACCGGTTCAACTTGACGAGTCTTTTTTTTGGAAGCAGATAAGAATTTGGTTCGCTAGACAAATCTAGAGAAACCGAGAGACCGGACAAGTCCGTAGATTGACTAACCACCATGTACAACTCGAAGCAAATTACAAAAGCAAATGACTGAAAGGAAATTATAGAAGCAAATAACATAAATAAAATTACAAAATGAACGTACAAGTCATTCTACACTGAAAATCACAAGCCAAAAAGGACAAACGAAATGATCGTTCAAAGGGACGATGCATACAGAGAACTCTGAGGAACCTAGCAGACACCACAGTTCGTGGACTCAAATAAGCCATCAGATATCGAACACACATCCACGGCGTCATCGAACATGACAAATCAAACGCTGCTTAAAAGAAGCCTCCAACACAAGTACACAACAAGAACACTCCAACCCGCAAACACAACCTTAAACCACACCATTGCCCATGTAAACCTCCAAAACCAAACTCAAAACCCTCCAGAATGATAACAAGATCGTAGGTAGGTTACACAAGTGTAAGCCAAAATAGAGGCGTATGAGCCAAGATTGAGAAGAAAAATGGACAACAATAAACAAGCATGGAGAAAGAAGAGCGATTGAAAACGCCGGTAGTCGATCAAAATAAAGCGGGCGAAGCCGAAGACGGGTCCGGGCTCACACCAAGGCCGATGGGTTGAACACTCAAACAATGAGTAAATTAGCAAAATAAATTAGACTAAATCAAGGCCAAGAAAGAATAAACAAGGGGAAACTAGATCCTAGTGGTCAAGGAGGTCAAGGAAGAGCCGCAGCTAGATGCGACAACACAAGAATAGGCAAAAGACGAGATGTAAAGCTGAAGGAGGTGGTGACGGGGAAGCGGGTAGCCCACCTGACCGTGAAGCGGGTAGCCATAGGCACCTGACCGTGAAGCTGACTGTTTTTCATAGGCACAAGGCCATGAAAATGATGAAAATAGGAAGTTGGCTGCTTTACCACTGCCGATAACAAATGGGATGTTACTATGCTCCGGAGTCATCTCCTGGGTAACATCATCAAACAAATACTCACAATTTATATCTCTCTTCATAGTATTTGTTGATGATTTAATTTGGACACCTAGTCTTGATAGGATTTTCTTGGTTAAATTAGCAATGCAACTATTTTCCAAACCAACACAATCAAGTTGTAACTCCCCACCAAACATGAGACAAAACAAACACTTTAATTATATTCCTTCTCAACGTGTCATCTGTGAGACTTGCATGGATGACTCCAATCAGATTTTTTTAACTACACCTTTTCCAAAATATTAATTACTAAACTAAAATAATTTATCACTTTCCAGATTGACCAAAATAATTCGAGAGACGATTTCTTTGCTAATATCGACTCTATTAGGAAGAACTATAATCTCCTAAAAGACCTTGCATTTCACTGGTGGGCTATGGAGAATAGCATACATAGTAATATTTTCAACAATAAAAATAAAAATTTACTGCTTGAATTTGTCTTAAATGCTTTTAACAATCTTCATAATTGGGAACTATCCACAGGAAAAACTCCTAGCACTCGTGCACTTAGATCACGAAAAGTAAGTTGGAGGAAGCCACCCTGAGTTATATTAAACTAAATTTTGATGCATCTTGGAAGGTAACCCGAACATTATTGGATTTATATTTCAAGGATAAAATGGTCGGGTGATCTATACCCATAGAATGTGATCGAGTTCACTTTGACAACATTCTTCAAACAAAGGCTCTAGGATCTAGCAATCTCTGGTCCTGGGATCATTTTGTAAACTTATCTACATCACAGTTATAAACCTTCTTACTCGTACTTGGAAGATTCTTAAAATTGGCAAAATTATTAACGATGCTAAAAAATTAACGAAAAAGTTTAAAGTCATTATATACACATCCCTGTTATAGAGAAGCTAACCAAACAATCGACTTCCTATGTTGCACAGACATGTCGTTGGAAACCGTTTTTTGTGTCGAATACGGGCGACACGGTCGAAAACGCTTGTGACATGACGATTTTGTGTTAGACATGGTCAACGTGTCAGAGACCAGGAAAAATCGAGCATGACACTGTTGTAAATGCCTTTAATATATCTTCGATATAGCGCCTCTGCGACGCCTCTACACCATCAACCCTATTTTGGCCTAGAGGAAGGAAATGACATGTGAGGAGCACATGATTTTTAATTGGAATGGGTGTTTAGACGAAGATATATTGGACAAGTGAGAGTCACATGATTTTTAATTGAAATGAGCATTGTAGGCTTTTGCAACTATTTGACATGTCTCTTTTTTTTTACAGTAGGCAAACAATATGTGGACTCTACTACAAACGTAGAGCACCATCTTGATCATCATGACGAATGATGTTACAATGATCTCTATTAGTAAGGAGATTATACATATTACACAGGTCCCTATTTCTAGCTATGTACTCTAAAGTAATGTCTAGATTCGATGTGGTCGAAACTTACCTTCAGTTGATCGATCAATTTTATTTGTCGCATGCTATCTTTAATTGCCATTACTACCTCCATATTGTCCTATTCGATGATTACATTCCGTAAACCTTTGGATAGAGCTAACTGCATGCCTGCACAGAAGGCAAAAGCTTCTGTTTAAATTGGACCATTTCTTAACTTCCTCTTCCAAGTTATTCAACTCTCATAAACCTTTTATTAAAAAATCTCAAAAACTTCTAAATCTCCACAGTTCTCTTTGGCTTGTCATGCTTGACTCTTAGACTATCCACAATGGTGGTGTGCAAATGTGCAAATGTGTATTTTTTAGACATTTTTTAGCTCCATTGGTTGTTTTGAGTGTGTGCAAATGTATACATTTGAGCATGTGATGTGCAAATTTGAGCACACCACCTCCCCCATGTGCATAAACTTTTACAAAAAGCAAGACAATTTAATTGGTTTATTTTTTTATGGTTTGATTTTCCTTTTTGTTTTAAATGAATTGTATTTGAATGATGTGCAAAAAATGCACATTTTACCAATGGAGCAAATTACTAAAAAGTGATGTGTATTTTTACACACCTTGTGCAAATATATATATTTTAAGCAAAACCATTGTGGATGGTCTTAGAGACTCCATCCCATAATTTAATTTATTAACCAATCATTTTTTTGTGAATTATCTACTAGTTATATTTAGACCGTTAAAATAACATACTCCATTATTTATCTTGTCATTGACTTATCATATCCTATAGTTTTTTAAATGTTGTTTCTTGTATCCGTATCATATCGTATCCCATGTTCATGGATGTAGCCAACTTCATTGTTATAAGAGACAAAAACAGTTCTAATCTCAATCGTTATCTTATGTGTTTGGAGTTAGATTACTTTTGGAATCTAGGTTGATATTTTATTAGAAATAAATCCTAATTTCTTTTTTAAACAAAACTAAATAGAATTTTTATAATTTCGTTTCTATAAAATTGAGTGAGAAATTAATTTTGTGGGGACGTAGTTGGGGATGGGGCGGAGGATTTGGACAGAGCTGAGCTGAGCTGAGCTCTCCACTGACACACACACACAGAAGACAATCTCCAGGAGGTGGAGGTAAGGCCGTGTTTGGCTGTCCATCAGAATGTCAACCTCCGCCCGAATCCTCGCAGTTTCGTTTCCTAACAAGCCGTTGTTCCTCCCCTCCTCCTGCCACTACCACCACCTCCGCTCTCTAACCTCCTCCTCACTTCCTCCCGCTAGACGTTCATGGCGTTGCTTCGCTTCTTCTTCCATGGCTTCCGATTCCGATCCTCCTCCCTCCTCCTCCGTTGATTCCGACTTCCCCGACAACTCTACTCCCCCGTAAGTAATTCCCTCTTTCTTTTCTTTTTTCTACTTGTTCTTAATTTGTGCCCTTCTTTTTTTTTTTATTTTTATTACTCCTAGTATTATTTATCATCATTTCTCTATTGAATCTGTGGTTGTTGGAACTAGTTTCTGAAAAGTATCGATATTTAGATATTAGAATATCAGATATCTAATATTTGTAATAACCCGTTATCGATATGTCTTGATTTATTGATATGAGATTTTCCCCCTTTTAGCCTATTGGATATACTAATTTGAAGGAAGGCAATTGACATCAAGATATTACTTTATATTTATATCTTAACTGTTGATGGGATAACACCCTTTATTAGTCTCATCTATGAATTTTGGACATCAACGGTTTTTTATTCAGGTTTCTCCCTTTGAATACAAGTATTCATTTGTGCTTAGAATTATATATTCACTAGTTTTATTACCTGCGGTTTTTTCACTAAATTATATTGGCTATTTTTGTTCTTCTTCTAAAGAATTAGTAGATATGGATAAAGATCAATGGTGCTGAAGCATCTATATGATAGTTCCCTATGTATAGTCTCAGAAGGTCATTGAGAGTATACATAGGAAACCTTGCTTGTGTTTTTTCCCCTCTTCCACACCCCTAGTTCTTTTGCTATATATCTATCTATCATTGGGTTTCATTTGTTTTATCACTTTATAATGTGATTCAATTTGTGATAATTGACTGGTTTCTTCGCCTCTGCTCATCATCTCCATTTGCTTCCAATTGAAGTGGGAATTAGGTATGCAACTAAATCGATTTTCTAGTTATGTGGGCTATCTTACTATTTTACCGATATCCATCATTGGTTCAGTTATTCAGATTCTCTTATGGAGTCATTGTCCTGATATTTTAGTTTTCATGATAAAATATTTGACATTCCTTCGTGAGTTGATCGGCTAACTTCTCTCTGGTTGCTCATGGAATTATTGTTATCTGTGAGGTGCTTTATAGCTTAAAAGGTGAATTTATGATTTTCAAAATAAAATGGTTTGGATCCTTACAGATATATCCAATTAGACAAACTTGTCATTGTTAAAAAGTGGTTTCATGGATGAGTTATCTGAGTTTACTATATATTTAGAACACAAGTAGTTCATACATGTTTTTCAATGTTCAAACAAAGTTCTGTGTTCTTTTGCTGTTATGCAGTTTCTGTATCATAGAAGGTCCTGAAACTGTTCAGGATTTTGCAAAGATGGAGCTGAAAGAAATAGAAGATAATATTCGTAGCCGGCGAAACAAAATTTTCTTGCACATGGAAGAGGTAAGAATCACCAAGTGTAGGCTAGTGCAATTTAGCTCTACAACTCAAGTAGTAGTAGTTGTTCTCTTGCAGTTTCTTTCTCTTTTTGAAAACATATTATTAATTAATCCCTCCATTTTATATAGCTTATATTAGGCTTTAAATCTTGTTAAAAATACAAGTCTTTTAGATTTTCTAACGGTGATTTACGAGAATTATTATTAAATTACGTTCTTTTTAACTTTTTTTTCATATCCACTCATGTGTTGTGATGAGTGGTGAACAATTAAGGAGTGATTTTTAAGATTATTTAATTTCATCCGGAATCAGCCTACCACCTCATTGGGGTAAGGCTGCCTACATCCGAGCCCCCCCCCCACATCTGAGCCCGCCAGACTTGGCACTCCCCTCGGGATTGGGCCTGTGGTAGGTTGTGGCTGTTGTTGTTGAAATGTTTTCAGTACTGTGTCAAATGCTAAATAAAAATTATATCATTGAAGGGATTATTACTATTATTATATTAAATAGGATCAAAGTTAATTGATATTATATTAAAATAGGGATAACAATTTAAAGAAAAAGTCATCCCATTTTGATTCTAAAGTATGTGGCTTGAAATGGTGCTACTAAGGGAAGTTTAAGCAATGCTGGCAGAAGAGTCTTTTCACATCAAGAGGTGTTAAGTGTTCAGTTTTAGGGGTACTTTAGCGAATCAATAATCTTGTTGTCCGACTCACTGACCTGGTGACTTTGTTGTGTACTTCTCTTTCCTCATGGAGGTCTTCCATAGTTCACTGCTTTTAGTGTCATATATTTTTGTGCAGAGTAAGTTGAGAATAGTTACTACAGTATTATTTATTAGGCAAAAATGCATAAAACCACCCACTATTCATTGTTGTTTGCAAATAACCACCCCTTATTCAAAAATTGTCAAATAACCACCCACTATTCATTGTTGTTTGCAAATAACCACCCCTTATTAAAAAATTGTCAAATAACCACCCATTAAATATATGTTGTTTGCAACTAACCACCCATACCCCTTTTCTTGTTAAACCTCACTTAATTTAATATGAAAAGACAATTATACCCCTATTCATTAATGTTTCATTTTTTAGTAAAAGGACATACTTATCTTTGTTGCTTGATATTTCAGGTATTACAATTAGACCTGTCAAATGGGTCATTCGGGTCGGGTCACTTCGGGTCCCGAGTAAAACGGGTTCCGGGTACATCCAGGTTGTCTCGAACCCAGGTTTGACCGAGTTTCGGGTCATTTTGGGTCGATTTTGGGTTTGTCAATTTTTTCTTTTTTAAATTAAAAAAATCATGATTTGATAATTTTGGATAATTTTAAAATTCTACAATTAAAGACGTTGTTCATAAATCATAATGCTTGTAATTATATACTATATCTGATCTAAAATATTTTATTTTTATTATTTCTCGTAATTTTTAATAAAATGTAATAATATATAAATATCAAAATTTTAAACAATTTTTTTAAAAAATTGATATTTTATATATTATTACATCTTATTAAAAATGTTTGATTTTTATTATTTCACGTAATTTTTAATAAAATGTAATAATATATAAAATATCAAAAAAATTTCTTTTTAATAAAATGTAATAATATATGATTAATTTTGGGTCGGAAATTTTTTTATTTAAAAACATTTGATCTCTCATTTTTTAATTTATTAAAAATGTTTTCCTAGTAATCGGGTAAATCAAATGTCCCGAAACCCAGATTAAAAATTTATTTAAAATTTGACAAACCCAAAATCGACCCAAAATGACCCGAAACTCGGTCAAACCCCGGTTCGAGACAACCTGGATGTACCCGGAACCCGTTTTACTCGGGACCCAAAGTGACCCGACCCAAATGACCCATTTGACAGGTCTAATTGTAATACCTGAAAAATCAAGCAACAAAGAGAAGTATAATTGTCTTTTTACTAAAAATGAAACATTAAAGAATAGGGGTATAATTGTCTTTTCATATTAAATTAAGTGAGATTTAACAAGAAAAGGGGTATGGGTGGTTAGTTGCAAACAACCTATATTTAATAGGTGGTTATTTGACAATTTTTTAATAAGGGGTGGTTATTTGCAAACAACAATGAATAATGGGTGGTTATTTGACAATTTTTGAATAAGGGGTGGTTATTTGCAAACAACAATGAATAGTGGATGGTTTTATGCATTTTTTCCTATTTATTATTCTCGTTGCATCCAGAAAGAATGGTAAACAAGGATCATAAATTACTGAATATTTAACATTCTTACCTTATGCGGTTGCCAAAAAAAAAAAGACATTTTGATCTTATGATGTCAAATATGATGCTCAACTTTTGTAGGTCAGGAGGTTGAGGATACAGCAGAGGATCAAGAATGCTGAACTTGGAATCTTTAGTGAAACGCAGGAAAATGAACTTCCGAATTTCCCATCATTTATTCCCTTTTTGCCTCCATTGGTGAGTTTTGATTTGTAACCATTTTACAGTTTCTTCTCCACACTTCAATATTTTGGCTATATTTAAGCTTTTTCTAATGGTACTTTTGCCATCCTAAATGGATTCTCTTAAGTTTCTGAACTTCGTTTACATGATGAGAATATTGCTTTAGGTTGCACTACTCCAAAATGGAATCTAGAAGTCTTCATGTTAGTTCAGACAAAATATTTAATTATATTGTTTGGGCTGCATTTGAGTAGCTCCAGATGATACTTTTGCCTTGAATCGTTTGTTGGGAAACATTGAGAAAGGAACTCGCAGATTTTTGACAAACTTCTAGAGAGCACTTAGGACTTCTATATACCTTATCCAAGTTATGTAAGCTTCTATAAATTCCCTATCTTTCCTCCTCTGGATCTAATTAGTATCATGATTCAACATCTATGGACCTTCCTCAGTAGATATGATTTAGAAGTCAATATACCTGCCTGAGTGTTATTGCTTTTACTCATGAAGTCACTTTTGTTGACTTCCTCCATGCAGAACCCCAGAATCTTCTGGCCATAACATTAGTTCAATTCCTAAAATAAGGTGTGGAGCAAAATAATCCACGGGCAGTATATGGGAAGAGGTTTTGAGAAACTAAGACAAGGATGTTTTTATGCTCAAGTTTTGCACATCTCCTAGCTAGGAGGTCGAATCTTTTTTCTAAGAAGATAGAAAATTCCTTTACTGCAATATTGTTTCTCTGTCCAAATTCAAACCTTTTCTGTTCAAATCTCCTTTAGGGTGTGTCAACAGAACTGTAGCTTGGCCACATGCTGTCGTTGAGTTCATGGGTTTATTGTAGTTGTGAACTTTTTGTAAATTTAGGTAGATTGAATACAGTATCCATCTAAATCCTGCAATGTAGAAAGTACTGTCTGTTTGTCGGATACTTTTATTCATATTTCTCATCTACTATTAGCTATGAGCTTTTTTAATATCTCTCAATGTGCTACAAATCTCTTAAGCAATGTCTTGTGTGCAGAGCGCTGAAAATCTTAAGCGGTACTATGCTTCTTGTTTTGCTCTTATTGCTGGAATAATTCTGTTCGGCGGTCTTTTAGCTCCAACAGTAAGTTTCTGAATTACATCTACGTTATTCAAAAAGAGTGAAATTCATATGTTAAGAATTTACTTCTATCATTACTGCACAATCTATAATGAACTGGAATGTGCTACAAGGAGGATTTTATATTATCCTTGTTGTACAGTTGAAAACTTTGATATGTCCCTTTATGTTTTTTTTTAATTTTATGGTAAAAATATATTAAGGAAAATAGGATATTTACAAGTAACATAAGAGTGATTCGAGGGCGCTAGGCGTCTCGTGAGTGTGAATGGAACTCATGAGAAGCCTTTAAGTGAGTGGCTCACATCCTAAGATCCAAATAAAGGTGGTTCTTGTGTGGATCCTATCTCTTCATGCCAAAGCTATCAGAATTCGGACACACACCCCTAAGTGTTATGTTGTAGCTTCCCCATCGGCTCGGCCATCAAGGAAGTTACAACACAAGACTTAGGACACCCTAACCACAATTACAGCCCTTGCCATGAGAAAAAATATAATCAGTCTTTTTAGGAGCCCTTTATGTTAATTAAATTGAGTGTGAGCAAGTGTTCATATATTTTTCTAGCATGTAAAATGAATGTTTCCTAATTAATCGTCTAATCAATAGGTGAAAGAACCTATTCAAGTTCCCGAAGAAAGAATATTATGTAAAAATAGTGTCCTTATTTTAAACCTTTGCTTTCAGCTGGAGCTTAAACTGGGAATCGGAGGAACTTCATATGCAGATTTCATCCAAAACATGCATCTCCCAATGCAATTAAGGTAATTTCAGTTTTGGTTGTTAGTTATTTTTAAAAAAATATTCATTTAATGTCCTCAAATATTGGCTTCATTCTGCAAGACTGCTCAAATAAATGGCAGCAGTTTAGCAGATACTTGGGCTGTTTTTCTCGAGATTTCTTGTCAAGATACTATTGCAATCTAAATTCAGTTTAAATGTTTTTTTTCCTCTGAACTAATGAATGCAAAAAAAATAATTACAGAATTTTTAAAGTGGAAGATGGCACACATCATGCCATCACATTTCTGTCAATTCCTGCATAAAAATTGCAAAATTTTGATATGATGTTTACCTTAGAAATCATTCTTGGGAACTGCAGTCAGGTGGATCCTATAGTGGCTTCATTTTCGGGTGGAGCAGTTGGTGTGATCTCAGCACTGATGGTGGTTGAAATAAACAATGTAAAACTGCAGGAGCATAAGAGATGTAAATACTGCCTTGGAACAGGTAAGAATATTTTTAAATTTGAAAACACTTTGGGATTGAATAGCATATTTCTTCTACAAGGAGGGTTTGCGTGCTTTCTTTACTAGTAATTGCAAGCTTTCCAAACTCAACTTTCTAGAAAGCCAATGATAGTTATGGACATTGGTGAATTCTAGCCTTAGAATAGAGGTCTTGTTTGATTAAAGAATGCACTTTGGAGAAGCTGGATTCTTTAAAAGTTCCTCGACTTCCAGGACTGCTGAAAAGGAAATAAAAGAGGTGTAAGCACCAAGTTGTGCACGTTAACTCTACAAGAAGTTTAATCATAATCATGATATGTTTTAGTTCTTCTACACTTTTTGGTGAACCTCTACTCTACAAGAGTTTCACCATAGCTAGCTACAGTTATTTTTTTAAAAAAAACAATATATATAAATATATACTCCCTCTGTTAACCAAAACATGTCATTCTAGCATTTTTCACACTTTTTAAGAAACACAAACAAAAATACACTTGTTATACTCCTCTAATTATTACTTTACATTTTCACTTTTTCGAAAACTGCAACTAACAATTCTCTAATCATTACAAGGCTAATTTTGTAAAGTGAACATCAAAATACCTAACATGACATCTTTTTATTAACAAAATTCGCTCTCTAAAATGAAATGTTTTTCTTAGCGGAGGGAGCATCTTTCAGCTCATCTTTTGGTTCTCTATGACATGCCATCTATAGCTTAATATTCAGAGGAAACGCAAGCATTGTACACGAATACTTCCTGACTTCTGGATTAATATCTTTTGGGACGTAGGGGTTGAGTGTTTGTTGAATCCCATATCACAATTTTACCCTGTGAATGTATTAAAAGTCCATTTTGTATCTTGTGTTTATATCTGTACTGGAACAGACTATAATCTGTGTGTGTTTTGTTTGGCCAAGCAGGATATCTAGCTTGTGCTCGGTGTTCCAATACAGGAGCACTTGTGCTGATTGAGCCCGTCTCAACGGTTAATGGTGGAGACCGGCCTCTCTCACCCCCTAGGACTGAGAGGTGTACTAACTGTGCCGGTTCGGGGAAGGTTAGATATCTTTTTATTTGTTCTATCTCACTTGCTGAGGTACAGTATGGTATTGTTTCTCTGTTCTAACATGGATTGACATCCGAACTGTATTGTGAACTTTTTTCAGGTAATGTGCCCTACTTGTCTCTGCACAGGTATGGCCATGGCTAGTGAACACGACCCCCGGATTGATCCATTTGACTAGGGACCTCACTGATCCCCTAGGATCACAGGTGCACTGGCATTCATTAATGTATTCGAGCCTTCAAGTAAAGATTGTAATCCTAGATGTGTTCTACCACTCTGTATAGTACATTCTATAGTTTCAGTGTAAAATTAAAGAAAACCTAACCATGATATCAACCCGAGTAAGGTTTAGATATCATGTATAGTATATTCTATAGTTTCATCATTTTTGTTGGAATTCATCATTTTTTTTAGGCCAAATTGGAGAAAATCACCCTTTAAATACACCAATTTGTCATAAATCACCCTTAAATTGATATTTCCAGGAAACCACATTTTAAATAACTTTTGTCACCAATCAACCACCCTTTAGATTATTTCGTCCAAATTTTGTTTAAACTTGTTAAATTACAAATTTAAGCCTCTTGTTTAATTATATGATAATGGAAATTTAACAATTAAAAAGGAGAAGGTAAATAAGTAAGAATTAAATTGAGAGGATACAATTGACGTCATTTTTGCTCCCAAATTGAAAGTGTGTAGAAGTTAATGGAAAATTAAGAAGTGATTCGGGAGGGAAAAACAAGCGGCTTAATTGGAGGGAGAGCGATTTTGTAGAAGTTGACATCATTTTATCGGTTCTTTGACGAGAGAAAATAACTTCTCATATTTACTTATTTAAAATTTTCTTTTCCTTTTAAATTGTTAAAATCCTTTGAGAATATTATATAAAAGGAGTGATAAAATTGTAATTTATCAAATTTAACCTATATTTGGACGGAATATATTCTAGGGTGGTTGATTGATGAAGAAAGTCAATTAAATGGTGTTTTTTTTTAAATATCAATTTACGGGGTGGTTTATGGCAAATAGGTGTATTTAAAGGGTGATTTTCTGCAATTTGGCCTTTTTGTTAGTGTAACTAAATAGAATCAGGTGAAATAAAGCACTAGAGGACAAGTTATTTAAAGGTGGAAACCCTATGATAACTACCTAGTTGTTTCTCTTCAACCATTTCAATCCCTCTAACATGACAATGACCTAGTTCGGGTTCTTTAATGCTTTTTAAATATTATTGGGTCCAACATGTGACAAAATGGATTAAAACCATGAAAATTTTCTAGTATGAGAATATTTGGTTTGTCATCCAAGATGGATATCGCCGATGATTAACTCAACTGGTTGTGCATATCTTTGTTGGAAACTCGTGGTGGGAATTGCCAAACCTAGTTCTTCCTCATGTAATGTGTAATTTGGTTGATTCTCCTCGTTCACAACATTGTCATTATTTTCTCAATTATACATATATTCTCCATGAGTTTCCACAAAAGGATTATCATAAACTTCTTGCATGGTCTTCTTCTATGGTTAAGGTTGTCTGTGAACTTGCTTTTTCTCAGTATAAGGCATAGAAAAGTGACCACCTAGAGGTCCATCCGACTTGTCTGTTTCCTTCTTTCTTTCATCATAAGTATCATGAATGATTTCTTCAAATTTTGTAATATCTTGTTGTAGAAAATATATTCCTGTGAGGATGTGTTTGACACTAGATGATTTTTCATGAGATGAGGATTATTTTGGGGGTGGAAGAGATGATGATTATTTTTGGGATTTTTTGGGGTGGAGAAGGCGGAGATTATTTTTAGGAAAGAATCTCATAAGTATTTGGGTGATTATGGATTTTTTTATGGTATGGGAGAAAAAGACATTTTCATCCTCCATATTCTCTTCAAGCAAAAGTGGAGCAGCAATGTCATTGTAGAGATTAATTGTAACATGAGACGCATGAGCTATATAAAGTATCACTCCTAACTTCACCATTTATAGGCGTTAAGCTCTACACCTTCTTTCTCCCATTTCTCCAAAGCAACCCTCTCTCTTGAAACAAACAAGATCGGAATTCAACAAGGCTAAATCCAAAGATCGATATAGAAGTAATCCTCCACTGTGTAGATTTGTCATTCATTAATTAAAAAAGCAACATGAATTGTTCAATGGTGGGAGGAGAAGTAAGATTGCGAAAGAACAAGTAAAGGGGCAAAATAGTATCACAATTCTCCACCACCATATTTCACCCCCTCCATCTTCTATTTTGAGGATGAGGATTATCCTCCATTTTCACACTCATTCACCCTCTTCAACTCCCTCCTTCCATCCCCACTTGTCCCCTTTCTAAACATCCCAGTTCGATTTCCCAAAAAACAAATTTCATCCTCTCCACCTATAACGGCCCAAATATAAATATTCGGGTTACGTTTCGAAGGATTGGATACCTTCGTTCGGATCTTGCAATTCGAGTACGGGTTGAGTTTTAAAACAAAGTTTTAATGATCAAAGAAGGGATTTTGCACCCTAAATTCGCGATAGGGCCGTTAGGTCCCCCGAACCTGTCCTACTTGCCTAAGTCGCTCAAAACGTTTTAAGTTCGAAAGCATAAAGAAGGAAATACCATAATACAACTTGCCACGGCATGGCCGGGTCAAAACCAAATACGAGGAAATAAGTAGCAAAAGTGTGGAGTTCAAGTCGGTCTTTCTCTCCCTCTCACTGCGCCATGAGATATCCCCTGCCACAACAGCACATGATCAAGTAAGGGTACGGGTACCTGAAACTAACCACGAAGTCAAGGTCGAGCCACTCATGCGGGCCCTGAAGACCTCGTTGAGGACATATAATATGCCTATACCTTAATAAAGGATGCTCTAATGTAGTGCGGAAATATTAAACACACAAACATGCTAAAAGTTTATATATATGCAGAAAGCGATTAAAGGGGATCCCGCACAGAATGCCAAGTGACATGTCCCTCTCCTACTCCCGCACCCATGCTCGTTAGTGCAGGAATCGGCCGCGTTTTCTACTCCCGCACCCATGCTTGCTAGTGCAGGAACCGGCCGCGTTCAATATCATAATATCATCAATCGCATCACTAGTCATGCTCGTCAATTTAACAGTCTGACTCGATGAGGACAAAGCCCGATGGGACTGGGGGACTCCGGGCTGCTTCGGTGGTGGCTCCGAGGGGTGTTGCTGCTGACGTGGTCCCGAGGGGTGCGTGGGACCTTCAGCTGGTGGCTAGAGGTTGAAGGAGGGAAGAAAGAGGAGGAGACGGTGGTGATGGTGTGATGATGAGTGAAGATGATGGTGATTTGGTGATGAAGATGGAATGCCGCAGGAGAGCGGGGATGAGCTGAAGACTTTAAAGGAGGGAGAGATGTGAAGTGATGGGGAGATGGCGTACAGAAGAAGGGAACGGAGTAGTTGTAGTTGCAGAAGGTAGGGGAGAGGCGGGTGTGAAAGGAACTGACGGACGGGGGATGTGACCGGTATTTATTACGGGCATCTGTTTAATTAAATACCCGGTAATAAATCCCGAAACCCGCTTTCCGACCTTAATCCGACACGTTTTAAATAATTAATCGAATCCGAAATAAATAACGAAAGTCGAAAACATCCTCGGTGAGCGTTTGAACCTCATTCCTTTTCCTTGGTTCATTTCGATTCTTTTCTTGTCCTCGGGTGGTCGGAGAGTGCGTGAGGGCTGAGTGTGGAGAAGGTGGGCGAGATCGAGAGCTCCGGCGAGCATCGAGGGCGGCGAGGCAAGCTCGTGAGAGACGTGAGTTAGCCGGGTCGAGGAGCGAGAGCGCGAGGCGAGGCTGAGCGAGGAGAGCGTGAGCGAAGAGGGTGGTGCGAGGGCCGAGGCAGGAGGCGAGGCGGAGCTGGTCGGACAAGCGATGTCGGAGGAGGCTCAGCGGCGAGCGGCGTCGAGCCTAGGTTGCAGGCGAGCTCGAGAGCGGGAAGCCTTCGGTTTGAAAGGAAGGAGAAGGCTACGTGGGATGGGCCATGCCTAGTCACCTTGTGGGCCCCCTCCTTGTTACTTGTATTATTTATTTTAATATTGAACCGGTTGGGGGTTTAGTTCAGTTGGTTCGGTTCGGTTCGGTTTGATTTAAATGGGTTTGGTTCGGTTCGGGTCTTTCCGCTAATTTAAGTATTTAATGGTATTTAAAATAAAATATAACATTATTGGGGGTTTTAAAATATAATATTATTTAGACTTGGAGATTTAAAGTGAAGTTGAAAAAGAATTTCAAGGTTGGAAAGTAATTTAATAAATAAATTGCAAAAGGAATTTAGCGAGTATTTTCAAGGGTCGGAAATTCGAATTTGAAACGACTTTGAAACTAACTTGGGAATAAGACTTATTCGATGACTAACTAGCATGATACATTGAGTGTTTGACTAACGACATGATATGTATGACTAATAGCATGACTTGCGGTGATTTACTATAAGAGATTAAATGTTAGATATTATGATGTTGATGATATATATATATATATATGTATGCCAAGTGTGAGTATGAAACGGTAATATGTGAAATTGGCTAAGTATGGTATGGAGGTTGTCATGAGCTGATGAGGATGATGTTATGATCGAATTGAGAAAGATGTTGATTTATGAGATATGATGAGACAAGATGAGAATTGAAGATGAGATGATAATGATAATAATGACGAGGTGATTGAGTTATCATGTGTGTGTATCTTATATGTTTCATATGTGACTTGTGTGCTTTGTGTAAATTAGACTTAGACTTATTAAATTATTTATGAAATTTCTAGGTGATTTCTGATCTGTTGGATTGCTCACTCCTGCTGCCTTATTTTGCTGCTCCGCGTTTCCAGGTAAGTCCTCCGGGGCTTACTCAAGTTAGAACCTCATGCCTGATGTGTCATATAGTGTGTAGGTGTTGCATCCTGCATAATCATGTAGTATCATGCTTAGGTTGCACAATTAATCGAGCATCCGTATTCTCTTTGTGTATGGTAGAACGACCGTTAAATTGTGAGTCCTAGAGTCATTTGCTAGGGTCATAAGACAGTCTAGTCCCATCGGGCTTTGTCCTCATCGAGTCAGACTATTAAATTGACGAGCATGACTATTGATGCGATTGATGATATTATGATATTGAACGCGGCCGGTTCAGAAAACTCGGTCGGTTCCTGCACTAACGAGCATGGGTGCGGGAGTAGGAGAGGGACATGCCACTTGGCATTCTGTGTGGGATCCCATTTAATCGCTTTCTACATATATAAACTGTTAGCATGCTTGTGTGTTTAATATTTTCGCACTGCATTAGAGCATCCTTTATTTAGGTATAGGCATATTATATGTCCTCAGCGAGGTCTTCAGGGCCCGCATGAGTGGCTCGACCTTGACTTCGTGGTTAGTTTCAAGTACCCGTACCCTTACTTGATCATGTGCTGTTGTGGCGGGGATATCTCATGGTGCAGTGAGAGGGGGAGAAAGACAGACTTGAACTCCACACTTTTGCTACTTATTTTCTCGTATTTGGTTTTGACCCGGCCATGTCGTGGCAAGTTGTATTATGGTATTTCCTTCTTTATGCTTTCGAACTTAAAACGTTTTGAGCGACTTAGGCAAATAGGACAGGATCGGGGGACCTAACGGCCCTATCGCGAATTTAGGGTGCGAAATCCCTTCTTTGATCACAAAAACTTTGTTTTAAAACTCAACCCGTACTCGAATTGCAAGATCCGCACGAAGGTATTCAATCATTCGAAACGTAACCCGAATATTTATATTTGGGCCGTTACACCCCCCCCTCATCCCCTAAGGGCATGTTTGCGAGGGGATGTGAGAGGTAGGTGGGGTTGAGAATTTTTTGGGGATGTGCGCCTGCGTTTTGGGCGGGGATGAGAGGAGTCCTCAAGGTGGGATTAATAAGGTGAAAGAGGTGGCAGAACCCCAATTTTATAATTATTTTAAACTGGCTACAAACTTAAATGTAAAAAGAGAAATTGGGCAAATTTATATTTTAAACTGACTACACACTTTTTAATACATCAATTAATGATGTTCAAATATATTTAAGACATGTAAATTAATTATTTTATAGTTTTAGTCACATGTCATCCTATATCTTAATTGATCACTACAATTAAATTTTTTTATATATAAATATTTAACAATATATCTTAAGTGGTTATAAAACTTATCTTGAGTTATGTTATAAATATTTTACCTTATCTTTAGTCATCAATATTAATTATTTTAGTTCATTATATCTATATATATTAATGATATTTTTCATAATTATCCTCAAAATTGGTTGGTTAGATTTAGTTGGCTTGATTTCATCTGAATATATTAAATTGGGATCATAATAATTTATGGCTTGATTGGTGAAGTTAGATTTTTTATTTGGTAGCCTAATTTTACAATTATTTTTTAAAATTAAAATAAATATTTTTATATTTTAAAGGGCTATGTTAATTCCTTAATTTAACCAGTTAGCCACTGGATTGGATATTCTTATAGAGTAGTATTACCTATGTTTAAAATAGATATCGTTTGGCTTTTTAACATATATTTTTTTAAGAAGCTAAAAATGATATAATATCAATTATATTTTACTTTTTTTTATATATTTCAATAATCTACATAAATAATATTATATACACTAAAAAGAGACTAGGAGTCTACGTGTTGATCTCTGGTCGAATTCATTTGTGTCATTTTTTTGGTGTAATCAGACTCATATTAGCCATGTTAATTAATAATTTCATATATTTTAGCCACGTTAATTGATTCATGATTTTATATTTTTAAGTCACCTCATTTAACAAGGTCCACTTAAATTAACAAAAATAAAATTTGAAACAAACAATATCTTTTCTATTATATATATTAAATTAATTTTTTATATAATATCCTAGCAAGTAAGTATTTATTTAATATAAATGAGATTTTTAATCTCTCTATTAATGATTTAATCTAATCTATTAAACTAAACTAGTACAATTCCCGCGCCATGGAGCGATTTTTTAAACTAAAATCTTGATAATATAAAAATAAGATTATAAAATATTAATAAAAAGTTAAAATAAAATTCATTAAAATCCTTACCATAAATGTATCTTATAAGTGTCTCAAAAATTATTTAAAAAAATCTAATGTAAAAGTATAATACATAAATATGGATATTTAAATCACTTAGTAAAAATAATAATATCATTGTAACTTTGTTTAAATAGGATGTGGTATAACAAATATCTAAAATGATATTGCTTATGTCATATCATCAGAAATACTTATATATTAAGTAGTATATATAGAGTAGATATTTATAATATATAAATATTTACATCTAGATTAATAGTGAGCATTAGATTATATTGAATTCAATGTTTTGAATTAAGCCTAATAGTTAGTGAATATATTAAAAATAAAAGAAGAAATGTGATTGGTTTAAAAGGAAGAAGAAGAAAAATTAAAGGAAAAAAATAGATTGATTTAAAGAGATAAAAAAAAGTAGGGATATCATATAGGTTAAAACTCTTTTATTTTATATTTATATATTTACTAGTTTTACTGCCCGCCCGTTGTGAGGTTTTTTAATAAACAAAATGATGTTTAATTTATATTTTCTTTCTGAATTTTGAAGATTATAATAGTTTGGTTGAAATATTTGGATCTTTTAATAACAATAAACTAAATTAAGAGTACGTTTAGTTTAGATCAATAAACTAAATTAAGAGTACGTTTACTGTGGATGCAATTAGGATGAACCCATTGTTACCCATATGATGATATGTGATTTTGGTAAACAAAATTTGTATCTTCATAAAATCTATGACTAAAATTAAGTGAATATATATATATATATATAAAATATATATATTCATTTTTAATAAAAAAATATTATCATCATAATTGTAGTTTGTTATAGATGAGTTTGTTATATTTTGTTATCTTGATGAATTAATATTCACCTACAACACAAGCAATCAATATATTTACAATAATCTATCTAATATAACATTATATCTTAATTAGATAGAAAACTTATCGTTTTAGATAAATCTAGCTAATATTATTCATCCCGTCAAATTTGGATGAATATGCATTATAACTTGATAATGGTATTTAAAAAAAACAGCTCAAAATCAAAAGATCTTTATAATGATATTTTTTCCTTTCATTAAGATATGAGGTTAATATATATAATCATGATAAGATTTTATTGTTCAAATGATAAAAATTAATTGTAGTTATTAATGGTTGCATTATTTAATTGAACAAAATAATTTATTGTCCGTAAGTTTTAACAATAATAAAATAATATTACTAAATGATAACTTTTAATAATTTGTACGTGGGTACTTAAATTCTTAATAATAATTGATATAGATATAAGTCAGCCATGGTGGTTGTATTCTAGTGTTATTTGATCTTTTTAAAATAATCCAGAATTTAGAAATTTGTAAAAGTAAATTTGTATACGTGTAAAATATCTTGAATCATATTTATAAGAAATAAATAAAGATAAGTTTAGCCAAATCTAAATATAAAAACGGTTAAATATGTTTCCACTATTTTTATAAAAAAAATTAATTGGATACGGTTAGACATGTCAAAACATAACCCGACCCGAACGCTCGGTAAAATTTGGGTCAGGACCCGAAAATTTTGACCCGAAATTTTTTTTCGACCCGAACCCGAAAACCCGGTAATTTTCCGGGTCATCTGGGTTTCGACCCGGTGACCCGATTGACCCGGTAATTTTGACCCGATTGATCCGATTGACCCGATGACCCGGTGATGCGATTAACCCGATTAATTTATAATTATATATGATTAATTTTTTATATGGAGATTCCAATTTATTTACATTTTATAATTACAATCACTTGATGTTTCATTTTCAAATCAACTTTTATATTTATTTGTATTGTGTAATACTCCCTCCAATCCATAGTATTTGATTTTTCATCACATTTTTTAAGAAGAAAAAACTCTAAAAAATATTAAAATATTAAAATAATTCTATATTTCTATGCTTATTACTAATTGCATGAAATTATTTTAAAAAAATTATTAAAAAATTTGATATTTTATATATTTTTAAATTTTATTAAAAATTAAAAGAAATCAGAAAAATTAAATATTTTTTTATCAGATATAGTATGTGATTAAAAGCACTAAAACTTATGAACCTCGTCTTTAATTTTAGCATTTTAAAATTATCGCGAAATTACCAAATCATGATTTTTTAATTTAAAAAAGAAAAATTTGACAAATCCGAAATCGACCCGATTTGACCCGAAATCGGGTCAAACCCGAGTTCAAATCAACCCGGATCTACCCGAGACCTGTTTTACCCGGAACCCGTTTTACCCGAAACCCAAAATGACCCGACCCGAACCCGACCCGAATGACCCGATTGACATGTCTAGATACGGTACATATCCTAATAAATACTCCGTATAATTTAAAATAAGACTCTACTTTAATATAAATATAAGGTTATATTGGATAGATTATTTGATCTAAAAAGATAAGTTTTTTACGTAACTATATTGACTTATTAATTGATGTGCCTCAAAAAGATAATACCATTTTAATCCAGAATATGACACGTATGAAAAAATAACACCGTTTTAATCCAGAAAATGCCACATATGCGAATCGCACCAGAGCCCGTTTCAGACTTCTGTTTTAGTATATTATATAGATATATAGATATATAGATAGATGGGTGTAATATGCTTACAAAAGTACGCGGATCAAACCAGTGGGTATCGTAGACAAAAGGGTTGCTACTCTTTTGAGCTGGCCCTAACCCAATGTACCCATCCGTCTTAAACACCACCGCACATCCACACCTTACCCCGTTAACCTCCTAATCCATCTCAATTATGCAAAGTTTAGATGTTATAATTGATGGATTTGATTATTGAAATAATAAAATAATCTTACAATGAGGTGCATTTTGATCGAATATTTCCTTAAAATTAATTAATTAATGATCCGGTTATGATTTTTTTTTATGGGGGAAGATTCGGCTATGATTTAGTTAAAGATAGATAAAAGATACAGATATATTAATTAGAGAAAATTAAGTCTTGTGAATTCGATCGATGAATTTGCAGGAACCAACCAGTTGAACGTGCGTAGGTGATATATATATATATTTGTGTGTGTGTGAGGAAATGGGAGTGAAAGGGAGCAAGTTTGCGACACTGGCAGCGTTAATCTGCTGGGAGACCTGCTCTTGGTTGTATGCAATCCAAGTCCTGGGCTTATGGTTTTATCATTTTTATGTATGTTGCTGATGTTGGAATAACTTGAATCTATCTAATAGAGTTTATCTTTAGGGATATATTTATTATAGGTAGATTTATCTATAATAAGATATAGATAAAGATATATTTATGTAGATTTAGATTTATCCCTTTAGGCCTTATTGATATACTTATCCTAATAGGATTAGAATTAGGTAAGGCTATATAATCTCCTACAGGCCTACCCTAGAGGCATTCAACCTTGTAACCCTAATCTGTTTTGCTTCCTCTAATAAGAAAACTAGTTCTCTGCCCGTGGATGTAGGTAACACACCGTTGCTGAACCACGTAAATCTCTGTGTTGTTCTTCGCTAATTTCATTCTCGTTATAACAAACTGGTATCAGAGCTTTGGTTGTTGATTTCCGCCGAGAATGATGTCTGGTTCTGTGTTAAAGATCGACAAGTTTACTGGAAGAAATTCTTTCAGTCTGTGGCAGATCAAGATGCGGGCTTTGTTGAAACAGCAAGGGTTATGGACACCGTTGGCCGCCGACAAGAAGGGGGCAGATACAACCGCCGCTGAGTACGGCCTTTTGGAGGAGAAGGCTCATTCGACGATTATGTTGTGTCTCGCAGACGATGTCATAATAGAAGTTGCTGATCAGGAAACCGCAGGCGGCTTGTGGCTAAAGTTGGAGTCTTTGTACATGACAAAGTCTCTGACGAACAAGTTGCTTCTGAAACAACGGTTGTTCGGGCTGCGTATGCAGGAAGGTACACAACTCAGAGATCATCTTGATCAACTTAACACTCTATTACTTGAATTGCGTAATATTGATGTTAAGGTGGAGGACGAAGATGCTGCCCTAATTCTGCTGGTATCCCTACCCCCCACATACGAGAACTTCGTTCAGTCGTTCGTCGTTGGGAAGGACACCCTCACGTTGGAAGAGGTTAGATCGTCGCTTCACAGCAGAGAGTTGCGTCTGAAGGCAACCGCGTCAGTTACAGACAATCAGGCTTCCGAGCTTGTGGCCAACGGAGGCAATTCTGATGGTAGAAGGGGCAAGAAGCAAGGTCGCAAATCAGGCCCTAAACCAGACGACGTTTGTAACTACTGTAAGGAGAAAGGTCATTGGAAGAATGACTGTCCTAAGAAGAGGGAACAAGAGCAGAAATCTGGATCTGCAGCAGTAGTTCATGGTGGAAATATTTATGAGGAAGATATTGTTCTACTAGCAGGTAATCGCATAGATCATGATGTGTGGTTTCTTGACTCAGGTGCGTCCTGTCACGTATGTCCTAGAAGAGAGTTGTTTACAACATATAGATGTGTAGACAAGGGCAATGTTTCTATGGGAAACGATGTCATCTGCAAGGTTGTTGGGATCGGCACAGTCAGGCTTCGGACAGATGATGGGAAATTTCGCACATTGGAGGATGTCAGGCACGTGCCATCCATGACGAAGAATCTGATATCCCTAACGGTGTTAGACGACAAGGGGTTCAGTTACACGGGTCATGGTGGAAAGCTGCGTGTGTTCAGAGGTTGTGATGTGGTTCTGCATGGAGTCAAGCAGGGAAAGGGAACTTTGTATGCCTTACAAGGTTCAGCAGTCACAGGTGCTGCAGATGCTGCTTCAGTCAAGGTTAGGGAGACTGTTGCTGAGGAGGTGGAGTTGAACTTCACTCCAACAGAGACTCAGACACCTGAGTTGGTCACTGACCAATCATCACAGACAGGTACTACTGAGTCAGATACTGGTGTGACAAAGAATATACCACTAGACACAGGAACAGGTGGAGCTGTACATCAGAGTATTGCTCTAGATCGACCACGAAGGGTTGACATCAGGGGGCCTGCGAGATCCAGGTCTGACGATCTGGTGGGATATGCTTTGCATGTGGCCAAGGAGGGGAAGGATGGTGTTCCATCCAACTACAAGGCTACTGTTTCTGGAGGTGAGTCAGTACACTGGCAGGCTGAGAAGAGAATCAGGGTGAAGAAGGTGGGAACAGCTGATAATCCCGCTGGTATGTTCACCAAGCCAGTTCCGAAGAGCAAGTTCCAACATTGTTTGGACTTGCATAACATCACCAGCTGTTGAGTTGCTCTGCGGAGCAATCTGGGTCCTCCTACGAGGACAAATCTAAGGCAGAAGAACGTCTGGCACTTGTCATGGTGCATCTGTTTCTGAGAGGAGATTCTGGTACATCCGGCATTGAAGCACATCTGGTACATCTGGCATGGCATTGCATCTAGTACGCCTGGCGCTACAATGCGGTTGGTACATCTGAGAGGATTCAAGTCAAGGTGGAGATTTGTTGGAATAACTTGAATCTATCTAATAGAGTTTATCTTTAGGGATATATTTATTATAGGTAGATTTATCTATAATAAGATATAGATAAAGATATATTTATGTAGATTTAGATTTATCCCTTTAGGCCTTATTGATATACTTATCCTAATAGGATTAGAATTAGGTAAGGCTATATAATCTCCTACAGGCCTACCCTAGAGGCATTCAACCTTGTAACCCTAATCTGTTTTGCTTCCTCTAATAAGAAAACTAGTTCTCTGCCCGTGGATGTAGGTAACACACCGTTGCTGAACCACGTAAATCTCTGTGTTGTTCTTCGCTAATTTCATTCTCGTTATAACAGCTGAGATACCGTTTCCGTTATGGGAGCTTCTGGAGTTATTTGCTTTTGAGAGGGCTGATTTCAAGTGGTCATCTGCATCATCATCATCATCATCGTCTAAGAGAACGGCAGGCGAGGCAGTGTTGAGTGTTGTGCAGATCATCCTCATTGTGTTGCCTTTCTTGTTCCTAAACCCCCATGGAGGCTGCAACAGCAACCTAGTCAATCCTCCGGTTGGTTTCTCTATTTTGTGGATAGTCATCCAAGGACACGCCTACATCGCCCTTCTCAGATACTTCAACTCTCTGTACCCCTTGTTGATGGGTCTCCTTGTTGGTGTCATCTTCACTTGTAACTCCTACAAAGGAGGTTTCGGAGATGGTACTAGTCCTCGGCTTCGCCTCACCGTCACTTCCCTCGCCCTTGCTACTCTCTTTCTTTCTCGCCTTGTTTTGTCTCTCCACGCTCTTGAGACGACTCATCAGAGTACGAGTGGTTGTGCACCTCAAACTACTGATCAGTTACAGTTACCCGTCACCACCGCTCCTCCTGCTCACTTGGTTTCTCCTACAATACAGCCCAAGCCCTAGCCTCTGTAGTGCAGGTCTATTCATTAATTTCTTTCCCTTATACTTTGCCCTAATTTCAATATATATGTTCGATCGAATTCCATTACTTTTTTTTTCCGCAGATCGAATTTGGTATATATTATCACTAGTCTTATTACCCGCGTCGTACGCGGTTTTTTTTAAATTTTATTTAGATATACTAATTTTTATTGATTTGAATAAATTAAAAAAATTAATTTTTATAATAATTTTTATTTATACATAAAGTACTCACATTTCATTGTTTATATATAAAATATTTCTCCCTATTTTATCAAAATCGCAAAGTCATCAGGTTGGTTTTCATTAGGATCGATATTGTAATCAATGAAAGTATGTAAATGGTACGGTGGTATATTGTGATAGAATCTCATGAAATAAAATATCATTTAAAAAAATGATTAATGTAATATAAACAATTATATTTTATAAATTATAAATAGTTTGTATTAACCTATGATCTGGCTAAATCAAATTTGTAATAGTAAATTTAATCAATATTTACTTATTATTAAATAGACACTACGTTATATTAATCAATTATAAACAAATATAAATATTCATCATTTCTATTCCATGCGTGTTTGGATTCTAATGCATTATATATAACTAGTTTTATTATTCGCCCGTTGCGCGATTTGTTAATAAATTTTATTATATAAACCATCTTTAAATTAATATAAATTACTAATCCATATAAAGTAAATATATAATCTTCAATTGTGTTATTTTTTTAGAATGTAAACACATGTTTGAGTCTAGATTAATCATCTTTGTTCTCTTATTAAAAAATAGTTAAAATATATTTTTATCTTGACTCTAGCTTTTATACTTTTTAATAAAAATATTAAATGATAAAAAATCTTATGTATTAAATCCAAAAGAAAGGAATATAACATAAATTCCATATGTAAATTCAATCCATTTTTATTTTTATTTATAAAAAAATAAATATAAATATTTATAACAAAATATTATCAAAATATAACTAAGTAAGATATGATAATAACTTATTAATTGATGTAATATTGGATAGATTGTTTCGTCTAAAAAGATAAGTTTTCTTCCAAAAAAAAAGAATCACGATTACGTATTAAATCCAAAGGAAAGGAACATGCATAAATTTCATATGTAAATTCAATCCATTTTTATTTTTATTTATACAAAAATAAATATAAATATTTATAATATTTATAACAAAATATTATCAAAATATAACTAAGTAAGATATGATAATAAATTATTAATTGATGTGATATTGGATAGATTATTTGAACTAAAAAATATAAGTTTTCTAATTAATTAAGATATAAGGTTGGATATTTATAAGAATAAGTAGGATCATTAATTGAGATGACAAAATTATATTGGTTTATTAGTTGATGTGACTAAAAAAGATAACATCGTATTAATCCAGAATATGACACGTATGCGAATTATTCCAGAATATGACATGCATGTGAATCGCACCAGAGATCGTTTCAAACCTCTGTTTTAGTATTTTATATAGATTATATATAGATGTCTTTCATAATAAAATATAGTTTCTTAATTGCCAAATTGCGTAAAACGCGTGTAATAAATTTATCTTAATTTTAACCACGCAGAATACTCCTTGAAATTTTGCCGAAAATTTTGTCTAAGGAATTACTTAGTAGATTTAACCATAAGCCAACTTTCGGAGTTTTATCCAAACTTATCTTAATTTAACCAAATACGTACATAATATTTTAATCTCCCTACAGTTAAAAAAATAATAATTGTCCTCGTACAAATTGGTGCCAACACCCTTTTCAAATAATGAAATCGATAAGGAATGGCACATTCGCATACCTTATTAGTTATTATAGATAATTAGATATTATAGATATATTATTATAGATAAGGAAAAATCGATTATTATTATCTTTTATACGTAGATAAATTGAATGGCTATGGGTAAAAAAATATATTTTATATAGATATCTTTTGTAATATATATTAATTGATGTGGGTAAAAAATATAATACAGTTTTATTTCAGAAAATGACACGTAAGCAAAAATAATTCCGTTTTAATCCAGAAAATTCGATGGAAGCGAAATCGCACCAGAGCCCGTTTCAGGCCTCTGTTTTAGTATTTTATATATATGGATGTTTTAGTATTTTATATAGATTATAATTATTTTATAGCGTGGTTAAAATAACGTAAATTTTAAATTAACATTATAAATTATGTCAATTAATTAATTAAAGTTTATAACGTTATGTAATAGTTTTTGATTTACACAATTTATAAGGTATTTTATTTAAAATTTATATTATTTTAAATATGTTTTAAATTTACTAACCAAACACTATTTAAGTGTTTAAATCTATAATATCTATAATATAACAAGAAAAGTTGTGTGCAAGCCTCATAAATGCGTACCTAATTATTTCTCCAATTATATAAACTTAAATATAAATTTAATTTTATAATTTATTGAATTCAAAAAATTAATCACTATCTTTTCATCTTCCAATTTATGTATATTTATTAATTTATTTATTTTTCATTAAAATGATCGTCTTTAATTCAAAAAAAAATAATACTCCATAAAGTTTCTCTTTTCATCTTCCAAATGAGTGCTTACTATCTCCATAAATGTGCCCAATTAATTACAATTATTTTAAAATAATAATTATTCCCAATTTTTATATTCATCGTGTGCCCAATTTTATATATTACGGAGTAAGTCACAATGTTTTAAATGTAGTAGTCAAAGGGGTGTGATTTTTAAAAGAATAGTGCACTAAATTAATTTACCTTTTTTTTAAAGATGATAAACAAAATTAAATTAAGGTAGTCTAAGAGGTGAGTAGTTTTTTTTTCAATGATATGTTTTTCCTATAAATAGTCAAGTCCTAAAACTCAATTGCTCAACGAACAAATGGGAGAGATGAAGCATATATTGTTAGGTGGAGTTTCTCTTCATTTTTTACTTTTCTAGCCTGTTTTAATTTTTGTTTATTTGTTAATTACTTTGTTTTTAATTGTACTTTATTATTTCTATTAGCGGATCATATTATTTTTCCAATCATTATGCTATTATTTTATATCATATATATATATATTTAATTTCTTACTTCTTTTTTGTTAAAAATAATATATTATTATTATTATTTTTATAATTTGTATTCTTATTTTTTGATTGAAGGATAAAGAATCTTACAACCACTTTTTTCAAAATTGATATTGGTTAGTTAATTTTTCACGGAAAGAAAATATTTGATCAAGATATTGTATATTTAGATGAGATAAGATTTACTTTTTAATACTCCATAAGGAAATTCTATATTTAGGATTTTTAATATGTTTTGAATAAAATAACTTCATCTCAAAACCCCAAATGACAAAAAGAACTCGGTATATTTAAATCAAGTTTTGGAAAATAAAATTACAAAATTATAATTGTATTCTAAATTTAATTTAAAAAAAACTAATGCAATAGAAATATTTTTAATAAAGTCTCATATTATAAGTCATTACCCTCATAAATGCATGCATCATTACTCCCCTATCATATCAATTTAAATTGTAAAATTACAATTCCTTGAATTAAAAAACAATGACTATCTTTTTATCTTCCAATGTATATTTATTAATTTAAGTTTTTTTCATTAAATTGAATGTCTTTAATTAAAAAAAAAAGTGATTCTCTTTTCATCTTTCAATTGATTAAATTTCAAATTCTTTGGATTCTAAATAGTAATCTTCACCTCATAAATTTCATATGTTATTCAAAAGTACACATACTCGATCTTATGTCATATCCTATATATAAATTATTTCATTTCTAGACAACCATGTATATTTGACATACGTTGATTATGAGGAACAAAAATATGAGAATGGAGACAAATTATTAGAGAAAAAGCATCCATTGAGAAGAAAAAGGTAGAAAAAATTAATATTTTATAACTGTTTTTTTAAAAAAAATAACATATACAAAATTTGATATTTCCTTTTTATTAAAAAACCAATGTTCTATTTTTTGTCTGATGTTTGTTAATATTATTGTAGAGAAGCATTACTGATGGAAAAAATGAGAATAAACATCAGTCGAGAAGAAAAAGGTATACAAAATAATTTCATTCAGTTAAAACTAAAAGAATTAATTTCAAATAAATGTAGAATTTGTTTTACAAGACAAAAATTGTGGGGGAAAAATAATTAGTTACATGATATTTAGTTCTTAGATCAGATATAAAATTATATTATTTTTGAATACACAATAATTTCAATCTCATTCAATTTCATCGCATGAGATTTTGATCTTTATTTCCGTTAATAAGAATAAAGTATATAGAAATTTAATACAATATGATTCTATTTTACTAAAGAAACAAACAATGTGACTTAAACATGTCCCGTGCATCGCACGGGCATGCCTACTAGTAACAAGAAAAGTTGTGTGCAAGCCTTCATAAATGTGTATCCATAAATGTCTATTCATCTAATTTACACTCTTTTTCTTCCTACAATCAATTATTTTGTCTTTTAATTTCTAAATGATTATATATATATATTATTTAGATTTACCCCGATTGCATTACTTAATTTATTTAGATATAGATGTAACCGTCGTCTCATTAATTATTAGATAATTATTTCCATGCATGTTCTCAAAGATCCATTTTTGTAGATTTACTAATATAAATCCGTTTTTATCATCACATCTACATTCCACGCATGGTTTTATAAGAGAACTCACATAATCACTATATTAATTAATTAGCAAAATATATAACACAATTACCATGCATGGGTCTATATGAGAAATCACATAATCACTATATTAATTAATTAGCAAAATATATAACACAATTATAACAGATTAAAATTTATTTTATGTTTTTTACGTACTTCCCTCATCTAAAATCAATATATGCCATTTTAGCTTAATTGTTCAAAACTAATTATTCTTTTTAAAATATATATTAACTTTAATTTAATTTAATCTTTAAATATAAATTGAAACTTAATGTTGTGACAACAAGAAGATTCAAATACTTACAAGTTACAAAACATTTAATGAAGAATTACAATGGTTTTTAACGGTTTCACCAATAGACTTTAAGACATTTAATGAAGAATCACAATGGTTTTTAACGGTTTCACCAATAGACTTTTCTTTTATAGGAACCAATAGACTTTTAAATATATGTCATTTTGATTTTTAATGGATATATATATATATATATTCATTACCAAATGAAGGACATCGATATGATTTTAATTTGTGTTTTCTTGATGCTCTATTTGTAGTGTATATTGTAGTGTTGTTTTATACTGATTTGGTTTGATTGAGATTATCTCTATTAATGGTTTGAATCTCGCCTAGATTTGAAGGCTATTGAGCCACCGGTTAGCCACCGAGAAGCGTGCCACCGTCTCCACCGTTGTGTCGCTGCAGTCGACGGCGATCAAGTATCTGTATTCAGAGGATATCGAAGCATGCCACCGTCTCCACCGTTGTGCCGCTACACTGATTTGGTTTAGAACAATGCATATGTGCTTTGATGAATGATCTACAAATCACGTACCGTTGGATATCGGAGCAAAGCACTTGGATCACAAGGTTGAGAAAGGAGGTGCGTACGTTTGCCCTTGGTTTGTTCTATCTTCAATCAAATGTATGCTCCTTCGTAGCTTGTATTTTACGTACACACCCTTCTATTTCTTGCTTACATAAAATATTTATAAGAAAATGTTAAAAAGTGGGATCAATTTTCTTTTTGGTGCCAAATTAATAAGTATTGTTCTTGTCAGAACTCTTTTATCTTAATATAAATGGATCATCGAGCAGTATAATTTATTTGTAAACCTCAACAATTGAATGTTTATATGCCATTTCGATGCATTTTTTTTTTGTCAACAATTTTATGTGCATGCATATGCTAATTTCATTTAGCTTCCCCTTTTCTTTTATTTTCAATAAAAAAAATATAAAAATAATAATTTAATAAAATTTATATTTATAGTTAAAAATAATGTATTTGTCTATATAGTTAGATATTCATATAGATGATATAATATTAAATCTACGTACAAGAACATATATATGTTCATAATAAATAAAGCTTATATTTAAATATAATATGTAGATAAAATTATGCGTATATATTATACTTAAATCTTATATCTATATACAATATAAAGTTGTATTTTTCCAGGGCTTTTTATTTTTCCATTTTTAATTCTACAATATAAATGGTTATCATCCAAATTCAATAGATTCTCCGTTGCAACTTGCAATTCAATAAATTACAAATTGGGAAAATTAAATGTTTATAAATTGGGAAAATATTTTTTTTAAATTAATGTTCTATATCTATATTCTATATGCATATGCACATGTAATAGTCAAGTTGATCGAATCTTTTTATTATATATTAAGAGTTATAATTGAAATATAAGTAGTCACTTCTTTTAATCTGAATGAGAAAATAAATTGTATTCTTGATTAAAGAAAAATAGTTATAATCTATCTATATATATCTATCTATAATATCTACGAATTTCATGCAAAAAGATGATTAGTTTCCCCCTTTCTCTTGTCTTTATATACGTATGTACAATTAACCATTTTTGTTTAATTATATTTATTATTGGTATTGGCATAATATGAATTTTAATTCTCCCCATCTTTATATATAGTGTTATTTTATATCATATGTTTTATTTCTTATTTTGTTCAAATAATATTTAATTACTATTTTTTTCTAATCTGTATTCCTATTTTTAATTGAAGTGTTAAGAATCTTACAACCTTCGATCCATTGTGGCAAGAAGAGTAGTATTTACCACCGATGTAATCTTAATCATAAAGTGGCCGGAAATATTATATGAAACTCTTATCTCTCTCTCACACAAACACATTTTGTTTCAATTTGCTAATTTTATACATTGGAGATTGTGAATACTATTTTTTATTTTTAATATATATGTTAATTATTTTGTTGAAATGATTTATATTTTTTTATTCCTAAATTGTGTTTTTATTTTTAGTTGAATCATATGAAGATGAAAAGAGTACATCATTGATTAATTTTACTTGGAATCCAAAGAAATTGTCATTGATTATTTGTAAAATAAAAAATATTCATTTAATATTTTACAATTAAGGCATTCAACTTAATGCATTGAAGATAATATGAGAAAAAAAAAAGTTAAATTAATAAATATACATGAATTAGAAGATGAAAAGATATTAATTAATTTTACCTAAAACTAATGAAATTAATTGGTCATTAAATCATTTAGAATATGAAAAGATAGTCATTTAATTTTTTTTCTTTTAAGACTATAATTTTGTGCCTAATAAATCTCATATTTATGTTATTCAAAATTATATACTCTTAGGTCATATCTTATAAATTAATTTATTTTCTTGCAAAACAACACTATATATATTTGACATAGGTTAATTAGGAGGAACAAAAACATGTGAATTAGAAGAAGTTCATAGTTACCCTAAAAAAAGAAGTAGTTCATAGAAAAAGAGTCTCGATTGAGAAGAAATAGGTATATATTAATATTAAAAAAAGAAGAAGTTCATATTAATTTTGCATCTTATTATTCATTTTTTAAAATTGATATATACCAAAAAAGAGAGATTTTAAAATTAAATCAATTAAATGGTATTAAAATACATTATTATATCAATATCAATAAAAATTAATGTCAAACCGCATGTGTAATAAAATTTTGATTATCTTTAATATTAATTAAAAATAAATAACGTGTAAATCAAATGTTGTGTAAATCAAATTGGCCCAGACATACCTAATAGAGTACATCAGCTAACTAACTGAGCAAACAACATAACTAAAACATGTCCCGTGCATCGCACGGGCATGCTCACTAGTATATTATAATATTATATCCAATACCCAAATTACACATATATTAAGTAGTTAGTACAAGTAATCTCTATTAGCTAGCTTTTCATTGATAAGGTAATAATATGATTTCCCCCTACAATTACTTTGTTTCATATATTAATATTTTTTTATTTAAAATTATGGTCCATGATGCAATTATTTTTTTTTTAAAAAAAATGCACACGTAAGTTTTTTTAAAAAAATATTGTTGAGAGAATCACTTTACCAAGGTTTTATAATATGATATAAATATTGACTAAAGCTTCATAATTCTGATAAATAGTCATTTTTTTAATATTCTAAATTTATTAGCAATATAGTGTACGTACAATCTCATATTTATGACAAATTGAAATAAAAATATTGGAGTTACTTTTCCTTTACGTATAGTGCTAAATCGGATCTCAATGGTGAATCAGATCTATTTATTATTTTTTATTCAGGTATTAATGATATAAAATTAGATAGAAATTGAAGAATTCTATATTATGAAATTGGATAAACACAATGAGAATTTTATCTTTTTGGTTTTAAATTGGAGAACTTTATATTGTGAAATTGGATAAAAAATTGAGAACTTCTCTAATATAGTTTGGTATAGTATTTATTAATAAAAATATTTTATAAGATTTTTTAGTTTGTCAAAATTCATTACATTTATTCAAAAAATTTATCAAAATGTAACTAATCGAGACATGATGAAATTTATTATTTAAATTAATTATGATTGTTACTAACGATAAGTTAAATGATGTGGGCCATGTGGCTAAAAGATTTTAAATTATCAATTGATGTGGCTTAATTTTATTGGATCATCATTAATTGACGTGACAAAAAAACTCGGCCCAGATTGCGCCAGAGAACGACACGTAAGCGAATTGCAACAGAACCCGCCACATAAGATTTCCATATCTCTGTTTTAGTATTATATATTGATATGTATATATATATATAGTAAATGTGATAAAAATAAAAGAAAAAATACAATTGGTTTGAAAAGACAAAAAGATGGAGAAAAAGTAATTAAAGGAAATAAATTTGAGTTAAGCTCAATAGCTATATTAAATTAAATTCAATGTTTTGAATTAAGCTCAATAGTTAACAAATACTCCCTCCGGTCGGAAATAAACGATGTTTGACTTTTGTGCACATAGTGTTAGGAGCCAAAAACTATATAAAAGTTTCCAATATATTTCTTTCTTTTTTCTACATCATATTGCATTATATTAAAAATACAATTTCAGTAATTTTTACAATTAATTAACAATTATATATTGGAAAAATAGAATTTGTGGTCAGTTTGCTACTGTGATTTAGGTTGCTTTGTTGAGAGTTTGGATATTGGCAATTTCAACAATTTTTTTTGCCTTGCTAAAACTTTTGGAGAGCTTATTAGCTTCTGGATTTTTTTTGTGATCTGAAATGCTGAAGTGCTGAAATTAATTCTTATTAGCAAAATTCATTATGCTGAAAATAATTCTTACTCCCTCTGTTAATTAAAACTTGTCGTTTACTATTCATGCACGCTTTTTTAGAATAATAAAAACTATATGAAATATTAACATTTTTTAAATTTGTTTTTATAAATTCATAATTAACCGTAACAAGTATGAAATTATTTAAAAAATATGTTAAAAAAGTTAATACTCCCTCTGTTTCAAAATAAATGTCACTTTACTATTCCGCACGTATTTTAATGAGGTAAAAGCTCAATCAAATATTATTTTTTTAATCAATTTTTTGTCATAATTTCATACTTATTACTAACAAGTTTGAAATTATGGAAAAAATTTGATTAAAAAAATAATATTTTATAGAGTTTTTACCTCCTTAAAAAGCGTGCACTAAAGTCAAACGACTTTTATTTTGAAACGGAGGGAGTATTTTATATAGTTTTTAACACCTCAAAAAACGTGCATGAATAGTAAAACGTCAAGTTTTAATTAACGGAGGGAGTATAAAATTGTATGAGCTACTATATCTTACACACAAGCATAAATGACAACATTTCATCATTTCAGCATTTTCAGTATTTCATCATTTCATTATTTTCAATATTTTTTGCAGACATGAAAAAAAAAACAACTCCGATTTCAACAACTCTGGTGTCAAGGTGCTGACGCGAAAAAAAAACAAAACAAAAAAACAAAAAGAAAGCAACTCCGGTTTCAACAACTCCGGTTTCAGCAACTCTAGTGTCGAAGTGCTGATACGAAAAAAAAGAAGCTAATTTCAGCAATTACAACAACAATTTCAGCAACGCGCGAAAAAAAAATCAAAAGAAAAAAATGCTAAAACAGGAGGGGGTAGAGGGGCCGGGGCACACATGGGGGGCACAGCGGCAAAGGGGGCAAGGGAAGGGAGGTGGACATTTTGCTACTTTGGAAACATTGGTGGACAATTTACTAATAAAGGCCTTAAATGTAACGGCCCGGGATTATGATTCCCGGGTTACGTTTCGAGGGATGAAACCCCTCGATGGGATCTTGCACCCCGAGTACAGGTTGAAGGTTTGAAACTAACAATTGCGCTTTGAAAGTGGGATTTCACACCCAAAACCGAGAGGGACCGTTGGAATCCCCGGGGTAAGTCCCCTGTACCTGCCCTATGGCCTAAGTCGTAAAACCATTTATCACACAACCAGTCAAGTTTCCAAAGTCATACATAAGGTTGCCATAGCGGAGCCGGGTCAAAACATTATCCAAATATGTAAATCCAAACCGTTATTAATTCAGTCTAGTTATAGTCTCAACTCTCTCTTTCCACCCAGTTAGAACCCAGCGGTCATGGAGCCAAACCAGCCTCAATAGTGGTAAGCATAATGGATACCTAAAAACGTTAATAGTGGGTGAGATCAGATGATGCCCACTTGAGTTTGTCCCTTCCTTAAGGGTGATGTCCCCACAATATGTACACACATACGCTATACCTAATAATCATGCTTCTAGATGCAAGGCGGAATATTAACACACTAGCATGCCCCTAAGATCAAGTGCATAATAATAATAATAATAATAATAATAATAATAATAATAATAATAATAATAATAATAATAATAATAATAATAAGGCCTTATCACAGAATACCAAGTGGTATATCCCTCTCCTACCTCCACCCCTCTTCCCGATAGGGCGGACACTGGCCAGTTCGTGAATGCATTCCATTCCATTATAATCGAATCGGCCCGCAGGCCCAACTCGTAATCATATATAAAGCCCGCAGGCAAATCTCGTAATCATGCTCATAATATAAGTAAAGTTGGTGCCATATGACTCGAATGACTCAAGACAAGACCCGATGAGACTGGACCGTCCTATGAACCTAGCAAAGACTCTATATACTTCACAGATAACGATCGTTCTGTTTACAAACACATAAAGAATGAGTATGCTCAGTCAATTATGCAACCTAAGTAGGATACTACATGACATGCTTTTTTGCATATGCAACACTGAGTATATCACACAGTTCCCTATTCCGACAAGCTTAACAACTCGACCAACTATCAAGACTCCCTACCAAGCGCACACTCGTCCTAGGGGTCCCCTACTAGTCCCATTTTCACCTTCTAAGGAGAAATCCCAAGTCCTCAACTGAACCGCTCTCTCGATCGATCTAGACACTTCTTAACAATCTCGCTTACTCTTCCTAGGCTCTCAAGACTCCGCCTGACCATCATCTCCCAAAGAGGCATCCCGAATCCCCTTGCTAACCTGATCATACTTCCCGCACCACTAACCACTCTCACTAACCATCCACCTCTAAGAACCCATCACACTGACCATCCCATACCTAACATTCCCGACCAATTCTAACGCAGAAACCAGTCTAGTGCTACTCCCAACCACGAATCACCAAGTTTCCTTCCTACCCGCATCCACCTCAGATAACTAGAACACACTCAGCCTAACTAGTACTTCAAGACCCATCCAATCCGAACCTTAGCGTTTCATTCCCAAAAGATCAAGGTGAACCACCCGCACCATACTAAATTCCCATTTCGAAACTTACTCAACCGCAACCACCTGAAATCCTTGCGTCGTCCTACTCTAGAATCCTTACTTCAGCATACTCCTAAATTGCTTCACGCTACCACCTCATAACAACGACACCTTTAAAACCTCTACATCGATCATCATTCCCGAGGTAACTCGATGCCATCCTAATCCAAATTTCCACCTTATTGAACTCCTACCAAGTCTTTCATGATTCTCCAACCTATGGTATCCCCGGCCAATATCCTCTACCTGAACTGGTTTCCTCATTAACGCACTTCCCAATTGCCTCAAATCACACTTCCTCGAACCTCGACACTATACCGTCCTAAGCTCTCTTTCTACCGATCCTTAATTCCACAGAGTCTCTATATCATCCTCACTCGAACTTCCTAAGTACCGCAACTTCGCCAAACCTTCTAAAATTCTCCTCCCTATCATATACCCAATATCTTCCATCTAGCCTAATTCCCATACTCATTACTCAAAACTCCCCTATTTCAACCTCAAGCAATCAGTCCTACTAAAATCTCAACGATATCCTCACCTAGCTACCAACCTTTCCTCGAAGATTCATCTTACATCCTCAAATACCTCAATAGCCAAAATAATCTCCACACATCAATCTCAATTTCTTTCCTAGGCTAGAATCCTTCAACAACGCACCTAGAATCCTTTACTCACACTTCGCCTCATATCACCAGTCTTACCTAAGCAACTCCCCAAATACACATCTCATATACAATCTTGATACCACACGAACAACCTACCTCAAGGTCTATGATTTCCCAAGCAACCTTACACTACTCATCCTTAGCAATTCCTCAATCTTATCCTTTACCGAAATCGCTCCCAATTCTAGCACATACAACCTAGTTCCAAACTCTACGAATCCTCAAATATTCCTAAGTCGATCAACCTTAATGCTACCTCGATCCGCGCCTAGACTACTGAGACACTATCCTTAACACCCAAACCTGCCTAACGACACTTCCCTTACAAGAACTCCTCGACCAACCTCTGACCTATCTATAAACCTCTAGAACTATCTCAACCACCTATACCCATATCTACTATTGAGAATGAACTAGCCTAGTCTACAACCAACTACCTTTACACACTACCTCTTCTAATTGCAACCTCGGCCTCAAAACCTCTACATCCTAACTCTAATCTCCACCTCAGACCTACCTGAAAGCTCATCCGAAACCCTACCAACCACTATCACTCGCAAGTCCTAACTCACTCAACTCCACCTAAGCTAACACATTCTTCCCATACCCCATCTCACATAACCAACGACCAGACACGAAGAATTCAAACCTACCTGCCACTCTTTGACCTAGATTACCGAAGAATCTTACAACACACGTTCCCGAAAGAAGAACCATCCATCACATACCTCACACTCTATTCACTAGCAAGTTAGCATATTTAGCATCAAGGCACATCATCATAAACACAAGTTAGTCAGGCAATCATTCGCTACCAGCTCAGCATATATTAGTCATCACCTATCCATTTAATCAGTTCCAAGCCTATCGCATAACACCGATTCCAATTCGCATAGGAGAGACCGCAATTCGGATGAAGAACGTCATTTATTGAGTCATCTAGGAGGATTACGTCCGCTACCACCATCTTTGAAAGGCGTCCGTCCTTTGGTGACGTCGATCCTAGGGTTCATAGGTCATGGGTCCACCACGCTTCCACTGCTCCACTCTGATGCTATTCGATCGCTCGTTTTCTCTTCTATGTCGACGTCCATCAAGGGGATCGCGAGGGGTTAGAAGTCATGGAGATAGGGGAGGGCAAGGGAGGACAACACGGATTTCTTAAGGATTCGGACATTGACCAGGACTAGAGATTATGAGACTCAAGACGCGAACCCAAGAGATACAACAATGCCCTTAGGGTATTCTATGAGGTTACAAGTGCAGCAAGCAAACACATAGCAATCACGAAATATCTCAAACACATTATTTCACACTAGCATGTACCTACCTCAAGGAATAGCGACCTATGCATTCATAACATATTCATATAATCAACTTTACATGCACACGGAACAAGCTAGTAACCGATTACTTCATTCACCAGTCATGCTTGACATATTAAAGGTCATGTATGCACAAACCGACAATAGACATATGCAGCATAAGTTATATATGACATAGCGAGTATTATAGGATATCACATATATGATTCATCACTCATTTTAAGTGTACACATAAGCAGGTCAAAACAATGTGGGTTCAAGGTAAGCATGTTAAGATGCACTCTAATAATCATGTCAGGGGATATGGTTAAGTCATTTGGGCATAGCATCTATCACATCAAATACAACCATATTCATATAGCAAGACAAGTATGTCACATAATTGCATGATGGTCCAAAATTAGGAGGTATATATCCTACATGATACTAGCAACACTCCTTAAGCAAGTACATAGTCAACAAGGTTTAATTTGATCAACTTAACATGCTAGAATTTATTTCTCATAGTACTCATACAAGAGGGTTGACCGCACTATCATGGACCTAATTCAAGGGAGAGTAACAATCATGAGGATTCATACATTCGGCATATATATATATATATATATATATATATATATATTCATTCATAAGCGTAATCATGCAAGATATATGGCAAGTCATCCTGGAATATACTATCACATCATGTCATGCAATCACAAGGAGGGCTACTATCATAACCTGACAGAATTCTCTACGGGCAATCACCGACTCATCACCCCGTTTCCCCGTGAGACGCTAGTATGACTCGCTCGGTATGACACAATGACATTCATACTTTTTCCGAGAGAAGAGGGTAGAATTTGTGTTTAGACTCTCGTGGTAAGAAGACACGATTGACTGGTACAAGAATCGAGAGGGATAACTCCATAAGGCAACTCACTTATAACTCGGAATTGTTTCACTGATCACCCTCCCCAAAATACTCATGAATCCCTCATATCTGACACAACCCCGGAAGTAGCTAGTTAACCGACCCAAATTTCCCGTGGAGGGTACCGACCTCAAGTACGAGACTCGGTAGGAACATCGATGGATGGAATATAGAACAGGACTCAAAGTGGCGAGAGCGGACACTTCTCGACCCTTACTAACATATCTAGATGTTTTGTTAAACGGGCGACGAAAACGACGATTATCAAAGAGGATTGAACCATGAGAAGGACAGTTCGGATAAAACGGGGGTTCTAGTTATATAAGAATGAGGATTTTCTCCCACTATCCCGTTCACACAAGCAGCTCAAGTTCAAGTTAAGGCACATCAATTAGTTCTCTACCCTAAGCATACTAACATTCAGCACGAAAGCAATCAACGATATTAATATGATCCTCTTCGAGGAGGATCGCCCTTGGGCCCAATTGAATATATAAGCATAGAGACGATTTATACTGTCCTTCGAGGGACAGCCGACCGGAGGGGCAAATACCTCACGACCTCCTAACCCAGCTACTCCAACCTCCGCGGTGCAACTCCTTGGAGTCTTTTAGGCCCACCTGTAAATAGAAAGCTAGTATTTTGCCTACTGTTCCCCGAATTCTACATCCATAAGGATGCCTACCGCTTGGGTCTCTACCCACGAGTTCGAACCTAAAGGCCTGTTAGTCTAGGGTTAGGTCCAATTAAATTCATTTTGCCCCTTGAAAATATTTTGCAAAACCATTTGAAATCCTTGGGCCATTTTCAAAACCACTTCAACCTATCATATCCGGATTGCAAAACCTCGCTCTAATACCACCTTTGTAACGACTCGGGATTATGATTCCCGGGTTACGTTTCAAGGGATGAAACCCCTCGATGGGATCTTGCGCCCCGAGTACAGGTTGAAGGTTTGAAACCAACAATTGCGCTTTGAAAGTGGGATTTCACACCCAAAACCGAGAGGGACCGTTGGAATCCCTGGGGTAAGTCCCATGTACATGCCCTATGGCCTAAGTCGTAACAGTCAAGTTTCCAAAGTCATACATAAGGTTGCCATAGCGGAGCCGGGTCAAAACATTATCCAAATACGTAAATCTAAACCGTTATTAATTCAGTGTAGTTATAGTCTCAACTCTCTCTTTCCGCCCAGTTAGAACCCCGCGGTCATGGAGCCAAACCAGCCTCAATAGTGGTAAGCATAATGGATACCTAAAACCGTTAATAGTGGGCGGGATCAGATGATGCCCACTTGGGTTTGTCCCTTCCTTAAGGGTGATGTCCCCACAATATGTACACACATACGCTATACCTAATAATCATGCTTCTAGATGCAAGGCGGAATATTAACACACTAGCATGCCCCTAAGATCAAGTGCATAATAATAATAATAATAATAATAATAATAATAATAATAATAATAATAATAATAATAATAATAATAATAATAATAATAATAATAATAATAAGGCCTTATCACAGAATACCAAGTGGTATATCCCTCTCCTACCTCCACCCCTCTTCCCGATAGGCCGGACACTGGCGAGTTCGTGAATGCATTCCATTCCATTATAATCGAATCGGCCCGCAGGCCCAACTCGTAATCATATATAAAGCCCGTAGGCAAATCTCGTAATCATGCTCGTAATATAAGTAAAGGTGGTGCCATATGACACGAATGACTCAGGACAAGACCCGATGAGATTGGGTCGTCATATGACCCTAGCAAAGACTCTAGTTACTTCACAGATAACGACCGTTCTGTTTATAAACGCATAAAGAATGAGTATGCTCAGTCAATTATGCAACCTAAGCAGGATACTACATAGCATGCTTTTATGCATATGCAACAACGAGTATATCATGCACATATAGCAGGGTTCTATTCGATCTGAGTAAGCTCCGTAGAGACTTACTTGGCTATGCAGAACAACATAATAGAAGATCTGACACACATCAATCATAACCACAAAGTATCACCTAGATAGATAGCGGAACATATATATGTCTACGTCTAATCATTCAAGCATTCAAGCATACATCATTCAACGAGAATAACAAATATATTGCAATTGCCATTTTATCATATCACCACCTTCCATAAGACCACATCATTCTCATCGTTCCATTCAGCCACATTCATATGCTCACAATAATCATCACTACAAAAAATAATTCAGTTAGCCACGCCAGTTTGCAACAGCTAATCACTGCCGTGGCTGAAAAATCAATTAGCCACCCCAAGTTGGCACGGCTTGATTTTTTTGACACAGGTCAGGAAACAAAAAGTAAAAAAAAAACACCCTTTCCTAAAATACTTCTCTTCCTTCAGAAAACCAACACTTCCTCAACTAAAACCCTACGCTCTTTCACCATCGCCGCTCCTTTCTCTCCTCTCCTCTAGGGTTCATCCAACTATGGCACATCCAAATTTCGATCTCCATCGCCGCTCCTTTGTCTCCTCTCTTAAATTTATGTTTTTGAGAAGTCTAGAAGAAAGTGGCCCTCCAACAAGACCGAATTTTTGTTTCGATTTCCATCGAAACAAAAAAGGTTAGTTCGATTGCGAATTTGCTTGCTTAATCTCCCGATACATGTGTTGTGAAATTGCTTAATTCCTTGGCTGAATTCAGCGGGATTTGATGTTAGAGACTGGTAGAGTTTTTTAATTGCTCATTTCTCTGAATTTTATGGATGCTTGGTATGTGTTTTGTTTAAATGAGATTGTTGATCTTACTAGTCCTAGAGAACAACTTCGTTAATTTTTTATGCTCGCTCAAACTAGGCATTTGTGGTTTGTGTATATGCAACGAACCAAATAAGGGGAAAGAAGTGGATGCTTAGTTGATCTGTTTTGATTGAGCAGTGATCAGTATGATATTTCACTGATACTATTCAGTATCAACATATTTTGCTCTTGATAAGGATTTCTTGTTCCGAACTCGTGATCGATTTCATATTTATGGAAGCTGGAGTCAGTTTGACCATTTATCCTTCGTTTTGTGCTTTAGTTTTGTGGTTGTGTAAGTTATGCAATTTCTCCTTTTTGGTAGGTTATGTGTAAAATCTAGTTATGTAGAAGCTAACACAAGGAGTGATTCTAGATCTGCTACAATTAACATTGTGGCTGATGTTAGAACTGAAAGTTAAGGGGCTTTAAGAGTTGCAGGTGTTCCTCTAAATTTTAAGTCTCCATGTGTCTCTTATTTCTTCAAGTTATTGAATTTTGATGCTTACTGGGAACTATTTTGCACACTAGCTAGTCGTTCTAGGAGGCACTGGCTAATTTAATTCTTACTGCAGCACGTTTTCCTGCATTTGCTGATTTAAAATTTTAACTCATTTACAAGTCCTTACATCATTTTCCTCCTCTAGCTTGGAACTCTTGTTGTGATGCCTGTTCAAGCCATGACTCACCAGGTTCGCAGATCAGAATTCTTTTTTCTTCATTGTTTTAGCCTTCCTTGATTGGTTAATAAGTGTGTTTGATATCAACTTGCAGGCTACTAGACATGCTCGGCGGGTTTATGTTGGTGATCTCTCCCCAAGTGCTCAGGTATTTCTTTTATTCATCATGTAGATAAGAGATATATGGTTTTGCATTCAATTAATATTTACTTTTGTGTAAATGCTTGTTTCCAAATTATGAAAACATCAATAATGAGAATTAAGACAAGGGGATATGATTGGGATCCCTATTTTCAAACCCATGCCTAGCATTGGGAATGGAATAAGAGGATACGGGGAAAAACAAAGCATATGGGAATGAGGTAGCATGAGCTGATCATGAGCCAATCATAAATTTGCAATATGGTTGTACAACTTTCACTTGATAACCTATGCAATGACATGTTTCACATATAAAGAGCTGGCCTGGCAAAAACTTGGCAAGAACTTGGCAAGTACCTTTTATCCTTTTTCCTATCCAGTGGTTTAGTTTGAAGCTCTAAATACTTTTAAGAGTTAAGCTTCACTTTTAATAGTATTTAGAGTTTATATTGGAAATACCCAATTATTTATTTTCTTTCATGGTGAATTGGAATTGTGGTCTCAGTTACATATCTTGTCATGACATGGTTGTAGGTGAAAAAACATGTCAAACAGGGGCAAGGTCACGAGGGAGGGGTTTTTTCAGTTGAAGCTCCTCTACATGTCTCAAATGTGCAAATTATGGATCATGGGTACAATCTTTACTTTGCTTTAACAAGGCTGGATTTATACTTCAAGTTTGGGTATATAGAAAGCCCGGTAAGATTGGGTTCAGATATGCATATTATGGTACAAAAGTAAGAGTTTCAAGAGGTCAAGGTGCATCAGGGATGATTATTTCTCAGCCTGAAATTCTAAAAATAAGGGACACACCAAGGTAATTTATTTATTTGGGTGTATTACATGTTTTATGATTTGACCATAAATTTCTCTCTCATATAGATGCTTTGTAAATGGTGTTATTGAACATGACATTGATAAGTATTAAATATTTAGAATTATGATATAACCAGATTCCTTGAGTAGCTAAGGATAAGATAATTCTGAAGTACTAATATCAATCCTAAATCCATTAGAGGGTTTAGAGTTAAAGCTAAAAATCATGGTCTTTTGACTAATAGTTACACTGCCATTTGATGTATATCTCAAGAACGTAACCTGAAAATTGTCATAAATTTATCAGCATAGTTGCTATATCCACTATTAAATATATTATGAACCAACTTGTTATTGAATGCTTTTGGGGATGTAAAACAGAATTTGTATTGATAAACCTTTTTATATGAAGCATACAATTTCTTGAGAGGGCGGTCTTTAACATAATTAATGAACAATAATAGGATGTTATACTGTTTGGGAATTGCTCGAACTTTAAATAGATGGACTAAGAACCTTGGGATTCATTGCAATTTGTTGATCCCTTACTGTTTGGGAACAGACCTGACAACATCTTATATTTTGTCTATCATGCAAGATTAACGAAAACAGATTGACGGTGAGATTAAATGCTATCTTATATTTTGTCTGCCAACATCTCAGTACCTTCATTTTCTGGAAGATATCTTGTGCTACGAGAAGCTTAAATTATATATGTTTCTTCCAGTAAAATGGTATCTTTATGAGAAAAATATTAGGAGATGGTGTGTAAAATGGAGTTGTTTATATGAGAAATATTTCAGGGATGGCGTGGTAATTTTTATATAGGTATTTTCATTATTTTTTCCTTATTTTGGTTCTCTATTATAGGGTGGAACAAATTCTCAACCAAGAGAGTCTATAGAAGAGGGGGTTCATCTCGTATTGACAGAAGAGGGAGCTGCTAAAGAGGGAGCTGCTAAAGAGGGAGATGCTGAAGAAATCTCCCCACAACAATCACCTACTCAAGAAGGTTAAATGGAGAATGAACAAGATTAAAATTTTGCTTTTGCTTAGCCTCGTGATTTTCCTTTTGTTCCATGTAGGTGGTTATCAATGAAAACCTTAAATTTACTTTCAATTCTAATTTCAGTTTTATACTTTCAAGCAACAATCAAGCTACTTGTGAGCTTCATTAGAATATATTTTTGCTCTATATATGAATTTTATGTTAATGTGTTGAATTTGTGGCGATTTGTTGGTTGTGCAATACCTTCAATTATGTGATTGTAATGATGGATTAAGGGGAAAAAAATATAGCAGGAGCGGAAAATGTGGTGGGAAATAGTGGGAGCCCAAATTGTTGGCGACGGTAGGTACCAGTTGCAAAAAACCCAAACGAAAAAGCGGGAAAATGTGGTGGGAAAATTTTCAGAAATGGCGCCTTGGATTAATTTAGCGATGGCAGAATTGCCGTCGCTTATATAATTAGCGACGGCAAATGCCGTCGCTAGAACACGTTTGCCACGCCTATATTAGCCACGACTGATTTCCCGTTGCTATGCCGTCGCTATGCCGTCGCTAACTGTTTTTGGCGACGATAAATTCATTGTTGGCGACGGAATTTTGCCGTTGCTAATACAATTTTTTTTTGTAGTGCATATAGCTCAAAAGTCCGTTATAATTCATCATAGTTCATAAGGTATAAGTCAAGCGATAACATAACTCTAACATCTCACCATGCCATTAGTCATTCATACATGCCATTAGTTCACATAAAATGTGCTATTAGTCAATCAATCATATCATCATGCTAGTTAGTCATTAATCACATAATTCCCAAGTTAGTCCCGAAAACCGTTTCGAAAACCGAGTTTACTAGTTAGAAGTTCCAACCTTGAAAAATGTTCGTCAAATCCCTTTTTCGATTTAAATTCCGATAATACCTTTTTAAATCTCCAAGTCTCATAATATTTTATTTGTCTTAAATCACTATGATATTAATCTTTAAATCTTAATAATAATATTTTATAATATTTTAAATACCATTTATCAATCTCTTCCATAAAACATTTTCAAATCCCTTAAAAATACCCAACCATTTTTATTTAATAAAAACAACCTTATTTTATAAAAATTACAAGCCGACCCCTTTTATTTTGTAAAATACCAAACCGAGTTCCCCTTTTCCCCAAATTTTCCTAAGGTTTCCAAGAACATGTTAGTATAAGGATTGAACATAAAAATCGAGGATTGAAAGGATTTCTCACCCAAGTTTCTTCTTTTCCTCCGGTTTGCTCGTGAAGCTACATCCGGACTCCGATTGGGCTCGTTCTTGCGCGAGGGTGCCTAGGGTTGTTAGAAGGTGTTAAAGGTGTGACCTTTGAGTTAGTAGAATGTGAAATGAGGGGAAAACGTACCCTTACCTCTCCTAGAACCGAAAATACTGATTTTGAGTCTTCTAGGGCCTCTCGGGGCTTCTCCGGCTTCTCCGGGCTGTTGGGGCTCCTTCTTCCACTTGGAGGACATCATGGGGAGGCTGAGGGAGCTGATTTTACTAACCATTGAAGGAAGGAAGGAAAAAGGAGCTAGCTTGGCCTTCCTTGGACACAAACATGGAGGAAGTGAGCTAGAGAGCTCGGTTTGGGCTCTTGGTGTTCAATGAGGGAAAGGAGGAAGAAGATGATGTTATTGGGGCCGTTATGGTGGTGTTTTTTCTGCTGTAAGGGGAGCCTTGGGCTGTTGAAATCTCATGACAAAAGTTGAGGTGAAAGGGGGAAGAAAAGAGGAAGTTTGGATAAGGCTTTTGGAGCTTCCTTGCTATGGTTGTGTTTGAATCTTGTGGTGGGTTTGTGAGGAGACCAAATCTGATTTTTTAATGGGGACAAGGAGAGTTTGGGGCTGCTGAACCCTCAAAAACGTGGAGGAGGAAAGAGGAGGAAGGAGGAGGGTGAAAAGATAGGGTTTTGGAGCTTTTGGTATAAGGTTTAGAGATTTTGTGGTTAGGGTTTGTGTCCCCTTTGTGTGGTGTATTGTAATGAAGCAAATTTCTCATTTTTATGGGTCAAAGAGGACTTGGGGCTGCTTGCATTCGAATGGAATAAGAGAGATTGAAACTTGTTTTGTCTCCTTGCTTCTTTTGGTGTAGACAAGGCAAAAGGAGGGAGAAAGGCATGTTAGTTGTTTGGCTTCTTTGGGGTAAGGAGGAAAGGAGTAGGAAGCTTCCTCCTCATTTCAAATTTGGCTCCATGGGGACCATCTTGGGGCTGAGAATTTCGGATAGGCTTGGAAGAGTGAGGGCGGGAATCTTCGTTCCGATGTTGCGAACTCAAATCCCGAAGTTGGTTTCTGAAGTTAGCTCCCCAAATCTCGCTCTCTCTTTCGCGAAGTTAAAATTTGAAATCCAAGAATCAAGGTTGCCTTGTTAGTTATCCGAAATTTGAATTAGGTCGGAAATCCGTTTTACGAAATCGAAGTCCGAGCTAGAGAGTTTTTTCGCTAAATTCCGCTTTAAAATTTGTTTTGATTTTCTTTTCCCGAGAAATTAGAATTTAAAAATCCGAGCCTTTACCTTAAATATGACCATTCTAGTAAATGCCCCATTCTTTAACTAATATATATAAGACAAAAACTTTAACTTAACCTTTTCTATCATATGTCTTAAGTACATTTGTTTTCATAGTTATATATATATATATATATTATTAGGAAAAAATTCGGGCGAACGAACTCTAACCCGGCAGCATCCTTATGGATGAGGTTTAGAAGACCAAAATCGTTGTAAATATCGACACCCAGGCAGAGTGGCAATCGACAACTCTAAAATTTACGAGTTAACCTTCATTTGTACTAGTGAATGATTTTTTGTATTTTCAAATTAAATTTTATAATAATATAAATATTTATCCATATCTTTAAAAAATTTGTTTTTAATGTAAATTTATTAGTGGGGTCATAGACGAAACTTGAATGATTAGTGGAGTAATAGGATAGATTATTTTATTTTATTAAGTTTTATACATTTTTATTAGTTGCAACACGATTTTGTTTATTTTTTTATCTTTAAATTTGTTAAGGATGTTAATTATTTAAATAAGATATTTTAATGTATCGTATATTGATTTCCTATAAAGTTTTCAATCAAGTTATTTTTCATCTTCATAATTTAATAAAAAAATCAAAGATAACATATATAATAAAATAATATTTATTAAAAACTGCGTAATACAAAGGTAATAAGATTAGTAAAATAGAAATTATGTCACATGTGACATTAACAATTATGAGCCTTGCTTTTTGGGTTACTTGTACAAGAGACCCAAATCATGGATTCATACATTTAATTTTGGTTTTCACTATGTAACAATTGATAATTGCATATATAATCTTTGACACTGACCAAATAAACTCTTTTTTTTTATAACTACCCAAATAATCTCTTAAAAATAGCAATTGCCTAATTTACATTTCCCAATAATCTTGCCCATTTTTAAAGCCTATTAGCAATGTCAAAAACTTAAAATTTAAATTACTTTTTTTTATTAGGCTAAAATTTAAATTACTGTAATTTCCCAGTTGAAGAAAGTTCGATTATGGTGGTAAATTGGAAAAAGGGGCTTCTTGTTATCGTGTTTCCGTTTCAGAAACCCTAGCCGCCTATCCCTGTTTACGCGCGCCGCGCCCCCATCTCTTTCTCCGGAATCCGGATCCTCCACGCATCGCCGGCACCGCCCTGCTCGCCACGACCTCATCCGGATCAGCCTCCGTCAACCGTCGAGGGTATCAGGTACTCCACCAACTGGATCTTATTCTGCGAATGGAAATATGTACTCTTCATTCCTGCGAAACCCTAACCCTAATTTCATCTCCCAGATTCCCGCACTCGCTCTTTTCTGTCGAGAAGATAGTCTCCCGCACCTTCTCTCTGCTGCTTGCCGCCGTCCTCTGATTCTCGTATCAGCCTGACTCCGTTCTCGCCCTCCATTGTATGTTACTCCGTTGTTCTTCCTCTTTTCTAACGAAACCGTCTGAATACAATGTAAATTAGCTCTATACGAGCTACATCTGGTCTGACGATGGTGAGATTTTTCTTTGTAATTAATAGCTTGTTGGTTTATTGTTGGGGTGTTGGAAATAATGTAGTTAAGTAGCTAATTTTGTTTATTTTTTTTAAATTAAAAATAGAACGAACTAATCACCTAATCCACTTGCTTCACCCACGGGTAATTAGTGTGTTAGCTGCTGGGTGAAGCTAGCTGGTGATTTGGCATAAGAAATCTCAATTTGATCTTTATTATGTAATGTAATCTTCACTATTAGTTGTAAATCTTCTGCTTCAAAGTGATTCATATCACAACTTCTATTGAAACATCTCACGGGGTTTGTGTTCTTCTTTTACTTTGGCCTTGAACACCTTTTGAGCCCTTGGAAGTTGTATGAAGAATAAGATTTGGCAATGTTTTCATGCAAATTACCTCTTGTAGAATAAATAATAACAATTGCACTTTGCCGTATACTTAATGCTAACCGCCCCCCTTATATAAGTTATATATTTTTCATTTTTCTTTTTCCGAAAACAAGTTGTAAGATGAATAGTTTGTGGTTGTTGAATCTTGTTTCTACGTAATTTCAGGTGCTGTTTGTTAGAGAGCATAGATAATCTTGGTTTATAGGACATATAGTGGATATGAGCAGGTTATCTTTCCGACCTCGTCCTCTTGACATTCACAAGAAGCTACCAATTTTAAAGTCTGTTAAGGATTTTGAAGATGATGATACTCCAACATCTACCCGTAATTCTCAAATATTACGTCTTGCTGCAGAAGCTGAAACCGAGGTACCAGCTTGTTTGTGCTATGCAGAATCTGTTAAAAGCAAGGGGTGAATAGAAAATACAAGGATAAAAGTTGAAAGTTGATTTTGCACAAATATATGAAATGGTCCGATGGAGGAGTTACATAATTATTGGAAAGGGTTATTTCCAAATTTGCAATAACTACTTTATTAGGGCAATTTTTTTTGCACTACTTTTTTAAGGCAGCAGTTCTTGTTGCATTACTTTATTGAGGCAGCAGTTCTGTTTGCACAACTTTATCAATACACCATTCTTTTTGCACTATATTAAGGCAGCTGTTCTTTTTGGATTACTTTGTTAATGCATCATGAATTTTTTCTGCTATATTGTTGCTTGCTTGTGAAAGCCTTTTGATGGTCAATATAATATTTCCATGATATTTTTCAGTCCTTGAAAATAAAGGAGATGTTTGATAATATTTTAGGTCCATCATGCCCCGACCAAGAAGTCTGCTTCTGAAATACCCACTCCAGAATTTGTTTATGTTGATACTTATGAAAGAGACTATTCCCGCACATTTGGTCAGCCAACATCATATATACGTGCAAGGGGAGGTCAGCCAACATTTTATATTTTTAGCTTACTTATGTTTACTCTTTGTAACAAAGAGTAACCCTATGCCATCTGTGTTCTGCAGCTCGCTCTGAGATCGGAGAGTTTGTTGAGTATGACCTAGACAATGAGGATGATGATTGGCTTGAACAGTTCAATATGGACAAGAAGATTCTTGCTCCTGAAAAGTATATTGATTTCTCTTTTTTCCTAGCTGCCCAGTCACCATACTTCTGTCCATGGTAGTTTATCTGATCATATGCAGGTCATCCTGCATTAGACATATGTGTGTTCACACAATACATCTGTTGATGAAATTATGTGAAAAATGATAGATGCAATAGTTGACCTGTTCATAAGAAATGATTTAAGGTTGAGATAAAATTTTCTTTTGCACTTTCATCTAAATTTTCATGTTCCCCCTTGTTTGCTCTTATTGAACATAACATGAAACAGTACGAGTGTTAAAAAATTGCAGATACCACGATCACATCTGTTTCCAGTATGATCAGTCACTGTGAAGATTAGATGAAATCTGACTTGTATCTCTTGTTGCATTTGTCTCTGCAAATTGCTTCATGCATCACAGCCTCCGTTTAATAGATGTCAGATAGTTTAGAAATCATGTGGTGAATTTTTATGGCTCCTGGTATTAATCTACGGATCTGTGCTCAATATTGTTCTCTTAGAGGAGATTTGCATCTGTTTTACCATGCATTTGTTAAGTTGTCGATGCTGTTGCATCGTGCTTCTCGTATCTTGGCCAGTTTTCTGCTTAATGTGCAAAGTTTGATTTGATTATATAAATAATATAAGTTTTGTATCTGTATAGACTTGAGATTCTGCTTTTCAAGTTGGAAGTACTGGATCATAAAGCACGGGAAAGGGCTGGTTTGATAACTTCTACCTTTGGCGCCCCGATTCCTTCACTTCTTCAACTTGACGCTGCACTTGAGGTAACTATTGAGGCGTCATATCTTTGTAGGTACATTTTTCTATTTCCTTATCAAATGACTTATGACCTCTTAATGATTTTGTAGTCATTGCAGGCTCTGTCTATTAAGTATGCTATTCTGGAATCTGTTTATAACTATTGGCGGGATAAGGTAGGCTTTAATTTGTACTTCTAGTTTCATTTCATCTAAACTTGCTTTGATTTTTATCATCTATTCCATTTGTAAGATTTCCTTCATACTTCAGGTAAGTTTTGCACTCTTTTATTAGTTTTTTGGGTGCAATCCAACAAGTTTCTATGTGAATCAGTTAAAGCTGTTTCAGTTAGAGGTCTTCTTACCCTTGTCTAAAGGAGCTGGTACTTATGGAGGTTTATGCATTTGATGTACTTTCCCTTTTAATGTAAATTATGTAATGAAGTTATTTAGTTATCTTAAAAATCCAAGGAAGAGTACCTATATAAGAGTCTTTACAGTCGAGGAGTTGGTGCATCTTAAGGCAGGTCTGTGAGTGTTCGCAGTTCCTTAATGCACGACTTATTGCAGCTTCCAGTACCTCCTATAATGGAAATCATTCAGTATCTTATAATTTGCGTTTTGATTTTCATTGTCTGGTTGTAACATTTAAGGATTGTTATAGTAAATGTTGGATGGACAATTTTACTTGCCAACTCTCTTTTGTTGATTTCGGCAACCCTGCTTGACCATATCTTTGTCAAGTGGCAATACATATAGAAGATGTATACTTATTATCAGACAGTATAGTATCTTAGATATTTTTAAATAGTAAATTCTCCAGTAGTTGTGCAGTCATGCATATTGTGATTGTATGAGTGCTACCACTTTGGTGCATAATATTGTGCATGTAGTGGGAAACCAGATATAGAGGTTGGCTACTTGTGTTTCGAATCCTGAACTGCATGCTCTTTTTTTTTCTCTTCTGCAGCGGGAACGATGGCAAAAACCCATTTTGCGGCGTTTACAGGTGATATCAGTACCCTTTATATATCTTCCTCAGTGACTTCTTTTGGCTTACTATGGGATAAGTTGTTGTTATTATTATTATTACTATTATTATTGTTGTTTTGTTTTGTTTTTTTTTTTTTTTTTTGGGGGGGGGGGTGGGTTGGGGGTTGGTGGGCAACTATACCCTTAAACGTATGTCATAGGTTGATTCGAGCTGGTTCTAAATCTGGTGCCAGGATTTTGATTGACTTTTAAAATGGATATAGTTTTTAGTAGATAAAGGTTATGTGTGTTCTTCCACCAAAATATTTATTTTACTAATATGTTCTTGTATGGATTTCAAGAAAAATTGACAAATTTTTTAAAGTGGTCTGCTTGATGATTTTCTTCATTTTTACCCCACTGGAAGCTAATTTGATGTGTTGAAAAGAGCAACTGTCTAAAATGATAATTTTATCAGAAAGCAGGGCATCTAGTTCAGTTACTTCTTGCCCTAGTGCGTATGGGGATGGGTTTATAATCTATTTGAAGTTGAAAAAGTGAATTAAAGTAGCTTTTATCTTTAAACTTTAAAAGTGGTTGTGTGTTTTTCTCGGGAATATAAATAAACCCCAAAATAATTAGGGGTTTAAATGCCCCATTATTTGGGAGGGAAGGAAGGGTTTATCTGATCTTTCTAATAATCACTGTTTTAGTGTGCATTAAGTAAAATCTGAAAATATTGCTCAGAATTTTGAATCATAAAAATATCATACTTCGAACTGCAGTTGAGCTAGCAACTATGGAGTATAAATAAGATTGCTATTTAAAATTTAAGAAAAAATGAGATAAATTGCAGATGGTATACTTACTCTTACGTGATTTAATGCATGCGTCTGTTCCTTTTTGAAAATGAAGTATTGTTATATACTTATATACACTTTCTTCAGTGTAAAGGTTTCTTTTGCATCCTTTGCAGTATATTAAATGTCAATATGTCTATAATTTAAAACTATTCTGGTCCGAGTCTGCTTACTTAAGGTCTTTAGGAACTTCTATATATTTGTTCTATCTTTCCTCATTACTTCCCCTGTTCAATCCACTAATACTTAATGTTTGTTGATGCAGCCGCCTCCTCCAGTTAATGATACAAATCCATACAATGTTTTTAGACCAAGGGAGAAAGCCCATAAACTCCACACAAGAAGGGTTAGTATTTGCGTTATCAGTTGCTTAACGAGACAAATTATATGAAGAATGGCACTTGTTAGCATATATTGACACTAGAAACATAATAAATCTTATTCTTTTCCCTGTTCAGATGCAACGGAGAGAAAACAATGTGCAATCTTTCGAGAAGCTTAGACAGGTAAAGGCTGAAAATTGATGCCCTTGTCATTTTAAGGAATTAAATCCATGGCTTAAATTAGTAAGGCATCTTAATGGCTTTTGAATTACTAGCACTTCAATGTGTGGGGAAGAAAGGTTCTTTTTCTCATATATTCTAGTGCCTATACCTGTTTCATACATGATTTCTTGTTACTAATTATCTACAATCAGCTGTATAAATGTTAATTTTGTGACCAATTTCACTTCAATACTCAATAGGTGAATAGGGAAAACGGGAAAAGAAAAACTGGCTTTGTTTGGTTTGAGAGTGGTGCTTGAGGTGGCTAATGTAACTTTTGCTGAATATACTTATCTCGGTTTTGCATAATAAGAAACACCCAACTCTGAAACATCAATGATCCCACTTGTGAAGATAAGCTATAGGGTAGATTTTTCTTTTGGACAAATTGATTCTTAGTTCTGTCTTCATGGTTGTTTTAATGGTTAGCTATATCCTGCCTTTTTTCAATATCCTTGTTGTCAATAGAGAACTGTCACTTAGTTGGGATTGGAAGAATCACTGCTGATTGTTTATGGGTTTTGTTGGTCTCTTGTTCCATCAACCTTCTTATATAGTTTGTTACCATTAGGGTGTTTGGCTTGACTTACGTAGTGGGCAAGATTGAGCGAATCCCTTTCCTTTGGTATAAAGTTTCTTTGTAACCAACTGTAAACGCCATTATATTCATTCAACGGATTTATTTATATTCTCCTTTTGTTCAGTGCAATACGTGTAGAGCAGCCACATTGGTTGGGAGCCCCTCTTCCCAATTCAATTTTTCTTCCGATTTGGGGAACGATCATTTTGGGCTACCTCCCCACTTTTGGGTTTCCTCTTAAGTTTGGGAACCTCCCCGAATCTTAACCCAATCAAACGATATCACATGTACAACTAAATAATTTATTTTATTTTATTTTGCCCCTCTTTTTCATACTTTATAATAATGATTTTTATGAAATAGTTATAATTATCATTAGCAAAATAATATAACTTATTCGATTATTCGATCGATGATTTTTAATTATCGAATTTATTAATAATTTAGTTGAAAGATTTTAAATTATTAAAATTAATTATCAAATATAATTATAAATTACATTAAGAAATTTTTTATTTCTAAATCAATTGAATTATTTTAATATTTAAAATTATAGGAAAAATAGGGGGAACTCGATCAATGTGGATACTCTTAACAAGTGTTGTGCCTTCTTTTGTGTATGTTTTAGTTTAAATTATTTCGTCAAGTCTGATTATTCCTAGGATGGGAAGGTACTGTACAACGTGTTAATGTGAAATTTCTTCTTCTTTTTTTTTTATTGTGATTTTCAGGTTAGGCGCAATCTTGAGCAGGCAAAGAGTATATTGGAGGCATTGATAAAGGTTTGTTGAATATTTAATACTAGCTTTGTGGTATTTTAATTCTTCTTGTTTTAGTTTTTTTCATTGTCATTTTTTGGTTATATGTAGAGAGAAGAGAAGAAGAGGGAAGTAATGGAGACCGAAGTGAGCCTTCAGAGGCTCCAGATGAAGTACAAGGTACCATCGCCAGTATTTTGTTATTTGTATTGGGGATATATGAACTAATTGCTATTTATTTTTTATCATCTCATGCAATAATGAAGTCACTGGTTTTTTATATGAATCAAATGACTGGAAATGCGATGTGGTTCATGTTAGGCTTTAATGTTGTTATTTTTTGTATTTTATGCTCAAGGGACAGCATTTCACAGGCTTTCTCATCAGGATTGGTGGGATTTTGGCTTTCCCTTGAAAACAGCTTTTGTTTAATGAATTCTGATGACCTTGGTGTATGTATTTGTTGGCTTTTACAGCATGAAACTGAGCTCCTAGAGGATAGTTTCATTTTCCCTTCATTCCCAGCAGTATCAAACAAGTTTGTTTCAAGTGAGGATGAACTTGTGGAATCAGAAGATATTGCTAACAATCATATGCAAAATCGGCCTGGTGTATCACGTCATCCAACATTGTTGGATACCAAACCGGTAATGGTTACTGCTGCAAACCACAAGCAGGAATCAAGATGGCGAAACACAGGAAGCTCTTGGCTTCAAAGGCTGGTAAGTTTATGGCTCTTTTTCTCTTTGGTTTTCTCATGATTAGTCTATTTACCTTTTTCAAACAAATGAGTTCAAGATGATAGCTGTATTGCCTAGTTTTATTTTGCCGATTGCATCAGTGTTAGTATTATCTATGATTGCTTCATAAGAGTGCTATCTTGGCAAGTTATGGGTTGCCAAAGCCTCATTTGTTGAAATGAAAGTCACCGAAATTATATACCATGTTCATGATTTTCTCTATAAAAGTATGGCTTTCAGAGATGTAAAAGGAAATAAGCATATGAAGATGTTTCAGATTTGGATCTGGAATTGCTTGACCTATTGAATGTGAAATGTAAGCAAGGGAATTTTGCAGGATCCCCTGGAGCCGGTTATGGCATTTACGAAGCCATTACTTCCAGACAAGTTGGCCGCTGCTGGCATCGCGCCACCTACAGATCCCCAGATGAAGAATAACCCGTCGTCACCAAGATCCTTTGGCTTCCGTGGAAGAATTGGGAGGGGAGGGCGGATTATATTCGATAGGTGGAATCCACTCTCTCACACACCTCTCGACTGTGGCGACTCCGTGTACATATCATCAACGAGACACCGACCCTCGGCACAGTTCATGTGACACATCATCAACTCAAATGTTTTCAATTAACTTCTGGTGTAAGGCCTGTTGAGACCTAGGGGGATTAGAACGTGGTTTGGCTTCTGTTGTATAAAACGTTGCCCTTTTTTTCTCTAGGGTTTGACGGATGATATCGAGTAGAGTACCCTTGATTGTATAGAATTGGAGCGGAATGGGTTGGTAGGTTCGGTTACTATTTGATTTAATTGTAAATTCCAGGCTTGTAGTGATCGTTTTAGCTGATTATGATTCCTTTTTCCCTCTCAAGTATTTGGGAATTGGGGCAACTTTTATACTATTTGATACGAAGTTGTATGTATGTGAATGGATTAATGTGTGTGGGGCTGTAGGTTTGGGACTTGTACAAGTTGAATTGCTTAGGTGATGGATAGCAGGTGTTTTGACTCTAGTAGTTAATACTCCCATTTCTCTCTCTCTCTCTCTCTCTCTCTCTCTCTCTCTCTCTCTCTCTCTCTCTCTCTCTCTCTCTCTCTCTCTTTATTTCTTTTTAAAATACATCCCGCTCAAGAGGCAAAGGTGACTCAAGAGAGTGGCAAAGGTTTGACTTAAGAGGCGCTGGTGTGGTGCACACGTGACTCAAGAGAGGGGCAAAGGTGTGACTCAAGAGGTGCCAGTGTGGTGCATATGTGACTCAAGAGAGGGGCAAAGACATGACTCAAGGAACTTGTGCGGTGCAAATATTATCACCCAAAACTCCTAACATGACTCCATTAGAATAGATTGGGTTATTAAAAGACAATAGAGAGATTAATTTATTAAGTACCTTCTATAGACAAACATCCCTTTTTACTTCATTGGAAGTTCAGTAAAAATTGGTTTGGTTTTGAATATTAGATATCGATTTAATAAAATTACACTTACCCAAATTCAAAAGAAATAAAGCCAAGGCACTCAACCCTTCTTCGCCTTTAGTCCTTCCTAGCATTCTCTGAGCAACTTCAATATAAAACATACTCCCTCCGTTCTTGTTTAATTGACCTTTTGAGGTTTCTTTGATTTAGCAAATTAACTGTCATTTTGGATTAATTAGCCTAGTTAGTCTCACCTTTTGTATGTCTTACTCTACTCCTTCCGATCTAAAATAAGTGTCGTTTTAGCTTTCGACACAATTTTTAAGTAAAATATTAATTATCATTGGGTTTATACATTTTTTTCCAAATATTATCATTTATTAAATGCTTATCAATTTTTTCAACCAATGAATGGAGAGTTTGAAAAAAGTTGTCAACAAATACAATTGTCAATAATTGTTTTTATTAATTAATCTATTAAATTGATTAAAAAACATAACACGACACTTATTTTGGATCAAATTGAAAAGTCTAAAACGACACTTATTTTGGATCGAATGTAGTACAAAGTAAAAGCTCTGTCCAACTTTCTTAATTTTGGTGTTTTTTTAGAACGTCAGCTAAAATCAAACAGAGGGAGTACCTCATATACCCAAGATCAAGTGATGCATGAGTGAAAAATTATATGGGCGACTATAAACCCGACTAATTTTTCATCAAACGTACAACTATTTACCAGCTATGTAGGTAATTTTTTTTTATTTAATGAAAAGATATATTGATGAGAACAAGTGATTGATATCTTATTCATTATAGTTTGTCAAAACTCGACTTGTATTTTTTTTTTTGATCAGAAGGTATATATTACAAACAACTGTAAGCTAGTCTTAGGTCACAGAGACAAAACGGGGCAAGGCCACACCCCGCAAGTCGTCACACAAAATAGTAGAACAGCCAGTAGGTGGTAAATTAAGTATATGTAGGCCTAGGGGGACTGACGCAGCGTAGGTCGCCAGAAAGTCAGCTACCCGATTTGCTTCTCGATAAACATGTCGAAACCGAATACACCAGTTTCTACGCAAAAAGCCTTGGCAATACATAACCAGGCTATATAAGGGATGATGTGGTTGGAGCTCTTTACGAAGCAGGGAAACAACAAGTTCTGAGTCAGATTCTACTTCGACAAGACGATACCCTTGTTGCCATGCCAATTCCAACCCATGGATTAGGCCCCAAAGTTCAGCAGTAGGTACAGTGCAAGAGCCAAGATTGCTAGCAAAACCGATCAACCATTCACCATCAGGATTCCTCGGAACTCCCCCAGCTGTTGCTAGTCGGGAGTTTTGGTCAACAGATCCGTCAGAGTTGATTTTAATCCAACCAGCTGGTGGTGCTATCCAGGCTATGAGTACTTCTTGTTTGGCTCTAACTATTCTCGAGGGATGGACGTTGTTTCTTGCAACCTTGAATCCATGAACTTGATTAAGCAAGAAGTTGAGTTTGTCTCTTGGAATTTCGCCCTCTCCAAAAATGCGAGTATTACGCCACTTCCAAACCCACCATATTGTTGTGGCAAACAGAATTTTCCAATTCCCATCCAAATCAGTGCCATTAAGTAGGTTTAAGGATAGCCATTCTTCGAGTGGAATGTCAAAGAAGGTAGGACACTGGATCGGTGCAAGTAAGAGAGACCATACCTGAGAGGCATGCACGCAATCTCGTAACACGTGAATGATAGACTCATCATTATTTCCACAAGACTCGCATGTTCGGTTCATGGTCAGATGTCGGTGATATCTTTCAACATTGGTGAGTAGTCTTCCACGTGCTACCAGCCATACAAAGAAACATATACGACCTGGTACTCTGAGATTCCATATAGAGCGAAAGAGGGGTGAAGTATTTGGCGTGTTTCCTTTTAACATCTTGTAAGCGGATGCTGAGGTAAAGTTACCAGAGGAAGAAAATGCCCATGCTCTAGTGTCAGTTGCTTCATCTGATTCCAGTAGTATCATGGTTGCAATAGATAAGAGTAAGGAACTAGGTAAGAGATTTTTAAAAGCTTCCCAATCCCAGCCTGAACCTGGTCGCCAGTAGTCGGATACCGTCTCGTCCTTGCTAGATATATCCACCTCGTCTAGGGCCGAGTGGATTAAGGGTGATTTACTAACCCATGGATCAAGCCAGAATCGAATAGTTCGGCCATCACCTAACCGCCAAATAGTTCCAGGTTGGACAACATCATGAATACCTCTTTGAAGGCCTCTCCATACATGGGAACCGGTTTGTAACCGAGAGGATCGTGTAGGTCCTCTAACATTGTAAGTTTTATATTTGCCTCGAATGATATTGATCCATAAATTATTGGGTTGACAGAGAAAGCGCCAACCCAATTTACCCATAGCTGCTAGATTAGCTGTTCGAAGTGAACGAATCCCTAGACCCCCGGCTGATATAGGATGACAAACAGAATCCCAAGCAACCAAGTGTATCTTTCTCCGCCCTTCAAAATCACCCCATAAAAAGGAGCGGCATAATCGATCAAATTCAGAGCATACTGAGGTCGGTAAGTACACAGTACTTATCGTGTATGATGGCAAAGAAGTAATGACAGACTTGAGTAGAGTAAGTCTTGCAGCAGGGGATAGAAGTCGACCTTTCCAACTGGCTAGTCGGTGGTAAGCTTTTTCTAGTAAGGGTTTATAAAGCTCCTTGGAGATCCTTTTTTGAAGAATTGGGATTCCTAAATAGTTCCCAAAATCACGGGATACTGTTATGCCACTGGTGTGTTGCAAAGTATATGCAAGTTCAGAGCACACATTAGGTGATACATAAATTTTGGATTTCTGTCGATTTACTTTCTCACCTGAAGCACTGCAAAATTGTTCCACACAATTCATCATAGTCTGAAGTTGTTGAACCGATGCTTCCCCAAATAATAGAATATCATCTGCAAAGAACAGATGCGACAAGGCCGGTGTATTACGAGTCAGAAGAATCGGCTTCCATGATTTATCATTGATTGCAATTTTGATGAGCTGACTTAGTCGTTCCATACATATAATAAATAGGTATGGTGAAAGAGGATCGCCTTGACGGATGCCCCGCGATGGTGTAAATTGGTCTGTGACCTCGCCATTCCAAAGAATCCGCGTAGAGGCGGACGAGATACATGTAGTAATCCAGTCTAAAACACAAGGGGGAACATGTAGATCAGCCAGACAATCATAGATAAACTCCCATCGCAGTCGGTTGTAAGCCTTTTCTAAGTCTAGTTTGATTAACAACCAACCCTTCAAACCCTTTTTCCGCTCAAAAGAGTGTACAGTTTCTTGTACGATGACAACATTATCGGCAATTGCTCGGCCTGGAATGAAACTACCCTGAGTGGGAGCTATGATCCGAGGTAGTATGTGTTGAAGTCGATTAACCATCACTTTCGTGATGATTTTGTAGTACACATTGCATAAGCTTATGGGTCGAAATTGATGAAGCATTTCTGGGTTGTCAACTTTGGCTAAGAGGACGATCAAAGTGTCATTGACACCCTCGGGGAGCACACTTGTGGCAAAAAATTGTTGGATACCACGGATAACAGTAGGTCCGATTGTTGGCCAACATCGTTGATAGAACACTGCTTGAAAGCCATCTGGACCCGGGGCCTTAAAGGCCCCCATGTGTGCTATAGCTTGATAGATCTCAGTGGTCGTTACTGGGGCTCCTAGTGACTCGTATTCACTAGGGAGCAGACTCGGAAAGGCACCATATGGTAACTGAGTCAATGGTCGTTCAACCTCGGGGACTTGGAATAAATACATGAAAAAGTTAGTAGCTTCTCTCTCCATGGCATGAATCTCATAAATCCAAGATCCGTCTGTGGTTTTTAGTAAACTCACCTTGTTATGTTGACGACGAATTGCAGTTGATGTATGGAAATAAGCAGTGTTTCGGTCAACAAGAACAATCCATCTTTCTCGAGATTTCTGAAACCACAAGGTTTCTTCTTCCTCTAAAATACGATCGAGTTCATGTTGAAGTGAAATATTCAAATCAAATAGACCCTGAGAAGGACGTTGCTCGAGAGCTTTCTGAGCACCCAATAGGCGAGCAATCAATCGAGCTTTGTTGATATGTATGTTGCCAAATACCGTTTTATTCCAAGTAATCAATTTGCACTTAAGATCTGCCGGAGCCGCAGGGAGTTCAGATTGTGCATTCCAATTGTTCTGTAGAAAGTTGAAAAATTTGGGATGGGAGAACCATGCAGCTTCAAATCGGAAGGGTCGACGATGAATGTCGTCAAAATGATCAGGACAGAGAGTGAGAAGCAATGGATTGTGATCCGATGAGAGGGGAGGTAGATGTCGAACTCCTGCATTCATCCATTTTGTTCGACCAGATGAATTGGTAAAGACTCGATCCAATCTCTACGCAACGCGAGAAGAGATAGATATGCCTCTACTCCAAGTGAAACGAGGTCCAGAAAAGCCCAAGTCGAGAAGGTGTAAATCATCAACCCATTGACGGAATATAAAAGAGTATGTGGACAAACCTCCTGTGCCTCCTTGGCGTTCTTCTATATTCAAAATGGAGTTGAAGTCCCCGCCAACAAATACGGGACCAGAGATAGCTTTAATACTCATGCTAAGATCCTTCCAAAAACTATGTAGGAGTGTGGAGGAGGGAGGGGCATAGACAGCAAAAAGATCAAATTTATGAGTATCTTCAAGTACCGAAGCATGAATAAATGAGCGATGGGTACGAATAATATTAATCGTCAACCGATCGGAGTGCCAGAACAACCAGATGCCTCCCGAATGACCTATAGCATCCACTCTAACTGAATTGGAGAAGGAGAATCGACGGCAAACCTTCTGAGCTGCTTCTCCTGATAGATGTGTTTCAAACAAAGCCAGAATATCTATTCGATAGTGTTTAAGCATGTACCGAATGGCTCTTCTAAAGCCTTTCTTCCCAGCACCATAACAATTCCAAAAGAGACAGTTCATGGAAACTTAATGGAAGAGGTGAGAAATCAAAGCCTAGCAATGCCCCCCAAGGGGTGGTTGCAAGGGCTGTGGAAAAGCTTCTGGAGAGGCTAATATTGGAGGATCTTGTGCATTGGTAGTTGGAACATTAAGGTCTTGATGATCTCCATTTCTGGGAAATTTTGTACCACCATCAACTTTAGTTTGGGTTGATGTCGAAGGGATGATATAAGTTGTTTCCATTTCCATAATTGACTTTGGAATAGGAGGTGGAGTATTACCGGAAGAGCTCCCTTTTGTTATTGTGAAATGAGTCAGAGTAGTCGACTTGGGAAAAGAGGGCCCATTATTATGAGAGACTTGGGTTTGGGTCTGATCTTCATTAGTCGTTTTGTAAACAGTGGGCCTAGTCCTTTTGATTGATAAATTAGCCTTCTTTTTCACTCCCAAGGAGTTGTCAGCATGTGTTTTTCCTATAGAGAAAGAATGGGCAGGTGGCGAGAATTCCTTACCCTCCTTGCCAGCTCCTGCTACAATATGGTCCCCACTCATCGCTTGAGTTTGATCTGCCGCTGTATACTGATTCACCGAAAAAGGACGACGGTGAGTATTCTCCGAGATAGTCGAGCCTAAATTTGTTGATTGTGGTCTATGAAGGGGTCGATTCTTTCGGCCCATAGTCATCCACCCACCATATTGGCTTTGAGGATCCAAAGGAGAACCACCAGGGTTGGTTGTACTTGTAGACTCTTCCATTGGGGCGGGTTGGTCGGAAGATGAAGTACTGGTTTGTGCAATAACAACAGGGGAGTTTAATTTCACTGGACAATTTGGGATGAGATGTCCATACCTACCGCATCGATGACAAATCAGGTCTAAGTTTTCATAAACAATTTCTAATCTGTCTCCGTTGACAAACATTGTTCCAGTAAGCGGTTTTGAGAGGTCCAGGGCTACACAAACACGGGCGTAACGCCCCCTAGCAGCGCACAGGGTATGGAGATCAATTTTCAATGGCTCCCCAAGAAGAGATGCTAGTCGCCATAGAATAGTTTCTTCGTAGAAGAGAAAGGACAATCCCGAAATTCGTACCCATGCGTTAATTGAGGAGATTGAGTCTGTGTTTGGATCAAAGGTGCGATCCCACTTCTTAACTGCCACATAGTGGCCGAACAACAGCCAAGGGCCTTCAGTTAGCACTCGAAGGTAATCACTGTCTTGAGTAAATCGGATAATAAAGTAACCCCTTGCAATATCAAGAATAGACATAGAGCCCACTGGATTCTAGATTTGTCTGAGACGCCGTTCCAAAATTGGGAGGGAGAAAGATCTGCCGACAACCTTAATCACAACAGAAAGCTTCCAAACAGCCTCTAGTGCATCCATAATCTGTGGTCCGACCGTGACACATGGAGCTCCACCCTCACCATGAGGGAAACTCGACTTGTATGAGATAAAAGTTTTTGAACTTAAATCTAAAACTGTCATTACTCGATTAACTTGTAAATTTTTAGAACAAATTAACTTTGCTAAATTAATATTCTGTTTATATCTAAATTAAACCATATACACAAACTTTAAAAATTAAATTATAATATAATCACATCATATTCAATCCCGATTTTTTTTAAAAAAGTTTATGTGTCCAATATTTATGATCCTTTATTCATATGTATACTATATATGAACCAATTATTAAATTCTTAAACTGTTTAAAAGAGATAAAAGAGAAAAATTATGAGAATGAAAGTACATATCTCACTGGTTGATATATATATATATATATATATATATATATATATATAGAATGCGGATTAAATGTTAACAGCTCTTACGGTGTTAAATGTTAACAAATCAATATTCGGCAAAATTTATCAAATATTCATCACAGTCACTCAATTATTCATCAAAGCTTTTGTTAAAATTAATCAAATATTCATCACAGTCACTCAATTATTCACAATTTCCCAAATATTCATCAATATTCGGCAACATTTAAGAAATATTCATCACAGTAACACAATTACAGGATTGGAGGTGGATATTGTGAATAATTGTGAATAATTGAGTGACTGTGATGAATATTTGAGTGACTGTGATGAATATTTGGGAAATTGTGAATATTTGAGTGACTGTGATGAATATTTGATTAATTTTAACAAAAGTTTTGATGAATAATTGAGTGACTGTGATGAATATTTGATAAATTTTGCCGAATATTAATTTGTTAACATTTAACACCGTAAGAGTTGTTAACACATGACCCAACCTCTATATATATATATATAGAATGCGGATCAAATGTTAACAGCTCTTACGGTGTTAAATGTTAACAAATCAATATTCGGCAAAATTTATCAAATATTCATCACAGCCACTCAATTATTCATCAAAGCTTTTGTTAAAATTAATCAAATATTCATCACAGTCACTCAAATATTCATCACAGTCACTCAATTATTCACAATTTCCCAAATATTCATCAATATTCGGCAACATTTAAGAAATATTCATCACAGTAACACAATTACAGGATTGGAGGTGGATATTGTGAATAATTGTGAATAATTGAGTGACTGTGATGAATATTTGGGAAATTGTGAATAATTGAGTGACTGTGATGAATATTTGAGTGACTGTGATGAATATTTGATTAATTTTAATAAAAGCTTTGATGAATAATTGAGTGACTGTGATGAATATTTGATAAATTTTGCTGAATATTGATTTGTTAACATTTAACACCGTAAGAGTTGTTACAACATGACCCAACCTCTATACATATATATATATATGCACGATTTTATTTGTTTTATAACCAACTATCGATTTGTTTTAATTTTATTACATGAGTATAATAGATTTTGACCCGCAAATGTATTAATTTTATTTTTTTTGGGTCGAATTAAAGAGAAATGTAGACTAGTAATGTATATGTGGACACTTTGATTGCTTGCATGCCATCCACCTGCCACCAGCCGCTTGCCACCTGCCACTTTAATCTGTAATATGGATCAACAGCCTGTCACCGCGCTACCTATATCATCGACTATAACAATTATGTCTCAATCTCTCCCTATATATATAATACCGTACGCAATTAAAGAATGAGAAAACGATCGAGCGAAGAGTGATCGATCAGTGAGTGAATACTTGAGAGAGAGAGAGAATCGAAGATGGAGAACAAGAAATGCTTGCTGCTGCTCTTCCTGGCTCTAGTCCTCTTAGGCCCTCGTAATACTATATATATATATATATATGCTATTTTAATTAAGTTAATTAATTACTATATATATGTGTGTGTATATATGTAAGCTAGGTTATTAATTAATTAATTTAAATTGTATATAAATGAAATGAAATATTTCATTGAAAATGCAGAAATGGGGGCGGAGGCGTTGCTGTGCGAGGGGCCGAGCCAGAAGTACAGGTTCGTGTGCATCAGCGACAGGAAGTGCGCTGGTGTTTGCGCCACCGAGGGTTTTCCCGACGGCCACTGCAAGGGTTTACGCAAGCGTTGCTTCTGCAGGAAGCCCTGCCCCTAAGCTAACTATCTACCTAACCTACCTACGGAATACGGGTACCCTCCCCCTACTCCGTTCCGTTCCGTACTACATATGATCCTACCTAAGGCTACCTACTTGTAATGTAAGCTGTGGCTATTATAATTACCTCCATCTGCATCCAATCTTATTATATATGTACCCATGCATATAATATATGCTATGCCTTCCTGCATGCGCGCATATTTATATGTTTCTAAATTATATATATATTGCTGCAAAAATTATATATGTTTTTGTAGCTATGTAATTGTAATAATAATAATAATAATATTAATAATAATGAGTACGTAGCTATTCGTACCCGGGAACATTTTAACAAACCAAATACGAAATAACGCTTTAATATATAAACTAGTGTACGTGCTACCTTTTTTTATTGTCAATATATTGGTTTTTGGATGAAATATTATGTGTTAGGTTATTATCGCTCAACAACTTATGTATTAGGTTACTAGCGTACAAACGTTCGTGTACTCGAGTTCCAATATGGAATACTAAAATTCGAACGTCCATCTTTCTCACCACTACTCACTAGTGATCGATTATTAATTGGTAATTACTATTTACCAAAATATCGACAAGAACCTGCACTTCGAATGGAATACTAAAAGTGGATCGGAACTCAAATATAGTTCTGCATTTCTGTAACTATTTATTTTATTTTATTTATAGTATCTATTTTATTTGTAAAATAGATTGTGCTTTAAGAATTTATATTCTTAAAGTGTCATAATATAATTTTTTTAATTTATACTCCTTTATTTACCAAATTGTCAGTGTCACGGCCAATTTAGTACCATTGACATAGTGGCGGTTACGATTTCACAAATCGTGAATAATTGTGGTCACGATTTCTCAAACAATCAAAATCATAAAATTGGGCGGTTACAGTTTCAAGATAATGTTTATGTCGCAAGTAGGAAAGAGTATTTTCACAAATCATCAAAATCATGAAATACATACATACATAAAGTTTTGAATTGGACGACTACAATTTCGAACCGTGAGATTGTTTATAGTGACGGTTTTGAATCATCGTCATAAGTCCCATTTGCATCTCTTCAGACTGACTATCTTCCTAAACCGTCAAAATCATAAAATTGGTCAGCCACAAGTTCAGAAAGCATTAAAATATTTATAGCGACGGTTTTGAAAACCGTCGCTATAAATCCATATTTCTCACGGTTTTCAAAACCGTGACTGGTACCGTGTAAATGATTATATTTATACCGTGTGGATTGGCTCACCCTTTATTCATGTACTTATCTTATTCCTTTGCGTTCCCTTATTAATTAATTTGACAATATGAAAGACAATTCAACGCTTCATATTTGATATAACTGTTTTAACTTCCCTCTTCTGTCTTTTTTAGAATTGATTTAGTGCCCTCTAGTGATTCCAAGATTAAATGATTCGAAAAGTCCCTCTTCCTTCAATTGACAAAGGGGGTATTTATTCTACAGACGAGGTTGACCTCGTGTGTTGAGGGTCCAACCGTTATGTTTTATCAGTCAACCGTGTAGGGGTCGGTTTTCTTATGTGTTGACATGTGTCTCATGAGTCGACCACTTAGAGACCGATCATCTTGTGTCTACAAGCATCTTTAAGACCTTCCCTACTTTGATTGACTATATTCTGGACATGTTGCTTTAGAAACAAATGGTCAAATCACATGATGACACCTGTAAGGGGAGCAGTAGCGGATCCTGAAGCACATAGTTGAGGGGGCGGAAGATTGACCTCTATTTTTTTTTTTCGAAAAAGTCATCAATATTTAAAGTTGTCGAGTTTAATTATAGTATTAAGTTGTGAAGTTTAACAAATGATAAGTATGATAGAAGTATATTAATTGGTAAATGATGTGAAAAAATCATTTATATTGCTTCAATTTTGAAACGTTTATAACTTTTTACTCAGGTATCGAATTTAAGCTTATAATATATCAAATCGAAGCTATCGACGAGAGGAATATGTATATTAAATTTTATTTTTGATTGGGGGGAACTGCCACCTCTGGCTCTCAAAAGGATCCGCCCCTGAAGGGGAGGGGTGACTTCTTCATAATAGGTTATTAGGTTTACATGCATTTTCTTGATCTCGACATATATTTGCTTTCACTATGACTTTTCATCCTAGACTTTTGCAATCAAGATCTCCTACATCACTATATGCTCCACTCCCTACAACACAAAAATATTTTGACATTTATTTAATCTTAAAAAAAATTATATTTATATTATTAACATCTATTTTTATATATTTATAAAATTATATTTTCAAAAATCATGTTTTACAATTTTTAAAAATTAAAAAGGCAATATTTAACAAATTATAATTATTAAAAATTTTAAAATATGATTTTTCAAAATAAAATTTTATGAATATATAAGAATAAATGTTAGTTATGTAAATATAATTTTTATAATTATTTTTAAGATTAAATAAATATAAAAATATTTTTGTGTTGTAGGGAGTGGAGTATATAGTGATGTAGGAGATCTTCATTGAGACTTTTGATATTGCGATCCATAAGAATTCGTGACATTGTGGTGCTATTTAGGATGAGGATGAGATAATATGATACTCCCTCCGTTCACAAATATAAGTCGTTTGACTTTTTTACACGTTTTTTAAGGAGGTAAAAACTATATAAAATATTAACATTTTAAAATAATATTATACTTAATATTAATAAATATAATATTATTTTTAAAAAATAATAAAAAAGTTAATATGTTATATAGTTTTTACTTCCTTAAAAAACGTTTCATAAAATCAAACGACTTATATTTGTGAACGGAGGGAGTAACATTTTTGGGAAATCGTCCTAGTTCCTTGAAACCTATCAAGCCCTAAAGGTTTCAATAAAAAAAATGAATCCATCTTTAGTAAATTTGAAACTATGTTGGGGTGGAGGATCCTGTTGGGCTGATGACTAGACTAGCCCCGGTGAAGAATGTTGGTGAGGCCCAAACTAGGATCCCTCAAACTCTATAAATACATGAATAGCTTGAGCTCGCTCATCTTATCATTTCTTCATTGTCTCCCTCACGCTTCATCCCATTTGCCCAGAAAAACGTTCTTGCTTCTCTCTCATCAATCGACGACCCTTCCTTCTCTAGTACAATTTGTTGCGCAAGTTAGTGTCAAAATTTTTCTTCCCTCTTTCCCTGGTATTTTGTGTTGCTTCAAGTTTTTCCTATTTTTTCTTGTTTTTTATTTTTATTTTTTGGGGGGTTTTGCCACTATTTCATTCTCCCAACATTCTTGCCCTCATTACATTTTTCAGTGAGAGGTCTGTTCGCGCTTTATAGGGAGTTGTCACATCATGCTTTTCAACAAGATGATTACTCCGGCTTTGCAAGGAGCAATGTTCTAAAAGGCGCTTAGCGACGCTTAGGCGGACTTAGAACAAACTTGATTATTTCCTTATCTTTTAACGTATAACACATGTCAATAATTCATATAATGTAATAATAATCCATAATATCACTCATAAACCCAAATTTGCGGTGCTTAACTAACATTAAAGTAAATAAACGCAAAAGTACGCGTTCGACTAACGACTTTAAATCTCCTAAAATCCAAAACCATAGGTTCGACTAAATCACAAACATATCTCGACCTAGGAGATAAAAAACCTCTAAGTTGACTAATCACATGCATAAAAGCTAGGCAAAAATGCATAAAATCACCCACTATTCATTGTTGTTTGCAAATAACCACCCCTTATTCAAAAATTGTCAAATAACCACCCATTATTCACTGTTGTTTGCAAATAATCACCCCTTATTCAAAAATTGTCAAATAACCACCCATTAAATATATGTTGTTTGCAACTAACCACCCATACCCCTTTTCTTGTTAAACCTCACTTAATTTAATATGAAAAGACAATTATACCCCTATTCATTAATGTTTCATTTTTAGTAAAAGGACATACTTATCTTTGTTGCTTGATTTTTCAGGTATTACAATTAGACCTGTCAAATAGGTCATTCGGGTCGGGTCACTTCGGGTCCCGAGTAAAATAGGTTCCGGGTACATCCAGGTTGTCTCGAACCTGGGTTTGACCGAGTTTCGGGTCATTTTGGGTCGATTTTGGGTTTGTCAATTTTTTCTTTTTTAAATTAAAAAAAATCATGATTTGATAATTTTGGATAATTTTAAAATTCTACAATTAAAGACGTTGTTCATAAATCATAGTGCTTGTAATTATATACTATATCTGATCTAAAATATTTTATTTTTATTATTTCTCGTAATTTTTAATAAAATGTAATAATATATAAATATCAAAATTTTAAACAATTTTTTAAAAAATTGATATTTTATATATTATTACATCTTATTAAAAAGGTTTGATTTTTATATTTCACGTAATTTTTAATAAAATGTAATAATATATAAAATATCAAATTTTTTCTTTTTAATAAAATGTAATAATATATGATTAATTTTGGGTCGCAAATTTTTTTATTTAAAAACATTTGATCTTTCATTTTTTAATTTATTAAAAATGTTTTCCGAGTAATCGGGTAAATCAAATGTCCCGAAACCCAGATTAAAAATTTATTTAAAAATTGACAAACCCAAAATCGACCCAAAATGACCCGAAACTCGGTCAAACCCCGGTTCGAGACAACCTGGATGTACCCGAAACCCGTTTTACTCGGGACCCAAAGTGACCCGACCCGAATGACCTATTTGGCAGGTCTAATTGTAATACCTGAAAAATCAAGCAACAAAGAGAAGTATAATTGTCTTTTTACTAAAAATGAAACATTAAAGAATAGGGGTATAATTGTCTTTTCATATTAAATTAAGTGAGATTTAACAAGAAAAGGGGTATGGGTGGTTAGTTGCAAACAACCTATATATTAATAGGTGGTTATTTGACAATTTTTGAATAAGGGGTGGTTATTTGCAAACAACAATGAATAATGGGTGGTTATTTGACAATTTTTGAATAATGGGTGGTTATTTGACAATTTTTGAATAAGGGGTGGTTATTTGCAAACAACAATGAATAGTGGGTGGTTTTATGCATTTTTGCCTAAAAGCTAAAATGGAATAATAGTCGGACTAGGCGGGGTCTAGGCGAGTGTAGGTGGCGCCTAGGCGGGTCTAGGTGGTGCCCAGGCATTTCCTAGGTGGATTTCTGCCTAGAGGGCCTCCCAGGCTTAAAAATTCCTAGGTCCCCTCCCACCTAGCGCATAGGCGCGATTTTTAGAACACTGGCAAGGAGTATCAAATTGTGTTTTTATCTTCTCGTTTCCTTAGGTGATAAGAGTGAGTTGAGTGGTTTGATAGACGATGCGCAAGCCCTACCTAGCATGACTAATTAATATGCGAGGAAGGTAGCTCTAGTCTCTAAGCAAAGGCGAGTGAAATCCTGTTGCTTTAAAAGTAAATGTGGGAATGCGAATGTAGCTCCTTGGCTAATCAAAGATGAGTGAGCTGTTGTTATTCTAAAAGTAAATTCGGGAATGCGAAGGTAGCTCTAGTCGCTAAACAAAGGTGAGTGAGCTCCTGCTATTCTATAAGTAAATGCGGGAATGGGAAGGTAGCTTGAGTCGCTAAGCAAATGCGAGTGAGCTTTCATTCTAAAAGTGAATGTGGGAACACAAAGGTATATCGAGTCGCTAAGCAAAGGCAAGGGAGCGCTCCTTCCATTCTAAAAGTAAATGCGGGAACACGAAGGTAGCCGTTGGAATGTGGTTGTCCCACATCGGTTATATAGAGAATACTTGAACAACATATAAGGTTGAAGGGCTACTCCTCTCATTGCCAATTGGTTTTGAGATGGAACCCCGTTAGATTTATGTGTTGTTCGAGTCTCCCACGTTTTTCACATTCCAAGTCTTGGATAACAAGTTAACAACACATCATCAGTGTTTTGTAGTTTGAACAAACCCCTTTCTACCTCATCAATGATAACATATGTGCCTTCCCACTTGGGGTCTAATTTTCCCACTATAGTGGATTGGTATATAAAAAGACCTCCCTTATTTAGGGGTCTTGGCAAGACATTCTTGTTATAACCATTGGCGATCCACCTTTGGTATTTGTGAGCCTTGAGTTCAGTAATGTTTCTTATTTCTTCGAGTAATTGCAACTCAATTTCCATAGACTTCTTGTTAATTAGTTTCTTCATTGAAGTCATAAACTCAAGCCAAGGGAAACAATAATTCTACAGGGATTAGGGCATCAATGCCATAAGTCATGGAAAATGGGGTTTCCCATGTAGTTTTTTTTTTTTTTTTTTTTTGCCAATGTCCTATATGGCCATAGGACTAAAGGGCAAAAGTTATGCCTAGTTTTCTTTCGCATTCTCGAGTCTTCTCTTAAGTGCCTCAAGTATGTTTCTGTTGTTAGTCTCAGCTTGTCCTTCGATTATAGATATGCGATTGAGGAGAATCTCAGGTCAATTCAAACCACTACAAAAGTCGCGAATAGTTTCACAATCGAACTGAGGTCTATGAAAATTGGGTCCACTAAACAAAGGGCTTACCAGTTGTATTCTATGATCGGAATTCGACAAGAACAGTGGATCCAAGTTGTTTCGCGATTAGCTTGATTAAAGATTGGATTTGCATTTCTAGTGCTGTTTCAATGGTTCTCATAAGTCATAGCTTTAGATCTCTCAACAAAATCCGAAAAACCTCATAAATCACCGATGACGAAAGACATGGTGAATTTGTAAATTCTTGATTGATTGATACCTTCAATCAATCAATCTCCTCTATCTAGAGATCCAACTCTATAGTTAAATCACTCGCTCTGATACCATATAATTAAGATCGATTTAGCTTGTAGCGTGAATCTTTCGAGTTTAATTGGGAACCAACTCAATGAAGTGAAAACCTAGAAGTTCTAGGTAGGGAGCTAGGAAGGTGAAATTAAGATCACCATTGTCTGTAATTGAAATCAGAGAATGAAAAGTGGTTAGGACAAACGTCATAAAAACCTATTTATACACATATCTAATCACAAAACTGGCCCCCCTTATTCATTTAATTATAAATTGACTCAATTTATTAATAAATACTTTCCATATATATATAATTGCAACAAATTAAATTGGTAGCGTGGATTGTGATGCGATCATATTACATTGATAGCATAGACTTAATAATACTAATAACAATATATATTAATTGATAAATTAAAGTATGATGTTAGTGGGAGTGGTTACATTATTATTATGCTGATTAGGTAGAAAAAAAAAAAAGAGAGTGAGATGTTAGATTTGAGTGTGTTTTATTCCATTTGTAAGTTAACGATGGATCAGCAGCTTACGCAATATGGAGGAACCTGCATGAAATGAAGCATCACACCGGCAGCTACATTGATTTCACTACTTATCTATCTATATATCTATCTAGCTAACTTGTCCAACTCCTTCATCCATTGGGCGATCGAGTTCTCTCAATCAATCATTCAAATCATCAATTAATATTATAGTTTTAGTTTTAGATAATTTGAGGTAGAAAGCGATCGGAGCGATGGGGGGAGAAGTGAGGACGGAGTCGAGAAGGGAGCTGCTGTCACCGGTGGCGGATGAAGAGTCGTCGGTGGTGCCGGGGGCTGCGGAGGATGAGCTGGTTTGGCCGCCGGCGTGGAGGCTTAACATCTCCGACTTCCAGATTCCTAATAAGACCCAACGCTCTTCCTCTTCTTCCTTCACTTTCATCTTTAAGCGTGAGTCTTTTTTCTTCTTCTTCTTTTTTTCTAGTCTTAATTTATTTCATTTCTTTAGTTCAAATATTCCCACGTTCACATTATTCGTTTATAACAACATAATTATTTGTAAAAAATATAATATAATTATTCGTAGATTGTAACATGATTATTCGTATGAGTTATGTACAGAAAATATGTTGTTCCAGACGAATAATTTTACTTTTTTAATTTTTTTAAAATCTCTGTCGTTAATCTTATTAATCCAATGCTCTAGATTTATTTATAAATTATATATAATTTAGAATCTATATATATATATATATATGTTAATTTCAGTACTGCTAACTCTGAACGTAGTTAATTAACTAGTTGTTATAAAAATAAAAAGTTAATTAACTAGTTTAGTACGGAGTATTTGCTTACTGTTTAATTAATTGGCAGGCAATTTCATCGCTAAATGACTCTCTCTCTATATATATATTATATTAACGATTAAATTGAAAATCAATTTGTATTTCCAACAAAATGAGATATTTTACGTGGTTGTAAACTTCCATACGACACTATAAATTAAAAACGTGACGCATGCACGCACGCACCTTTTGCTAATTTGCTTTTATTTTCATTTGTTAGGGTGATGAGTGCTCCATAATATATACTGTAGTATATAGATAGATATATAGATAAGAGTAACAACAAATACATGTGGGCGGATTGGGCAGTGCGTGGACACACACATATATATAATATAAATATAAAAGTATCTATATATGATTCAGCATCCAACTGATTTTGGTAGCTAATTCCTTATTCCTTATGGTTAACATCAACTTTTGCCTCTTTATATTTTACTTCTTCTTTACTTGCACGTTGCACCTCTTCAACCCATCAACTTTTCAATATTCTAGTTAAAGCGCGCCACCTAAATCTTATCACTTGTATTTATAGACTTTGAAAATCATATCTAATTAAGCTAATCAAAATTCACATATATTTTAAATACATAACTTTAATTAAACACGTACGTTCGAACCTTATTTGAGATATTGTATAATATAATATGTAATTAATGGGATGGGATGGATAATTTATGCTTAATTAATTCGATCATGTCTTCTCCAAAAAAAAAATCGATCATGGATAAGATTATGTTTTGGCATATGTCCCAGTACTGGAGTTTTATGTTTTGGCATATGGCGAAAACTCATTGTCTACGTACGTGCTGTTAAATAACGGTGGGTCATACGACGTGAGGTCCAAACGCACAACATATTTGATTGGAATCTTTTGTCATACAAATTCGGTGTGATAGAAGAGGTATTTTCTAATGATAAAAAAATTATAAAAATTATACTCCCTCTGTTCGGAAATAAATAATGTTTGACTATTTTGCACGTAGTTTTAAGAGCTAAAAACTATATAAAATCTTATTTATTTTAATTAATTTTTTTCATAGTTTAATAGTTAGTACTAATAACTATTAAACTATGAAAAAAATTAATTAAAATAAATAAAATTTTATATAGTTTTTAGCTCCTAAAACTACGTGTAAAATAGTCAAACATCATTTATTTTCGAACGGACGGAGGGAGTATATAGTAGAATTTGTGTGTGGCAGAAGACTGGTTCTCCACGTGCACACACTGGATTTGCAAATGATTAGCAACCAGACAAAAAAAAAAATTGGTACGAGCGAGTGCCAAACAATGAGGAATGGAAAAAAAAAACAAGTGAGAGGACGAAGGACCATGAATCATCACTGGATTGGAGTCCACTGGATTACCACCCACCTCCACCTTCGTGCTTTTTGTTGGCATTATGCGAATCTCATAACAACAACATAACCATTTGCCCCCCTCAAATTCATTAATACTCCATCGATCGGTCGTTTTACGATCCCGCAAAAAAGAGCCGCGCTGAAATCCCATGCCATGGCTGCCCTGTCCACCTCCATAGACGACGCCGGAGCCACCGAGGAGAAGTGGAGGCTTAAAATCGGCGACTTCCGCCTCCCGGCATCCGATTCTCAACGTCAACAACACCACTCTCCCTTCATCCTCCGTCGTCTTTTCCGTCGCACACCTTGTCAGTCGTCTCTCTCTCTCTCTCTCTCTCTCTCGAACAAACAAAACCAGGAAATGTGAATGAAAAGCAGCTTTCCTTTTTCCTTCTTCCTTCTTCCTTCTTCCTTCCGGTGGTTGCTTTTATGTGGATGTTGTTTGTTAGATTGCTTTTTTAGCTGTTGCGATTGCGAGCGATTGTTTTTTTTGCTTCGCTACTGGTGATTTTAATTACGAATATCTTTCGATCATCAGGCCTGAATCTTGGAAGATCATACACTTCCAATTTGTTTTCTTGTAAACAAATTGTTTCTTGGGCTTCGCAAAATCAAATATTTTCCAGGATCGATGTTGCTCCAGTTTTAGACTCTTTTTGGAGACATTACTTACGGGCGCTCCAAAAATGGCAATTTTGTATCTTGCAATTTCTAGAATATTTTCCATCAACATTTAATATTCATTGTCTTCTACTGTAGTGTAGTGTTTATATATTCATTCACTCTTGACTCTTGCCTGTCCTGATTTTGTGCATTACTAGCTAATTTGTTCCCTCAATCAATTTCTTTTCTATGATTCAGTATGAGTATTGATTCTCATTCTGTACGTGTAGAATGATGTGCCAATTAGTTAGTTAACTCTTCATTGAGGTAGAGTATGCTTTAGCCATAAAGTTTTCTGGAGAGAGTTGTATATTCGTTGGATACGTTTGGCTAGATTCATCGATCTAAAACTAGTTCGAATGCATTTCCAATTGTCTCTAAAACAAGTGTCTTGGTAGATTATACTAGTATTTACAATTGTCTCTAAAGTAAGCCATGGCCCATAAGGGAAAAAAAGTTGTAAGGTTAAATCAGCCAAGTAGGAGGAGGGTCCACTTTTATCATATTTTCTGTGGAAGATACCATTAGAAGCATATAGGAATGTATAGTTCGCGTAATGTTTAAGTAGTTGCTCGGATGACCAAGGTATCGTATTCCTAATCTTAGTTCTATGTTCCTAAAGTGTACTTATTTTATGTTTGCAGCTCCTAATTAGCTGTGTATTTTAATTCCTGTGTGTGAATTTGTCATGATATACTGAGAGCAAAACACTCTTGCTGATGAGAGCTCTGCCTGGGATAAGAGTTTCTGTGTTCCCTTGTTCCATAGATTTTTCAATGACACCTCTTCTTTTTCCTCCATTTGTTCTAGGGAAGAAGAGAAGAGTAGCTGAATATTATAAGAAACAAGAGAGATTACTCGAAGGATTCAATGAAATGGAGAATATGATCGAAACAGGCTTCTTTCCTGGAAGCCTAACTGAGGTTGGTAATACTTTCCTATCTCCAACAGATAAAGGTTCTATATGTTTAACAAATGTTTGTTTGGTTTTGATTTTTGAAGCTTCCATCATGTTATATTCCGCTTCATTTAGTTGAACATACAAAGTGCAGTTATTTATTCACGCATAAATTCACCCGAATAGATGATTTGAGGCTACTGATTGTGTTGTTATATGTTTTCTAGCTGAGTCACAAGTATAGGCTCGATCTGTGCTTGCATCTCTGCTGGATTTTACAACCCGTCGGATCAACTTTATTTGATGTTTTAGGGGGTAAATTTTGATCAACAACAGTTGATGTTTTACAAAATCCAATGCATTTAGCATCATTTGCAATGCTTTATTCTTCAATTACTATGCCATAGGGCATTTCTATTGGTCCATTCATATTGCTTTATGAAACTGAAAAGATAAAGTTTTCTTTTCTTCAAAATTGTGTCAAATGCTAAAACATTGTATATTCATGGCAGAGGGGGGGGGGGGGGGTAGTTTCTTTTGTCTATTTTTGTATATGTGGAATTTAAGCTATGTTGATTTTCTCTCTCACACCCATACAAACACTGCATGTCACCAGGATGAAATGAAGCAGCTTGCAAAGGGTGAGCGGTTGGCAATCCACATCTCGAATGTGGCAAATGTTGTCCTTTTCCTTGCAAAGATATATGCATCTATTGAGAGCAGATCACTGGCAGTAATTGCCTCGACGCTGGATTCACTGCTTGATCTTCTATCTGGCTTTATTTTGTGGTTTACTTCCCATGCTATGAGGACCCCAAATCACTATCATTATCCAATCGGAAAGAACCGAATGCAGCCAGTGGTAAGTTTACTGGACGAGTTAGCACATCTTGCTATACAAAACCGGAGTTTCTCTATCGTGCCTATAACATCGGCTACAAAATGCTAAAGCAAGGCCTCTTATTTAGAAGCAAAAACTGAAGGGAATTATAGAATTTGTTAACATCATCATGTCTGGAAATTAAATGGAAGAACCATGGATAGTACCAGTCTTGAGCATTCATGGCCCTTCTATCTAGCCACAACTAAAGACTCTAGTTATTTATACACCCTTAGGATCACGATATATATGAATTCATTTTTCTTTTGTAAGATAACTGATTGTTATCGTCTTTTCGTTTAGGGAATAATTGTTTTTGCATCCGTGATGGCCACTCTTGGATTGCAAATATTGCTGGAATCTGGTCGCGACCTCATGTCAAAGGTATGGATATACCATTCTTGTGTGTACTATTATTTAGTAAAAAGAAAAACAAGTGTGAATTGTTAAAGAATATGGACCAAAACAACAGATCTCAGATTAGTATAAACTTGAATACTCGACAGTGTGGCAGGTTTTTGTTCACTCCTAGTCTGTGAAACTAAATTTTGCTGAAAAACTTTAGTTCAGAAAGGACTGAAAATGTGATTTTGGCACTGTTCCAGTATGCCAACTTTTTGTCGAAACCTGTTGTGGCCCATGTCGGTTAAGGTATGCCCAATACGCCACCTTATACAAGAATGCTAAGTTTCAGTTCTTAGAAAGAATGGGAGAATATTAATGTCTTTCCAGTTTATCTATGTTGCATCCTCTTGAATGAAATACTTGATAAACTATACGGTTGTGAAGGGTCTATGAGAGAACATGTTCTAACATTTGGAACCTTATTGTGTTACAGAAAGGGCCTAAGATGAATCACAATCAAGAAATGTGGATGATTGGGATTATGGTGTCCGTAACAGTCGTGAAGTTTGCTCTCATGCTTTTCTGTCGCCGCTTCAAGAATGAGATTGTTAGGGCCTATGCTCAAGACCACTTATTCGACGTGATTACCAACTCTGTTGGTCTTGTGACTGCAGTTCTTGCTGTGAAATTCTACTGGTGGATTGATCCCACCGGAGCTATAATTGTAAGTATTCCATTGCTACATCTTAGTGTTGATTACTGCTTTTAACCTCAGTAATCCCTGTGGCATGGGTGATGAGCTCAGCTCCTTCAACTGTCAATCTTTCAAGAGTGTCTTTATTTCATGTGTTGTTACAAAATTATATGCACAGATTGCTTTGTACACAATGTGCACATGGGCTAGAACCGTGGTGGAGAATGTATGGTCGCTCATCGGAAGAACTGCGCCTCCAGAGTTCTTGGCAAAGTTGACATACCTGATATGGAACCACCACGAGGAGATCAAGCACATCGACACGGTGAGAGCTTACACATTCGGAGCCCACTACTTCGTGGAGGTCGACATAGTGCTGCCAGAGAACATGCTCCTGAATCAGGCCCATAACATCGGAGAAACGCTCCAAGAGAAGCTCGAGCAACTCCCCGACGTGGAACGCGCATTCGTCCACATCGACTTCGAGTTCACTCACCGGCCTGAGCACAATGGCAAGGCGTGAGAAACATATGCATCCAGTGGAGGCGTGCAGCAGGCCAAGTCACATTTCTTTTTTCTTATTTCACCTCCCTTTTGAATAGTTCTACTCATTTAGTCATTTGGTAGTACCGTTGCCTTATGACTGACAACCCTCGTTTGTATTTTACTATCAAATCAAGTGAAATTTAAAATTACAAGGTTTCTTGTTAAGTTTTACCCTGACAAGAGCAACACGAAAATAGGTAGTTTGCCCCGCTCAACCATTCAGCATTTAAGCATTTTTATTTATACAAGGCGATAATTTGGGGTGGTCAACTGCGATTAAACCATCGCCCAAGAGCGTTCTGTCAGACGGCATCGACGCACTCATCTGGAACACAAACGTCGACTAACTGCGAGGAAAGACCAATATGAGCGAGCTTGTCTGCCACACGATTCCCCTCGCGGAAGGTGTGAGAGAAGGAGACGCAATCGAATGCCCGAAAAAGACCAAGAGCATCAGAGATCGCTAGCTCAATCTCCCAAGGACATTGTCAAATCCCCTTCAATGCGTTGATCACCTTCAACCGCGCAGTCACTTTCCACCTCAAGGGCGAGAGAAGCCCCGGAGCTCCCCGGAGCTCCCAAGGACATTGCCAAATCCCCTTCAATGCGTTGATCACCTTCAAGCGTGCAATCGCCTTCCACCTCAATGGCGAGAGAAGCCCCGCTTCACGGCTTCCTATAGGCTTGCCAAAAGACCAAAACATTCAGCATGATCGACAGATACCTTCCCGTGGTCGCGGGCCCCACACAAAAGGACCTCTCCTCCACAATCCCCGATGACAAACCCTACTGGGACATGGCCCGAACCGACCATTGCACCGTCGAAGTTGAGTTTCGCAATACCACTCAGAGGTTTTTTTTTCATTTAACTAGTTTTTGATTTTTCGTTCTCTTTTGACAAGAGCTTGGTCTTGTGTTGTCCATGTCATTTTCTTGTTCCTCTGTTTGTGCTTTCCTCCATGTTATTATGTACTGTTTAATATATCTAAACCAGTCTTCCACCTTCTTGATGTCATTGTTATCAAAAGTATTTTGTTTCTCATTGTCTTAACTCCCCAAAGGGAGAAAACCAGGACCGATTTATGCTCCAACGATAGCTTAGATAAGATCTCTGTGATGATATTCTTATGAAGTTTGTTATCTTTGTTAGTATTTCTGATTATCTGTTCGATCTGTCTATCCATCCTTCCGATAAAGGATAACGTAGTCTCCCATTCAGTAAAGATGTGGATGGCATCCTCCACATTATGGTCGCAAAGATGGCAGTTCATAGGGACATGGACTCCTTTACTTTGTAGTCTGGTTTTCGTTGGGGTTCCGTTTAGGAGATTCTTTCAGAGAAATTTTTTTTATCTTTGGTGGACAGTTAATTTTCTAGATCCATTCAATGTGGTCGGAATTTCTCCTTCTGGTCTTCGTAATGTGGTCTATGGCACTAGCAGTAGTTGAAGGAATATGAACTTCAAAAATTTTGTACATAAATCATATCCATAGGGAGCACAACTGCTAGTCTTTCTTTGTTCCACATTATATTTGGTTTTATAAAGTTGTTTACCATTTCTTGTTAGTCAAGGATGCATTTATCCCTAAGTTTTCCTTCAATATCCAACCATTTGTCCTTCCGGAATTTAATGGTTTTTCCATTTCCGACTTGCCAAAATAGGCTGGAGCAGAATTTTGGCGACCGTTGGTGTTTTACCTTGCCTCTCTCCTTGCGTTCTAAGGACTAGGCGTTACACCTGTTTCCCTGGGCCTAAAAGTTATTCCTTGGGCCTGAGAAGGCCCGAAAACTTATGTTTTGGTCCCAAGGATTTGTCTTGGACCCAAGGCAGCCCGAAGGAAAAATAGAAAAAAATGAAAAAAATAATAATTACAAAATAAAAGGGTTACAAATTTAAATTAAAAAAAACACTGACAAAATAATTATTGGTTTAATATTTATATATATTTCCCGTAAGGGCTAGAACAAACTCCCCGAAAAGGCTTTTAGGTGCAGTTTACATGGGTGAATTGCAGCTTCATTTCAGGCGTGTCTAGGAGTTTCCTGTCTTAGTTGGGGCTCTAGCGTCCGAAGTCATGTCTGACTGGGATCGAGGTGGTGTGTATCAAGGCGACTCCTCGCCATTCGGGAGTCTTATTGTATCGTTAGTCAGCAGTACAGCTACTTAGATTGTCCTGAGCATGTGAGCTCGTCGCCTTTGTATTGCGCCTTTTCTTTTATAATTGTCTGTTTGACGGTTCACCGTCTGCCAACTTGAATATTTACTTAATAAAAAAAATAATAATAATAAAATTTTGAAAAAACTAACCATTTTGGACCGAAAATGATATTCTCACCGCTAATTTTTACTATCTCATCGCTAGCCACTGCACAATGTTGCAGTGAGTTAATTACTCTTAATCATGTACACCGCATCATACAACGGTGGATATGATCCGGTATTTGAACCGTTTCAAATACACCGCAAAAGGATGCAGTGGATGGCGACCGCAACTTGTTACGGTGGATTATTAGTAACATTTATTAAATATTTTAAATCATTAATACCCATGCTACCCCAATGAGATGCGGTGGACAACTGTTAAATTTTTTTTTTGAACAATTGATGCCTCATGGACAAGGCCCCAGCCATGAGCCATGGTCTCCATCTTGGCCTCCACCACCCCCACGAGCGCATCCACCTCGTCCCCCAGCCATGAGCCATGGCCGACGCCGATGAAGGACCACCACACTGCCTCGATCCCTCTACTGCGAGGCGATCACGTCGTGGTCGCGAACAAGGTGTTGGAGCCGGAGGATGGAGTACGAGTCGTGTGGGGCTCGCGAAGTCTTGCTCCCGACGAGGTCATAACCGGTGATCGAGGAGCTCCATCCTACTGCGAAGCGATCACGTCATGGTCGCGAACGAGGTGCGGCAGCCGGAGAATGGAGTACCATTCATATAGCCAACGCTCGGCCTCCGCTCTCGCCGTGTAGGGCTCTATTATTGAAGTTGTTGAAGCGCGCTCTGAGTGTGCGCTTGCACCTTGAAGCTGGACATTACCCACCGCATTACGCTGCGGTGGTTAGTAATTTAAAAAAAAATCAATTATTAATTGCTATTACGTATTATTGTTTAAAGATGTAATTAATGTTAATGATAATCCATCGCAACTTGATGCGGTGTTCGTATTACATCTTTTGGTCCGGTCCAAACCATGGCTACTTGATCTACCGTATCATACAACGATAGTTTTCCATCCAGTATCCACCATACCATATAGCGATGAATTCATTTATCCGTAATTATCTCAGCGCAATATGGTGCGATAGTTAGTGATGAAGGTAATAAAAATTAGCTGGCGAAAATATATTATCCCTATTTTGGACCCACTAAACTTTGCAAAGTAAAAAAAAAAGGCAAAACTAATTAAAATAATCCAACCTTTAAAGGGGTGTTAAAAATATATCTCAATCTTTCAAATGTAAGATAAATATACCGACCTTTATAAATGATAGTAATATAATATCCCAATGATTTCTCTCCAATAAAATTCTTATTTTTTGTATTGTATTACTCATGTATTTTCAATTCAAATAAAACATACTATATAAAATTAAATTAGATGAGTTTAAAAGTTTATTTAATAAATTTTCGTAGTTTTAGATTTAATTTGTACCTAATATTTTATATCTTTTTTTAAATCAATATCTATAACAAGCCAAATAAAAAAATGTAAAGCAAAATAACATATTTTCAATTAGTAAATGATTAGCTAGTGATTTAACTTATCAAAACTGAAGAATATTTTGCCAATTATAAACTTTATGTTACTACGAAGTTGAAATGAAAATTTAATTATTTAGATTATTCAATGGTGTTCATTTATATATAAGAAGTAAATTATTATTATTATTAAAAAATATATAAAAGAATGTAATTTTTTTATTTTTTCTTAAATCCAAAATAAAAAAATTAAGATAAACTTAAAAACCAATCTAATTTAATCTAATAAACTTGAATGATATTTTACACAATCAAGATATTGAAAATTATATTTTAAATTTAATTATAATCTATAAAAAACGTAATTCAGTGAATGATTAAATTTAATTTAATTATAATCTATAAAGAGTAGTTGTTTTGATTAAATTTAACAATCAAGAGTATTTGTTTTGATTAAATTTAATTATAATCTATAAAAATGTATTAAATTGATTGATTTTTTTCGGTTACAAAAGAGACTTTTATTTTTTTTTAAAAAATTATCATGACAATCTAGACTATACTTTGTATAATTCGAGCATTAAGATCCAAGGGCACACTTGTGAATATGATCATTATTTTTTGCCACATATGTGCCATGTAAGCATTTTTGTGGGGGAGAAAATTTTGGGATATTATATTACCATCCCTTAAAAAGGTCGGGATATTTATCTTACATTTGAAAGGTAGAGATATATTTTTAACACCCCTTAAAGGCTGGGTTATTTTAATTAGTTTCGAAAAAAAAAATAATGGAGATAAGTTGAGACGGTTCTATCTCCCAACTGCAATGGAAATGGAAATGGCAATGGCGGTGAGCTGCTCTACCCTTCACCTTTCTCGACTCTCAAATTCCCAAATACATGGCCCCTCTCTCCTTCTGTATCCATTCTCTGCAACTCTCCCGCCGGTAATTTACCATTACCCGCTACGGCGTTCCCGTTACTGGCCCCTTCCTTCGCCGCCGAAGCCCTACGATTTCAAGCCTCTGGCGACTGCGGCATCCGCTGTCAACAGAGGTCCCATGGCCCCTCCTTTCAACGTTCTTATCACTGGTTCAACCAAAGGTCTCCCTCCAATTCCCACTTACTACCCTAATTATTTGTTTCTCTTGAATGGAAACTTCGAGAAGAGCAACGCGTACTCAAATATTTGATATGAAATTGTGACACTTAGGGTTAGGGTGTTATGAATCTAAAGGACAGTAGCATGGTTGATCTCCTTTCCATTCAATTGCGCTATTATACTTGCCAAATCTCTGCGAGTTACTTTCAAAGGCGCGGCATATAATTTAGTCCTTGTTGATTCTTCATCCATAATTCCATATGTTTTTTTTTTAATAACTTCTAACAGGGATAGGATACGCCCTGGCTAAAGAATTCCTGAAAGCTGGTGATAACGTCATTCTATGTTCAAGATCAGGTGAGACTCCAATGTTTGCATTATTTTTAATTTTTCTGTTATCTGGCTTATAAATTGTCTTTGGCTCTTTGCTAGTTTTGTTAAACTTTACGGAGTATTATATTTGCACCGTCTGTCAATGTAGCAGTGACTGGCGATCATATACTGATATAATTATCTTATACGGAGTACTAGCTTTTGTACGAGTTTGTTGGTGAGATTTTTGTTTTTGGCTTTAGCATCAAATTTAGAAGCATCCTTATTGGCTATTGCATTTGTAGGATTCTGATAGAGAGTAACAATTACCAGAAACTTGTTGATTTGGTTATTCTTCTTTATTTTTCCTGTGATCAGGATCTCTGGGTAGTCTCGTTCGTTTTTTTCTTTCTTATTTCAGGCAATTCTATAGGCTTGTATAAAATTTTGGATGATATTAGCTTGAACTTTCTTATTCATTGAGCTTAGTTTTCCAACTCCAATCGAGCTCTTAACACATGAATCTTCTATATGATAAAACATAATCTGATGTCTTTGACGATAACATGACAGCTGAACGGGTAGAATCGGCTGCTGATAGCTTGAAAGTGGAGTTTGGGGAGCAGCGTGTGTGGGTACCCTCCTTCATTACTTACATTTAACGTTTTTTCCTCTCACATTGTGCTCTTGTTTCTTTCATAAATAAAAACTGTTTCATATATAAAAGCTTTGAAAGGTCCTAATTTTTATGATAACATCTTTTTTACAGGGAACAACGTGTGATGTACGAGAAGGGGAGGATGTCAAAAAATTAGTTGCATTTGCCCAAGAAAACCTGAAACATATTGACATATGGGTATCTGTTCACTTGTCTTTTTCATTTGTGAAACTTGTGTAGCAGCTATCCTCGTTATTCTCAGACCTATAATTTAAAGTTTTGTACATAAATCGTTACACCATATATTTATTTTACTCTGACTTACTCTCCCCAAGATTGATGCAGATCAATAATGCAGGATCTAATGCATATAGCTTTAAACCGCTAGCGGAAGCTTCAGATGAAGATCTAATGTAGGCTTCCACTACCCCTTGTCCTTTCTTCTTTAACGAAAATACTCTTCTTGTGCCTCTGGATTTGTTCTTGAAAAATCTTGTGACCTTTCTTGCATTACTGTGCTACTTTGTCTGGTTGTCAATGCAGCGAGGTTGTCACTACGAACACCCTTGGTTTGATGATCTGTTGTAGAGAGGTAAAAACTGTTGTTTGTTATTACTTAGAGGGGAAAAAGAGATTCTATGTCTTTCTGCAAGGTTCTTTTGTAGGCAATAAATATGATGCTGAACCAACAAAGTGGAGGCCATATATTCAATATTGATGGAGCTGGTTCTGATGGCAGACCAACTCCAAGGTAAACTTCAACTATTCATCCATGTCTGACTACGTATTTCCTCTTTTAAAAAGTCTTTGCTTGATTTCTTCTACTAGTGGGTATGCATTATTTTTATAAATAATAACAAAGAAATTTGATACAATTAAATTCATTAATATAAAAATATATATAATAAGTAGAAAGATAAATGTTAGCATCTTATTTTACAGGGAAACTCGCAGGGAAAAAAGCCAAACTTTGGAGATTAATGCATTTTCCAACCTAATTTTTACTAAAAGCACAAAATATTCTAGTGAGAAATTTTCCAGCCCAAATTATATCCATTTATGTTTTGCCACGTGTCAACCCTAGTGCCACATAGGGTGTGTATGGACAACTAAAAAAGCTGTTAAAAATTAATCATTTGTGGGTGTTTATTTTTTAAACAGCTTACTCTTCCACTTATATTAATTATTTTAATATCGGTTTGTCTATTGTGTGCCCCAAGGGTATAGGATAAGAATACTTTATTGGGAAAGAAAACCCTAAAAGGAAATGGGTGAACCCTATACTCTAATTTAAAAATGACTAAACCGAGTGTATCTAGGGAAAATATTTCCCAATTTAGCCTCTTATCCTATGCCCTTGGGGCATAGGATAGAAAATCTGTTTGAATATTTTATGCATATATAGTTTGAAATAGGTAACTAGGATAAAAAAAAAAGTCAGATCTTTTAATCGTTTTTTTAATCAATCATGATCACTTACCTTTTGAATCAACCATGTCTTTTTATTTTTGTAAAGTATCAATTATATCACAATCTCAAATAATTTTTTTTCCTATGAAATTATTTTTCCAATAGTTATGTATTTATATTATATTTATTTTTTAAAAAATATTCTATAAAAAATACAGTAAGATAATCACATGCTCTTTTTATTTACAAGTTTCAACAATCTCATTAACTATCAATTACATCTTACTATATATGTCTTACTTAGTGTAGCCTTTTTTTGTTAATATATATCTTATACTCCCTCCGATTTTTAATATAAGGCATTTGACTTTTGTGCACGTAGTTTAAGAAGCTAAAAACTATATAAAATATTAATTTTTTTAATTATTTTTTTTTACATTATAATACTTACTATTAATAAGTATTATAATTTAAAAAAAAATTAATTAAAAAAATAATATTGTATATAATTTTTAGCTCCTTAAACCACGTGCACAAAAGTCAAATGTCTTATATTAAAAATCGGAGGGAGTATCATTTATAATATTTTTCTATATTCATGCCTCAATTATAACGAATCACATTTGTCCTATTAGTTAGTATAGCATTTATGATCATTAGAAAAAAATACAAAAAAAATAATAATTTGTAACAAGAATTTTTATAGGACAAAAAAATGGTGTAAGTACAAGTATAGGAAATTATGCTTAAAACACATGACAAGAGTTCTAGTGAAACAAAAAATATGGTGTAATGGTGAAACAAATGAATATTGATATATAATAATATGAATATTACATTATATGGATATGAATATAGGCATATTATGATGTGTGAATATGAATATGATGTTATTCATTTTATGTTATGAAATATAAATAATATCATAATTCATATACCCATAATTACATCATATTCATATTCACACAACATAATTTTCATTTGTGCATATTCATATAACATAATATTCATATGAATATGACTCAATATTCATTCGTTTCTCAGTCTCACCGTATTTTTCGTTTCACTAGAACCCTATCCTACAACAAATTTTCAATTCTTCCCAAAATATAAATTTTCGTCACAAAATAGTTATATATGATAATAACAAATATCAAAGCAATGTTAACACTTTTATCTCAATAATTTATTTCATGCATGTATGATATTAAATAATTAAACTTATATATATAGGCACATCCATAAAATAATTATAGCATATATGAAAACATTGACCGATAAGACATCTGTTTTAGTATTGTGTGAGATAAGATGATACCTACTGAGATGATGCCTTTATCTTGTGGAAAATATCATTATTTGCACTGCTAAAGTATCTATCATTACACAGTTTCAAGCATTATTGTATTATATCCACACTTTGTTTTAAAATTCTCATATTAAATCCTTTTCTACACTTTAGCAACTTGTGCAATATATTCCTGAATCAGAGGTGTATGAGGTGGTGGGTGATTGGTGAAAGCTGTATAATAATTGTAGAATCATTCTTTTAACAGTTTTTCTAACCTATGCCAAGGGCATAGGTTAAGTAGCCTAATTAGGAATGATTCCCCTAAATTCAATTATTTTAGCCTTTTTTAAATATTGATTTCCTAGGGTCGATACTTTATTAGGCAGGGAATCTTTCCCAATTAGGCTTCTTAACAACCTATGCCCTTATGGCAGAGGTTAGAAAGACCATTCTTTTAATAGCTACATCTAATCTGAATTTGTCAACTACGTCTAGAGGATTCCCCCCCCCCCCCCCCCCCCAACACCAACTTACTCCCTGGATATGCACCTTAATGTGCTATATTTGGATATACCACCATAAGGAGCATGCTTGATTCCAAGCAGGTTTATCCATTTATAGTTTGGAACATTGCATTATAGCAGTTGCACCTTAAATGGAATATATTTTACTGATACATAATGCATTTGATCAAGATATTGTAAGAAATTTTCAGTGATTGTCCTTTATCATCACACCCCAAACTTTGAGTTGAATGCATATACGATGAGCATATTATTTTTAAGATATGCATCTAGGCTTTATAATTTCATATCATTAATCCCAATGACTTACAAATTAGGTTTGCTGCATATGGAGCAACAAAGCGTGGCGTGGTTCATCTAACAAAATCATTGCAGGTATGGACGTCTTATCTGTTTGCCTGCATCCGTAAATAAGAATCTTACGGCATGTGGTTTACCTGAACTTTTTTAAATGTTCCATTGAAGCCATTTGGCCGCTTGAAATTAATTCCCAATGCCCCTTGGCATCAAATTAAGCACTTATTTTATTGAGCCTAGGACATGAATATACACATCTGTCCAATGTTGGAGCCAGCAAGTTTAAGCAAATGCTTGACATGATGCAATTTGTTATCTTGATTATACATAATAAGAAATGTTTTAAATATGAATTAGTTGCACATGAACTCTTTCCTCAATAGGAAAATAGCCAGTTGTGTTTATTCTCAAGAAAATTAATGCTATCGTAAGGCTCTGATTCAGGGAGATTTTCCTACCATTGCCGAGTTCCACTATTATAAGTTCCAAAACCTTCATTGATGCATTTGTGCTAACTTTCTGCAGGCCGAGTTGCAAATGCAGGATGTTAAGAATGTTGTTGTTCACAATTTGTCGGTATGCTGCCTAATTTGAATTACTTGATCTTAGTAAACAAATGGCTAATTATTTTTCCCCTTTTGTTTTTTGAAACCCCCCCCCCCCCTATCATGCTCTGTTTGGCACTTTCTTGATCTTCTTGTCTTACTTCTCGGTGCATTACTTGATATATTTTGGGAAAAATGTTTTCCTACATTTGTTATGAACAAGAGATGAAGGTGTTAAGGCAGAAGCATTGTCTTGCTATATTCCATATATGCAAGGATTTTCCCCTGAGAAGTCTATAGGTAGATGCAAATTGTGTTTGTAGTAAAAAGTAAACTCATGGCTATCTTCTAATGCAATTTTTGCATCATATGAGTTGAACATTAATGAGTTTCTGGTTATATGGTATATCTTTATCTTGCCCTTCACGGCTGATTTCTACTTTCTTTTTTTTTTTTGGAAAAAAAGGAAAAATGTATAATAATACAAACTATCACACATGATCCACAAATGATGCAAAAGTTACTTGGTGCATTTTTCTTTCTGTCACTTGCTTCTGTATGTACATGATGGTTAATCCATCTACCGGCTAGTCCGGTCTGTTAGTTACTCTAGGCGTGTCTAGATAATCGAATTTCTTTCCTAAATTAAAAAAAATGATACAAAATTTGGAAACTACTAATCCATTTACAAACTATACCTTAATCACCCAATTTTGATATGAAACATATTCCAACCAAAACTCCGGCAATATTGATGATGTGACAACCAAGAAAAAAAATTACGACTGAAATTGAAATTAACAATAGATTTAGATATAAAAATGTGTTACGGGGGATTAAACAAAAACATAAAGAAGGCACTATTTCCCCTTCTTCCTCGGACAACCACCCACTTGCTGCCATCTACAACATTCGACGCCATCGTTGCCACTGATCCTTCAACCAATTTAATTCAGTGCCACTCCTTTACAATCATACTCGGGTTGAACCTTACTAGATCCGACCATTCAATCTAAACCTCGATATATTCAACCCAAAATTTTTGAACCCACAAGAACACCAAAATCTCATTCATCAAAACTTCAAATTAGGTTAGGGTTTTGATTATAGATCTAAGTGAAGATAATATTCTAGACAAATTATGTATGCACTCAAGAACCAATTTCAGATCTAAGCTATTTAGTTAGGTCAAGAAGATGACAAATCTGACTTGAGAGAGGTGGGTGACTGCAATGTGCGGTGATAGAGGCGTAGGGTGACCACGACGGTTGGAGATGTTGGTGTTTGATAGATATACCAACTGGGGGAGACAATGAATAGAAGTTGGCAGCAGGTTGCCTGGGGAAGGAGGGGAAAGTACATTTTTTATGTTTTTGTTTAATTACACATTTTCACCTAAGTTTATTGATAATTACAATTTCAGCACTTATTTTTTTCCTGCTGCCACATCATCATTTTGGTTGGAATTTTGGCCAAAATATTGTTCATATCCAAATTTGTTTATTAAGGATTAGGTTTTATATGGATTAGTAGTTTTCAAAGTTTATATTATTTTTGGTTCATATGTGATAGTTTGCATTCTTTATGTCGTGTTCTTTATTTGAGTTGTGTCCTCGTGCCCTTGTTGATTTCCCCGCTTCTTTCTTGCTCTTTGCCGTCTCTTATTCCTTTTGTCTCTGCTGCCTTCTCTGCGTACTATTATGTGGTTCTATTGTCATATTGTTCTGGGTCTATCGGAAACACTCTCTCGACTTGTTCGGGGAAAGAGTGCGTACATCCTGACCCCCCAGACCCCGCTTAAACGCGGGATTAACTGGGATGTTGTTGTTGTTGTTGTTGTTATGTGATAGTTTGTATTGTTTCTAGTCATTTTTCCAAAATAAAAAGGATAATAGTTTACAGACTTTGGTTGTTTTTCCCTCGTAAATAAAAGTTGTGTGGGGATTATGTTTTATTTCATAATTGGAATGATTAAATATCAACATGGATTCATTGTCTGATATTATAAATGGATACCTATACATGTTCAATTATTTGTTGTTTCTGTTTCAATTATTGGCCTTAATTCCGTGTGTCTAAGTCTTGACCTGTACCAAATCCTTAAAATTTATCCCTCTGAAGCTGATATGTACAGCATTTAAACTAATAATTTGGCTTGTTTTAGATTCACCTTCATGCCCCACCAGATATACAAAACACGTCATACTGGATAAGCTTATCAATTGGTGAGCAGTAACCTGTGGATGCTTCATCTCCTGAGTACTGTTACCACCACTATTGATATGAAACAGCCAAGATAGGAAATACCAAAAGTGAACAAACCACTTTCCAGACTCTTTTTCTTGCATATCTTGTCAACCTGAACCATTTTCTTTTGCTTTCATCCTCAAGAAGGTGAGATTTGATGTGTAAAGCTTCTTAAACAAGCGTAAATACACGAGGGGCGTAAATAGTCTAAAATGCAGATGGACATTTTCCTCTGTATTGGATCTTAACCATTAGTTACCATATACGGAATAGCTTAGACGTGATGATTTGCTGCATGAATGTGGGTAAAGAATTCAGCAGTTGGAGAATGATTGCATTTTGGGTGGTAGATTCCTCCAATACTTTGACTCATTCAATGTATGTATTTGTTTCCATGTTTTGTGCTGGTATGCTATTTCATGATGCTAAGATCCATTTGCGATACAAGACTAGCACTTTATGTATCCGTCTATGTCATGTCTTCTGTTTTAATTTTACTTCCAATTTTATTTCATTCTATAATGTAACTATTAACTGATAATAAGAATTTTACCATATAATATGTAGCCGGGAATGGTGACAACAGATCTTCTGATGTCGGGTGCCACTACGAAGCAGGTATGCTGTTTCATTGTCCAATATGTTCAGTACTTGTAGTTGCAGGCTTCATTTCTGCAATGGATGATGCAGTTGTGTTATGCTGCAGGCTAAGTTTTTCATAAATGTATTGGCTGAGCCTGCTGAAGTGGTATGACTTCAACCTTTCACATCAGCATAAAGCACGGACTGTTAATAGTCCCTTGCGAACTTCAAAATTTGAAATCCTACTACACTCTTTTCCAGGTAGCCGAGTACCTTATTCCTAACATTAGAACCATTGTCGCCAATGGATCAGCCAGGCCATCATACATACGCTTCCTCACTGGGTTGAAAGCCTACTCCCAGATTTTTTCTGTAAGTAATCTGTAACCTAACAGGCATTTTGGATTCTGATCATGTCCGATCGTCTAGAAGTTGATGGTTAGTGACCTGCTTAACATATCACTCTCATATGCAGAGGTTGGCATTTGGTGCCCGTCGAAATAGATACCTGCTTGAGGATTAAAAATGGGTGCTCTATGAGGAAAAGGTTTTGCACAGGATTTCAATGTTTTACCTTCCAAGTTTGTGCATTATGTGAATATATGGTTGGATATAAATTTGAACTTCTTGATTTATTCACACTCTTGAGAGAAACTACATGTTTCCTATCATAATTGGCCCATAATGTTTCATTATGTTTTACTATGATGTATATTCTCCATCACACTTCTCCCTTTGTTCTTCGCCCCTAGAATGATGTCGTAGGCACTGATGAGTTGCGAGTTATCCGATAACTCATGTTTCTCTTTTATAGTAGTCAGTAGAAGACACATCTATAAGATTCTCCTAATTAAACTCCATCTTCTATCTGCAAGAGGTCGTAGTTCTATATAGTTCTCACAACGAAACTTTCTTTATTCAAACGTTGTGTACAAGTTTGATGACAACGGATCTTATATATGCTTCACTATTTGGTTACAATGATTGTGCCTTCTCTAGTTTCTTTTGGGGTTTCCTTCATACAACAAGCGCCGAACCCTACAAGGATTATGATTCCTTGTCCCGATCTCTTGTATAAAAGAGTCTTGTGCTTGTTTGAGCATTGTTTCTTCATTACTTTCATCGATCAGTTCTCTTGTTTCCTTTTTAGCTTTTGTTTCACAGACAAGCCTTAGAGCATCTTCACCCCATAAGCTATAATGGCTAGGGAAAATAGCCTACTAAAAGAGAATATTTTATATAATATTCTCTTTTGGCCTATTATATGGTTTTATTGTTCTCACCGTAGGCCAATTTTGGCAGACTAAATTTCTTATAAGTACTAATATAATTTATAACTTTCACATCTCATTTCCGTCATTTGATTCTATCTTTATCCTTCCGATTTGAATAAAAAATGAATTCTTCTCAAATATCATCATCATTTCACTTTTCAAATGAAACTATTGAAAATTATGACTATAGTAACTTTCGAACGAGCAATGAAAACTATATACATGAAGATGATCAAAGTGATGGATTCGGAACAAAAAATGGTTATGAAGAGAGTAATGCGGATCTAGCAGAATATTAGATGTAATAATGATTCAATAGTTGCTAGTTTCATTTTGTATTTGTTTTTTCTTCTTTAGTACTTTAAGCAACTTAATATTTATTTTTTTATTATAATTTTGATGAATCTATAATAAAAAAATATTAATGTTATTTTCTAAAAATATTATTTATGCAATGATAATTCAAATATGTCAAATATTATAGTCATATTGAAGAACTCTTGAATATCTTTACAATATAACAACTTTTATTTTTAATTAAAAACCATAACTATAAAATATATAGGTTTATAATTGTATTATTTATATATTTACATAAATATTAAACACTTAAAAATAAATTAATAAATAGCATTTAGCCTTCCAAAAGAGGAAGCCAAATTTGGCCTTTCTTTTAGAAATAAGTCAAAAACAAAAATGCTAAAATAGGTTTTGGCCTAGGTTGGAAGCAAAATTAGGCCAAAACCCATTTTTTGGCTTACCATGGGAGATGGTCTTAGAGCAACTACTCCTGTATGCTAAAATGGTAGAATTTTTTTTCAAATTGGCCAAAAATGCAAAACAAATTTGGAGATTAGCCAAGATCGCAAAGTATTTTACGATTTAGCCAAAGTGGGGTAAAGTCGCTAATGGTAAGCTATAAAGCTGTTTATAGCTTTCAAAATTGTTATAATTTCCAACTGTTATAATTTCACAGACATAAATGCTAATGGCTCTATTTACTTTATAATTTCCAACTGTTATAATTTCAAGTGGTTTATATTTAACATCTAGCTATCTTCATAATTATTTTGATCACTTTATTGTCTCAAATACCTCATGTATCTTCATAATTATTTTGTGCAAATCCACCTCTCTTTTCCTTTGGTTTGGTTGTTCGGGTGGTTTGCTCTGATCCGCTCATCGTCGGCCTGCCCCTTTCCCTTATGTGGTGGCGTCGTCGGTGTTGGCTTGGCCCTCTCGTCGTGAGCCTGCCCCATGCCGAGCTGGTCTCGTCATGGACCACGACCCCAACCATTGTCGCTCTTGCTTGCGTTCTTGGTTGGCCTGGAGGCTACCTCCCTCTGCTTGGGCTACTCGGAACCGTCGACGGATTGGTGGCCTCTCCGGCTGTCCTCAATGGCTCAAACCCTCAACCGCTCCTCCTTGGTTGCTCGTGTGTTTTGGCTTCCTTCGATGGACACGTTTGTGGCCCGATATTTGGTGCTTTGGGCCCAAGGCAGTCCGAGTAATTAAAAATAAAATAATTATTTTTGTGGATAATTTTTATCGATAAAAATAAAATATTTATTTATATGTATATAAATAATAAATTTCTATATATATATATATATTAGCCATTTTCTTTGCAATAATAACCCTCGTTTTTCGAGTCATTAAATTCGTGTCTTGATTGACTGGTTTTTCGGGTGTTTTTTTTCATGTTGCGTGTGGTTCTGTCTTTGGAGGTCCTAAGCTTTCTTCTTTTTGGTTGGGTGTGCTGCGTTCGGAGTCGGGACAAGTTGGGGACGTGGTGGTGTGTTAAGGGCGACTTCCTATCCGAGAGAGTGGTCCTTGGAGTTTTGTCTTCACTACCCACAGGAGTTAGAGTCCTGTCATTCCGCTGACCTGCAGTGCTTTATTTGGGAGGTGCTTGACTTCGTTATTCGTCGTCGTCCTCAACTTTTCAGGTTTAGTTATGCTTAGGTTCTTTTTTTTTTTTGGAAGCAGGATAATAATTAGGAGAGACGCCGACGAGCAGGCATCTTCCCTAGAGCGTCCAGGCGGACGAGAACACGCAGTTCTGAATCGGTCTCCCAGCTATCATCGGCAGGGCAACTGTAGGCCAGACGAGCGATCCTGTCAGCCACAGAATTTGAATCCCTGAAAATATGACGAATAGCAACATTAGAGAAAGAAGAGAGATCTAAGAGCGTATCAGATTGTAGAAGCTCAATATTCCAGGGACAATTCCAGTCACCCAGAAGAGCTTTTACAACCACTAGACAATCACCCTCTATAAGTAGATTGTCTAGATGAAGCTGTTTTGCTTTGAGAACTCCCATCCGGAGGCCCAAAGCCTCAGCATAAAGGACGGAGCTGTTATTGCAAATCCCATTTCCTAATGACAGTACAGATCCATCCGAGTCACGGATCACGAACCCGTAAGCAGCATCTCCAGACTCATAGAAGGACCCATCAAAGTTTAATTTTAGGAACTCAGGTGGTGGTTTCTTCCATGGTTCAGCACGGTCACGACAGGGAGACCGAGGTCCCATAGTGCGAGAATGTTGGTTTGAAACAGATGCAGTAGCACCGGTCCCCTGTTCTCCGTTACGGAGGAGTGATTTTGATTCAGCCCACGTATGGGCCATTGTTTGGTAAAAAAGGTAAATTTCCTTACCAGAAATCGCATTTTGGTGGCTGAAGACCAACTGGTTCCTAAAAAACCAGATAGCCCACCAAGAGAGGGCTAAGCACGCCATCGACTTACGACCCACAGAAGAGTAAATGTTTTTAAGTAGTCGGTTGTATTTTCTGTTATTGTAATCCCAAGTGAACTGAGGAACTGTAATGTGAATATCACGATATAGTTGTTTAGTTGTTGGGCAGTCCAGAAAAAGATGTTGGATTGATTCGTTAATACAACCACAGTAACAGCAACCCGAGGGAACTGATACATGGGAACGTTGTAATCTGCCCGTTGTAGGTAGACCATCTCGAGCCAACTTCCATAGAAAATGTCTTACTTTCTGTGGAACATCGAGGTTCCAAATCCAGTCACAATCAAAACTCGGATCTCCCGAGCATTTTGGCACAATTGATGCAGCCGACTTAGTAGAAAACCAACCATCCTTACTTGGCCCCCAATAAAGTCGATCGGGGAAAATGTTTGTTGGCAATTTTATGTTTTTGATGTGGGTCACAATCGTTGGATCCAGAAGGTGTTGTAAATCTGACTGAAGTTTATTCAGATCCCACTGTTTATCGTTGGAGATGAATCGGCCGACGGTCCAACCCAAGGTTGATTCGTCGATCAAATTAAGTGTTAGCTTTTCAATTGGCGAGTCGAAAGCCCAATTAAATTGACCGACTTACCATCCCCAATAGCCCAGCGCAGACCTGGTTGAAATAAGTGCTTAATAGAAAGGAGTTTTGACCACTGCCAAGACGTGTTGCCCGTCTTATTGTATTGCATCAGAGGGGTACCTTTAAGGTACTTCGTGGATACCACTTTAACCCAAATGTTGTCTGGTTCGGCGATAATTTTCCACAGGAGTTTCATCTGTAGAGCTATATTCATAGTTTCGGCTTTATAGAGTCCAAGACCACCGTTCTGGGTGTCCGTACAGATTTTATCCCAGCTGATCAAGGGGGTGGATTGTAGACCCTTATTCCAGAAAAATTGTCTGTATACTTTGTCTAATTCCCGTAAGATGGATGCAGGCAGCAAGAAAGCTTGCATGAGAAAAAGCGGTTGAGCGCTCAAGTTAGCCTTAATTAGAAATTTCCTCCCCTCAGCCGAGAGGGTAGAAGCTTTCCATTTAGACAATTGTTGTTTAGTTTTAAGGATGACATCATTGAACGTATCACGATTCACCCTTCCATTAATTATCGGGTATGTTTAGGTTCTTTATTTTCATAGTGCATGTTCGTGTTGATTGTGCCTTTTTCTTTTTTTTTGTTTCGATTTATATTGTATATTTGACGGTTCATCCGTCTACCGATTTGTCGACCTCTCAAGTTTTAGATATGTCTTAGCTCAAATTATTACTTAATAAAAAGAATGAAATCAGTTTGTCAAATCCCTAACATCTCTTCGACATTTAATTAAAAGAAAAAACAAAGTAGAGATCGAATTGAAGAAGTCTACCGCGAAATTGAATTTCTAAATACTATAAAATGGCAGTAATCAAGAACAAATTATTCAAGGTAACTGACTATATTGTTAAGTATAGAGATAATTGTAACATCGAATTTAGTGGGAGATTATGCATTACATTGAGAAGATTGGTCTTCTGGAGAGCCATATTGATTACATCGAGTTTAGGCATTGTTATAGAGAGACAAATAATGTAGTTGACTATATTGTTAAGCATAGAGATAATTGTAATTTGTGGGGGATCTTTGTATAATACTCCCTCCGTTAATTAAAACTTGACGTTTTACTATTCACGCACGCTTTTTGAGGTGTTAAAATCTATATAAAATATTGACTTTTTAATATATTTTTTAAATAATTTCATACTTGTTACTATTAAATATGAATTTATAAAAACAAATTTTAAAAAAATTTAATATTTCATATAGTTTTTATCATTCTAAAAAAGCGTGCATGAATAGTAAACGACAAGTTTTAATTAACAGAGGGAGTATCATTTATCGGGATGATCACCAGGTGTTTTACAATTGTCGTAAAGTTCTAAAAAAAAATATTATTTAAGGGTTTAAGGTAGCTAGGGAAGAATAAACAAAAACTACTCATAAGTCCTTTCCGATTAACAAACAAATACGGAGGAAAAAGGAAGAAAAGAAAAAGAAGAGAGAGTTGGAGTTATATGAAAAAAGAAGAAAAAAAATAAACAAAAATTATTAGGAATAGGATGACGCTGTATTAATGCAGACTGTAGAAGCAAGCAAAGCAAGAACGAGGATGATGATGATTCATCCGTGCCGCCGTCTAATGAGGCGTTTCTCTCACTCCTCTTCCACCGCTGTTTCCACCTCTTTCGCTCTTCAACATTTCGCTTTCCCTCAACCTAAAGGTTCGGATTCCTAACCTGTGTTGCAATTCGTCGCTATCAATTTCACTCTCATTCTCAGCTGCGGCTTTATCTTAATTCCAGTGTTTCTTTCTGCACATTTCCCCCTTTTTGTTCCGGACCCTCTGATTTCTGTGTATTTGCTGCTTGTTCAGCACAGATTCCTTTCTTGTTTCTCCTTTTTCTTTCATCATTTTACCTGAACTACATTTGGTTGATTTTTTCTTGTTTTCGTATGAATAGGTTAACCATATGATATGCCTGCACTTCCATCTGTAGAATCAATCAAATAAGATTGATGTCTGGTTTAAGGTGGTAATGTGTGATCACACATCACTGAGGGCCCGTTTGGTAGCGGGAATAGGAATAGGATCTCTCTCAAGTGTGAAGGCAAACCACTTAGGAGAAACACTGGTTAAGGAGAGTGCTTGAGTGATGTTCTATGGTAAGGAGCCGTAGGGTGAGTTAGGGAGAGTTTGAGCTTTGAGGTTGGGGTTATGACATGACTTTATGAGACCCTTTGTATGGTCTGCAATCTTTTGTAGGCTTGTAGCTTGCTTACATTCCTATATATTTACCCTTTCAAGAATAGGGAATAGGAATAACCAAACGCCCGGTAATGGGTTTAGCCCTCCTAACTTTATTCTCCATTTCTATTCCCCAATACCTAGCGGGCCCTGACTTTCCATTCGGCTTCGAGAAGCTTATATTAGATTTGTGGATGCTATATGAAATACTGAATGATGTCTGTTGTTTAGTTGTTGGCCATTATTACCTTTCAGACACTAGAAGGTGAAACTCTGGTTGATTGATTGAAGTCCCTGGCTTCAATAGGGATTTTCAGGATGATGAATGACACAAGGATTCAGGATTGTGCTTTTTGCAAACTTATTATTGAATATTTTGGTTTAACATGGCAGGGGTTGCAAAGGTTGTTTTGAAGAAAGGTAAGGCACAGCTCTTCAAAGATGGAAGTCCAATGGTTTATAGTGGGGCAGTTGATAGGATAATTGGTAGACCACCACCTAAAACTGGAGATATGGTACTGCTTGCCGATGGAACCGAAACTCCTATAGGATGGGGCCTCTATAATTCTGTCTCTATGTTCTGTGTTCGCTTGATGCAGCTTGAGGAGGAAGCATTTAGGTAGTAATTTTCTCAAGAAAGGCATTTAGCACTCGTTTCCTTTTCCAATCCCTTACTTTAAATGTCATATTGATACCATGTACTCATGTAGTGATCCGAGCTGTGTACTGAACATGGAAAGACTACTTGAAACTAGGATTTCTGAAGCTGCAGAACTGAGGAAGCGTTTAGGCCTTCCTTCTCTGCATACAAATGCATATCGTCTTGTCAATAGTGAAGGAGATAGGTAAAGATTTCACATTAGAGTTTGTTGGAGCTCTAACATCTCTCTAGGATTTTTTTACATATCATTCTTGTATGGAACTGGATATTATGGATATTTGTTATGCTCTTATTTGTTTCTCTTCTTTTGTTCTGTTATAATGGTTTTGGTGTTCTACCTCAGGTTGTCTGGATTAATTGTTGATATCTTTGGTGATGTAGCTGTTGTGGCCTCATCGGCAGCTTGGGTTGAGAAGTACAGGCCAGTAATTGAGGCTTGCATCAGTAAACTCGAAGGGATTAGTCAAATTAGCTGGAGACCATCTGTTGAAATTCTTAAAGAAGAGGGCCTTGATCTCTCAATTCTGAAGGAAGCCCAAGCGCTTGCTCCTCTTGAGACAGTAGAGGTAGGCTTCACCTCCAGATGAGAGCCGGCTTACTTCATCTAATTAGAAACTTAATGAAAGCATCCCCTATATGATTACTACTTTGTTGGTGAGAACTGTAAAACCCTAGGTAAAAAAATTTTTATTTGAAAAGAGAAGCAATCAATATTCATCTCAACTTTTTCTACTTAGGATCTTCAGTTTGCCTGGTCACTCTTAACCAAAAAAGAAAAGAAAAGAAATTATAGACGGAAGGGGAAAAAAGGTCCCTATGTGTAGTGGATGGATTGGAGGGAAAGTGTTATCTTCCCCTCCGTTCTCTTTCATTTTGAACTCATAAGCAAAGGGAAGTTAAATTCGACCGCCACCCCCCCCCCCTTTTTTTCTCTCGTGCCGTCCTCTTTCCTAGTTTCCTCCCTTTGTTTACACTATAATTATGCATAAAAGAAATGATATCTGTTGGTAGTCTTCGCAGAGGGTGAAATTAGTCTTCATGGAAGGAAATTACATCTGTAGCTTCTAGTTGACCCTTGTAATTAACTGCCCAACACTAGATTTACTTATCTCTTTCATGTTGTGATGTGGTTCTTACTTATAGGTAAAGGAAAACGGGATCTCTTTTGAAGTCTCTCTTGAAGGTCAGAAAACAGGATTCTATGCTGATCAGCGTGAAAATCGTCAATTTGTATCAACAATCTGCAAAGACCAAAGAGTACTTGATATTTGCTGCTACAGTGGTGGCTTTGCTCTAAATGCAGCACGAGGTGGTGCTGCAAGTGTTATTGGTAATTATCTAAGATTCATTGCTTATTCATGTTAGGTGATTCTAAAAGTACACTAATGAAAAGCTAAGGATATTTCTCTCAAAATTCTTCAGTGCATGATCTGAAAATCTTGTATTTCAAAAGCAATGGAAGCAGATTCATGGCAAGATCATTGATTAGACTTCATCTATCAGTCTCAACTCTCAATTATTTTGTTGTTTCCCATAATTCAGAGTGTAAAATGTAAATTGGTTTTATACTGTACATAATAGAGTGCTGATTTGTCCCATTTTGTCTGGCAGGTATAGACTCCTCCTTGCCAGCTATTGAGCTTGCCAAGGGAAACATGTTCCTTAATGAACTTGATCCAGAAAGAGTATCATTTTTGCGACGGGATGCAACTGAGTTTATGAAAGATGCCGCTTCTCGTAATGAGTCATGGGATATTGTTATTCTCGACCCACCAAAGTTGGCGCCTCGCAAGAAGGTACTTTAATCTCTGTTATTGCGATTCAGTCACTGCTTTGAGTTAAGATAACTGCCTTTCTGGATTTTTTTACTAACAATGATCTGACATGTTCAAGTTGATTATGCATTGATGGCTTTAACTCAACTCTGCCTATTCCTTGAAAATATAAGGAAATCAGCATTCGCGAGGACTCGTTTATTTTTATTTTATTTTATTTTTTAAAAGAGAATGAAGATTTTCTTTGAACAAAAAAGAGAATGAAGATGAATGTGGGGAAGTAACATCTTGAAAATAATTTAATGTTCATTTGGGCTTTCAACAACACACTGGGTTGATGTTGTTGTTGTCAACAGTTGGCACTGCTATGGCAAATCAGAGCCCACCCCCTTTTCCTTTGTACTATTTTTAAGCAGTTTTACCATTGGTGTGGGATGTACAATGATGTTGTTATATATTGTGTCTAGAGCTTCGAAAAGTTGCCTGACTTTAATTGCCTATTGGATAGCTTGATTTTATATCGTAAATTGTCAAGAAACTAGACACTGATCCTTGGAAATGTTTCTATTGGACCTCCTTCCAAAACTTGTCTGCTGCTGAACATTATTACATAATCCAGGTTCTGCAAAATGCGTCTGGCATGTATAGGAATTTGAATGCATTGGCGATGAAACTAACGAAAAAAGGTGGTCTGCTAATGACGTGCTCGTGTTCAGGGGCTATGACACAGAGTGGGTTGTTCACACGCACTCTTCAGGCAAGTAGTCCTTCTCTATATGCTAATTGTTTTTTTTTTAACTGAATTAAAGGTGATCTACTCTCCTGCAAAAGGTTTTCGGTATACTAGGAAGCACATTACCATATCCATGCCTGTTATTCATTTCATTCATAGGGGTCACTGTATCTCGCTTTTCATCTCTATTTTTTTTTATTGGCAAGGATTTGTTTCATTAATAACAATATCCTTGAGAGGAATGCTAATCCGCCCGGGAAAGTAAACAAAAAAACTTGTTAGGGTGGTGACTTGATCCTTGACTCAAGTGCAAAAGGCTTATAAGTTATAACTCTCATTGAAGAGTTAAAACGCTCAGTTAGTCGAGAGAATCACTGCATTTCTTTCATTTGGCATCCCTGTAAGCCCCAATCTGTCTTGGAAGTTGGAACTCATCAAGTTCTTGTCCAAGTAAACCTCTTATGGATGTACTTTGTCATTATAGGGCGCGGCTTCAATGGCAGGTAGAAGGGTGACCATTGTCCGCAAAGCTGGAGCTGCAGGTGATCATCCAATTGACCCTTCCTATCCTGAAGGCGCATATCTCACTAACGTTTTGCTTAGGGTGTTGTAGCGGTTAGCTGAAAGTTCATGCGTCCTATTACGTAGGAGTAGAAATCCAGATTGTTGCTAAAAACTGTTGAAATTTATCAATTGCAACCTTCACCTTGCAAACACCTCTGATTTCAAACGCCCAGTTCATGTTCCTTTATTCACATCTAGGATTACTGGCGAAAAATATCACCTTAATATGATTAATGCAAATACAACAAGTGATTCATGTAAACATCCTTTATAGGAACTAGGAATGTTTTGAGAGGAAACAACTACTGTTTTTGAGAGGGCTATTTCACTTGTACAAAACCAAAAAATAAAAATAAAAGAATTCTGCTTTGTTACATATGCTTGATGATCTATCTCCCTTTCCATTTTTACAATAATATTATGAACTTTAAAGCTTCATTTTATTTTAAAAAAGATCCACTGTCGCGCGATGTTGCGGACTATGCTGTACTGGTTGATTCAAGTTCAATGCCCTCCAGGGTGAGTGTTCCATGACAGATATGAAGGATCACCAAGTGGCCTGTTCAACAACACCAGAAAAACAAGTTTAGGAAACCTCAAACTTTAGAGTGCTTTTATAGAGTTGCTTCAGCCTTCAAAGGAATTGGCAATTTCGGAGCCACTTAGATAAACTTACCTTGGCTTGAACAAGTAGATAATCGAGAACGACATTGCTAGAAAGAAGCACATGCCACCAACGGTAAGATACGCAATCCCGAGAAATTCGTTCTTCCCTCCAAGCCAGCTTGTAGTTGAAAGCACCAACTTCTTTTTTCCACTGAAGCTGTATGTATTATAGAGGTTATGCAACGACACCTGTATCTTGTCGTTTGCCTGCAAGTCTTGTTCTATCTTCCCATACAGCTTCCTGAAAGTCGGAAGGGCTGCTGTTCTCATCCAAACAATGAGATCTTCCTGCTCGCTTAGCTGTTGTATCAAGTTTCAAGGAAAAAAAACACACGACCCAATTAGACATAAACCATAACTAAACAGGCACGAGATAAATGCATACACAAACGATAATGTTAACTCGGAAAGGAACAGGGAAAATTCTTACAGGTACTGAATAATTTAAATGAGCACCGCCTACAAGAGTTCCATTCTGAAAGTTTGTTGGAAACACATCACTCCCGAATTTGTGTTCCCGGTCGCTCTTCCATGAAATGTGTCTTTTGTTTATAGTTAAATTGTTGCCACCAACAGAAAGAGCGTAGGTGTCATTGAACATACTCCAAGCAATGAGACCACAAGGCAGAATTGGGTTCCCATTAGCCTTGTCTTCTGGTTTACAAGCAGAAGTATCGTTAGCACTGTCGGTAGAACGCAGCTGGTCATCACTCCTGCTCTTCACGTACCTGAATTGATCACAATCAGCTTAGCATACAGCCCAAACACACTCAAGGCTGGCGCTGAAGTGTATAATGAATCATAACATTGTGCAAAAGCTTTAAACATGTGAACGCCTTTACCCGAATCAAAGGGATCCAAATGTTAACAGCAACATCAATCTGTTAATGCACTAGCAGCAAAGTTTTACTACTACATGCATATTGGTATTCAATTATTTATCAAGGACTCCGGGGCATAAATGGTAACAAAGACAGACAATCTGATGCATGGAAACATAATAAGAACAGCAGAAGATGCCATTTTGTAACACAAAACTAAGAACAATACCTGCGGTGATTCTGGTAGAAGTCGTCAAGCTGATAATACACATAAATAGGAGCTTTCATATGTTTTGGCACCTAGAAGAATGATAAAATACACATTCAGGAAGTTAGCACACTGCAGAATAAGTGGCATGAGCAAGATCAACAAATTTAAGCAGGTACACAACCTGTGTCCATATCGACTAAAAACTTAAGTCAGCCCACACTTGTAATGAATCGTAATTAAACCATAAATACAGCTGTTATTCAATTACAAGAACTTACTACAAGTGTTCTGTTGCAAAGTTTATCCCCAGTAGTTTGTATATACTTGACCGGATCCTCTTTTGCAGAATCTGGTAGGCACGCCTCATCATAACGATCAACAATTTCAACCACCTGATTATAAAATAAAATCAATAAAATGTTAAATGCAAAACATAATGAGCAGATAAAGAAAAATGATAAGATTGCATATTGTTCTTGTCTTGGAACATACATCACGGGAAGCAAAGAGGGAAGCAACACCGATAGGAATAAATACAATGCTCACAAGCATGAATGCGCTGATCACCTACAGAATACAAGTATTGCACAATTTTAGGCCACAAACTAACATTAAAAGGCATAGAATCATGAAGAGAAACATTATTAATTACCCATCCAGGTGTTAAGATTGGCTTGCATGCTGGAAGTTCCTGTTGAGTGAACCTGGAATCTGAAATCGAAAACAAGAAAAGGTAAGTCAGCTTCAGTTCAGGTCACAAACACTTGCCTAGGAAAGTTACGAAAGCTTGTCCAACTCCCCTCTTAAGCGGCAGGATATGACTGAGCCGACTTTTTACTTTTAAATTTGGCAGAATCCACATTAAGAATTCAGGTCACAAACACTTGCTAGGAGGACTAATGTACTCAAGATGAGACACATAACAGATACATTCCATCTTTATCTCCAAATATGGTAACTATAACCATGTTTGAAGCCTAATGCAAACCATCAAGAGTAATAAGACCAACTCTCAAGCCTCTTGCTCACTTTCTTCTCTTTGGCTAGTAACACGCCGGCAATACAACTAACTAGCAACCACCTTATAGCCTAGCAGCGCCAGCTGAACCCGCACTCTTAAGCTACTCACATCCCAGCTGCAACATTAAACACCAGCTGAGACAGCCATCTTTGCGTAGCGACCACCGAATCCACCTCCAACACTTTCCGCCTTGAGGCTTGACATTTCCAATTTTCCATATCCTATCTTGTAAAATCTACATTTACGTGACCGAATCCACCGATTGTCCCCTCTCCCACCTCTATCACAATCACAAATAGAACTCCCCTTCCCGTGAAGGAAGAGATATTCAAGTTTGGCAGTCAAAAATCTCCACTGGGGGAAAACCCCAATTATCAAATCAAGATTTTCCAGCCAAGGAAAACCCATAAAGAGGGTGGTATTGCAGACTATCAAACTCAATTACAAATTGCAACAACCCCAACTGACCCCAGAAAGGGGCAAGAAGTCAAAATCCGTGAATATCTGAATAAAACTAAAAAATTCAATTGAGGGTTTTTCTTTTGTTAAACTACAACTCACATTTAGGTCGCTTGGAATTCCTTCTGGGAGCTGAAGGGTCGGCAGATCCGGTAGCAGTAGCGGCACCACCTGAAGTGGATGTGGCGTCTGAGTTCATCATCGATACACGAAAACACTTCCAGCAAGATCTTTTGCGCGCTCCTTCTATATCCCGAATTAATTATAATAGTAATAATAATATAAAAAAAACTCCGGCGTAAGTAGTGCAGAATAACGATCAGAAAGAGGGTAATGGAATCCGCAGGAGAAGAAGGAGAAGACGAAGAAGTAGTAGAAGAAGGGGATTGGGAATTTGAGAGATGGCTAATTTGAATGTTGGGTTTGAACTATTGACTTTCTAGAAACTGGAGAGAGTGGTCAGAATTGAATTTCGGGGAGAGAGAGGGGTCAAACTCTCAAGGCTGAAGCCGGAAGACTCTTCCCACTTTCCCAATGTAAACTAACAATGGAAGCCAACAAGAACACGTTACACGTCTGGAATTGGTAAACCATTTTGATGTTTTCCAAATTCTAACTTGTTGGGTCGCTGGTGGTGGCTAATTCCATAACCCACCAATTCAACTAGATGTGGCCACGCGTCCGACCCGACGAGTCAAGGGTCGGGGAGGTGATCCGAACCCTAACCCGGGAATCTCACGGGTTTAGGTCACCCGGTGGGTTGAAGGGTCGACCCGTTGGGTCAGGACACGTGGCAAGAAGGGTCCAACCCGTCGGGTTGGGCGGGTTTCGTGACATTTTGTTTCAAAAAAAGTGTGATTTGCGGGCAAAAATGTTTTTGTTGGACAATCGAAAAATGAATAACCACTTGGGTTAACTTGGGTGGGAAAAAAAGGATGAAGGGCTTGAATCGGTTCCCCAATTGCCTATAATCAAATCTCACGTAGTTCTTTTACCTTTATTTTGAACCCCATTTAACTACGCATCGCACCCTCCATCTCCATCAGTGGGGTCACTGTCAATGGAGCTCTCGACCGACTCCATCTTGAATCCATTGTCGGCCTCGGACTCGGTGGACAAGAATTTCTTTTGAACTCTCATGTCCGCCTTCTTCCAGTCGGCGAGGCAAACTTGGGCTTCGAGGTTCTCGGGAAGCAATCTTAATCTCTTCTTTGTTAGAATTTGACCTCCTTGGTTGAATAACTGCTCGAGTGCAATAGTGGAGTAAGGGATTCCAAGTATTTGTCAGGCGATCACTTGTAGAGTTGGAAATCTTTCTCTTTTGATCCGGCTCCACCATTATAAAATATCGAAATCTTCATCTTAATCACTGTGAAAATCAAAGTTAGTAGACAAATATTCGTCGAGCTTCGAGTGGGGGCTCGACGACTATCTCGTCCTCATTGTTCCAAAGATATCTCTGGAAAAAGCCTTAGTTCGAGTGGTAATACTAGTGTGGGAGGAGCCGCTCGCACTAGAAGGCACGGGAGGACGAGGGTTTGGGGTCCTATCGCCTGTTGAATAATGATAATATAATTCTTCATGTACACCCCTAATTCTAGAAACTATAGTTGAAACATTGCAGTCGGGATCATCCACGACCTCCAACGTCGGAAATAGTTTTCTAAAAACTTTTGAAGTCCACTTAATTTATATATCTAGGCTTGAAACAACAAGCAACAATGAACATATCAGGTATAACTTTGTAATATGGCCAACTATTTTTGTCGCATCTCAAAAGCGGCGGCAGAGATGGATGGCACATTCAGCCCGTTCTGAAGGGCTATAGCGATGTTCATGGCGACAAAACAAAAACCGTTTGATGTAGGAATGTAAGCATGACTAAAATCTTTAGTTGCATCTTGAAAAAACTTAAACCTCAACCGCACGTTGTTTGCTCGACAAAACTGGTGCCATTGGTGGCGAAGTTGTTGGCTTCGCCACAGTACCCGCAAAACATATCGAATAGGTTCAACAATTGAATGTAAATATTCTAAACCATCTTAAACACATAAGTTTAAAATATGAGGTACGCAACAGATGTGAAAAATTTTTCCGCCTCTCCGTGGCTGACAATATTGGATTAAATCTGGGATAGATGCGATGTTAGCAGAGGCTTTGTCAAAACCGATTGAAAAAATTCTTTGAGTCAATCTATACTCCTGTAAAACAGTTAAAAGGACACGTGCTATGTTACGTGTCGTGTGAGCTTCGTCAAAAAACTCCAAAAGCCAAAACCTGTTTGTGTAATTGGAAACTTTGATCAACCCAATGACATGAAACACCCATATATGAGTGGTGTTGTCAATGGTTGGTCCAAATATCATTACAAATTCAAACATGTAAATCACAATATTTTTTAAAAAAATATTTCATCAATTTAGCTTTACGGGTGTTATACCTTTTGATTACTTTCCTCTTAACCATGTTTCGACTCGTAGATTGCTAAGGTTGAACACTTTCCATCACAAATTCGTTAAAACATAAACATTGTGAAAAATTATAAGCTTAACCATTAGCATCTATCATTTCCGCAAAGTTATCACTACAACTACCGCAATCATAAGTCCATAAACTAGGCCAAGCGGAGAGAAAGTAGTTGCGTACCCAAATAGTTGAGTCTGGCCTTTGGCCAAGCTGACCTTCTCTGGATGCTTCGTTCGGATATGGTGTCCGTAGTTCCCATATCCTACCCAATTTAGTATAATTTTTATAACCTAAGAAACTCAACCAAGTACAAGTTCCTTGACAAGGAAACTAATGACGAGTAGATGCAAGATGTGTCTATATTCATCTAAGACGACTGAATGGTTGATTTAATAACTATAATGAGAACTAAAAGCTTGTTAGTGGGACCTTACTTTATGATCGAGATTTTGAATTAAGTTTTGATCAAAGGTCGAGTTTGTATCTATCTATATTTGATGGATGAGATTGATATGATTAGATTTGATCGAATGGTGAAAGATGATACAACAATTGAAAGAAAAAAAATGGTGAAAGTGGTACGTGTTTCTTGTTCAAAGAGACCAATAATTAATTGACATTATGAAAAACAATAATGGTGCTTAGTTAAAATACATATACTACCCTTTGCTTGCATCATTTTATCCCGTTGTCAAAAGAAGAAGAAATTCCCAAAGTTCACAACTAATCTTCCTTCAAGAAACTTGTTATTTCAATGGCATATATCGAAGAACATTATGCCTCATAAGTTTAAATACAATATCAAGAGTTTCACTCAAGATGAGTACTTTAAACTATGTTGACAACAACCTCAAAAGTTTGGAGATGATGCTATAAGTTGCAAAGAATTCTAAAAAAAATATGAATAAAGCAATCAAGAAAAAAGAGGCTGAATGAAGAACTATAAATGAATAATGAAAGTGGAAAAGGGAGGTTGATCATGATGATGGTTGGTCAATTGAAGAAGAAGTTTTGCCTGGTTCAAATGAAGAATTTGAAGAAGAAAAACTAAAGACATGAGTAGTGATGGACATTATAAATATACAAGGATGAAAGACTACAAAAAAAGTCAAATGATCGAGGATTGGTTTTCAGAATAAGAGCATGAGGAAGAAGAATATGGAGTTAATCGAAGAAAGATCGTTAAACACTATACCCCATCAACCTGTAGTTGTTTTTGTTGATGCTTCTTCTTTTGTTGTCGTATTTTCTTGATACGTGAAATTTTTTGTTTGATACTTTTTTATAGAGTAAGAATTCGAGATTAGACAGGTCTGGTTCTCAATAGACCAATAAGTTGGTAGATAGAAGACCGTCGAACATACAGCAAAAAGGCATAAAAGGCGCAAACAAACAGGCAACATGCACTCTACATCAGAACGAATCTAAGCAAACATAAAACTAGCAAGTTGATGACGTAGACTAAGAACGAAGCCAAGCACCACCATGAAATAGCACCGTTAGCCAATGATACATCAGAAATCTCTTGTAGGCAGTGAAGACAAAACTCAAATGAAGCTCCTTCCTGAACACACCACCTTGACCTCAGTCAGTCTCTACTCCAGACACCAGAACTCCAACGAAGAAGAAGATCACCTAGACACACCAGAAGCAAAGTTGCAGAGCACCCGTGCAAAATACACCAAGAAGAACTGGCCTAAACGGACACGAATTTTAGTGCTTGTACAAAACGAGGGTTTTTAAACCTTGTAAAGTAAGAGGTTAATCATTGTACTTTTATGTTGTATTTTGGTTTTTCCAAGACCTTGCGGAATTTGTAAATTTATATTTATATATATAAATATGACTATATATATATAAATATGAACCTTGTAAGTGACAACTTTTTTTTTTTTAACAATTGATGGCCTTGGTTCAGGACAGAAATATCTAATCTTCCACGCCAAAGGAGATTGACATCCACACAACCAGAAGATCAGTGACAACCAGTGAGTGACGCAACCGTAGACCGGTGGTGACTAGAGGGCAACTAAAGGACTGGTGCGGCACGTCCAATGCAGCTAGAATAGCATTGCAACCACGAGACCACGGAGACAACCGAAGGACCAACCAAGCTCTCAGTCAAACCCAACAAATTGGGTCGACATCGAGGGATTTGAACCCCGAAGGGAGTGTTGTATGCTAGGTTCGGATTGGGAGGATCCAAACTGGGGTGTGTCCACACAAGAGGGGTTGGCTCAATTGAGGGTTAACAAGAAGGGAAGCAACTTCCCCAGCCATCACTCACACAAACCTTGATCGACCAAAACCAGGAGCCCCAAGGCAATTGATTGAACGCTAGAGCAGCAACTCACCAACACTGGCTCGGAACGAAGCAAGGTTGCTAGAGGGCAAGTAGAAACATGGCCAAAAACATAAAAGAAGCTAGATACGGGATTTCCGGGAGAGTAACCGGCCTAGATTGAAGATTAAGGGTGGAAAATTGAAGAACCACAACCCAATTATCGGATTTAGAATTAATTATTGGTGATTTACCGTGGTGGAAATTATAGGGTTGAGGGTTCACTCTCAATTTTCGATCGAAAGGGGATTTTCAAATAGAGTTTCTCTCTCCTCAAAGAGAGAGACACTCCCCAAGTTTCGTTTTTGTTTGATACTTTTTTTTTTAATTGAAATGGGACTAGTTTTTAGTTAAAGTAGATATGATTTGATCTGTTTTAATTATTTTTTATTTTTAATTTTATGTTATATCAAGGCAAATAATAAAATAATCATTATAAAATATTAATACATTACTGTATTTTATACCATAAATGAATAAATTTATGGTATAACAAGAGATATCAGACAGATAATGAGACGAGTGGGAGAAACTCTAGCTAGGGCTGAGAAATAAACAATGGCAACAAAATGGTGGGCAATATGGTAATATAATCAGATCACATTCTGTGAGGGACAGATTCATCTACGCAAGAGATATCAAAATTCATAAGCGCTATACAAGAGAATTGGAGGAAAGCGTGTGAGGATGAAGAAGATGAGGAAAAGAACAATGCGATGCGATGAAGGTCCAAGGAAAAAAGATTAGTAGGAAAAACATCAAATGAAGAAAACCCCAATCTGGATACATGAAAATTAATTTGGACAATACATCAATATCTATGGAAGACAATCATATAAGATATATTATGAAAGACGGGAAAGAAAATCAGATAAATATAAGATACAAAAACATTGGAAGGCAAAATCCCATAATTACAAAAACACTTGCCTTGCGAGAAGGCCTTCAAAAGGCTCAAGAATTACGAATAAAAAAAACTAGAAATAGATAGGGATTCACAGACCATCGAATATTGGTAAATGTCATTGGAAAATAGAACTGCTAATGAAAGACATAAAAATGATGATCAAATCTTCGAAGAAACGAAAGTGTCCTTCGTGTCCCATGAAGGTAATAAAATTACTTATAAGGTAGCACACCTTAGTCGCTCTATTAGTGGGGTTTCGATTGCAACTAACAAAGATCTTCTCGATCTCATTCATCAGGATATTATCGGTTAGGTAAAATACCAGTCTAATTCTTACCTAATAAAATAATAATTAATTAATTAATTAATTAATTATTTGTCATTATAATATAGTGAAAAATATGATATTTATAATGTATACGCAATTATATATTTTAATTTGTTGTTCTATTACACATACTAAAATTAATAATTTAATAATATAAAAATAATTAATGTATAAATTTTATCAAAAGTTAGTATTGCATTAATTACTATTTACCACCATTTAAAGTTAGTGATTATTTAATATCTATTATAGTTTATATTATGGGCTAAACATAAGCCTAATCTATCATGTTATGTTTTTTTATCACCTAATCTACCAAAAGTTAGTATTGTAGTAGTCGTCAATAATTTGTTTCACTTTCAAGCATGATTATATGCTTACTTTTGCAAAGATCATGATATCATCGGTAAAAGATAGAAATGAGATTCTAGTTCCTGATCTAATAGGGTCAAAGCCTATTGCTTTTCTCGATTCCTCGCATGTTCACTGTAATTTTCGTGCTAGAATTTCTACACCTATGATGAATAGATGTGGTGAGATGGGGTCCCCTTGACAGAGTCCCCGACTTGGTTTAAAAATTTCTAATGGCCCATCATTAACCAGAACAGAAAAGAATACAATTTTAACACATTCTTCAATCCACGTGATGAATCTAGTACTAAATTCAAATTTTGCAAGTACTCGAAATAGAAAGTCTTATTTCACTCTATCGTAGGCTTTTTCCGTATCAAGTTTTATTGTCATCCACCCTTCTTTCCCTTTCTTTGTCCCTAGGGAATGAAAAATCTCATGTGCAATAAGTACATTCTCTTGAATTGCTCTACCATATACAAAAGATCATTGGAGCGGGTGGATAATTTTTCCCAAAACTCCTTTTATTTATCCGCTATAATTTTTGCATTTATTTTATATATTGTTGAACATAGACTAATTGGTCTGTATTGGTTTCTAGTACTCGAGTTTTCGCATTTTGGTATTAACGATACGAAGGTGTGGTTTATCTGCTAGAACATTTTTTTAGATTCAAAGAAACCTTTGATCGCTCTTATGACATACAATGTCCTAGTATTTCTCGTAAAATTCAGCAATCATTCCGGCTGAGCCGAGTGATTTGTTTTTACCTATGGAGAACACCGCCTTCTTAATTCGTTGTTAGTGACTAGTCTAGTCGGGCTTCTATTATCCTCTCCAGTGATTTCTATTTCAATTAGATCAAGGTACTCGTCTAGCCATCTCATATTAATGGCTTCTCTTTGAATCTTTTGTTGAAACCATATTTTATTTCTTTTGCTATGTTTTCCTCCCCTACAATGCTTGTGCATGTGGTTGTTCGTATTTCCTTAATTACTTTCCTATTTCTTCTTCCAATTGCAATATTGTGGAAGTATCATGAGTTCGTATCCGCTAGTTGAATGTGCTTTGTCTTTGCTCTCTGATTTCAGTGCAATTTTGTGGTCTTCTAGTAATTTTTTCTTTTTCTTTAATAGCCTTGTTTGGAGCGACCTTGCTCGATCATCTTGATTCCTTACATTTTGTTGTTGGAGATAGAGGAGTTGTTCATCTACTTGTTTCAACTATCTAAAAATATTTCCGGAAGTCTTTTTATTCCATTCCTTAGAGAGTTGTATGTTTGAGTACTTTTGTTTTGTGGGTTATCCTGAACATATGGGATCCCACCGTGGTTGTTGTCCATGCTTGTCTGATAATGTTCTTGTAGTCTTGTCTAGTGAGCCATACTTTTTCAAATTTGAACGACTTTGCTCTATAGTTTTTATCATATTCAAGCTCAATTGAGATCGAACAGTGGTTTGAGGAGGAGAATGCATGATTTGTTAATTTGTAAGTAGTTTTAGAAACCACTGGAGGATTTGGTGTTGTGCCATTACTCTATCCAAATTTTCATGGATATTTTGGGGTCTATGTTTTTTTTTGTCATGTAAAATTATTTCCAGTGTCATGGAATTCATTAAGATCCTTGAACTCATTTAATCGTTTGAACCGATTTTGGTTGGGGAAGCATCCACTCTGTTTTTCAGATGCATAGAGAATTCCATTGAGATTACCCATAATAAATCCAAGGAACAGGTTGACAAGCAATCTAATTCAGAGCTCATCCCAGAGGACATCTTTTTTAGTTTCATTTGGAGGTCGGTGCATATGCGATGCAAATACCCATTTTATAAGATTTTGTTGGAATTTTAATCAAGAAGGTGTTGAATCGTTGTGCTTTGTGCAATAATTCTATTTGTTCATTAATGAGTTGATAGCTTTTTCAAAGAACACATATTCCTCCAGATCATCCCACAGCAGGGATCCATTCCATTGTATCAAATCATGGCTTTCCAAGTTTTTTCGTTTGGTGGTAGATCGATCCGTTCTAGTTTCCATTAGCGCCATAAGTTGTATTTTTTTTATTTTGCAAAATACATCTAGTTTGATCCATATGTTTTTTGTCCTATTCCACATGAATTTCATGTACTAATCTTCATTCCAATCTATCTTAGGGCTGGGCTTCCGGTCTGGATCGGACCGGACCGGACCGAAGATTCCGGTCCGATCCAAGACCGGTGGACCATAATCTCCAAGAACCTGGACCGTGGATCGGACTGAGACCGAAACTTATGGTCCCGGTCTTTACGGTCCACGGACCGTAAAGACCGGTTGGACCGAAACTTTACAACAACTCTTTTGCAGCATCCCATGTTTGCCCTTTTACATCAACCGCTGTTCATATTTTGCGTTAAATCAAACACCTGTAAATTGAAAATTCATTCATTCATGATTTAATTTCATTCATGCGTGCTTCATGCATGATCAAAGGGATATTAATTTGTCAAAATACACAAAAAAACCTAGATCTAAAAAAGTGAAAAGAGAGAGGGATGTAACTACTCATTGGCGTCGGTTTGAACGGTGAGATGGTGGCTACTGTCGCGGGTGAGCATGCAATGAAAGAGAGGCGGAGAGCACAGTAGGTGAGGCCGTGAGGGTACTGTCGTCGGAAGTGACGGAGTAAGAGAGATGCGAGCGAGAGGCGGCTTGGAGTAGAGGAGGGTGAGGAACTGAGGTTACTGAAACGCGTACACACGGGGAAAAACTTCAAAAAAGGGCACACTCTTTTTTTTTGAAAGAGAAAGGGAATGCTCTCGACTTTTTTTTTAAATAATAGAGTTTACGGTCCAATACCGGTCCGGACCGGAAATTCCGGTCTGGTCCCGGTCTTGGACCGTAAACCGGAAATAGAAAATTCTTGGACCAGGGACCGGACCGTAATATTCCGGTCCGATCCAAAGACCGTAATTTCCGGTCCGATCCCGGTCCGATTACGGTCCGATCCAAATTTTGCCCAGCCCTAATCTATCTCTTTTTTGGAATCAACTTTATTTGTGCAAATCTTAGTCTTGCCTGATTTTCACTGCTTCAATGTTGTTGACCAAATTTAACGAAACTGATCGGGGCACTATTCAACTTGCTCTTGCACATCTTGTTTATCTTCATTTGTTATACCACCTGCCACATTTTCGGCCCGAGGCCATAGGAGGAAGATCTCCTTCGTGGGATCATTTTCCATGTGAATTTTTTTCCTGTAGTGTTGGATCAACTCGAAACATTTCAAAGTTATTGTGTCTGGTTATCACTTCTTTAGAGTTGCTTGTTTGTTCAATCGAAACATATTCTTGGATATATTGATTGATTATTTGTTCTTGTTGGATTCTCCTTTCTTGATGACCTTGCTTAATTATTTGGTCAATTGGTTCAAATGTTTGCCCATGAGAGGTTCTTTCTCTACTTGAACATGCCAATTTGATCAATCCTATCTTGCGTGAAAATTTTAAGTGTTCTTTGGTCTTATCTATTGGAACTTACCATATTTTAGGATATCTTAGTTGTTATAGATAGATAGATTTATATCTTTCCTATTATCTTCTTTACTAAGATAGAATATTCATTGTAATTGTGTTATTTAAACACACCTAAATCTATCAAAGAAATCAATAATTCAGCCTTAAACAATTTTTCATTATCTGATTTGAAAATTTGGTTTAATACATTTATTTTGGTCATTCATTTGGTTCTAACATAATTTAGGTTTTTTCCCGAGCAAATAATATATATGTTCTAAGGTTTCCATATCTCTTGCCACATACAATGGGGTTCATACACGACCGTCGATCACACCACGGAAAGATAAGGAAATAGATGAAGTAATAAAATGAAACTTTTTTGTCTATAGTATTCATGTTCAAGAAGGTGAGCATAGTAACACATATATAATGTATGTAGAGAAAGATACAACAACCACTTTGTCACAACTGGAAGTAAGTATATATCATCAAAATCATTGGGTAAATCCACTTTAATAGGTAGAGTTCAAGCCATGGGGTCAAGTTACTTTGTGTTCAAATTTGTCCGCTTTCTTCTTGTCTATAGACTCATCTCCTATAACCGAGGCAACTTCATGCCAAGTTCAAATGTTGGGTTCGCTTTTGCCGCGCGAGTCAGTTTCAGCTAACTTATTTGATCTTAACGATCAAGTTTTCTAAGTGATCGAGTTTGTTCAAGAAAGCAAGTCTAGTAGAGCTAATCAAGAAAGAAACCACACATCAGAAGTAACCCATATGTTAAAATTAAAAAAAAAATACAACACAATCAACCATTAATTGTAACTTACTTTGTCTTGAACAAACCAAACTCGTAGAATATTACAGACTGGAGACCTAAAACCCCAAAATAAAAGAAATATAACATCGCAAAACAATGCAATTAATCAAGTTGAAGATTAATCAAGAGGAAGATGTAGTAGAAAGAAGCAGCCTGTTTGGACCCCTACATATATTATACAGTGAATATATCTTAGAAACATTATTCATCCTCCATTTCCTTCCCTTCCCTTCCTTTTTGCTGACAAAACTCAACAAATCATCGCTGACACAGGCTGTTAAAGGGATCTCCAATATATAACCTATCTGGATTTCACATGCTCACTTTCATTTTGTTGACATTTCGAAATATATATCCCACTCATTAGTCATCCCTCTCTCTCAACAAAGCATGCTCTTGCTTTGTATCCTTCCCACATGCTCCTGCTGCCCTCTGCACATGGCTTCTGCCCCCATTCACCTTCTTCCTACCTTTTTCTTTTTCTCTCTCTTATCTCCATCTCCATCTCTTCTTCTTTTTTTTTTTACTAAAAATAAAAAAAGAAAATTGAAATTAATAATCCTCTCCTTTTTTTTTTGTTGAGCAACGTTACACTATGCAAATTATGTTACATGATGACCCACAAATTAATTGAGTTACAAGTGCAAACCACAAACACACACTATACTGGTTAATAATTAAGTAAACACGAAATACCCTCTTTATGTCTCAAAATATTTATCCCTTAATATATCCAAACTCACTTTTTGAAAAAAATAAAAAACTATATAAAATATAATTTTTTTAAAAAAAATTATTTTATATAGATTTTATTGTTAAAAAAAAGCGTGAGGTGAATAGTAAAACGATAAATATTTTAAAAATAGAGAGAATATAGAATGAATGTGTTTAGTTAGCAAGTTAGCTAGCTAGGCATCGGAATGATGGATGGATCCGGGGACGGTGCACTGCGGGTGGCGATAGCAGGAGAGGAGGTGGTCGTTAGTGAGGCCGGCGGCCTGCATGAAGGAGTGGACGACGGTGGGGCCGACGAAGCGGAAGCCACGCCGCTGCATGTCCTTGCTGATGGACTCGGATTTGGAGGTCTTGACGGGGATCTTGTGGGAGAATTTGTAGTGTGGGGAGATGGGCTTGTTGTTTACGAACCCCCACACGTACTTGTGGAATGACCCGGTTTCCCTTTTAACCTCCAGGATCCGATTTGCGTTGTCCACAACTCCTCGGGTCCTCGCTATATCGATGCCGTACTCCGCGCTTATCGACGTTATCTGTTTCTCACTGAAGCGCGCAACCTCCTCCGCATCGAATTCAGCGAATGCATTTCTGCACGCCCAATTAATTCAGATCGATTATATATCATAAAATTAATTAATGATTCAAATATTGCACGTAATTAATTAAGGGGATCGATCGATCGATCCTTACCTAAACACTCGGCGTTTCTTGAGTATTGAAGTCCAATCAGAACCCACTTGAGCACCACTTAGAACCAGCAATTCAAACAGCTTCCTAATCAATCCACCAATATTTCCAAATATATATGTAAGTAATTTGAATCTCCCAAATTCAAATTCAGGGTATATATTAATTTTCAAGGCAGATCTAGAAATTTTCTTTACAAAAATTTTAAGATTTATTTGTTCATGTATATTTAAATATATTAAAAAAACCATAAATTTAGAATTTAAATAGTCATTTTTAGTAAAAATAATAAAAAAAAATGTGAGGCTGAAGGATATGGACATGAATCTCAAGTAATAAAAACCCTTCCTTACCAAATAAAATAAGCTGTCTATATAATTTTTTAAACCCTTTTAATCTTGTCCCTAATATTAATAAAAATTAAAAAAAAAAAGTTACGTATTTTTTTTTATTTTCTTGAATTTTCTTCCGGGTTAGCTGCCTGAGATTTCCGAGCCTCCCTAGATCCACCACTGATTCTAAAATAAGAGATGATCACTTACTTGTCATCTTGGACAGGAACTCCCCATTCTTCGTCATGGTAAGCAACATAAAGAGGATCTGCAAGAAAGACTCGTCCATTTAGAAAATAAAAAAAAAATATGGAGATTGATCAATCGATCGATCCAGTTGATTAATTAATTAATAGATGGGATAATTAATTAAGGTAGTATGTGAACCTGAATTGGGGGTGATAAAGGAGCACCTCTTCTCCCCAAGATCATTAATGTTGAGAGTAGCATCGAGAGTGGCGGTAACGGCGAAGCCCTGCAGAGACGACGACGTCGTCGACTCGTACTTGGCGGACTTGGACCGTCCATAGTGGGCGATCTTCATCTTCCGTTGGGCGCACTGAAGCGCCACCTGCTCCCTCCTCCCGGCGGCGATGCTCCCGGGCGCCTCGGTTATCAGCGACGAGGAGTAGCTCCTCGTGAGGACCGAGCACATCGACGTCGACGACTGATCAGCAAGGGCCTGCTGCAGGGGGATTGATCTGTCGGAGGTGGAGGAGGAGAGCTTCTTGGATTTCTTCCTCTCCAAGGTTGGGGCCATGGGGGCTTTGGGAGCAATGCCGCCCTTGGTGGAGGAGGTCGGCGGGGTGGGGAGGTGGATTCTGTCGGAGCTGGATGTGAGGCCGTTGGTCTCGCTCCCCAGCCTCTTGGTTGCGGGAGGCCGGGGGGATCTCAGCTTGGGGGATGTAGGTGGTGGCGTTGGCGGCGGCGGCGGAGGGTTTCTTGGGCCCAGTTTCTTGAGGACGGCTCGGCCGTCCACGGCGGTCGAGGATTTGGGCAGAAAGGTGGGCATTTTCTCAATTGATTGCAAACAGGTCGGGTTGCGTCGGGTCGGAATTAGGAAATTAAAGAGAGATGGATTTGGGAAGGGATCAATGGAGCGGGGCATTGCTTTTATACATACAGAAAAAATGATAAGTATAGTTAAACTATGTGGAGTTGATATAATTAATATTTTATATAAATTTATGAACTTTGATAAATAAAAATTAAATACATGTAAATTAATTTAAATTTAAATAAGTGATTAAGCTAGATTTAATATCAAGTATAAAATGAGATGGAGGAAAAACGACATTAAGGTTGGGGAGGGGAAAGAGGGGGGAGGGGTGAAAGAGACAGGTAACGCGCGCTGTCAGGGGTGGGGTCAACTAAATACATACATTGATCCATTCGAAAGTCACAAAATTCCTTACTTTATATCATAATATTGGAGGTATCATATTCCTCCATTATTGGATTCATAATTCTGATGCAGCACATGCCATGGTTTGGTGGTCATCCACAATGTTATATACTACTGTGTTTCAGTTTCAATCAACTCTTTCAGATTTTAAATTTTAACATCATGTAACTCCGGTACTCGACTTGTTCATGATTTTTTTTTTCCACCAAAAAAAAATATTTTTCTTTTTTTTTTCTGTTTTTTATTCCAAAACAATTCAACCCATTCAAATTAGTCTAAAAATAATCTGTGTTCACAAAATATACCAAACGAATCAAACTTTTTCTTTTTTTTTACAAAATGTCATAAATGAACAAAGTGAATTAAATATATTTTTATAAACTAAATGAAAGTATTTGTAACTTATATGTGTTTATTTTCCGAAGTCTTGACATGTTTGTATTATTACTTTGTGTATGTGGTAAATTAGTTAGTTGATAAGCTTAAACTTTAGGTTATGAGCTATCCTAATTGATGCTCGGTTGTAACTAATTCTAATTGAGTCGTATTGAGTTTAATGAAGCTTGATCGTTTAACCGGATTAGTGGACAATTGAGGTGGTTATTGGGATGACTAAGCTTAAATCAAGGTTTAAGACTAAGTCAGCTGGGATGGCCTCGGCCCAACTCAACCAATTCCAAAGATGTGAGTCTGAGTTGAGCTATTGGGTCGGCCTCGTCAGCTCGATCGATAGGGTCTCACTATAGGAAACGCTGCGTTTTGAGGTGAAGGTCGTGCGTATCTGACCTAGCTATATAAACCTTGTTGAAGGCTCGAACGGAATCGTTGTTCTTAGCTCTCTTTCTCTCTCTCCACTCTACTAGGGTTGTGCTCTTCGAAACCCTTTCTCCGTTTGCAGAGCTTTGCCGCCGAAGGTGTTCTCTCCCAGTGATCTAAAGACGAAAATCGTATGTAGTCACTGGAGTCCACCATTGACCCGAGAGTTGTAGAAGATCGAAGCTCTTCTTCGATCTTGAGTCCCACACAGGGGGAATCTCTTATTCTCTCTTGTTTTCTCTTGATTTACCTTTGTGCATCCATAGATCTAAGGTTTGTGTTACACCTTTTGTATTGCCTATCTACGAAATCGTTCTGAATTAGCGGATTTTGGGCTGATTCTTGAGGTCCCGGGACGTAGGACTTTGTCTAAATCCTGTTATCAAACCTCTTGTGTTGATCTTGCATGTGTCATTTCATATTCTTTGTTTTCGATCTCGCTTTTGTCATTTTCGCTTTTGCAAAATCGTAGCGAAAGCAAGATCTAGCAACTTATTGAAACACTTTGATATGAAAGATCTAGGTCTTTCATAACACATTATTTGTTTCCTTTTGTAAAGAACATGAAATAAAAAGACATTTAACTCTACTTGCCCCCAATGTTCTAAAAGGCGCTAGGCGGCCGCTAGGCGGCAGGTGACCGCCTAGCACCTAGGCGGCTAGGCGGCACCTAGGCGGACTTAGAACAAACTTGATTATTTTTGTATCTTTAACTTATAACACATGTCAATAATTCATATAATGTAATAATAATCCATAATATCACTCATAAACCCAAATTTGCGGTGCTTAACTAACATTAAAGTAAATAAACGCAAAAGTACGCGTCCGATTAACGACTCTAAACCTCCTAAAATCCAAAACCATAGTTTCAACTAAAAAAAATATATATCTCAACCTGGGGGATAAAAAAACTCTAAGTTGATTAATCACATGCATAAAAGCTAAAAATGAATAATCGTCAGGCTAGGCGGGACTAGGCGGGACTAAGCGGGGTCTAGGCGGCGCTTAGGCGGGTCTAGGCGGTGCCCAAGCAGTGCCTAGGCGGATTTCCGCCTAGAGAACCGCCTAGGCTTAAAAATTCCTAGGTCCCCTCCCGCCTAGCGCCTAGGCACCGCCTAGGCACGATTTTTAGAACACTACTTACCCCTCAGTAGAATGGTACTGTTGAGAGGATGAACATGACTCTTCTTGAAAAGGCAAGATGTATGTTATTTTCTGCTGGTTTGAAACACTCCTTGTAAAGCCCCTCATCTGTAATTGCATTTAATACACCTTATGAACTTTGGACTAATAAGAAACCCAATTTAAAACATCTAAAACTTTTGGTATACGTACTGCTTGCTCTTATATAAATAAAGACAAGTTAAATCCTAGTTCACAAAAATGTGTTATGCTTGGATATCCTCATGGTGTTAAAAGGTATAGACTTCTCCGACAAGGTGCCTATAAAACAATTGTTAGTAGAAATATGGTGTTTAATGAGAATGATTTTCATTATAAGCATGATTCACTTCCTGCATCTGATGTGTATGTGCTTCACTTTCTGCATCTGATGTACGTGTCTCTGGTGATAATGATACAGGTCTTCATGATGAGTTTGATAGTGGTTATTCCACAATAACAGGTTGTGTTGGTTTGGGCACATTTGAAGGAGAACCCCTTCGACACCGGTTAGGAGCGAGAGTATAGATTTGGGAGCTACCCGTAGGGAGAGGTATACCGAAGAAGAGTTGGATGGAGGTTATCAGACGATGGTGTATCCGGGTAGCAGACGTTTAGTGTCTTATGCTGTTGTGCGGTGTCTTTTAGCTATGCATTTATCCTATTTTTCTAACTCTTGATTTCCATTTTGCCCTATTTTTCTTCATTCTAGTAAGTTGTTTTGTTATTTTGGGTCTATCGGAAACACGTACTCCCTCGATTAGTTCGGGGAAAAAGGGCATACATCCTGCCCTCCAGACCCCGTTTAATCGTGGGATATAATGGTTATTGTTGTTGTTGTTGTTGTTGTTGTTATTCTTACCTTCTATTGTTTCTAATTCTATGGCTGGTACTAATACTTAGCTTGTGCAACCTCGCCGATTGGGTAGGGGAGTACAACTGGATGAACAAGATTCTTCTTTTGCTTTCTCTACTAATAGTTCTTCTATTGTGTATGTCTCTTCCGTGCCTGCAACTGGTTCTATCTCTTCTAGTTCTACTATTATTGCTCAAAGACATGACCTAACAAATTGGCAGCTAACTTAAGATAGAAAACCTAATTATTATTATTTATAATAGAAAGTTCACTAGTAACATTGTTGCGTTTAATTTGTATGTTTATGAGGTTGATAAAATGTTTACACTTCAAACTTATGAACAATCTATGAGATGTGCTCATTCAAAAGAATGGAAACTTGCCATGAACAAAGAAATAAAATCTATGAAAGTAAATAAAACCTGGACCTTGGTTAAGAAACCTGAAATTGTAAGATCAATAGATTGTAAATGGGTTTTCAAATTGAAAGAAGGTATAACTAATTCTGAGCCACCTAGATATAAAGTCAAATTAGTTGCTAAGGATTTTTTACATAAAGGGAAGGTGAGGATTATAATGAAATTTTTGCTCCAGTTGTCAACTATAAAACAATGAGGTTATTACTTGCTATGACTATTGTGTATGATTATGATCTTGAGCAAATGGATGTTAAAAATGCTTTTCTTCATAGAGATTTAGATGAAACAATCTACCTGAGACATCCTAAAGGCTTTATAGATAAACTGAATTATGAATATGCATGTTTATTGAATAAATATATCTATGGACTTAAACAATCTCCACGACAATAAAATATTAAGTTGATAGATGCATGAGATTCAGTTTAGGTTTTAAAAGAAGCAAATTTGACACATGTTTGTACTTTAAAGGTCTGAAAGGTAATTCTAAATCACCTCTTATATGTTGATGATACTTTACCGAGTTCTAAATCTAAGAAAAATATTCTTGACATTTAAATGGACTTAAAAAAACACTTTGATACGAAAGACCTAGGTACAACTAAGAAAATACTTGATATGTCTAAGAGAAACAGGTCCAAAAAGGAACTTTCGTTACATTATCAAATTATGTTCTCAAAGTTTTAGATAGATTTTTGTAAAGATGCTAAGCCTAACAATATACGTTTAGAGGCTAATCTTAATTTCACTAAAAATAAAGGACAATTAACAAGTGATGAATCAAAGAAAATGAAGTATGTGCCATGTGATGCTGTTGTAGGATCTGTTATGTATTGTATGACATGTACTAGCCTTGATCTTGCTTTCTCTATAATACACTAAGTAGATATATGTCTGAACCAGTTGAAAAATATTGGCTTGCTATGAAATATCTTCTGAAATATTTGCTAGGAACCATTAATCTTGATCTGCATTGTTTTAAGTGTAGTTCTTCTTCTGAATTGTTTGGCTATGTGGATGTTGATTGTTCTAGTAATAAAGGCACTCATAAGTCTATAACTTCTTATGTTTATATTGTGCTTGTGCTGGTAATTGCATTTCATGGAAATCTCAACAACAACAACCTATTTTTGCATTGTCATCCACTGATGTTGAATATATTGCAGCTACAAAGGCCTGTAAAGAGGCTATTTAGCTGCAAGAGACACTAAGAGAAATAGAGGGCAAACATCATACTTATGTTTTACATATTGACAGTCAAAGTGCCCTTTATATCTGTAGAGATCCTATGTATAATGAAAGAACTAAATATATTGATGTTAGAAGATTTAAGTTCTTCTTCGATCTTGAGTCCCATGCAAGGGGAATCTCTTATTCTCTCTTGTTTTCTTTTGATTTACCTATGCATAGATCAAGGGTTTATGTTACACCTCTTGTATGGCCTATTTACGAACTCGTTCTTAGTGGATTTGGGGATGATTCTTGAGGCCTTGGGGATGTAGGACTTTGTTTGAACCTCATTAACAAACCTCTTGGGTTCGAAAATATTGGTAGACAATTTTATGGGTATCCATTATAGCAGGTATATGTTAGAATTATTTGATTGAAATTGGGTTCACATTGGGTTCAAAATTAGGGTTTTAACAGATGTGTTCAAAAGTGGTCCTGAATTAATTTGGTTTTAATGTAAAGTGCATTAGTGTTGTCATTAGGGGAGGATCCAAAGGAAGTTCACCTTTGGCCAAAACTATTCACTAAAACCTGGATTCAAATTTCCTGCATATATATGCTCTCATATAACTCCCTTTCATAACAATTATCGACATAATCTTCTGGTGCCTCCTTCATGAAGGATATAGTTGTTATCCCATGATGACATGATATACCCTTTACATCTCATTGCCTACAAGAGTGGCTTTGGTCTTGAACATATATCCACCTTGAAGACATTTATAAACTCCCTCACTTGGGAAATTGTTGATGATGGAGGAATGACTTAAAGTTCCATGCTTTGCCCTTATCCTCCTCTAGTTTGCGTACAAGATATTTTCGTACAAAATACATCCTAAGGGGTGAGTACACCCGAACCATCCTCAATATATAACTATATATAAATATATAATTAGTATTTTTTAATTTCCTTGCTAGCCTTGTCGTGCAAGGCTTTTATTCCTTGGCCATCAAGGAGGCTTTTTTCCTTTTTTTCCAAGCATTTGAGAAATGTTACTACAAAGTAATCAGAACTAGGCCAAAGGCAATGGGCGGCTGCAAAGGCCTTAGACGGATGTCGTGCCACCACAACCATAGTTGGATCTTTGAATTTTTTTTATTTATTTTTTTGGGGGGAGGAATCCCCAGGTCAAATTTGATCGAGATTGGGGCAAACCCCAAATTTTGTTCATGGAAATTGTCAAGAACAAAGATACACATTTTGTTACCAACATATCAGATCGAAAGACTAGTGAAACGAAGTGCCACATCGAGCCACCACTGCCAATGCAAGAGCGCTCAAGGACAAACTAGGAAGGGGAGCACCGAAAACACCCATGACTTGCTCACCACCACCACACCACGATCTTCAATATGCTTGTACACCAATTGGCTTGAGTTGAGATCATTCACCTCAAGAAATCTAAATCTGAACTAGTGTTGGGCTGAATTGTGATGGGGAGTTAGGAATTAGATAGATTGGAGAAAGATTCTATGGTAGAATCTCAATTTGGGGCCAAAGTTTGGCGATAAGTCAAGGGTTATTTAGGGTAAAATCCATGATTGAAGTTGGGGTTAGGAACCCCTCTCTCTAGAATTCACCTAAAATACTTGCAAGTTCGTACTTAATAATAGTAATTACAAAACTGTTAAAAGGAATTATAAAAGAATTAGATATTTTAGATAATTTTTTTTATCAATCATAAAAAGGGTGGGTAAATAGTGAGCGACATGTTTTTGTCGAAGGGAGTGAGTATCAAATAGAGAACTGATAAAGTATATACGGGGTAATATTAAAATAAAAAGTTAATTGCATTATCAAACGTACCAATTGAGCACCAAACCGTAAACCCCCTACCGCCTTTAACTCGGTCTCTTCATACCACTGCCTCCTTCAGACTCTTGCCTCCATGGTGGGTCTCTCCATCTCTGTCGTCTTTGATGTTCAGCTCCACCGTAAAGTGAAGGCTACACACAGTAAAATAAATCCTCCCAACTAGAAAGAGAGCGTTTAGCTCTGTAGCCATCCATCATGACATAGGTACCCTCTGCCTCCCACAACGTGTGTGTTGCTTCGGTTGCCACCGCTGCCACTAACACCCTTGGGTCTGCCATTCGTCCTCGAGTCATCACCGCCAGTCACCAAACGTCGTCGCCACACAACAACCTCCGCCAATTTCTTCTCCCTTGTTCAATAGGATATTTGCTTGTATCGCTCCCAACCTAGCGCCACCTTGGTCTCTGCATGCCTGTGACCACCCACCTATGCTCTTATCGGCTCCACCACCTTCATCTCCGGCCTCCCTTCGAGGCTCCGACGCCTCCAACCCACCCACTGTCGACCTCCACTTCAGGAGTTTGAGTTTCGTCACCCAATCCAACCACCGGACTCTTCACCATCACTCGCCTCGTAGCCGCCCCTTATGGCCATGTCCGCCGATTGCACCCTCCAGGTTTTGTCTCCGCCTTCTACTTCCCCAGCGGCTGAGCGTTGTTCCAATTCTATATTGGTTCCTTTCTCAAACCGTGTTTGTTTGTTGGGGTTTGCTTTACCTCTAATCGGGGTGTGAATCACTATATTTGAGTATCCTTGGGGTTTTCCTAGAATTGTTGTATACTTGTTTATGGATTGATTGAGTCTGCTTTGCTCATCGGCTTCGACATTCTACTTCTTCTCCTTCACTGCTCCTTATTCCACTTTCGTCATGGGCACTTTTTTTGCTTCTGTTTTTTTTGGTAGCATTGGTAGTTTTTCTTTCATGTGTTTTGCTTACATTCCCTTGATTGTTCTAGTTGTTTTTCCCCTGTCGATCCGTTATTGATGGTGTCTGCCCTCTCTTAGTCGGACTCGCTTGGTCATTTTGCAACTTCGAGAGTTTTCCCGGTGGGTACGATGCTTTCCTTCTTCTGTGTGTTTTGATTTAGGAGTGCATCAGTGGCAATTTGGTTTTATTCCTAGTGTTGGTTAAGGTGGAGTTGGACTGTGGTTGGAAGGGTGTGGCCTTGGCTTGCTAATCTCTTCTGCTAGTGATGTCCTAGTGATGTCCTTGTGGCAGGTTGGTGGGATGGTTGGGGTGTTGGTATGTGATGTTGATGACAACCACTTTTGATCTTGGATGATTTGTATTTGACCAAAGATTCAGACTTTCGTTCTTTGATTGAGTTCTTTTCCGTATGTGCTTCTACACATTTCGTTGTTATTGCTACTCTATTAGTCCGCCTTTGCTCGTCCGAGTTTGAGAGTTTCTACCTATCGGTTTCTATATACTTGTCTACATAGGGTGTGTATGACAATGAGTTTTAGCAGGTAAAATTAAAAGCGTTTATGATGTTAAAAAAATAAACAGTTCAAAAGTGGGTATGAGAACCAAAAATAAGCATAAAACAGTTAAAATTTGTGTTTAATAAATAAGTTACTTGTGATAGCTTATTTTGATGTTTATTTGTTTATTTGGTTTGAAAGTACCATAATACCCTTAATAATAACCAAATAAACCATTTTTTTACAAATAAACATTTTTTCGTCCCATACGGAGTTTATATTTTTTCATAAATTTTTAACTACTTTTACCAACAGTTTATAAATTTTACCCTGTTTATAATTTTAGTCAGTTTATTAACCCCGTTCCATATGAAACCATAGGCGAAGCTCACTCTCAAAAAAAAAAAAAAAAAAAAAACGTGCCTGTTGAGCCAATTCGATTGATCGACCCAGCAGCTCTCTCTCTCTCTCTTCGTCCCGCAGGATGCTAACAGCGGATAGATGAGGAAGAAGATGGAGAAAACCAAGGATGTAGAAGTAGAATGGGGCGACAAAGTTGCTGCCAAGGTCTTCTCTCTCTACAAATCTCTTCCTAAGAAGGGCAAACCCCAAGGCCGTGAAGTCACCGTCATCTCCGCTTTTCTTCTCTCCTCCCCTTGTCAAGGTCTCAAACATCTTCGATTACTCACTTCACTTCATTTGATTTGAATTGATAGATGACTGTGTCCTTGCGTTGTCTTGTTTGCAGACCTGGAAGTGGTAGCACTAGGCACTGGGACCAAGTGCCTTTCAAGGGCTCGCCGCAGCAAACTCGGCGATGTCGTCAATGATTCCCATGCCGAGATCATTTCCAGAAGAGCTCTTTTGAGGTTTTTTTATTTCCTACTTTTGCAAATTACTTTCTTTTTTGCTAGATAGCTTCAAACTCGTCTTTGTTTCATGCTTGTTTTCCATTTACTTATCTGTCTGTTCAATTCAAGGTTCTTATATTCAGAGATCCAATGCGGTCTTAGAATTGATCCAAACAAATGTCTTTCTAATAAGCGTCCGAGATCCGATGATGCTGCTAAGAAATTGCCTTTTTTGCTGGAGACTGATGGTAAATACACCTTAGGAGAGGGTTGGCAATTGCATATGTACGTCTCACAGTTGCCATGTAAGTTACCTTGTGGTCATTTGGTATCAGATATTAGATATTGGCTTGATAGTGTTTGGTAAATTAGCCTATAGACATATCACTTGCCATCTTGATATACTGATCATCTTACATCGATATCGATATCATATCTAGATATCAAGTTATCAATACCAGATGGGGCTTAATTACTGACATGAAACCATACATGAGCGAGCCCAAAATTCTATTTGTGGTCATTAAACTACTGCATCTTTGTTTTTATTTTTTTCCAGGTGGGGATGCTTCACAAAGTTTGCCTACTTCTCTGAGGAGTATTTCCTTTGGGGAGGAAGAGGAAGTTCCTCAATCTTCTAACACTGCCACCGATAGGTCTTCTGACACATTGCCGGCAACGATTGATGGTGAAAAGGTAATTCCTTCTTATTTAAGTGTAGTTCATTAGTTCATAGATAACATTGTTTCACTTCTGCAGTTTACATCTTTTCACTTGCCCAGTTGCCCTATCTCTTTATGAGATTTCAGCAGGGAGTGTGCAATAAAACTTCATAATTGTTTCGCTTTTTTTGTCTCTTAGAGGAAACATAATTTGCCTTCAATTTGCATCTGTTTTGAGAAAAAAAAAATGTTAGAGCAACCTGTTAGTCGTCTCTTTCTGAGACTGTTCGACACAATCAAGTTACTTTCACTGTCTACCTTTAAAATTCACTCTTGGAAGATGTTTAGCTGTTTGCAGTTCTTTGACATGTATGATATTGTAGGTGATTGCAAAACTAATTTAATCTAAACAGCACTTGCTGAAAATATTTCCAGGCAATCAAGAAGACACAAATGGCTTGGTTCAGAGAAAGCCTGGTCGTGGCATTACTACTTCTTCTGTTAGTTGCTCTGACAAGATAGCACGTTGGAACGTTGTTGGGATTCAAGGTATAATCAACCTATTTATTTTGATTTACACATGTTAGGTTGTTCAATAGTGATATTTTAGCATCATTTTATTTCTCCCTTTATAAGCTCAATTCCAATTTTTCCATTTATACAAAATGATCTAATATTTCTTTATTGGAGAAAGGCAAATTAACATTTTGAAGGATTGAGCACGGCACTTGTAGGAGAGTAAAAATGGGGACATTATGGTTCTTGTTACTGTCTACTAACATTTGACGAGAAATGCTATCCTGTGCACAATAATTGCATGTTTAAGATCGTCGGTCCTTTTTCCTTAGGATGTCGAATCCAGCTTTCTTTTTATCCTGTGAATTATATATGATATGCTTCACGTCTTGGACTCATGTTTTGCAAGAAATAGCAATTTTTCTCAACCTGTGTATCAAAATTGTGCAACAAACCTATCCTAGCCAGCTTTTACAATCTTTTTCACATCATTTGATGGTGATTTTATTTGACAGGTGGTTTGCTTTCTTCCATACTTCAGCCAATTTACATTTCTTCTATAACAATTGGACAATCTTTTAACAGTGCTCATGAGTTTCCTTTTAATAACCTCAAAAGAGCTTTATATGAGCGCATTCAACCACTGTCAAGTGATTTGATAGTTCCTTTTCGAGTGAACAAGGTGGGAGCCTATTATTTAAGCCCTTACATCTGACTTCAATTGCTTGGAAATTACAATAGAATTCACCCGTTGATATTTGCAGCCACAAATTTTCCAAGCCCCAGTCCCACCTAGTGAGTTTCAGCTATGTGAAAAATCTGCACAGCCTACTTTAACTTGCGGGTTAGTTGATTATTTATGTCATGTAATAGCTGACTCTGTTACAACCTTGAAGACTTACTATTCGTGTTGCTTTAATGTGCAGGTATTCCATTTGTTGGAACAAAGGAGGGTTACATGAAGTTATCCTAGGGACCACTGGTAGAAAACAGGGAACTTCTGCTAAGGGAGCGGTCTATCCATCGACTGAGTCATCCCTTTGCAAGTAAAAATGATAAATTTTGTTCTTGCTTGTCTTGTTTGTTCTTCTTTCATCCTTGGCATGACAAAATTTTTTGAAGCAATCATTAACATTGTTGTTTCCTCTCTATCATGTTTCAGGAAGCGTCTCTTCGAGTGTTTCTTGTCTGTTAGACCAGACCTGCTAAACAAACCCCAAAATGGTGAAATCTGTTACAGAGAAGTAAAGGTAAGCTGCTAAAAAAACCTATACCATGTCTGTTGCTGTCTTTGATGCCTTCAACATATAATTTATAAATAAGGGTAAACTACAAAAACCCACCCACTATATTACCCACTTTTCACTTAACCATCCGTGATAACCTAAATTACACAAAACCGCCAAATATAGGTACTTATTTGACAAAATACCACCACCCATGCTAACAAATCTGTCAACCTTTTTTCAAATGACCAATTGAGTCTCACCTGTGAATCAAATTTTCTTTCTATTGCTATTGAAAACCCTAACAGCTACTTGAAATAGAATCTCAACAATTTTCTTTCTATTGCTATTGAAAGCCCACCCAAAGCGCATCAAGCACTAAAGTTTCCTTCTTCTTTTTTTTTTTTGGGTTGATCATGCTATATTACGTATCTTAGTTGAATTTGGATAAAATCTTTCCATATTTTTTTTATGTGGAAAATATTTTGTTGATTTTTTTTGAAGATTTTAACATCTTTTTTTCTTCATAAATGTTCACTTTGCCCTCTATTCTTCACTCCTATTCTCCCTTTCTTCACTTTACTCCCTCCTTTCTCTACCCTTCTTCCTTCTGGTAGAGTTTTTGTTGTGCGGATGAAGGATATAAGTCTGTGGATGATGGTCATGGGGACTTCGCTATATGACATTATTGATTTTGCTTGACCCACTCCCTAACCGTTCTTCCCATTCAGGCTGATTTCTTTTTACGCTCTTTCTATCCTATGCCCTTAATGTTTGGCTAAGAATCTAATTTAAAGTTTGGCTAATGCATTTTAATTAAGGATATATTTTTTCTAAACCAGGAATCTTATCCTATGCCCCCAAGGGCGTAGGATAAAAAAACAATTCTTTTTATTCTTTAATCTTCTATACTTAGGGTTATATTTAGTACTTTGTGATACTTTATATTTGAGTTTTTTTACTTCCTTACTACTTAAAACTTGGTTTTATTACAATAATATGGCATCAATCTAGTTTTATTTCATCAAGGACAAGTTTTATTGCATTAAACTTGAGTTTTAAGATGTTTTGAGATATTTTATGAAAAAGCCATCACCTTTCCTTCTAAAGCCTGATTAAGCTACAAGTATGTCTATTGCCTTGTGTCGCCTCTAGCTTTTTAAAATGATGCTCAAATCTCAAACTAAACGGCCACAAGTATGTCTGTCTATCGAAGCATATCTTATTCCCCTATGTGGTATTTTGTTAACAGAGCACCTCTAATGGATGGCTTTATGTAATTTAGGTTAAAATGGGTGGTTAAGTGAAAAGTGGATGACATAATGGAATGGGTGGTTTTCTTGTAATTTACCCTATAAATAATAATGTGTGCATTCTAGTTTCTTTGACCCCTCTTTAGCCCCTACTACTATATATAATAAAGGAGAAGTCGTTTGTTACTTCTCCTTAATCATAGTTTTCTTAACTAATTAAAATCGCCCCCCCATAGTTTTCTTACTAATTAAATTTTCCTCTCGTTAATTAATACTAGGGTTGCTCGAAAACTGAACCGGACTGAAAACCGAACCGAAAATCCGGTTTCGGTCCAGCCTGAAAATATTTCGATTTGGGCTACGATTCAAAAAAAAAAGATAATATCGGTTTCGGGCCGAAAACCGGAACCGAACCGAAAAAATTGGTTTTGGCCTGAATGAACCGTGAGTAACAATGACTTGCAATGTGATATATATATATATATATATATATATATATATATATATATAATACTAAATACTTCGTATTACAGTGTAATATACTAAAGTGTATACATATAATATTACAATGTATATACATAATGTATATATATAATACTCCGTATTACGGTGTAATATATATTAGTGTATATATATATATTAATATACATATATCTAGAAAGATATTAATATATTTATATATGGGATTGACTCCGGTAAAAACCTCAAATTGTGGTAAAAACCATAAGGACTACTTTATAGCTTGGTTTATTTGAATCCTGTGCTAAAAACCTCAATTACACAGTGACTTCACAACTCAGTTCAACCTAAAAACCGTGCTAAAAACTCCAGTTTTAAAATAACACATGACTTTATATCTCGGCTAAACCTAAAAACCGTGCTAAAAACTCATGTTTTAAAATTACATTAATGACTTTATAGCTCGGTTTTATTCAGAACCGGGTTACAAAATGTGACTTTATAGATCGGTTCTATTCAAAACCGGACTATAAAGCTAGTGAACCGGGCTAAAAAGCCGGTCCTCACAGGTTTTTACCGCAATTTTGGTTTTCACCGGAGCGCACCCCTTTATATATATATATTATAATATATATTAATATATATATATATTATATATCCAATGTGTAATTTATATTAAAAAAGGGTTCAATTCAAATTATAAGGGGTCGGTTTTTTCGGGTCACGGACCGAAAAAACCAAAAATCGAATACTCGGTTTCGGGCCGGGCTTCGGTTCGACCTCCTCGAAAAATCGGGTCATCGGTTTCGACCCGAACCGTTTAGCTCGGTTCGGTTAGGGCCGTTTGAGTCACCCTCATTAATACAATATAGCAATATATACTCAAGATAAGATTTTACTAAATTTTTATCCAATTTCATATAGTCAATATAAAATATATATATGCTTAAAATAAGATTTTATCCAATTTCGTTAGATGTTGATATATTTTTACATGAATTTATCCATGTTTTGTTAAATATGGATATATTATATTATATCCATATATTGATAGAAATCAATTAGCTGAACGGATGTTAATACAAAATTTATTTAAATTTTTAAAAAATGAAATGAAAGAATATATATAGTATAGTGGTAGTTAGGGTTAATGTTTAATCACAAGTTATTTATACGTTTTTCAAATATCAAACGAATTAATATTTAAAAAAAAATGCACAAAAGTGCGGGTATTGAACTAGGTAACAGTAAAGAAATGCGTTAAATGTGGATCCCACAGTGCAGGAGATTACAATGACTCCTGTGACCAGTGCGATGAACTAGCTAAGGTATGAAGCCCTTGTTGCAATGTGAATCTAAAAATTGGGTCCTCGATTGCAGGAGAAAGCTATAGACTATAACAAAATGTCGAAGATGTTGAAAGAGTCTCTTCCCTTCCGAAACTGGCTGCTGAAGGCTGTTGATTCTGACAGCTTTAATTATCAAGCCACTGGAAAGGAAAGCTCAAGCTAAGGTTCGTATATAAACCGAGTAGCTCGAACTCGGTTCAGGTTTGACTCGATGAAAGCCCGATTTGAACTATTTTATTTACTAAATTAGTCAAGTAAGATCACATTTTTAACCGAGTAGCTCGAACTCGGCTAAATTTCGAAAGTGGAGCGATCCTCATCAGAGTTAAAATCTTATTTCTAGTAACGTCTTAACATGGTCTAGTGTACAATATTCACAATACATACGATTTTAACAATTTTTTTTAAAACAAAATTCTTGCGATCATTCAAAGTCTGTGAGATTATTTGTGGCTAGAAAATTACCTCTTAAATATGTTATCATAAAGTCTAACGGCAAGATGCCTTTCGCCTATTGACAAGGCGAAGAGTAAATATTTACACCGAGATCCTTTTCATCTTTTACAACATTATTACGGAATGACCCAAGACAAAAAATTACCTTTAACCTAGGTTTTGTACAGTCACTCCATCTTCAACCCTCACTTCATCTTCAACCTATCAACCTCCACTTGATCAACGTCATTGTAGATTTAGGCATTTGAGGGTGTTTTTTTGCCAAAATCTAAACCAATTTAGCACAACAAAGGTATGTACTCTCATATAATTTAAAAACTTATTTGATTTCGGATTTGGGTGTAGTGCGGACACAATAAGTAAGTTGCGGATTGTGTTGGTAAAAAGTAGTGGTCACCCGAGGAGTAAGGGGAGGATGAAGGGGATTATGGTGGTGAAAGTAGTGGTGACACTGCTTTACATGATTAGCAATGTTGTAGGGGGTTTGAGTGTGAAATTAGTGCTGACACAGCAATATTTTATAATTGCACACTATTTTATTATATGTTCACATCACAATTGTACAAAAGTATTTGTCACGTGAGGAGTAAGACAGGGAGATCATGTTTTGAAAAGTGGGTTACATTTACCAACAGTTGGTTTATGAGTTAAAATTAGTGTTGACACAGATTAGGAGTAGTGGTGACAGATACAATGATGTAACTGCTGACATTCATTCATTGATGACTCTTCTTTTGTGCAACAAACTTTCTTAACAAATCAGAAGTTGCATGCAAAATACCGTATAAAGCTTAGTTATTTAGCATAGAGTCAAAATTTCTAACTATTATAATAACCATAAAGTGTTGGAATTATCATAATAGAGTTATAGTTGTATGCAAATCGGCAAATGTTATCCAGTATGTCTTATACCCTACCAAAACCATTTAAAATCTTAGGCAATACAACTGTTCAGAAGTAGAAGATATTTAGGTAGAATACACAACTGTTTAGGCCCAAATACAATCCAAAGTTTGCAAAAAAAACATGAAATTGTTTTGTAGCAGTTCAAGTAAAATTTAGTTTCTGGTCTTGGATCCCCTTTGAAATCATTTTTGCATAAGATTTCGCTGCCTTCACAATTTCTGTGTGCACTTCATCCACCTCTGAACATACAATTTCTGTTAGGTACTTGACCCGTAGCTTTGAGACATTCTTGAAATTGCCTCTGTCAAATCCACACTTGTACCCTTTCTCAGTCTCAAAGAAGGTCTCCATGTGACACATAAGACATACTCCAGAATGCAAAACTTTCTCTTCTTCAGCCCATGGGATGGGGACAATGGATGTTGGTGCATTTGATACTATGTTTGCCTTTGCTTCAAGTCCTTTTTTGTTAGATATTCAATCAGCATATCTCCCTACATGAATTGGATTATAAGGGATGTAATGTTAATGACAAACTGAGATGATATTGGATTGAAATTAATATAAGTCAAGAAAATCTTAGATATCATTAATAAAACTTTCCAAACATTCGAAGGGGATGAGGGCAAGATGGGGTGATATCAACGATTTGGATAATTTTGTTTTTCAAATTGAAAGCATCTATGAAATAGATCTCTTCGCGTTGAACCCCAAATACAAACTACTCACCATAATATGAAACAGATAGCAATTAGGAATGGAGTTTGTTAACTTTGATCTCAAATTCAAAATTTAGAGAACATTATTCTGGGGACTGTGTGGTACGTACCATGTCTATATCTGTCAAACAAATATGTGGTGCTAATGACAACACAATATCTAGGTGAAGGTTAAACTTCTCAAAATGTCCATTACAGGAGCCGATGATATACTCTTCAAATTAAACTGGATCAATAATAGAAAATAGTAAATAAACAGATCCATAACAGTAATGACAAAGAATGGGACACATTTTAATTGTAAGATTAATAAGTAAAAATATTACAGATTTGTGGATATTCACAAAAAGCCTTGATGATGACAAAACACTTTTATATTGCTCTTTGTGGTTAAAGACTGTTGTCCATGCATCAATAATAAAACTAGACAGTTCGAAATCATCTTCAATTGTCCCCATGTTAGTTCTCACTACCTCAACAGACTTGTATTTAAATAAAAGTTCACTGCAATGGGAGTCATTATGAAGATGGATTAAATTAAAAATAATCTTTACTTGTAAGTAAATTTACATTAATGAATTTAAAATAAACATAAACTTACGTGCTAGATGGTGTTTTCATTGCTAAATAGGCTTGAATAGTGCGCTCTAGTTCAGAGATAGGATCATCAATATCAACAACACGTAAATAATAAGGGGCGTCTGCAGGAGCCTTTTGTTCATCAGTAGAATCCTTCTGCATCCTTGCGAAGCCCTTATTATTCACGTGTTGTTGATATTGATGATCTATCTCTGAACTAGAGCGCACTATTCAAGCTTATTTAGCAATGAAAACACCTCATAGCACGTAAGTTTATGTTTATTTTAAATTCATTAATGTAAGTTTACTTACAAGTTAAAATTATTTTTAATTTAATTCATCTTCATAATGACTCCCATTGCAGTGAACTTTTATTTAAATACAAGTCTGTTGGGGTAGTGAGAACTGACATGGGGAAACTTGAAGATGATTCGAACTGTCTAGTATCATTATTGATGCATGGGCAGCAGTCCTTAACCACAAAGAGCAATATAAAAGTGTTTTTTCCCCGTAAAGGCTTTTTGTTAATATCCACAAATCTGTAATATTTTTTACTTATTTATCTTACAATTAAAATGTGTGTCCCATTCTTTGTCATTACTGTCATGAATCTGTTTATTTACTATTTTTTATTATTGATCCAGTTTAATTTGAAAAGTGTATCATCAGCTGCTGTCTGTGATGAACAGTTTGAGAAGTTTAACCTTCACCTAGATACTGTGCTGTTATTGACACAACATATTTGTTTGAGATATATAAGCATGGTACGTCCCACACAGTCTCCAGAATAATGTTCTCTAAATTTTGAATTTGAGATCAAAGCTAATAAACTCCATTCCTAATTGCTATCTGTTTCATATTATGGTGAGTAGTTTGTATTTGGGGTTCAACGCGAAGAGATCTATTTCATGGTTGTCTTCAACTTGAAAAACAAAGTCATCCAAATCGTTGATATCACCCCATCTTGCCCTAATTCAGAATGCACCTTTGCATCCCCATTCGAATGTTTGGTAAGTTTTATTAATGATATCTAAGATCTTCTTGACTTATATTAATTTCAATCCAATATCATCTCAGTTTGCTATTAATACTCCCTCCGTCCCACAATAATTGTTTTTTACTATTTATGCACGTTTTCTTAAGAAGCTAAAAACTATTTAAAATATCAATATTTTATTTTTAAATATTTTTAAATAATATCATACATATTACTAATAAGTATAGAATTATTTTAAAAAATTAATTAAAAAATGAATATTTTATATAGTTTTTAGCTTCTTAAAAAGCGTCCATAAATAGTCTAAAGACAATTATTATGGGACGGAGGGAGTATTACATCCCTTACAATCCAATTCATGCAGGGAGATATGCTGATTGAGTATCTAACAAAAAAGAGACTTTAAGTAAAGGAAGACATAGTATCAAATGCACCAACATCTACTGTCCCCATCCCATGGGCTAGCGAAGAGAAAGTTTTGCATTTTGGAGTATGTCTAATGTGTCACATGGAAACCTTCTTTGTGACTGAGAAAGGGTACAAGTGTGGATTTGACAAAGGCAATTTCAAGAATGTCTCAAAGCTACGGGTGAAGTACCTATCATATATTGTATGTTTAGAGATTAATGAAATGCACACAGAAGTTGTGAAGGCAGCGAAATCCCATGCAAAAATGATTTCAAAGGGAATCCTGGGCCAGAAACTAAATCTTAGTTGAACTGTTACAGAACAATTTCTTTTTTTTTTTGCAAACTTTGGATTGTATTTGGGCCTAGACGGTTGTGTATTCCGGCTAAATATCTTCTACATCTGAACAGTTGAGTTGCCTAAGATTTTAAATGGTTTTGGTAAGGTATAAAACATGTTGGATAACATTTGCCGAGTTGCATACAACTATAACTCTGTTATGATAATTCCAACACTTTATGGTTATTATAATATTTAGAAATTTTGACTCTATGCTAAATAACTAAGTTTTATATTGTGTTTTGCATGCAACTTCTCATAGAAAGACAATTGCACAAAAGAAGAGTCATCAATGAATAAATGTCAGCAGTTACACCTTTGTATCTGTCACCACTACTCCTAATATGTGTCAGCACTAATTTTAACCCATACGCTTACTGCTCGTAAATGTAACCCAATTTTCAAAACATGATCTCCCTGTCTTACTTCTCACGTGACAAATACTTTTGTACAATTGTGATGTGAATATATAATAAAATAGTGTGCAATTATAAAATATTGCTACGTCAGCACTAATTTCACTCTCAAACCCCTACAACATTGCTAATCATGTAAAGCATTATCACCACTACTTTCACCACCACAATCCCCTTCATCCTCCCCTTACTCCTCGGGTGACCACTACTTTTTGCCAATACAATCCACAACTTACTCATTATGTCCGCACTACACCCAAGAATAGGTGTAAAGCATAGTTAATACTTTATAATATGAAAATGAGGTACGAAATTGCATAATATTCATATAATTAATATGATATCGGTAAGTTACAATATATCATTATTATGATACTAACAGAAACTAAAAAAAAAGTTTTCATTAAACATATAAATAAATTGCAATATTATTGGTTATTTATCTACTAGAACTACAAGCCTATAAAATTATCAATCTTCCTCCTCCTTTCCATTTCTGCATTTAAAACTTCTTTAACGCACTGCATGAGGTTGTCCTTCGCCTATTCAAACATCTGTTTTTGTTGACCCGGTTCTCTTTCCACCTAAATAAAACATAAATTTTAATAACACTAGGGGAAAAAAATTAAGGATAAAATTTCATTCTCACTTTTGATAGTGCTTCAGCATCTTCGTCTTTGAGTGCACTGCGAATATGAAATTCGTTTGCTAATATTGATCTTCGTAATTTATCATATAATGTATAATGAAGCACAACTGATTCAGCAACTCCAACCTTTGAGCCTCTTTGTTAGTCTCACATGCCTCATCAAGGAGGTTCATGTGATACCCACGGTATACAATCCCATCCAGCTCGTCAATCATTTGGTGGAACCTTGTGCAAAACTCAACAGTGTTACCAAAATCCATCATTTATGGAGGAGAATGTTTTAGAAGGAAAAAAACAAGTTATGATATCTTGATTTTTGTTAAAATTAGTTTGTAGGAAGCAATAAACAACAAGAATGATTTCTGGGTATATATAGTCAATAATTTTACAGTTTTTTTCCTTGTGGCGGTTGGTTAGTTCCCTTCATTAGATTGTTAATTTAAGAAATTGATAAATTATGATATTTTGGTTGATCAAAGTATGGGATATTGTTTTTCAGAAAACGAAGATGGTAATGAATTAGCTTGTTAATTTACGAATTCATAAATTTTTCAGAAAACGAAGATATTAATGAATTCAATTCAGGTGGTGATGATGATAAAGAAGAAGAGTTTGCATCATATTCTGATTTCACGCATCTTTTTTCGAGAGATACAAATTTGGGACTCCAAATCTGCAGTTGTAAAGGGAGCGCGATCTATTGGTAGGAAGAATAGCATGGTGTTGGTCATATCACGATTCAATTTACAAAGTTGTTGGCTTTATTGTAGGAGTTATGGCCAATGTAGGATTTCAAAGGGTCGAGCCTATCACTTCAACCCGACACAAATTACCAAGTTGAAGTGATGGGCTCGACCTAGATTGCAGTGTACATGTTATATACTCAGCACATTTTTTTCTTCTGATTTATACGCATCGATGTTTGTTTAGACATAATATGAGAAACCAATGCAACAAATATTGTGCTTGAAATAAATAAAAAAATACCATAATAATCTGAATATAATGCTAAAAATCAAAAGTCAAGACATCCATCCGAAAAAAATACAGTGATAATTCTTAGCTAGACTATACTATAACTAAGTTAGTCCAACTAATGAAACACAATTACAATTAGCCATCATCCATGTCATCATCGCCATCGGCATCCTCCTTCTCCTCCTCCTCCTCATCATCCCCTACTCCCTCATTCTCATCATCTTCATTGACGAATGCATAGACTTCGACCAAAATAACATCAATGTCGGCCTCTTCACTTGTCCACGCTTTGTCCTCCTCTTCCTCTATATCTCGAGGATACTCGTACCATAGGCATCATATGTCGGTGGGTTTAATGTCAACTGAAATGCCCCGCACACTTAGTTGTATGTGAATCAGGTACGCATCGATCAAACCAAAATTATATAGACTTTGTATGAACAAATCATAGAAATCTAGATTTTAATCTAAGTTACACGTCGTGGCTAATAGTGTTACCCATAATTGCAACTCTTTGTGTATGTCCAGCAAATGTGGAAATAATTAGGATAAATGATAAGGTGACTGCTAGGAGTGTAGTCTCTTTTCTGTTGTCCACGAAGCATTTGGATACTCTACACTATATCAGATGTTGGATGCCAATCTATAGGCATGAGAAGATTCTATCACCTGCCTCAGAATTGACTGGACACGCCCGTACTGGCAATAGACTCTATTTGGCATGTACGACTCGGTTCTGTGCAAACACGAAAGCGTGTCATGGAAAAAAGATGGCTTCAACACACCATGTTCGAAATCTAGACTCAATCCATAATTTTCAAACTATCAAAATCGCATTAACTTAGTGCTAATCTCCTCTTGACCCATCCGGTCCAAATCCATTTGGTATGCAGTCAAATTATCAGCTGAACAAGTTGGAGTTACATCTATCCTCCACCTCATAGCCCCTGATTGGGATTTCATATACTCTATATTCCTCTATGGTTGAATAAAAACATAAAACAATTGCAAAAATTATATTACAACTAATTATTTCGAAGTCTTACTTGCAATAGTGTTTTAGAACCTGCAAGTTGTCTGTAATCTGTTTGAGAAGTCTTCCCCAAGATCCTATAAAGGTGTGCCAATGTTGTTGCGCCCCAAGCGTAAGCATGTATCCTTCTAACATCATAAAGCGATGGCAAGAATTTGTGTTTCTCCGATCAACTATCTTATCACAAAAGATAGTAGCAGATACAAGGTACCACAAATAAGCAGTTCCACGTTCTTCTAGATCTTTCAACATATGCACGTAAACTTGTAAAGTGATAAACTTGATACTGTGACTCTTCATCTCTTCCTTTAGCTCTTCTTCATCCATTTATAGAACTTTAGCTAACTATTCCTTTTGTTGATCTGTTATTAGTTTGGGCTAGGGCTGGGCTTCCGGTTTGTACCGGACCAGACCGGACCAGATATTAGAGTTCGGTCCAAGACCGGTGGACCGTAATCTATAAGAACTTGAACTGCGGATCGGACCAGGACCGGAACTTATGGTCCTGGTCTTTCCGGTCTGTAGACCGTAAAGACCGGTTGGACCGGAACATTACAGCAACCCTAGATCTAAAAAACTAAAAAGAGAAACGAGAGAGAGCGATGTAAACTACTCATTGGCGTCGAAGTCTGGATGGTGAGATGGTGGCTATTGGTGCCAGCGAGCACGAAGTGAAAGAGAGCGGAGGGGCTGGTGTGGCTACTGCCGCGGAAGTGCCGAACGCCCGAAGTGAAGGAGTGAGAGAGAGATGCAAGAGGCGGCTTAGAGGAGGGTGAGATACTGAGATGTGAAACCAAACATGTACACAGGGAAAACAAAAAAAAGGGCACGCATCCAGCCCTAAGTGAGGCCTCTTCTCCTTTCCTTTTTTTTAAAGATAGGATATCTAGTCCAATTCCGTTCCGAACCGAAAATTTCGGTCCAGTCCGGTCCTGGGTTTTGAACGGAAACCGAAAATATTATTTTCTTGGACTACGGACCGGACCGTAATATCCCGGTCCGATCCAAATACCGTAATTTCCGGTCCGATCCTGGTCCGATTCAAATTTTGCCTAGTCCTAGTTTGGGCAACTTGCAAACTTCTTCGACAAAAACGCCATCAATTCTAATTTGAGGTATTCTCCACACATTGTGGAGAGTTATTGTCATCTCACCCCATTTCACGTGAAAGGAGTTTGTCTCAGGATACCATCGATCAACAAACACGCTTAACAAAGGCTCATCAATTTTTTTATGCACACAATGCCTAAAATGTGCCGACCTGCTTCCCAAAACATAAATCCACCATTCACCTTGTCCTTCCTCTGTGAAATCTACTATTGGGTTTTGTTTGTGATGTACCTTCAAAACCCCATGATCTTTCTTCTCATCCTACAAAAACGTTATTAGCTTCAGTAGCTTGTTTAAGAGAGCAATCAATTTTGAACTTTACAATTTACTCTAACTACTAAAATATATAATACTGAGTTAAAAATACTTACAATGGCAATGTTCCGAACTGACGATGCAATTTGGGTATCGTAGAAGATCAACAAATCAGGTATATCTGATCCTCCAGGCCTGGGTCCGTCCAAAACTGGGACATAACAGTCCCGATTTCTATTTATCACCATCGCTTCTTTGGCTTTCGCTTTTCCTTTCTTTTTAATCTAATACTTGTTTCCTTCCTTATACTCCATGTCTTGTTGTACTTGCCACGGAAACGATTGACAGATTATTGCTATCACTTTATGTATCTGATGAGTCATTTGCTTCCTCCACAACATTCTTACACCGTATGCGAACGGAGACATGACAATGCCCTTGATCACGTCTACTCATTTGTAGATTGACAATTTGTTCATGAAGCAAACACAAATTTGGTCATGCTATAAGCAACCACTTTAAATAGTACCAATCAAGGTTTTAACGATCGAGATCCTAGTGTAAGATTGAAGCAAGGCTCTAAAATCAGATCGTAGGATCATAAGATTCTACAAATAAGTGAAAATAAAATAAATGCTAAAATAAAAATAAACTATACCAAACAACTACCTTGATCTTAAAACAAAACTAATCGTTTTCTCCATTAAACAAACTAAGTAACTAGCATAGTCCAATAATAACCACTTACATTCATCACTAGTCAAGGAAAATGTATTAAAAGGTAAAATAATAGCTGCTTGTCCCCACCAAGAACTCCAAAAAATCACACCCCAACTGCTTGCCGCTAATGTCCCAATTTCTTCTTTATTTTCAAGGAGTGGAACTCAGAAAGATTGACAATGAATGAATTAGAATGAGGCTTAGGGTTTCAATTTCAACTAAGGGTCGGGTAATGATTCAAATTTCTACCAATATATTTTGAATTACAAATAAACTACATTCATCTCATTTTTGTTTACCTTTTCAAATTTTATACCAAACGAACCCTAAAAAGTATGGGAAAAAAAACAAATTGGACCATTCACTTGGGAGATGGGCTTAAAAAATACAAATTAAGGGCCCATTATCTTTATTGTAGGCGTACCCAAATTCCAAACAAAAATAACAAATAACATCAATCTGGATCAGAAGCTAGCCTAGGATCCTAGGATCGTAAGATCCTAGGATCCAGATCGGGATCCTAATAACCATGGTATCAATAAACAAAACAATGTTTCCTTAGTAACATTTATGTTTGAATTTCCACATAACATATGTATCAATTTTCCAACTACACTAAGTCCCGACAAACTGTACCGAGCAAAATCAAGAGCCTCGACCCAATTCACCGAGCTAAAAACATTATCTTGGCAATACTCAACGAGCAAAAATACTATACTCGACACAAAATCCAGACTCTTAACCTTGTTTCAAAACCACTCGAAATCCGCCCAAATCTGACATTTTCAGGCTACATTCATCTCATTAATTAGGATAACAATGCCCTAACTACCATGAACAGTAACAAATCACAATCAAAATTTTCAATTGCAAAAGTAATAAAAAATTAAAAAAAAACCAACAGCTCGTTTCACCGAGCCTATATTTTTTGCTCCCCTGGATTCACTAAGTTAGGGCACAAAGCTCGACCTAGTTTACCGAGTGATTTTCCGACATGTAAATCCACCTAAATCGTACATTTTCAACCCACATTAACTTCCATACTTGCAAATACAATACTCCTATAAAAAAAAGAAACTCTCAAAACGACCGAAAATCAATATGATAATTTTCATTTGCCTTTGTTCAAATTGACAGTAGGTTCATTGTCGTTCCTTTGGTGATCGGAACAAGGTGTCAAGTTTTTCTCTTTCTTTGCCTTTGTTGAAGTTGGCATTGTGTTCTTTGTTGTTCTTGTCATAAAAACATAGAGTATTTTGAAAACTCCATTTTTTGTTTTTCCATGGGCAAAAACAAAGAAGACCAAAGCATATCCAAACAAATGGTGAGAGATGAGAGCTCCTAAAGAGGAGCTGACATCGACACGTACATCACCACATAAGGACTTCCGCGACACTAGATCCAAAAAAAGGAAAATTTTGGCCTATTGATTTGGACTTTCGTTGTACTCTTTACGGAGAAGAGATCTCTTACAACACTTGGTGTACCCTTGGTACAACACAAAATTATTTGTGGTATTTTTTAATTATAAAAAAATTATATTTATATATTTTTTTTGATTAAGTAAGAATTCGGCTGGAGAATCCTAGCCGATAGCATCCCGACGGATGAGATCCAGAAGATCTGGGTGAGAAGCCAGTGCCAGTCCGTTAACAAAACGGCCAAGGTGAGCAACCTTGTCAGCCACTTTGTTACCCTCACGGGGCACATGGAAGAAGGAGACATCTCGAAAGGACTGAAGTAGTCCTTTGACATCTCCCATCAGAAGTTCAATTTCCCAAGGGCATGAGCCCCTATTTTTAAGATGATTTATGATAACAAGAGAATCACCTTCAATTTTAATTTTTTGGAAATTATTATTCTTTGCATAAATAACTCCTTCTCTTAAGGCCAAGATTTCCGCGACTATTGGTGGGAGGGAGCCTAAATCCTTATATCCAATTTTCATAGCCTCACCAACCCAGTTTCTTATGATATAGCCAGCAAAAGCCTCTCCTGCCCCATTTACTGCTCCATCGAAGTTTAATTTAAGTGATTCATTGGTAGGTTTTCTCCATCTAACATTCTTTCTACTTAATTTGCGTTCCGGCGTTGCCCATTGACCATTTTTTGAGCTTTTGTCCTCAACCTCATCCATAACGGACTTTGTCCAATTTTCTTTAGAAGAGTATACAAAACGATGAATCTCATGTGTTGACGGCAATTTTGCTCTGTTGAAAGCCATTTGGTTCCTAAAGAACCAAATGGACCACCATTTTATTGCCATGTCTTCTTTCTCCTGAGTATTTAGACTTTGACCCAATTTTGCCATAATGGTGCGACCGTTTCTATCATGAGGAGGAATACTATTGATTATATCAGAACATTTATTCATCCGAAGGATCGGGTTTTGACTAAACCCACAGAAGGAAAACAGATGAGCTTCATCTTCACCATGGGTTCCACAGAATTCACATGTATTTGGGAGAGATGCACCCCTATTACTTAATCTGTCTTTAGTCGGTAATCCATTTTGAGCAAACTTCCAAAGGAAATTTTTAATTTTTGGCATTACATTCACCTTCCAAACCCAAAAGGAGGGGTCATCACCAAATGCATCCAAATTGGAAATCATCCTAACTGCACTAGAAGTAGAGAACCACCCATTTTTATCAGGCCTCCAATATAATCTATCCGGCATCTGGTGAACAGGGAGAGGTAGATCCAAAATTTGTTTGACCCAGTGAGAGTCAAGGACAGTAACGAGCTTTTCCTTCCACCATTTTCCTGCGAGAATAAATTCACTAACCCTTGTATTATCGTCGATGACTGGAATGTCAGTTAAAATGTCTTTCAAAGGCTTTGGAGTAATCCAAGCATCAGTCCAAAATCTGACAGATCTACCATCCCCAATAGACCACACAAGACCGGCTTTAAACTTATCAATTAGTGAGACAACTTTTCTCCATTGCCATGACGAGTTTTTTACCTTTGTATAGTTTAAAATATCATTTTCTTTTAAATACTTATATTTAATTATTTTCACCCAAAAGTTATTAGGTTCTGCAAGAGTTTTCCATAGAAGTTTCATTTGAAGGGCCTCGTTTATAATATGGGATTTTCTAATTCCTAAACCCCCCTTTCTTTTAGGCTTACAGATTTTATCCCAGCTTATAAGAGGTTTGTATTGGAGATCTTTATTCCAGAAAAATTTTCTATTAATTTGATCCAACTCCTTATGGATCGAAGACGGTAGCATAAAACACTGCATTGTATAAAGGGGTTTTGCTGCCAAATTGGTATTAATCAAAATTGATCTGCCTTGCTGAGATAGGGGATTCGCCTTCCATCTCGCTAATTGGGATTTGGTTGTACAGATAATTTCCTCGAAAGTTGATTTGTTGACTTTGCCGTTAATAATGGGGCAACCTAGGTACTTTTCCATAGCCCTGGTATGGGGTATTTGAAGAGAATTTTGCAATAATTGAATTCGGGTGCCAGGGACACCCATAGTTGTTTGGAACGAGGATTTGTGGAAATTCACTTTCTGTCCAGAGAGGCTACAATATTCATCCAAGATTTGTGTAATCCTCTGGCTAGCGGACATAGATGCTTTAGCGAAGACGATGATGTCATCTGCAAATGCGAGAAAAGGAACACGAGGACCAGAACACCCAAACTTGAAGCCAATTTTACTCATTGGAAGAAGAGTCTCAAGTTGTAACTTTCTGGCTAGGACCTCCGCCCCCAAGATGAAGATAAACGGAGAGATAGGGTCCCCTTGTCGGATTCCTCTTGTAGGGTAAAAAACATTAGTTGGGGAGTTGTTGACAAGGACAGAGAAGGAAACAGTAGTAATACATTCTTTTACCCAACTGATGAAAATCGGATGGAAACCAAATCTTTTTAGAATTTCCAATGAAAAATCCCAATTTAGTCTATCATAGGCTTTTTCCATGTCAAGTTTTATAGCCATCCAGCCCTCAGTTCCTTTTCTAGATTTAAAGGAGTGAAAAATCTCATGTGCAATCAGAACATTATCCTGGATAGCCCTATCCGCTACGAATGCTCCTTGGAGTGGATGAATCAGTTTGCCTATAACCTTTTTTAATCTTTCAGTAAGAATTTTTGAGATAACTTTGTAGACCGTAGAGCATAAGCTAATGGGTCTGTAGTTATTAGTTGTACTAGGGTTATCAACTTTTGGTAACAGAGTTATGAAGGTATGATTTAGTTGACAGAGTAATTTTCCTGACATAAAGAAACTTTTAACTGCTTTGATAACGGATGGACCAACTATATCCCAATAGACCCTATAAAATTCTGCTGTGAAACCATCCGGTCCTGGGGACTTATTTTTTCCCAAGCTAAACACCGCACACTTCACTTAGCTATTGAGGAAAGGCTTGATTAGTTCCTTATTGTCTACAGAAGTTATTTCCGAAGAAATTAGATCCAGGAGATTGCTTCTCATAATACTGGGGCCACTTTCGGCTTTAAACCGCTTCTCAAAGTCATGTTTAATTTCAGTTTTAATATTCTCCTCCCCATGGACAACAATTCCATTTGAATTCACAATATGTCTAATGAGTTTTCTATTACGACGACCGGTTGCAATCTTATGAAAATACCCATAATTAGTATCTGTCATTTTGATATGTTTTACTTTCGCCCTTTGGTTCCAGTAAGTCTTGTGAAACTTGATTAAGGCTTCTTTTTTCATGAGCAAATTTCGCTGCTTAGACGCACTACAAGAGTCAAATCGACCAGTAAGACGTCCTTGGATAGTAATCAGCTCTTCATCCACCTCCTTCAGCTGCCGGAAAATATTGCCAAATGTTTTTTGGTTCCATTCCTTAATTTTTGCTTTTAGAATTTTTGTTTTGAACATGAGCTGGAACATCGCGGAACCACCACAATTTGCTCGCCAGGCTTGTTTTACAATATTTCTAAGATCCTTCCTCTTTAACCACATATTCTCAAACTTAAACGGGGCTGCTTTAGGAACTGAACCAGCTAAGAATTCCATAGAAATTAGGCAGTGATCTGAGGAAGAGAATGCATGATGAGTAATATGAGTGTCAGGAAATTGCACCAAGATCTCATTTTGGACAAGTGCCCTATCAAGGCGTTCATGTATGTTATCTAACCCATCTCTCTTTTTTCTCCAAGTAAACCGATTTCCTGAAAAGGGGAGATCAAAAAGTTCACAAGTGTTTTTCACCTCCGCTAACCGTTGAAGACGACTCAGTGAAACCTCTGCGCCACCCATTTTATCTTCCGAGGATGCAATATCATTTAAATCCCCAATAATTATACAAGGAATGCTAGATTCAAGAATTTTTTCATTAATTTCTTCCCAAAAAGCAGTTTTATCCCGGTCCTGCGCAGGAGCATAAACAAAGAAAATTTTACACTTGAAATTTACTTCTAAGTGAGAGTATATAACACAAATGTATCTTAAGCCAAGGTGATCAAGACAAACAGATTCATGAAGTAATTGTTGTGATTTCCACATTAAACCAATACCACCAGATTTTCCGACCGCTTAAGATACATTTGTGTTACATAATGGCCAAAACTTTTCTTCCGGGATCAGGTCTGATTTAGTTTCCATAATGGCTACTAATTGAATCTTGTAGATATTACAATTTATCCCTAATTCTGCCCAAAAGTTGGGTCTCCCCATCCCTCTAACATTCCAGGAACCTATTTTCATTACCCTTATGAGTATCCCTTTCCCTAATAATATTTGACAACCTTGTAATCTCCATGGTGAAACAACAAATATACCCTGAAACAGAACCAAGGACTGCATGAACTTCAGATTTCCTAACAAGTAGGAAAATTATACGGACCTGCTCAATTGACCGGATCTCTACAGCAAAGGAGAGGTGTATTGAGAGTAGAGAAACGTTTAATTGATAAGGGAAAGAAGGTTTCATCACTTTCGAAAAATATTTCCACGAATATAAGTATGCAACTGGAGGTAAACAAAAATTCACATGGGTACTGAACTTATTAAAAGTGTCCCTTAATAAAGGAAGTAAAACTAGATTACATGAGTTAAGAAAAATTGTAAATTTTCCTGTGGAGGGCATATCATGGCTTAGAGTACAGATGGGCCGACAAGACCTGAACAAGTGAGGAAAGATCACGCCCGCGACTAGAGGCCCACTCCAAAGAATGGCCCAGCCAGCGCCAAAGCCCAGTACAGGTTTTAAGAACACAGAGTCCTTTAGGCTAGGTAGACATTTTGAAAGATTATTGCTACCTACTTCAAGATGATGTAATCTAAGAGCATGGATCGGCCATTTAACATATATTGAAATTAAGACATCTTCACAAATATACCACAACTGGCCACTGCCATAATTCATTTCATAACACAATATATTACATAGGAGAACTGACATCCTTAGCTTACAAATGCTACTACAATACAAGATTATAACATCACTTCTACTTTTACTCCATAAGCAAGATACTAATGACCAGACCCAAGAAGACATTGAACAACCTAGACCACACTGACTCCTGCACAAGACTTTATTCCATAAGAGTATGTAACTCCAAGGACTGCAGACGCTAGAAGATAGAAATAGACACCATTGACACTTAATGAAGATACCATGATCAGCAAATTGAAAAGAGGGGTAATCCAGGTTTCCTTTATTCATCACCCACCCAAGCACCCCAAGCTTAGGAGGCTGCCACCACACACCTTTACTCCACATTCTTTCCCCGTTTGCTGCTGCTGCCTCCTATCAGCTTGGAGCAAGCAGAATCACCGTCCTCGATCCCAAGTTTGCGCTTGCCTGACTCGGATTTAACAGGTCCTTCAACCCCAAGCTGCTCAAACTTCAATGTCGCCGAAGGAGACATTGAAGGAGCAACTAGGGGATCACAGACAGCAGGAGCAAGACAAGAAGGTTTACGCAGATCAAGAAGAATAAACTCAGAGGAAGCTGGAATATTAGCAAGCATACGATCGAAATCTTCCTGAGTGAAATCAGCTGGAATACCTCCAGTGTAGATTGCCATGCCAGCATCATCCTCGTAATCAATCATATCGTCATCGTCGGCTTCGTAATACTCGGGATCTTGGAACTCAGCTTCAATAGGAGAAAGGTTCGCATCATTTGGGGTAGCAACAGCAACAGGGATTGGCTCAGCATCATTGCAGTGGAAAGCAGGCTCCACATCCAACCCAGGGTCTTCCACAACAGTAGAAGATACATCTCCAGAAATGGAGGAGGATGAGGTGGAAGACGAATCAGAAGACAACTCAGCATTCTTGCCAAAGCACTTCCAAAGCTCAGATTTTGAGTAACCAAAGGTAGGTGGTGGAATCGACACATGCTTCTTTGAAACTACATGAACCCACGCCCCCTCCGAAGGGCCATCAGGTCCCGGAGCAACAGGGTCCGCAGCAGGGACAGCCCCCATGACACCACCAATAGTGTTGTTACAAACTCTCCTCAAAGGGCAATTCTCAAAACTGTGATCAGCACGGCCACAAGAACCACAGCCTTCGGGAAAATCCTCGAACCAAATTGGGTAGACCTCAATTTCACCCTTCTCATTAACCACCATGACACTTTTGCTTGGGATTTTGGTGAGATCCGTACAAATACAGACCCTTGGGTATCGGAGGCGAGCTCCGTTTGGGTTGAAAGCGGCAACCCTAATGACAGTTCCCAACTTATTCTTCTCAACAATGGATTTGAGGATAGAGTCGGTCACATACTTGGTGGGCAACCCAGGGAATCTCACCCATAAATCCAGAGAGGACACAAACGCAGAAAGGGGATCGAAGTCCAGCTTCCAAGGCCGAACCACCATCAACTGGCCAGCCAAGTGGAAGGGCCTCCGATCCCAAACCTGGTCACGGTCCTCCTGAGTGTCGAAACGTAGTTTGAACCAGTTGTTCGCCAGTGGTACCAACTGGAAGCCAGCAACCATAAACTTCCAATCAAGCTTGATTTTCCTTCTAATCTCCTTGGCCTCGATGGGGTCTCCTACAATTGTTGCAATGAGAGATGTGTTGTTGAGAGAAGAGATATTTTCCTGCACTCCGGACTGGATCACCATCAAATCTTGGACGTCGATCTTTGACTTCTTCAACAGCTTCTCCTGTTTTTTCTGGCTTGCTTTTGGTCCAGCCTCAGAGGAGAGAGGAACCCCCTCTGAAGACAGACCAGAAGCGTTGGTTTTGTGGCCTTTTCGGGAGTTTGTGGTTGGAGGCACGAGAGACTCGGCCTCCAGAGGTTTTTTTCCTTTGTCCTTGGAGGAGGACGCCATTTCAGCAAAGAAAACAAGAGAGTTATTAGTAACTGTGAAAGATTGTTTGAGAAAGAGAGAAGAGAAAGGGTTAGAAGGATGCAGAAGAAGCCTAGACCCATTGTTGTTTATATAGATTTGAAGGAGGAAGATTAAAGGATCGAAGGCGTTGACCTTCATCAAGCCATACCTCACAGTAGATTTCGTGCAACAGTAGAGAAACGAGGATTGAAGAAATCCAAGCAAACGGAGCCAGCCCCTCCACCGCCAGAAGTATAGCCTCCGTACCCCTATACAGTCAGGATGAGGCCAAGGGGGAGGGCGAAAACACGACACCCAGCCCCAAGTAGATCGAATAGACTCCCCCAAGATAGATCTGGCGAACAAGCAAAGCCCCACTTCGTACCGATCTTCTTCACAACACGAAATCCCCCACCGATTATACAGAGGGAAGAAAACCCCTTCCACAATCCACCAATAAGCCAGCTTTTTGGCCAAAAAACTTTCGATTGGCAGAAGATCATCATGATTACTTGTAAGATAACAGGTTTTTGGGGAGATTTGACGGAAGAGGGGATCCAAAAGGACGAAATTTTGAAGATTAGGGTTCTTTAGGAGAGAGAGAAAGGTACTTTGGGGTTTGCAGACGGGAGAAGGTAGGAGAAGCGCGTACAGCGCGTACTTTTTCTCCATTATCACATTTCTTGTCGTTCAAACAATTAAAACAAAAACTATATTTATATTGTACATGTTTAATAATATATATTTGAATAATATTTTAATATAAAGTAATGTTTTAAAAAATATTAAAATTAGAAGAGTCATTATGTTAGAATATTAATTATAGTAATTATTAAAATATCATTTTATAAGAAAAAATTATGCAAATATATATTATTAAATATATACAATATAAATATAATTTTTTTATAATTAAAAAATATCACAAATAATTTTGTGTTGTACCCAAGGGTGCACCCAAGTGTTGTAGGAGATCTCTTCTTCTCTTTACATTAGATTTAGGAAAGATTTTCGATTTTGTATTAATATTTTGGTGATTTTAATTAGGCGACTATATATGGAGTTTAGATCTAGGGTTTATTTTGAGAGCTTTCCTCACTTCACCCTCTTCGGGTTCATGGGGAGTTTTATTATGAATTAATGCAATCACATTAATATAAAAAACCAAATGAAAATCATGAATGCGGCGTGTAATATAGTAATAGATTATTAGTATATTAGAAATAAGTTGATCTCGAGCTAAGCTTGACTTTAGACTCGTGTTTAAAAATGTATTTATACCGTGTTCATATCTAACTTGTTTAGTAAATTTGAACAAATCCGAATTGAAATTTGTTCGAGTTGGGCTTAAACTGTGCTTGAATTACTCATCTCATGAAATCAATGTACTTCCTCTTGACATAGTAACCTACGAAAGTTTTTGTAACTCCCACAAAATTTGAACTAAAATTGAACCAAGCCAATTTAAATCGAGCTACTTTACTTGTGTAGTAAAGTGCATGAGTCAAGCCATCTTTATTCAAACAAAGTCTAACCCAAGCTCGAGCTACTCGATTCCTATAACCACAAAGTTATAGCAAAGGAACAAAAATGCCTATCTTAGGTAACATATACTACATAGCATGATGTGCTTATCGATCATTTCATTCCCAAAACCTTGTTGGCAATGTTTGTTTCTATCATTTTCGTCTGAGCTTTACAATAAAAGGCATAAAGCGTTGTCGGAGTAAGTGTGTAACTCTACAGTTGTCGATTTGGGATTTCAACGAAATAAGCCCTTCCATAGAGCAACTTATAAGGTGAATGGTATTGGGGGCGGGTGCGTAACGGGCGTCGTGGACACGGTTATGTTGCCTAAGAGTACACTTGGGGCCGCTGTGTCCTCGATCTCCACGGGATTAACCTGCATTATCCTCTCAGGCACAACCTTATCACCATCCACCTTTGCGAGCACTTCAAAGTGCATTCGTACTGACTCCGGCTTTGTCCTCCACTCTGGGAAGCCCTCAAACCTAACTCCATCGTCTCCCTTCTCCAGTGTCTTCTCCACTCCAAAGCCAATTTTCAGGAATGTCTGAGCTGATACATCTGCTCTTAGGACCTTAAAAGAGCCCTTCTGGTTTGCTCTTGGACCCAGAACGGAGGACAGAAGCTTCTCGAATCCAAGCAGGTTAAAGTTTGACCCGTTGATGGAAGCAACAGGCCACAGTGTAGTGAACTGGGTAGGGGTAAGAAGAGATGGGGCCTCACGCTGAAGATCAAGGGCAGAGGAAGAGGTCTTGTCTGAGCCTCGATGCTTTGATTGAGAGGATAATTCCACTAGACCAGGCGCAAGGCGTCTCAGCTTCAGCTTGGTGGAAGAAGAGGGAGATAGTGAGGATGGTGACGTGAGAGAGGTGGGCCCGACGATGCGAAGGGATAGGAGTGGGGTCCCTTCAGTACGGGAAGCATGTCGAAGGTGCTCAGCCAAGGCCAGAAGGCCCGATGCAAATCCATTGTCACTCATGTTTAAAGGAAGTGGGAGATCAATTGGTTGGCGCAAGCTCACAGATCTTGCACCAGTAACAGTTACCACAGCTCCATCAGCTAGGATTACTTTCCGTAATACACCAGCATCAATATCATGCTGCATTATAACACCATCAAAAGCAAAAAATAATAAGAAATGAAAGCCAATAAACAATTAAACTGTCAATGCCAAAAGATAAATCACCTATGAATTTCAATCTGCTTGCTTGAGACGAGAGAAAGTGGTTTATGTTATATTTTTATTTCAAGTTCTCCATTGAACTTCCCAAAGACTAGGACCTTTAGCAGAACAAATCTCCTAGGATCCACAGTATATCAAGGCATAACACGATCCTAAATCCTAATAGAATTAGCTATCGTAGAACTGATGCTTTTTTCCTTGTGCACAAAAGCTAAAGTGATAAGATCAAGTCTGAGACTAATTGTATATTCACAATGTCTATTTAGACAGAACATGCTAGCTTCAATCTAGTAAGATGGATATGAAATGACTTATGCTATCTAATTTGGCAAAGCATACTGGCAACAGACATGGAAGTTGAACAACTCCTAAAATTATCGAGCAAACACATTATAAAAATAAAATGAACTAAATTGTCAAAATCTAGCTAAAGCGATCATAGTAAACCATAGGAGCTAAAACTTTCAAATTATAATTTTAAGTAAGAATTATAATCAGAGTAGCAGCAAAATACCGGTAAGGAAAGTCTCATATCCTTTGCATCCTGAATCCAGATTTCCATAGGACCTGCGAGCTGAAATGGGGCCAGAACAGGCGTGAACGCATCCAACTTCCGACTCTGAACCAAAGGATAATCATCTTCTGACTTCACCTGATCTTCAACTCTGAATATAGGCAAATCCACATATTCCCACCTATCTACATCCTCCAACAACTTGAAAGGAAGCACCTTATTGTCAACTTCAATATCAAACTCGTATGCCACTGACTGCCCAACCAAGGCATCTCTCACATCAAACCCAGAAACCTTGAATCCATCTTTCTGAAACCCTAACCCCTTTACTATAGCTTCCCTCATATCCTGCAAAGCAAAGTGGTCATAAGATATTGATCTTCCACGAAGCCCATAAATTGCATGAAATTCAAACATTCAATTGCAAAAGCCTATAATCTTGCCAAATCTAACGAATCAAAGGGATGTTAAAATGCCACTGGAAACGAAAAAATAATCCACCTTGTAATCAGGAAAAAAAACGAAGCTTTTTTTTCACATGAAGAAAGTCCTCAAGAATCAAATAAATCAGGCGGCGATTCCGCAGAATCAATTGTCAAAGGTTCAATCACCCCCCTTATAATCTTAATTTGCAACAAATAACGTCAAAACACAATCAACAATCTCCAAAAAAAAAATCAAAAGTTAACAATTAACTAAAAACAAAATTGTTCAGAATTCATGCAAAAAGGAAACTTACAGAGATAGCCTTTGGATAAGGAGGATTCAAATCCGGCGACGAGATCATACCCATGGACGGCGAAGAGCTCAAGAACAGGGAGAGAAAAAGAAGATACGAAAAAAATTGAACGATTCGGAGAGAAGCCATTGGAGAGAAACAGGAAAAACCAGAGTTGTGATTCACGGGATGGAATGGAGACGGGAAGGCAAAAATCTGGATTTGTCCTCAGAGGCTGAGACGGTGAGACCCGAAGGAAGGGGACGGGGGATTTCCGAATTAATCTCGAAAGCTCTGGAAGTAACGTTACGTAGACATTAACAGGTGGACCAATCAGTAGCGAGGACGGATATAATAGTCACACATGATTGGTCCAGCTGTAATGAAAATTAGGAATTCGTTGTTAAGTTCTCCTTTAAAAAAAAAAACAAATTTGACAAGTAATTGTATTGATAAACCGAAGTAGGTCGCGCTATCTTTTACCAAAATAAGAAAAAAGGGTATTAGAAGCATTACTATATAAAGGAAAATTAATTAAAATATAATAATATATCTAATTAAAAAAGGGTGTTGCTATATACACCGCAAATCCGGATTAAGGATTTGCACGTACTTAAGGACGTGCAAACCTTTTGACTAATTAACATTTAAAAAAAATTAATTAACCCCTTTTAACTATATATGCACGTCCTTAAGGACGTGCATGATTTGGGGTGTATATAACCACACCGTTAAAAAATATCATTTACTATTTATATAAGTTTTTTTAGAATTATAAAGATTATATAATATATCAACTTTTTTTATTAATTTTTTTATATAATTAACGTTGTGGCTATATACACCCCAAATCATGCACGTCCTTAAGGACGTGCATGGTTAAAAGAGGTTAATTATTTTTTTTTAAATGTTAATTAGTCACAAGGCTTGCACGTCCTTAAGGACGTGCAATTTTAACCTTGGATTTGTGGTGTATATAGCAACACCCATAATTAATAGGGTAAATTATAGAAAACCCCCTTAAATTACACTTCTTTTCACATAATCACCTGCAAAAAGGCTTTTAACGTAAAACCATCCATTAACCCATTCCGTTAATAATAAACCACCCACTCTCTTCCTCCCGTTAGTAAGCCGTCAATTGATACAAAAATAATCAAACTAGCCTATCTTTTTTGCCTCTTTTAATAGCACCCAATAAAATATAATAAGAGCACCCAAAAAGTACACTTATTTTTTGTTTTTATGAGCACGCTGGACAATAAGAACCCCTCACTAGTTAATCTCCTGAAAATAACTGTTAGAATATAATAATAACAATAACTCTTGGGAGGTTACTAAGAAACAGGGTCGTTCTTATAATGTTAGAGGCTCCAGGGTGAAATCAAATTAAGGGCTCCTACAGACAAGAACAACTTACAACCAAAACAATATACTTTATCCACATATTTAGAGTAAACCAACCATTTTCTATCAATTATCTCACCATTGCACCATTGAAGTTCGGAAGCTCTCTCCTCTCTCTAGTTTTCTAGAGAGAGAGCCCCGACCCCAGCCTTGGCCATTGTACCTCGGCTTCGGCCAACTAAACCCGACTCCGGCTGCCCCGTGGTGTCGCCATAGCCTCTCTCCGGTGTAAATGGTACCGTGAACCCCTTGGTCTGAGTCTTCTTGCTCGGATCGTTGTGATAATCCGAAATTGTGTTGGGACTTTTGTTGGTATTGGGTTAGCCTCCCCAATTCTTCATTTTCTCCACCTAATGCAAGCGTAATCCCTCCATATCCATGGTGCGAAGGTTTTCGTGGCTTTTCGCAGCCTTACACCCGGTAGTATGCCGGTCAGCAACTATGGCGGTGGCGGCTGGGGGTGGCGCCTTGGGTGTCCTCCTCTCCTCCACTTTGCCGCTATGAAATTCCTCGTTGATCTTGATCCTGTAGTTAGTAGACTTGTTTGTATCAGTTGATGTTAAGAAGATTCCATAAAGTTAGTTTTAATGGAAGTGAAGGATTAATTACCTCGACCTTGTTTTATTGATTGAACAAGCTGGTTATAATGGTCATCTGCGGATACCAAAGAAGTCTCGAATGAGCAGATTTTTGGCATCATTTGCAAAGGGATGTCTCCCATGTCCTAATCTTGGTGTCGACGTGAACTCCGCCTTTCTCCCGATATCCCTTCCTCTCTCCGTTATCGGTTGGTGGTTGGTGGCAGCCGGTGAGTTGGTCGTCCCTCTCCTCGCAGGGTTGGAAAACCTGCTTCACTGGCTTCAGGCTTTCCTAGGCAGTGCAGCCCATAATATGGGCCTAATTGTTCCTTTGGGCCCAAGGTTTTTCCTTGGACTCAAAGATGCCCGTTAAAAAAAAATTCATATTCATATTTATAAATATAAATATATATATATTTTAATCAAAGTTAATATATAATTATTTATATATTAATAGTAAAAGCTTTTGTTTAAAATCCCGCAAGGGTTTCAAATCCTGCTCGTATGGGCGTGTACTAAATCCTATCAGGGTTGACTGAATCCCAATTGGGTTTTTGTGTGCCCTTTACTCAAGCGGTGTGCGGTTCTGTGATGGCGTGACTTGGCGATCTTTTCCTTGGATTTTGTTCTAGCCGTCGGAGTCGGGATAGGTTGGGGTCATGGTAGTGTGTATCGCGGCGTCTCCATTACTCGACTTGACTGCTTCCCTAGAGTTTTGTCCGCACTGCCCACAGGATGATCGGTCCTGATGTATCAATGGCCTACGGTTCTGCTTCAGAGTGGGGCTTGGCTTCATCTATCATAATCTTCGGCCGCATCCTGTTTGGTTTAGGTCTTCTTAGTTTCATTTGTTATTGAGTGCGTTTGTATGAGTTAGCACCGATGTGTATTATTGTTTGTTATGGTTTTTTTTACGGTTCTCCCGTCTACCAGCTTGATCGACCTTCAAGTTTCAGATATGTCTGAAATCAAATTCTTACCTAATCGAAAAATATTATCTCACCATTACTTAGCTTTCTAGAATAATAAGCATATAAAAAATGTCTAGATAAACTATCTGAAGGAAACACAAGATTCATTTCTCTTCTAGGTCCTTTTTTCAACTAAAATATCTCTTGCTTTGTTAAGGTTATCCCAAATTCTAGGATCATAAATATCGAGAGGAGGGATAAAATGTTCATTAGCCCTTGTATTTTACACAAGCAAAGTAGCTCGATTCATGAAAGTAGCTCGATGGTTGCGACACTGTATGTTTGTATGAGAGGCTTAGGGTTTCAATTTAAATCCCTTCCCATTTTCTTCTAGGTCTGTTTGTATGATAGGAGGGATGACACGGCGATGGTTGCGACACTGTACGTTCATGAAGAAAATGGGAAGGGATGACAGAGGCATTTGAAATGGATTCAGATTTCAGGGTCTCGAATTGGATTCAAGTTTTAGGGTTTGGATTGGTATTAAATTGGATTTAGGTGTTAGGATTTCGAATTGGTTGGATTTAGATGTAAGGGCTTTCATTGGCAATTCGAGAATTGTGGGTTCCAATTTTAGGACTTTCAACGACGCGAATCGGCGGTAGCCGCCACCATCACATCCGTGGTTACCTTCTCCTCCTCTCCCTCCTCCATAGGTGTCATCATCACCATACTTGATCTCTCCTCACAAGCTTTTTTCTGTCTAGAGCCTCATGCTCTCCTCTCTCTTTCTACCTGTTCTATCTTAGTTTTTTTTTTTTAATTTTGTGAAAAAATAATAAGGTGGAAAATTGTTTGATGCCACTTGTGTTTCCGACATGCACGTGGCAAATTCGGTGGAAATCTTCACGTGATATTTCAATCGTATTATTTTATATGGTGATAGTTCATATATGAAATCTTCATTTTTAAAGTTCATATTATTTTTTTAAATTGAATTTAGGTGTTAAGGTTTTGAATTATGATATATTGCAGGGTCACATTCACTTGCACCGCTTGAGGACGATAAAATTCACTCAAGTTAAAAGAATCATCAATAAACCAAGCAAAAACTTAGATAGTGCCACATTTTAGGAGAATAAAATTCACTCGAGAAGAAAAAAATATGGTTAGTAACCAATCATGCTTGTAAAAGATAAAATTCACACGAGGATGAAGAAAATGTAATAGAAGAAAAAAAAAGCTCCATTAAAACTCCGAAGTAAAAAGGCTTAGTAATTCATGGGTGTTTATGACTTTTTTTAATTACTAACTATTTTTTTTATTGCTTAGTACATTATAAATGCAAGCATTCCCTTAACGTTTAAGTAGCTAGGCTTCTATCTAATGAGTATGGAGGATTGATGTGGGTATCATAATGTCATATCTACTTTGAGCTTAATTGATAAATACTCTAGAAAGTCATGGTAACCATAATGAAGAGTGACCATTCATATAAATATCTTTGTGTTCTTTGTTTGTCCTTTTAAAGTTGTGGTTGTCTAGTGAGTAGTTTGCTAGGGGATAAGCAAGATTCAAACATGGGGTGATTTGAAAACATCTATTTTAGACTAAGTTTAAGGTTGCATTTACATATTAGTTTAGGTCATTTTCATGCATATTAATCATATTTTATACTTTATTTATTTTATTTTGTATTTTTGTAGTCTACAACGTGTTTTTATTTATTGTAGGCATTTTGAGACTCATATTGTGGAAATTTGAGAGTGGATGTGGAGCGACGAACATGATTGGATCAGACCTGAGAAGCCAAGTAGCTAATTGCGAAAACTGCTAAATTTGGGAGTTGTCTGATGGGCTAAATTTATAATAATTGGGTGTTGGGCTAATTTTTAATTCTTTAATTTTCTTTAGTTTGGTTTTGGTTTAGTTAGGTCGTTCTTCCTAATGTGTTTAATTACTCTAATTGATTTCATAATTGATTAGAGTCTTTATTAGAATTTGAAACCAAAAGGTGATAAGACTAATAGGGTAATTAGATAAGGGTTTGAGGTCGGAATGTGATAACTTACTATTGGAACCTTAGGTTTGAACTTGAAATTTTGTTATTGTAAAAGCTTTTTAGAATTCCTTGTGGATTAATAACTATTGTGGAAACTCTAGATTGAGGCTATATTTTATTGAGTGCTAAAGCGGATATTGATACAATTGAGGTCTAGGTTCTAAGAGTCTAATGAGTTTAAATTGGTTGCTTGAGACTGCAAGGAGATTGATAATCAATTTAGGCATAATTACTTGAGTTTGATAGGAGATAGTAAGTATATTAAATAACTACCTTGAACAAACTCAGGCAAGGTGACACGAATATCGGTATTAACCTACTAAAGCATTGTTGTGGTGATCCTTTACCTTATAATTTCCTCATATCTATTGTGTTTTAATACCACCTTTTGTATAGTTATTTATTATTAGTTAGTTACTGTCCATCCATATAAATATTCCTCTCTTATTTTCTTAGCTTAGTTAAATCGGTTTAACGATACAATCGATACTACATATTCCATGTTATTCGACACTCGACATACTACAACAGTACAACAATACCACATATGCTTGTGGGGGTAGGTTTTAGCCTCTGTCAGGAGTTCATTCTATTTCAAGGTTGGCGTGATGCACACAAAAAGTACGTGGACGTGAATCCAAAATTGTACTGTAGGGAGTTTTATTCAATGATCACCATTGCTGATGAATGTGACAAGCTGCTAGGTCGTTACGTTATTGGAGGCAGGAAGTATTGCTTCACCTCCAAAAATCTAGCTAAAGTGATGGTGGTTCCTATGATGGATGTGAATGGGAAATGGTCTTCTAGTGTCTCTAAGGGGTAGACCATGAAGAAGATAATTAAATTAAAGTAGATTTCATTCGGTTTTTTAATCATGATGTGATGGGTATTACCAATCAAGTCCTACATTTCTACATTAAAGAAAACTATTGGCCAGAGGGAAGAGAAAGTCTAGTATTGGCATCTTGAACGCGATCATTCTAAAGAAGATGATCAAGAAGCAGGGCCGGTCCTACTGTTATATAGGTCCGGAGTAAACAAAATTTTTGGGCCCTAATAATTTAAAATTGAATTAATAATAAAAAAAATAAAAGCTACATTCTAGCAAACAAAAATATATTTCAATCACTAAAAATCCATTTATTTTCTACAATAGAATACTAACTTTCATCCATTAACAAAAATATGTCATTTACGAGTCACACATATTTTTTCAAGAAAATTGAAACTACTTAATATATAAAATATTATTTTTTTTTATAAAAAAAACACAATAAAAAAGGATCGATACAATAAGCAAGTCCATAAACACGACAACAACAAAACTAATTGACAGTAATAATACTACATGCCCAAAGACTATAATTTATATGTAGTTAATAAGAAAAGGGGCAAGGAAATAAAAAATTAAAAATAAAACATATCATCACGGTTTAATTTTAGAATAATTTTTAAATAGTTTTATTAAATGTTATAAATTATATGAACCCAACCCGGGCATCTTGTTTCTATACATTTGAAAATGGATGACAGGTGAGTTGCTCTTAATTTCTTACTGCACGTTGTCTATTGTTATTTAAGACTTAGTATAGCAATGTTGATATATCGCTACTAATTAAGTTATGGGCCTATTCTGATTTTTTTTAAAAAAAAGAAGTAGAAGAAGGAGTTATGGGCCTATTAAATTGTTTAGGCCTATTATCTAAAAGAGAAATGAACTAAAGAGATATTTAGGCCTAAAAATGATGGGTTAAATGTAACATATATACACAGATTTTTTTTTTTATTATTGGGCCCCAAATTTATTTGGGCCCTGGGCCATCGCCCAGCCTGCCCTTGCCTCTGGGTCGGGCCTGTCAAGAAGGGGAAGTTGACTTTGTCTAGAATCATGATGAGGTGTACGGAGCATGTGAAGGCAACATTCAAGCATACTCTTCCATTTTGTGGCGCTATTACTAAGGTTTTGAAGGAGGTCAAGGCCTATGTAGAGCCTAAGTGTTAGGGATGCCCCTAAATCTTAAAGGGTGTGTTAAAGATGGTGTATTGGGATGGAGCTTCTTGGATAAGAAGAGATGAATAGGATGTTTGTTATGACGAAAGAACAAATATTCAAACAAATAAGATCCACGCACACAATTTATCGTGGTTCATCAAATTGGCTACATCCACACTGAGAGAATTCATTAAGAGTTTTCCAAAACCAGACGAGAATTACAAGATGTGCCACCCATACTAACTGATAAACGATAAACCTATGAACCTAGAAACATATAATATCGTTACTGAACTACCACTAGCCCCTTGGACCCTGACCTTGTTGATTAGGGCTTAACCCCCAAACCCTTTGAACCTCTATTGGTCGGGGGCCTGCCCTCGAACCCCGGTGGTTACCGGTCACTCAATCAGAACTCAACTTAATTGTGTTGAATACTTTTAGGGTTTTGCCTATAGGAGATTATATAGCCTAAATAAATCTAATCCTACTATAATATTTCTATCAATAAATCATAAATAGATAATTCTAATTCTATCTAAATTAGGCCTATTAATAAAACTCAAATCTAAACCAATTAGTTTCAAAACATCCTAACAAATGTCCACCTTGGCTTGAATCTTCATAGATGTACCAGACACATTTGACAATGCTTTGATATACCAGAATCCCCACCTTGACTTGAATCCTCTCAGATGTACCAAATGTGTTGTAACGCTAGACGTACCAGATGCAATGTAATGCACTGCATTACATTACATTCCATCTGCTACATCTACAAGGCACACTATAATGGTGGAATGCGCCTTCCCCTCCAGATTGGCTATCTCGGCGCTTTCTTCATGCTTCATCCACAGTTTTCTCTATAGGCCATGTTGCTAAAGCAAAGTCTGCATCTTGATCTGCCACAGATTGAAATCGATGCTTCCAGTAAACTTGTCAATCTTCACCATAGATCCAGACATCATTCTCGGCGGAAATCAACAACCAAAGCTATGATACCAGTTTGTTGTATGACCATATCATGTACCCTTTCACACCTATACCATAGCTAATAAGACTCTCTTCTTAGCTCTTGGCTCTAGCTTACCCTCATCTACATGATAATTAATAAGTAGTGCACCCAAAAACCATCAGATTCTAGTAATTAGCAGCCTTTCCAGTCTACACCTCATAAGGTGTTTTGCAGTCGATACTTGTGTGTGGGCTCCGATTAATGAGATAACAAGCCATTGAAAGTTCTTTTGCCCAAAAAACGTCTATCAAGGCATGAATTGGAAAGCATACACTTTGCTTTCGCCAGAAGTGTTTGATTTATCCATTCCGCTACACCATTCTGCTTGCTGTATATCTGATCGTGTGATGCCAAGCAATGGCCTCATCTCTGTAGAACCCATCAAACTCAGATAAATAGAATTCCATGCCATTATCAGTTCATAATTGACGCACACACTTTATCGTGGTTCACCAAATTGGCTACATCCACATTGAGAGAATTCATTAAGGAGTTTTCCGAAACTAGACGAGGATTACAAGATGTGTCACATACCCATACTAACTGATAAACAATAAACCTATGAACCTGGAAACATATATAGAATATCGTTATTGAACCACCACTAGCCCCTTGGACCCTGGCCTTGCTGATTAGGGCTTGACCCCCAAACCCTTTAGACCTCTGCTAGTCGGGGGCCCTGTCCCCGAACCCCCAGTGATCACCAGTCACTCAATCAGGACTCAACTTAATTGTGTTGAATTAAGTTTAATGCTTCTAGGGTTTTGCCTATAAGAGATTATATAGCCTAAAATAAATCTAATTCTACTAGGGTATCTATCAATAAGCTAAGGCACAAATAGATAAACCTAATTCTATCTAAATTACGTCTATCAATAAAGCTCAAATCTAAACCAATTAGATTCAAGACATCCTAACAATGTTGAATCTTCAGAGGAAGAGGTTGAGAATGAATCAAAGGAGGGCAGTGGCCTTGTCGCTAGACAAAATGACTAGAAAGATGCTTTGAGGATGGTGAATGAAAAACTTAAGGTTAATTATTCTGCCATTACATTACATAGTAGTTATCCTTGGTTATAGACGAGCTAAAGAAGTTGGGAAGAAAGTTGAAGCACTTCAGTCTAGGTTGAGTGAAATCAAGTCTACACTGGCTCTTAAGATGACACATGACCATATCTCTCTATCATCCAGTTTCTTTATATCTAGTTGTTTCTCCTTGTTAGTTTGTTTTATTGATCATGCTTCCTATTATCTTAAGACTTACATGTTTTTCTATGTGATGTGTAGTGCAAGCCAGATTATTCAATTATATAACTGCTTTTGTGAGTTTATTGCGTAATATAAGCAGAAGTGTTAGTCGACGTTTCTAGGTGTGCTAGCTTAACACCACTCCAAAGAACTTGTTATAAAGACTGAATTGTGATGTGTGATCATGGTGCTTTTACTCATATTTATATTTTGATGCATAGTGATCATGTCCATCGTAGAGTACATGGTCATCACAGACGCTAACCGATCCAACATTACATCTCAATCTCCCAAAGTGGTCAATCTTCCTATCTTGGTGACCGTGATGATTAGAACTAGATCATCACTTTAAATAATTAACTTCTTGATACTTAGCGCGTGTTTGGCAAATTGGAGTTTTTTTAGGAGTTGGAGTTTTTTTAGGACATGGAGTTTATTTGGTGTATTATGAAGATGTGAGAAGTGAAGATTTTTTTTAAAAAATAACCTTGTAAAAGTGTTTGGTGGTTGTAAGGTTTATAAAAGGTTATTGTAGTGAAAAAGTCCAAAATGCCCTTCATAAGTGTTAGGGGGCAAAAGGGGCAAAGAAAGTGGAGGGTAAAACTGACATCTCAAGCCTCCACAAAAAAATAAACTCCACCTTAACCTCCCAAAGCTAGGGGGAGCAACTTTCATTTTCAACAAAAATAAACTCCAAAACTCCCAAACCTCCACACAAAGACACAGCCAAACACCATGCTCCAGAGCTTCCATTTTTTTTAACCTCCGAAACCTCTTCACACCTACTATCAAACACACCCTTAGTTGCACTACTCTCTTGATCCCTTCCCTTGAGGCCAAAGTTCAATATGCAGGATCACTAACTTGTTCTGTCTCATATACGATGATAAAACTAACAAAAGAGTCGCAAGACTAATTCGCAAAACCATCGAAGTTAAGTTTGAAGAAACGTTGTGGAAGCTGCTTCTAGTGAATATGACGGATAATCTTTGGTTTCTTAACCATTCCCATCTTCTATCTCGCTTTCAACCACACCTCAAGATTCGATGAGGCCATATATAAGGGTTTGTTTAAGTCAGTATTATTATATATTGTTACCAAAAAAATTGTATCTTTGTAATCCCAAATCGCATGCTAGAGGAAAGTAAGAGCATGAAATACGTATTTTGAATATTTGAAGTTATTAGTCATATTAGGGATAGTCATGTTCTCGTGCAGTCTATGACTCATCTATTTTATCATCGAATTTGAAAAGTGTCAATTGAATAAGATATGATTAGCATTCTAATCTACAAAGTTACAAAGAGCACAATGGCTAGCTAGGTACTCCAATTTGAAATCATTTTGGTCGATTTTGAATAGCAAAAAAACGAACGATTGAACGCAGCGAAAGCAAACAGACAAAAAACCCAAAACTCAAGAAACACAAAGGGGACACAGGAGATTGTTTACGCGGTTCGGGTATTGCACCTACATCCGCGGGGCCTCATGAGTCGAGACCCTAAATCCACTATGTAAGATCAATCAGGGTACAAGAAGGGAAATCGAAGACAATATCCTAAGGAGTACAGTAAACAAGGCAACAAGCAACAAAGATCAAAGGAAATAAGGAAACTCCCTTCTAATCTCCATGGAAGTTGCCGATCTGATCCTTCAAGGGTTGAGTCTTGAGACGCCGACTTCAGCACTTGCAAAGGAGCTCCTCAGAAGACCTTGAATATCAAGGATCTCCAAGCCACCAACCTTGGCCACCAGAGAGAGGAACCTTCTGGAGAACGCCGCTAGGGTTTTTGTGGAGGCTTACCTTTCTCAGAGAGAGCACACGTAGGAACAGTGACGTTCATAGGCTTATATAGAGCTGAAGAGGAGCGTCTCTCAACCCTAGCCCAGAAATAGAGACGTTGGAGGGCTACAGATTGGGCCGGCTACAACACACGGGCCACTGGCCCATTAGGTTTGGATATATAACCCAAACCAGATAGACCTAGCAGGCCCGGGTTTAAGCCATGGCCCAATAAGCTGTTAGCCCATATCTCTATAAGTAGAATCAGTCCGTGTGCCTTAAGGTTTACATGTACATATACTTAGGGAGATATCATATCTAACAATTGCCCTCCTAGATCCCTAAGTTTACAAGAAACAGTAAACGAGACTAATACAATTACATAGTTTGGGTCGGATTTAGGGTATCTCGGGTCAGTCGTCGGCCCTTGAAGCCAGAGGCTAAGTGGTGACATCCTCCACATGGAGGAAGTCCCTGCAGAAGATGAACTTCTCAGTGGTCACTATCTTAGTGCCAAAATCAGCAGGGTTGTGTTCACCATCTATCTTTTTCACCTGTACCACTCCCTTCTCAACTTTGTTTCTGATGAAATGGAAACGAACATCAATGTGCTTGGTTCTTTCGTGATACATGGGATCTCTACATAAGTAGAGAGCACTCTGACTGTCAATGTTGATCACTGAAGTATAAGATTTTCTCTCAATCTCTTTCAGCAGACCTTGTAACCAAATAGCTTCTTTGCAAGCCTCTGTTGCAGCTATGTATCCTGCTTCTGTAGAAGAAAGAGCAACTATGGGCTGTTGTTGAGCCTTCCAAGATATACAATTCCCAGCCCAGGTAAACTTGTAGGAAGTGGTAGACTTCCTGTTATCCTTATTACCTGCATAGTCTGAGTCTACATATCCAAGCAAGGGAGTGCTAGAAGCATGGTTAGTGTATTTGAGACCAACATTGAGGCTTCCATTCAAGTATCTTAAGAGATACTTCATGGCTGCCCAATGCTTTTCTCCAGGTTGAGACATAAAACGACTAAGGGCACTCACAGCAAAAGCAAGATCAGGTCTAGAGCATATCATAGCATACATGACAGAGCCAACCACAGCATCATAAGGTATGTTTTTCATAAGCTCAGTTTCTTTAACAGATAAGGGAGTCTTAACTTTGGTTAAGTCAAAGTGCCCTCCTAAGGGCATAGGAGAGGGTTTAGCAGATGAAGCATGAAATCTGTTAAGCACTTTGATCAAATAGTCCTTTTGAGACAACCAAATCAGATTTTTAGACCTATCCCTTTCAATCTGAATACCTAAAATCCTTTTAGCAGCACCCAAGTCTTTCATGTCAAAGTTCTTATAGAGATCCCTTTTGAGCTGAGTAATTCTATCCATGGTTTTGGAAAAAAGCAGAAGATCATCCACATACAAAAGCACAAACAAGGGTTCTCTACCTCTGACTCTACTTATGTAGAGACAAGAGTCATAGCAGCTTCTCTTAAATCCTAGGCCTTTCATGCAAGAGTCAAATTTGATATTCCATTGTTTTGGAGATTGCTTAAGACCATATATAGATTTTTTGAGCAAGCATACATGATTTGGATTGAGGTTATCAATAAAACCTTTAGGCTGATTCATATAAATGGTTTCATTTAACACACCATGCAAGAAAGCTGTTTTCACATCCATCTGTTCAATTTCAAGATTATAAACAGCAGCCATGGCAAGAAGCAACCTTAAAGTTTTGTATTTGACAACCGGAGCAAAGATCTCAGTGTAGTCTTCCCCTTCTCTTTGAGTGAATCCCTTAGCAACTAGCCTAGCTTTAAATCTGGGTAATTCTTTAGGGTTCACACTCTCTTTCAGTTTATAAATCCACTTACTGCCAATAATCCTAGCATTTTTAGGTTTCTCAACCAATTTCCAGGTATTATTTAGCTTCATAGAGTCAATTTCTTCTTTCATTGCAGCCATCCATTTTTCATGATTAGCACATCTTAAAGCTTGTTCAAAGGTGTCAGGAGTGTAATGCTTGATCACATAAGACACAACAAGAGCAAACTCAGCAATGTAATTAGCAAACTTCTTATTTGGAATCTTAGTCCTAGGCTCTCTATCTCTGGTTAACTGATAATCACACAAATTATGCCTACTTTGCAAGTTATGAGCATCAGAATCAAGTAAGTGAGCATCAGAATCAGACAAAGAGAAAGGCACAAATCCAGAAGTAGAAGAAGAAGCACTCAACTCAGCAGAAGCAGAAGCAGAAGTAGAAGAAGAAGAGCTAGGAGAAGAAGAAGAAGATGAGGAAGAAGTTGTACCCTCACCCACTTGATGGGTTTGCTCTTCATCCAAAATAGGGTCCCTGTTCTCATCAGCTTCATCCTCGGAATATCCTTGTGTATGCTGAGAGTTTTCAGGGGGAGGGGGATCATAGAAATGAGGAGTCACAGTACCTGCACCTTTGTTAATACTATCATCCTTGGATGTAGTGGGGTTTAGAACAGATTTAAAGTGAAACTCATTTTCTTTAAACACCACATCTCTACTAACAAAAACTTTATAAGCACCAGGTTGTAAAGCAAGAAATTTGTAACCTTTCACACCATCAGGATAACCAAGGAAAACACACTTAACAGATATGGGATTCAATTTTCCAGTATTTTGATGAGCATAAGCAGTGCAACCAAATGTCCTAAGATGGCTAAGATCAGGTTTTTTCTTGTGCCACAACTCATTAGGTGTCTTAAAGTTAATAGCAGAGCAAGGTGATCTATTTATGAGATAAGCAGCAGTAACAAGTGCTTCACCCCACAAAGAATGTTTCAATCCAGCAGAGATAAGCATGCATCTGGTTTTATCAAGTAAAGTCCTATTCATCCTTTCAGCAACACCATTTTGTTGTGGTGTGCCAGGAACAGTTAAATGCCTTTTAATACCATGCTCTAAGCAATAGTTGTCAAACTCAGAGTTGCAGAATTCAAGCCCATTTTCAGTTTTGGACACTTAACTTTGCAAGCAGACTCATTTTCAGCTCTAGTTCTCCATAACTTAAAAGCATCAAAAGCATCACTCGTATGTTTAAGGAGATAAACCCAGACTTTTCTACTGTAATGATCAATAATAGATATAAAATATCTTTTGACACCCACAGTATCTATCTGAGAAGGCCCCCACAAATCAGAATGAATGTATTCAAGAGGAGAAGCAGCAATGTAAGATGACTCTTTAAAACTCAGCCTAGTTTGTTTACCAAGCAAGCAAGTGTCACAAACATCAAGAGCAGCAGGTTGACAGCTAAGAATGCCAGACTTATGTAAATGATGCAAACCAGTGTTGCCAATATGACCTAACCTATTGTGCCAAGTAGGGGTTAACTCAGGAGTCATAGGTCTATCACACACAGCAAGCACAGGAGAAGCAACAAAATTGCATTCAGTCTGACAAGTAACATAGTACAGGCCATTTCTTTTAACACTTTTCAACAGAACTTTACCATTTTTGCTAACATGCCTCACGCCATGGAAAACATCAATTTGACAGCCAAGATCATCAAACACACTTTCAGATAACAAGTTTCTCTTAAGATTAGGAACCCATCTAACATTTTGCAAGACTCTAATTTTTCCATCAAACATCTTAAGAGCAATTGAACCTATTCCTTTAATAGACACTACAGAATGATCACCCAGAAGCACATCACCCTCATTTATCAATTTTAGATTACAAAACCAATTTTTATGAGGAGTAGAATGCATGGTGCATCCAGAATCCAATATCCAAGCATTTTCAGAATCATAACTAGCAGAGACAACAAGCAATTCATGTGTGAAATACTGATTGGAATCAAGCACAGCAGAAACAGGTTGGTGTGTTTTAGATGCATCATTTTTAGCCTTTTTAGCCTCATCTCTCTTCCTTTTATAACAGTCTTTCTCATAGTGACCAGTTTTAGAGCAATAATGGCATGTAGCATCCTTTTTATCAGGTTTTGTCTTATCACCAGAAGAAGTAGCAATATCTTTCTGCTCAGATTTCTTAGAGAAGTTCTTATTTTGTTGCTGTTGGTTTCTATACCTAGCTTTTGCCATAAGAGCTTCATTTTTAGCCTCTAGTTTTGTCTTAAATACCTTTAAAACCTCATTTTTCTGAGCAATAGACTCTAGTAGACATGGCCACGGGTCCGACCCGCCGGGTCGAGAACCCGGGAGGCATGACCCGAACCCTAACCCGGGATTCCGGCGGGTCGACGGGTTCGGGTCACCCGGCGGGTCGACGGGTCAACGGGTCAGACCGTCGGGTTTGCCACGTGGCAACAAACCGGGTACCCAGCGGGTTTTGCGGGTCGACCCGCCGGGTCAACCATTTTTTTTAAAAAAAAAAATGGTTTTAAACCCAAAATAAAACTTAACCCATCAAGTCTTTCACCACACTTTCAATTTAAGGTTGACAAAACATGGTATGTGGGAAGATATATATAAATATCTTCTTTCTACTCCATCATTTCATCACACTTTAGATGTGGGAAAGAAAAAGTTGAATTGTGGGAATGACAAGTAGGGATATGAGAAGATATATATATAGAGAAAATAGAGGTAGATAGCACACTTTCGATGTGGGACAGAAATATGAGATATGAAAGAAATTGTGAGAAATTGATGTTTCGTTGAATCGAATTATATGATGTAAAATGTAATGTAATTAAAGTATTTGGATTATATGGTGGAATATATAATGTAATTTAAGTCTTTGGATTATATGATGTAACATATAATATAATTAAAGTCTTTACCTCTTAGGATTTAATGAAATGAATAACACATGGTGATGGAACATCATGATACATTATATCAAATTTGTTGGATTAATCTTTCTATTTAATTCAATTGATAATTGTGTTGATCCATTGATTAATCATGAATGTTTTATTTTACTTGCATTATGTTAATTTCTTGGTTGTTGATTTCAAATATAGACTCATCTTCATATAGATATATGATAATCTTTCTCGTTTAAAGTTGAATTAGCCATATTTTGTGTATACATATAATGATGATGTTATTGGATTACCTATTTGTGTTGCATGTTATGAAATGAAAAGACACATTGAAATATTATCCAATAATATATTTCGTTATTGTGCTTGAAAATCCGAAGTTCTATAACATTTTCAAAATAACTGAAAATCGACATTAAGGATACCATACATGTGTAACAACTTTATCAACAACAATATTTGTATTTTTTGAAATTATATCATAAAGACTCCTAACTTAATATCATATATAATGATTTCATAGTGGAACTACCAAATAACACAAATTTTTAAGGTATTGTGTTGAACTTCATACTTTCATGTTACCCGTTCGTTATTTTAATCTTTCATAATTGATAGGTAAAATATTTTTCAAAAAAATAATATTTATATAAAGTGTAGTACTAGTGTTTGTATATGATAAAAATTTATAAGTATGGATTGACATGAAAAAACCGAATGATCGAGATTGAAGATATGATTTAGTTTCTACTTATTTTTGTCCTACATCCCATCCCACATTGAAAACTAGAGGAAAGGGGAGGGGGAGAGTGCTAAGTCTATAAAAGAAGCAAAGGGTGGGTAGGATTTTCATAACATGCAATGCATGAGAATTTATATATTATGAATAAATAAAATTCATAATAATTATTATAAATATAAATTCTAGTTTTTTTTATAAAATTTTTAAATAAAATTTGTTGACCCATTGTGTCAAACCGACGGGTCGACCCGCCGGGTTGACCCGCTGGGTCACGGGTTCACTTTCCCCCGACCCTAACCCTAACCCTTAACCCGAGATGACCCTTCAACCCGTTGACCCGGACCCGACGGGTCATTGACCCGGCGGGTCACCGACCCGACGGGTCACGGGTCGACCCGCCCGACCCGTGACCCGTGGCCATGTCTAACTCTAGGATCTTAACTTTACTCAAGTTTTCATGTCACCACACCTAGCAAGGTCTTGAGTCATAGCTAAAAAACGATCCAGGTTATCAGGTAAAGACACAGAGACATCCATTTTGTAGTTAAACAACCTACAAAGCAAGTTTATTCTACTAGGAAGAGATTTTACCAAGTAGAGTTTATCAAGAGCCTGCCATAGGTCTTGAGAAGTCTTCTCAGTCATTACCTGCCTTACCACTTCATCTGTGAGTCTTATGAGGATCTCACTGTGGGCAACTTGATCCATGTCTGCCTTTTCTTCATTCGTCATCTTTTCAGGGTAGCTTCCAACCACTGCAGGCCAACATTTTTCCTTGATTAGCACTGCCTTCATCTTCAGCTGCCACATAGCAAAATCAGAGTTACCATCGTAAGGTTTTATACGAATAGAAGACTCGGACATGGTTTAAGTAAAGCTATAAAGCAGGAAAATAAAAACTGAAAGAAAAAACAACAGATCTGTAGTGGATCTAAGGTATGCAGTCCCAGAAACGTAAACAATACTGTCCCAAATAGAGTTTTGAGATGAAATGATATCAGGTGTATGGATTTCTAGGGTTTCATCCCATTTTCTAACTAAAAATAGTCAGATGCGGATAGAAAACACCCTAACCCATAGCTCAGGAGTAACCTGGCTCTGATACCAATTTGAAATCATTTTGGTCGATTTTGAATAGCAAAAAAACGAACGATTGAACGCAGCGAAAGCAAACAGACAAAAAACCCAAAACTCAAGAAACACAAAGGGGACACAGGAGATTGTTTACGCGGTTCGGGTATTGCACCTACATCCGCGGGGCCTCATGAGTCGAGACCCTAAATCCACTATGTAAGATCAATCAGGGTACAAGAAGGGAAATCGAAGACAATATCCTAAGGAGTACAGTAAACAAGGCAACAAGCAACAAAGATCAAAGGAAATAAGGAAACTCCCTTCTAATCTCCATGGAAGTTGCCGATCTGATCCTTCAAGGGTTGAGTCTTGAGACGCCGACTTCAGCACTTGCAAAGGAGCTCCTCAGAAGACCTTGAATATCAAGGATCTCCAAGCCACCAACCTTGGCCACCAGAGAGAGGAACCTTCTGGAGAACGCCGCTAGGGTTTTTGTGGAGGCTTACCTTTCTCAGAGAGAGTACACGTAGGAACAGTGACGTTCATAGGCTTATATAGAGCTGAAGAGGAGCGTCTCTCAACCCTAGCCCAGAAATAGAGACGTTGGAGGGCTACAGATTGGGCCGGCTACAACACACGGGCCACTGGCCCATTAGGTTTGGATATATAACCCAAACCAGATAGACCTAGCAGGCCCGGGTTTAAGCCATGGCCCAATAAGTTGTTGGCCCATATCTCTATAAGTAGAATCAGTCTGTGTGCCTTAAGGTTTACATGTACATATACTTAGGGAGATATCATATCTAACACCACATAAGTAGCAGTTCAATTTGATCTTGGATTTTTTATATATAATATATAAGAAAAAAAGTTCAATTCTCTAGACAAGTCTAAAGAAATCGAGAGACTGGACAAGCCAATAGATGGACTAACCATCATGTACAACTAGAGCTGGCAATTCCTGATCCGACCCGAGAAACCCGACCGACTCACCCGAACCGAAACCCGACCGAACCCGAAAATTTGGCGTTATGCATAACCCGAACCCGAAATCGAGCCCGATCGATTTTAACCCGAAACCCGAAGTGACCCGAATACAGACAAACCTGACTCAACCCGGACCCGACCCGAATTTCAACCCGACTCGACTCCCAACCCGACCCGACACTCAACAGACCCGACTCCCAACCCGACCTGAATATCCTTGAATATATATAGTTAATGCTATTTCTAAACAAAATAAAAATTTCATTGATCAAAATGAAAACTTAAAACCATTAGTGTATAAGTGCATTCCATTGATCAAAGTTAAATTTACCATAACTTTATGGTAAATTTGAGGACAGTTTAGAAACAAAATAAATAAGCCAAAGTCCATAGTAGTAACTCAATAAGTAAACACAAGTTACACAACATCACTTCAAGCTAGTTTTAACAACTTGGCATCAAGACTACGAACAAAAACAAGTAACAAATATGCATTACATATTCAATTTAATAAAATTGATTACCCGAAAGTAGATTATATATTGAATCATATTTAATTTTACTAAAATACTTTTTGAAATATATAAATAATATGATTTACATATTCAATTTAATAAAATTGATTACCTGAAAGTCCCGAACGAACATGATTCAACAAATTCAACCCAAACAATTCAAAGTTTGAAACAAATGTAGACCCGTTTCTACTTGAAACCTGAATGAGACCGACCCGAGTACCGACCCGAAACCCGAAAGAGACCGACCCGATTCTGACCGAAAACCCGAATGGGTCCAACCCGATTCTAACCGAAACCCGACCAATCTGAATTTCATTTTGACCGAATCCGACCCGACCCGACCCGACCAAGACCGAAACAGAAATTTTGACCGAGTTGACCCGACTCATCAGTGACCCGACCCGAATGTGATCGACCCGAACCCGACTGAATGACCCGAATTGCCAGCTCTATGTACAACCTAGATCAAATAACAGAAGCAAATGATCGAAAAAAATAACAAGAAGCAAATGACATGAAGGAAAATGCAAAAATAAAGTACATGCTATCTTACACTGTAAACTACAAATATACAAACAAGTGGAACCAACGAATCAACCAGCCAAAAGGGAGACGCTTTCCAACTGCTTTTTTATTTTTGGAGGAAGAAGCTTCAAATCCACTTGAAATCATCGCTCGTGGTTGTATTTGGTTGCATATTTGACCGAAAAATGACCACCATGAACCGAAATCTCAAACCAGCTTATCCTCTAGATTTTTCATGGGAATAATAATCCTTAAAATCCTAACGACAATACTATCGGGAAACAAATGTTATTTTTTCAATAAAACAACCCGAATTTTATTCCCGAATCATTAAATATCCGAATACAATGTCAAATAAACAGGTGTGATTTTTACACCATAAAATTTTACTATATACACCGTATCCCATTTTTTTTTTATTTTTTTTTTAAATATATCATGCACCTCTTAAGTCACAGTGACTCAAGAGGTGCATGGTATGACTCAAGAAGCGCAGGTGTGGTACATATAGTAAATTTTATAGGTGCAAATATTATCGTCACAAAATTTACTATTTACACCCAAAATCCACGTTTTTCTTTTTTTTTTTAAATAAACCCTACGCCTCCTGAGTCATAGACGTGTGACTCAAGAAGGACAGGGTATGTATATAGAAAAAAATAGTTGCGCCTCTTGAGTCACGCAGCTATGACTCAAGAGGCGTCGTGACTCAAGAGGCGTAGGGTTTATTTAAAAAAACAAAAACTTGAATTTTGGGTGTAAATAGTAAAATTTTCGGGTGTAACTAACAACCCCTATCAAATGGGATGTAACAAAATAAATAGTCGACGGCGTAAGTTTGGCCAAGTGGTCGATCTGCAGCCTGATTATAAATCTTCAATGATTTGAATCGCCACTCGTTTGTTTCAACAACAATCAAGAGCTTAAAGGAGCGCAACAAGGTCCTACCACTACATGCTCATGAGCCACAGGCTAAAGGTGAGGCCGGCCACTGCCAGGAAGAGATCCAAATGGATTATCAACGACCTTTGCCGCCATTTATTCTAACGAGAGAAAGCTTAATTTGTTAAAAACTCGATCTGGAAAGGAAAAGAAAAAAAATCACTAGTCTGAAACAAAGCCACAGGCAGAGCTACTACTACTACTAGAAACGTATATGGAGATTTTAAGAGTCTTCTTGTACAACAGCTCACATATAAGGCGTCTTCGTTCTTCGTCTATGTCTCCCGCGGTTGCGTCTTCAGCAAATTCCAACCATTCTTCTCAGCGCTTGCTTGATCATTCCGGCTGATGCAAATGCCGCTCCACGAAACTGCAATCTCCCGAAAATATACTCATTAGTCAGTCATATCTAGATTTTTAACCAAATGCAGTTTCAAAGTTGATTTCAAATGCCAGGGGACCAACAGCTTGGGTGTTTCCAGTACAGTTATCACAATGTTAGGTCTATATCATCTGTGTATAGTATAGTATAGTACTATAGTAGCTACCAAAATGCAAATCAACGAGCAAGGAAGAAACAAAAAACGACACATGTCGAGTGTCCTGTGTATATAAATGCCTAAGCCGGGACCTCCATACCCTTCCCGGAACAGACAGATAGTTGTCAGTGTCCAATTTGAATATCATTTTGAGTCACATGGAGCGAAAAACAGCCCTGTCAGAGAGCCATATATCTAGGGCCTTTCATTATTTGTGAACAATTGACCCAGCTGCTTCTTGGGATGTAGGTCCTTTCAGACTAGATAAGATAAACCTTCACTGATTCCATGTTCATGTGTGGTGGATTTGGCTACTAGTCTACCATTGCTAGTTTCGCGTGCTTTCTTACAGTTTTGGTTTGTTAACCGATTTGTTAATACCTAAGCTAGTAGGTTATCGCTTTCATCTCACTCGTTGGCTTCAGATTGTCATGCTAATTGACCACACCCTAATAGAGATATACATATACATTTTAGTGTTTATATTGTAAAGAACTGACCTTGGATTTGAGAGACAGGATCAGCATGCCATCAGCAGTTGAAGACTGAACTGTATGAGCATCCAAACTGAGACTGTTAACTGCATCCATGATATCCAGTAACAAGAACTCCCTCCAAGGGCACCTCATTTCGATCACAACCTCTTCGTCTCTGATCGTAACCTTCACGTCAAGTGGCATGTTACTGTCAAATGGAGAAACCTTTCTGAGTTGAGGGTCTGCTTCATGTTCTTCGATGTCGCCAGCTTTCCTCTTGTTCATCCACATCTTCCCATCACTTCGGCTCTTGTTGTGATAGTTGTCAGATATCTGCTCCGACACATCCACATGCTTTTTTCTAGCTTTTGCTTCGGATTCTGAATGATTTACACACGACTCTAGCTCTCCCACTCTAGCCTCAAGCTCCTTCAAGTAGTCAATCGCGTCATTGAGGATGGATGTTTTGTCGACCTGCATTTTGATGAAGAATGAATGAAACCAATCTCGGTAACTAAAAAACCTTAGATTTGTTCCTTTTTCAATGCAAGGGAAAAGCTGAAATTACCTTGTTGATTGAAGGAACCAAAGACTGAAGAACAAGATACTTCTCGTTCTCTCTTCTATTCTCCGAGAACCCATGTTGAGTGGATTTGCTTCCGGAATATGGCTTGTAAGGCAATGGTTCCTTCTCATCTTTATTTGGAGGCACGAGAGGGCTTCTTGCAATCATTAATGGCACAGTGAACAAAATATTTTTCAGTGCACTCTGAGGCGATAATGGAACAAAGTGGTTTATTAGGCAATCTTTCTTCCAGGGGACAAAGCTCGACGATCTGTGGCTCCAACTGCAATAGGGTTTTTCCTTAACTAAACTAGGTGAGCTTTGAAGGATAACAGCAAGTATTCTTTTGTAATGCAAATCTTCAACGTCCTCATTTCCAAGATCCAAGGAGCCAAACTTGGTGTCGTTGCAGTCTTGGATTTGTCTCAAATGAAGACGGTCATTTGCATCCTTGGTAATGGAAGTGGTCTTCTTTGTGCTCATAAAGGCTTGTGATATACAACCACTGGAGTTAAAGGAATCTTGAATACATTGGCTAAGATCATCATCATCATTATCACCATCTTCTTCTCCAAAATGCCAGCTTCGAACAGGGGAATTAGCCACGACATCATTCACCTGACCTTCAAACATGGAGTAGTCTGTTGGTTGGTTGATTCTGCAGCATTCATTTGAGCAGTCATCAGGAGAACCCATGTTATTGAACTCATCTGACATGCTCCTGTGCAACTTGTCTAACATGGCCTCATGAAACTTGGTCTCCTCCGCCACTGGGTAGAGGTTCGTAAATGTTTCAGGCTCCAATATGTGTTCATTCATCTCAGTGATCCTTGCACAAAACCGGTCCTCGTCATATTCTGCATTTTGCTGACCGGATGAGGATTTTTCATTGCAAACAGGCTTTGCAAACTCAAGTAAGGAGGTTTTAACATGCTGTATAAGGTTCAGGTCCTCTGACACCTAATATTTAACACAAAATGAATGGTTAGCTTATAGATCAAATTGTGCAGAAGAAAAAAAAGAAGCAAACACTAGAAAGAATTGGGATCTTGAGAGCCATTTTCTAGCAAGGAAATGGTTACCAGGTCTGTGACACCAAGCTCAATCACACCTCCCATATGTGGAAAACATATTACGGTCTGTCAAAAAAAAGATGAAGGGGTTATAAGACTTCAACTTTGGAATCCATCAAAAGTTGTAGGTTATAGATATTTTCAGATACTACGAAGTTTCTTCTGAATAGATGAAGCTTCTTACCTTAACAGATGCACTCTGACGAATTAGCCGGTATCAACAAGTGACAGAGAGAAAGCAAAAGACTAAGTCAGCTTGTTTTGCTGCTAAAAATCTGTTTAACTTGAGAAAATATCCAAGTGAAAATGAAATGGAAGTAACCAAAATAACTAACCTTTGCCAGTAAAGAGCGAGAGAAGTGTTTGTTATCGGCATCTTGAGCATTGCAGAGCCAGACAGATTGACCTGTCGTGAATGCTTTTCCGGGCAAACTGAAGAAGAATGTCAAAACTTATGCTGTTAAGCTCTTAGTTTTACAATGCCATAAAATGCCACTCACAAATAACAACATACACTATGAGGTAAAAGATGAGTGAAGTTCCATGTTTAATATGGTCAAGACCCACCTAATTGAATGATGTGATCTTTATTGTTAAAGATGCAACATTAAGTGTGAATTTAGGAAGAAATGAGTACCTTTGATCAACTTTGAACGTGAAGGACATGCAAACTAAGTAGTACCACTCAAGATCCGAGAGGTCTTCCGGAGACAATACAGCAGGCTTCATACTTCCTGAGTCAGAGTCCCCTTCTAGAAGTGACTCGTAAAGCTCTCTCAGCTGTTCACTTCTCCGCAAACCCAGTTTATCAACACAAACTTCTGCTGCAGGGACTGTCTTTCTCGTCTTGATATCTCCGTTGTAGTATCCATCACCCCACTCCAGTGCCCTATAGAGGAAGCCAACATACTCTCAAGTGTCAAATTAGTAAATGTGGGGCAAAAGGACCAATTAAAATGTCCAAATCAGAGAATTTGTAGATGAACTCATGTTGAATTCGGAAGTTTATCGGGAGAGTTTCCCCAACAGATAAAAGAAGACCAACTCTTGCTGCTAAACTAAGGACTTTATTTGTTTAGAACTTCTGCATAAGCTCAAACAACACATCACTTTTACAAGGCAGATGAGCAAATGCCAACTTCTTTACTTGACTTTATTAAACTAGGCCTTCATTTGTTTAGGATTTCTGTTTCTTCTCAATTGAAAACGGTATCTGCCATGAGAGATGCTGTTATAGAAGTGATTAGGTAAACATCAACTTCATAAGATCACAAAAGGTGAAATCAAATCAATCAAAGCTGTTTATGTGCCACAGTATATGTGCATTTATTGTCACCAGTACTTTATTCTACACCAGATTTAGAATTTTTCCTGGAATTAGCTTGGACTTGTCATTTTTAGGATCTTTAATGCATTTACATGTAAATTCAGTAACCAAATCCCAAACCCATAAATTTTGTTTTGGTTCCCAAATCAGATATGAAAAGCAAATTCATGGATCTCCAGCACAGCCCCACCCAAAATAAAGAAAGGAACAAGAGAATATATAAATCAAAGGTGTAGAAAAGGGAAAAAAACAATACCCTTGTTGTGTTGTTGAGAGAGACCAGAAAATAGCATAGCTCCACTGAACACTCCTAACTGCAACACTCAACTGTTTCCTCAAGTTCTCCACCATTCTTTCTGAGCTCTCAATCCCCATCCAATTCACAGATACCCAGCTATGAATTTTGCTACCAAATCGGGCAAGCTCTTTGCTACCAAGTCAGGAGTCAAACTTAATTAGGGTAAACTTACAAACCCTTAAAATGGAATTTCCACAATCTTATGCTAAAGAACACTAATTGGGAGGAATGAAGCAATGAATTCAAGAATCTAGCAAATGGGTTGCCTTCTACTAGACTGAATATGGCCAGAATAAAATACAAAAAATAAGAAAACAGCTCAACAAAATCTGGTCGTGTAGGTACAAATGGTAAGCAAGAGGGAGAGAGAGGGGTCAGAGAAGGGTAAGGGAAAAGAGATTGTACTAGTGAAGCTGAGAGAGAGGGCCGTGTTGGTGCAGAGAACTGTAATATAAGTACTATATAGCATTTTTTATATTAAAAAAAATAGAGGATTGGGGTTAATAAGTAGTTTTGTCTAGATGCTCTTAAAAGCAGTTCTTTTATACATAAAGGGATGATTTTGGTTCGGAAAACTATACGTATGATAGTCCACAAGGGTTGTTGGGATTCCTTGTCTTTTAGTTAATTAATTATAAACCCACGAGTAATAGTCCAACAAAAAAGCTAGAATTAATCAAATGGAAATCCCATCCGCCCAGTAACTATTTTTTTTTTTACCGGAAAAGATTCAAGATAATAGATAACTAGTAATTTTCCCGTACCTTGTACGGGTGAGTATAACATCTCTTATATGCTTTACTTCTCTATCTCTTCTTCTTATGTGTCTATGCGGATTACTACGTGTTTGCTCTTTTCGTTCATGTTTTGTCTAGTTTAGACTATTTCACAAGTATAAGTCATATGGAAACTCTCTCTCGACCTGATCGGGAAAAGAGAGTGTACAATGAGACCCCCAGACCCTGCTCTAAGCGGGATATACTGGGCTTGTTGTTATTGTTTGTTGCTTGTGGAATGAGCTGCAGAAAATGAATTATTCATGTTTTTACTCGTTTTAAGGTCGTGTGTATTGTTTAGCAAAGACTCTACAACAATAATGGCTCCAACGTGTTGTGATGTGTGGATGATTGTCCCACATCGAAAAATACGGAACCCCGGGCCTTGCATATAAGTCAGTGGGTTACTCCTCCTATTGTCAATTGGTTTTAAGATGGAACCCCGCTGGTCTTGTGTGCTCGGCTTGGGTGCGCATGATGTCCTCTGACGTATGGACCCCCCACGTTATATGGCCCACCGGGATTCATCACAACGGGGTCATTTGTGTAAAGAATAAGAAAACCAGGTGGAAAATAAACAATTGCTTCACCATCATTATCATCACCCTTAACTTCATCACCAATTCGTAGAACCCAATATATATATATAAAAGAGAACTCATTCAATTCTTCTACATCAAAATCAACTTGGCCACAAGATAATCTCATATTCCTAGTTAATAGGAGTACCTACGTACGTGTAAAACACTTTATTTCATTAGATGAATCACGTAACTAATAGAAAATATTTGACCAAATTAATAAATGAAAGTAAATAGCTATAAAAAAAATATTTACCTTGTAATCATGCCATAGATGATATATGTCAGGGTTGTCCTAATTGCGAGTCTGTGGCAATCTTTCATTTTGTGTAATAATGAATCAGAAGTTCATTTTCACTAAGGTGCTTGAAAATTTGATTCCAAAGTTTATTATTTTTGGCTACTTTATTGTTGATTAGAACTTCCAACTTGCCACTACACTTAGAAAACTTGTCAAATAAATGTCATTTATATCATGATCTCTTGCTTGTTTAGTTACATATTGAAATAAAATTTAATAATGAATGGATTACTGCACTGGTTCCCTACCTCATATTCAGATTACAAAGTTTATATCATGATATCTTGCTTGTACAACAGGTAAGACCTGCATTTATTGATGTGGTTCTTATCGCCAGGCTCCTTGCTTCGTATGCAGACCTCACATTCTCGATGTCCTTTGGGAGTTGGCCGGTCCTTGAGCTGCTTCTTGAACCGCACCATCTTCAGAAAGACCGATGTGTTTTCGTTATTCAACCCATCGCCGTTCTTCAGGGCATTGTCTACCAATACTTGCCTAAGCTTCGGGATTAAGGGGTATGTCAAGCTGCAGGGGTCGTCTGCGTATGTAAACATGTACTTGCCGTCGATCATTCAAAGCACGTCCTTCTCACATACAAGGTCCAACCTTGACAGTTCTGATTTCATTCCCAATCCAAGAATTCATAACCGGAAGCAAATTGTAGTGTCGGAATCAATTATTCAGGAAGTTATTAAACCTAAAACTCCTCAATTGCCTAAACTCAAACACACCTACATGGCTACATCGAATAATTATAAAGAGCAACAAATAATGGAAGGAAATTACTAATTAAACGTATGAAGTGTAAAGACTGAGAATTTTAAAATATTATTTTATAAATTATCGATTTAATTACAATTTAATTCCTCGGTTTGAAAATTTTGAAACTCTTCGTCCTCGATCCAAAAATTATTTCATCCTAGTTCTTCCGAAATGAATTCCGACATAAACTTGGATTTGATTAAAAAAAATAATAAATAAATAAATTACTTTCGCGTTAGATTCCGAGATTTGGAGATATAAACTGGATTTCATTATTTATTTCGATTTCGAGATCTCGATTTAAAATTTGAATGAGTCGGGAATGAGTCGAGTGAGTGGGTTTGAGGATTTAATTTCCGGGTGTTTTTTAATTGGGACTTTGGAACCACATGTGATCTTGTTTGTCTTCACCTTCCCCTCTCTTCTGAAATCTGTACTAGCAGCCCACATCCAGCTGTTCCTACCCCTTTTAAGCTCACTAACACCTCATGCCTTCTCCTCTTCCACTAACCTGCCTCCTCCATTTCGGGCAATGGCCAGCTCCCCACGCCAACCCCTACAGGCAGCCCCTTCCCCTTCAGATTTCAATAATAACAAGTCCTTTCTCTCTCTTTCTCCTCTTGTTTCCTCCCCTTCAAAAGCCCCTCCTTTCTCCTACTACTTATGGCCAGCCACCAACATCACCTGACCTTCTGTTCCGGCCACCAAAACCACCAGCAGCCACCACATTCATCGCTATCGTCCACCCCTGAAGCCGAAGCCCCGAGCATGTCCTTCCCTTCCCCTCTTTTCCGCTTGCAACCAAGCCCCACCACCTCTTCGCTCTTCCTCTTTCTTCTGCGAGAAGCACCCAGCAGCCTCACCATCTCCGACGTGCCCATGAGCCACCAGGAGAGCCCCCGGAGAGCCAGAGTCGCCGAGCCATCTTCTTCCTCCTCCTCTTGCTCTGTTTTCGGTATTGAGGTCAGTGATCTCTTTTCCTTCTCCCTTTCACTTCCAGCCTATATAAAGGTCTACTTTTATGACATGTACCTTCGTCCTAGGCCACCTTCGGCGTCGATCTAACTCCGGCAAGCCCAAATCAACTCCGACGATCTCGAAACTTCCCAACGAAGCTCGAACTCTCTCGGTGAGCGCACTCGATCTCCTTACCTTTCTCCGTGGATTCGTTGTATTTCTTTTTCCTGTTCTTGGCTGTCGGGAAGAGAACGGAGAGAGAGAGAGAGAGAGAGAGAGAGAGAGAGAGAGAGAGAGAGAGAGAGAGAGAGAGAGAGAGAGAGAGAGAGAGAGAGAGAGAGAGAGAGAGAGAGAGAGAGAGCGAAAGGAGCGAGAGCAAGAGCGAGAGTCTGGGAGTGGGTAGAGGAGGCATGAAAGGGGATGATGAACAGTGTGTTTCATGGGTTCGGTTTTTATTCGTTTTATTTTGTGGTTTGGTTTAGCTTCCTATTTAATTGAAACCGGTCCGGTTTGGTCTATTTAAATGGGATCCGATTTTTCAAATGGGTACTAGGGTTGGGCCTATTCTGTTGGATCCGAGTTTGGGTTAGGCTGTTGGATCTGGATTTGGTTTAGGCCTTTTGATTTCGGGTTTGGGCTGGTTGGGGAGTATGGGTTGTTATATTCCAGAACTATTTTACTTATTGTTAAATTTCTATATTAATGTTATATAATTAATGATTAAATAAATGAAATATAATATGGTATATAATATTAATGTTGATATTTAAAATTGGATTATATATAGTATATGATAAAATATGAAAATGTGATAAAATGAATATTATGTTTTAAAGACTTATTTTGGGGTATTTTCGGCTATTTACTTATTTATTAAATAATTGGACTATATATTATATAAATTTATGACTTTTAAAATTGTTGGGATCTAAAATATATTAAATAAATGGGATATTATACATTACATAATATTATTTTGAGATTTAAAGATGTAATGTTATTATTTTGAGATTTAAAGATATAATATTATTAAGGTGATTTAAAATATAATATTATGAGATTTGGATTTTAAAAGGAAAAGAATTTGGAAAAAGGGGTTTTAAAGGTTAGAACTTGATTTGGCAAAAGGAATTGGATTTAGTGAGATTTAAAATGGGAATTTTTGGAAATGACCTAACCTTGTCAGATTTACTATGATAAAATAATAAAATAAGTTGATTTAAAGAGCAATGTTTTGTAAATGGATTTTTGGGTCAAGAATAACTTAAGAAGTGTTTTGGATGATGAATTGTCTACCTTGTGTGTATATAAATTATGATATGTTGATATTTCCATGATATGTTATGATATGGATACATGTGGAAGTATGATATGTTATATGACGATATATTAGAGTATGAATATGGCTTATATATATAATAATAGTGCATATGATTTCTAAATGATGAGTTGAAATGATCAAATATTGAGATTATGAGATATTAGATATTGAGATGAGATGATGAGATGATGGATGAGATATTATATGTTGAGATGAGATGAACATGAAATGAGCATAATGAGATAAGATGGAATAATTTGAAATGAGATATGTGAAGCTATGTATGATAGTTAGGGGCGCCTTGTGTGACTTAGATAGACTTATGCATATTTGTATGTTTATTAGGTGATTTGTGATCTATTGGACATTGCTTATTATTGGTGTTGATTGCTTGGATTCTGTGCGCCTCCAGGTAAGTTTCCTATGAGAGCTTACTCAGTAACCCGGACCTCATGTCTGATGTGTCATATAGTATGTAGGTGTTGCATATGCATAAAAACATGACATGTAGTATCACGCTTAGGACTTGCACTTATGAATGAGCATCCCTATTCTTTATGCGTTTGAAAAGAGAACGGTTGTTATATGTGAGTCTTAGAGTCTTTAAATAACATAACACATTAATATTATAAAATATTAATAAAAGTTAAGATAACATAATGAAAATAGACTTGAAATCTTTAAGAAAATGGAAAAAAAATGTTTATTATAAAGTTAGACTTCATAAAAAAAAATTTAAATTAAGATATTATATTGATATAGATTATTATTACTATTATTATAATATTTAATAAAATGTTTATCATAAAAAAATGTTTATCATAAAGTTAGATTATTGATATAGATATTATATTGATATAGATACTATTAATTTAAAAATAGGGGCATTTGCTAAACTAACCCACTTTTTGGGAAACTTTGCAAGGTTAACCCGATTCGAAAAAAATTTGCACAAAACTGGTTATCCGGGTACCACTTCAACCGGTTGCAGGTAATGAGGGGGGAGACTGGACATTCTGTGATTGACAGCTGGACAAGTGGAGAGAGAGAGAGAGAAAGCAACAGTAAAGTTGCAGAAGAGAGAGAGGAGGGAAAAAGCAAGTAAAGTTGCAGAGGAGAGAGAGGAGGAAAAAAAGCAACAGTAAAGTTGCAGAGGAGAGAGAGGAGGGAAAAAACAACAGTAAGTGGGCGGGGGTCTATTTGCAGATTGACATGTAAGCAGTTAGTTTTAACTGGACACCCAAAGCAAAACGACATGTCACCTATTGAAAGTGACTGGACAAGAATTATCGGAGAAATAGATTCACCATCGACTTCAGATAAAAAAATGTTGATAAAGTACTTGAGAGAGAGTGTGTGTGTGCGCGCTGAGAGGATAAGAGAGAGGGAAAAGGTGGAAAAGTCAAAGGGGTAATTAATAAGAGGAGAGAGAGAGAAAGGAAGAGAGAGAGAGAGAGAAGGAGAGAGTGTGTGTGCTGAGAGGATAAGAGAGAGGAAAAAGGCGTCACTCTTTGTTCGACAGAAGGAATTCGTAGGAAGAAGAGAGATAGAAGACAAAGAAATCAAAGAAGAAAGAAGCTCTTCAATGGAGAGAGGTGGAGAGAGGGAGAGGGAAAGGGGGTTTAAGAGAGAGGTGAAGACAATTTGTTAAATAAAATTGTCATCTCTTCACGCTACAGATTGTCATAAAGTATGTACTTCAGAGTTAAAATGGTATCATTTAGAAGGGTGAGACAAAAATTGTTGGAAACTTACAACCATCTTGACGGTAAAACAATTCAGTATGGTTGACGGGTAATTATATATGTGATGTGTCAAGTAAAACAATTCATGTGTCAAGTAAAATACATTATGTGTCATGTAAATCCGGTATGGGTGACATGTGTCAAATAAAACAATCCACATGTCAAGTAAAACAATTCATGCATGTGTCAAGTAAAATACATTATGTGTCATGTAAAACCGGTATGAGTGACATGTAAATTCAGTATGGTTGACAGGTTTATATATGATCGGTCAGTTAAAGTTGTGATGTTTTCAGTCTCTCAGCAGCCTGCATAAACCCAACAATCACTTCCATCTCATCCAATTGCTTCAAGCATCCGCAAAGCGTTTTTTAGAACATAGACGGGTGGCAAGTAAAAAGAGAGAAGCATTCAATCTCTTCTCTCTTTTTTTTTAACGAAGTGCTGGTTCCGAGGACAGGACAATGAACTAGGGATGGGGGTGTGCTATCGGTTACCGGAGAAGGAGAATTGAATCTCGTCGGAAACCATGGCGGGACCCTGAAAATTAGAAACAAAATATATCGAAAAAGAACAAACCAGAAAATACGGTAAGCTCTTAATGTCTTCTTCTGTCACAAACCATTGTGGGTTTTCTGCATTTTGTCTCATTGCAACTTATTTTCTTGTCTTCAAAGCAGAACTTCAATTACAAGGTATAAATTTTTGAACTAGAACAATAAACAAGGGGAAAATGCACGCCAGATTCCGATTACTCATGAACAAACGAGATTAAATTCAACACAGACAGTATAACCACATCAGCTAAGAACAAACAACTTCATTCACCTGGACAAATTCAACACAGACAGTAAAGAGAACTTGTTGAGTTCACCTGGACAAATTCAACACGGGAATTGCTATACATGACACGTGAATTCATCACCTAATACAAAATGGCTAATTCTGAATCATAAAAAATGAATAGAATATGTTTGAAATTCATGTGTCAAGTAAAATACATTATTTGTCATGTAAATCTGGTATGGGTGACATATAAATTCAGCATGGGTAACGGGTAATTATATGCTAATCGGTGAGTAAACTTGTGACCTTTTCAGGTGTCATGTAAAACAATTCAGATGTCATGTAAAATAATTGACGTGTCATGTAAAATAATTCATGTTTCATGTAAATAATAAGCCTTTGGTACTGCTATCATCTTTCCTGCATGTTGAATTCATCATAAGATGTGTTTTTAACGTGACAGGTAATCGGTTTGACACGTCACCTACGTTACTTGACATGACAATAATGCAATCAATTACCGGAGCATAATTCTATCTTTTAGATGGGAGTACTAGATAAATTCATAAAATCAATTGTTGAAGCCGCATAGTATCAGTTTTATACAAATGGTACCAACATATTTGGCTCAAGCAAGCAAGAAAAAAAATTGAAATTCCATTGAAGCTGCTACACCAACAACCACCAATTCATCGCCCAAATAAGAAGCCAGTATTGCAAGCTGAAAAGAAATATACGTAAATAGGAAAAATATTACTGACAGATGAAAAACAAACTATGGAGCTCCTAAATAGAGGATTTGAGGATGAGAAATTGAATATATAAAGTTCTAACAAAAACATGAAATATCACACTATAAACTCCGACTGTCATGTCAAGTGACGTAAGTGACATGTCAAACCTATTACATGACACGTGAACTGTGGTACTTGATACGTGAATTGTTTAACTTGCAACGGTAATTGTTTTACATGATATGTGAGTTGTTTTACATGACACGTGAATTGTGTTACTTGACACGTGATGCAGCACAAAGAAATACAGAACTACACTGCCATCACCACTAGTAAAAGATATACAGTGGAAAAATGGTTAGCTGATGATTGCATAAGGCCAAACTTGTAATAGCAGAAAGCATAATATATACATATTACCTAGCTATATAACTTTTCAATGCCAAGGAACGGTCATAGGACTCAATGTCAATGCTCAAATACTGCCAACAAAACAAACAAGCATAAAATTTAATCTAAACCCGGATTGAAGTAATTAAAACTCTCAATCAAAAGGCCACCCAATCTTACATAGTTACCTCTGTAATGTCAAAACTATCAGCTATCATGTCAAAGGGTATAACTTGTCATGTTAATATGATTACATGTCAAAACAAGCATACCCTTTTTTTAAAATCAAATTTTACGAGTACATCACTGCTTTCATCTTTTCTTTTTCTTTTTTTTTTATTTTCATCTTCCTTCATCTTTGAAATCTCTTCACTTGTATGAAATCACCAAATTGTTTTCTAGTTAGCTTGCTTGGGTTGATTCTATTTTTTAAAAAAAAGGTTTATGGTAGTTACAATAATTTAACGGAATCTAGATGGAAATTGGATTAGGGTGTGGCTTTGCTAACGGAAGGGGTTTAGAGGGTGGTTTACCACAAATATGGAATTAACGGGTGGTTTTGTACAAAGGGGTATATTTTAAGGGTGGTTTTATGTAATTTACCCTAAATATATTGGAATCCAAAGAGACTCGATTCATCTCCTCTTTCCTCGTATGTCTCCCTCTACCAACAGATGTGGGCGACGATATTGGAATCCAAACAGACACGATTCTCCGAGCCTATCAAGGGCTTGTTCTCTTGGCTTCGACGCCTCGAATCTTTCCTCCTTCGATTCGGTCGCCGCCTCCGCTGAGACTTCTGGTCTCGCCCTCTGCTTCGCTCTGTTCCAACGCCACTGGTTCTCCTATATCGCCAACGGAAGATCCACCTTGGATCTCACTGGCGGAATTCCTTTTTTGGTAAATCCAAATTCCGGAATTGCGATTTTCCGATTTCTTCTTCAGAGCGGCCTCGAAGACTCTCTTCTCCTTCATCTCCGATCTACTATCCTTCGCCATCTTCAATAGCGGTCAAGCCATTGACGATTTTGCCATCTTCAGAAATTCGAGAATCACCACTTCGATTCTCGCCCTGACCTAAGATGGATGATATCGGTGTAGCAGAGACGGTGATAGGAGAATCGCCATCCCTTGACTCTGAGAGCTCTTCGGAGGTCGTTAATGGTGGTCGATTGATGAGCTTGTTGAGCGAGGAGGAGAACTTGAATTCAGATATGCAAATGAGAACAACAATGAAGTCGAAGACGAGGATGATAATGAATAGAAGGCGTGATTCAGCTTCTGAATCGGCCTTAAGAACTTGGTTGATGGCAAGCTCTTGGTTGAGTGAGCCTAGGTTCGTCTCTCACCGGCTCAGTCGACGTTCACCCCTAATCTCTCAGTGGCTCCCATGTGAATTAATTGAAGTCGAAACTTCAAATTCGGGGAGTACGAGAGGTGGAGAGGAAGACAAATTCAGAAAGAGAGATTGGGGTCTTGGACTGGATGGGTGACAGTGACAACAATAAATGATTTTGCTTTCCTCTCTCCACCACCTGCTGCAGCCTGTGAGGTACCGGATGAAGGGCTATGCATTTGCAAAAAAAATTTTGCATGGGTTAGCCTAGCAAAGTGAATCGGATAGTGGGTTATTTAGTGCCCATCTCTTAAAAATATTTAATAAAATGTTGATATTTTATATAGTTTTTAGCTTCTTAAGAAAACGTGAATGAATAGTTAAAGACAATTATTGTGGGACGAAGGGAGTATATATGTGTGTATATATATAGTAGACATTAGCTTTAATTCAATATTTTTAAATTAAACCAAATGGTTAGTAAATGGGTAAAAAAATAAAAGGGGAAAAATATAAATGTATGAAAGAGGTGAAGAGAAAAAGAAAAAGAAATAATAAGAGAAAATTGTGATTAGTTAAAAAACCCTTAAATTAAGGAGGTGTTGACACATCATCAAAAGTCTTTTAAATTAAGATATTATATAGATATAGATTATAAAATTGTAGGTTCAAAATATTTATCTAGATTGACTTATAATCAATTATTTATCAAAATACAACAAAAAGATATCATATTGTCAAACAAACTTATATCTCAATTATAAAAGAATAAGTTCAAAATTTTAAAACCTTAAATCCACAATTATAAATGAAAATTTTGAATTTTTATTTAATAGGTTCAAAATTTTAAAAACTTGAACCCATAATTACAAAAATCCTAAACTCACATTTTTAAAATCTTGAACTTATAATGTAGGTTATAATAACTTTAAACCCACATTTATAAAATCTTAAGCTCGCATCCATGGTTATAAAAATCCGAATTTTTTTTCAAAATATTCAAAGAAAAATAAAAATTTACAGAAAAATTCATAACTTGAAAATATTTACAAAAATATTCAAAATTCGCAGAGATGTTATAGAAACACGGTCTCAGACCGCGTTTCATTCACAAGATGTAAAATTTAGAAGTGGAAAAAAACAAATGAAAGAAACACGATTTTGAACCGTGTTTTGTAATAAATTTAGGATAAAACGCGGTTTCAAACCCCGTTTATACAAATTTATATTTTTAAATTAAAAAATATAAAAATATAAAAAAGATGAATGAATGACACGCATGCGGCGTTTCATTCCTAATCTGAATGGAGTGTTCAAATTGTTCAATTAGTGCTGTCAATTAGTGGAGTGCTGTAAATTAAGTTAATTTGGTGAGCAATTAGTGAAGTACGTTGTACGTTATGTAAATTTGATGTTGTAAATCAAGGTAATGGAGTGGGGTCAATTAGTTTACAAATGAAACGCGGGGTCAAGCCGCGTTTCATTCCTTTCTTTTATATATATTTAGAAGTGTAGTGCTGTAAATTAAGTTAGACTTCATAAAAAAAATTTAAATTAAGATATTATATTGATATAGATTATTATTACTATTATTATAATATTTAAGAAAATGTTTATCATAAAAAAATGTTTATCATATAGTTAGATTATTGATATAGATATTATATTGATATAGATACTATTAATTTAAAAATATTTAATAAAATGTCGATATTTTATATAGTTTTTAGCTTCTTAAGAAAACGTGCATGAATAGTTAAAGACAATTATTGTGGGACGAAGGGAGTATATATGTGTGTATATATAGTAGACATTAGCTTTAATTCAATATTTTTAAATTAAACCAAATGGTTAGTAAATGGGTAAAAAAATAAACGGGGAAAAATATAAATGTATGAAAGAGGTGAAGAGAAAAAGAAAAAGAAATAATAAGAGAAAATTGTGATTAGTTAAAAAACCTTAAATTAAGGAGGTGTTGACACATCATCAAAAGTCTTTTAAATTAAGATATTATGTAGATATAGATTATAAAATTGTAGGTTCAAAATATTTATCTAGATTGACTTATAATCAATTATTTATCAAAATACAACAAAAAGATATCATATTGTCAAACAAACTTATATCTCAATTATAAAAGAATAAGTTCAAAATTTTAAAACCTTGAATCCACAATTATAAATGAAAATTTTGAATTTTTATTTAATAGGTTCAAAATTTTAATCTTGAACCCATAATTACAAAAATCTTAAACTCACATTTTTTAAATCTTGAACTTATAATGTAGGTTATAATAATTTTAAACCCACATTTATAAAATCTTAAGCTCGCATCCATGGTTATAAAAATCCGAATTTTTTTCAAAATATTCAAAGAAAAATAAAAATTTACAGAAAAATTCACAACTTGAAAATATTTACAAAAATATTCAAAATTTGCAGAGATGTCATAGAAACATGGTCTCAGACCGCGTTTCATTCACAAGATGTAAAATTTAGAAGTGGAAAAAAACAAATGAAAGAAACGCGATTTTGAACCGTGTTTTATAATAAATTTAGGATAAAACGCGGTTTCAAACCCCGTTTATACAAATTTATATTTTTAAATTAAAAAAATATAAAAATATAAAAAAGAGGAATTCATTCCTAATCTGAATGGAGTGTTCAGATTGTTCAATTAGTGCTGTCAATTAGTGGAGTGCTGCAAATTAAGTTAATTTGGTGAGCTAGTGAAGTACGTTGTACGTTAGGTAAATTTGATGTTGTAAATTAGTAAAAATGACTAAAAATAACGAACTATCGGTGGTCAACCAAAAATAATACAGACTTTAAAAAATACAGATTCATGTACAAACTATAGCAAATTAAACCAAAATTAATACAATGGTTATAATTTGAAAACAACAAACTAATTTAGACTCAAAATAAAATTAAGAAGAAAGTTTGGTACAATTTTGTAAAATTGAGAGGAATTACTATTCATCATCTTCTCAGGGGAGCAGTCGAAGGCCGGAGGCGATGAGCCGACGCTGTATTACTTGAGGTTGGTTGATGTTGCCGCTGGATCTTGTGGGAGTACTGATAGGACCTATTGTCGAAGGATCTTAACCGGCGCGATGCTTATCGTCATTGGCGACTCAAGCTCGACTGGTTCTTCAAACCCAGGATTCGGCGGAGGTCTGATGGGCGGCGCGCTTGAAGACGGCGTAGAGGGCAAAGGTCACCATGGGGCGAATAGTGACTGCGGCGTTGATGCGCTCCCATGTCGATCTGACTCCAAGGATTGAAAACAGTCACCAAGAGCAAACGGCGATTGGCGGTGTTCGGTGACTGTGAGTGGCGGCGATGCTAGTTTAGAAAGACGGGGAAGGCGGAGGCCACTGGCCAGAAGGAGTTTGGCAAGAACATTAATTCTCTCACTTTTATAAAATTGAACAAACTTTCTTCTTAATTTTATTTTAAGTCCAACTTAATTTGTTGTTTTCAAATTATAACCATTGTATTAAATTTGGTTTAATTTGTTATAGTTTGTACATGAATTTCTAGTTTTTAAAGTTCGTATTATTTTTGGTTCACCACCGATAGTTCGTATTATTTTTAGTCATTTTTCCTGTAAATTAAGGTAATGGAGTGGGGTCAATTAGTTTACAAATGAAACGCGGGTCAAGCCGCAATTCATTCCTTTCTTTATATATATATATATATATATATATATATATATATATATATATATATATATATATATATATATATATATATTATTTTAAATATAAAAATACAAATTAGAATAAACGCGGTTTCAACCCGTATTTTATCCTAAATTAATTGTAAAACGCGGTATCAGACCGCGTTTTTCTGACATTCCTGTAAATTTTGAATATTTTTTGAATATTTTCAAATTGTGAATTTTTTAATAAATTTTTATTTTTCTTTGAATATTTTGAAAAAAAAATTCTAAAAATCCAATCCATGATGCTATTTGATTTTTTTTAATATAAAAGTAGATAGATATCGAAATTCTTTAAAGCTTACGATAACAATTTTGAAAAGTAAAAAATAAAAATGGATTAAAATAGAGACATAAAAAATTTAATGCTTTTTTATGCAAAAAACTTTCATGCTTAGTGTAGAATTAATAAAAAAACCGATGCAACTTGTAGCATAAATGCTCCATTGCCCAGTTGGTGGGATTAGTGGTCATTAACGTAAGAAAGCAGAAGAAAGCCTGGGTTCGATTTCCAATGCTATATAATTGAGTTTATAATATATTATTATTAATTTAATGCAAGTATAGTAAAAAGAATTATTAGTTGAACGAGTATTAATATAAAATTTATTTAAATTTTAAAAGAAATTTCGATAAAGTGATAAGAATTCTATTGTATTTTAACTTATATAAATGTTTTATATATGTGTAAAATCTATATATAATATATTAAAACAGAGGTTTGAAACGGGCTCTGGTGCGATTCGCTTTCTGGATTAAACTGGTATTATTTTTGCATATGTGTCATATTATGGATTAATATGGTGTTATCTTTTTGAGCCACATCAATTAATAAATCAATATAGTTAGGTAAAAAATTTATCTTTGTAGATCAAATAATTCATCCAGTATAACCTTATATTTAGATTAAAGTAGAGTCTTATTTTAAATTATATTTATTAAGATATGTACCGTATCCAATTAATTTTTTATATAAAGAGTGGAAACATATTTAAAAAAATTTATATTTATATTTGGCAAAACTTATCTTCATTTATTTCTTATAAATATGATGAATTGATAAAATCAAAAACCGTACTACAATAAAAATAATACAAATAAAATAGAATTTTTTTTTACTAAGATTAATCCTCTTCGATTAGAGCTTATCAATTCCGATTAGAGATTTTCATGCTTTGGTTACTAAACTATACAGAGTATCCAATTATTAATAAAAATTACATAATAATTTAATAGATATGTTGACATTATTCTATGATTTTGTACACTTTTTATTTTTATCTTAAAAAATTTTCAAGATTTTGATTGACTTATTTATTTATTTAAGAAAATTTTAAGCATATTAATTTCAATAATTTATTGTTATTAAAAGATACAAAGATTTCAAACAAACTATTATAACCTTCAAATTTCAAAAAGCAAATATGAATTAAACATTATTTTATTTATTAAGATGTCAGTAAAACTAGCTATTATATAAAAAGGCATCCTTGTGCGATTAGTGAAGATTATATTGGAGATGCCAGATCTAACTTTAGTAGCATTGACAACAGTGAACACACTTGGGCGCATATGCTCTAATAATTAATTTGAGGAGGGTCGCCACCAACCTCCCAATCTCTCTTTATATTCCTCCCTCCCCCGATGCAGCAACAACGGGGAATCGAACTCGACGCCCAAAAGGTAAAATGGCTGCTGCCGCAGGAGGGAAATCGTTTTCGTCTTCTTCTTCGTCTGATTTGTTTGATTTTGAATCGAACGATCCTCCCAATTTGTCTCTCTCCTCAGATCAGGCCCATCATTGCGCTCGAGCTCTGCAGGTCTTCAAAGACAAACTCAACTCAAAAGAGGTTATTTTGCGCGAATTTGAATCCCTCGAGGTAAAGAATCTCGAATTATTTGTGTTTGATTGATTCTGCTTGCGTTCTGTTTTTTTCTTAAATGACTTTTTAACTTTGGACTTGTGCCCTAATTTTGTATAATCATGATTCCATGGGTTGTTATTTCACTTGAATTGGCTTAGTTTTGTCTAGGTATTGCTTGATTTTCCTGTAGGTTTTCATATTTCTATGATTGCTTTTTATTTTTCTCTTTAATAGTTTTGAGATGATGTTCAGTGTGATTACCATCCTTTGGTAAAAAAAAAAAACCCCTAGTGTTATCTAATGATAATGAAGCGTAAGTGTCCTAATTGTCTAGTTTATTTGCCTCATTATTTTGCTCTCTAGAGAAATGATCAAGTTTAAACCTTGATTGATAATAACTCATTTTAAATAATCCAATAGAAGCAGTTTATTTTATCGGATTTTTCGCCTAGTAACCCTAAGGTCTTGCATATTTCGCTCGGTACCCGACTTTTTTACATATTTCGCCAAATAACTATGAGGTTTCATATTTTTTCGCCAAATAACCTTGAAATTTCATATTTTTCGCCAAATAACCTTCTCTCCCAAATTAACTTTTCTTGTTTTTTTTTTAGTAATTTCTCAATATGTACTAAAGTTCTTGGGCGGTGGTGTTTGTTTTAGTTGTAGTTCTTGTTGCACTTGTTAGACTTAGTTTTAGTTGTAGTTCTTGTTGCACTTGTTAGACTTAGTTGGTGATTTTAGCTTATATTTTGGTTGTATCAAATATGCCCACTTCGCAAAAAGAAGAATCTTACATAAAATTACCACTATAATATTGCATAGTTAATATTAATTTTATTAAAAAATTAATTTTTGAATTAATAAAAAAATAGATTTAAATGATATTGTGTAATTAATATAGAATGAAATAATATTGTATAGTTAATATTAACTTTATTAAAAAAATTTTGAATTAATCTCATTGGTAAAAAAATTAATCTAGTATGAAATGATATTGTGTAATTAATATAAAATGGAACAATATTGTGTAGTTAATATTAACTTTATTTAAAAAAATAAGTTTTAATTAATCTCATTGGTTAAATGTCGGACAATATTTAGTAGGAAATCTAGACAACCAAATCAAAAGAAGGAAATCCAAATTAACCTTTACATAAGAACCACACCCATGATATGAACAACGACTATTGACTTCTCGGATTCCATGGGGCTAAAATCATCAACTAAGTCTAACAAGTGTAACAAGAACTACAAGTAAAACAAAAACCACCACACAAGAATTTTAATACAAATTCAAGAGGAATTACTTAAAAAAACAAAAAAAACGTTAATTTGGGAGAGAAGGTTATTTGGCGAAAAATATGAAATCTCAGGGTTATTTGGCGAAAAAATATGAAACCTCATGGTTATTTGGCGAAATATGTAAAAAAGTCAGGTACCGTGCGAAATATGCAAGATCTTAGGGTCGTTATTTTATTCTTATCTTGTGATGTTGGACAGTTTGTACCACATAGGGCTGTGCATAACCGGGTATCCGACACGACATGGTATGTCGGATACCCGAAATCGATAACATCGATCCGAACATGACACGATAAGTGCCGGGTATCCGACACGAAAACACGAAACAGTTTCATGTCGGATACCCGTATAACACGACACGATAATTATAAAAACCTGTTGTTTTTTAATATGTGCCGTGTACACACTAACAATACTACAATATGCTTATGTTACTGTTTTTTGGGGGGTTGAATGATGCAAAGTGCAAATTCTAATTCGAATCTATATCACGAAACCAAAAATTGAAATTGAAATTGAAAACCAGTAACTACAAGTCTCAACATTCTAATTCGAACAAACCAGTTACAATGTAACAAATGGGACGAATTGAAATTAAGCCGCAGGAGCATAGTAAGAGTAAATCAATCTAAAATAGGAGCAATTACCGGATTTGAACTCTAAACAAGGGATTGAGGAGGCGAGTCGAGCCGGAGAGGCGACTGGCGAGACGAGACTGAGGTGGGAGTAGAGTCGGTCCGCTGGAGAGGAGAGGAGAGGAGGGCGAGCGAGAGAGGGCTGGATGCGATGCGAGCGAGGGAGCCTGGAGTTGGCTGCCTGGTTCCTCCTGGCGGCGGGTCTGGGATATTGAAGAGCAGAAGAGGGGTGACGTTAAAGAAGAAGACACACAGCAACCCGAAAGCCTCGAATGAGATCCCCTGTGCCCAAATAGCCTACCCTAGACAGAAAAAAAAAAGGCTGAGAAATAAATATAAAAACGGTTCCGCTATATACACCCCAAACCCTGTTAAAAGTGCTAATTAGTGAAAAAGGACGTGCATTTCTGATGAAATATTTGCGGTGTATCTAACAACAACCTATAAAAATTGGAGTACCGGGATTCGAACTCAAGATAAGGACATTTATTTTATATGTACTATTATCACAGAATACTAAAAAAAATAATTATCGTGTCGTGACGGATGCCCGATAAGGGAAATATGCCGATCCGAACACGACACGATTATTTTTGTGTTTTACCGTTTCGTGTCATAATCGTGTCGTATCTTTATCATTTCGTGTTTTTTCGTATCGTTTTGTTGCGGTTTCGTATCGTATCAACCGTATCGTATTTTTCTGCACACCCCTAATACCACATTATATAATTCTTGGCTGTATAAGATCTACTTAGCAGTCTTGTTACAGCAAGAGTTCTTTTTTCTTTTTCTTCTTCTTATTTTTTAAATAAAATAATAAAATGATTCATCGATTTATTCATTCAGGCAAAAAGGCTCAAACAATCAGAACTGGAGAAACTGTGTTCAGTAGCCGTTGACACTGTAAATGTTAGCAAAAATCGATATCCAGATGTCTTACCATGTGAGGCTCTAGCGAACTGCTTTCTCTCTTTGGAAAGCAAATTTCGGGTTCAGATTTCAAAACATTGACACGTCTTTTGATATTTTTCAGTTGACACCAGTAGGGTTGTTTTGAAATCGTCAAGTGACTCCAAGCAACCGGCAAGGGGTTATATCAATGCGAACTTTGTTCAAGTATGAGTACTTTTCTTAATGAATTACTGCATGATCTTCAATTTTATTTCATATCCCTTGTAGTTACTGCAATGGCATGCATCAAGTGTCCTTTGACCTTTGAATTTGCTTCTACAATTTAGGCTTCCTCTGCTGAAAATACTCCCCAGTTTATAGCGACACAAGGTCCGCTACCTCACACATATGAAGACTTCTGGGAGATGGTATTCCAGTACCGTTGCCCTGCAGTTGTGATGTTGACTAAGCTGGTTGACAACGTTAAGGTACTTCAATGTATAGGGTTCAGGATACTTCAAGTTGTGCTGCGTTCATTGTAGATCAGGTGGATTTTTTACACCATCATTCCCAGTGCTGGATACTACTATATTTCATCTTGTCCAATAAAAACTATAAATAGTCTCATAGTAACATGAACCTATGAATTTCCTTTCTTTCTGATCTTGTTTGGATTTGTTTTTGTGGGTATGTGTGCACACATTCATGTATCATCTATGTGCCACAACTCGTGGGAGATGTTTTGGAAGAAGGGGAAGATAAGCTATACTTAATTGTAGGTAATAATGTAGTGTGTGTATGTATTTATACATACTAGTGTTGTCATCTACTACACGGATTTCTGCGAGTTATAATTATAATTCATATAAAAATAATAAAATTAAGTAAAAATATTATTTTTAACTTGTGTTTACCATATCTTGGTTTATCATACATAGTTATCATATTCATATCTTCTATTTTTTCAAAATCTATATATTTTGTTTTTCACTTTTCAATTTCAACTATGTATAGTTAACATATCTTGTAAAATCTTTTATTTTTTAAGTATTAAGGCTCGGTTGGGCAATGCAAGTAGCTTTTTGGAGTTTTTGGTTTTAATATTTTATAGTTTTAAATATATTAAATATAAGATTTAGTTTAATGAACTTTTGAAATTGGATTTTGAACGGCTACTCACCCTAAGCTTTTCACAACTTTTCTTTTTATATTCACAAATCTATTCATTTTCTCCTATTTCATCAACTAGTTTGCATCAACTACCTTATGAGGTACCTTACTAGCTTATGAACACTAATTTAACATATATTTAACGCACTTAATCTATCAGCCCCATCAGGTATGTGTTTGGTACCCTAAATAACTCATTTTCAGCATAGGCGGGAAAATATTTTGCAAGGTTCAGCCACATAATGACATGAATGATGCTAGACAGTTATAGTATTCTATATAGATTTTATTTAGTGTATGTATTAGTAGTGGTAGTGTATATTATTATGTTTCAATTGAATCAATTTGTTCTTTTATCTTCTTTATTCTTGTATGATTTCTTAAGTCATCTTTGTGGCATGAAACTTTGTGCAGATGGTGAAATGTGGTGACTATTTTCAAGAAGAAGATGGTCCTAGGAAATTTGGTAAAATGTGTATAGATACCAAATGGATTAAAACAACTGAGAGTTCATTAATCTTGCGGCATTTACAAGTGAATAAAGCCGAGGTAGGCTCTTCACCTTGCCAAAAGAATATATTCTTTCAGTTAATGACATTTGTGCAATTACAAAAATCACTTGTGGGAAATCAAAGTTAAAAAGGAAGGATTATTTACTTATCCTAGAAATTTGCTGAATAAGGCCATTGCTGATGCTACAAAACTGCTAAATTGAATGATTTATCACTGAAGAACTGATCAGTCATCTTTCTCAGTACAAGTTATATTTCAATGAATTTTAGAGTTCTTAATAATTAGAAATGTTAGTTTTAAAATTAACTGAAACTTATTACACTGAATTTCTGTTTAACCTATCCTTATTGATCTACTAACCAACTCTTCTTGCACCTTAATGCATTCATTGGGGGATCTGCTAGAATTATTGGTGGCCTTTCAGAGGATGCAAAGTATATTCTTGTTAGAACTTCCTCAGTTAGGCAATGATGTTTAACCATGTATTTAAGTTATCGCATTGTGGCAATCTCCTCACTTCTGTACTTGCCCTGTTGTTCATCCAAATGTTCTGGAAAATGAATAGAGATATAAGAAGAGATTAGCTAAGAGCCTTATGATGGACAGTTTGAGAAAGCACCTTGTAAACAAGCAAAGCAAACAAAAATCTAACAAAGTCTCTTTAAAGGAAAAAGGTGAAAGCATGATTGCATGATTTGGCATACCTTTCTGAGCCCAGCGAATGAGGTTGGCCTAATTATTGATTAACTTGGAAATTTTTCATGGTCTTTGAAATAAAGCCCAAAAACAACTACAAAAATCTTGTGGAGCTTCTCAGAGCATTTTGAGCTTCTCAGAAATTGTTTTGTGTATTTTTTTGGTTATGTTTTTGCCAAGTGAAAATTTCTCAGTTGATTTTCTCACAGGATGCATTTTTCAATCTTTGTTTCCATTCTTGCAGTCTGAGGAGCCACCATTGTCAGTGTTGCATATTCAGTATCCTGAGTGGCCAGATCATGGTGTTCCTACAAACACTTTAGCTGTCCAAGAGATTTTAAGGAGAACATATCATTTATCCCCCAAGCTGGGCCCTATAGTGGTGCACTGCAGGTTCACCTGACCTTCATCTCTTAGATTATGGCGCTTGTATTTTGATTTTGGTGCTGTTTTCCCTTGATTGTGCTACTTGGTTAAACTAGCTGTCATGTCTGAGACATTTTCTTTCTTGGATCAGTGCAGGTATTGGTAGGACGGGTACGTACTGCACCATTCACCATACTATACAAAGGATTGTTGCTGGAGATATGTCAGCATTAGATCTTGAGAAAACAGTATCTGCCTTCAGATCTCAGCGAGCTAGGATGGTCCAAACACAGGTATCTACCCCTTTCCCTTGTTTGATCAGTATAAGTGTTTTGAGATTGAGTAAGAAGTATGGTACCATAAATTGTTGATCCAAAATATTTTAGCAAAAGGGCAAAACAGATCTTTGACTTGAATTGAGCCCAACTTCACTCGCCCAATTGTCAAACCTCTAGGTGTACCAGATTAAATGGGCAGCAAAGTTGCACACAGACATTGCATAATCCATACCTCTTGGTTTGCTCAGGGTAAGGGTGCGTACATCTCGATCTCCCCCAAACTGTGCTTTAAGTGGTATTAGTTGATAAATAAGTCACATGCCACAAAACATTGATCCGGCATCTGGGTTACCACTAATCTAACATGAGATAAAATTTTATAATCTGTTGCAAATCCTTTTGCTTTTGTAAATGCCAATTTGTTTTAGTATGTAGAATTACTAACCAGTAGGAAGAGGAAAAGTAAAGAAAAGAATTGCGAGCATCATGCTTTGTTGTTGGTGAAAGGGTGTGTACTACTAGACCCCTAGACCCTATTAGATGCCGGATATACTAAGATTGTTGTTGTATGCTTTTTATTAAGGCTGTTGAGTTTGAATGTTTTGAAAATCAACACGCTTAATGATGTTCTGGTACTCTGAATCTGCCTTTTTTAGGACCAATATTTCTTTTGCTATGGTGTTCTTGTGGATGAATTGGAGGCTCTCATCTCAGATTCTTTTGCTTGAAAAAACTCGTGATGGTATGTTTTCTCTCTATTTTAATTGTGTTTTCTGAAGCTATTGATCTCTTGTACCGGAGTTTGGTTCAACCCAAAATACTACAGTACTAGTGGACGGTCCCGTGCTACGCACGGGTGTACTTTTAAAAAAATTTAATTATAAAATATAATTTATATTACTCGTATTAATTTATATAGTTTTAATTTTGTAATTTTAATGGTTTATTTCATCAATAGCTCTATATAACATGAAGTACTTGTTATAGAAATCAAATTTGAAAAACATGTTTTATTTTATAATTTTAGTTTTTTCTTAGATATATAATATAATTATTTTATATTTTTATCCATTGCTATCATATTTTCTCAAATAAATTAAATTAATCTACATTTATTCATTTGTCATATACCTAAATAATATTTACTCCAATTATTATATTTGTATAAAATATAAATAATATTATTTTATTCTTTTAATTTTCTTCTTTTAATTACATTACTCAATTAATTATTCAAATAAGTTTCTTCAAATTTTATTTCTACCTAGTTTTTTTCCATATGGTTTACTTATTATTTTATTCTTGTAATTTACATTACTCAATTGATTATTCGGATAACTTACTTAAAATTTCATTAAAAATTAATATTTTTAAATAAGTGTATATCTTTGTAAATATAATGTTGTATGCTCATTAATTATATTTTTTTATCTCTTTTTATAGTTTGTGATGAATTGAAACTTTATGTATATACTACTAAAATATTTGTTTAGAAATAGTACATTAATATTTTATCATTTTCATTAATTAGACTTTTTATCTTCTAAAAAAATTTATACTAAAACATTTTTTTAGAAACATTATTACTCTATTCATTAGACTTTTTGACTTCTAATTGAGCATTAATACTCCAAAAAAGCTAACTTTACTAAATAGAAAAGATTTCTGTATCCCCTCTTAGGACAACAGATACTAGACTTGTAGCTTAGTCGGCGTTGCCTAAATACAATTTCTGGTCTCAACTCTACCTCCTCCCCTCTGCAGGGCTGCAGTCATCTTATTGAGGACGAATATCTGATCAGTCCATACTCTTGGTGATACCAAACCTCTTGCTCAGTCTCAATCCACAGGAGTCATTGCTTGGATCTTGCATTTAGTGTTGATACTAACGGCCCGTTTGCATTAACACATTGGAGATGTGTACCATGTCAATAAACTGGTCATAGTATTCCTTTAACATTTCCATTGTAACTTGGCTTTATTGGAATTCAGCATTCACACAGTGTGCATTAGTATGAATGCCTAGAACCAGATTGTTGATCATTGACATTGATTATGAATCCATGATTTTATGATTTTGAGATTTAACAATGTAACTTGAATATTTGTTTTGTTTGCATAAGAAATGTTTGAAAGGTGAACAAGGTTTGATCTTAACATGCATGGGTCCACCCCTATTGGTATTAAGAGCACAAACGAGGGTCCGGACCCGGGCCCTTAACTTATTTTTCCTCTGTCACATCAGCTTAAGGTCTCATTCCAACTTTTTATTATTTGCACCCTCATTTGAAAGCCCGACTCTCGGGCTCTCAAGTTACTTTTTACTATTTACCATTTTCAATTACCCAACTATTATTATTATTATTATTATTATTATTATTATTATTATTATTATTATTATTATTATTATTATTATTATTATCCAATTACTATTTACAAGAAGTTAGTGGGTAGCCGAGATACTATCTGAGCACCCACTCCCTTAGCGATAATAAAACTGAGTCTAGTAAAAATATAAGCGGCAGCACGAGCCCCGGCATCCTGAGATACGGAGAATTTCTGAATCCGCTTCAGCAAGGCAACCGCATCCGTATCATTATCATTATTATTATTATTATAATTTTGCAAAACTATACCACTTCTTGGAAAACTTTGCAAAACTCTTCACTTTTGGGGAGATTTACAAAACTAGCCTAGTGGTCTACTTTTGCAAAAAAAAAAGAATTTGACTTGTTGTGCCGGTAGCAAGTTGGAGACGAGGCCGGATGGGTGAGTAGGGAAAGTGTTTGGTGGGGCTTTGGGTTTTGGCGCCAAAAATAGGGTGAGAGGATGGTGATGTGATGGTTTGGGTGACAAGTATTATTTCATAGTATAAAAGGGGAGAGGAGGAGAAGACTTTCATTTTGTACTTTCTCACACATATTCTGCAACAGAGAGATGGAGAAACAAATGGAAAACGTTCCACCATGGGAGACAAGCTCTTTGCTTGCGTGGCCAGTTGCAGAGCACTTGTCGCCTACAGTCGTTGCTTCTGTCGGTGCTCAGAATCCCCGTGTCACATTTATTTCGTAGAAACCTTTCTTCTCGGATGCGATGGGTAAGTGTATGTGACAAAGTTCTACTCAAAGTAGATATCCATGCACCTTTAGTTTCAACCCTCGTTTCTTTTTCAGGTGGAAACGCCTTCGTATGCGTCACCCTCATCTTCAATGGTTGTTGGGTGTTCGAGGGAAGACGTTGGGTATTTGCGGGTAAGAAGGCGCACGAGAATGTCATCATACAAGAGGGCATCAACTTCACCTCTTTCAAAAACCTGATCAAGGTCAAGGTCGACAATAGTGATGAAGAGTGGGTGTTGTCTTACATGTCAAAGTCGAAAGATGGGGATCATCCAATCATGATACCTGATGATGATGACCTTGAGGCGTTTAAATTTCTGAACTCAAAGTGTGGAGAACATCCATGACCTATGACGATATCTGTTGGTCAATTCCTTAAGGAGAATTTTTCAGGTGACATGGATATCTATTTGGGTGACAAGGATGAAGGAGAGTCTAGAGAGGTCATAGGGCAGAGCAAGGAGGTGAGTGCAATGGATATTAGTATTCGGTCAGGTGACATGGGTATCTGTTCGAGTGACAAGAATGATGGAGAGATGAGAGAGGCCATAGGAAAGAGTAAGAAGGTGACTGCAATGAATATTAATGACATAGATTTTCTGTCAGGTGACATGGGTATATGTTCGGGTGACAAGGGTGAGGGAGAGGTGAGAGAGGCAATAGGGAAGACCAAGGAGGTGACTACAATGGATATTAGTGACATAGATTTTTGGTCAGGTGACATGGGCATCTCTTCGGGTGACAAGGGTAAGGGAGGTGAGAGAGGCCATAGGGAAGAGCAAGGAGGTGACTGTGATGGACATTGGTGACAAGGATCTTTGGTCAGGTGACATGGGTATATATTCAGGTGATAAGAATATGTGTTCAGGTGACAAGGGTGAGGGTCTAGAACTGATCCAATTGGGTGACACGGATAACTCTTCATGTGAAATAGATCAAGTATTGGAGGTGATATCCATTAGCAGCAGAGATGAGGATGGGTTAACCCCCACAATCAACGTTGAGGTCTCAGACAATGACGAACGTGTCGGGGTGAAGCTAGAAGAAGACTAGGAGGATTTGGAGTGGCTTCGAGTGGAGGAGAAAGTTGAGGATGCGGTGATGAGGGAACTTGAAGATTGTGTGCCGAGGTCAAGCGAATCCCCACCCACGATGGAGAACGTTGAAGCTATGGTGGAGAGCATAACACCACGAAGCCAGGACCCACGACACAACATGATAGAACTTTCAGAGTGACAATTATTTGCATCGAAGGCTGAAGTCCAGACTCGCATTCGGTGGATTGCGGTGGAGAAGTGCTTTGAGTTTATTGTGAAGAAGTCGTCAAAATCGTTGTTTGTGGTAGGATGTGTGGACAAAAATTGCACGTGGATGTGTAGGTCCACGACTTACAGCCGCACCACTTTGTGGATCATTCGAAAGTATATCCAGGAGCATACATGTGAGATAAACGTGAAGCACAACCATAACCGACATGCTACATCGAATATAATTGGACGGAACTTAGTGTTGACGTAAGTGTTAATCTACTTAGGAACACTTTTTCCGTTGTCACGTGTTAATATTACATTTGTCACCTTACTTTATTATACGTGTCAAAGTAAGCAAACTTATCACTTGTAGGTTCACTAGAACTCGAAAGAACCTAGTTCCCGATCAAGTGCAGTCGCTGACGAAGTCCCAGTTGGGAGTGACATGTAGCTACTGGAAGGCCCGAAGGGCACGATTGGCGGCGATAGATGTTAAGTATGGGACTGACGAAGATAGTTATCGAGATATTATTCCATACTTGCACACGGTGGAGCAGACTAACCCAGGGACATATATTAGGGTAGAGGTGGACTCCTCCCAACGATTCAAGTACGCCTTTGTTAGCTTCGGGGTATGGCACATGACGATCTCCTACCTTAGAAAGGTAAAAGTACATGTCGACTTTATAATATCACTTGTCATCTAATACAAACTGCCGTGTCACTAAACTTACAATTGCTAATTTTGATGTACAGGTTATTTCAGTGGACGGGAGTTTCCTAAAAGGGAAGTTCAGGGTAACGCTTCTCTTTGCCACAGTCTAAGAACCGGACCACAAAGTATACCCAATTGCGTTTGCGATTGTCGATGGTGAGAATTACGGGTCGTGGTCCTTCTTCTTCAAGAACATGCTACATGTCGTGGAGGACACGTCGGACTTAATGTTTGTCTCTGATCGCCATTTGAGTATTGTCTAAGGTATAAGGGACAACTACGTGTTTGCGAAGCAAGGGTTCTGTGTATGAAATCTATTTTAAAATGCCAGGTGCAGGTACAAAGGGGTCACGGGACTACAGAGCATGTTTTTCAAGATGGCGAAGGCGTACACGAGAGCGGAGTTCCAACAATTGTTCGCTGAATTCTGTAAGCAGTCACCTCCTGCGGGCCAATACGTCAAGGAGGTTGGTTTTCAAAACTGGGCTCGAGTATACTTCTTGGGTAAATGCTACAACATAATGACGACGAACAACTCCGAGTGTTTGAATTATGTGTTCAAGGAGTCACGCGATATACCTATCACTGTGCTCATTGATGCCATCATTGAAACAGTCTCGAAGTGGTTTTATGAGCGACGAGAAAGGAGCATCAAACGAGGTAAATCGGTGAGTGATCACGTTGATGATGCTCTTAAAACGAACTATGCGATGTCAATATGCTTGGATGTTAGGCCGCTCAGCCTGCACGAGTTCGTCGTCCGCAAGGGTTCATCGTCTTGGGTTGTAAACTTGAGTGTCTGTAATTGCACTTGCAAGCACTTCGACATTGACCAGTTCCCATGCGCCCATGCCATAGCCGTTGTCAAGTATCGAGGTACGAATATCTACACTCTCGTCAATGACTTCTACAAAGTCGCAACATGGAAGGCGTATTATGCGGATGTGCTATATCCTATCACTCCAAGAGAAGAATGGAGGATCCCCCAGGGATGTCCATGATGGCGTGCCTCCCCCCGCCCGTGAGGAGAAGGCTTGGTCGGACTAAGACATCCCGATACCCATCCCGCGGAGAAACTCCCCGTTTCAAGCGTCGTCGTTCGTAGTTGCGTTCCTCTACTGGTGGTTCAATGGCTTACCTTAGAAGCTGAATTTGCATCTTCAGTTTGGGGTCAGGGGTTAGACCATGCACACATGACAAACTGTAGGTATTTTGGGGTTAAACACATATGTCAAACTTTTCGTACTTTGGGGGTATGCACATAGGTCAAACTTTTGCTACTTTGGTTAGGCACATATGTCAAACTTTTAGTATTTTGGGAAGCACATATGACAACTTAAGATATATTGGGGTGCATACGAAAAACTTTTTGCTACTTTGGTTACGCTCATATGAAAAACTTTTTGCAACTTGTAGTATTTTGGGAAGCACATGTCACTTGTTTGTACAGATGTGTCACTCGAAGGAATTATTGTGTCACCATGTTGAGTTTAAACTTTATATTTGTTTTCGAAAATAAACCATGTCACCTATTTTTTTTATAATTTTATCATAAATGCTATTTATAAGATGTCAAAATAGTTATGCATAAGATAGTTTTTACAAAATTGCATACAAGTCATTTTCATTTCGCTTGGTAGCCACGAGGTTTGGTCTTTTTTGCATGGTGCCCAAACGTTTCAAGAATTTCGCATGGTAACCATGAGGTTTTGACAAATTTCGTGTGATAACCAAACTTATTAAAAATCATATAAAAATTATATAAAATGACAAATATATTATAATTCACTCACTTAATCACTCATTTTTGGTGTTTTACTTTTAAAAAACCATCAACAACCCTTTTAATATTTAAGGAGACTAAATTATTTACCCAAAGAATGAGTAAATTATAAAAAAATCACCTAAAATTTTAAAAAATAAGTACATAAAAATGAGTAAATTATTTAAAATATATACTTAATTTATTTTCAAATCCATAAATTAATTACATATTTTAAATTACCATTCATTCATATTTGTTCTAAACTATACTAAAATATTTTGGTTAAAATAAAATTTGTATTATATATCTAATATATAATCTTTTTAAAACATTCGAAAGGTTATAAATGACTCTTTGAAAACAACCAACTACATTTAAAAGTTTTTTTTTCTTTCAAAAAATCTACCATTATTTTTTTTGTATAATTTATTCATTTATCATGCAATTAATGTGTAGCACTATAAAATATTTAAATGGTTTTAGTTAACTTATTAAAAATAAAAAATCAAATTTGGGTTGTTGTGTGAAAAAATATATTTTTTATGATTATTTTGTGATTTGACCTATATTCTAAAAGATTTTTAACCAATTTGATTAACATAAGAAATTTGCCCAAACCTCGTGGCTATCATACAAAATTGGTCGAAACCTCGTGGTTACCATGAGAAATTTTTGAAAAGTTTAGGCACTATGCAAAAAAAGTCAAACCTTGTGGCTACCAGACGAAATTTCCCTAAAAAATATTTAAAAATTAGAACGAGACTTAAAAAAAATTAATATGTGATTTCTCTTCATTTTTAATTGATAATTAGATCTGATAGTAGTTCAACCTAGTTATTAGGGTTTTTTGAATTCGTGATCTTGATCAAGTTTGGCGGTTGCCTCATCTTGTAGAAAATAATTACGAGATCGATGAGATAACCATAGAGATTAGATGAGAGTGAGGGAGACAAGGTGAGATTTATAAATTACCAATAAGATGGGAGCAATTGAGCGTCAATGAATTTTTTTTATCTCAATCTAATTTATAATTATTTTAGAAAGTTGAAAAGAGCTTGTATACCATTTACTCGATTTTGTTTTAGCATTGATAATCCTTTTGAGGACTCGATCAAGCAACGTATCCTTATCTTAATTTAATCACCTCACCTATTACCCGCTTAGTATACATAGGGATCTAATTGAGTGTGGGATACTCTCCGTGGGTGGAACATGTTTTAGTGACTAATACCTATATAGGGCAACTACCTTCTTCCCCATAGATTTCACTTGACTTTTGGTTAGGTTGGACGAGGATGAGTGTTGATTGGGTTGGTCTGTGGAGTGAGCATAAGAATTTATAATTGTCACCCATGCCTGATCGCACTCTATTTATATATTCTCTCTTTCTTTACCTTTCTAACCTTGATATGATCGTTTCTTCTCACTCTTATACTGTAGGGGTTATACGGACCCTCGCCTTCACGTGGAGGCTCTTGGATGTCAAATGTCCACTTCCTAAGTGTTACATGGGGTGTGGGCATGATTGCCACGTGTTGGCGTATGTGCCCATGTTGGAGCACTTCGGGGTAATGATTCGCAGATCGTTGCTTGTCTCCGCGTTTCTTTTGTCCGTGGACGACTTTTCTCGGTCAGCTTGATGACGTGTTCTATTTTTGGATGTGGTCTCCTCATAGCTCAACAGCCGGTTTCCCACGGGGATATGAGTCGCAGGTTGAATTTTTCATATGTTTTTTTAAAAAATGGGCTACTTTGCTCATTTCTTTAGCGCATGTTTTTGTGTTTCTGGTTGACCAAATGAGTTTTTTAAGCCTAAAGTTTTTGGGTAACGGAAAGGTTGACTCTTTTATCAATTCTCTTGTTTTATAATTTATGAAAACTAAATTTCTAAAAAGTTATGCCGAATTAAACTCTATCTGTCGAAAATAGAGATTCTATTGGAAATGCAACTTTAGGGCGTGTTTGATAGAAGTTTTAGGAGGAGGTTATGGAGGTTCACCAAAAATTTGAGCTGTTCGGGTGTGTGTTTGGTTGCAGCTCAAGGTGGAGTTTAAGGAGTTGCAGTTGGAGGTTATTTCCTCTGATTTCTGAAGCTGGGGGGGCAAGCTTATGGAGTTTATTTGGGGGTTTGGAAAATTGGTTCATTTTTGCCCCTTCAGAGCCGAGGCCTTCTTCTTCAACCTCCGTCCATCTTCCTCCTCCTTCCATTGAGCTCCCCTCTGAGCTTCCATTGCCCTTCCGCCAAATCTGAAATTGTAGGCCTCTCCGTCGTTCTTCGTTCTTCCCTCGAGCAAGTTCAGATCGAAAGGAGGAGGGCTTAGGGGATTCGATTGGGGTCGCCGGAAGCAGCTGAATGCGGTGGAGATGTAGATGGGAGGCAGAGAACTGGATTTGCAGATGGAGGCGAGCTTGAGCAAGTTCTCTCCAGATCCACTTCTCAATCTCTCCTCCCCTCTCTCTGTGGATCTCATCTCCATTTTTGCTTGCTTCTGGGCGTCTGTGGGCTCTGCCGTCGAATAGGGAAAGCTCCAAACGTTTGCCCGTAACATCAACCACGGAATAGAGAGATTGTGATGCACAATTGAGATGTGGTAAAGATCTATCCAGGGCTCAATTGAGCATAACCGAGGTTAGGGGAGAAAGGACGGAGGAGGAGTGAGAGACAGAGAGAGGAGCGGTGCTCAATTGAGCATAACCGGTAGCCTTGATTCAGGGAGGTGAGGGTATTTTATCAAAGGCATTTTAGACATTTTCACCAAAAACACAACTTTCAAACCTTATAACCACCAAACACCATTAGCTTTTTTACAAAGTTATTTTTTTAAAAAAATCTCAACTTTCCACACCTCCATAATACACAAAATAATCTCTACCTCCTGAAAAACACCCAACCCCCGAAAAAAAACCCATTTGCCAAACACGGGCTTAGTAGCATTGTAGCAATGCACACAATTGGCGCATATCCTAATAATTTGAGGGTCGCCAATCTTCCGATCTCTCTTTATCTTCCTCCCTCCCCCGCTGCAGCAACAACGGGGAATCTCACATCTTCTTCTTCTTCACGGGCTCGAACTCGACGCCCGAAAGCCAAAATGGCTGCTGCTGCCGGAGGGAAATCGTTGTCCTCTTCTCCTTCTTCTAATTTGTTTGATTTTGAATCGAACGATCCTCCCAATTTGTCTCTCTCCTCAGATCAGGCCCACCATTGCGCTCGAGCTCTACAGGTCTTCAAAGACAAGCTCAACTCAAAAGAGGTTATTTTGCGCGAATTTGAATCCCTCCAGGTAAAGAATCTCCAATTATTTGTGTTTGATTGATTCTGCTTTCGTTCTGTTATTCTCTTAAATGACTTTTTTACTTTCGACTTGTGCCCTAATTTTGTATTATCATGATTTCATGGGTTGTTATTTCACTTGAATTGGCTTAGTCTTGTCTAGTTATTGCTTGATTTACCTGTAAGTTTTCATATTTCTATGATTGCTTTTTATTTTGGTCTTTCATAGTTTGAGATGATGTTCAGTGTGATTACCATCCTTTGGTAGAAAAAACCTAGTCATCCTTAGCTCTTGGTATTAAAAAAAGCATGTTATCTAATGAAACACAAGTGTCCTAATTGTCTAGTTTATTTGCCTCATTATTTTGCTCCCTAGAGAAATGATCAAGTTTAAACCTTGATTCATAATAACTCATTTTGAATAATCCAATTGAAGCAGTTTGTTTTATTCTTGTCTTATGATGTTGGACAGGTTTGTGCCACATTGTATAATTCTTGGCTGTATAAGATCTATTTAGCAGTCTTGTTGTGCATAATATGAGTTCTTTTTTCTTTTTCTTCTTCTTATTTTTCAAATAAAATAATAAAATGATGCATCAATTTATTAATTCAGGCAAAAAGGATGAGACAATCAGAACTGGAGAAACTGTGTTCAGTAGCCCTTGACACTGTTAATGTTAGCAAAAATCGATATACAGATGTCTTACCATGTGAGGCTAGCGAACTGCTTTCTTTCTTTGGAAAGCAAATTTCGGGTTCAGATTTCAAAATATTGACACGTCTTTTGATTGATTTCAGTCGACGCCAGTAGGGTTGTTTTGAAATCATCAAGTGACTACAGGCAACCGGCAAGGGGTTATATCAATGCGAGCTTTGTTCAAGTATGAGTTTTCTTAATGAATTACTGCATGATCTTCGATTTTATTTCATATCCCTTTTCCCCTTGTCGTTACTGCAATGGCATGCATCAAGTGTCCTTTGACCTTTGAATTTGCTTCTACAATTTAGGCTTCCTCTGCTGAAAATACTCCCCAGTTTATAGCGACACAAGGTCCACTACATCACACATATGAAGACTTCTGGGAGATGGTATTCCAGTACCGTTGCCCTGCAGTTGTGATGTTGACTAAGCTGGTTGACAACTATAAGGTAGTTCAATGTATAGGGTTCAGGATACTTGAAGTTGTGCTGCGTTCATTGTAGATCAGGTGGATTTTTTACACCATCATTCCCAGTGCTGGATACTACTATATTTCATCTTGTCCAATAAAAACTATAAAAAGTCTCATAGTAACATGAACCTATGAATTTCCTTTCTTTCTGATTTTAGTTTAATTAACTTTTGAAATTGGATTTTCAACGGCTACTCACCCCAAGCTTTTCACAACTTTTCTTTTTATATTCACAAATCTATTCATTTTCTCCTATTTCATCGACTAGTTTGCATCAACTACCTTATCAGGTACCTTACTAGCTTATGAACACTCTAATTTAACATATATTTAACACACTTAATCTATCAGTTGAAGCTGCCCCATCAGGTAAGTGTTTGGTACCCTAAATAACTCATTTTTAGTACAGGCGGGAAAATATTTTGCAAGGCTCAACCAATTAATGACATGAATGATGCTAGACAATTTTAGTATTCTATATAGATTTTATTTAGTGTATTAGTAGTGGTAGTGTTTATGATTACGTTTCAATTGAATCAATTTGTTCTTTGATCTTCTTTATTCTTATATGATTTCATAAGTCATCTTTGTGGCATGGAACTTTGTGCAGATGGTGAAATGTGGTGACTATTTTCAAGCAGAAGATGGTCCTAGAGAATTTGGTAATATGTGTATAACTACCAAATGGATTAAAACAACTGAGAGTTCATTAATCTTGCGGCATTTACAAGTGAATAAAGCCGAGGTAGGCTCTTCACCTTACCAAAAGAATATATTCTTTCAGTTAATGACATTTGAGCAATTACAAAAATCACTTGTGGGAAATCAAAGTTAAAAAGGAAGGATTATTTACTTATCCTAGAAGTTTGCTGAATAAGGCCATTGCTACTGCTACAAAACTGCTAAATGGGATGGTTTGCCACTCAAGAACTGATCAGTCATCTTTCTCAATACTAATTATATTTCAGTGAATTTTAGAGTTCTTAATAATTAGAAATGTTTGTTTAAAATTAACTGAAACTTATTACACTGAATTTCTTTTTAACCTATCCTTATTGATCTACTAGCCAACTCTTCTTGCACCTTAATGCATCATTGGGGGATCTGCTAGAATTATTGGTGGCCTTTCAGAGGATGCAAAGTATATTCTTGTCAGAACTTCCTCAGCAATGATTTTAACCATGTATTTAAGTCATCGCATTGTGGCAATCTCCTCACTTCTGTACTTACCCTGTTGTGCATCCAAATGTTCTAGAAAATGAATAGAGATGTAGGAAGAGATTAGCTAAGAACCTTATCATAGCCAGGTTGAGAAAGCACCTTGTAAAGCAAGCTAAGCAAACAAAAATCTAATGAAGTCTCTTTGAAGGAAAAAGGTGAAAGCATGAATGCATGATTTTGCATAACTTTCTGAGCCCAGCGAATGAGGTTGGGCTAATTATTGATTAACTTGGAAATTTTCACGGTCATTGAAATGAAGCCCACACACAACTAAAAAAAATCTCGTGGGGCTTCTCAGAACATGTTGAGCAAGAAATTGTTTTGTGTATTTTTTTTGGTTATGTTTTTGCCAAGTGAAAATTTCCTAATTGATTTTTTCACAGGATGCATTTTTCAATCTTTGTTTCCATTCTTGCAGTCTGAGGAGCCCCCATTGTCAGTGTTGCATATTCAGTATCCTGAGTGGCCAGATCACGGTGTTCCTTCAAACACTTTAGCTGTCCGAGAGATTTTAAGGAGAACATATCATTTATCCCCCAAGCTAGGCCCTATAGTGGTGCACTGCAGGTTCACCTGACCTTCATCTCTTAGATTATGGCGCTTGTATTTTTTGATTTTGGTCCTGTTTCCCCTTGATTGTGCTACTTGGTTAAACTAGGCTAACTAGCTGCTATGTCTGAGACATTTTCTTTCTTGGATCAGTGCAGGAATTGGTAGGACGGGGACATACTGCACCATTCACCATACTATACAAAGGATTGTTGCTGGAGATATGTCAGCATTAGATCTTGAGAAAACAGTATCTGCCTTCAGATCTCAACGAGTTGGGATGGTCCAAACACTGGTATTTACCCCTTTCCCTAGTTTGATCAGTATAAGTGTTTTAAGATTGAGTAAGAACTAAGAAGTATGGTACCATAAATTGTTGATCCAAAATATTTTAGCAAAACAGATCTTTGACTTGAATTGAAACCAACTTCACTCGCCCGATTGTCGATCCTCTAGGTATACCAGATTGAATAGGGAACAAAGTTGTACACACACACGCATTGCATAATCCATATCTCGTGGTTTGCTTAGGGTAAGGGTGAGTACATCTCGATCTCCCCCAAACCGTGCTTTAAGTGGTATTAGTTGATAAATAAGTACACATGGCACAAAACATTGATCTTGCATCTGGATTACCACCAATCTAACATGAGATAAAATTTTATAATCTGTTGCAAATCCTTTTGCTTTTATAAATGCCAATTTGTTTTAGTATGTAGAATTACTAACCAATAGGAAGAGGAAAAGTAAAGAAAAGAATTGCATGCGTCATGCTTTGTTGTTGGGAAAGGGTGCGTACTACTAAACCCCAGACCCTCTTAGATGCGGGATGTACTGGGATAATTGTTGTTGTATGCTTTTTATCAAGGCTGTTGAGTTTGACTGTTTTGAAAATCAACTAGTAGAATGTAATCCACACGCATAATAATATTCTGGTACTCTGAATCTGCCTTTTTTAGGACCAATATTTCTTTTGCTATGGTGTTCTTGTGGATGAATTGGAGGCTCTCATCTCAGATTCTTCTGCTTGAAAAAACTCGTGATGGTATGTTTTCTCTCTATTTTAATTGTGTTTTCTGAAGCTATTGATCTCTTGTACCAGAGTTTGGTTCAACCCAAAATACTATTTCTGTATCCCCTCTTAGGACAACAGAGACTAGACTTGTAGCTTAGTCGGCGTTGCCTAAATACAATTTCTGGTCTCAACTCTACCTCCTCCCCTCTGCAGGGCTGCATTCATCTTATTGGGGACGAATATCTGATCAGTCCATACTCTTGGTGATACCAAACCTCTTGCTCAGTCTCAATCCACAGGAGTCATTGCTTGGATCTTGCATTTAGTGTTGATACTAACGGCCCGTTTGCATTAACACATTGGAGATGTGTACCATGTCAATAAACTGGTCATAGTATTCCTTTAACATTTCCATTGTAACTCGGCTTTATTGGAATTCAGCATTCACGCATTGTGCATTAGGATGGATGCCTAGAAGTCTTGAACCAGATTGATTATGAATCTATGATTTTGAGATTTAACAATGTAACTTGAAAATTTGTTGTTTTGTTTGCATAAGAAATGTTTGAAAGGTGAACAAGGTTTGATCTGAACATGAGCCCACCCCTATTGATATTAAGAGCATGCACAAACGAGGGTTCGGACCCGGGCCCTTAACTCATTTTTCCTCTGCCATGTCAGTTTTAAGTGTCTCATTCCAACTTTTTATTAATTGTATTCTCATTTGAAAGCCTGACTCTCGGGCTCCTAAATTACTTTTTACTATTTACCCTTTTCAATTACCTAATTATTATTATTATTATTATTATTATTATTATTATTATTATTATTATTATTATTATTATTATTATTATCATCATTTGAGAGCCTGACTCTCAAGCTTTTTATTGTTGTTGTTATTATTATTATTATTATTATTATTGTTGTTGTTGTTGTTGTTGTTGTTATTGTTATTATTATTATTATTATTATTATTATTGTTATTATTATTATTGTTATTGTTGTTATTATTATTATTATATGGTAAAAATGGGTGGAAAAAATAGCTTTTTATATGGTAAAAATAATAGTATATAGGTAGTTTTGACATTATTTAAAAAGGGAAAAATAACCAAAATTAATACGAACTTTCAAAACTTCCAATTCATATACAAACTATAACACATTAAACCAAAATTGATACATGGTCCAAAATTTACAAACTATAAATTCATTTGGACTCAATATATAATTAATAATAAATTTTGGTCAAAATTGCAAAATTAAGAATTTCATCATCTTCTCCAATCTCCCAATCTGTAGAGCAATTGAAGGCAATGATGGCGGTCCGGAGGTGACGACCTAGCTCGAGGTTGATGGTGTCGATGCGGCTTTGCAAGCGTCGCTAGATCCCGGTGGGAGTGACATTCGGCCGTCGCACATGTTCTCTCTTATTCGTACTGCCATCGTCAAGTGCCTATTGACTACCATGACCGTAATGATGTCAGCGGCCACCGTTGAATGGTCGGCGTGCTGAAGATGACATGGCTGGCGGTGGCATATCGAGAATTGGGGGTGGACGAAGGTGAAAATGTCAGGGTACGTGGATTAGGGATTGTATGACTTTTTTTAGAGATTGGACAGATGGGGGAATGGATTAGGGTTTTTTTTTATATAAATATAATTTTTCTTTTAATTTCATGAAAATTTCCCAAACTTTTAAAGTAATTATAATTTGAGTCTAAAATAATTTATAATTTGTGAATTTTGGACCTTGTATCGATTTTGGTTTAATATGTTATAGATTGTATATGAATTGGTAGTTTTTAAAGTTCGTATTATTTTTGGTTCACCGTTGATAGTTCGTATTATTATCGGTCATTTTTTCTTTTAAAAAAACATATGTAAAATAGATGTCTATGGGTAGATAAAATTATTTCACACATGAATATATATTTTTAAAATTTTTCTTTTAGGAAAATGCGTGAAAACTAATTTTTAAACGTTGAGCCTCCTTGGACCCACCGAAGGTCTTATAGAAAATGCAAAATGGGTGTCACGTGTCCTCATTTGTGCTGCAGTATTGTTGCTATAAGCCTCCCATAGAGGGCCCTTGCAAGCGGGTTTCATCTTTTGAGTCCTTAGCTTTTTTTTTTTTTTACTTTTTTTTAATTTATGATGTGGCATGTCTAAGGGCTTAAAGGTTTGCCGATAAAGATGCTCTAATGATGAACTTTTAGGTGACACATCGATCAAACTCTACCCAGTTTGTGAAGCACTGTTAGTAGAGTCACGTTACGTGTTATGGGATTATTTCAAAGAATTTTGGAGAAGGGTCTTTGTTGGCCCCATTTGGAAGGAATGTGTTTAACAGGAGTGTTGGAATCGGAAAATCGGATTGAGTTGTAAAAAAAAACTAGGGCTGAATGAAAAGGCATTGACAATCTATGCTAGAAACCGTATGATACTTCTTTTATGTTAATTGGTAGAGGCAACGAAGGGGATATATAGGGAACAAATGTGAAAATCTCGGATTCAGACTCGATCGTCAATGAGTCATTAGGTCTCGGTCATGCCTATGACTTTCACATGTTGGAAGAAAACAAGAACACAAAGAAAGGGGAAAAACTAAGAACAAACTAGACTAAGATAAAAAAAAATGGGGGCGGGGGGGGGGGACTACACCATAACCATTTGTTTTTAATGAACACCACGACCAATTTAGTGAGGAACTCTTTGATATGTTAAATAATATTTTTGTACGATGGATTACAATTTTAAAGAAGAAGTCATATTTAGTCTTGTACAAAAAAATATAAATTTTTATACATATAAATAACTATATGAATTATTTTAGTCAAGTTTATAAAGATGGGCAAGTTTAAAATTTACATTAAACTTGCACGAAAAACACTAGTGAAAAAATCAACCAATCTTTTTTTTATTCGGTAAGAATTCGGGTGAGAGGGCCCTACACGATAGCATCATGACGGACGAAGTCCACAAGACCTGAAACGTTTTGAAAGTCAGAGCCCCTGGTCAAGTAGCTAAGGTGTGTAACCTTATCAGCCACTCGATTACCAAAACTGGGCGTATGAAGGAAAGAAACTTCCTTCACACCCGACAACAGAGTTTTAATATCAAACATAATAAGTTCAATTTTCTACAGACATTTGGAATTCTGACTTAGATGCTTAATGATAACCAAAGAGTCTCCTTCAATGATGAGTTTTGATTTTTTTTTTGATAAGGTAAGAAATCGACTATTCGAGGGCCAGAAGGTCTGGCACCTCGAGTGGCCGACAAAGTCGGCAAACGGCAAACCGTCAAACATACAATGAAGATAACAAAAGGTGCAAACCAGGCAATGACAAGCAAATAATTTTGGGCGACCTAGCAAACCTAATCCTAACACGTTGGGGACAACATAGACTACGAACCAAAGCCAAGCGCCACCAAGCAGCGGCATCGCTGGCCAGAGGTACATCATGAGTCCATGTGGGCAGTGAAAACGAACCTCCAAGGAAATTTCCGAAACACGGAGACGCCTCGATACACACCGCCTTGACCCCAACCAAACCCGACTTCGAGACGCTAGAGCCCCAACTAAGAAAAGGACCATCGAGACCAACCAAAAGAGCAGTCGAGAACCAACTAAGTACAAAGCACCTGAAAACCCTTTCGGGATTTTATTGGGGCTCTTTCGGGATTTGATCAAGCTCTTTCAGGATTTAGTTTAACCCTTTCGGGCGGGTTTGTAAATGTGGTTTGTAAAGGATTATCATGGAGGCACAGAGCACACACAACCAAAGGCGTGTATGGCAGCCTCCGTACAACTTACACCAAGGAAGACGACGAGCCTTCAAAGTGCCGATGGAGCACTACCGATGGCGATGTGATCGACGACGAACCCACCGACTACAAGCAAGCGAAGGTCGACGTTGAAGAACACGATGGGGACCAAGAAGGCTCGGATGAACAAGGGGTTTGAATACGGAGAAAGGCTTTGAACTCAACCGGAGGATTTAAGATTGGGTTGGCAAGACCAGCGCGGGCGGTGGAGAGCAGGTCGGCACCAGTAGGACCAGCGCAAGCGTTGGCGGGGAAAGGGTGGACAGAGCGACAACCATCTCAACAGGCCTGGAGGGGGAGGCCGAACCGGAGTAATCCTAAAGGCCAGCAAATAGCCCCTAGACCGAATCGAAGATGGAAAAATCGAACAGAGATGGATCAAATACAGAAGGAAAGGTCGGCGATTACATAGAGAAAAAAAAAACAAATTTGGGGGAGGGGGGGGGGGATACAACCCAGCCTGTGGACGGGGGAGACAAGGCAGTCCGGGAAGACGTACCACACCACGCCCGAAGACAGAAAACGACCCGCAAGAATGGGTATCGAGGGCCGAATCCGGAGAGGATTAGGCCGATTAAGGCAATAGAGTTGGACAAGAATGGGATAAACTCAAGCAATAGAGCTCGTCAAGTTAGGATTTGCCACGGAAGATTGGGGCTTTCATTGTACACAAAATCTAGAGAGAAGAATAAGACCTTCTCTCTAGATGGTGAAATTACAAAGTTTTAATGATGAGTTTTGATGCAAGAGTGCAAGGGTGAAACCTTTTTTTCTTTTTTTTTTTAATTAAAAAAAAGGTTTGTAATTTTATAATCCCTCCACTCTCTAATATTTGATGTTTTAAGGTTTTTTAGCTTTAGCAAAATATATGTCTTTCAGCTCTATCCAACCTTACCTCTAGTCCCACCTCCTTTACTTTTTAATTTTTCTAATTACTTTTTTTTTCAAAATGAAAGAAAAGGGCAGTAGAAATAATTTGTCAAACGTCATATCAATATGGTATTGAAGAGTCATTGAGGGTAACTTTAACGGGGGTAGGGATGCTTGGGTAAAAAAAATATAATTTTTTTTATTGTTGAAATTGGTAGTATTGATACAAATCGATACTACCACTTGTATAGGATATAGTATCCCTAACATTTATGGTGTGTTAGATCTCCTTTTTTTTTCGGACAAGTGGGATCAAAACGCAGTGTTTGGATGCAAAAATGAAGCAAACGCAGCGTTTCCGAGATGGCATCAACCTTTCTGAAAAAGAATGGGACACATGTCGAGAAGGGAGAGGGTACCTTGCGGATGGCTGCGATTCATCAACAACTAACGATTGAGATTTGTTCTGCCGATTGGAAATTACATTTACAAAATGCAAATTTCGACCATGAAAATGTAAAAAAAATACCACTCAGTAGATTTATTTTTCTCTACATATAGACATCAATTTTGAATATGTTTAACCATATATTTTAAAAAAATGATTTTTTTTTTATGACGAGGAACCCACCTTTGGCGGTAAACCCCGAGCACGTAACCCAGCCGGCAAGAGCCACGTACCAGGTTAACCGGCTTGCGCCGACCGGCTCGACCCATTGGTAGGGAGCAAGACAAACCTTGGATGGAAATCCCAAGGAAAGGGGCGGAGGGAGGGATCGAACCCGGGACCTCCTTCCCACCCCTCTTACTCCTTACCACTAGGCCACCCCGACTGGGGCAAAAAAAAAAAAGATTTTTCGTTGACAACAATTATGTATAATAATATCCTAAAAAAACATATGTTATAGATTATCATTTGAAGAATATATATTTTTGTTTTGAACTAAATTATTATAACATATGTTCTAGATAATAACATTGATGATTCATCTACAAATTTGTTAGAATTTTTTTTTCAAGAAGTAAATTGTCTTATCAACCCAATTGCATGAAAACCTATTGGTGCATTGAGTAGTCCCATCATCTTGATTCTGATTTTTCCAATTAACGAGGGTATATTCACTATTAGAGCATCTTTAATAGTGATATTCCAAGTAACATAACAATTAAAAAATAAATAAAGGTAAGAAAAAGTCAGATTTTTAAAAGAACCCAAAAGAAAAAGGGAGCCCAAGTATCATGAACATGATACTCAATCTCACACAATATCATACAATATTATCCAATCAAACATTAATTATGAGTACCATTTAATTTTCACTTCAATTTTTTTTTTGTCGTTCAAATGTTGAATGCACAACATTTAATAGTGATGCTTGTATTTTTTTGGTCAAATACCGGTTGAATGCACAACTTGTATGACATTAATTCAAAACAATTTTCAAATTGAATTGATGAATGCACCCAACTCAAAGCAAATGAATGCATAGTGGAAATTGAATTCAACATGCATGGTAAACACCAATTAATTAATTTCTCGATTGATGTATTTTTTTAAAAAATTGGGGATGTAGTCCCTTTCTTTTAAAAATTTATATCGGCAAAAAAATAAGTTAGCTATTTTATAAAATTTGTCATATTTAACTTACGGAGTATTAAACATCGAGTATAAAAACACGCATAATGCAATATATAGAAATACAAGAATATATGATTCAAATCCATTACACAACGATTTAAAAACACAAATTAAAAAAATACATAGAATACGAAAACACACATAATGTAATGTAGAAATGCGAAAGAAATAAGATTCAACAAGTAATACAACATACTAGTCATCGGAAACATTTAATTTCTCAAGATTCGCATTCATCAAGCTCTCCATATATTTTTCTTCAACGGGAGTTCGATTGCTCTTGCTCATGAGCTTTTCAAGCATTCAAAGTCGTCTAATATTTAATTGTATTATGAAATTATCCACATTCTTCGCTGCCGCCGATTCCAACGACAACCTTTTTTTATTTTCAGCTTCTTCAATTTCATCAAATCTTTGAAGAAGTGGAACGTGCATATCATTCATTTTAGCTTTACCCTTACCCTTCGTCTTACTCACACACTTCGCAGCCTTTTTACCAAGCCGGACAAAGGGATCACTTCCAGAACCCACATTTGTTGGCATTGGCGGGTTTGATCCAGACGAGTATTGGCCGTCTTCATTGATTCTCATCCTTTTAGTGAAATCACGACTATCTTCAAGATCAACGACATCTACTTCTTTTTCACGTGGGTTAGCAAGCCAATTAGTAAATTTTGGCTCATCTTTTAACATTTGCCAAGCATGCTCAAAGCAAAATTCTTTACCATGTGGATCGAATGTTCTAAAAAGTGCACGAGCAGCATTCATGACATCGTTGTCACTTTCACCACTCTTTTTGTTTCAAATATTAAAATGAGGTGGAGGAGAGAGAAACGGTAAAAAACAAGTTATGATACTCATTTTAAGTATGATGGTTAAAGATGCTCTTATACCTCTTTCAATTTTATCTATAAATACATATGATCAATAATATTGCAAAACACACTCACTCCATTTTTTTTTCTCTTCTTTCTCTTCATGGATCCATCACAAAACCAATCAGAGATTTTCTTCTTTTCTTACTTGGGAAACATGTCTCTAGGCGTGGCCACGGGTCGGACCCACCGGGTCAAGGGTCAGGGTTGGTCCATCTGAACCCTAACCTAGAAAGGTCACGGGTTGACGAGTTTGGGTTGACCCATTGACTCCCTCACCGACCCGGCGGGTCACATTATTAAAAAAACACATTTGGCAAGCGAGGAATCAACGTCATGCGAGAGTATATACAAGCGAGAAATCAACTACGTAATAGTGTTACACACCGTTGTCTTAGAGAAGATTTGAAGGAACACATTTTGGCGAAAATTCGGCTCCAATGTCGGAGCTAATTAGTGGTTTTCGATTTTAGTATTATGTTTGTTAAGTTGGAATTTAAGTTTATGTATTGTCCGTGTGTAATATCTTTTGAAGTAATCAATGTATTTCGACTTATTTAAATAAAATTTATATATTGGGTTATATATAGTCACCAGTTTAGTTTATAAATAATATTAATTTATGAATAATATTTTTTTAACAGAAAATGAATATAATAATAATCTAGATTTGAGAAAATTTGTCAAGAGGGGTATAATCGTAAATTGATTTAGTAGGAAATGATGGAAATAAATATGAGAGAGAGGTATAATTTTAAATTGAATTGATAGAAAAAGATGGGTTTTGGGATATTAGGGATGCTATTGATAAAATGAAAAAAGTAAGAATGAAATGATAAGATGGTGTGGCGAAGAGAGAAAATTAAAAAATTAGTATTTCTAGCATCCCTTGATAAATACTACCTCAGTTTCAAAATGCATGAGTTTTTAGATGATAGTTTTAGTTTCAAAATAGATGGTCTTTTATATTTTCTAGGTAAGAAATTGTAATGATTTGTGTATTGTTGACTTTTTAAAAGATTTGATTGGTTAAAATGTTTAGTGGGTGTTAAAAAATAATAAAATTTATGAAAAAGTTAGTGGAATGATGAAGTTTTTTTAAAAGTGAAATATTTTATTAAAACTTGTGCAAATCGCTAAAAACTCATATATTTTGGAACAGAGGTAGTATGATCTTATTATTATGGAGTACACTTTTTAAGTAAAATAATCAATGGAAATTGAAGACCCACATAGATCATTAATGCATCTCGGTACGATATTCATTTGAATTCATTTTCTTAATTTGTGTCATAATTTTCCAAACGACAAATATTAAAGAACGGAGGGAGTATTGTTTTAGTTCACCCACGAAGAAAAAACCCAAAGAAATAGGTTGTTCAATGTTTCTAATTTTAGTATATTGAAGTAATTGCATGATTGAGTTTGCATTTCTCCAACACCAACGAACTAGTGACTCAAATATGAAGTTTGGGTTGAAATGAGTTCAAAATGACATAGAAGAAGATGAAGATCTACAAAGAAGGTCTTTGCATCTGCAAAACCCACCATTGATTTGATTGTTTAGATAATTTCAAGGTGTGTATAAGATGTAATGTTTATTCTTATAGATTTCACCTTAAAATTATTATTATTATTATTATTATTATTAGTTGTAATTTGTTACTTTGTTAGGGGCTACTTGGTTTCTAAGGGATTGCTCAAATTTTTTTTATTTGGGGTTAATGAAGAAGAAATTGGAGGTTTTCCTTCCCCTCTCTCTAGTACTTTAGAGAGAAGTCATAAATCATTATGTATTGCGGTTTAAATGACTCCATGAGAGCCTTTGATTCTTTCCCTCTACATTCGAGCACACACAAAATAAGAGAAAAGAGAAGTAGCCTTTTTACTTTTGAAACGAAGATTTGGTGGAACCAGTCATTACCAAGCCATGGAGTAAAGAAAAACTCTAGACTCCGAAGTCATGACTTCATTTTCTTTTCTTTGAATCATCTTGATATGCGAGAGAAAGAGCATTGTTGTAGATTCAATGATTGAAAAGTGTAATTTAGGTTTTTGTTTAATTTGAAAAGGGGATTTCGATAGTGCGTGTAAAAGCGTACCATTTTGAGTTTTTAAATAAGAGGTCTTATTTATATCAAAAAAAATTTAATATGGGCACCCAAATTAAAAGTGCATTTTGTAGGCTTGTCTGGTCATAGACCCAACAAGTGTTATTTTTAAATAAAAAAATCACAGACTTTTGCATAGTCGAGGTTAAAAAAAATTGTCTGTCGGGTCTTTGCCCTGGTTCAGGTCGGCTGGACGAAGCTCACCTCTCTTTGTCAACAACCATACCAGTAGATGCCTAAATTTGAGGAATGTTATGGTAAAACTTCGTTTGAAAATGATGACTTTAGTTTGCTAAAGTCATCGATCGGCATATTCTATTCTTTTAGCATAATACCAATTATCACTCTTAAACCAAAAATAATATGAACTTTAGAAACTATCAATTCATATATAAACTATGTCCAATTAAACCAGTTATGATATGTACCATCTTTCTGGTCAAAATTCCAATAGTATTGTTGATTTGGAAATTGAAAAATTATTTTGGACTTAAATGTAGTTAAAAATAAAGTTTAGTAGAAAAGTAATATTAAAAAAATCATTCTCCATCGTCACCTTCATGCTTATTCTATAGTGGAGGAAGAAGAAATAATGAACCCCCAAACCTCAAACCACATCAAAATCATCCAAAGAGTCAAATTGGGTTACGCCTTTTAAAGATTTACATATTTAGTTCTCCTTAATTCTTATTTACACTAGATTTGAACTATATCTGGTTATAGCGATTTGGATTGAACTTGAAGAACTATTGAAGGCTGCAATATCAAAGATCGAGTGTCATCCTCCTCCACTAAGCACATGCACCTCCATCGAATCATCCACTCCTCCAAGCACCGTCAATTTTCCTGTTGAATCCCCTTCTCTATCAATTGGGAACTCTCAACCACACTCTCAATAGATTGTTCGTCCCAGTCTCCCTTTCTTCATATGATCATGGAAGTTTAGAAATAGACTTCTTTTTTTTTTGCTGTTTTTTTCCCTTTCTCCAAATCTAGCCATATAACTCTCAATCTTACTCTCAAATAGTTTAGAAGTAGGTTTCATGCAATGTAACTCTCAATCTTACTCTCAGCTAGTTTAGAAATGTGTTTCATGGACATGGAAAATTATGAGCAAGTTTGACAAAAAATGGGTTTTATCGATGGCGAGTTCATGGCCATTGATGCAGTGCAATTGTCGATGACTCCTGGTGACATTGAGGACAACATGAAGGTTCCTTTCGATGGTCCTATCACTCGTGCAAGGGCCAAGAGGATTCAAGATGCAACCAAAGCTCTTCTTGTCCGTCATCAAGGAACGATGGAGCAAGGGTTCAGGCCACCCTGGGTCACTTTGCTCAAGACTACACCACCGGCACAAGAAATGAGCTTCCGTCCCCAAACCAAGCTCATGCAAACTCGCAACCACCCACCTTGAACTCGGCATGGGCTCTTGTCGAATGGGCCTAGAAACTTGGCCGAGTAACTTTGGTTGGGCCTAGGAGTTGTTTTACCCACTTAATTAATTAATGTTATTTTATGCTATTAGATTAATAATGTGGAAGACTATATCTCTTCTAGATAAAGTCTTGTCCACCAAGTTTTAGAATTATATCTTCTTAAATTTACTTTTATCTTTAGGTCAATTTTTATCTATCTTTATCAACCTAAATTCTATCTTGCATGATTAGAATTGGGTGTTAGTTTTCTATTTAACTAAACTTATGTACTTTGAATTATTTAGATTGAATAGAATTGAGACCCTTTTATGGAATAAGGGTTCTCGGTCAATCCCACGCTTCTTTGTTCTAGTGTTCTAAAGTATTCGGCACCACAATCATCACCATCACCATTGTTCATCACCATTCTTGTTACAGTCGGACAAAACAAACACCACACAAATTCTAAACCCAAGGAAGCCGTCGCCAGAGAGAACTCAGGGGCTTGGTGACGCTCGCGGTCATCCTCGCTCGCAGCGAGCGCGGCACGTCCCGTGGACCTCGGCTCTCGCTCCCGTCCACGCGTCTCCGGGCTCTCACTCTTGCTTCCTCGTCGCGCCGCGACACCGTTCACAGGTCCCAGCGATCGCTCTCTCGCTGTCTCGTCCTCGCGCACGCTCGCTCTCGCATCGATCGCTCTCGCGCACTCGCCTTCGCTCTCGCCCCAGCGAGCACATCCGGAAACCTGTCTCTAGGCACTCCCGCACACCCTGAGGCCAGCGCCTGTGTGCCCGAGTTCCTCCGCGCGCGCCAGCCTCTCGCACCTTTCTCTTCTTGCTTTCTTTGTTTGCCTTTTTACTGTTAAATTATTAATTTGAATTAGTTACTTTATTTACATCGTATTTAGTTGTTAAGTTAAGAACTTTTGGATGTAATTAGTTTATTAATTAGTTCCATTAAAATTGTCAATCAGGAGATATTGGAAGAGCATTGCAAGATCGGGCAAATATACGGCGTGGTTCTTGATCTTGAGCCCACATGCGAAGGATCGGGTATCCCAAACGTATCAAGTGGTATCGGATTCTCAGGTTTATGCAAGTTCTTTACTCTCTTGATTCCTTTTTGAGTGATTTATTTTCGTGCCATCTTTCTCACCATTCCCGCTGCATATATTTTATTTCTTTCTTATTCACCCTCAAAATTGGCACTTTATTTTAGTTATTTTCTTGTTGGATCTATAATTTGGAAGATATTGAGTTCTTGATTGCAAGTTTTGATTTTTTTTTATTCCTTTTTGCTACATATCATGCCTATGAATGTGATTCTTGGATTAAAGCATTATATGAACTTGCACCACTAAAGAACCCTAATTTTTCAGATTTCTAGCCAATTTCCCTTTTTCATTATTTTTTGCTTACTTTTAGATCATCGTAGCTTTGTTATTTTATTTCTCCTTAGTTCCGTCTCCTCTACAGCCTATTACAGCGACACTTTAGTCAAAAAAAAAAAAAGAAAAACCGAGAGCTTGAAAAAAAAAAGCATTCATCTTTACCTTTGATTGAGTTAGTAACTCATTGCATCTTGTTCTTTCCTTTTGCTACGTGTTAGATGATCTAATTGGTTTTAAGCATCACGAAAGAACCCCCTTGTGTGATTTTGTGCTGTGCCGACACAGGAGCCTTGGTCACACCCCTCTTTTTCTGAACCGTGTTGCAACCGTCAGATAATAGTTGACGGAGTGTGTGCACTTGCTTACCCTTGTGATTGCATCGTCTCTATTGCTACATATTATTATATTTTCGAGCATCACATTGTAGCTATTATTTTTCTTCTACATTAGCCGCTTGTTCATACTTGCGTTCCTTGCTATCCGACTTGTGGCTGATTTCTTTTGCAATTTAATCTCTACTTGCTATCTTCAATATTGCAAAATTATGTGTCAAGGGAAGATTACTTGAATTGAGTGCCTTGTTTTCTCGCCTATTTGATTTCTACAACTGAATCACTTTTAGGATCAAAAGGGCTTGCATTACTTGGTTTCTGGTCTTTGCTCCGTTTACTTGTTGCTCTTCTGATATTATAGGAACATGTCAAACGAAAACGACCCAAATTCTTTCCCTACCCCTCCTGAACCACTTACTGCAGCAGACGTATGATCCATCATTGCGACTGAAGTTGCCCAATTAGCCAATCGCTTGGCCATTGAAAAGGCCCAGGACCGTGCTGAACTTTCGGCTCAGATCGACCAAGCCATTGATCGGAGACTTGAGGAAAGGAAACGGAATGAGGCTTCTGGATCTACACCTCCCTCGGGTGGTAAGCCGCCTCCTACAGGTCATACACCTCCCTCAGGTAATACCCCACCATCAGGTAATCCACTCCCGTTTGGTCAACTACATTTTAAACTGCGATCTGCTATGCCTAACCCTTTTGCAGGAGAGAATGACAATGACCCGTTATCTGGCTTTAACGGTAATGATGTACGCCGAGACCATACCCCCCCTCGGCATCAGCAATATGGACGGCAACAGCAGTATCAACCACCTCACCAGGCTCACGCCAATCCTCTGTTCGTCAGGGCCAACTGGGACGACAGTCGTAGCAATGCTGATCTGAACGACATGCCCCACTTGGAGGACGCATACCATGAGGTAGATCCTAACTTTGATGATTTACCTAACCCTAATTTTGGTCGTCCTAGATTTGATAATGCACAGGCTATCCAAAGGCGCGATGTTAAAATAAAATTGGAAACATTTGATGGTACTAATAATCCTGAAGCTTATCTTGTTTGGGAAGATTATACTAACTATGTTTTGGAACATCTGCGCTATGAGGAAACAGAGAAGTTGGAAGTTGTTATATTACATTTGACAGGTATAGCTCGCACTTGGTGGTTCCGCACTCGTGAGATCCGCCGTCGTCAAGGTAAGCAACCTGTTGAAACTTGGCCCCAACTTCGCTACCTATTGAAGAAACGCCACGTGCCTGAGGAATACACAGACACCATGAGGATGCGTCTAGCCTCTTGCCGCCAAGGAGCTCGCTCACCCATGGAATACAGAGACGAGCTTGAACGGCTCGCTCATCAGGCTAATGTTTATCTTACTGAGCGTGCTTTATGTACTCAATTTCTTGTTGGGCTTAATATCTCTATTAAAAATCCTTTGGCTATTCATTCTATTAGGGATATTAACAATTTATCTCATAAGGCACAACTTTTGTATGAGCAGCAACAACAGCAACAGCAGAGGACCAGGATCGATCAGGCCTCCCAAGGTCGCAGGTTTGTTCCCTTGGCTTCTTCTAGTCAATCCAGACCTTCTACTAACCCTTCTATGCAGCAAAAGGGAGTTTCCAACTCACCTCAACAGGGTTATCAGGTTGAAACTAGAAGAATTGCTGCACCATCTAAGGAACGCACCAAAGACATCCGCTGCTTCACTTGTGGTGGTTCTGGACATGTCTCTCGCGAATGCCCTCAGAAAAAGAAGGTTCTTCTCAATGATTTAGGAGACCATAACTATGAGGAGGAGACTGTCGAGGACCATGTAATTTCGAGTGAAGTGGAGGAGGACCAGCCGATTGAGCCTAACGACGAAATAGACCCCAGTGACTTCCAAGAGACTCTTTGTCTTGTCAATCGTCGGGTCCTACACATCCAGGAAGCTCCCATGGCTGATCAAAGGGAGAACATTTTCCACACCAAGTGTGTGGTTAGCAAGGCTACCTTAAGCGTCATAGTCGACGGTGGGAGTTGCTGCAACCTCATCAATGAAAAGGTAGTGGATTTCTTACACTTGACTACTACTCCTAGGGCTACTCACTATGGTTTAAATGGCATAACTGATGATGGATCTGATATTATGGTAACTAAACAATGCTTAGTGTCATTTTCTATTGGCTCATATCATGTTCAAGTCTTATGTGATGTTGCTCGAATGGATTGTAGTCATATTTTGCTAGGTCGTCCTTGGTTATATGATCGTTCTGTTATACATGATGGTCGTGCGAATACATATTCCTTCACTTTTGATGGGAGGAGAGTCACTCTCCTACCCCTGTCACCTCAAGCTGTGTTGCAGGAACAGGTTCGCAAGAAACAGCAGCAGGACGCTCAAAAGGAGGCCCATCGGAAGGGGAAGCAACACGCGGCCTCCAAGGCCGCACCCGCGGCCACCTCAGCGCCTACCCCCTCTCCTTCTGCATCACCACAACCTTCTCATACCCCACTTCAGGGCTCTGTTGAACGACGTTCTTTGGTCTCTCAACCACAGAAAGAGATTGTCTCCTGGAATGCTCATCGACCTCATATCCTTTTGATCATGAAAGAAGTCTTACTTAATACTATGGATTTGAGTCATATTCCTGCACCTATTGCTGCTCTTTTGCAGGATTATTTAGATGTCCTTCCAGCTGATCTGCCACAAGGATTGCTGCCTATTCGTGGGATTGAACATCAGATTGATTTTGTCCCTGGCGCAGCCTTGCCTAATCGTGCCGCCTATAGGGCTAGTCCAGAGGAAACTAAGGAGCTGCAACGCCAAGTCACGGAGCTGATGGATAAGGGCTTCGTTCGAGAAAGCCTCTCCCCTTGTGCCGTGCCTGTCATCTTGGTTCCTAAGAAGGATGGCTCTTGGCGCATGTATGTTGATTGCAGGGCAATCAACCAAATAACGGTTAAGTATCGTCACCCTATTCCTCGCTTAGATGATATGCTTGATGAATTGTATGGTGCATGTATTTTCTCTAAAATTGATCTTAGAAGTGGCTATCATCAAATTCGGATGAAACAAGGAGATGAATGGAAAACGGCTTTTAAGACTAAGTATGGTTTATATGAATGGTTAGTAATGCCTTTTGGGTTGACGAATGCTCCTTCTACTTTTATGAGGCTTATGAACCATGTGCTTAGACGTTACTTAGGCAAATTTGTCGTTGTTTATTTTGACGATATCTTAATTTATAGCAAGAACATGCATGATCACCTTAGTCACTTAAAATTGGTATTTGACTGTCTCCGAAAAGAAAAACTATATGCCAATTTGAAAAAGTGCTCCTTTGCTTCTGCATCTCCTATTTTCCTTGGATTTGTTGTTTCTGCTTCTGGCTTAAAGGTAGATGAGGAGAAGGTTCGTGCTATTCAAGAGTGGGCCCAGCCACATACCCCCACTCATGTCCGCTCATTCTTGGGCCTTGCTGGCTTCTATCGACGCTTCGTCAAGGACTTCAGCACCATTGCCGCCCCCCTACATGAGCTGACCAAGAAGGATGTGACGTTTCGCTGGACAGACGCACATCAGAGGGCATTCGATGCTCTCAAGGATCGTCTCACCCATGCTCCAGTGCTGCAATTACCTGACTTCGCACAACCGTTCGAGCTCGAGTGTGATGCTTCTAGCACTGGCATTGGTGGGGTACTGCTACAGAATAGGCGCCCTATTGCCTATTTCAGCGAGAAGTTGGGCCCCGCTGAGCTCAACTATTCTACCTACGACAAGGAACTGTTCGCCCTGGTTCGATGCTTACAGACATGGCAGCACTACCTTTGGCCTAAGGAGTTTGTGATTCATTCGGATCTTGAAGCTCTGAAGTACCTCAAAGGTTAGGCAGTGCTCAGCAGGCGACTTGCTCGTTGGGTGGAGTTTCTGGAGACCTTTTCCTATGTGGTTCACCACAAGAAGGGAAAGGATAATGTGGTAGCTGACGCGCTATCACGAAGGTATGTCCTCCTAAACCATATGGATGCACATGTTTTGGGTTTTGCTTTGATAAAGGAACTGTATGCCTCTGATGGTTTCTTTAAAACTATTTATGCTCAATGTGTGTCCAAGGGTGAAGTTGATTCTTATTTTCTTGATAATGGTTATTTATTTAAGATGGGCAAGCTTTGTATCCCATCTTCTTCTATTAGACGACTGTTAACTCAAGAAATACATGAATCTAGGGGACATGGAGGTTTCGACAAAACCTTAGCTGGACTTAAGGAACATTACTTTTGGCCTAAAATGTCTAATTATGTGCTTAGATTTGTCAAAAGTTGTGTCACATGTGCTAAAGCTAAATCAAAATCTAATGCTAATGGTCTATATCAACCTTTGCCTATATCGAATGCACCCTGGGAAGATGTGTCTATGGATTTCATTGTAGGATTGCCTAGAACTTCTAAGGGTCATGATTCTATTTTTGTTGTTGTAGACAGATTCTAAAAAATGGCTCATTTCATACCTTGTCACAAAACTGATGATGCTATTCATGTTGCGCATTTATTCTTTAAGGATGTTGTTCGCTTACATGGATTGCCTTTATCTATAGTTTCTGATCGTGACTCTAAATTCTTAAGCTGTTTTTGGAAAACTTTATGGTCTAAGTTGGGTACAAAACTATTATTTCCTACTTCTTGTCACCCCCAAACTGATGGTCAAACTGAGGTTACAAATAGAACTCTTGGGGCTCTCCTTAGAGTCATGTTGCGAACTAACCTCCGGAGGTGGGAAGACTGCCTACCATTTGTTGAGTTTGCTTATAACAGGTTTAGGCACTCAGCAACCAAGCAGACTCCATTTGAGGTTGTCTATGGCCGAAATCCACTCACCCCAGTGGACATGATGCCACGGCCTCTCAAGGAGAAGGAGAGCATGGATGCAGCTAAGCAAGTGGACTTCATCAAGCGCTTGCATGAGCGTACCAAGGCGCAGTTAGAAAGAAAGACTGCGCAATACAAGGCAACGAAGGACAAGCATCGCAAGGATGTGCAGTTCAACGTTGGTGATCTGGTATGGCTGCATCTCAGGAAGGAAAGGTTTCCGCAACAACGGAAATCTAAGCTGGACCCCAGGGGAGATGGACCATTTCGAGTGGTTCAGAAGATGGTTCCTAATGCATACAAGCTAGATCTCCCTACCGACAAGTACAATGTTCATTCTACCTTCAACGTCGCTGATCTATCCTTGTTCATACCTGACGATGACTTTGACGATGATTTGAGGACAAATCGAACTCAAGTGGAGGAGAATGATGCAGTGCAATTGTCGATGACTCCTGGTGACATTGAGGACAACATGAAGGTTCCTTTCGATGGTCCTATCACTCGTGCAAGGGCCAAGAGGATTCAAGATGCAACCAAATCTCTTCTTGTCCGTTATCAAGGAACGATGGAGCAACGGTTCAGGCCACCCTGGGTCACTTTGCTCAAGACTACACCACCGGCACAAGAAATGAGCTTCCGTCCCCAAACCAAGCTCATGCAAACTCGCAACCACCCACCTTGAACTCGGCATGGGCTCTTGTCGAATGGGCCTAGAAACTTGGCCGAGTAACTTTGGTTGGGCCTAGGAGTTGTTTTACCCACTTAATTAATTAATGTTATTTTATGCTATTAGATTAATAATGTGGAAGACTATATCTCTTCTAGATAAAGTCTTGTCCACCAAGTTTTAGAATTATATCTTCTTAAATTTACTTTTATCTTTAGGTCAATTTTTATCTATCTTTATCAACCTAAATTCTATCTTGCATGATTAGAATTGGGTGTTAGTTTTCTATTTAACTAAACTTATGTACTTTGAATTATTTAGATTGAATAGAATTGAGACCCCTTTATGGAATAAGGGTTCTCGGTTTCAATCCCACGCTTCTTTGTTCTAGTGTTCTAAAGTATTCGGCACCACAATCATCACCATCACCATTGTTCATCACCATTCTTGTTACAGTCGGACAAAACAAACACCACACAAATTCTAAACCCAAGGAAGCCGTCGCAAGAGAGAACTCAAGGGCTTGGTGACGCTCGCGGTCATCCTCGCTCGCAGCGAGCGCGGCACGTCCCGTGGCCCTCGGCTCTCGCTCCCGTCCACGCGTCTCCGGGCTCTCGCTCTTGCTTCCTCGTCGCGCCGCGACACCGTTCACAGGTCCCAGCGATCGCTCTCTCGCTGTCTCGTCCTCGCGCACGCTCGCTCTCGCATCGATCGCTCTCGCGCACTCGCCTTCGCTCTCGCCCCAGCGAGCACATCCGGAAACCTGTCTCTAGGCACTCCCGCACACCCTGAGGCCAGCGCCTGTGTGCCCGAGTTCCTCCGCGCGCGCCAGCCTCTCGCACCTTTCTCTTCTTGCTTTCTTTGTTTGCCTTTTTACTGTTAAATTATTAATTTGAATTAGTTACTTTATTTACATCGTATTTAGTTATTAAGTTAAGAACTTTTGGATGTAATTAGTTTATTAATTAGTTCCATTAAAATTGTCAATCAGGAGATATTGGAAGAGCATTGCAAGATCGGGCAAATATACGGCGTGGTTCTTGATCTTGAGCCCACAGGCAAAGGATCGGGTATCCCAAACGTATCAACCATGAATCTTTCTTCTTTCTCCATATTTGTTTTGATTGTTTTTTCCCCTTAGTATCAATTTGTTTATTTCATTTTAAAATTCATCACCTAATTCGTTAATTTTTGTTGATTTTGACGTGGTTTGGGATTCGGGGTTCAATGATTTCATCCATTGCAACCAATATGATGAACACCAACTTGTTTTTAATTTTACATTTTCATCCTATCTTAATTGGTAAGTACATTTGAAGTCGAAAGTAATTTTCATGTTGTCAAATCAACAATTTTGTCAGAATTTTAGCCACTACTCCTCATCCGGTTGTCGCTGCTCCTATTCCATTTGGTATCTAAGCTCCCCCCCCCAATTAGAAGCAATTGTCAATCTAGTTATTGGAGAAAAACTACAGATGTCTACTCAGACAAAGCTGTTTGGTAATATTCTCATGTTTTCTGCTGATTTTACCTACACTAGAATTGATAGCTGTTATATGATTCGCACACAGCTATTATCAAATTCAGCTCAATTGGGTATTTTGTACTACTGTAGCTCACGAACTCGTTGCATAACTCACCCCTTCTTCTTCGACTTTTCTTAACGAAGCATCTAGCTTATTTGAGTTATGTTATGGAGTTACACCACTTGTTTGTCCATTTTGTCCTTTGAATACTGTGAGCCCCATAATTCTCCCAATTCTCTTCCGGAGTCACACCACTTATTTGAATTCTAAGAAGATACGCAAAAAATATATTATGGGCCCCACAAAGGTTACATCCCCGTCCTCTAAATAGTTTGTCCATTTCGAACATTCTCACTAGTCCTTTATGAACAACCTTCTCTATAACCCAACTCATCCTCTAGCGAATTCTAGTTCTCCTTCGAAGATTTTTTCTAGTGTCTTTTCTTGAGTTCGCTAATGTCCACTTAGACCAATTCCCAGATTCTCTAGTGACCATCACTTCTAGTCATTTGTCTTTTTTTTTATCTTCACAAAATTATTTCTTTATACATCCTTATAAGTTATAACTCATTTCAAATCATTTTAATCACCCATAAAACATACTAGAGTTTGCTATTAAAAAAACACATGAGTTTATAACGGAACTCAAGTCACTCTAATAATTTTAAAGGACTCAATATGAATCCAATACCCATATTTTAATATCGATATCACATACTAATATCTCACATCATGTACCATTTACCAAACGGGCCGGACTTCTATACATGCTCCCCTAACTTCCTTCCAATTTCGCTCCCACCTCCTCTGGACATCCAAATCGCAATTCGGAGATATGGGGAGAAGCAGTAGGAAACACTCTGACGACGCGGACACATCGTGTTCCTCCCCCTCCCCTTCGAGCTCCGATGTCCGCCGGAGGAGACGCCGCCGATCCAGGAACGAAGAGGACACCTCCGATAGCGACGACAAGAGGCGGAGCTCTTCCACGAGGAGGAGGAGGAGCAACAGCAGCAAGAGAGACAAGTCCAAGAGGAGGACAGAGAAACGTGATAGAGATAGGCATGGGGAGAGAAAGCGTAGAAGGGAGAGTAAACGGCGTTCGAGGACGAAGAGGAGGAGAGGGTCTGAAACCGATGAGTTGAGCGGATCCGGTTCTTCCGATGAGGAGTGTTCGGAGCCGGAGATTTCTAGGGTTCAACCTGAGACTGTCGTCAAGGATTTATTGGAGGAGTTCCCTGGCGTTGCAGGGGATCTCAAGCAGGTGTTCTTCCTTTCCTCTGCTTTGAATTATCTTTTTGGTTTCGAATTCATTTGATCAAACATTATAAATGCTCATATTATCATTTAGGAATTTGCGAGGTTGTTGTGTGGAAAATTTTCTGAATTTTCAATAGTTTGAGTGCAACTGAGTTGTGTTTATGCTCAAAATGTGGCCTATTTTCTACAAACGAGATATCAATTCAACAAATTTAAATTCAGTGTTTACAAATATAAGGAGCTGATACCTATGATTATAGATGTCTCTGGACACTCAAATGATACAATTGAACCTTTTATTTTCTGTTGTAGCTTTTGCAAATGATTGATGGTGGTCAAGCTGTTGACATCAAGGGGATTTCTGAGAAAGCATTAATTAAGCGTCTGCATAAGCTGTTTTTGTCATTGGACCTTGAGGAGCACGGTGATAGAGTTTTCTTATTAGGTGCCAATGGTAGCCCCACTTTGGAACTTTTGGGGTCAATCCTTTCACTGCACCTTGAAGGTAATCATCAAGTTAATGACTCCCATCCTGTGCCTCCAAATTCAGATCCCGGAAAGGCTGCTGAAGAAGCCCCGGGTCCTAGGAGAAGGTAAACTCTGGAAGCAATCTATGAAACTTCTGAATTTCATTAACCACTTGAATTTTAAACAACATGAAAGTTAGCAGCTTTCACGTCATGCTATTGCTGGCTATCTAATTAACTTGGATTATCATGCTACATATCATGACTGTTTATTCAGCCCGTAACAGTTTCGTTGTATGTATACATCTTGATTAGTTTGTATTTCAGTAATTAAACATGTCTTCTTCTTATTATTGCTTTTGCAGGGTGATTGGTCCCGAAATGCCATCTGCTGAGTTGCTTGCTGCAGCAGCTAAATTGACAGAAGCAGAGGCTGAATTAAGGTAGTGATAGTATTAGTTTTAGTATTATTAGTCTTTTTTTGGTGTGAGAAAGTGGGCAAAGCACATCAGTTCTTTCAGATTGCTGCTTAGTATCTGTGTCCTTAAATATCTGGATCCATTCTATGTTCTCCTTTCAAGATTACTCATGTTATTCCAACTCAAAAGTTGTTTTAATTCACAAATTGAATTGCTGATGATGTGTTCAACTGTATTTCTCTATGCAAGATCTTCTTTATTCAATGTGTGCCTTTCAAGAATACTCATGTACTCAATTCATTGTTCTCTGCTTCAGCTGGGCTTGATTATACACGATGCTAGTCTTTCTTATTTTTCCCATTTTGTAAAATTTTAAAAGCTCTTGGTACAACACCTTTCAGGGAAGCTGAATTAGAAGAGGATGATGGATTATTTATAGGACCACCACCTCCTGCTCTGGTTTCTGAGGTTGCTTCAACCAATGAAGCGGAGAGATTTGAAGAGGTACTCGTATTAGTGACTCCCTTAGCACGTACTTATATTTATATATCATATTTATAGTATTTGCATGATTATATTCCGTATATTCCTGAGCAATATGCTACTGCTGTACTCATCATTGATTTTGATGTTCCATGCTTCACACCTTTATAGCTGATTATATTTCTTTCCTGAGACCAACTATCTCTTGCTTGTCTATAGAAAAAACTTTTTACTTTGCTAAACATGTCATCAGATCACAAGAATCATGGGAGCAGAAGCAGAAAGTGTCTATGATATTTTGGGGGTGAATCGAAATATGTCTACAGACAATATTAAAAAGAGGTATGTTTTTGGTATCAAATATATTTCGTAATGTAGTTTTATAGTTATAAGATACATCATTTTCTGATTGGTTTCTAATGTTCTAACATGATATGATGGCTTCATGATACCTGTATTCTATACTTCTATGATTGATGCCTTTTATTTGTTCAATGACCTTCCATGATATCTCTGGTGTAGATATTGGAAACTGTCCCTTATGGTGCATCCAGACAAGTGTTCTCATCCACAAGCCCACCAAGCATTTGTTAAGATAAATAAGGCGTTTAAAGATCTACAGGATCCAGATAAAGTAAGTTTTTTTTTTTTTTGGTCATTTTGTATTTGTTTCTCTTGTTGTGGCATTTTATTAAAAACACATACACACTAAATTAGATGAACATTTTATTACTTTAGAAGTGAGGGATGGATAGTGATTAGTGGTTCATTACCGGAAACGTTATTCTTGAAGAAGAGTGATGTAGAATAGGTCTTGGATGGATACCTAACTAACCCAATAAGATAAAGATATGACATGTTGACAGATAAAAGGTAACACATAAATTAAGGTAAACGTAAACAACATAGTTCAAGGAAGTTGTATAGATACAGATAAATCATGATGATAGGTGAATAATATTTTATAATTTCCCATATCCCTACTTCCTAGCGCTAACGCACTTTTTAATTATTTCCAGTTTCTCGTAGTTAACCATCATCTTCAATTTTTGTTACTAAATCTTTTATTAGTATTAGGAGTTGGCTGTTTTGTTTTTTTCTATATAAAAAGGGGAGCACCTGCAGCTTGTAAGGAATTACACCTGAATTTCAATGAAATTGAAGTTCCAGATTTGGTTTCCTGCCTGCTGGGAACAAGATATTTTTTATTTATCCTTTAATCCTCACATGTTCAGTTTCTATCAATATATTGGAAGTACAACAGAATCCTTGGAATAGTAAAGCGTGCCACAAATGCTAGAGAAAATTCTTCTCGGATGAATGTGAAGACTTTAAAAGGCAATTATGTTACTCTAACGTTGTGGACAAGGATTATTCTGGATAGGGGGAAAGTGATAGCAGAAAGAAGGTGATAAGTGAGTAGGTTGGGAAATCACAAACCATCTGATTCAAGTCACAAAAGAACACAATCTTAGGGAACCTAATGGAATCCACTAAGATATGAATAAAAAAGCGACGCGCTTGCTTCACGCTTAAAGTGAGTGCCAGCCACAATGCTTTAATATGCCTAAAGTGAGCAGTGTCCATGAAGCGCCCGCTCCACTCACTCAAGCAATGAAGTGGAAGTGAGCGTTTCATGGACAAAGCGTATTTTTCAAATTTCTTCTGAGATATTTTTTTTATAAGTAAGCTCATGTTTTTGAAAGAATCGAGTAATCTTAAATAACTAACCGGAGTAATAGTGATGGAGTTAATGAGGGAAGATTTTGATGATGGAATTGATATGGAGTTACAAGCTAATAGTGGTGATGGTGCTTTGCGCGATGAGGAGGATAGTAGCTCAAAATCTAAATAAGTTTACCACCCTATATTTTGATTTCACTAGTTTTCCTTTTGCTATGATCATAGAAATATAGTGTGGAACCACCTATTTTGCAATTATCCTTTAATATTCTATGAAATCTAGGTACAAATTTGAAAGAATCTTAAAGGATACTTGTAAGATGTAGGTTGAGTTTGCAGTTATGTCCATCAACATCTATTTGACAAAAAGGAGTATCATAAGTTTTGTGTTTTAAATCATTACTAGTTTATGTTAGTATGATTGTATATTCTAAGCACACATTTATAGAATTGGGCGCTTCGTCCATGAAGCAGGTGTTTTGCGTCGCTTGCTTCACGCTTAAGGGATAGGCATCTCATCGCTTTTTAGCATTTCATGCATTTTTTTCACTGCCACTATGCCTACCAGATGAAGATCACCACAAACTGGCCACGGCTAAGACTTTACAATATTGCTTTTTCTGGATCCTTAAAGCTGAGACTTAATGGAGTTAATGCTCAAGCCACCTACTGTGACATTGGCATATTCCAACACAGCCTTGACGGGTTGTTACATCTCACGTGGTTCCCTCAACCCCATGCAGTTTGCCTTAAGTTTCCCTCATTACCCTAGTACTAATCTTCTTGATACTGTGGTCTAACGACAGAAGGCGTTGTCTGTATAAGGAGAAGTTTCAGCTTTCAATCATATATCCAGCCTTGATGCGGGGAAGAAGGATTAGCTTGATAATTTGGGGTCAAAGAAGCCTAATGGGGTAAAGGGCATGATAAGGGATAAATTTAGTTAGTTGGGCTTAGTTATAGTGACTCTCAGTGGAGTGACAGCTATGGTGTATTAATGATAAGCAAGGGTAGTTCCATTTTGCATTCCTTCTGATAATTTCTTTATTGATACGAAAGTGGATGCTTTGGGCCATTTGAGGGAATGAGGGATATATCTCCCTTGGTTTTGTGATTGAGGAATGAGAATAATAGCCTACCAGAGGATTTCTCTCTTGTTACCCTTGGGTTGATTTTCCTTTAGTTGTGCAATTAACTCACTTAGCTCTAACAGCCTTCCTGTCTTACTTAATCTCTTCATCATCATCATCATGCTTAGTTAAATGTGAGTCTTTGGGCCTCTGACAGCTCCAGCCCCTCCAGTCTTTCTCGATTGTTAGAGAAATTCCGCCAATTCTATTTGACCAGAGGCTACTATGATTCTCATTTTGTTAGTGACTTTATAAATCTTTCATTCATTCACCGCCATTTCCTCCCATCTTCTTTACAAGGCAGAAACTTACATCTTGGGTCCACATGTAAAAAAAAAGTTCCTTCTTCTGTTTCCCATCCATTTTTTTTATCAATTAGATCATTGTTTGGTAGTGATCAAATAAATCAGGTGGCAGATAATGGGTTACACTGTTGTTGAACTTGTGAATCCAAATGCCACTGACCAAAAGTCTTGGTCTCTTAGCTTCTGCACCTCCAAGCTTTTCCAGGTTGTTCGTACTAATATAATGCCTCATGTAGGGCTGTTATATGAGTCGAGCGGCTCGAGTTCGGCTCGGGCTTGACTCGATAAAAGTCCGGCTCGAGCTCGTTCCTTTTCTAAACAAGCTAAGTATGAGCACATTTTTAAGCTTGGTTCAAAGCTCGACTTACTCGATTTAAGCTCGAATAGTTCGAATTTTGTGAGTTTTTTTTTAAATTTCCTTTAAATTACTATGTTCCGAGCAAATAAGGTTTCTTGATGCTTGAAAAAAGCTCGGCTCGAGCTCGTTCATTTTCTAAACGAGCAGAGTATGAGCACATTTTTAAGCTTAGAGTCCAAATTTAGGTTTGGCTTGTGCTTGACTCGTTTTTAAATGAGCTGAATATGAACAAGCAATATTTGGCTCGTTCGGCTCGAATAACAGCCCTACTCTCATGTCACCCAGGCTACTGGATTTGCATTCTGCATAACGATCCAAGCCCTTCCAGTCAGATTCTTTGTCTTAAACATCCTCCTGTAAGAGTCTTCTTTCTTTCTTTAAATTCTTATCTCATATTAGTAGCTCAATATATGAAACTAGTTGAGCCCTTAACGTTATAATGTTAACTTCATAAACATTTCTGTCTCGGCTAACTGAAATCCTTTGTTTCAGGCAGATATCCTTGTTAGTTGGACTGCCTCGGTTCATATTTTTCATACAAACATCAACATTTCACCTCTCTTATTTAATTTATATGAATTCATTCATCTTTATTCCGAGTTACCTATTCTGTCTTGTTCAGAGTTCAAAATTGTTAGCTGAAACAATCCATCACAATCATGCACTTTGGCCTCACCTTTTTCAATTTCTTAGCCTTTCATAATCCTTTTTTCCATGCATGTTGTCGTTTTATGCCTTACCTTTGGGTTGCTTGTAATTCTGGCTCCTCCTTATTGGGGCTTTTAGCTGACTAGCTTTGCTCCTGCATATCCTTCTTATGCCTGCACTGCTTTAGTTTATTTCTTCTGCATTCCTCTTCTTTGCGCCATAGATTTTTGCATTTGGACCACAAGCATTGATTTTTTTTTTTGAAACAAACAAGCACTGATTAATGATCGAGCTGCCAATGGACCACTCCATCTTTTCATTAGAAAACATAGTCAATTCATCAAGGCTTTCATTAATAGGAACATCAATTAGAAGTGGATAATGTGCTCTTGCCTTCTATTCTGTTACCTTGTCTTCCATGATTGGTTACCAATAAACCTGACTAGTTTGCACATCGTCACATACTCACACCAGAGCTGGATGAACATCCTCAAATTGCAGCTGAAGTTCCTTCATTGTCTTCTACATATTCAAGCTCACCAATGTAGCTTCATCGCTTTACTTCTGCAAAGTCCCTTTCAGTGTTTATAATAGTGTTGCTATAGCGCGCTATAGCAACCTCAGAGGTGCCTATGGAGTGGAAATGCAGTCCAGAGGAGCGTAGCGCGCCTTTCATTGCTTTCTTTTTTCTTTTTCTGTAAAATTTTGATTTCATTCATTTATGCAGATCAATAACCTTCCATTTGTTTTAACTATAAGATCTTTTGATATCTTTTTAGTTTTCGAAAATATATTTAAACAAAATTTGAAGATTTTATTTTCTATATTTCATTGTTTATCCTTTCCCTTTTTTAATAAATCTCTTCATCCCTCCTCTATTCCTCCTACACGCCTGATTCTTCCCTTCTTCACCCACACCTACCATTGTACTTCTCTCCATTCTCTATCCTTCTCCCTTTTTGGAGTTGCATAAAGATCTCACTTGGGGGCAGGTTGCTAGTGCTTTAGGTGTTTGATGATTTCGTTTGACCCACTTCCTAACCATCCACAGTCCATCCCATTCCACTCGAAGTCTTTCTTTTCTTTAATCTCTTCTGTTTTTATGCATTTAGTAACCATGATGCTTCAGACTTGGTTTTATTATAATTTTAGGTTTTCAATTTGGTTGTATTTCATCATGAACATATTTTATACTATTAAACTTGAAAGTAACAAAAGGTTAAAGTGTTTTTACATGATTTATAAAAGGCGATCGCCTTTGTCTCATCGCTTTTCTTCGCCTCTAGCTGTTTTGGGGAAGTTATGTTGGAGAAGACATTTTCCCAAGGAAAAATTACTTCAATATATAGGCTCGTGTGTGAGAGCGACGGGGGGGGGGGGGGATTGAAAAAGACATCGAGCTCACAATATTAATGGAGGACTGTGTCGGGTGTACTCTGTCACAAATAGGTGTCTGAAACCGAAAGGGAAATTTTATAAGGTAGTTGTTTGTTGAGCATTATTGTATGGTGCTGAGTGGTGGTCAATCACTAAGACCTAGGAACACAAGTTGATGGTGGTAGACGTTGGATATGTGGACACACAATATTAGACCGAATAAAACATGTCATTCGGATCATGGTTGGAGTGACCAACATTGGAGATAAGATGAAGAAGGCTAGGCTTCATTGGTTTTGCCACGTACAAAGAAGGCTGCCATTTACACCTGCACATAGATGCAAGAGTTTTGAACTAGGGGTTATTTGAAGGGGCAAGGGTAGACCGAAGAAAAGTTGGATGAAGATCATTCGCCAAGGCCTCGCTCTTTTGTCACTCACGCACGAAATGGCCATGGAACGAGACCAATGGAGGAGGAGCATTTGCCTTGTGTGTTTGTTGTTTCTTTTTATGCTTTTTTTCCATTGTTTGTTTTGCTCTTCTTGCTTTCCCTTTGGTTGCCTTCTTTTGCTCAATTTCCCTATCTCTTGATTTATCTTCTACTCCATCTGTACCACAATACACGGGCTTTTAGATAATTTTTGTTTCAAAATAGATGGTCTTTTATGTTTTCTAGGTAGGGGATTGTAATGATTTGTATTGTTGTATGTTGTTGACTTTTTAAAAAAGATTGTGATTGGTTAAAATGTGTAGTGGGTATTAAAAAATAATAAAATTTATGAAAAAAAATAGTGGAATGATGATGTTTTTTTTAAAAGTGAAGTGTTTTATTAAAATTTGTGCAAATGTCTAAAAGACCATGTATTGTGGAATGGAGGGAGTATGTTTTAACACTTTCTCGACTAGTTCGGAGTAAGGATGCGTACATCTTGACCCTCAAACCTTACTTTATTGCGGAATATACTGGGTTGTTATTGTTGCTGTTGTTGTGGCTTATATTGTTTAATTGTTTCTTGTAGAGAAGAGCAATGGATGACAAAATTAAGAAGAAGGAAGAGGAGGAGGAAATGAAGGTATCATCCCTACTTAAATAAATTATGTCTTCACAGGCCACCATTTCTTCGTACTTTTATCTTACTATTTTTTTTGGATGTTACAGGTTGAACTACGCTCAATGCGCGAGGCTGCCTTGTGGAGGAGATCACAAGGTATAATTTACCCTTTGACAGAGACTAATCCCTTATAATCTAGGGTTTGGCACTCTAGATCCTTGTATCTTGTCATGTCATTAACAAGCAGTAAGGTAGTTGTTGATGTGATGAACCTCGAAAATGGAAAGGTAAGGATTTTGAGGAAAAATTTTAGGATACCATATACTCCCTGGAGCCCATAAGATAGATATTTGGAAGTTGTAATGAAAGAAACCACTAAAAAATGAATGAACGGATGTCTACTATCACATTAATGAAGGTTATCTAACTAAGCATGTTACAAACCCACCTTGTGATTTACTCCCTCCGTTTCAAAATAAAAGTCGTTTGACTTTAGTGCACGCTTTTTAAGGAGGTAAAAACTCTATAAAATATTATTTTTTTAATCAAATTTTTTCCATAATTTCAAACTTGTTAGTAACAAGTATGAAATTATGAAAAAAATTTGATTAAAAAAATAATATTTTATAGAGTTTTTACCTCATTAAAATACGTGCGGAATAGTAAAGTGACATTTATTTTGAAACAGAGGGAGTATTTATTTTAATTTATATATTTCGTTTTTCTGCATTTGCTAATTAGTTTCTTTAATTTCCCATCCCACTTTCCTAGTATTTAGGCATATCCCCTACTTACTTCTTCCGTGCCCTTTTCCTTTTCATGCATTTTAATTATTCAGTTTTAGGAGTTAATTATTTAGTGTTTTCAATTATTAAACGGAGTTAGCATTTCATATTGAATATGAAATCAGATTGAGGATTCCAATTAGCTGAACTGCAGCATACTTGCATTTCAGATTTCTAAATCCTAGGAGCGATATCCTATCTTCTAGTCTTTCCATTATGAGGTTTAGTTTGTGGCTGCTCTGGAATCAAAATGTTTATGACACTATGCGATTTCTGTCTGGATTTGAACCTCGTACACCTGGTGATAATAAGATAGGGTTGAAGGATCTCCGAAGTTGAAGTGCAAGAATCTCACGCTCAACTTAATTGAAGAATACTTCAATTCTAGGAGTTTTCCTTCATTTGCGAAAGATGTCTTACAAAATGGCCTTCTTAGCTATTTATAGATGGCAATGCTTAGTCACTATAGAATTCTATAATCTACTAGCAAATCTACAACAAAAGGTATACTTTTGTTGTGAGGATATTCTAGAAACTACAAAAAAATATGCTAAAGGTAGACCTTGGGAGAGTTGTCTAGAAACTAGTAGCAGGCCTTACGAAATAGATATTATAGGACAATATTCTAGAAACCAAATACTAATCTTCAAGACAGATAATTTAGGGGAATTTTCTAGAAAGTAGGACCTTTGGTTCTGCATTATGATACTATGCAAAAACACTGCATTTTTGTGGTGACAGGCATATCCATGGAAGGGGATGACATACTGCTAGCGGAATTGGATCTGAAAGAACCACCTAAAAGAGATGAATGGATGACAACCCTACCACCTGAAAAGAAGGTAAGTCCAAGACTTTCCTTCCCTTCGCTGTTTAAACACAATTAATCTTTACAAAAACAGAATGTGATGTTAAGTGGGTTGTATGAGCAGAGAGAATGTACTAGTTAAATTTGACTATGGAAAAAATATTATGGTGATTCATTCATAAAAACTCACTAGGAAAGTTTTTTTTTTCTCCCTGTTGGAACGAAGACGTCTGTTTTATTTATGCAAATGAATCTCCACTGATGTTTAGTACAAGGTCATTGCACCCACTGAACATGACACACAGCTGGACAATGCAGAAATTATGTATGAGGAACTTTCTGGTTCTTGCTACACTTTTTACACTCGTTGTCATTATATTGAATTTGTTAATGTCCGTGAACAGCCTGGTGCAATGCCTATGCAATCAACATACTTCAGCAAAACTACTAAAGAAGGACGAGGGGATACTAGTGCCTGGACAGACACTCCTTCAGACAAAGCTGAGAAGGCTCGGAAGGCTAAAATGAAGTATAGTCATCTCACTGTTGATGTTTTCATTGGTGCAAATTGTCCTACTGAGCGTTCCTTCATACTTGAGATTTAAACTACAGTATAATTTACTCGTATCTGGTTTATCTGCAGTTATTTGGAAGCATACAATGAGGCCACAGCACTAGCTTCGAATGAAGATCCAAAGAAGAAAGTCAATACTGATGCTGAATTGGTGGATCAGTATAACAAGGCCAAAAGATCAAAGTCGTTGGTGCAGAAGCACCAAGAAGAGGCAGCAGAGAGGAGTCGTTCGAAGACGAAATCCAAGCAGCCAAAGAAGAAACAGTCAGAGAAAGAAGAAAATTGGGTAGGACAACACCCATGGAAACCCTGGGACCGGGAGAAAGACCTTACAGCTGGACGACAGAGCGTAAAACTCAACGCAGAGAGCTTAAACCAGGGTCTGACATCCCGGTTTTCTTCCGGAAATTTCCAAAGGGACTTCCTATAAACTTTCTAGTTACTGACCAATAATAATCCTTACTATTCAGCTTCCAATGTGTATGTGTTATGGTTTTACATTACCAGTCATCTACCATCTCGTGTGTAAATTCATTTGAAAATAGTTCCATGCGCAACAAGGCAACATCTTTCAGCAAGTTACTGAATTCTGCTGTGTTTTACAATTAAGCCCATGTACGCATGAAGTGATAAATTTTTTTATTTTTGTGATTAATGTTAAAAGTCCTATGATTATGAGATTGATTAGAGTTGAGAGTTGAGATCCAAAAAGGGTAGAGGATTTTTGTGGAGGGAGCTATCTCCATGGGCAGGCATGGAAGCACTTGATTAGGGTAAGGTTGGTGTCCCAGGCGGTGGATCTGATGGATGCAGAGGGAAGAAGGCAGTTGTCGGTGCCACGAAGAGGAAGGTAAAGGGGGCGCGCGGTGGATCTGATGGATGCAGAGGGAAGAAGGCAGTTGTCGGTGCCACGAAGAGGAAGGTAAAGGGGGCGCGTGGGGCACGTTGTGTTTCATAGTGGTAGGGTTTTTGGATAGTAAAAATAGTACTTACTAGTATGTTCGAACTTAAACGGGGTGCTCGGACTAATTTGGCCTCTAAAAGCAAAGCCCCAATGATTACTCTTACTTTGGTGGGATCATTACTAACGATACGCCCATTCAACACATATATCATTTATAAGCTACGATAAAGATGGAAGTTAAAAGACCCTTTTGTGTTTAACGAATTATAGCAAATCCTCTCCCTTTCAATTCTTGAATAAAGATGATAGACGTTTGATCAAGCATTTTGTGTGGCTAGTAAAGGAGGGATCCTTACGAACCTGGAGCGTTCACGGAGGCATCTTGGTAATTCTGATTCGTTCCCTTGTTGTCTCTCATGTAGTGAAAACTTACCCATCTCTTTAGGGATTGTGATGTTGCTATTTTTCCGGTTACAAGTTGAAGATGCTAGGCAGAGGACGAATTTCTTTACACTGCCCTTTGTAGCCTGGCTGAGGGAGAATATTCTGTCCAAAGCTAAGGAGGCGAACGAGGTGGATTGGAATGCTTTCTTTGCTATTGCAATGTGGCAATTGTGTCTGAGGAGAAACAAGCTCAATTTTGGAGACAACCAGGTGCAGGTGCATGCACCTGAAGCTTGTACGATCCTTGCGTAGGACTACATTCGTGCGAAGTAAAATTCTCTAGTTAGTGTCAACCAAGCCAAGGGCGAGAGTGGCGATCAATGTCAAGTGGGAATCCCCGAGTGCGGGATGGGTCAAGCTCAGCACGGATGCTATTGTCAAGAGCACTGGCGAGGCTGCGATGGGTGGTGTGGTTCATAATGAGAAAGGAGATTGGATGTTGGGTTTTTCCCATAATGTTGGGGCTTGCTCGGTGGAGTCGGCTGAACTTTGGGGCGATCGCTAAGGAGCTTGAGATTGCGTAGGAATATGGATACAAAAAAGTTGTGTGTGAGACCAACTCGGAGGTCACACTGAAATTGTTGAAGGGTTGCGTGGGAACATGGATATAGTCCAGCTTCGTCATACTTTCCGCGAGGGCAATTGCCTCGTAGACTTTGTTGCTCGTTTTGCTTTTTCTTTGACGTTAGGCATTGTTACTTTATACTCTGTTCCGGATGGGGCTGTTGGGCTTCTGTTGGATGATGCACGAGGGGTTTCGAGGTCCCGTTCATGTAGTAGTCGTCCTGGATGATGCACAACGGGGTTTGAGGTCCCGGATGTACTTCATGTAGTAGTCGTCCTTGTCCACGACTTTAATAAATTCGTCTCTACCCCTGGGGCAATGGCCTTTCCACAAAAAAAAAAGCATTGTTTGTCCTAAAGGAATGAGAACTATGAACCATTGAAGACAATGTTTGATAGAGATGGACTGAAGCAAAAGGATTGAGATGGACTAACCATCATGTACAGCCGAAAAAAAAATACAGAAGCAAATGACTGAAGCAAATGACAGAAAGAAATAACATGAAGCAAATGACAAAAATAAAGAGCAGAAATAAACGTACAAGTCATTCTACACTGAAACAACAAGCTAGCAAGAACAAACAAACCGATCGGCCAACGGGAAGATGCACACAGAGAACTCTGGGGAACCTAGCGGACATCTCAGATTATGGACTCCAACAAAGCCTTCAGATCGATATCGATCGCACTTCCACGACGTCTACGAACATAGCAAATCGACCACCGTTCACATGAAGTCTGCAGAACAACAAGAACAACACTGCACACCAATCCGCAAGCCCAAAACCTAACCAAACCATTGCTCATTCAAACCCCAAAACTCATCTAAACCCCTCGAGGACGATAACAAGATCGTAATAGGCTGCACAAGGCAAGCCAAATAAGAGACGGACAAGATGAGCAATAGGAGAAAAAATAAAACAACAATCAAAAGGAAAGGAGAAAGCCAGCAAGGATTGAAATTTGTATTTTTATATATTTTTTTCAAGTAAAGAAAGAAGCGTTGAAAAACGCTATCAACCATGGCCAAGGTAAAGGCTTGGCAACCACGGGGAGTGGAAACCGACGGACCACGTGACGAAGCCACGGAGGTGCGGCGAAGCACACCACCAGGCCGCAACAACCATAGACAGGAGGGCGGAGACCATGGTGTCCAATCGGAGGCCGGAAACAAGGGCGGAACAGAAACGGACCGCCGGAGAGCCAGCAAGGCGAGGGGAGGAGACAGTTGACGATTGGTGTCGGAGGAAGGCGACGGTGCTGTAAAGGAGGTCGGTGAGAGGCGATGAAGAACGGTGTACAACGGTGGTGAGCCGAGGGCAGCGGTAGCAAGGATGGTGGTTGCTGGCTTGCTGCATGAGCAATAGAGGCCGGTGGAGGCGAAAGGCTAGGTTAAACCAGTGGCGGCGGGCCAAAAGCCCTCTTTGAAAAAGAGAGCGTATAGGGGTTGATTTCACCCATTTTCTGATGTCTCTCTGCCTAGCTATTTTCCTTTTGATGGGAAAATAATAAATAAATAAATTTTAAAAAAGTAAATAAAGAGGGAAAGTGTTGGGGTCCTGTAAAAAATCAAAACAGATAGAGTTGCTTTTTAAATTGGGTTTACAAAAGACTTTGAAAAATTTTATTGTCTACATTTCTACACATTCAATCAAAATCAAATATATTAAAAAAAAGAAAGAAAAATGTGAATAATTTTTAATTAAAAATGCACAGTTGATTGGTGGGCAGTGCCGATCCTATTTTTTTATGGGTCCGAGTTGATAAAAAATTATATGGCTTAATATGACATTTACTATTCATATGACATTTACTATTCATGCATTTATTTTTAGGATAATAAAAACTAGAGAATGTCTATTGCCAACATTTAATTTGTCTTTTAATAAGATAAATAAGAACAAATTGCATCTCAATCCTTTTTTTTTGGTAATAAAATACCCCAATCTCATCACTGTAACTTCTCCATCCTATGCAAAATTCACAACGAAGAACACACATGATGGGAGCACATTGTTATCGCCGAAGACCAACACACGCGATGTGATTTAATGCCTCCTCATATCACCCCCGCTAAAGCTTCATCGTCTCTCAATGCTTCCAGACTCCATCACCTCCTTGACAAATCGACGAGTTTTCATCATTTACCACTAGATATGTCGTCTCCCTCCTCGTCTTTGTCATCATTCGAATTTTTCAAGTTCAGGTATTCTACTTCCTCTCACGCTCAACATCTACATCCTCATTCTATACTCATCGCCTTCTTGTCTTCTCAAGAAGATCCATGGAGCCACGCTTCCTATACACCGATCGGACGAGTTTTGATCTTTCATTCGCCAACGTCTAGAATTTAAGTTCTGGTGTTGTTTTGTTCAGATGCTAGACTTTTAGGGTTAGGTTTTACTAAATCTCCTGTTTAGATTGTTACTGGAGATTTAATTGGTTTTATTTCGTTTGAAGATACTAAATCTGATTGAGTGGTGTAACGAATTCATATTCGATCCCAAATAATTTATTGATTTGGTGATGTAATTCTTCAATATTTCATATGTAGATCGGTGTTGATGGGTGTGATTTAGGGTCTTATCAATAGAAAAAAACTATCTTGTCAATATGTAAAAACTATAAGAAATATGAAGTTTTTTTTTTGTTAATATTTTTTAATAATTACATACTTATTGATTAATATTTTATATAGTTTTTATCGTAATAAAAAACATGCATGATTAGTGAAGGATATGTTTTTCCAAATGGAGATAGTATAAAAAAACTAATCAAAATAAAACAAAGGCTACATAGCAATAAGACGAAGAGTAGCCCTTCCCCAAATATCCTAAAAAATGAAGCAAATCAATAGACGGGTCGGTAAGTAAATGAAAACCAACATGTAAAGAAAAGGCAAAAGAATCAAGAGAGTCGGCGAGACGATTCACTTAACTAAAGACATGGAATACCTGGATCTTCCAGTCTTGCAGTATGAAGCCTTGTTGGACAGTTTGTTTTTTTGTTTTTATAAAAAAATAACATTTATTCAAATTATTTTTGCTCTAATGCTCACGGCTTTCCCATCTAGAAGATTTAAAGAAGCATTTAGTTTTAGAGAATGTTTTAGATTTGAAGAAGACTCACTGTGTTTCTTGTTGGAAAATTTTTTAACAAAAAATTATTAAAAAAAGGTGGTAAGTTGTGCATCCAGAACGCATATAGGATGCGTGCAGTCATGGCGCACCCACACCGCGTGCATCCTTCCATTACAAAAAAGCGAGCTATAAAATGGGCGGAACTGGGCTAAATAATCCTGCACACATCCTGGATCCGTGCAAGAGTATTCTTTTGGTCTAAACGCATCCCTGATGCATGTAGAATTAGTTCCACATATTTTTCTATATAATAAACTTTGATTGTACGTGGTATGGACTTATTACATCTATTTCACTCTAAAAACCATCGAATACGTCTAGAGAGGAGGAAGATAGATCCGACAACGAAGGCGAGAATGCACGGATATGTGTAGAGAGGATGAGGAAGATATATAGATCTGTCAGAGAGCACAAAGATAGCCCATTTTGTGTATAAACACAACACCTGTATGCAGGGGCTAAACAAAAAAAAAAGGGGAACTGAAGACATCATCATTTAAGTTCCACCTCATACCAACTAAACTAAAAAAACTTACTGATTTATTAATTTTTTTTTAACTTTTTGTAACCCTTACATTATCAAAAATTACAAAAAAACATATATTTTTTTTTACGTTTTCCTCATATGCAGGGGACTCGATCCACCTCAAGCCCCCCTCCCTCCATCCCTACCTATATGCATCCTCATCCTAGTTGCCTTTTGAGTGCTCCTTGACTAAAAAAACCCCAAAATCCCTAAAATAAGTCATTGAGAGTATGCTCTTACTAGCTAATGCAATGGTTATAAGCCATAGGTGCTAAGGAGAACGGTTAATATAATTACAATGTCACCAAATCTTCATTAATTGCTCGTATAGTTCAATATATGGAGCTAAATATCTTCTAATACACAAGTACGTACATTAATTTCAATTAAGCATCAAATTGTAACACAACGATTGAAAAAGATGAAAGCAGAATCCATTGGTTTGTACAAATTGACAAATAAATTAAAGAGGGTTAAGAGATCGAAGAAACATTAAACCACAAAAAGAGAATGAATTAATTTTAAGGATATCTAATTAACGTACTTTGATCCGATCCTAGAAGTACTCGAAATCCACATAGGAGGAGTCATCATTCAAGCTGCTTCCATCGTTGTTGCTCTTTGCGTGGTTGATACTCTTATCACTCTCATTATTATTCTTATGTTCAGAGTGGTGTTGGTGTTGGTGTTGGTGCTGGTGCTGGTGGTGGCTGTGGTGCTGGTGCTGGTGGTGCCCTGAACCCGACTCCTTGCTCGCGAACCGCGAGAAGTCGACGGGCTCCGGGACGTAAGGCGGGCTGGCGCTCCTCACCAGCGCCCAGTTGACGCCCTCAAAGAATGGGTGCTGCTTGATCTCGGTTGCCCCCCTCTTGTAAGCAATCCTCTTATGGGGCTCCTTGACCAACAATCCCCGGATGAGATCCCGTGCCACGTGGCTTATGTGCGGGGTGTCCGGGAACCTTAGGGGCTGGCCCACTACGTTGAACAGCGTGGCTCGGTTGCCTTGACCCTTGAAAGGTGTGGTGCCGTGGAGGAGCTCGTAGAGGAAGATTCCGAACGTCCACCAGTCAACCGCGCTGCCGTGGCCCTCCCCGCGTATGATCTCCGGCGCTAGGTACTCGTGGGTGCCGACGAACGACATCGACTTGACGTTGGTGGGCTCCGCCATCAGCTCCGGGAGGGAGCCGTTTACGAAGAGGCCAAAGTCGGACTTGGACTTTCGGTTCTTCTTGGAAGGGAGGATTCTTGGGAAGAAGCCGGTGGGCTGCTGAACGACCGTGACTGTAGCGGCGGCGGCGGTGGTGTTGCCGGCATGGCCTGCACCTGCAAGCTCCTCGTCGAACACCTTGTTGCCCGCTCCTCCTCCAAATGTGCTAATCAATGCGGTCCCCATGGTGGAGCCGGCGTGTGTGGAAGACGACTTCACCAAGGTTGGGTTCACCGAGCAACGGAGCGAGAGGTCGAAGTCCGACAACATAATATGTCCGTCGTCGCGAACTAACACGTTCTCCGGCTTCAGGTCTCGGTACACTATCCCTAGCATGTGGAGATACTCCAATGCTAGTAGAATTTCGGAAGTATAGAACCTGTCCATTCGATTCGATTCAATTCAATTCAATTCAAGGTAATTAAAGATCGATTGATTGATGGATAGATCATAACCTTGCATCCTCCTCGTTGAAGAACTTGTCAGGCTGCTTCTGCCTAAGAGAATGAAGATTACCACCACTACAAAACTCCATAACCAAGCAACAGAACTTGTCGGTCTCGAAGTGGCTGTAAAGAGTAGGCAAGAAAGGATGATCAAGAAGGCCGAGAATCTCCCTCTCGGTCTGGGCCCTAAGCAGCTTGTTCCGGCTAACCAGCGACGCCTTGTCCATGACCTTGATGGCGTAATGGATGTCGGTCCCTTGTAGCTCGGCCAGGTAGACGCTCCCGATGTCCCCATACCCGAGACGCTTCAGGAGCCTGAAGTGCATGAGGCTCAGTGGCCCGTTCCTCGCCCCGGCCAGGTTGATGGCGTCCCACCTCACGTCCCCGGCCCCCGTGTGGGGCTTGAATGCCGCCGGCGTCACGCTCTGCAGGCTGTCCAGGCTGTTGCTTCTCGTGTGCCCACCTGAGCCTCCATCTCCTCCTCCGCTCCTATGGTGCTTTGAGCCTCCTTGGTTTGCCGTCGACGTCGCCCCTAATTCTCCGGGCTTCGCCATGTGCATCGTCAGCGAGTTTGCTCTTGCTTTCGAGTTTGGATGATCTCCAGGAGATGTATATTGGTGCTCCACGCTTTGGGCGCCTGCCGTACTATTGCTATTCATGCTAATTCCTTTGTTCGTCATTTTTTGGGTTTGGTTTTTTCTATCCTGAGCATGCCTAGCTATATAAATATATATTTATATTTATAATCATATATACACACATATATATATATATAGCTTATATATATATTTGTTTACTAGATTAGATACATGAAAATTAGGGTTAATTACTAGGGCTAGATTGATTTTTCCTCTGCCGGGATGTTGGTTGAGGGTTTGAGGGATTTGTTAATTGCTAAATCACTTAATTAATTGGTAGGAAGTCAATTTAGGGGAAAAAATGATTGAAAAGAAGAGAAAATTTCAGGATAAGGGGGCTGTGAATAAAACTTTGTAAGGGGAGAGAGAGAGAGAGTGGGAGGGAGAAATATGTGGGAAACAAATTGGAGGAATGTGTTTGGATGGATGTCCGTTTAATACTATTTAGTTTGTGGCTTCAAATACGTCTGTATAAATTTGGAAACACATTTTGTGTTGTTATTTATTATTATTATTTTAATAGGTAAAAATTTGGGCCTTTTTTTTCTACGCAATGGAATGAATACCTAAATCATTAAAAAAAAATGCATTTTTGGGTTAAGTTCGCTTATTTCGACTTATATTTATGTTTTCTTAGTCTATGTTTTTTCCAACTTTTTTGGGTTAGGTTTGCTTGTTCGACAATATTTGTGTGTTTTTCACCGTTTGTACTACACATTTTTTCTGTTTCTTTCGTTGTATGTTTAAACGGTTCGTCGTCGTCTGTCGACTTTATCGGTCTCTCGAGGTGTCAGATCTACCCAACCCTCAAATTAGTTTCTAATAAAAAAAAATCAAAAATCCATTTAACACATGGTTATAATATGTAGTTAAACAGTCAAACATTTTGAGTTGGAAATTTGCCCTTTACTTCTTTTTAATACTGCTTTCTCCATCTCATTATTTAAGTCATTTAGTTTTTTTTTTGGTACAAACTTGTTTTTTTATATATAAAATATCAAACACCATATATTATATTACACAAATGTATAGAATAATTAATATAGATTATCCTTATAAATCTTTCTATATAGTAAAAGAAGCTTTTTTTTGTCATAAATGAGGTGAATAAATGGGAAATGTTGAAAATTAAAAAAAAAACTAATCATCACTTGAGTAAAAAAACATCTTTATAAGAAGTTAAAAAGTCTAATTTAACTTTATCTAATTAATTATTTGTGTAGTATTTTGAAAGTAGAAAACCAATTATCATTTTTAAAATCAACAATTGAGTATTTGATAGTAAACATAATATACAATGAAAACAACAAATTAAATTATATTCATAAGTTTCATCAAATATTTTTAAATTGTAAAATACCAAAAATATTTTTAAATTGTAAAATACCAAAAATAGACCCCATATATAAAAATAATTTATTATATACAAGAATATATTTTAAAACATCTAATACTACAAAATTTTCATAGATGGATAAATAAGTACTCCGTATAACAGTAAGATGTATGCTCTACCGTAATCTCAGTTTCCGACAAGAAAAAAAAATAGTGTATAGAAAAATAAAACTAAAATAGTTTTAGCATAATCTAGATGGAAATTAAAACCTTGCAATTTAATTTAAGAAATACCTAAAATATGAAATGAAAAAAGTCTAAAAAAAGATCAAATAGATTAGACCGAGTTTTTATTTATTTAATGTTTAATTTTGATTTGTTTTTATTCGAATTAATATGTGAATGTATAAACTCATTGATACAAATAGGTGAGTTAATTTATAAAATGTGAGTTAATTTATAAAATGTGAAGTTTTGTCCCCCCTAGATTTCAATTTTAAAAAGAGTTTGATTCTCTTATTAAAAAAATTTACCTTAAAATACCAAGTTTGGTTCTCTTATAACATGTTTGTTTTAACTTTTTCCCCTTAGAGTTTGATTATTTTAGGTGTTATTGTTAGGTATTGGTATTAGACTACATACTAACTATTCCGGAATGGTTCAGCAGGAAGGGACTCGCGGGTAATACCCAAAATTTTCTGGTTCAAACCGCGGTTGGAGGGATTACCTGATGAATAATGAAAAACTCTTTTACAGTTTTACTCTCTCCTCTTTTCTCTTTCCCTCTTACTACTACGTACATCTTCTTCCTCTTCTAAAATCTCATCTTCTCATACCTCTCTCAATTCACCTTAGAAGTTATGGCTTCCCTCTATTCGACCTTCGATAATAACAATTGGTATTAGTAGGTATTAGAGTCAATTTGATTTCCGACTCCGCAATTCTAATTTCGAATTATTTCCATGACTAGATCGCTATATTTTTCAAGAGTTGACTGACAATTTCAACTATATAGCATCCGAACGGATGATTCTTATCAAGATCTACTCGATCTCTTGAGAAGTGTTAGAACGAGTGTTTGCTCAGTTTGGGGTGATCGAGTATTACATGGAAGTATTTTGGCCTGAAGAGAAGTGATGATCCTTTTCTAGACAACGAATTAGGAAATTGATGCTTCGTTGAATACATAGGTTGACTCAATTAAGAGAAGTGATGATCCTTTTCTAGACAACGAGTTCATAAAGATTTTGACACCCAGAGCAAGTCATTGTGGAAGGTAATTTTCGATCCCCTTAGATATTTCAGTTGGCTCAAATCTTGATTGAATCCATAGAAGTAGGTGTGCTAACCTTAGGCCAAATTCGTCTAGTTACTGAACCCACTTGGCATGTTGTGTATTGAAAATTTTGTATTGCTTTGTTTGTGTAATTAAATTAAAGATGGGTCCACTAGAAATTATGAATCAATCAATATGTACTTAAGTATATAAGGATATGGCATAAACATTTAACCGTCGTGTGTCACTTTGAACATGAGGAACAACTACTTTTAAGACAAAACTATATCAGTAGATAGATAGATTTTACAACAACATTTTTTTTTGAAAACATAAAGTGATTAGAATGAATTATGCGCAGAGATGCAAGCATTCTTTCGGATGAGAAGTTGTACTTCTAAATAGGTTGTAGGGTTAAGGAAAGCGGTTGTATTACCTGAAAAGGCCAATCTATTTGTTTTACCGTTAATTTCCATAAACACGTAACAAATATAGATTGTCTCAAAATGATAGAGGTCCATTAGGAAATCATAAATGATCATTTCAACTTCTCAATGACGTTTTCAAACACTCTAAAGAACATTGATAATGTCAATGTTATCTCCTTCTTTTTTTTTGATCGGGTAAAAATTCGAAGGTCAGACAGACCTGATTCATCGAGAGGCCGACAAAGTCGGCAGACGGCAAACCGTCAAACGAACAACCTAAAATACAGGAATATGGATAACAAGCGAAATGAAACAAGCAGAAATAAACTCTACAACAAAACGTCCCAAGAAGACCAACACCAAGAAAGCTGAGGAAGCCGTCGAAGAACGAAGCCAAGCACCACCGAACAGTAGCACCGCGGGCCAGCGGTACAGCAGGACCCTAACTCCCGTGGGTAGTGCAGGCGAACTCCAAGGAAACTCTATCCCGGATACGGAGTCACCCTGAGCGCACTACCACGACCCCACCCAGACCCGACTCCAGACTCCATGCCCCCCAACCAAGCAGAAGATCTCCAAGAAACATCGGAAGCAGAGCCGCAAGCTGCTCGAACTAAACGCCAACAAGGTTTCACCTAAAGAATATCGACAAGCCATTGCGGGATTTAGTCAAACCCTTTCGGGTGGGTTTACTCAAACCCTTTCGGGTGGGTTTACTCAAACCCTTTCGGGTGGGTATTGCATTGCAAGCTTTTTATAAATTTAGTTTCATCTAAAGAATATCGACAAGCCATTGCGGGATTTAGTCAAACCCTTTCGGGTGGGTTTACTCAAACCCTTTCGGGTGGGTATTGCATTGCAAACTTTTTATAAATTTAGTGTGTATATATATATAAACTTTTTTTTTTAAAATTGACAAAATCTCAATCTTGGGCCCGAAGCAAAGGCTCGCAAGACCAAGGGAGAGAGGAGGTGCGCAGCCAGGAGAGACTAATCGGGCGGCGATTTCACGCCGGAGGCGGCCGAAAACCAGGCAAACCGCCAGAAAAGGAGGAGGAAAGCCATAAGGAGTAGCGCTGGGGAAAATTTCCCACGAAAACCATACCAAGACGTGCCAACTGAACCAATTAAATTGGTAACCAATATAATTGGTATGGTATACCGAACCAATTGTCAGAAATCGGTATGGTAATGGTAATCAAAACAGAAAAGTTGGGATTACCATTACCAACCAACTATTACCAATATACATTTAGTTTTTTTTAATTATTTTTTAAATCATATTTTAATTTTAATTATTTTAATTGGTTCTAAGACTTGTTGTTTGTTATTCAAGTTAATAAGTATTACCTATTTCTTTTTTACTTGTTGTTTTTTTTTCTAACACTTGTTGTCATGTACTCATGTTATTTCTATTTGTTATTCAAGTTAATAAGTATTAAGTATTACCTATTTCTTTTTTATTTGTTATTTTGTTCAAGACTTGCTATTTGTTATTCAAGTTAATAAGTATTAACTATTTCTTTTTTAATTGCTGTTTGTTTTTTTTTTTCTAACACTTGCTGTCATGTACTCATGTTATTTCTATTTGGTATTCAAGTTAATAAGTATTAAGTATTACCAATTTCTTTTTTATTTGTTATTTTGTTCAAGACTTGTTGCTTGTTTTTTTTGGTCCTAAGACTTGCTGTTTGTGTACGTTATTGCTGTTTATTTTATTTTTTGGTTCTAAGACTTGCTGTTTGTTATCCAAGACTCCAAGTTAATAAGTATTACCTATTTCTTTTTTATTTGTTATTTTGTTTTTGATATTAAGTAATAAGTATTACCTATTAACTTTATTTCTTTTTATATTTGTTATTTTCATAAAATATGCTTTTAATCAAAGGAGGAACTAGCTTGGCCTCGAATCATACTAAAACCCAAATGTTATTCGGAAGCTAGTAGACATGTTATTTTGAATAATATCGGGTCTTTTTGAGATCTTTATATTGCCTTTGTGATTAAATGTATGAACAATTGAAGTATTTATATAGTTGCTACTTATAAAATTTAAATTTTAATTAAGTTGTATTGCCTTTGATTATTTGTATGCTTTTTTTTATCAACACCCAAAACATGGTAAAATACCATTACCAACACGTACCAACCAACTTAATTGGTTACCAATTAAGTTGGTACAACCCCTTCGGTGGTTGGTAATGGTTTGGATTTTAGGATTATCAATTATAATTGGTTGGTACATGGTAACGACAAAAACTAATTGGTATTGTACCAATTCCACCCCTAATAAGGAGGGAAGGGAGCATGACTTAGAAACTTATTTTAATTTTGATTAAAAAGTAGTCTATAAAATATTTTTTAAATTTATAACCATTTTTATGATTTAAATAGGAGAATTTGTTCATATATACACCAAGTTTTATAAAAAATATTTTAAAAAAATTTAGAAAAAAATATATATTTAAATATATTTGAGATTCTAACTTAATTATAAAGCTTAAAATATTATAATATCATATATATTTGACAAAACTCTAATAGAAATAGACAACGGGTGGTGATTTGTTAACAAAAAACCATTTAATGGATGTTTATCTATAAATTCATATTTAATGGGTGATTAAGTGTAAAACTTTATATTTAACAAGTGTTTTTTTTTTTGTTAAAAAAATCCCTACTTAATTTTAGTGGGTGTCAAGATTTCTGGAAGAGAAGAAAAAACAAAGAAAATCTATAGCAAGATAGATGGATACATTAGCCGCAGCAATTGGGGCGCCCGATTTTGTCTCGCAGCTATCAAAATAAACAATCAGTTTGAATTAAGAAACCCAATTCAGATTCTGTAATTAACAATTGCAGACGAAAATGCACCCACTTGGCAATCTCCCGTTGTCTTTCCTTTTTAGAAGAGCCAAACCGAACTCGTAAGCATATAAAACATAACAAAACAAACTGATCGAGAGAGAGAAACAAAAAAAAAATAAAAAAAAAGGCCTCTTTCTTAAGGAGAAAGGGGACAGGCAGTGAAAATAAAGATCAATGGCTCTGAAGAAAGAGGAGGAGGAGGAGGCGGAACTGCACCCTGCGCCGAGCGGGGTTTTGGCATCGGAAGAGGGCGGAACAGACGGAGACTACTCAGCTGTGAGGAGCATTGAGGACGCAAGGCTTGTCTGGTGGATCGAATCGTCGAAGCTATGGGCAATTGCTGGCCCCATTGCCTTCAACATTCTTTGCAACTATGGAATTAATTCCTTTACCAACATCTTTGTAGGTCACCTTGGTGAGATCCAGCTCTCCTCTGTTGCCATTGCCTTGTCTGTTGTTGCTAACTTCGCCTTCGGATTCCTCGTATGTATTCATTCATTCATTCATTCCATGTTCTTGTTAAACATAAACTAGATCAATATATTGATGGATCAATTCATATATATATGTATATATATAGTTGGGTATGGGAAGTGCCCTAGAGACACTTTGCGGACAAGCCTACGGGGCAGGCCGAATAGACATGCTAGGAGTGTACATGCAGCGGTCATGGATCATCTTGTTCGGAGCCTGTCTATTTATCCTCCCACTGTACCTATTCTCGGCGAGAATCTTAGTACTCCTGGGACAGGAAGACGACGTTGCCATCCTAGCTGGTAACTTCACGCTTCAAGTTATCCCGCAAATGTTCTCGCTTGCCCTCAACTTCCCAACACAGAAGTTCCTGCAGGCACAGAGCAAAGTGTGGGTCATGGCTTGGATAGGCCTTGTGGCCTTGCTTCTCCACATTCTCATGCTCTACTTTTTCCTAGACGTATTCGGGTGGGGGACCACCGGCGCTGCCTGGGCCTACAACTTGTCCGCTTGGGGGATCGCTTTGGCCCAGCTTGCCTATGTCGTCGGCTGGTGCCAGGACTCTTGGAAGGGCCTCTCTTCGCAGGCTTTCCATGATATCTGCCCCTTTGTCAGGCTCTCCCTCGCCTCCGCCCTCATGATTTGTTTAGAGATATGGTACTTCATGACCATCATTGTCCTCACCGGCCACCTCCAAGATCCTATAATCGCCGTTGGTTCTCTTTCTATTTGGTTAGTATCAAGCAAACCCATGTATGTATGTCTATCTGTATGTATGTATGTATGTATGCGCTTTCTTTAATTTGCGTGTGCTATAACAGCATGAATGTGAACGGATGGGAAGGCATGTTGTTCATTGGGATCAATGCAGCTATAAGGTATGCATATGTATATGGTTTAATTTGGTTTCTAAAGTAATGTATGTAGTAGGTTTATGCATGTTTATGTAAGGTGACTCTCAATCTTGTTAATTTGTTGTACGTTGTAAGTGTGAGGGTATCGAACGAGCTAGGAGCAGGGCGGCCAAGAGCAGCGAAATACTCGGTGATGATAACAGTGGGACAGTCCTTATGCATAGGGATCATGCTAATGGCGTTTATCATGCTCACCAGGAACCGTTTTGCCATCATCTTCACCGACAGCAAGGAGATACAGCAAGCGGTGGCGGACTTGGCCTACCTCCTAGAAATCACCATGGTGTTAAACAGCATCCAGCCGGTAATATCAGGTGAAAAATGAGCTAGCCCTAGCTAGTTTTTTGGATTTCAACTGTACTAGTCTACATGTGTTATTTATGTTACAATAATGTTTTGAAGGTGTTGCTGTTGGAGGAGGTTGGCAGGCCCTGGTTGCTTATATAAACTTGTTCTGCTACTACCTCGTCGGTCTTCCTTTGGGGTTTTTGCTTGGTTACAAGACCAACTTAGGTGTTCAGGTAAAAAAAAATTCAATTCTACTTGTGTTCTTTGAGCTAGTATATGAATCGATCGAGTATTCGTGTTGCACATGATTGATGAAGCTAGGTTGAATATTGGTGTTAAGATCTTTAAGGAAACTATATATGTGTTTTTATTATTGATCGAGGAGCGCGCAACTGTTGTCGACATTCTCATACACGATTCTTAGTGTATATATATATATCTGGTGATGATTCATGTTATATATATGATTTGTGGGGATGTTGAATCGAGTTGTGTTCATCTGTTTGTGAGAATTTGAAGGGCATTTGGATAGGAATGATTTGTGGAACCATGCTTCAGACGATGATACTTGTGTTCATGGTTTACAAAACCAACTGGAAAAAGGAGGTACGCACCAGCTGCTAAATTTAATTAACGAACTTGAATTGTTCTCAAGATCAAACAAACAATGAAATCAAATCAAATGAAATGATTTGGTCGATGATAAGTTTCCTTTGAGAAAAATGCAAATAGAATTAGAGGTGGCAATTGGGTTGTTCGGGTCGGGTTCAGATATACCCATTCGGGTTGGGTCATATGTCGGGTATATTGTATGCTCAGTCGGATTCGGATCGGATTGGGTAAGTTCGGACCAAATGGATTTCGGGTTGAGTCGGGTTCAGATTGGGTCTAGTTGGATCACATTTAGTTTTATTATAAAATGATGATTATTTTTTATTTATCTAAATTATTGACTATCAATTAGGTCTCATATATGTAATTCATATTATTTGAGTTTTTAAAAACAAGCAAATTAAAATAATTATAAAGATGAGTCGGGTCTTATTCGAGTTGGGTCAAAGACGAGTCGGCCTGAATTATTTGTCTATATTTGTGTCTATTTGGGCATCGGTCAAAATGGGTCGGACTGGAGTTTGGGTTCGAGTTGTGCATTCTCGTTTGGATCGGGTCAGATTTTGTCAGTTCTATATAGAATTAATTACTGCAAAAATTATATATATATATATATATATATATATATGAGATATTGACCAAACAAATAAAAATGGAATGGAGATGCAGGTAGAACAGGCATCAGAAAGGATGAAAATATGGGGAGGACGATGTGAAGAAAATGACGAGGCGCCATCGGATGACAATGTTGCCCTTTCTGTTGTCACTTTATCAAAATTTGTAACCTCAGATTAATTAATTAATTAATTAATTAGGCTTAGTTTTAGACATACTTTAGGATTTTTAACATACTTTCTAAATCGCTTTCTTGTTGTACTCGAACGATCTCTTCTACTCTAGGAATCAATTCAACATTGCACGTACGTACGTATGTACAACCACTTGATATGTTTTTATCCGGACTTTAGAGCATATGCATTTGAGTAGGGGTGGGCATTCAATTAATTGAATTAATTGAAATGTAATTGAAAATCTCACTCCTTACTATTTTTACTATTGTCACCCCTTCCCTAACCATAATCCCCTAAAATGGAATGTCTTCTCCTACATTAAAATTATGTTTCAATTATTTCAATTAATTGAATGTCCATCCCTACATTTGAGGGCCCAAAGATCATTAGAGCATCAATTCAAAAGTTTCTTCGTTTTGGAGATTTTGGAGTTTTAGAGAATTTGAAGGTATTTTTTTTGTTCAACAGATTCTCCATCACATTCTTCAAAATGGAGAAGCGGCAGAAAAAATAGAGATGATTCTCTAAATCTGTATCATTCTCCAAACTAAATGATTCTCCAAATCTTCGAAATGAAGAAGTTGTTGGAGTTAAAACAAAAATAATTTAGAGAATATGTATTTTATTTTCCCATTTTAAATAAATTTTAGAGAAGTTGTTGGAGATGGTCTTAGCATTGCCAAATCAGCCAAAAAAAAAGGAAAATACAAAAGAGGTAAGAGCCCAAGGGAAGATGCCCTTAAGATGAAGCCCGGATTGGAGAGGCCCTAAGCACGAACTATGAGGCCGGTGTTAATTCACCCCTTAAAATTTGAATTTTACACATGTTTTGTAAATAAAAAAAAATAAAAAAAATTATATTTAAGTGTGAATTAATTTTATCTACCCGTAAACACCCATTTTTGCTTATGTTTTTTTTGTAAAAAATAGTTTGCCAACAATACCCATATGCTATGTTTTGTTCATTTTTCTCCCGTTTTACAATTTAATAATAATAATAATAATAATAATAATAATAATAATAAGGTTAAATTTGGTGAATATCCATTTTAGATGTGAATATTAAGTAAATGTTCATTTTTTTACAAAATTAAGTAAATATCAATTTTTTTCAAAAATACCCCTCCTTCTCATCCCTACCCCTTCCTCCTTCCCCCATTTGACCATTTTTAATTTAAAAATTGACTGGTCAATATTGACCATTTTGGTCAACGCCTGCATTTGGTGACAGTTTTTTGTGACAATTGTGTATATTTTTTCGGTGACAGTTATTGTGATCATTATTTTGGTGACAACTGACTTTTTTGGTGACATTTTTTTTTCTAGTGACATTTAACACAATTTTTTTCTCGTACTAGTAAACACTGTCACCAACCTATTGTCATCAATTACATAACATTGTCACCAACTTTTTGTCACCTACTATAAAAAATTGTCACCACTAATTTTCACTAACTACATACTATCACCAACTGCAAAATATTGTCACCAAACTATTGTCAACAACTACGGAACACTGTCATCAAATTATTTTCACCAACTTATTGTCACCGAACATTATCACAAACCAATTGTTACCAACTACACAACATTTCCATCAATCTATTATCCCTAAATAGAGAACATTATCAACACCCCCTATTGTCACCAACCTACTTTTGTAATCCGTTGTTACCAACAATAAAATAGTGTCATCAATCTATTGTCACCAACTACAGAACATTGTCATCAAATTTATCTCCCCTCTAGCGTCTTCATCCTCTTCATATTGTCATCAAACTAAAATGTTTGTACAGAACCAATGTCATCGTTATCACCTAATATTAACTCACTTTTGTCCCAAAACTAAAACCCTAGAACTAGGGGAGTATAGACTCTAAAGGGGCTAAAGCTAAACAAATAAAATTTTGATGTACAGTGTGGTTTAGGGTCGGGTTTAGCCCTGAACCGTAAAGACTAAACCCTAAAATGTGTGTACAGTACTAATGTCATCACATTTGTCACCTAATATTAACCCACTTTTGTCACAAAACTAAAACCCTAGAACTACGGGAGTATATAGACCCTAGAGGGGCTAACCCTAAGCCAACAAAAATTTGATGTACAATATGATTTAGGTATAGATTGAGCATAAATAAATGTAAATAAACTATCACAAAAAAAATACAAACACCGTTCAATAAGTAGTGGAAATCATACATTAAGTTAGTCACCATGATAATGAAAATAATTTATAAATCTCCAATTGCTGACTACATTAATTTTTAAAATAATTGGGAATAGTTGAGACAGTCACCATGATTAGATTGCAATGAGTATCAAAATACAAACATCATAAAACTTAATGCTAGCAAAAAATATGTCAACATAACAATAAATGTCACCGCCACATTATATATTATCAAAATATTGTCACCAAATAAAATTTTAAAAGTTTGACTAGTTTCTCTCATATGAAATTGTCACCAAAATAGTGTCACCAACCTATTTTCACCAACTACAAAACACTGTCACCAAAATAAAATGTGTGTACAATACTAATGACATCACCGTTTGTCACCTAATATTAACTCTGCATTTGATGACAATTTTTCTAGTGACAGTTGAGTATATTTTTTTTGGTGACCATTATTTGTGACAATTATTTCGCTGACAATTTTGCGGAAAGTCGAGCAGGGTTGTCCAGCACCAAGATTCACACATCTTCTCGAGTACGTGTTTGCTGCATCCAGGGGGACTCCGAGTAGAATACTAGGATAAAGATAACGTTTGATTTTCATTTATTAATCTTTAAAATTTCTTGTTTCATCAGACTTCCCCTCTTTTTCTTCCTTTTTCCAGTTTTTTGGATCTTCAACAAAACAAATAAGCACAAAAAAAAGGTCGATTCTCTAATTTACTTAAAAAAAATATCTTTTTTGGTCTGCGCCCCTCTTTCATCATCATCATCTTCAATTCATGGCTCTCCAATTTCCATCTGTGTCTCCTTTTGTTACCAATTGCTCAAATTGTCATGAAATTCATCGAAAAAGAAAACGGAATCAGATACTATTATGCTACTTAATCTCGCTATATTCATGATCGAAAACGGAACCAAGCGAATCGAGAGCAACTAGGAAACTCAGGGGGATCAGTTGATGTCAATGTCATCAAAGTCATCATCAAAAAAGTTGAAGAAGTTGCTATCAACAAGCTTCTTTCAATCGTGAGGGTGAAAGGGCTCATTGAAGAGCTCGAGGGGTTCGACGGGCGAAGGAGACCAAGGGGAGCTTCGGTTCTCCGTCTTCGGGCTATTGCCTCGTCAAGAGTCGTGGTCGACAACCGGACTGGTCCTCAGTGGGCACGACGATGATTGTGAGAGCGAGGGGACGAGAGCAGGGAAAGCGAGATCGAGAGAGGGGGCGTGTGAAGGTGGGGTGGTCGGTGGCTCCGGAATTCTGGGTTCCCAGCGGCATCATTGGCATCACGAGGGAGGGAGATTGAGTTGCAGGAGACCTTGGCAGCGGCGGCTAGGGCGGGAGTCTATGAGATAAAAATAGGAAAAGAAATGGGGGTGGAAAAATTAAAACAGTGGTATTTTGGGATTATAAAATTATTATGGACATTTACTTAATAACCAAACAAAAATGGACATTTACCTAATTATACTTTGTAAATGGATATTTCACCAAATTTTTTCTAATAATAATATGAGGAATAATAATAATAATAATAATAATAATAATAATAATAATTATTATTATTATTATTATTATTATTATTATTATTATTATTATTATTATTATTATTATTATTATTATTATTGAGTAGATGAAAAAGGTAAATGGTAAAAAGTAAGTTAAGAGCTCAAGAGTCGGACTCTTGGATGAGAGTGCAAATAATAAAAAGCTGGAATAAACCTCTTAAGCTGATGTGACAGATTAAAAGTAAGTTAAGGATCGAGCCCTCTACTGTACATGCTCATGTTGTGGGCTCTCAAAGTATATAGAATAAGGTTGGAAATTAAAGTTAAGTAAGAAGAGTATATATAAGATGTTAATGATTTGTCTTGATTTTGATTTAGGGAGGATGACCGGTTTATGAAAGAGTGGACGACGAAGAAATGTTGGTGATCACGACATTGCTAAGGTGGTGGCGAGTCCAAAGAGGCCTGTTGAAGAAACATCAAATTTCTTATTTTAGTTTAATGAAAGAAAAGAATCACCATTCTTTTATTTAGGATGTGTTGAATAAAGAAAACAAAAATGAAGGTGATTATTGATGATAGGATTTCCACCACCAATTTGCTTCCTTGTAAACCTATATAAACTCATAGGATTTCATTTGTTAGATATCCTAATCTAAAACCACAATGAGAAAAGCTTAGTTTAAAGCATTAAACAGAGAGAAGCTTTTGGGAGAATTTTCTGCATAAAATTCCAGAGTGTGGTTTTGGGTGTGAGTATTAAGTAATTGATTTGTAATCACGTTATCATTCTATCAAAGTTTTGCGGCAGATTAGAAACATCTCGTGTGTGTTTTCTATCATTGTCATTCTCATTATTCTGATTTTCGGCAAAGTTGATCGTATTTTTTCTCAACAATTGGTATCAGAGCGTTGGTTATAAACAATCCACATAAAGTCATATTTGAGTAGGAGCAATGGCCGCAGAAGATAGAAAGGTGAAACTAGACAAGTTTGATGGTGCAGATTTCAGATTTTGGAAGATGCAAATCGAAGATTATTTGTACCAGAAAAATCTTTATCAACCTCTGTCAAAAAAGAAGCCAGAGGGCATGAAGGATGAAGATTGGAATCTTCTTGATAGACAAGCCCTTGGAGTTATCTGACTGAAATTATCACGCAATGTTGCCTTCAACATAACAAAAGAAACAACCACGACATGTCTTATGGCAGCCCTTTCTAATATGTACGAGAAGCCATTTGCCTCTAGCACAGTTCATTTGATGAATCGATTATTCAATTTACGAATGGCAGAAGGCGCATCAGTAGCTCAACATCTCAATGAACTCAACACAGTCACAACCCAGTTGAGTTTAGTTTGGATTGAATTTGATGAGGAAGTACGAGCCTTGATACTTTTTTCTTCTCTTCCAGATAGCTGGAATGCTACTGTCATGGATGTGAGTAGCTCATCAAGAAGCAATAAGTTAAAGTTCGACGATGTTCGTGATCTGGTGCTCAGTGAAGAGATCCGACGATGAGGGTTGGGTACGTGAATCATCAACCTCTTCAGTTTTACGTACAAAGTCAAGAGGGAGAAATTCAACCAGAGGAAATGGACACGGAAGATCGAACAATCAAGCCAGACGAAAAGATAAGAGGTCGAGATCAAGCAATCCCAATAGTTCCTCTAGCTCGAAGACCATCGAGTGTTGGAATTGTGGGAATACTAGGCACTATAAAAATCAATGCAAAAGCGCTCCACTGAATTAAGAGACAAAGGTGGAGGCAAATGTTAGCTTTGATTCTAGAGAAGATGATGCATTGATATGTTCCTTGGAGAGGAAGGACGAATCTTGGGTGTTAGATTCTAGAGCATCATTTCATGCTACTTCAAAGAAAGAGCTCTTTGAGAGCTATGTCCCGGGGAACCTTAGAAACATATATCTTGGCGATGATCAACCTTGTTCAATTATCGACAAAGGTGAAGTGAAGATTAAGTTGAATGGCTTTGTTTGGGAGCTAAAGGACGTTCGATACATTCTTGATCTAAGAAAGAACTTGATATCAGTAGGGCAATTGGCAGATGAAGGCTACGATACATTTTTCAATGGTGATAAATGAAAGATTTCAAAGGGTGCAATGACAATAGTTCATGAAAAGAAGAGCGGTACTCTTTATATGACAGCAGGGGCACGTTGCTCAATTGCAGTTGCATCAGGAAATAAAGATTCCAAAATGTGGCACCAGAGACTTGGCCACATGAGTGAGAAAGGGATGAAACTCATGCACTCGAAGGGAAAGTTTCTAGGTCTACGCTTAGTAGAAATGGGCATGTGTGAAGATTGTATACTTGGAAAGTAGAAAAGGGTAAGCTTTCAAACAAATGGCAAATCTCCAAAGAAGAATTGGCTAGAGCTTGTCCACTCCGATGTTTAGGGGCCAACCACTACTTTATCCATTGGTGGAAAACACTATTTTATGACTTTCATCGATGATTACTCTCGAAAAGTATGGGTGTACTTTCTAAAACACAAGTCTGAAGTTTTTGAGGCTTTTAAAAGATGGAAAGCTATGGTTGAAAATGAGGCATGCGTGAAAATTAAAAGGCTTAGAACCAAAAATGGTGGTGATTATGTAGACACCATGTTCAAAAGCTTTTGTTATGAGCATGGGATCCGAATGAAGAGAACGGTTCCAGGTACACTCAATAAAATGGTGTAGCTGAACGTATCAACCGAACGTTGACAGAAAGAGCCATAAGTATTCATATTCAGTCAGGACTACCAAAGCGTTTCTGAGCAGAAGCAGTCATACATCAGCTTACTTGATCAATTGAGGTCCATCGGGTCAGTTAGATTACCAAATACCAGAAGAGGTATGGAGCGGTAAAGAGATAAAACTTTCGCATTGAAAGTTTTTGGTTGCGTGGCATATGTGCATATTAGTGATCATGGCAGGAATAAGTTTGATCCAAAATCTAAGAAATGCACTTTCATCGGCTATGGCAAGGACGAGTTTGGCTATCGCATCTGGGATGATGAAAAGAAGAAGGTGATCCGTATCAGAGATCTGATTTTCAACGAGTCAGACATGTATAAGGACTTGACAAAAAGTGATGCCATTAACTCAAAGCAGAGTGGGTCAGTATTTGCAGATGCAGATTGTATTCCAGATTGTCCTATGACAAAAACGATTGCAATAAATCCTCAGCTAGAGGAGCTCGTTGGACAAGGTAGTGCACAACAGTCTACATACCACAACCTCCTACTCCAACTCCTATATTGCGAAGGTCTTCTCGTCCTCATGTGCCGAATAAGAAATATATGAATTATTTATTGTTGATTGATGAAAGGGAGCCTGAATGTTACGATGAAGCTTGTCAGAGCAGTGAAGCAAGCCAGTGGGAGCTCGCAATGAAAGATGAGATCCAATCTTTGATTTCTAACCAAACATGGGAACTTTTCGAGTTGCCCGTAGGAAAGAAGGCACTTCACAATAGATGGTTGTATCGGGTGAAAAATGAGCATAATGGCTCTAAGAGGTACAAAGCTCGACTAGTTGTCAAAGGATTTCAGCAAAAAGAAGGTGTTGACTACACTGAGATTTTTGCCCCCGTTGTGAAGCATACTACTATTAGATCAGTGTTGAGTATTGTTGCCGCTGAAGATCTCCATCCTGAACAGTTAGATGTGAAGACTGCATTTCTTCACGGAGACTTAGATGAGGAGATATACATGCATCAACCAGAAGTTTTCTTTGAAAATGGAAAGGAGAATATGGTGTGCAAACTTAAGAAGAGTTTGTATGGCCTAAAACAAGCTCCGAGACAGTGATACAAAAAGTTTGATGGCTTCATGCACAAGGAAGGTTACAAGAAGTGTAACGCCGACCATTATTGCTACGTCAAAAGATATCAGTTTATTTATATCATTTTACTCTTATATGTTGATGATATGTTGGTAGCGGGTTCTGATATGAATGATATCAGAAGGTTGAAGAACCAGTTATCAAAAGAGTTTGACATGAAGGACTTGGGTCCAACAAAGAAGATTCTTGGAATGCAAATTACAAGAGATAGGCAGAAAGGGACATTGCAGTTGTCTCTGTCAGAGTAAATCAAACATGTCTTGCAAAGGTTCAACATGGGTAATGTCAAACCAGTTGGGAAACCCTTGGCTAACCATTTTTGCTTATCCAAGGATCAATCTCCTATAACAAAAGAAGAAAGAGCTCTCATGGCTAAGATTCCTTATGCCTCAGCCATCGGGAGTTTGATGTATGCAATGGTCTGTACAAGACCATATATTGGACAAGCAGTGGGAGTTGTCAGTAGGTTTATGTCAAATCCCGGGAAAGTTCACTGGGAAGCAGTGAAATGGATTCTAAGGTGTCTACAAGGAATGACAGAAAAATGTTTGTACTTTGGTAAGGGTGAAATAAAAGTACAAGGCTATGTAGATGATGACTTTGGAGGCGAAGTCGATCATCGGAAGAGCACAACCGGTTACATATTCACTGTCGGAAATACAGCTGTTAGTTGGATGTCACAATTGCAGAAGATTGTTGCTCTATCGACTACAGAGGCTGAGTATATAGCAGTGACTAAAGCTAGTTAAGAGATTATATGGCTTCAAGGTTCGTTAACAGAGCTAGGATTTGTGCAAGAGAATAATGTCTTGTACAGTGATAGTCAGAGTGCAATACATTTAGCAAAGAATTCAGCATTTCATTCAAGAACCAAGCACAATGGACTTCAATACCATTTCATCAGATTGTTGTTGGAAGATGAAGTATTAAAACTAGAGAAGATCCAAGGCAGCAAGAATCCAGCAGACATGTTAACAAAGACAATGCACTTGATAAATTGAAGTTGTGTTCAACTTCAGTTGGCCTGCAGGAATGACAAGACCATAGAGTTTTGTGTGAAGACAGATTGAAATCAGTCTTCAAGTGGGAGATTGAAATCAGTCATAAGGTTGTATACATGGGTAGGGATTGAATTACTTTAACAATATAAAGTTGTATACATTGATTGAATTACTTATAAATCACTTTGAACATCTTTATTATATCTAATGTGAGATGAGCGATTACAATCTCCCTCGTTTAATCCTGTGACATGGGTATGACTTGAATCAATTATAAATTAATCCGAACATCTTTATTATATTCAACTAGGAAGCATGCCCCTGTGCATACGCACAAGACATAGTTCAATAAAAAATGAAACTTACAATATTAACAATATGCGTATGCACGGGACATTGTTCAATAAAATAGAATTATACAACATTAAATTTTCATATGCTTTGGTTCTTATTAATGTAAATAAAGACCAAAAGGTAGGGTGCACGCCCTTTAGTGTATTTTTATTTTAATTATGATAATTATTATTTTCAGAGTTTTTAAGATTAAAAAAAACTTTTAAAATTTTTTATTTGTCTTATCATTATAAATTAACTAAAATAATTGTGTATTTATTAATTTTTGAAACGATATATTATGAATAAGTTGTAAAATATTATTTTTATATCTGTTTTTTAGTGATTGATGCTTAAGATCTTCTCGTCATTATCATATTTTGTTACTCTTAATCAACTTATGTACGTGAAATATATATGGTTGTCTTGAAATGAAATAGTTTATAGGATATGGCATAAGAGTATCTATATTTTTTTAAGGCGAAACTAATTAAAATAACCCAACCTTTAAGGGGGTGTTAAAAATATATCTCAATCTTTCAAATGTAAGATAAATATCTCGACCTTTATAAGTGATGGTAATATAATATCCCAATGATTTCTCTCCAATAAAATTCTTATTTTTTGTATTGTACTAATACTCATGTATTTTCAATTCAAATAAAACATACTGTATAAAATTAAATTAGATGAGTTTAAAAGTTTATTTAATAAATTTTCGTAGTTTTAGATTTAATTTGTACCTAACATTTCATATCTTTTTTAAATCAATATCTATAACAAGCCAAATAAAAAAAATGTAAAGCAAAATAACATATTTTCAATTAGTAAATGATTAGCTAGTGTTTTAACTTATCAAAACGGAAGAATATTTTGTCAATTATAAACTTTATGTTACTACGAAATTGAAATGAAAATTTAATTATTTAGATTATTCAATGGTGTTCATTTATATATAAGTAGTAAATTATTATTAATAAAAATATATAAAGAATGTAATTTTTTTATTTTTTTTAAATCCAAAATAAAAAAAATTAAGATAAACTTAAAAACCAATCTAATTTAATCTAATAAAATTGAATGATATTTTACACAATCAAGATATTGAAAATTATATTTTAAATATTTACTTATTTTATTATATTTGTTTTGATTAAATTTAATTATAATCTATAAAAACGTATTAAATTGAATGATTTTTTTTGTTACAAAAGAGACTTTTATTTTTTTTTAAATTATCATGACAATTTAGACTATATTTGTAAGCATTTTTGTGGGGGAGAAAATTTTGGGATATTATATTACCATCCCTTAAAAAGGTCGGGATATTTATCTTACATTTGAAAGGTAGAGATATATTTTTAACACCCCTTAAAGGTTGGGTTATTTTAATTAGTTTCGCCTTTTTTTAATAACATATGAAATTTATGAGGTGAAGATTACTATTACAAGTCTAAAGAAGTTGTCATTCAATCAATGGGTAGATAAAAAGAGAGTCGTTCATTTTTTTAATTAAATACATTCAATTTAATGCAAACAAAATTAAGTATAATTAATAAATATACATAAATTGGAAGATGAAAAAATAATTTTTAATTCAATAAATTATGATTTTTACGATTTGAATTGATATCATATATATGGGATAGGGTTGGGCAAAAGTTGGATCAGACAGGAATCGGACCGGAACCAGACGAGAAATTACAGTCTTTGGATTGGACCGGGATATTATGGTCTGGTCCTCAGTCCAAGAAAATCTGATTTTCGGTTTTCGGTCCAAACCCGAAACCAAACCGGAATTTCTGGTTTGGATCGGAATTGGACCAGTTTCTAATTTTTTTTTAAAAAAAAATATGTGCCTCACAACTTGTGAGTTGTGACCTAAGAGCTCGTTTGGTTAACAATTAAAAAACCTAGGAAGTTTAAATACTTAGGAAGTAAGATAAATACAGGTGTTTGGTTGCTTTTTAGAATACTTAAAAACACATGAATTTAGCTTCCTAGGAATTTCAATTCCTACAAAATGGGGGAATTCTACTTACCTAGGGGGACTAGGTAAGTTGCAATTTCACCCTTTTATATGGAAAAAATCAACTTCCTCCATTTAAATTTCCTACCTCTTATAATGTAACCAAACAAATTTCTAAAATTCGTAGGAATTATAATTCATGTGAATTGAATTCATGGGAACTAACTTCCTAGGAAGTATACTTCATATGTTCAACCAAACAAGCCCTAAGCCGCTTCTTCTACTTTAGTATTATCTAAAGGAAAATAGAGATTTTGTTTCCATTTGAAAGAACAAGAAAGATCTGTGCAACGAGGTGAAACGGTAGCGAAAGAGAAGATGAACTCTCCCGGCGACTCCGGTGGTGACTCCGATGGTGACTCTGGTGGAGACTCCGGTGGCGACAACTAAAACCCTTACCCTCATCAATCCGAACCCCAAACCCTCCCCGATCCCTCCCATCCAGAAAACCCTAGGTTTACGCCCGAATAGAGGTGGAAATCGGGCGGGTCGGGTTCAGATTCAGTTAGTCGGGTTTTGGGTCATTCGGGTTTCGGGTAATGTCTAATAATTTTATCATTCGGTTGGATCGGGTTCGGGTTTCGGTTGGATCGGGTTCGGATTTCGATTATTCGGGTTTTAATTGTCTCGGGTTGCAGTTATTTTGGCTTTGGATTGTCTCAAGTTTTCATTATTTCAATATTCATTTTTAGAAATTTACTAGAATGTATCTTAAAGTTCAGGTTATTTCGGGTTTCGGTTATAACGGGTTCGAGTCTTAATGGGTTTCGGTTGAATCAGGTTTGGTTATTCGGATTTGGGTGAGTTTCGATTATCGATTTTTGGATTTCGGGTCAAAAATGGGTCGGTTGGGTCGGTCTTCCGAACAATCGGTTTTGAGTCGACCGGGTCGGGTTTTGCCAACTCTACGCCCGATCACTCCAAGTACTTCACAATAGATCATGCAACCTAGCCCTCTCACTTATAAATCACTTATAAATCACTACCAATATTTTTATGATATCCGATGTGGGATGGGGTGTTACAATCTCCCTCACTTATAAGCCCAATGGACTGCTCTTCAGGAGGAGCGTACCCAAGCATACTTTCGGCGCACCTCCGAGCCCAAAGTCGGCTCTGATACCATTTGTAAGACCCGGGGTGTTAAGAGGCGCCAACCCATGCCACTTAGCCCTCTCAGGTCCATTGTCCTCACTTGGAGCCTGAAAAGGAAGAGCTCTTTTGACATGGGTAGGGCTTGAATCACTTATAAATCACTCCCAACATCCTTATAATATCCGATGTGGGACGGGATGTTACACTCCGGCCCTCCTCCCTCTGTTGGTAGACTCGAACCTCCTCCTTTAGTCGGCCCTCCTCCCTCAGTCGGCATCCGCTCCTCCCTTAGTCGGTCCAAAGCCATATGCTCCTCCCTCAGTCGGCCTCCTCCCTTCGACCCTACTCTTCCCTCAGTCGACGGACTCGGTCCTCCTCCCTCAGTCATCCCTCCTCCCTCGTTCGGCAGACTTGACCCTCCTCCCTCAGTCAGCCCTCCTCCCTCCCTCTGCATCCGCTCCAAAATACAAATTTGGGAGCTCCTGTGTACAAATTTGGATTTTGGGGTTGTTGGATGTTGTGTACAGATTTGGGGGCTCCTCCCTCCGGCCATGTTGGATGATGTCTACCACAAGGGGCTGCTATATTGCTGTAAAATACATATTTGGGGCTACTTCGTTTTAACAAAAAAAAAGAGGAAAACAGGAAAACGAAGCTAAAGGAACCAAACCGGTCTAAACGGTCTTTCCGGTCCGCGGACCAAAAAATTCGGGACCATATTTCTCGGTCTCGATCCGATCCATGGTCCATCTTCTCGAAAATTTCGGTCCACTGGTCTTGGACCGGACCGGAAGCCCAACCCTAATTTGGGAATATTAACTATTGAGGTATGCATTTATGAAGTTAATGGCTTAGAATTTTAGAGTATATGAAAACTATATCTATTGCATTATTTACCTTATTTATTTATTCATATATTTTCATTTCATTTATAATATAAATATAATTTTGTTAAATTTATTCTAGGAAATTTTGATTTAAATATATTGATCCCTTTTATCATTTTGGGGGTTTGAGTTTATATTATTGTAGTGAAAGGATATTCAAATAGTTTTAAGGGTTTTTATTATATTTTCAATTTAAATAAAATTTATTAGCTTGCATTTTACTATAATTTAATTTGGTAGAATGTTTATAATTTAGAGAAGAGTTTTTTCATTTATCGCACCAAAGCAATGGATAATATCTTAAATATAAATTTTCTTAAGGGATATTAAAAAGTAAAGTTTATCTCGTCCAAATATATACTATCTTCATAAAATTTGATTTTAGTCCTCAATGATTTTGTGGTAATTCATATCATCTTCTTCTATTGGGCTTGCAACCTTAAGAGTCAGTCTAGATCTCTCAAGATGTCGATGTATGTCGAACTCGATCTCCTGGGATATACCGTTGGCGACCTCGAATGGATTCTTGCAAGCGTGAAGTTGTTGTCCCTGATATATCAGAGGTCTCTCTCCTTCAGACTGCGTGCTCTCTTGAATTGCCCGAACCTTGATCATGGCACCATGATATGATTGACCAACGCAAGAGGGAATCGAGCGCTAGTGCCGGCACCACCACCTCTACCTCTCTACACTGGTTGTGGGATCCATATCGTCTGCTTGTGATTGTAAATGGATGATTATAGTAAGGCAGAGCCTTATATGTTAAGGGGGCAATTGAAGTGTGGATTGTTAATTAGTTTGATATGGAAGGTAGTTGAAAAGATGTACTAGTCAACTACTGGAAATTTGTGAGGTATATGAAACTCCTAATTTAAATGGTTAGATGACACAAAACGATTGTATAAATGTTGTCTAATTTATGAGGAATGTGAAATGCTTTTACTTAATAGGGAACACCTAATTGTTTTTATGAGATAAATGGTTAATTTGTGAAAGTAAACTAATTGCTTTAATAAAGATAAATGAATGCTTGCACACAACTTAACCAAATTAGATACACATTTACGAAGGTTTGCACACAACTTTTCTTGTTATATTATAGATACTATTTTGAGATTGAAATGAGTCATTACTGTACATGTAAGCGTGAAAGTGGTAAAATAGTACTATTTATCTATATCACACGATTATTCATGCATACTAATGTGATTATTCGTACGTATATATAAATAAGTGATTTTCTGTATGTATTATGTACGAATAATCACCTAGTAGCTACAAATAATTTTAATATGTGCACAACTTTTAATCTCATCTAGCCGATCTTTTTAACCCGATGCTCTAAATTTGCTCACAAATTACACCGTATACAGTAGAGTCTTGATTAATACTTGAAAGTAGTACTCAATTTTTTTATTTATGAAGTAAAGTGATTGGGCATTTCCTTTCCATCATTTCTATTTATGCTTTCTAACGATTATATAATTAGGTATGTGGGGAAGCTCGTGTTGAAGGTGAATTGGAAATGTTAATTGTGTTGTTTGAGAGCTGGTGGTTGACATGATAATTTAGGTTTTTGTGCAGCATTTTTTTCCTGAATTGATATGATGATTTTTTGATAGATTTTTTTGGAATGTTTTTTTATGAAAATATTAATTTATGAGAGGACTGCGTCAGGGGTCTTATGCGATAGGAAAGTGCCTCCAAAGCTCAAGGGAAAATTTTACAAAGTGGTAGTTAGGCCTGCTATGTTGTATGGGGCTAAGTGTTGGGAAACTATGAAGGCACAGGAGCAGAGACTAATGCTGGCAGAGATGAGGATGATCAGATGGATGAGTGGATTTTCTAGACTAGACGGGATCAGAAACGAAGTTATTCGTGACAAAGTGTGAGTATGCAGTATCCGAGATAAGTTACGGGAGTCAAGGCTTCGTTGGTTTGGTCATCTGCAAAGAAGAGAGCCGAGCGCACCAGTTCGTAGGTGTGATAGTTTGGAGATCGATAGGGTGTGTACAATTTGTCCCCCCAGACCCTGCTCCGGCGGGACATACTGGGAATGTTGTTGTTGTTGTATTAATTTATGAGAGATTGCTTGTTATATTTTTGGCGGTTTTTGCTTCGATGGTTTTGTTGTTGTTCTGTTACTCTTTTGTTACTTGAAACGGCGTCATCTCGGGAGCTTTGATGAGCTAGGGTGCTAATTTATACTCTATTTGTTAATTAAAACATGTTACTTTCTCTAAAACTACAACTATCATTTCTCTAATCATTATAAGAACAATTTTGAGAAGCGAATACCAAAATACCCAAAATGACGTATCTTTCTTAATAAGATTTTTTCGTATTTTTCTTAATGGGGAGAGTATGTGTTTATCATGCAATTGCTGCTAGTTTTTATTTCGGATTTTTTGCGAGGTAACTCTGTGGTTTGGCTTAATTCGTGTGGTAAACAAAGGTTTTCAAATTTTTGCCGGGTAACCTTGAGCTTTTGAAACAGTTTGCTTTGTACCCAAAACTTGTGTTTTGGTTGAAAAGTGTGGGTTTAAACTTCTTAGGGATTAATATTGTAATATTGATAAACTATGTGGTGGTTTTTAACAAATAAAATAAATTATTATACAAGAAGAAACCAATTGAGGGTGAAAGAAAGAAGGCTAGAAGGGTGAAAGAGAGAAGAAAAAGAACCAGTCCGGCCGGGACGGGACTGGCGGTGGTGGTTCCGGCAGTATCAGTGGCGGTGTGTTGAGTTGTGTGGCGGGTTAACATGGCAGCGAACTGGTGGAGAACAATTTCATCCTCCCCCCCCGTGGTTTATCTTCGTCGCTTTCCGGTTCACCGCCTTCTTCCTCGCTTATTCGCTGCCCATCTTTCAAGTTTCATCCTCCTGGCTTTTGTTCGTCGGATTCCGGTTAGCCACCTTCTTCATTGCAGTAGCCCGGGTGCTGAATTTGCTCGCCTCCCTTCATCAATAACCCAAGCCGAAAGCCCCAAATTGCACAAATTGCAACCCTAGAAATTGCAAATAAAAATCGGTTAAACTCGAAAATTGGGCATATGAATAGAGGGAAGGGCAAAAGAAGTTTATAATTTGTGCTTTAATCTTTCAAATATCACCCGAATAGAATATTTGAGGCTGAAATTCGCAAACAAAAAAACCCCTAGCTTATACCTAGGACCGAAGTGCCTTTCATTCACTCCACCCTCGATTCGCCCTTGCTCCACCTCCTTCCGTTTCTGTTGCCCAAAGCCAACGCTTCGAGCCTTTAAGGTGGCGTGTTAATGGGCGCCACATCTGCTTCGAAAAAACCATATCGTCCTTTTTTTGTCGCCAGGAAGTGGATGAACAAAATAATAAAAAAAAAAAAAGTGTCTCCGTCAGAGCCACCGGAGTCACCAGCCGCCACCACTACCGGATCCACCAATTACCTATCGCCTATGCCTCCTCTGTATATTGTACCTCTTCTGTTTAGAAGAAGATGACTTGATTTTTCAAAAGGTTCCACAGTTATTTTTTATATTATACTCCCTCCTTTAATTAACACTTGACGTTTTACTATTCACGCACGCTTTTTGAGGTGTTAAAAACAATATAAATTATTGACTTTTTTAATATATTTTTTAAATAATTTCATACTTGTTACTATTAAGTATGAATTTATAAAAACAAATTTTAAAAAAAGTTAATATTTCATATAGTTTTTATCATTATAAAAAAGCGTGCATGAATAGTAAACGACAAGTTTTAATTAACAGAGGGAGTATTATTTATCCCAACAAAAGTTAAAAATCACGATTTTACATTAAAACCTTGGTTTTGGATTCGAGGCAAAAAATTTCGAAAGCTCGGGATTACCATATGAAATATTAATATTGGAAAGTCTTGTTTACCATGCGAATTATGCTGAACTACAGGGTTACCTCGCGGAATTTCCTTTTTATTTTTAACTAATTTGAAAGCTTGTTGTGAATGAAGTGGTGTGTTGTTCACTTGTTTGTACTGATTTTAAATGTTTGAGGGTTGTTTAAAATTTGAATTGACCCTCCCTTTTAGTTGACCTGCCTAATCACCCGAGTACACACTGACTCGATCGAGTAGCCGTAGGTCTCTGCCTTCGCTCCACTTCGCTTTGTGCTCTCGATTTTCTCCGTACTCGACACAAAGCCTTAGTACTCACCCAAAAGGCTAGCTCGTTACTCACCCAAGTAGCTCCCTACTTATCCAAGCAGCCTTTTACTCACCTCAACAGGTGTGTACTCGTCTCCCTTTTTGGAGGTGTAGCTTGTGTTCTTCCTTGTCTTCAATATCAAAGTCCAACTCGGATCGATGACTGGGGGGTTGTGTGCACAGGCGCACATGCGCTAGTAGTCTAGCACACAAGCTGAGTGAGGTTCCATTCTAAAACCAATTGACTATAGAAGGAGTAGTCCACCGACTTATATAATAAGGCTCGTTATGTTCAATTTTAGATGTGGGACTCTTTATGGTCTCATTCGCATGTTCTGACTATGATTGTCTTTGTCTCCTCATAAACCTTTTATCTCGTTCTCTTCACATTCTTCACATTTTTTGCTCTTTTAGCCTGTACACAAATACAAAGTGAAAACATCTATACTGGCAAAGCATGGTAATCGACACATGTTGACACTTAACTAGCTAACTAATGATGCAAATCTAACTAAAACTAGACACTAAAATAGTGCAAATCTACATATCATCAAGCAGGGTATATAAATACATGCAGTTACTAGTGATCACACATGCATATCGATCATATTACATGGGAAGGTAAAAGGAAAAGAGATATCTATCTTGATAAATAGCGAAAGTACGCATAGCTTCATCGACCCCAAGATTGCGCAAGAGGCAGGGTTGGAGTTGCAAAGAGCAAATCTCATGGTAGTGAAAGTGAAAATGAAGGTGCAGAGTTGTGTAGGCATATATTTGCAAACAAATTAACCTTAAAATCTCTCTAAACCTAACCGGCCACACAAATCTAATTATTCTAATTACTTAATTTTGAATCATATATTCTAACAGCTCTGAATGCAGGAGATGAGGATTCGTAGTATGGGTTGTCGTACTAAGTAAGCTGAAAATGGGTCACCAGATTAAGAGGTGGAATGGAGTTGAAGCAGCTCTAAAACCGCTATGCGGAAAAGAAGAAGAAACGGAGGGTCGCCTTTGGTTCGAATGCGAGGTTATTTTAGATCTTGCTTCCCAAGATGTGGTATGCAGTTGGGCTGAACTCCCAAGGAGAAATGGAGGAATACCGGAGTGGCTATGCTGATTTGCAAGCAAACCGGCTATTGTGAAGAATTGTGCTATCTTCCAAGCGAAGTTGAACATATTCATGACATTTATTTATATTACGTGGCTAGCTAGGAATGACATTGTATTAAAAAATAAACCGTGTAACCTAGCTGCATGGACTAAGAAAGTCATTGATGTATGTAAGCTCGCCTTCCCCTCAAATGCAAAGAAAAAAATGTGAGGGATAGAAGGTGGCTTTATAGAATATTTGGCTAGAGGTGTTTTGTATAGGGGAGTTTAGAGGGTAGGTAGGGGTTGATTTGGGTAATTGGGTATGTTTTGGTATTTCCGCACGTGGTGTTGCAGAGGGTGGGATACAGCTTACAAAGTCGTTTTGAAGCCAGGTGTCTTGCCTGACTTTCTTGTACAATGATCATTAAATACGATCACCCGTTTATATATAGTATGAAAATTCAGATTTGGGAATTTTTTGTATATTGATCAAAAGTTAGGAAACAATGTACACAAAACCTATTTATAATACTTGCTAGCTAAACCCTCGACTTTAAAGCTTTCGAATGGCTTGACTTAACAAACTAACCTCCTACTAACAGCTTTATTAATTTGTAGAGCTAGTTTAGACTCTGGGCTTTAGGCCAATTATTGTACTAGGTTGGGCCGAAGGCCCATGCACTCATACATCTCCCGCAAGGTGGACATAGAGGAATAAGAAGTCCAAGCTTATGACACAAAGAATGGTGTATGCAGAATAGCACTAAAACTTCGGTGAACAGGTCGGCAACTTGTAACCCAGACGACACAAAAGATGTGGAAATAAATCCACCTTTAAACATTTCTCGAATAAAATGTGCATTGATGTGAATATGCTTCGTTCGTTCTTAAAAAACGGGTTGACAAAGAATTGGATAGCCGCTTTGTTACCTCAATAAAGGGAAATGAGAAGTTGTACTTGTATTAATAAATCAGTCAAAAGACCATGAAACCATAAAAGCACACTAACAAACATACTCTAGACTATAAAAAAAAATTAAAAATAATACAGTATGTATAGAGTTTTTTTTTTATTATTAGTATTGTTTTAAAAAATATGTTGTTGAATAAAGCGAGTTATGCAGCGAAACGGAAACTGAATAAATGAAACCGCCATAAATTGATTAGCATAGCAGCAAACAGAGATTTGGCTATTAAAGGCAATCCAAAATCCAGTAGAAGAAGATGCTGGGGCGTCCGATCTCCGGTCTTCCTTAACCGCCTCCCCCCGCTCTACCAATCTTCCCAAATCCTGAACCCTAATTTACTCCACCGGATCATCTTCAAGAAGAAGATCAGACAGGCGGTTTCTTGGGAAACATGGTGGACGATCATCATCTCTTGGAGCTCACCTTGATCTCCGCTCAGGGACTCAAATCCCCCTTCTCCTCCACCTTGCGTCGCCTCCAAACCTTCGCCGTCACCTGGATTCAGCCTAACGCCAAGCTCCGTACCCGAATCGACCGGGTCGGCTCCGAAAACCCTACCTGGAACGACAAGTTCCTCTTCCGCGTCTCCCCCTCCTTCCTCTCCGGTGATACCTCCGCCATCACCGTCGACGTTTTCGCCGTTGGCATCCTCAAAGATCCTCTTCTCGGCTCCGTCCGCATTCTCCTCAGCAGTTTCCTCTCTTCTTCTCATCGTGGCGCCTCCTCGTCCACACCCTCTTCCTCTCCTGGCTTCCGGTTCCGGTCCCCGGCGTTCGGCGCGTTTCAGATCCGGCGCCGCTCTGGAAGATTCCAAGGCATTCTTAACGTCGCAGCGAGGGTGATTGACGTCTCGGACTTGGGCTCCCTCGCCGGGATGTCCGCGATCGGGTATCGCGATCTGATCGGGAAGAAGGCGGTTACCGGGAGGAGTCACCACCAGCGCCCGGAGAGGCTGGAGACGGGAGAGGACTCCCCCTTGAGCGGCGGTGAGTCAGCGGAGATGTCCGACGGCGGCGATTCGACGACTTCGAACTCGTCGGCGGTGTCAATGTCTGCGGATCCGTCGCCAAGGATCTTGAAAGAGATGAACCGTCAGGACAGTGGAGGGAGAGTGATCCTGTGCTGGCCTGGTCTTCCCAGGAAGATACCCATCAGTCCTTCTGATGAGAATATCATCACGGTTTTGTGTTCATCGGAGGAGCAAATCAAACGGCGATGATGAATTCTTGTAGATGGAATTGGCGGTTCAATCTTATCTCAATCTTGTTTCTTTCTGAATTCGGAATCCTGGTTCAATCTGATGAACTCTTGTAGAGTGTTAATATGTCTGTGTATGTGGTGCTGATGATATTCATTCATTCATGAGTTTATTGATGAAGAAATGCATTGCACAGACGTGTTTCATTTACTCTTTTGCTTCATTGATGATCAAGCAGCTCGTGTGCTGATGCTGATAGAAGAAACAGGATTCAGACACAGTTATGTTATTTGCAAACACAATACTCCATAGCTTAGGATGCTGAACCCTAACCAGTAGTTATGAGGTCTCAGCCTAAAGATTGAAGGAATCAACTGGCAAGAATACATACATGTACATGCTTTATGACTACATAACATGTATACAGGTGCACGCAAATTACAATACACTTCCGACTCAAGTACTCAACCATCAACGGTTGTTCGGCAAACTCTAGCTACACTTGCTCTTCTTCAACTGCAACACTAAACATTTTACGGTGAGCTCACTGCCTAATGGTAAGCTCTGCTCTTAGATGCAGGATCCCATTTATGAAGTAAGGGCTGTCTTCTGCCATAAAACTAGTCCACGGGATAGCGAACAGGTTCCTGTAACCCACGGCCTTGCCTCCAGTGAAAGTGTAGTTACCTTTGTATTTGCTCTGATACTCTTCCAATGGCTTCGCTCTGGCTGAAAACTCGTAGTCTACAGCAAATGAAACCGAACCTTTCTCCTGCATCCCCAAGAATAGCCCAAAGCAATGAAACGAGCCCTGCTGGTCCATATTGCAGTGTGCCGACAGAAAGAAACCCTGCCCGCCCAAATGGAATGCTTGGGAGTAGACCCGTCCGGACGGAAACAGATTTTCGCACTCGGCTTTTTTCAGGTCTAGATAAACTACACACTGAGGTCGCGGATTTTCAAACTCCACCACCTTCACAGGTCGATACTTATAAGCCCTTTCTAAGAAGCGGCGGTTAGTGGCTACTGAGTCCTCGGCTGCTTGGGCACGTTGCCTATGGGGAACTTCTGCCTTGAAGAAGAGCGCATCTAACACAAGCTTGGAGGCAATTTCATGGTCAAAGTCGGGGCAGCCAAGGACCTTCTTCAACTTCCGGCAGGTCATGTACGGAAACCGGATGTACCGTGCAAGGCGTGATCCGAGGATTTCTCGGCGATCTTCAAGTTTAGGGTACTGGGCACGGGCCCACTTCAGTACAAAGTCAAACACTGCATCTTCTGATGCCACTTGAATATCATCACTAGCAAGAACAGCTTCAATTCCGGCAATGGGCAAAGCCATCACCTCTTCTTGAAACCTTAAAATTATCATTGTTCATATATCAATTCAACACGAAAAATTCAGGTGCAAGAATTAGAGAAATTAGTTGCAAAACATACAGGTCAAGCAACCACAAAAGAAAAGGTTTTAGATGTATTCATTTAAAACGGAAAAGCATGCTAGATTCCAATTCCACGAGCTGGCAGAAATACAGGGTGTGCCATGTAAAGCAGAGATACTTACTTGGTGATATCCTTGTACTGGTCAGCAAGGAACTGTTTTGCAGCATCTGTTAGAGGCTGAACTGCTTCACCCATTAAAACACTTGAAGGTAGATCAAGATATAAAAGTGCAGAGTCAGGTGACATGGGCATTTGCCTCAATAGCCGACTGCAATATCTCATACAAGAAGCAACTTCAAACTTGTCTGCAGCCATCAGCACATCTAGCAAGGCTGGGGCGGTAGTTGCACTCAGAGTGTTGCTGTACATGAAGTTCAGCAGTTCCATCAGAGCAGCTTCCTCTGTTGCACAAGGAATTCGACATACTCAGCAGCTGCTAAATCAATTTATAAGAATACAGCAAACGTTTTATGTAGGAAGACTCATTTCTACAAGCATTACGTGTACATGTAGACTTCACTAACTAAAATTACATTTCATTAACCCCAATTTATGTAAGTTCCTGCATAAACCATTGAATGGTGGCAAAAGAGCGAAATAACAAGTTATAATGATACTCAAGTTATTCAATGGCAATAATTTATCTGAAAGAAAATCAACTGTCAAATAAAATCAGAGGAAGGTTAGCATATTCACCGTACCAGATGCATTTATTCTCAATGTCACAAGCCTCTGCTCTGATTCCTTCATGCCATTCGAGAATAACTATACCATCATAAATAATAAAAGAAACAAGTAAGGTAAAAAGGAAAGAAAACAGACAACAATAACCAAAAGATATCAAATTAAAAAGGTGCAATTAAATTAATAATACTATAATAAGTAGATGAAGAGACAGGAAATAGACCAGGGAAACAAACCATGCTTACTTTGTAGAAAAAAGGACTTTTGGCAGCTAGGATTGGAGAACTTATATGCAAAGTTTTAACTCTGACAACAACAGAACATTCCATACTCCAAGATGAGTCATTACTACAGCTTGCTTCATCTCCTACAGGGACAGAAGCCATAATCAAAATCACAAAATCACATATATGAGTGACACACACTGGTCCTTCTACAAGAGTAGAAGCAGGAAACAAAATCATGCATTATATTGTACTTGCTTGACTCATGATATACACAGGAGTTTCCTGCAATAACACTCAGGCACATTATTTCCGACTTGGAAGGAGATACAATAGATTTCTGAAAAAAATGAAAGACAACCTAGAGTTCCTCTCTTTAGGTGGATCTTATTATACTAGTGAATTTGAATTTCTATTATAGTTTACCTTGTAGAGCTTATGTGTGACCATACTACAGCTGACCTGATATTGCGGTTCCATTACTTATCCTAAATCCTAATACAATTTTAGGTTAATGATCATTCTATTGTGCCAAAAGTCTTAAGAAATTGGGAGAATTTCCTGAAGGAACGTACATACCACCTGATGGCGATTCTTCAATCATTGCAACTGCCTCCTCCTCATCATTGTCGTAGCCTAAAACAACATCTGCATCAGGCTGATCTAAAACTTGCTCTTCAGGACATCCTTCAACATGTCCAGCTAACAAAAACAAACAGGATAGATTAAACAAAACTTGAAATTTTATCTTAATAGGCAAAGAATTTGGGCTGTGTTGAATAGACTCATGTCATTAGAATCATCCATTTTGAATCCCACCTTCAGGAAGATCCAGAGGAAGACTTCAAAAGCCTGAATGAATCTCTTTCTTCTCGAAGGTAAAAATAAAACAACAGCAATTACAGTGAGACATCTACCTATTTGGCTTTGGCAAGAACTTGAAAGACCATAAAATGATATAAAGATGGAGAAAGTATAAACCTGATAGGATTATTAAAGCTTCATTGCACTATCCATGGCAGCAATACAAGTGAAATCCACATAGAGTTGGGAAAATATAGGGTACCAATTACAAATCAAGCATAAGTCCCAAATCCCAGAGAACACACGGCCTAAGCTAACAAAGCTAACAATAAGTTGATTGATGCCCGTATCATATGAATTGACATGGACAAACTAATTCATATGAAAATGCTTCGTTCCGTTTCAAGCAATCAGAGAGAAATTATGAGCTCCAAAAATCCACACACCGATATCGTTAAGAAGCAAGTCAAGGACACAATTAACCCCCCAAAAAAAACATCAAATGATCCGCTAACCATAGTAATAAAAAAAAATCAGAAGCAACTCCGAAAGAGATAGGACGAACCGTGTTCCTTCTTCAAATCTTCTCTTCTGCGCTTCCGGTTGCGAGCCCAATCAACAAGGCTAGTACAGCCGTCGAGGTCGGTCTTGGAATCTGAAGAACCAGCCACGATCTCTATCCGGAGGATCCGATCGGAGAAGTTGCTATCGTTGAAAGCAAAGCCGAAATTACAGTCGGTGGAACCCCGATCGCAATCCGAATCCATACCCGTCTTCGGCTCAAACAGGTCCATGTCCAAATCCAAATCCAAATCCTTGCTGTACGGGTTTAGATTGGTATCCCTCAAATATATGACGAAATCTTATTCAGATAAGAGAAATCTCTCTCTTTCTGTCGTGAATATGAGGTCGGAAGCCTCAAAAGACGAAAACCTGTATATAGAATATAGTATAGACTACAAATAGCGACTACTGTACATTATTGATCAACTGTGGCCTTTTTTAGGGTGTGTTTGGATTCCTCAGGGCAATTTTATCGGTTGAAAATATAAGCATACTTGTGATTTTAATAAGTAAAAATGGAATAGGAAGAAGAGTGATGCTTGAGCGATACTACGGAAGCATCGATACTAGGAGGATGAGAAAGGAGTGACGCTTTTTTTTAAGAAAAACCAATTAAAATGATGTAGTTTTGTACAAAATATAGGTGAAACGTTATATTTCAGACTGTTGGGCTCTTACGTAACAAAAAGGCCAGAGGATACGTGTCGAGTATGCATTGGGTGCTCTGCCAAGCTCTTGTGATGGTAACAAATGGATCCCTATGGACGGCTGTGATTTAATTTCGCCAAAATATTTTTAAATGTATATGTAATTTTTACATTAAAAATGTAAAAAAATATCACAATACTTTTAATTCATTTTTATCTACACATAGAGATCAACTTTGAAGATGTTTGACCATATTTTGAAAAAAAAAATATATTTTTCTTTGAATGCAATTATGTATAATAATACCAAAAAAATTATTTTTAATTATTTTACAATAGTAAAAAATGTAAAATGTAAAAGTTGTTTGAATGTTTTGGAATAAAATATTATTTAATATTTGAAAATTGTTAATAATGCGTATGATTCGTTTGTAAATGTGGTAAAATTGGTCTTTATAATTGTCCCATCACTCTGTTGCATAATTTGAACCAGAAAAATTTCATAATTCAAATTTGGAGAAAAAAAACGGATAATTGTCTTACACTATCTTGGCCTATAAATACACACAGGCGTCACATTGGTGATGTTCAACCCCTTCTGTCATCTCTTACTTATACAAATGAATTCTTTCACTCTTCACTTTCAAATTCTCTACTCACTCAAATTGTTGGTATTATACAATAGAAGCCCTAAAGTTGGAAACACTCTTCGAACCATGATCTCAACTTTGCATGATGAAAAACAGCAATTGCAGAAGAATAATCAAGAACTGAGGTGTATATATAACGTAACCCACATGAATGACATTGTTGATGAGCTCAAGACTAAAATCTTGGAGCTAGAGGAGGAGAATCACAAGCTGCAAGTGAAGCTAGCGAAGATCATTGGCGATGGCAGGGACTAATATCAATTTAGACCTTATTATATATGGAGTATCTTTCATTTTGCATCGTATTTTATGTGTTGTTGTTATGGATTGTTGGATATGTTGTGTGTTGTTGGTTGTTGTAACTCAAGTGTTGTCTTCTATGTATGTTGTACATTTTTAATCAATGAAATCGTTGTTATTTTAAATTTATTTCATTAAATAATCACATATTCTAGTCACTTTTAAGTATAAAAATTTTATAATAATATTTTAGTCACTTTTAAATATAAAAATATTAGAATAATATTTTGTGAATTAAAAATGAATATAATAATAAAATTATAGAATGAAAATAGTGATTGGAAAGGGGTATATTTGTCAATTGAATTGGTTGGAAATGATGAGTTTTGAGATGCTAAGAATGTTACCGATAAAATGGAAAAAAAAAAGTAAGAATGAGATGCTAAGATGATGTGGCGGAGACAAAAGAATAAAAAAACTACTAGCAAAGTCCTAATCTAATTCCGAAGAGGGAAGAGAGAAGGGAAGAGAGAAGAGAGCGAGAGAAAGATAGAGGGAGGAGGGCGGAGGTGTTCGAATTCGTGTCGCCATCGACCAGAAATGAACAAGGGAAGAAGAAGAAGAAGAAAGGAAGAAGAAAGAGGGTCGGACGGGTTTTTATATAAAAAAAAACTTATCTTGCACGGATGCGTGAGGGTTAAAAAAAAATTAAATAACACGTGCAAAGCACGTGTGCTACCCAAAAAAAACACACACACGCGTGTAATGTAATTTTTTTTAGAAAAAATGTCGTTGCATTGTCACGTGATATTCACGTATTTTTTAAAAAAATATAAAAAAGTCTACATGCATTTTTATAAAATAGACCAACCTACACACATCTAGGATGCATGTAGGTTTTTAATTTTTTTTTCAATGTTTTTTAACCCAGTTTCCTTATATAGACCATTTTTTTTACAAACACAACACACACGCATCTTGGATGTGTGTGTGTTGGGTGCGCCTCGGCTCCCCCTTTATAAATAGCGCATTCTCCAATTCTGCTTTTGATGTACTAACAATAAGACTGGCTACAACCATATACGTACTATATGCGTTAAAAAATGGATGTCTTTTTACTTTTTGGTATGTTTTTAAGAAATTTAAACCTGTATAAAATACTCCCTTCGTTTAGTACTAATTGACGTTTGGAGTATATACACAAATTTTAAGAAATTTAGTTTTGGGAATAAAATGCCCTCAATACCTACAACATTTTAAGAACTCGTGATTATCGATAGGGAAGTGGAAAAGTCAGCCTAATCAACTCCACTTAGATAAGATAGGGGTAGATTTTTTATTGATTTTTTTTATAATATTTGCACCTATAAAATTTACTATATGCATCACGCCTGCGCGGTTGCGCCTCTTGAGACACACCCCTGCCCTTCTTGAATCACAGACGTGTGACTCCAGATGGGCAGGGTGTATTTTTAAAAAAAAATATAAAAAAAATGGGATATGTGGTGTATATAGTAAAAATTTGTGGTGTAAAAATCACACCCGATTTTTTTACATAGTTTTATGCTTCGTACTTATTAGTAATATATATGAAACTGTATTAAAAATTAATTACAAAAATTAATTATTTATATGATTTGTTGCTTTTAGCCATAGATCGAAATTCACAGTTCAAATGCCTCATCTTGGAGGAAACCATTTTCTCTCTCCTCATTCTTTGACCCCAACTACTCCTAAATCACTCAAAAACTCTTTAGTCCTCTTTGTTGTGATAATTCAAAGATCCTGACGGCCTCCACCTCACAAAGCTTTTCCGACGTCGGAACTAGACTACTCCATGCTCAAATCTCTCCCCCCCCCCTAGCCCGTCGTCGACTGCCTCCTCGATCCACTAACGACTACCTTCTCTAGGCGATCTTCACTCTCTTCTACCCTCCCTCGCCGGCGATGGCTACTCTTCAAACCTCCGCCATTCCAGTACGACCCGACGTCGTCGCCCCTGTGACCCTGTCTCCTTCATGCCTTTAACGTTCTCAGCCCTCTTTTTTAATTTAGAGGTTTTTCATTTATTTTTCGGGATCAAGGTTTCGTTTGCTTTTTGAATCTCGTTTATTATTGTTCAGTTTTTATTTGTTGTTTCTTCTTGTTATTCTTGCGTTTTTCATCGTTTCTGATTTCAATTTTTTGTTTTTTTGCTAAAATTTTCGGATTTCGATGTTCTAGGTTAGGGTTTCGTTGAAATTTGGGGTTTTTTGTTTTCTTATGATTGAGTTGGGAGTTCATTTAAAGTTGGGTGTTTTTTTAATTAAGGGCGCATTTGTGCTTCGATTTTGGGTTTGCTCTTTTTCTATTTCAAATTATGTTTACTAGCTCTTTTTTTTTGCTATTATCGTTTGTTTAGATGCTATTTTATTTGTTTGTCATTGTTTGCCGATACTGTGACTTGCAACTTTATCTTGGTGAGGTTAGGTCTAACGTTTTGTTTTTCCAAATTGCGTTCTGGGGGTTTTGTTTTCTTTAGCTTTCTCTTCTTTTTTCTTGATTATGGTGGCTTATTTGGTTGTTTTCTGGTTTTGTTTGCTTATTTCTTATTCATTTATTTTTTTTTTATTTAGGTTTGCTTTCCGTTCTTGTGGTCTATAGATTCGTTATTTTGCAAATTTGGTTTTGGACTTTTTCCCTTATTTGCATTCTTCCCCTTTTTATTTTTTCAAAGTATTTATTATTTTTTAAAATTTATTATGTCCAAACCTACTTAAACAAATCCCTTATGGACAAATAAAATCTCGTATGGGTTAATTAAACCTCATTTAGGTTTGTACATAGAATGTGGAGAAAGAACATATAAAAATACCCGAAACTGTCATCAATAAACCAAGGTCATTGCTGACGTACACTAACATTTAAAACCATGTGAATAATCACTCATTCTCAAGTCTAAAAGCTTGTCTATCAAGCCTAACCTGGAAAGACAAGTAAAATTGCAAAGATAAATTATCCATTTCTAAAAAAAAAAAGGACGAGACTATTTCGACTAAGGAAATTCAAAGTTGAACAAGACATTTGGATTTTTTGGGTTGAGTGAAAACTCTTGCCTCCCCTTCAACCCTCACAACTTCTTCCCCCTCTCCCTCGTCTCCTCCCCATCTATCTCCCGTTTATGCCTTGCCTTGTTTTTCCTCTACCACCGCCTCCTACTCCACCTTCTCTCCCGTCGTGTTCCCACCTCCACCGCCTCTCTTCCCTCTCAAATCTTTTCCTCCTTCCCTTATCACTCGACCATTCTTTCTCCCTTCGATCTCTTTCTTTTCTCTCTATCTCTCTCCCTACACCCTCCCTCTCCTTCTCCCTCTCCTTCTTTAACTGCCACACATTTCCTTAACTTCTTTCTATCACCCCACCATTACCTTTGCAAACAATCACTAGTACAAAAAGGGGGACCGGAGTACACTAAATTGGGTACGCTTATTAACAAGTGTTCTTGTTTTTTGTTTTAAGTACGGTTTCATATGAAAAGTGTACTCCCACAACCAAATATAAGTACAGTTCTTAGTAAAAACCGTTCTTGTTTTTCTTTTAAAAATAATTAGTACGGTTATTAAGAAAAGCGTGGTTAAAAAAAGAAAATTTAGTACACTTGAAATTACAACTGTGTTAAATTTGACAATTACGAACACGGTTTTTAACAAGCGTACTTGTTTTTTTGTTTTAAGTACGGTTTGATAAGAAAAGTGTTCTTGATGAAGGTTTAAAAAATTATGAGTACGATTTTACATAAAAGGTGTTCTTGTTGGGAACACGCTTTTTTTTAAACCGTTCTCGTTTATTTGTAAAAAAATATTTAACTCAGTTTTTCTAAAACCGATCTTAAAAAAATGAAAATGAGTACGGTTTTATAAGAAAAGTGTCTTCCCAAAACCAAAATTTGAGATTTTTTTTTTGTAATAAGATTAAGTAAATGAACAAAGGGACAACTAAATTTCGTAGCTCAAGTGGTAGGCGTGTGAAGCGAACCGATTTGATTTGAGGGTGTAAGAGGTCGCAGGTTCGAGTCTTAGATATATGAAAGCATAAAAAGGTAGGCTTTTTATTTTTATTATTAAGTACACTTAATAAGAACGCTTTCACGTCAAAACCGTACTAAATTTTTAAGAACGCTTTCAGAGCAACCGTACTTAAAAACCGTACTAAATCACACGCCAATTTTAAGAACGCTTTCACATCAAAACCGTACTTAAAATTTTTTAGAACAGTTTAATAAGAAGCGTACTCATTTGGGAGTGCGGTCGCTATAAGTACAGAAAGAGAAGCGTACTCCCATTCATAAAAAAAAGCGTACTCCAGCCCCCCCCTTTTGTACTAGTGAATCTTCCCTACACCTTCCCTCGTCTCTCCTCCCCCTCCCCCACCCTCTTCATCTCTTGTACCTTCCTCACACTCCTAGCTTGTCCGGTGCCACCTTTCACATGCCCCATCATCGAGCATTAAGCAACACCTTTTCCTTATTCTGCCTTGGCTTTCCTTCCCCACTCATCCAAATTAGAGGTAGTCACGGGTCACGGATTGGCTGGGTCAACCCATGACCCACCGAGTCCGGGTCAAAGGATTAAAGAGCCGAAGCGGGTTGCGGGTAAAGGTTAGGGTAGGGGGGAAGTGAACTCGTGCCCCGGCGGGTTGACCTGCTATTCCAAAGTTTTTTTTAAAAAAAATATTTTTTTAAAGTTTATAATTATTATTATATATATTATTCTTAGAATAATTCATAATATAAACATAAACTAATTTGCAATGTGCAATATGGGTCAAAAACACTCTCCCCCTTCCCTTTTTTTAGCTTTAGAAGGCTTCCTCTATTCTCTCATTTCCAATGTGGGACAAAAGCCTTCTCCTACATTTGTCCCACATTGAAAATTGAGAGTTAGAATGAGAATGGATGGATATATATATATGTGTGTGTGTGTGTGTGTGTGTGTGCACCTCATCTTCCCATAACTCTCACTTCACTTTAAGCTTTATTTCCTACATTTGAAATGAAGTAATGTTTTTGAAATCTTACATCCTACATTTATATTGTAGTGGATGAAGAAAGTTTTATAGATATATAAAATTTCTCATGTTTTTTTCCACTTCATATTGAAATGAAGTGGATATGGAAAGTGATATGTAGAAAAAAGTCTTTGCATATCATTTTTTTATTATTATTTATTAGTCAAAATGTTAAAAAAATATTTTTTTAAATATGGTAGGGTTGACCCGCCGGGTCAACGGGTTCCCGTTAACCCGTAGCTTTACTGGGTTAGGGTTCGGGTCGACCAACCTTGACCCTTGACCCGGCAGGTTGAACCCGTTGACCCGACGGGTCCGACCCGTGGTCACGTCTAATCCAAATCTCTCTGTCTCACTCTCTTTGGAGAAATGAAACCATATCCTAGAAGTTGAGATCCCTCCCTCTAGAAGTTGCACCTCCTCTCTCAGGAGGTGAAACAAACAATATGAGCAACCCTTCATTTGGGAGTCGGAACTACAAATTTCTACACCCTTCCATTAGGGATCCGAAACCCTCTCTTCAATGAGGGTGGAGTCCGACTTTTCCCTCAGTTGTTTTCCTTGACTCGGGACACGAACCTTCTAATGAGGCTTGTTTCTCTGAATGTCAAAAACCTTCTAAGTTTGAAGCATGATGATATAGGGAAAAAGAAAAACTTATTTCTTGGTTTTCAAAGGTATCAATCACATCCTATTATGCGATGGGATTTACACTATGCAATGAGATTTACACACCACTTAGAATAAGGAACAATCATCACGTTACGAATCAGTTTTGAAATAGGGGAGATACTTGTCAAAGTGTCTCCTTATGCAAATTGGGTAACCCAAATGGTGGGTCTCATAATGCCTAACTCATGGGGTAAATAAATAAAATATGAAAATTGTTCATTTTGAACCAAAACCGAGGTGGTCGCCTCAAATCAAAACCCTTGAGAGGGATTTGAAATGTGAATGAATTACAACCTCATTAAAGTTTTAAGATTTAATGAATAAAAATTAATGAATAAAATTAGAAATTTCTCTTTCAAGCTTGAATATTGACATTCTTTGTCACCCGGGTTTGATATCTAGATTCACAGTCTTCTGGTTTTGGGATGGTACAACTTGTTTGGTTTGAGGTTAGTTCCGTAAGAGAAGTAGTCTAGCGCCCTTGTTGATCGAGATGATCGCGATAGTATTTGTGGTTTCCGAAGATCCCTCATCTAGGTGAGGGGGATGTCTTGTGATCCACACTTCCCCCATGAATCGTCATGTGTCCATTGTGGATTTTTGCTTCCATCTTTCTGGCGGTGAGCCACCGTGTTAGCCATTATTATCCCATGTGCACACTATTCATGTTGGTCTACCAAGTCCTTCTCTTCGATCTGCATGACTTTTTTGCTTATTTTCACTTGGTTTAGATGGTTTTTCTGCGTTTGATGTATTTTTAGTTTGGTCTCTTCGTCTAACTTTAAATCTAAAAATTGTTAATTTTGAACAAAAACGAGGTGATCACCTCAAACCAAAACCCTTGAGAGGGATTTAAATTGTGAATGAATTAACCTCATTAAAGTTTTAAAATTTAATGAATAAACTGGGAAATTTCTCTTTCAAGCTTGAATATTCACACTTTTAGTCGCTTGTATTTGACATTTAGATTGGCAGTTTTCGGGTTTTAGGGTGGTGCAACTTGTTTGATTTAAGGTTAGTTTCGTAGGAGGAGGAGTCTAGCAACCCTGTTGATCGAGATGATTGTTGTAGTGTTTGCGGTCTTCGAAGATCCCTCATCTAGGTGGGGGAAATGTCGTGTGATATCACCACACTTCCCCATGAGTTGTTGTCTGGCCATTGTGGATTTCTGCTTCTGTCTTCTTGGTGGTGAGGCCGTCGTGTTAACTATTGTTTTCCCATGTGCGCACTATCCACATTCGTCCATCGAGTTCTTCACTTCGATCTGCATGACTTTTTGCTAGTTTTCACACGCTTTGTGTGGTTTTTGTGCGTCTGGTGTGTTTTTGGTTTGGTGTATTGTATTCAATCTTCTAAAAAACGCTTGGCGGGTGATTAGAGGTAGGGTAGGGTCAAGGGTCTAGGTGGAGTCTATGCGGATTTCATGACGGGTCTTTGTAGCCTTTGTGGGTCTTGACAACCTTAACAGCGGAGCGAGATCAAGGGTTTGGGTGGGGGTCTAGGCAGGGCCTTAAAGGATTTTTTAGAACAGTAATCGTATTTTGTCAATCTATTCTTTTGACGTTTTTTCACCCTCGATTTATTGGACTTTGCCTTCCTAGGAATTTAAATTCTTGCCTGATAAAAAAAAAAAAATTCAAACCGGATGTTTTGATTCCAAAAACCGAAAGTTTATCCCATTATAAACTTGCAATTACCAGCAACCGGATCCCGGAACCTTGGCCACCCCTAGATCTCCTCCCCGCACTCCCTCTCTTTGCATCCCATTCAACTTCCAACTTCGAAGGTTGCCCGCCGGAGAGACGATCGGAGGGATGGGCCCACCAAAAGGCGGCATATCGATTTCCCAAGAAGCGTTCGATGATGTGGTGAGAGAGAACATGGAGGATTTAGGAATGGAGGCAGATGAGGCCCTCCAAGATGCCATCGATACCCTCACCCTTCAAGGCGTAGATCTCTCAGGTATTCTCTTATGGCGACTCTCCGTTTCTCTTTCTCTCGCTCCTTCGTTTCTGACAATTCGCGTTTGCAGGCATTATCACTTGTGTCCCGGGCGAGAGCTCTGCCAATGGACATCCCGTCTTACAGGCTCTTCACAAGCTGAAGGAATTCGATACCTGCTCAATGGAGTTGAGCGATCCGGATTTGCAAGAGGTTCGAGGCTCTCTTGATCATTTGGCTGATTTGTGTAGAGCCGATGATTCCGGTAATGCGGCCATAGCTACCAAGAATGGGGCCGTTGAGTTGGTTGTATCTGTTTGTTCTAGGGTTTCTGGATATGGAAGTGATCCTACTCTTACTTCAGCTTTGAAAGCAATCCCACCTTTGCTTCACGGTACGGACACATGGACCTTAGTTATTGCATGCTCTCTTGTAAATAGCCAGTTTTCAAAATTATGTGCTGCAATGTATTCTGTTAGGAATCCAAAAATGCAAATAAAAGGCAGTAATCTTAAGCAAGTATCTTGCACTTATCAAATGAGGAAACTCAGAATTGGTATTTCGGTTGCACTTCCTCTTTTTACATTAGAGAAACAATATAACTTAGTATCCTTGAATTTGGTTAATAAAGAGCGGTCATCCGGGGTTTGAACCGGGGACCTATGGAACTACCCACAAGTCCTTTCCGGCGAGCCATTCCGGAATGGTTATATAACTTAGTATCCATTAACTGATAAAAGACATACCTAGATGGCTAGAATTCAGGATCATGTGAAACAGAGACAAAGTGGACTGAATAATGTAAAAAGTGCTGTAAAACTAGGAATTGAGAAATGGATTGGAAAGTGAGGGAGCTATCCAGAAAATGCGGTAAAATGAAGGTAATGACTAAAACTAATAAAATTAGTAATTTGGGTTTGTGTCGTATTTGTCAGTAAGCTAATTGATTTTCGAGTTGAGAATCACTCTACTTTAGTGTTTTTGTAGCTAGCTAAACCATCTCTAGTTTAAATCAAGACTCGAGAGTGTTCTGTAACCATTTCGCTGCCAGTCTTGGTTTTCCCTGCTCTTTGAAAACCAGTTTGAATGCGATTTTAGTGGATAAATCTGTTATTTTTACAAAATGAAGGCATCCCATTTTGGCATCATACTACAATATCACCTTAAGAACTCGGACTTGCTTGGATCATTTGTCTGGAATTTGGGATTATAGGATTTGGATTCCTGGACTTGGCTCCCTTGCATGATTGTATCTCATTACTTCCCATTTATTATGTTGATGCTTTGACTTGTTTTCAACTTAGTGAAGCTGGTTTGCATCTAACTTTAACAATAACAAAGCTTAGGAGTTTGTGAAGTATTACAACCCTTTCTTAGGCAGAGGTTATTGACTAAAGCGGAGTACATGAACCTACTGTCAAGTTAAAGATTGAAATTGAGCATATGGATTCACCTTGTGTCGAGTAATCAATCTTTAAATCAAGACAAATAAGCATGGTAAACAGTGACTGAAGACCTCTTTTGTTCTTACCTCTCTGCATGTGCTGAAACAGATTATTCAAGTGCTGAAGCATTTCAAAAATGTGGCGGGCCAGATATTATAATGGGTATCTTGAATGGTGACCCTAAAAATTTGGATGTAATCGATGATTGCTTCTCAGTCGTTGCAGCAGCTGCAGTTGGTGATGAAATCCTCAAGGAGTCATTTATGAACTTGAAAATTGAAGGGTGCATCATCAATATCATAAAAAAGTACAAAAAGTGCAGCATTCCTAGCATGTATGATGCTATACGTGTTCTATTGACTTCAGATGATAATCGTGTTGTAGCTTCTCAAGTAAGTAAACTTGCGAGAAATATATATAACTAACTCATTTGTATGATGACCTAGATAGATCCTTTGTAAAAAAGAAACATTATAAGCACGTAGCATTTTTCTTGCAAGTAGAACCCTGGTTCTTAGAGTTGCTTTACTTTTGCCAACTACAGGTCTATGGCTATGCTAGAAAATTTGCAGAAGCTGGAATTGCTGAAGCTCTTGTTGACTCCCTTCATGAAGGGTTGAGTTCATCATGCCTAGTTTCTGCAAGTGTTGCTTTGAAGGCTGTTGCTGTAAATGTATGATAATGTTCTTATTAGTTATTATATGATGCCAGTTTTATGTTTGTGGCTTTTGCTTGCACATTTATATAATAGTGTATGTGCCACTCCTGCACTTGATTATTAGCCGATTTTTTGCTTTGCTTCTCATACCTTATTTGTCATGCTTACCTAATTTTTTTTTCATTTTTATTCTTACTGCTGTCATCTGGCTGCAGGATGAAATATGCAGATCCATTGCTGACAGAGGTGGCATTGATGCTCTTCTTTTGTGCATCGATGATAGTAGTGTTCAAGGCAACAAAATTATTGCAAACGCATGCTGTTCTTTGTTGTCTAAGGTTCATATACATTATCTTTTCATTGATTGTTATTGATAGTTGTGGCTGCTTCAAGCGGAATAATTGAACTCTAAAAAGTTATATAGCAGCTTCAGTGCCTTTAATAAATTTAATCACGTTATTAGTTTGCATCCTTATTGTCTGTAGTATGTATGACAAGCTATCCTTGTTATTTAGTTGGCAGGAAGTGATGCCAATAAGATTGCTATAGTAGCGAAGGGAGGAATGGATAAATTGATAACACTTGCAAACAGATACTCTGATGATCCTTCTGTAATCCAAGAGGTGAGTAACCGCAACTGACCTATCAATAGAGATGGAGTTTGGATTTTAGGAAGAAAATAAAAAGAAAAGAAGCCAAAAAAAAAAAAGAATTGCTTCTTGCATAAAATTCTACTAGAGAGATACAGAAATACCGTTGTGATTATATAAATATGTAGTCTGTTAAACAGTGAACTATCCTTGCAGGTGATGTCTATTTTCACTGTGCTCTGTTTGAGATCTCCTGAGCACGCAGCGCAAGCTATTGAAGCTGGTGCTGGTGATCTTGCAATTCAATCCATGCAAAATTTTCCTACATCCCAGCTGGTCCAGAGAAATGCGTGCTACATGATAAGAAATCTTGTGGCGAGGAATCCTGAAAACAGGCAAGCAGTTGAAAAACTAGCATGCTTCCTCATTTACGTCCCAAGAAATATCGCTTACTTTCTTGGGTTTTATCCCTGGCATCAGCATTGTTTGTATATTGATTTGCTTGATCAACTCCTTATGCAGAGTAATCCTGTTGAACAATGGTATTGAAAAGATCATTAGAAAGGCCAAGGAGGATCACAAGACTTGTAAGGATGCAGCAACAGATGCGTTGAGAGATTTAGGGCTTGATAACTACAACTCTTAACAGGTTTGTTCGTAGAAAATATACACCATTACTGCATCTGTAATGTCTTTTAATACCTCCATAGAACCAAACTGAGAGCTTGAGTTGATTGTACCGTTTTGTTTTTTTTTTTTTGGTTGGTTTATCCATCTTTTGCCTACATATGGCGTTTCCTAAGTTTCATCGCCTTCTGTAACATCGTTTTGATATGGCTCTGATATCATATTAGCCATGGTGGCATGCATTGCAATTTTTCACGACTAAAATTCTATTGCTCAAATATCTTAGTTTCTGAGTCTAAATCTGGAAGTGTCATGCTTGAAGGAATCCGACATAATCATGTTTATACTATACTCTCTGGATTTGACCCTAACCTGACAAGGAATTGTGCCTTTGCGTTGTATTGAAGGCTTGGGCAACTCTAGTACGAAACTGGTCACAGAGTTTATGACAACATAACTAATTTTGACGGACATGTCACTTTTAGCTCTCAAGATATGCTCATCTTCAAGTCCACAAATTGGTTTCATGGTAAAATGTAAAATGCACTTATATCAATTTCCTTGTGGTATTGTTATGAAAACAAAAATCATTGGGATGATATTGTGATACTTTGATGGTAAAATGTAAAATGCACTTATATCAATTTCCTAATTAATTGAGTTAATAGTTATATGTGAATTGAGTCTTTGGTGTTTATCTATATGTAGTAAAGGGTTGTATAAAGTCCATGGTAGCGTCAGATGTCAATCTTGAAAATTGAATGTTTTCTTGATATATGTGTCAATATAACTATTGGAAAGTCTTTATATTGAACTAATAATTAGTTTTTTTTATAAGGATTAGGAGAGGAAACTAGATATTCTTTGAATTTGTGTATCGCTGGCCAATGGTACTATCTCGCAGTGGTGTTTGACTTCGTCCGTAGTCTACGTCCCTATCTTCCTAGTTATAGGTCTCCTTAGATTCGTCTTTGTTTTGTGCTTATTTCTTGGTTACTGTACCTTTTTCATGTGGTTGTAGGTTTTGACGGTTTTTCGTCTGCCGACTTGTCGACCTCTCGAGTTTCAGGTCTGTCTAATCTCGAATTTTTTTCCTTATAAAAAAGGTATTGTTTGTGTTTAACCAGAGTTAGACATGTGGCACAAAGATTTGCAGTCCAGATCTGTTAATTGACTGATTTTCCACCAACTGCTATAGCTGAAATAACTTCCCTATTAATTAGGGTTTGATAGTTATTTTCTTCTCCTATAAATACTTCAAATTATTCTTCTTCTCAGACAATTTGAAGAAAACTCTTCAGATTTGTTGTCGGATTGTTATAGGGCTTTGTTTTGTATCATTAGAAGTGAATTTGTCTGTAACCCAACAACAACTAGTAGGGACAAATATCACTTCAAAGAAAGTCATCTTTTCACGCCTCAAAGCATTAATAAAACTCCTATTTCACACCTCAAAGCATTAATAAAACCCTTATGTACCAACAATTTATAAGTGATATTTGTAACGGATGCCAGATCACAAGCAATAACATTAACCCTAATTCATCAAGACTTTTTTAAATTGGATCGTTTTGATGGAACCAACTTCAATCGTTGAAGGACCAAATGATGTTTCTTCTCAATGCGTTGAAGACCTCGTATGTTCTGGTTGAACTACTAGTTACCCCTGAACTATAGGACAATGAAGAAGAAGAAATCAAGTAGAAGCAAAAGAAACGAGACAAAGACAAGTATTGTGGACATAATCTGAACCGTCTCTACAATCTCTTCACTGCCATTAAATCACCGAATGATATAAGAACCACATCGGTGATGAGATACAACAATGAAAAATAAGGGACAAATAAGTTTCTCATCATGAAATACTTGAATTCTCTATGACTACTGATAAGCCTGTTATGGATCAAGTCTATGACTTGCATAGTGTTGTTAATCGACTCAAGGAGTTGAAAGTTGAGATCTCTAAATCGCTACAAATAGGTGCTATTATGACTAAATTACCAACTACTTTAGAATTATTACAAAAAGAAACTCTTACACACTACAGAAGAGTTATTCTTGGAGTTAATTATAGGAACATTAGCGGATAGAGGAAGAGACGAGAAATCAATACAAGAAGCAAGTGGATTCTCAATCCAACTCCAAAGTAAACTATGTTGTTAGGGAAAAATCCAATAGAAATACTAGCCAGAAAAAAAAATGAAAGAAAGGTCATGTGGGAAACTTTAACAACACGAGGTCCAAGAAGGATGACAAGGATGATAGGCCCAAAAGTCACTATTGCCACAAACCAGGGCACTTTAAGGAAGAATGCATATTTTGGAAGAAGAAACAACATGAGATGAAGAACAATCAGACTAATATATAGGGATGACAATCTCACCCGCACCCGATGGATATCCATTTCATCTGACCCAACAAAGTTAGTGAAAATTCGATATAATTCAGATATTAATGAGTGATGGGTGAGCGGGTGATGGGTCGGATCGGATACATATGAAAGTATTTTCCACCCATCATCTGACCCATCACCCGACATATATATATATATATATATATTAAATAATATCGTTTTACATTTACTTTTAGAGTATAATAAATTATTGAACTTCTGATCTCTTTTGAGGATGCGACATTCTTGCCTCTTATGGTCTAGCTTGCCATAATAGTAGCACGTGAATTTGTGACTTGGACCTCCCTCGAGACTGATCTCTGTCTCGGCTTTGCTTCCATCCACGAGCATCATTATCGCTCCAGTTGTCAAGGACATTTTCTTCGGAATGACTAATTATTTCTTTTTCCTTCGTCCTATCTTCTTCATTATGAAGACTATCGTAGACGGCATCCATGGTGAGCTTCCCGTTTGGTGTTGAGTTACTTGAGTAACTACGAGAATATCTCATCTCTCTAGTAAAGAGGTGAAGAGTAGGATGGCTTGTATCTCATCATCAAGCTTCATATCGTTCTTGCCCAACTGATTTATGAACCCTTTGAAATTATTCAAGTTTTTTTTTTATCATACTTTGGTCATCCTTATACTCCATCTTCACCAACCGTCTTGCTAGAAGAGCCTTGTTACGAGGCGTTTTCTTTTGAATCATGGACTCAAGTTTTGTCCACAATTCAAAAGCATTTGTGTAATTAGAAACATGCTCAAAGAGAATTTTATCGATGTACTTACGTATCATGGCGACCGCCTTCCGGTTAAGGAGATCCCACTCCTTATCACTCTTTTCTTAAGGCTTGTTATTGTTGAAGACCGGTTCGTGCAAATCCTTACAGTATAGATGATCCTCCATCATTGGCTTCCAATAAGCGTAGTTGTTTGTCGTGAGTTTGAACATGTCACCATCATAAGTGACGCTAACCTCCATCTTGATCTGCATGAGCTAACTTCTTCCGAAAATGAAAAGTGCTCTGATACCACTATTGGAAAAAAATGGATTTTCCCACTTCTTGTAATTAAGATGGACAAGACTCACTTTTATATAAAAGTGAAACTTGTATTATATAGTGAAAACACTTTACAAAATTATGTCTCACTCACACAGTCACGCTAACTCACTCTTACCAGGATATTTGGATTAGCTTTTTACTTGGATGCCTAAAATGAGCCATCAAATGCTATATATATTAGTCTAGATCGGTTGAACTCTCACCGACTTTCACCTAGGAATGCCTAGAGAATTCTAGTGATCAAATATATTACTCCATCCGTTCGGCAAAACATGTCACTTTACTATTCACACACGGTTTTTTAGGAGATAAAAACTATATAAAATATCTAGTTTGTTAATAATTTTTTTTAACAATTTTGTAGTTATTATTAATAAGTAAAAACTTGTTTAAAAAAATTTATAAAAAATAAATATTTTATATAGTTTTTATCATTCTAAAAAAACGTGCGTAAATAGTAAACATCATATTTTGCCGAACGGATGGAGTAATTACTACTCCCTCCGTTTTCCAATATAGGTCCATTTAGGATCTAGTTTTTATTCAATAATATAAGTCCATTTAGGTATTTTAGACCATTTTTCCCAAATTTTCTCTTACACTTAATTAAGGCCTTAAGAGTGTGAAGTACATAATAATTTCATTTAATGTGACACTAAATCAAATGCACATTTTCATCTAATTCCACATTTACTTATTCAGCTTAATTTTTATTGCTACTCCGTATTTGGATTGAATTTCATTTGGAGGAAAGGTATAATTTGGCTCTAACTTTTAAGTTTCGTGTACGAAAAAGATTAAGGGATTCAAAGAGTTTTTTTGTCCACTTTTGTAGAATGCCATTAATGCATTGTTAGATGGAGAAGAAAATTTTCCTTTTCAGATAAAATTACAATACTCCATAATATGTCAACAGAAGAGATATTAGAGGCAAAATTGTACATTTTTCATTTCCTTAAAATGTGTGTCCATGTCTAAATGGACTTATGTTCTCAAACGGAGGGATATGATTTTTCTAGACACATGCACCAAAATTCCGGAGTTTGCATGTCTTTATTTGTTTTGAATCTCCTAGAGTATGGACTAGGTTTATGACCTAAAATCTCAACCCAATTTTCTTAGCTCAGATTTAAGAAGGGAATCAAACAAATGGATCTAGGATTCATTTGTTGGAGTGTGCATGTCTTTATTTATTTTGAATCTTCTAGAGTATAGCCTGAGTTTATAACCTAAAATCTTAGCCCTATTTTCTTAGTCCAAATTTAAGGAGAGAATCCAACAAATGTATCCAGGATCCATCTATTAGAGTGCATATACACACCTGTCTTCATCTCTGGTGCAAATTTGGATATGAGATCACCTAATCACGTAGAGTGTTGCATCTTTGGCTGAACAACTTGGGTGAGGGCTTAGACACATCCAGGGCCGGTGATTGGGCAGTGCAAGAGGTTCGACTGCATAGCGTCCGAAAATTCTAGGGGCCTATATAAATATAAATATATATATATATATATATATATAAGTGTGGATAAATAACATGGATTTTCTTGGTGCACGTGGTAAGTTTTAGGGCCTCTCTTCCATGGGTCTGGTGTTCGATTCCCCACAAATTATAAAGTCTAATAAACTCCTATTAATGTTTTGGGCCTATCTCCTTGATAATAAGTTTTCCATGCTTTAAAATTTGGATATATTAATATTCAGTATTATTTACTTTTTTTTTTATGTAGATGAAATTTTTATTTGCCAAAAAATAGTACTCCCTGTCATTTTTTCAATACTTCACAATTGACACTTTTTATTACAATTATTTACTTAAGTATACATTTTATTTAATTTGCCTTTTTAATCTTTTATTAAGTATAATCGATACAAAATGTACTATAAAATTGTTAATACCAATTTTAATTCAAATTATAATTACTTATGACGCCCTAATTCATTACCCGACTTAAAACTAACTTTAATATAAGGGCCCGAAAATTTCCGTAGCACAGGGCCCATAAAATCTCCGAGACGGCCCTGGACACGTCAACAACAACAACAACAACAAGCCCAGTATATCCCGCTCAAAGAGCAGGGTCTGGGGGGTCGAATTGTACGCACCCTTTCCCCGACTAGGTCGAGAGGGTGTTTCCTAGTGACCCAAAGACAAGACATCAGGGGACGATGGTAGCACCTATCCTACATAAACTGTAATTCAAAATTTAATAAAGGAAAAACGATGTAAAGGATGCGCGTAAGCAAAGTTGTGATAGATGGGGGAAAGGCATGATGCGGTAAAACGTTGCACCCGACTAAAGTTCGTCAACCCGGATAGCACTCCTCCACCGAGTCCTATCGCGCGTCATCTCCTCCGAGAGTCCCAGAGCGGCCATGTCATGTCTAATCACTTCACCCCAACTCTTCTTTGGACGCCCTCTGCCCTGACGAACGCCTTCGATAGTCAAATTGTCGCATCTAATTAATTCTAGAGTTTTGCTTTTATCTTTTTTGTCCTTTGCTATTTGTCTTCACTATTCAATCCTCCTATTTTTGTGATAAGTTTCACTACATTCCATTTAACCTAACTGTTTGATTTTGATCCAGCCTCTATACTACATTTGTGGGGTTTATAATTTGGTTTTGATGTGAGATTTTTATCCAAATTACCTCACACGAAGTACGAGTATGAATGATGTGAATCAACGTGGAGCTGGTGTTTTGGTTACCTCTCTAACTGATATACTAAAACTTTTAATATCGAGAGAACACAGGTATAATTTACTTAAAACTATCTTATAATAACTATTTTTGCATACTGCCAATAGCAATGTTTGATCAAACATATACTCCCTAGTCTCTATAGGAAAGAAAATACTGTAGTTGTTTATAAACAAAAAGTGTCAAAAACTGAAGATGATTTTATGGTGGTATGAGGTATATATGAGCATCTCTTTACTTCTCTCTGAAAATTCTTACTCGAGGGAAATCGGATAGAGCATGTTTCACCTACTACTGTATCTCGCAATCCTTCTTAGACGAAGTTCATCTGCCGAGAGGTTACTGGACCTGCCTGACGTGAAACCATCCGCCACATCAGTAGCAGTGCCACACATCTCACAGACAGTTAACCAACTGGAGTTATCAAATGTACATGCTCTGCACTTCCATGTGCCATCACTGTCAACCCTACGGCCACTGCCCAATGTCCCCCGGCCATAAGTTGTTCGTCGCTGAAATCCAAGCAATCTCTTGATAAATCTCCAGGTGCCTGAAATACCTGAGATTACCCAATTCAAGGGAGCAGAACTGGAGCTGGAGCGCCGATTCCTTAACTGCAGGTAGAGAAGACCAGCAAGTATCCCACCAAGATGACCAAGGAAGGAGGCATCAGGTACAAATATCTGGATGATTAAAAGTTCTGCCCAGGCAGCGTATTTGGAAGGTACGAGAATACCATGGACAGAGGTGTAGTCATCAGACTGGGAATGAAGAATGACTTTCATAGCAAAAAGGACGCCGGAGAAGCCAACAGCATACTCAGAGTAATAAGCTTTCTCATAATCAAATAGCAGGAGGATCTTTGACAAGAGTAGGGTTATTCCCTGAGACATGCCCAGCAGAGCAGCAACCATGGTGGCAAAGTCAATGCTTCCCATTGATGTTTCGAGCTGGATACCTTTCCATAGAAGGGAGAACATGTTGTACACCAGGTGAGATTCTCCCACATGGTAGAACGGTGACAAGAAGAAACGTTTGAATTCCTTGTACTGTTGATTGATCAAGGGGCAAAAGGTTAAGATATGATGGAAACAAGCAATTTCAACAAAGCTCGGGATTGTTTACGCTTCTGCTAAAAAGAGGGTCGCATTACATTGTTAAGACTATATATCCTGATTTCATTTTAAGCATCAGTGTCACAGAAAATTCATTTTATCAATTTTTTTTTTCTAGATGAACAAGCAAATTATCATTACAAACAGTTCAACATGGCTCCTAAACGAACTGGCCTGCATATTAAGCTTGATGATCCACTAGACCCTAGAAAGAACAAGTAATAGAAAAATGCAGCTTCAGGATTTGATAGACATTGAACCAGACCTCATTGATGTTTGGGATAATAGAATCAAGAAAAGCAGGTCTAAGATACACAAATGTATTCGCAGCTAGAAGCCCGGCAGTCACCTGATTTCACCTTACATTGTTAAGACCATTAACTATACATTCTGATTTCATTTTATTTTTAACGCACACAAACACATTTAAAGTATCATTGTGTCACAGAATATTCATTTTGTCAATTTTTTTTCTAGATGAACAAGCAAATAATCATTACAAACAGTTCAACGTGGCTCCTAAACGAACTGGCCTGCATATTAAGCTTGATGATCCAATAGACCCTATCAAGAACAAGTAATAAAAAAACGCACCTTGAGGATTCGATGGGCATTTAACGCGACCTCATCGACGTTTGGGATAATAGAATCAAGAAAAGCAGGTCTAAGATACACAAGCGTATTCGCAGCCATAAGCCCGGCAGTCACCGGAGGTTTTCTCTCAAGTCTGTAATACTCGCTCACAGTCTGTAAGGCCAGCAGATGCAGCATACTGCGCGAAAAACCTCTACCACCTCTATCCATTTGGTTTCTTCTTTCCAGTTTCTAATTGATTGGTCAATGAGTCTCAAATCTTAACCAAACCTGGGTTTCGTATTTTACTTTCCACAATAACTGGACATTTTTAACAACAAAGAAAAGCTAATGTTAACAAAGAAAGCTAATATGTGTTTAATATTTCAACAATAACTCTTGACAATTTCAATCTTCTCATTCAAGAAACTGAGCTCCATGACAGCAAGGGTTGAAAAGATACAAAATCATGGCAACTGGCACTACAGAAATAAAATATGATAAAGCATCAGGATAGAAAAAAGTTTCAATTTTTAACCTTCCCTGCTTTCATTCAAGAGAAATATCTGGACAGTGTTCACAAAGTCATCTACATTCCTAATCAGAATTGATAATATAGCTCCCCCCTCACTAAAAAAATGGTAGCCAATGTATAAGCAATGACTTAATATGCAGAAAATATAACAGTTACCTAAAAATTCTATTAAAACAATTCAGTCTGATTCAACCCTAGTTCGGTGGTTCCTAAACCAGCAATCCAAACAATTCAGTAATCAAATCAGTCAGTGGCCTGGTCCCTAATTCAACACTTCAGTAATTCCCAAATCCCAACAAATAAATAGTGAGAACAGTTCATTGGACTTTAGGGCTGATCAAAAGAGTGAAAGGTGTGCAGGCAAAACTCAAAAGATTAGGCCAATTAAATCAACGATTCACGCCGATCAGGAAAAAATCAAAAATACAAAAGGAGAGCAATTACGCAACTGCAAGTCTGCGAACATACCTAGAATCTAGGAAAGTTGTAGAATCGGTGAATTGGAGTTCGTCTTGGAATGTTGGCGTCGTTGCCGACCTTCGTTTGTTGGCGTCGTTGCCGACCTTCGTTTGCGTGTTTGATGTTTGGGAGAATCAGAGTTCTTTCCTTGGGTTTGATATTTTTTAGGCGAAACTAATTAAAATAAATCAATCTTGGGTGTTAAAAATATATCTCAAAGATAAATATCTCGATCTTTATAACTGATGGTAATATAATATCCCAAAATTTTCTCCCTCACAAGAATGCTTACATGGCACATATGTGGCAAAAAATAATGATCATATTCACAAGCGTGCCCTTGGATCTTAATGCTCGAATTATACAAAGTATAGTCTAGATTGTCATGATAATTTTTAAAAAATAAAAGACTCTTTTGTAACTAAAAAAAATCATTCAATTTAATACGTATTTATAGATTATAATTAAATTTAATCAAAACAAATATAATAAAACAAGTAAATATTTAAAATATAATTTTCAATATATTGTGTAAAATATCATTCAAGTTTATTAGATTAAATTAGATTGATTTTTAAGTTTATCTTAATTTTATTATTTTGGATTTAAGAAAAAATAAAAAATAAAAAATAAAAAATTTACATTCTTTTATATATTTTTTAATAATAATAATTTACATCTTATATATATGAACACCATTTAATAATCTAAATAATTAAATTTTCATTTCAATTTCGTAGTAACATAAAGTTTATAATTGAAAAAATATTCTTCGGTTTTGATAAGTTAAATCACTAGCTAATCATTTACTAATTGAAAATATGTTATTTTGATTTACATTTTTTTTATTTGGCTTGTTGTTATAGATATTATTGATTTAAAAAAAGGTATAAAAAGTTAGGTTCGTATTAAATCTATAACAACAAAAGTTTATTAAATAAACTTTTAAACTCATCTAATTTAATTTTATATGTTTTATTTGAATTGAAAATACATGAGTAATACAATACAAAAATTAAGAATTTTATTGGAGAGAAATCATTAGGATATTATATTACCACCACTTATAAAGGTCGGGATATTTATCTTACATTTGAAAGGTTGAGATATATTTTTAACACCCTCTTAAAGGTTGGGTTATTTTAATTATTTTCGCCTATTTTTTATTGGGCCTGCACAAAAAACCGAAAAAAAAACACAATTACACAAAGATAACGGGTGTGTATGGACAACCAAAAAAAGCGTTAAAAATTAATCATTTCTTAGTGTTTATTTTTTAAATAGTTTTTTTTTGTTTGGATGACCAAAATAAACAAAAATGTGTTAAAAAATAAGCTACAAAATGGTGGTGTGTATGGATGACATTTTAACATGTTAAAAATTGTTAAAATGAGATAGTTTTTTTTTAACCTTGTATGGGAGCAATATAAACTTGCTTTTTGGTTAAAATTTGTGTTTAAAAAAAAGCTACTTGTGATAGCTTATTTTGGTGTTTATTTGTTTATTTGGTTTGAAAGTACCATAATATCCCTAATAATAACCAAATAAACACCACTTTTTTACAAATAAACACTTTACCAACAGTTAGTTTATAAATTTTACCCTGTTTATAATTTTAGTTAGTTTATTAACCCCGTCACATACGAACCCACCGGTGTGTTTATTTGGGTGTTTATTCTCCCTTTTATTTTATTTGGTTTGAAAGTACCACAATACCCTTAATAACAACCAAATAAACTTTACTTTTTACAAATAAACTGTTTTTCTCCCCATACGGAGATTATCTTGTTGTTTAAATTTTTAACTACTTTTACCAACAGTTTATAAATTTTACCTTATTTATAATTTTAGTCAGTTTATTAACCCTGTCTCATACGAACCCAACATATTGCTAAAAGAAAGATTAAAATTTAGACAAAAGATCAAATATATATTATCTTATATCTTATACTCCCCCCATCAAGAAAAATATGTCGTTTTAGAGTAAAATCTTGTTAAAAAAAACCTGTCATTTTAGGTATTTTAGTGTTCACTTTCCAAAATTACCCTTGTAATAATTACAGATTTATTAGTTGTAGTTTTTAGTAAAGTAAAAAAGTAAAAAAATAATTAGGGGTATAAATGTATTTTTATTTGCTTTCTTAAAAAAAAGTGAAAATGTCTAAAACGATATGTTTTAATTAACGGAGGGAGTACAATACTAGTTGGTGTCGCACGCTACACATCCTCAACTTAATAAATCAACTTTGAGCCTCTTGGAGCAGATTTCGACCTCAATTTAAACCTTGGCGAGCGACTCCGACCCTTCACCTTGAGATCGACACGAACTTCAGATGGTGATATCCTTTCGGAATTTTGAAAACCTAATTGATCGGAAGAGCGAGAATTGGGATACTAACTCTCGGAACTAACACCGGGATTCGAATTCGCGTGTTCGGGATTGAAGACTCTCGCCCTCTCTCACCCATACCCTAACCGAAAATCTCACCCAAGTTTTGGAGCCAATTGAGACAATTGAATTCTAGTCAAGATTCCTTACCAAAATGGGTGAAACACCCACAACCTCTTTTTCTCTTCCCCTCCGTTGTACACTCCACTTTGGGTAAGGGGACAAACCATCTCTATCCCATCTCTCCTTCCAAATCAAACCATATCCCCAAAAAATCTGATCTTTGACTTCACTTCACCTCACTCCAAACCCAAAGAAACCCTAAAGCAACTCATCCAAAGATGAGAAAGACCAAAAGAAAACCTTATCCCTCCTTTCTCTTCCCTCTTGCTGAGAGAGCAGCCCCAAGGACTCTCCTCTCCCCTTGCCGCCGACATCACCACCACAACCACCACCACACCACCACAGCCACCACCTCATCGCCACCATCACTTTCCCCCATCCCCCTCCTCTTTCTCCTTTGCTCCGCCGAGGCCAAAACACCACCACCACCACTCCATTCCTCCTCCTCCTTCTGCACAAGGCAACAACAGCTTCCTTGCACCTCCCCGGAGCCAAGAAGGTCGAGCCAAGCCACCCAGCAACCCCGGAGTCCAGCCACGCCTCCTTTCTCGCTCGTGCGGTGTCCAGGAGTATCACCCGGTGGATAATCCTCCCCCAGCGCATCCGACGATGGAAGTTGTGATCTTCCTTCATGCGACGAGTGGTTCACGGAATCGCCACCTCTCTCGTTGGCGCAGGAGGCGGCCTTGAAAAAGGCTTCCATGGGCACGGTTTTAGAGGGAAGGATTAGTATTTTGATGCACCGATCCATCCGTTATCCATCAGAGTAGTCGTCGCCTCCTCCTCCAACCAACAGTCCTCGCGGATAGATATCTGCGCGCAGGGATGGAGAAGCTGATGGCACGAAGAGAGGCTTGGACAACGGAGATGGGGGCGGCAACGATGGGAGGGAGGAATGAGAAGGAGGAGGAGCGAGATTGGAGGGAGTAGTCATCGCCGATGTGTGTGTTCATTCGGAGTCGGCAGAGTCGAATGTTATGGTGACGGCGGAGAGGAGATGGGGAGAGACAGTGAATAGCGTGCGCGTGAGCGTTTTTTTATATAAAATAAAATTAGACCTATTTCTACGAATCGAAATGTTTGTTTCGTTCTCACCGGATCGGGGTGTTTTCACCCGAACCCTATCATATATATATAGAGAGAGAGACTAGTTCCGGTGTACTCACCTCTTAACGTGTATCATGTGAAAAAATTTAGACCATTAGATCGTGTAGAATGGAATGTCTAGATTAATAGTGGTTATAATATTTTTAAAATAGGAAAATGGAAAATTAGAGTAATAGAACCCAACACGCGCGTGTATCCCCACATAATTAATTCCCTTTCATTGTTCATCTTTCTCTCAGTAGCAAAACCACTTCGATTTGCCCAGATTTATTCTAAACGGCCAACAGTAGACACCACTCACCAAACGGCACCATTCGAAAACAAGGGAGCGGTGACACCCGTCGACGGCAAGCTAGCACCAAAAGAAGCCTTCATCCATCGGCGATTTTGAGGGCGCGGCGAGGACTAGGGCGTGTACCTATTTCACAATCTCCAATCCAAATTTACAGGTTTGGAGAGCACAGGTGGAGCCTTCTTTACTCATTTCATGTTGGGTGGGTCTTACTCTGTTCATTAGAAAACCCTAGAAAACCATCCAAATATCAAACCCCTCCCCTTAATCTCTCCATTTTTTTTTGTTTTTACTGGTTTAAAATTCAAATGTTACCGATAATTTACGATACCATCGAATAATTTATCGATACCATCGAATAATCTACCGATACCATCGAATAAACTATCATTATCTCAAATCGAATAATCTATCGATACCATTGAAAATCTATCGATACCATCGAATAATCTACCGATACCATTGAATAATCTACCGATACCATCGAATAATCGAGCTCTAATACCACCGAATAAAATGCATCAAAATCATCGAATAATCAAGCGATATCATTGAATAATCAAGATTTACCATCGAATAATTGTTAGTTACTCCATCTGTCATGAAATAAACGATGTTTGACTTTTGTGCACGTAGTTTTAGGAGCTAAAAACTATATAATATCTTACTAATTTTAATTAATTTTTTTCACAATTTAATACTTATTACTAATAACTATTAAAATATGAAAAAAATTAATTAAAATAAATAAGATTTTATATAGTTTTTAGCTCTTAAAACTACGTGCACAAAAGTCAAACATCGTTTATTTCCGGACGGAGGGAGTATTTGTTAACACGAAGTTTGATAGAAGTTGGTCATAACACTGAATAATCCTTTGATACAATCGAATAATCTATCGATATCTTCGAATAATCTATCGATACATTTGAATAATCTATTTTTTAGATAATAATAATAATAATAATAATAATAATAATAATAATAATAATAATAATAATAATAATAATAATAATAATAATAATATGGAGCGTTCATTACATACAAATCATAAACTATTTTTAGAAAATTCTGAATACATAATATTAACAATTCAATATCCATGAGGTTTCAAATAATATAAAAAAAATCATAAGATCGGGCCTAAAGATCAAAATCACCCAAGAAAACACAATCCATAAGGGTTTCATAAAAAAAAATGGGGCCCTACATATCAAAATCATCCAAGCAAACACAATTTCAATACCGGACTTTTCCTTCCTTCAGTGTGCACGCGTCATCCATTGACAGGTGAGTAAAAAAAAAGTGTGTGGGCCCCAGCGGTTTTTAATTAAAAAAGGGAAATTGTCAATTAATCATAGCCACCCATTCCATTTAATCAACGACTCTGATTTGTTCACATGATACACGTTAAGAGCTGAGTACATATGATCTATCCCCTCTCTCTTTATATATATATACACACACGTCAATATAAAAGTAAACTCAAAACCGAATTCAAATAACTCGTAACTGTAGCAACCAATCCAAGGCTAGGGGAGATTTTGATTCTCCTACCCAAAGCAATTCTAAGATTTATAGCTATTAAGCATCAACTTATTTGAGAGTGAGATGATGACGGTTGTGATGCACTATGAAATGTGCTAATTTCTACTGAATTGTTTTGCTATCAAACCAATCTCACAGCCTATATATCATTGGCTTTCTTTTGGGTTGAATATGGATTTATGGCATAGATACGAGCAACATACCATTGGCTTATGTAGTGTACGTTTGTGTCTCAATCAACAACTTTGAATAGAGCAATACCATAAAAGTATGAAAAACATAATAATTGTGAATATAAGCTGCTAATTAGTAAGAACAATAGAGAAGTCAAGTAGCAACGAGTTATCGTGCTTCCTTGGCTTTGGTTGTTGGTCTGACTAGACAATCTAACTAGTTTTGGAAGGGACCGAAAAAACATGACAATTGTGAATAGAAGATGCTAATCAGTAAGAACAATATAGAAGTCAAGTAGCAACTAGTTATCGTGGTTCCTTGCCGTCTTCGGTCGCCGCCATCATCTTCCAGGAAATTTGGCACTCTTCTGATTTTCTAGTAATAAGCATAAATTTGGTGTTCTGGCACGTTAGTGTAATCACGAGTTAGGGAAAAGAGTCAAGAAGGAGGAAAGAAGAGACTAGGAAAGGACGGAAGGAGAAGATTTTGTTCAATTTCTTTTAAATGTAGAATAATCCTAGCCATTGGTTAAAATCAACGGTGGATAACCCCTCAGCTGCATCCTTTTAATGAACGGTACCGGAGCCTGATCCGAAAACAACAACTAATAATCAATTAATTATTACAAATGTATTTTTATAAGGTAAATATAAAAGTACCTATAATGATATATTTTCATGAACAAAGTGACATGTTTTCGCTAACCGAGCGATTTAGGGTGTGTTTGACGCTAGATGTAGATTAAGGGGATTAATGAGATGTAGGTAGATTAAATGAGATGGAGATTAATTCGGATGGTGGAGATGGAGATTATGTAGGAGTAAAATCTCGAAAAGGTGTTTGGTTGGTATGAGATTGTGGTGTATGGTAAGATATGAAAATTACTAAACTGCCCCGGAAATAAGAAGATGAAGCCCTCGGCCCTCATCCCACTTGTTCAACTGTGTCCAAGGTAACGTTATCGGGGAGAGGCTGGCGACTGGTGAAGAGGGGCAGCCGCAGCTGAGGCGACGACGCTCACCTGGCGACAGACCAACTGGCCGCCTGACGAATCCCACCCCTTCCCTCCGTAGTCTCCCAGCTGTTGTCGGTGGTGTGTCGGCAAACTCGCCAACGGACAGGAGCACAACCCGCAGTCGCCGAGACCGTCGTTTCCCAGGTACGCATCCGCCGCCGGCGACTGTGTGATGTTTGAATTCGGTGGCTCTGCATAATTTTGTGGTAAAGTCGATTGGTGCATGTACATGGTGACTGAAATTGAGATTGTCCTTTTGGAATTATGGGGGTAGCCGACAGTTGTGGGTAACCCTACCTTCAAAAGGGGCTTTCACCGCCGGTGGGTAATAGATGAAATTGGGTGGTCGGATAGGACTTAGGGTGTATGTGTATGAGGGTCGTCAATAGTTGATGCCCTATTGGGTACATTGATGATTCTCGGTCCATGTCCACTGTCTGACATGGGGACAAGTCCGAGTCCTGGCAACCGAACTGAGATGAGATGCGTATATGTTAGTGTTGATTTGGTATGTTGTTGATTATGGTATTGTGATTCACATTCTGGAATTAAACAGGAGGGAGGTAGTGGTCGTAACATGATAGTGCCTAATGTTACCAGCCTCTGATGAAGATGGAATGAATGTTGAATGTGTGGTCACAGTTGTTTACTACATCCATTCCTAAGATAGTGGTCTTTTATAATGTCACTGAACCGAGAACTTGCATTATTTTCTACCCGTTCATGATCTCTAATAACCGTCAACGGAGCCACTGACCAAGCGTCTTCTTTTTATAAAAAAATATATAAGTATAGAAGAAGAACATATAATGTCAGAGTGTGTGTGCATGAATGTCATCGATTTGTAGTGAACATGATATTGGCAATGAATGATTACCCATTGTGATTGTGGATATTGTTGTTGCACTTCATGTTGCCATGGTTGACCCGTTTCCTTCCCCAACAGTACGCAATTGCGTTGTAGGGTATATTGTGATTCGTTGATCTTATATGAATATTGGTTTTTTTTGGTATGTTGGTGCCCTATCGAGACGTCAGCTGCCACAGTATTGCATACATGGCCTCTAGTGGCAAGCCCCCCGCGCCCGAGAAGGGTAGGAAGAGCCAGGGAGCTAAGGAACTGAAATTTTTATGGACGCCGACGCTGTTGAAGCAGTTCTTGGACCTGCTTATCGGTTATCAACGAAAGTACGGACGCGATCAAGGGTTCAGCTGGGTTGTGTTGACAACCCAATTCGAGGAACTAACAGGGCAGAAGTGCGACGGGAACTCACTAAAGAACAAATATGCTACAATGAAGGAGAAGTGGAAGGCTTGGAAAGAGTTGAAGCACGGAGAGACTGGTCTAGGATAGGACTACGAACGAGGGTGTATCGATGCCAGCGACGAGTGGTGGGAGCGTAAATGTCAGGTAAGCGGTCTACCATTGTCTGCACGATCTATTCGGATTCATGTACGCGACAAGTGTTACCGTATATGGCTCCAACGTTTGTAGGAGAAGGAAGACTTCCGAAAGCTGAAGAACAAGTGCATACCTCCGGACATCGAAGACGCTTGGGACCAGATCTACGGGGGCACCGTAGCGACCGGTCAGCACTGCGTATCCCCCTCCATGGATCCCGTGCAAAGCCCTGTACCGATGTCGGCTACGCCAGATGATGGAAGCTGCGTACACCGACCCATTCCCACGGCTGCAGAGGTTGACCTCGGGGCTGATGCCGATAACATTGACGAGTTCGACCTCCGTCGTTTTCCGGACCTCGTCAGAGTTGCTACCCAGTCGACTCCGGTGGATCCGGTGCAGCCTGCTGCCACTGTCACCCCGGGATGCAGCACCTTCCCCACTAGGTCGGGGAAGCGTCCGGCTACCTCGTCCGCAGCTCCGTCTGGTAGGAAACGCAGCACAAGAAGGTCGTCTGGGTCAATTATGTTCGATAGGCAGATGGAGTTCGTTGAGGAGACTAGTGCACAAATTCTGAACTACGTACGAGCCGACGACGAGACTTCTCGTACGGAAGCTAATCGGGAGGTTGAGGTAATGAAGGTCCTCGACCATCTTGTCGCCGAAGGCTATATTGAGAATGAGAGTCCGTTACTGATGTTCGCAATTGAATTATTAATCGCACCGGAGCATGCCAGGATGTTCCTTGCGATGACGAGGAGCGACGCGGTTAGGATGGCGTGGCTCAAGTACTAGTTCTGCAAGAGCGGGGGGGGGGGGGGGGACGTGTAGACGGGCTTCGTGTTTGGGTGCTTGGGTGAACTTCGCATTATGTTTGTGTTTGGGTGAACTTTGCATTATGTTTAGGTGAGCGTTATGTTTGTGTTTGGGTGAACTGTGCATTACGTTTTCGGTTGAGTTGTAAACATTGCGTGCTTACAATGGTACAGATTGTGTGTTCATATATGCCATTGACTCTACATTTCATATGCCTTGTTTTGTTCACTACTGCATGCCGTGTGGTGACTTGCTATAACGATCGACGATGTGAAGTCTCTGTGCTCATTTGCAGAGTTGGCAGATGGACTCTCGGTCGGTTACCCGTCGGATGAAGAGGAGACACAAGAGAGAAGTTCTGGCACAGTGGTTTCTCATTCTGCAAGTACTGCGCAAATCAGCGCACTACTTCAAACACATACACAAGGTGCCCTTCTACACCTCCGAGTACACGGGAGAGCGGTGGATTCAGGACATACTCGCCCATGAGACAGACCTCCGGTGTGTCCAAGTGTTTAGAATGCCGAAACACGTATTCAGATCTCTGTGCTCAACTCTTGAACAGAGGTATGGGTTGCACGGATCGAACAACATGACCGTCATGGAGAAGGTCGGGATATTCGTCAACACCATGGCATGGGGGGCATCATTGCGGGACAGTTGCGAGCGTTTTCAACGATCGACGTCGACAATAAGCGAAGCCATTACAGACGTGCTCGAAGCACTTGTTGGCCGAAATAACGGGTGGAACGGACTAGCTAGACACGTCATCAAACCCTTCGATCCTCAGTTCTCAGAGGTTCCGAAGCAGATATCTGATGATAGTCGATACAGCAGATACTTTCAGGTTGCTACACATTAACAAATTTCATGCTGATATAGCGCGCCCGTCATGACATATTGTAGGCCTTACACGCAGGGTTGCATTGGAGCTCTCGATGGGACACACATCGAAGCGTGTATTCCACAGGAGGACCAGCTACCGTACCGGGGACGCAAGGGCATAACTACGTTCAACGTGCTAGCTGTATGTGACTTCGAGCTAAATTTCACATTCGGTTCGGCAGGTTGGGAGGGCAGTGCCCACGACTCCCGGGTGCTCGAGCACGCCCTCAGCACCCCGGGCATGAATTTCCCACACCCTCCTCCAGGCCGTCATTACTTGTGCGACAAAGGATATCCAGAGAGACCTGGATTCATGATCCCTTACTCGAAGACGAAGTACCACAGGGCGTCATTTGTTGAAGAACCGACCAGCAACGAGAAGGAGGCGTTCAACCAAAGGCACTCATCCTTGCGTGGGGCGGTGGAACGGACGTTCGGTATCTTCAAAAGCATGTGGAAGATCACGAAACCCATGCACAAGTATCCGGTTCAGAAACAGGTGGACATTATCATCGCGTGCGTTGCTTTGCATAACTTCATCCGTAGGTGGGTAGGGGAAGGTCAGGTCGTCGTCGGTAACATTTATGACCCATACGTCGAGCCCGGGAGCGAATGTGGCGACGACGCAGCATTTGAGGATAATGACGATGACGAGGAGGAGCTCGTCGAGTCCTCTGGTGATGAAGAGGATGCACCCCCAATCCAAGGAATGCAAGCCCTACGCGACGAGATCGCAAGGCAGATTTGGGCGGACAGGCGACGCCGTCGGTAGTGTGTCGTAAACGGAGGGGAAGTAGTTGGGATGTAGCAATATTTTGGCACCCTTTTGTTCGATGGTGCATCTGCTGCTGCAACAGCTATTGGTTTTTGGTGTCCAACTACGGGCGTTGGTGTTGCAGTAGCCGATGAACTAGTGTCCAATGTTGTAAAAATTATGTATGTTTGTATTGTCACTGAGTTGAAGGGTCAATATGTTTGTATGTGACGAGTCGGGCTTTGCAATTTCCATAGTACGTGATCACATGTTCGAACAAGCATTTCATCCATCCAACCCACCAAACCTTGTTACTACTGCAAAGGGTCATTGCCCTATAAGGAGGTTCAGCCACTGCAAAAACCCTTAACCCAGCCGGAGAGGGTGTCCTAACAACAACGACCTACACACCACCCCCACGGATACGCAAAAACCGACTGGGTAGGGGGAGAACGTCCAACCATACAAGTCATAGCAACCACTACAACGCGACCCCCCTACGGAGAGACAAAAACCGACTGAGTAGGGGGGCATACAAGTCCAAAGAGCCACTACCTTCCTGCTTACATAGAGGGGTTCTTATCCCTTGTGTACACATGAAAACATTTACACAAAATATTGACTTCCGAGTTCCGACAGAGCAGTCCTAGTTCTTGGCCAACGCAGCTAAGGCGATGGCTGTCACGGCAAGGAACATCCATTTCTGCGTTTCCTCGCGAGCCCTTGAAGCCACCAGATCAGCCCACAACTGGCATGAATGGGAGGAGAGACTTGCAACACGCTCCGCCAGCTCGTCGTTGATAGCATTCACCCACTCGAGCTCCTCCCCATTCCTCTGTGCAATTGCCTCGGCTGCGTACAACCGAGTAGTCAACTCCATGGAGATGTCCTCGAGCTGCTGGATCCTTGGATCCTCGGGAGCAGGAGGAAGATCACGGGGAATCTCCTGAAGTGGTGGGCGGTTCTCGTCGGCAGGCAGCCTCATCCTTGAGCTCTCATCACCGTAGTCTGCCATCTCCTGTAAATGTCAGTAGAAACACAACATCACGTAATGTCAGTATATGTGAACACAACATCACCTAATCATAGGCAATCAAAAAGGCCACAACACACAAGGGGGATCTCTACCCGTATGCAAAAAGAATCTCAGTGTCAGATGTCAATGCAAAGTTAACAACACCAATTGCCCAAAAAATATCAAAATATTCCATTGCAGACATCACAATCCCAGCCACCCAGATATAACAGTTGGTACTAGCACAATACAGACAACTCAAGGGCAGAGGATATGATAAGCTTCTGGTGATTGACAAATGAATGGCATACCTTCATATATATATGATTCAACCAAGCTATCTCTAATTACAATTTGTGCTTCAGTCCTTCCTGCTGTAACCAAGCTATCTATTTAAGCAAATAGTTGATATCATGCTGTTCTGTGTTGTAGGTAAAATGAAGTGGTTGCTGTCAAGCTATCTATAATTATATTTTCAAGCAAATAGTTGATATCAGTACTAATGATAACTCTCCCAATGTGTATTGATGGTTAGGACTTGCATTTTAGTGTTTGTTAATTATACTTGTCATTATCATGTATTATTGATGATGATCAATATTTGGTAAATATAATTGACATACTTCTCTTCTACTTGATGTCACTGACAGTACCATAGATCAATTGCCTTAAACTTGTCAAATGAAAACATTCATAACCCATCAATTACGTCCACATGTTATAGAACTACATAGGGTGTTGGTTGCATACCTGCTCGTACCAAGGGGGAAGCCTCTCCGCACCCCCAATCCAAGGGTACTTCTCGGGGCATCCGCTAGGCCAACTCCCTGATGAAGACATTGATGTCCCTGCAGCTGCAATGTATCTTCTCCTAACCAAGCTACCCTGCAGTGGGGACAAGGTGAGAAGGAGCAAAGTTAAACCCTAATGACTAACACTCAAAACCATTTCGTGTGCAAATGACACATATGTCAATGGTTCTTCCCAACCTGAAATTGGCAATGACCGACTGAATAACCTATTGGAGGATCTATGACAGTGAACGGATCTATGACAGTGAAAGGAGGTACGACAGTGAACAGATCTATGACAACCAACGGCGACAAAGACATCACATTAAACACACCACATTCAACTATTGCCATCTTCAATCGGCCGTAAATGGAGGCTTTACCAAACACCCTAATGGCAGATCTATGACAGTGAACGGCTACACCGAGGACGCCAGTGGTGGCGGCCGTAAATGGAGTCGTACCCCAAGGGAAGGAGGTCGCCAGTCGTGGCGGCCGGAGGGTCAGCCGCTCCCCACTTCGTTAGGGTTACGCCCTCAACCCAACCGCCGCCGGCCCTCCATGTGGTAGGTGTCAACCGCCGACCCCCATTCCCGACGCATTCGGTGGCGGAATGAGAAGAGAGAAGAGGGATTATCCGGAGGTAAATCGTCAGTCTTGGGGACTGGCGGCCGGAGGGTCAGTCGTACCCCAGGGGAAGGAGGTCGCCAGTGGTGGCGGCCCGAGGGTCAGCCGTACCCCACTTCGTTAGGGTTTCGATCTCAACCCAGCCGACGCCGGCCCTCCATGTGGTAGGTGTCCACCACCGGCCCCCATTCTCGACGCACTCGGTGGCGGAAGGAGAAGAGAGAAGAGGAGAAGAGAGGTGGTCCACAGGCGTACCTTCGTAACGGCGATGGCGATGGCGACTCCTCTGCTGCCCTCGAGCTCCTCCACAAACCAGATTTAAAATATTTGAAGCCAAGGGCAAATTGGGGGACAATATATTGAAAGCTCGAGACAATCTCCATAATCTACCCAGTGGGAGATGCCAACACAATCTCCTGGAATCTCCTGAATCCGCATCCTCAAATCCCCTTCAATCTACCACCGAACACCCTTTTCTACAGTAGAATGCGATTTGGTTTTTTCTTTAATCCCCACAATCCCCTACCGAACACACCCTTAGTTTTCTGATGAGAGGGTTCAACTTTTTTAGAGGTCGACTTGAAAAATCTTGGAGAGGAGGTGATTAGACTCCAAAACCTTGGTCAGGTTATATTGCTGTGTCATAACATAAGCCAGTAAGTCACCGCTAAAGATGGAACCGCGAGCGGCCATGGCCAGCTCCTCTCAGCCCCCACCCCAAACTCTGATCGTCGCAGAACATCTCCCCCTCCGACTCCTCAAATCGGAGTCCGTTCCACCCGCCCCAAACCCGTCCGAGTGTGGATCCACCATCGACTGGTTGCCGGATTTCGCCGGTTACTCATGGATAGCCTACGGAGCTTCTTCTCTGCTCGTCATCTCTCAGTTCTCCTCCACATCTGTCTCTTCTCATCAGGAGACCTCAATTCTCCCGATTTTCCGGCAATGCCTCGAGCTATCCTCTGGCGATGTGTCCGCCGTCTCGTGGTCTCTGGCCCCGGGGGCTTCGTTGACGGGAGATCTAGCCGCAGCTGCCGGGAATCGGATTTTCTTGTTCGAGTATAATACGAGTCCAGGTATTTGCTATGTTTAAACCACTTCAGCTTTCTTTTCATGACAGCAGTTTGAGTCTTTGAGAAGGGGTTGTAGTGCTGCGTTGCTGAAACAAGCAAAGCTCTATTGATTTTAGAACAATTCTGCTCAGATTTATGTTAGATTTATAATTGCAATCAGTACAGATGTTTGCTTATGTAAATGCTTATATTATACAGTGATGCCAAACAGATACACATCCATTTACATTATAAGTACTCAACTGCTCATTTTTAGAACCACATACAGCGTTGTGGTAACAAGGCACAGAATTGGATAATCTTGCGAGAAAAGAAGTGGATAGTTGGACTTGCTGTCCATGAGGTTGTCAATTCATTGTAATAAATAGTTTGATGAATAAAAATAGTGATCAATTCTAAAATTGCAAAACAATGCTATTGTATTTTTCCTAGTTGACAAGTTCACTTTGGTAGTTTAGCTACTGATGGAATCACCCATGCCTTATTTTTGAATTTAATTTATTTTTCATGATGCCCAAGCCTAGAATTTAGGTATATATATATAATTGGTTGTATTTCTGCTGATACTGTAGCTGGTACTTTCTGCTCGATAGTGATTGTATTTAACATGTATGCATTTCATTTGGGTATAGCTACAGAAATTTGAGTAATGTCCTTGTCAATTTATTTGAATATTGAAAGAAGGATTTCACTCTTTTTATGCTTCTATGACATGCACTTTTCTTTCCAATTTCCCCCTTCATTCAATATACAAATCTTATCCGCCTGAGTGTTTCAGTTGGCATGGATATTTGTTTATTCGACCTTTGATATTGGCATTATTGCATAAGCTATTTATTTAACCTAGAAGCTTTCTTCTATTTCGCAAATGTCAATTTTGATAGCCAGGGAAATTTCAGTTACTTCAAATAACCATTACTAAAAGATTGATAATGCTTACTCCTAGACATTTGCATTGAATCTGGATACCTTTCCATAAAGATATTCATACTAAATAAAGCAGTGTTTCTTTTCTTCTTAAGAGACGGAAATACACATGTATATTGCATTAAATATGTCTTTTCATGAGAAATATGTGAATGTTTATTTGAAAAGATTATAGTGCATAGAATTAAGTCAAAATCCATAAAGTTGAAGTATAAACACCAATTTACTGATATTCAGGTTCTTTTTGTTGGAGCCAGAGTGCTTTGCTTGTGCAATCTGTCAAGGTGGACGCGATTAAATGGACAGGCTCTGGCGACGGGATAGTTGCTGGTGGAATGGATGTGGTCTTGTGGAAAAGAGGATCAAAGTCCTGGGAAATAGCACGTAAGTTTGAAATGAACCAAGCTCAGTCACTGGTATCACCTACATGGTTCATTCAAGGGCTTTCAGCTACTGCCACTTATGTGAGTAAACATCATAATGAGGGATTGTCTTCAGCGTTTAATAATGAAAATTATTCAGTGAATGTCTTTGACAATGAAGGAAAAACTGGACACGTTATGGAGCTGTGGCACCCTCAACCAGTGTTAATGATCCAATGGAGACCTTCAAAAGCAGGGGATCTAACAAAACATCCTGTAAATAGTTGGAGGAATATTTTAATCACTAGCTGCTTGGATGGGACAGTTAGATTTTGGGGTGAGGCACGTGATGGTAGGACGCATAAAAGCGGCAAAGATGCCAGTGATTCGAAGTTTTCAAGGCAGTCTTTCTATGTTGTTGCTTTGATTGAAATAAACCAGACACTAAAGGGAACTTTGGGTACAGATATATTTGTAAATTGGGCGCTAGAATCAGGAGGTATAGTTCATACAGGTGATGGACCTAAACTTTTTCCTGGACAAGAAAGCGAACACGATATGATTGGTAGATGCGAGTGGTTGGTTGCACTTGGTCCTGGTATGATGCTTACATTTTGGGCTGTCCACTGTCTTGATGATATTGCTCCAATGCGATGTCCAAGATTGTCATTATGGAAGAGACATAAATTACCTGTTCCTGCTTTTAAACATGCATCTGCTATCAATACCATCAAACTAGTTGAAAAATCTAATTTTTTCAAAGTCTCCATCTCGCGGAACCAGTTATGTAGCCCCCCACTGATATGCTCCATAGTTCATTTATTACCCTGCCATACTTTGGGCTGGTTGATGCTGTATTCTGGAACATCAGGTAATGGGGAGGAGAAATCTTCAAATAAATCTGAGAATGCCAACTCCTTGTTACCTGATGCTTGGAGGATCTTGAATATCAATGGTCACACTGGTAATGTTATGCAAGTTGCTGTGCATCCTTGCCGTTCCGAAGTTGATCTTGCCATTTCATTGGACTCAAATGGATTATTAGTACTTTGGTCACTGCCTCCGAGTTCTAATTTCATCTCCGGTCTTCCAACCCTAAATTCTTCTTGGAAGCCGTTAGGAAATGTTCCCCTACAGGGTATGGCTACCAAGTATAACAGCATTGCTTGGGCCCCTTCATGGTCGGATGGAGAATGGGTTCTTCTCCTTGGGCATGCTCAGGGAATAGATTGCTGCATTATTAAGACCGATATAAGTGGAGAAGGAAAAATATTGTTTCATAAACTATGCACTGTTCCTCTCAATGACAGTCTTCTTTTGGATGGACCAGACAAGATTTTTTCAATTCCTTTGCTTCCCACTTGTAAAGAAACTTCTACATTCAGCAGTTTCACATTGATAGGAACATGGAGCACGGGCTTCAAAGCTCTTTCTTGGAAGATGACCTTGCAGTCCTGTGGCTTAAATGGAAGCTGCTCCAGCTGTTATTTTGATATCAGAGATGATCCAGGATGCAGTAGATTTATATATGAAAATAGTTTCGCTGGTAAACGATATTGCATCATTGTCAATCCTTGCTCAAATTTTTTGCCTGATTGCAATCTCAATAACCAGGTTACAAGTTTTGACGTGGTTCGTCCAAGTGAAACAGTGCTTTCTCTACGGAAATTGCAGGATCTAACAAATGACTCGAATGGCAACTATATTACATATGATATGGTCACTGGTCATGCTGATGGTACAGTAAGATTATGGATGAGCAAGCTTTCAGAGTTCGCAGCTGTAAATATTCCCTGGGAGCTTGTGGGTATGTTTGTTGCACATCAAGGCCCTGTAAGTGCTGTATCTGTGGCTGATTTCGGTCAAAAGATTGCGACCAGTTGCTCAACTAGTAATTCAAATAGGGAACACAAACTTTGTCTATGGGAGCCTGTAAATCTTGCTGGTGTAGGCTGTTTTTTGATAGAAGAAGAAATAATTCTGGCCAAACACTTTAGTTCTTTCAGTTGGTTTCCGATAGGCAACGGCAAGTTGGTTCTTGGGGTCTGCTTTGAGAAGGAGTTGCATGTTTATGCCCAAAGACGGCATAGTGGGTCATCCTTGTTAAACTTGGAAAATGCTTCGGATTCTTCTATCTGGTTCTGCATTTCAATTGCTCGTTCATCATCTGTCATTTCTGAGTTTTTGTGGGGCCCTTGTGCAACAGTTATACTGAATCATGAGAAGTTCTTTAGTCTTTATGGCCCATACACAATTTTGATGAATGAAAATACACTTACAAAGAGTCAAGCAGCTAAGCATGACACTTTACTTTTTAACGGGGAGATGGACAGAAGCATTATTTCTGTAATTCATGCTGATTCTGGAATTCGTGGTTCTGAAGATCTATTATTAGATGAAGTAGGCAGTAAATGCCAGCTGAGTGAGAGCATACAGAAATCAAATGGCCTGTTTGTGGAAATAGGACAAGAAAAGTATGATTTGAAGAGTAAGATTGGTTTTCTGTCCATGCTGGAACTTGCTGAAAATTTTTGTGAGCCATTGCCTTTTTATCACCCGGAGGTACTACTGATGAACATACATTCAGGTATGCTATTGCTTTCCGTGGATCATTGCTTGGTACTCCTGATCAAGTGCTATTTTTCTTATTAAATTATCAGTAACTGATTATTTTTGGATGTTCCTATTTGACTGGCTGTCATGATGATCAAGAAAGTTGCAACACAGACTTCCAATTAATCTTTTAGTCTCTGTATAGTTTTTTTTTTTTGTTGGGGTGGGGTGGGTGGGGGGGGGGGGGGGGCGGGGGGAAGGCAGGCTATATTTAAATTATTAGATGCTATTACTACCTTGTTTATTCTAAATGCATAGGAGTGGAAGAGGAAAAAAAATGGCAATGCAGACTCTTTATTTAGGTTATTAAATGAATTGAACTATTATTGTGTTTCACCATTCATTATGCAGCAAAATTGAACTATTATGGGGTTGAAATATACAGTCTAGTGTGAATTGTGAACTGGAAGAACACAGTGGTTGGTTGAACAAATGTACCTTAATTTAATTAAACAATACCTGAATCCAAGATAGTTTTATAAAAGGATCTGCACCTTGATATTCTCAATTTTGAAAAAGGATTTGTATACATCATAGGCGATCTGCAGACTGCAGGTATACAGCTGAAGTTAAAAGAAATGCAGGCTAAAGTGGAATAAAAAGATCCTGAATCCTTGATGGCTGTCATGATTTGAATTCTTAGCGTATAAGCAAGAATTTTCTTTTTATAGTCTTGTGGTTTTAAGATTCAGTTTTAGTAGGATGATTGAGATTGTGAAAACCACATGAAAGAAGTGAAGCTTCCCCTTCTTTTGAAGAATGAGAACATTCCTAATTCTTTCTGAAGTTAAAATAAATGTCCTGCTAACCGTCTTGCACCTGCATAGATCTGGACTTATGCTATGCCATCAAAGTGTGAATATTCTTCAATGATTGCTTAACATATATTGACAAATACATTGCTTTACTGGTTGAAGATGATTCAAAGGAATTGTTTGAGGATGATTCTGATGAAATGTTATAGAAGAGAGGGATTAGCTAAAGGGAGTATGTGAAGGAACTTAGGACTGGTTTCACAGTTGGATCTTGATGAAGTTAGCTTAAAATGTTGAGTAGGATGAGCTATAGAAATATGAGTAGAACAGTAAGTCACATTAATTTTTTTTTTTGATTTTAAGGTTAAAATATATTGAAAACTGTAGAAATATTTACAAGCATGTAAGAGGGTCGTTTGGGTAGTGCAATAGGCGCCAAAATGATGATATGCCCTCTTGAGCAGCCTATATTGTGAGTGAGGCTCACGATCCTATCAAAGAACCATAGGGATGCTGGGCTAGCCATGTGTGGATCATGTCTCTTCAAGCCAAGGCTATCAGAAGTCGGACACACACGCCAAAGTAGTATAATGGAGCAACCCCTTCGGGCTAAGCCATCAAGGAAACATCCCTTATTGATTAATTCTACCGAAGCATTACAAGCCATAACAAGAGACAACTATGACAAAAGGTTGGCTCTTATATGAAACCATAAACATAGGCTTGTTGTCATGCATCTTCATTCTTCAAGTGGCACCAGTAAGTCACATTAATGCTTGCAACATAAGCTGGTGGCAGTGGTGGGTGATTGACTTTTTTAGTTATGACTGTCAACAGTGCATATTAGGTTAAGTCGCTGAGTTTAAGGACTTCTAGTGTCTCCACTTTCATTGGTAGTCTTGTTGTAGAAAAAATGGTTCCCTGAATTTGATTAAAATGCTATGTGAAATTGTATGTAACTATTTATGACAGATCTGGATGCTTTCCTTCTAACCATGTTCTTGGTGGCATCAAAGTCATAGGGTTTTTCTTTTACTAATTTTCAGTATTTACCTGGTCTTAGGCAACTGGAAACGCGCATCTGCAACCATGTGTCACGTTGTTAAATCCCTAACTTCAAGTTCTTGCTTTGAGCAAAAATCCGAATCTTCAAATTCTCCCAGCATTGTTACACAAGTCAAATTGTCGAACTATTTTGAAGGATTATCTAGCAGTAGTGGGCCTAATAAAGGATTTCAATGGGTTGGGGATGCTACTAATTTCACAACATCATCACATTTGGATGGAGGGTTTATTCATGCTCCAAAAGATTCATTATCCTCTTCCTCAAGCTCAGAGTTCAATGATTTTCTTCAAATCTTGGATAAATCACATCATATGCTAGCATTAACTGATAAGGAGAGGATGCAGACTTTTGCCATTGTTGATCTTCTAAAGGAAATTAGTAATTCGCAATCTGCTTCTGTATATGAAGGCCTTGATGATCATGGAAGAAGGTATCAATTCTTAAATACTTTCTTTTTATGCAATAGATCATGTGTTATTATCTAGTATCTGATCAATGGTGCTCAGTTTTTTTCCATGACAAGTACACAAGAAAGTAGGGTATGTGGCTGATGAATTTAGACCTGTCAATTGGGTCCTTCGGGTCGGGTCACTTTGGGTTTCGGTAAAACCAGTCTCGGATAGATCCAGGTTGACCTGAACCCGGGTTTGACCCGGTATGGAGTCAATTTGGGTTGCTTTTAGGGTCTGTAGATTTTTGCACTTTTCAATAAAAAATTGCGATTTGATGACTCTGGGGTAAGTCCAAAACGCTAAAACTAAAGAGTGTAACTTGCAAGAAGTGACAGTTGACTGCAAAACATCAATAGATTAATTTATATCTGAGCATAAATAGTTCAATTCAATTTCTGCAAATGGTAATATTAGCAAATGTAGAGCCAACCCTAAATTCCTGTAGCTAATAATAAAAAAAGAAAACATGTCGCATCTTAATTAAAACGAAACATTCCATTTCCCAACCCTAAATTGGTGAAATTTGACTCAGCCAAACAATAGCTCCGCCAAATCGATCTTATCCAATCCTAATTCAATAAAAACTCACCAACACCCCACTCCCTCCTAAATTTACAATCAGCATCAAGAAGTAATAACCAAACTCTTACTCAATCCCGCACCACCCATAATTCCAATACAAACGAACTAGCAGACGACCTCCAAAACCAAAATTCCTCACCAGCAGCAGCGAAATGGCAAGTAGTTAAGTACTCAAAATATGAAGTGAGGAGAAATCAGAAATGGCAGGTCAAAAGGTAACTGCTCCTTCAAAATATGAAGCTGATCCGAGTGAAGCAGTAACAGCAGATGACATGTGAGATGGAAACATAAAGAGATCTGAGAGAAGGGGGAGAGAGAAAGGGGTGTGATTGTGTGAATAGTTTGGATTTGAGTTAAGGCCCGGTGTTTTGGGGTGGTTTGTGGAGGTAAGGGGCGTGCTAGGAGTTAAAGCAGCACCAATCTTTTAAAGTGATCTGCGAAATAGAATTACAAGGTCCAAATCACTGGGCCTTGACCGAAAAATTTCCGTGCTTTCAGGTTGGGTTTTTTCAGATTGGGTTATGTTTTGAGAGGTCTACAGCGATTATATATGCTATTGGGGAATGCAAAACTGGTACCTACTTTTCATTTTTCTTTTGTGATGAGTGTAATAATACTCACCAACAAAGAAACTACTGGTTTAAAGGAGAAAGTAATGGAAAGAGAGGCTAAAATAAATGACGCACCCTATATCACTCTCAACATCCTCATCTTTCTAGCTGTCCCGCCCTTTGTTTGTTGGATATTATGGTTGATTCCTTGATTTTATTTTGGAGTACTGTGTTGAATGGAGGAATTTTGGTGGTTCATTTAGTGGGTTTAATAGATATTGTGTGGTGCTTCAAGGTGTATCTAGGCAGACGGTGAAAAGGGAGGAATGGATCAACCTGAAACCAATTTGGTAAACTGTTTCTTCCTGTTAGATGAAACCTCAGTGTGTAGGATAATGCTTTCATGTAGGGTGAGGAAAGAGATGACGGAAATGAAAGGATTAGGGGATTATTTGAGGTTTTAGTGTTGCAAGGTGTTGTGTGTTGAGGGTTGACATTGAAGTCCAAACTCCAAAGCTGGGGAAGGGTCTCACTTAACGAATCTCGGGGATTTGGGTTTTCAATAGCTTATTTGAAAATTTTGAATTTTCACGTAATTGTTTTGCCATCTGAAAATATTTTGCAATCCATGATATGGATCTTACACTTCTTTTGAAGAATGATAGCAAGTAGCAGATGGAGTTCATACTTCATAGTATTAGAAAAAACTGCAAAATCCAATCCAGTTTATCCTGAACACTTTTCTCTTCCAATCAGTTATAGTAGTGTCACCATCTACTCACCCCTTGAAGTTCATATTATCAGGACCTATTCCGGGGGCTGTTATTTTAATTAAAAATTTCCTTTTTATTTTGAATTATAATTGTGATGGGAAAAATACAACAAAAACAACATCAACCTAGTATATCCTATGAGAGGAGGGTGATATTTCTCCGGTTTGACATTGCACTTCAAGTAGACTACAAGGTCTAAAGCATGAACAATATCGATACTATTTTCTCCATCCTAAGGCATGTTTGAATACAGCGGAAACAAATCATGGGAGGATCTTGAGGAAGAACAAAGAGAAGTCTAAGATCTTCTCCATATTGTCTTATCGTATTATTCAAGGAGAAAACAACTATTTAAAGAGACAAGAGACGACCTTTCAAGTTTAAGGGAAGCTACAAAGTCTGAAAAGTAAAGCTACAAAAGACATAATAAAACTACTAGAATAACAGCCTAGGAAATATAAACCTACAGCTAGAAAATTAAACCTAAAGCAACACATTAAATGCAACAACCAACTAACTTGTGTCATAATATTAAAATCAATTTATCCAACACTCCCCCTCAATCTGAGTTTGTAAAGATCCAGTTTGAAAGCTCTTGAAATCCAACACTCCCCCTCAAACTCAGCTTGGAAATAGCTCTTCAAATTGGCTGAACATAGATGAACATGACTGCGACTTCTTGGAGAATGTTGTTGTAGCTACTCCGAAGTTGATGATTCCGCTTCGAGTTCAGGTCCCGTACCGCGGCCGACAGTTTTGGTTTGTATATTCATAATGATACCATGAGCGCTTTAGGACGTCCCCAGCAGTTCATCGGCAAACACCAAGATCTTCAGCCTTGGAATAGCACTGCATCAGCAAACACCAATCAAAACGAGCCAGAGTCCAAGACAATAGCACGAGCAGTTCTAGAATCAGCACCTAGTCAGACTCACAAAACTATTAGGAACAAGTATTAAAGAGACGACCCTCAGCAGCAACGATCAACAAACTCTAGGAACTGAATACATCCAGGAAATCCGAGAAGTGAACCGGCGAAGAACCAAATCAAACCAGGGAAAAGATGAAACCCTAGATCTCTGGATAAGAGCCATTTGTGGCACTAATCTCTTCTGCAGGGGGCAGATGAAAAATCTGACTTTGAAGTGGACATGATGTCACACACAAAAAAGGACGTAGATTCAGCCATGAATGAAGGCTGAAAAACAGAAAACATTCCCAGCAATGAAGACATGAGAAATAGAACTTAATTTCTTGAAGAGGTAAATCTATAGCCAGGTGATCAAAAGAACGGGTTACAAAAAAGTTAGACGTACCATTCAACTACAAAATGGCCTCTACAGCCGTGTCCCATCTCTATACCCTCTCCTAACCAAGCCCTTTAGTTCTCTACTCTACTGTCCATACTAATTTCCACACTACTCGCCCTACCATATAAGCTTTTCTACCCATCTTTTCTCCCTTAATGTTTTGCCTTTATATTTAAGGTGGAATATAGCCTTACACAGCTTTTTTCAGCAATGAAGGCTCAACAAGGAAGGCTTGAGAAACCAGAAAGTTTCAGCAAAAAGCTGAAAAACAGCTTAAGCAGTGAAGGCTGAAGAGAGTAAAGGTTGAAGCTTTTCAGCAATGAAGGCTGAAAAAACAGGAGAAATTTTCCAGCAATGAAGGTTGGAACCATGAACAAATTCGCAGCAATGAAGGCTGAGAAATCATAAGGGCTTTGTAGTGAAGTAAAGGCTGAAAAACAGAAAGTTCTCAGAAATAAAGGGTGAGAAAAAAGAACATTAAAAAACAGATATGCTTAAGGGGATTTTCAGCAATGAAGGCCGATAACCATGAGCTCTAATACCATGTTAGTTTTACTGGGAGAGAATATTTCTGAATGCATCACAAAGGGAGAAACCCAGAATACATGCAAGAAAGGATAGAAGTCTAAGGGTTACAATCTGATAATACAAGGAGTAATTGCATTAAATACCTAGAAAACATAATAATCATGTCTAAAAGTAGACTAGGGATGATTGTAATCTGCCTAACACAGCTTACAAGAAAAGTAAGACTATCATATTTCCAACCTTTGCTACCATTCCTTGGAAGTCACTAGAGAAGGGCCGAGACTTGTGAAATTGCTCATGCACCTTTAGCGATGAAATAATCTGTCAAAATACTTTTATTTCCAGAATTTCTAATTTTGTCTCAAGAACATGTTGGGCCATGTTTTGCATTTTAATTTGGTCGAAATGAGCCTCATGTTTCCAGCCTTTTCTATGATTGCTAATTTGCTAGTTTAGTTATTTCAGGATTAATTTTAATTGTAATCTTTCTATATGCCCTACCTCCGTTCAAAAATATAAGTCCTTTTAGACATTTGCACACAAATTAAGAAAATCATAAACTTATTACATTTATACCCCTCATTAATTATTCACAACCCTCATCAACCTATAAAATTTGAGCAAAAAGTCAAAAAGTAACAATTCCCATATCCCAATACCTAGAAAACTTAAAAATCTTAAGTCTTCAAACAAAAATCTAAGTCTAAAAGGACTTATATTTTTGAACGGAGGGAGTATGAATGAAAAAACCAAAGAGAGGCAGATCATCTTTGACAGAAAAGTCAGTCTGTGCCATCAATATACTACTTTTTTTTATTCTTAGGGTTAAAATATATTAAAACTTGTGGCATATGTACATTGGATAGTTTGTCTGGGAATCGTGGGTGCTAAAGGGGCGGCCCACTTGTGAACCTATGATGTGAGTGAGGCTCACAATCCTAAAGAAACAGTAGGGTTGTTAGACTAGCCATGTGCGGATCTTGTCTCTTCAAGCCAAAGCTATCGAAGTCGGACACACACTCCAATGTAGTGAGTTGGAGCTTCCCCTTCGGCTAAGCCATCAAGGAAGTTACAACCCAATACATTGGACACCCTTTAAAGGCCATGATACAAGGGCCAACCTATTCGCAGAGGTAACAAAACAAAAGGTTGCTCCTCCTTACATGTATGCTTAAGGCCTAATCAGTGGAACAACCCCAGCAAAAGGTTGTTCTATACAATACCAACAGCCAATAAGTCCAGCCTGATTCACATGCTTCCCAGGGAGCGTTTTGTGGATAGATATACTACTACTACACTTGTTAAGAAAAAGAAAAATATTCCTAAAGTCTCCGAAAATTTTATTTCAATCCTCATAATGAGCCTATGAAGAGATAGAGTTAGCGTAACAAGTCTCAATATACTCCCTCCGATCCAAAATAAGTGTCGTTTTAGCTCTTGACACAATTTTTAAGTAAAGTACTCCCTCCGTTCGGCAAAACATGTCATTTTAGCTTATTTCACAAGTTTTAAGGCAATCAACAAATGTACTAATTTACCCTTAATTATTACCCTCCTTTTTTACTTTATCGAAAACTACAACTAACAAACCACTAATCATGACAAGGGTATTTTTGTAAAGTGAAGTGCAAAATACCTATAATGACAAGTTTTTTTGAACAAAAATAACACCTTAAAATGACATGTTTTGCCGAACGGAGGGAGTATTAATTATCATTGGTTTTATACATTTTTTCTAAATCTTATCATTTATTAAATGCTTACCAACTTTTTTAACCAATAAGTGGAGAGTTTAGAGTCAACAAATACAATTTTCAATAACAATTTTCATTAATCAATCTATTAAATTTCCTAAAAAACATAAAACGACACTTATTTTTGATCAAATTCAAAAGTCTAAAACGACGCTTATTTTGGATCGGAGGTAGTATGCAATTTTCAATAGCAAACATCATAATTCACCAATAATTATTGTCTAAAGAATCTAAAATGATATCTTTTTCTTAAAGGAGGAAGTATTATTTGCCTCTTTCACAAAACCAGCATTTCTCTCTTTTTGTAACTCTCTCGAAAGTGGATGCATGATAAATGTCAATGATAATTGCAGAATTGGCAATGTAGAGGTAGCATTTTGTGTTTAATGATGTTTTATTGTCATTTCTGTTTGTGAGATTATATTACTGACAATAGGTTTATATGACAATAAGGTTCTGGTGCTCTGTGAGGCTTCAACAATTGATTTGTCTACGGAGTTTGGGTAGAATGCCATCCACAGCAGAGATAAATGTCAGCTCTAGGTTGATAGCATGGGCCTTCCATTCGGATTGTCAAGGCAGTTTGTTTAATGCTGTTCTAGCTACTGAAGCATCTTGGGACGACATGCAGAACATGGGATTTGGATATTGGTTTACAGATGCAGCAGAACTTCGTGTAAAGGTATTGTTCATGTTATGAAACCTCACTACAAAATTTTCAATAATATGTGCTATATCCAGGTCAAACCCAGTGTTATGCTATGGTATGCCTAGAAAGAAATGTCTTAAGACGATCATTTTGGTTTAGCTGTCCTAGGAAAAATATAGAAAATGTGAAACATAGCCTTGATATAATTTAGTTTGCTTTAAAATGTGAAACCCAGTGTTATGCTATGGGGGTCTATAGTCTGCTTTAATTTTTTGAATCTTGATATAATTTAGTTTTTGACCAAGATTAAATCTTGTTCTAGTTCTAGAAAAGGTTTTTTAAAAAATATACACCTTTCAAGTAAGTATTGTGTAGCTTTGTTCCTTCTCTGAGGAAAGGTTTTTCAAACGTTTTCTTTATTTTTGAGGTGTTGCTTAATTAAATCACGCTCCTTGAACCTGCAAATTGGGTCAGGTTTGGGTTATTGTCAGATTTTGGCTAAAACTTCAGTTTCAGACTTCTCGGGTATAAAACTTTTTCACTTTTTTACTCAAATGTAGTTATTCTTTTAATATCAGACTCCAATTAGAGGTACCCATTTTCTGGTGTAGCTCACGCCTCACGGATCGTACATGGAAAACTTGGCTTCTTGGTAGATAGTTAGGTTTGGAGTTAGTGTTAGAGTACATTGAGTGCTGGGGGTTAGACATGGGTATATCGTTTTTTGGGTATAGGGGGCCTTTTGGGTATACGTTCCCCTTTTCCATGAGACCTTTAGTTTGGTCTCATTTTTTGTAATCAGGTGTTAGCACCTCATCTATATATTTACATTTTCAAGGGTCAAACCAATTGGTTCACTAAGACTACCAGATTTGGGTGAATAATGCACATAAACAAAAGATATTGTTTTGGTATCTGAAAATTGCACCCTTATTTACATAATTTCCCCCTTTTCTTTTTGTTTATGATAGATATGGGTTTTACAAACTAGGGGCAATTGTTTATGCAAGTTTCTGTTTTATCAAGTAATCCTCTAAAAATGGAGCACTATATCAAGCCTTCAAAGATGGAAGTTATAGGTATATGCACTTCATGTTAAATTTTAAATTTTAAAATACGATGCTCTAAGTTATCATTCAAGTATTTTTTCTAGTATAGTGAATCATCACTTCTGCTTGTTAGTGCCATTAGATTGTCAAACTCAATGTAGAGGTAAAGGTAAGTTTTATCCGCATCCTTTCTCAGATTTACTTCTCTGCCTCCTTTGCCATCTTTGTTCGTGATATGGCAGTGCCGGTCAATAATTTAGTCTCTTTGAACTTGACAAAGGTATACAGAAAATGCTTCTCTAGGGTGTCCAATTCATTTCCTTTTTCTTTTTCATTCTACTTGTACAATAAAAGAGGCCTTTCATCATGAGAAAGGTTGTTGCATTATGGATTTGGTAATTGGTTGAATTGTTGCATGCAACTAACTCCCTTACACGAAGTGACGCTAGCGGAACTTAATTTGCATACATGTTATGAGGGCTTAACACAAGCTTTTATGTCTCTTCTTTCTTGTACTAAAATTCCCTACAGATGGAGAAGCTGGCTAGATCTCAATATTTAAAAAGTAAAGACCCAAAAGCCTGCACACTCCTTTACATAGCGTTGAATAGACTTAAAGTTTTGGCTGGCCTTTTCAAGATCAGCAAGGATGAGAAGGATAAGGCGATGGTTAGTTTCCTGTCACGCAATTTTCAGGTATTCATTGATTTTTTTTTAGCAATTTAAATTAAATTGAACAAGGGGCGGAAGTTATTTGCCTTCCCCTTGGTTAGCGCTAAAACTTGTCCAAGATTTTGAAGTTAAAATGAATCCAGTTTCTGTTCTTTTGGGTAGGAGGAGAAACACAAGGCTGCTGCTTTAAAGAATGCCTATGTTTTAATGGGAAAACACCAGCTTGAGCTGGCGATTGCATTCTTTCTTCTTGGAGGTGATACTATCTCTGCAGTAAATGTTTGTGCTAAAACTCTTGGGGATGTACAACTTGCACTCGTTATTTGCCGGCTTCTGGATGGTCAAGGTGGAACACTGGAACAACATCTGATATCGAAGTTTATACTTCCATCTGCCATTGAGAATGGAGACTACTGGCTTTCAAGTGTGTTGGAGGTGATATATATACAGAACTACTTGATTCAGTTCATATATCGATCTAAATGATTTTTCTGCCAACCAGATATTTTATTTCTTGTGTTTCGTTTGAGCTCACTGCGAACTTTATGTGCAGTGGTCATTGGGGAATTATTTTCAAGCTTTTCTTAGTATACTTGGCTTTGAAAAAGATGCTTCCATTGATGGGGCATCAAATTTTTTCAAGCATGTTGCCCTTTTGGAGCCAAGTATTGGTCAGTTTTGCCAGAAAATGGTGACAAAAAACAGTCTAAGGAATGCTGTTGGAGAGCAAAATTCTTCAATTTTATCACAATGGGCTACTGTGGTGACCACTGCTGCCTTGAATAAGTGCGGCTTACCTGTAAGTCCAGGATCATTATTTTCCTCCCCTTTCCATTATGTATCTACGTTGTATGGAATATCATATACTTTGCTCAGGGTTAGTCTCATTCTTTCCATCACTAACATAGATGCACTCTTTTTACCAATTGTTTGGACAAAGTATGATAATATGACATAAACATTCATGTTATGGTAAAGTTCGATGGGTGCATGTTTGTTTCTGTTTCTGTCTCATGGATATATAACAATTTAGATATGTAAAATGTATTATAACAGTTTAGAACGTCTCTGACTGAGATTTTAATATGGAAGATGGATCAAGTTGAATGATTCTTGGGAATTTTGCTCCTTTATACAATATCATTAGCAGTCTTTCACCCTCCCACTTCTATTCCTCTCTTTTTTTCACCCTCTTCATGTTTTTCTAATCTGCTAGATTCTAGAATGTACTATTGAGATCTTTCTGCATGCCATGTTTAATCGTTTATCCCCACTTAGCAAAATTTAACTAGTGTTCCAATTGAAACTCTTAGCTCGAAGCCTTGGAGTGTCTCTCATCTTCTTCCAGCAGTCCAGCAATTATGGCTCAAGGAACTTATGGTGAAAGTTCTGACATTCTGCCAAGAACTCTGAGGCCTAATTCAGTCAATTCTTCCAATTGGATATCAGGTCAGGTAGTCCTCCATTTGGAAACCCTAGTCAAATCAGATCTTGCAATGCAATACATCTCAAAACTTCTGTGGGAACATTCAAGCTGCTCAAACATGAAAGGTGCATCAAAGGAAGGAATCACTTTCTCTCAAAAGTCCGAAGTACATTGTTGCAGGAATTCACTTGAAGAGCTCCGGCAGAAACTGGATTTTACTATAGCATATCTGGATCAGAAGTTTGCTTTGATTCCTATCCAACTGCTTGACAAGGTACATTTGTTGATGTTTTGTAAATGTTTCTTTTCTTTTGACAAGGTTCATTAGGAGGGCTGATCCTTTTGCATCTTGCACCACAGATATGGTTTTCGTTGAGCAATCATGGGTTAGAGTTAGTTGGATTTCACATACTTGGTCTTTCCTCCAAAGAATACCCACACTCATCAAATCATCATGACAGATTTCAGATATTCCCGAGCTTACTCAAGAAATTGCATGGTGCTGCTAGAGATTTGGCTCAATTCATTCCACAGTTTGTTGCAGCTTGCAGTTTGACTAGTTTCCAGTCGAACATTTTGAAATACATGAATGAGTCACCTATGAGACAAAGTTGGGGACAGTTTATTGATTTACGGTTTTACTTGCAAGGTCTAATTTACTCACTCAATCGTGCAAAAGCTTCTCTTTGCATTTTGGGAAGTGCCAATGATGAAGATCTCAAAAGTACCTTTGCCATTCTTGATATATGTAAATATTGTGCATGCTTGGCCTTTTCCATACAGCAGCGTGATCGTCAAGCTATTGTTCTATTGTTGCAAACAGTGATGCTCTCACACACTGAAGAAATTTGTTCTCAGTTTGACATGGATAGTATTAAGGAAATCCTCATACAGTTATCAAAACACATGGATCTGCAAATCCTAGCCAGCAAATGTCAGGACCATAGAGGTACAAAATTATTCTTCCATGGGCCAAGTAGGAATACATCTTCTGCAATTCCAGGAGATGCATGGGATATTGCTGGTGCATGTTTGTGGCAGCATTTGTCACATTTCATGATGGATAGGTTGAATCTTTTATGTGAGGAATTAGGAATGTCAAGCACTTTACATGGTCATGCGGATATGAAGTCTCTTTCGTTGTCTTCATTTTATGAACTGGATTGCATTAATGTAGTGGAACATATCAAGGTAGTTTCCATAACGTTTGCCGAGTCAATAAGGAACACTGTCACTCATACTTTTTCCTACTATACACAGCAGCTTGCATTTTTCCTGTGTAAGAAAAATGAGGCTGGAATGCCCCTTCCAACTCAGCCATGCTTTGAGGATTTTAGTCAATCTCGAATAAAAGATTCTCACACACAGACAGATAAAGGTGCCCATGTTCTGGCCATTGAGAACAATGAAGTTGCATCACGTGCTGAATTATTCTTTAATATGTGTGCTGAACCTAGAATGGTTTCTCAGTTACTTGCTAAATCAGGGCTTGATTTGTCACACCTCTCTCGGAAAAAGCCCCTTTGTGGATGGAGAAACTTGCATGTGAGTGTTCGTCAGACACAGGAACTTGATTCAGCACAACCCATTAAAGAAGGTGTCCAGAGTGTTGCTTCTGGTGGCAATCAAATAAAGTCGAATGCTGAATCCCAGCCTCAATTTGGGTATAGTCTTCGAGATTTTGATGGGAGGGAGGGAGCTACTTCATTTAGTCTTCTTCCTTTCAAAAATCCTAGAGAAATTTACAGGAAAAATGGGGAGCTGTTGGAGGTACACCTCTATTTTTCTTTTATGTTTTGTTCTATATCCATCTTCTTTCACATCATTCCTTTTTGATATTCAACCACTGTTGTTTGCAGGCCATAATAATATCTTTTTTATTTTATTTGTGAGGTCCAACAAATGCATATATTATTTCAAATCATCCAAGAAGATGATGTTCTCAATGCAACATAATAATATCATTTCCATTAGCAGCTGATATTATAAATTTTTGTTCTTGACAGGCGTTATGTATTAATTCCATTGATCAACGACAGGCTACCCTTGCCATTGACAGAAAGGTAATTTTCCTTTATGAATTTTGTTCTGCCTTCTATTTGAGACTACTAGGTCCTGCAATTTCATCTTATGATATCAATTATTAAACGATTTTTCTATCCTATGCCCCAAGGGCATAGGATAAGACCCTAAATTGGGAAATGTTTTTTAAATTTTAATTAATTTAACTTTTTTTTAAATTAGATTCCTAGGGTCGCTTGCCTTTTTGGTAGGGAATCTTTCCCAATTTAGTCTTATCCTATGCCCTTAGGGCATTGGGTAGAAAAATCGATTATTAAATAGTCATACAAAAGATTGTTTTTCCAGCTAGGTATCAGTGTCTTGTGCAGTTGTGCTAAAAATATGCTGTATCTTAAACTTTGGTTTTAGTGTGATTTAAAGGGGTTAGGTTCTTGTTTTTGTATATTAGTGTTGGCCAGTTTGACTGAAGCGGTAAATATTTTAAGAAAACCCTAACAAGTCCAAAAAGACATAGACCATACTAAGGGTCTAGTGTAAAAAAAATGGCCTCGTTAGCCAATTTTAAAATCTTGGACAAGTTTTAGCGCATGCAAAGGTTGATTGTGAAAGACCTGTGGCCTTCCTATTTCGAGCTTCACAAAGGAAATAGATGAATGAATTACAAGCAAGAAGCTGAATTTTCAAGAGGATTCCTTTGTGATTCCTTGTTGTCCCAATTATGTGTATCCAAGAAAATAGATCACCACCTCTTCTCACACCTGGGACATGTTTACTAAGCCCTTCCTAGTGTTTCCAACATGAAAAATGTTTACAAACGCCGGATATTTCATTGTTCTGAAGTGTTTAAGAAACAAGGTGTCAACATCTGGGACCAATTATACTTGTTCTGATTGTTGGCAAATATGATTGTGCTAATGGAGTACTTTAGAACAAAGTTATGTACCGGACTGTGGACATGAGGAGAGATGATATGGTTAAAGCCTTAAAGGGGTTTCATCTTCGAGCCTTGAGAAATAAGAACACATTACCTTTAAAACTTGGGAGGAAGTGCTTTACCCATATTATGCCTATCCAGTACAAAGTGATAGAGCACTTATTCCTCAACTAAAAAAAAAGTTAAACCCGACTACTCACATTGGATTTACCATAATGACAAACTCAAGTCGCATAGATTTAGGAAAGATTCAACAAATAGGAAATAAAGGAGTCTTTCCGATGATTTGATATTTGGATGGAATGTTATATATCAATTTCACATTACCAACTTGGACTTGTTGAATTCGTACTTATGGAATAATTTAGCACAAGTTATTCATTGATTGTGTTAATTACCATTTCAATTCCCCACCCACAATAACTACTTTACCATATTTAATTTTATAAAAGTTTCAATAAAGTGGCCCCCACACCCCCCCCCCCCGACTCTGCATTAAGTGGGACAAACTGGGATTGTTGTTGTTGTTGCTTTTCCTTGTAAAGAAAATCTGGGATACATTGCGGTTTGAGTTTCCACTCATCCATTGTGCTCTACTTTCAATCACGAGCCTTTGTTGAATAACTAAAATGTTGATGTATATTACACTCGTGCTCTTATTCTCGCGAGTTATTATGGTTAATTTGATTAGGGATGAAATCCAAACAAACTCACCCCACGCACACAAACAAAAAAGGAAAGTTCTACCTAGTATCCCTCAACTTTAACCAATCTCGCTTGTGCCCAAAGTTTTTTTAAAAAAGTCCACATTTTACCCTCAAACTTCTACTCGTGTTTATCTGTTGCCAAATTTTATGACTTGTTTTTTTTTAAACATCCAGTGGTCACATGTCTTATATTTATCACTAATATTTTGGATCCAAAATGGATGAACTTATAGAAGTGCCAAAATGACACTAAAAATTTATCATATTGTATAAAGTGATGTTCAATTTTTAATATCAAGGTGGGCAAGTGTCCCGCTGTTGACTGTGAAAAGACCTTGCATTTCTGGACGACCTGGGAGCACTTTGGTCCTCATCATACAAATTACTATTTTTTTTGGCAAAAGTCAATAATTTTCTGACATTTTGTGGTGTTTGAGGAGATGAATGGTGGAAAACGCCACTGATGCTCCTGTTCTTCATATTGTCACTTGATAAATGATAAATCGTATATGATTGCTTTATGAATATTTTATTCCACTTTGTATCTTCCCTTACAAAATTTCCACTTTCTGAAGTAATAAAATATGCATTAATTGTATCTCGTGTACAACAGTTTATCCTTTCTTTTTGCTGGTAGAATTAAGTTTTAGATCCTACCCACACAGGTCACATTTAGTATTGATTGTGAGGATTAAATAGCACCTATTCTATGCAGGGAATCATTTTCTTAAACTGGGATGATGGGTCACCTTTATGCAAGCAATCAGAATACATCTGGTCAGAAGCTGATTGGCCACACAATGGGTGGGCTGGCACTGAATCTACTCCTTTTCCTACCAATGTTTCTCATGGTGTTGGTCTTGGAAGCAGAAAAGGAGCACATCTTGGATTGGGTGGAGCTACTGTTGGATTAGGATTAGGATCTGTAACAAGACCTAGAAATGACTTAACCGGGGGTGGGGCATTTGGAATTCCGGGTTATGCTGGAATAGGTGCATCTGGACTGGGATGGGAAATTCAAGAGGATTTTGAGAAGTTGATTGATCCACCGGCTACAGTGGAGAATGTTAGCACACGGGCTTTATCTGCTCATCCTTCTCGGGATTTCTTCCTAGTTGGATCTAGGAATACACATATTTACTTGTGGAAGGTATGTATACTGTCTTACAAGCTTTCTTGGGGCCATCTTATAACTTCATGGTTCCATGGAATCATTGAACTATTCTGATGGTTCTAGTAGAATATAATTATGCGTCGTATCGTATGCTGATGATATCAAACTGTTTTGACATCTTTTTGTGTCTTTCGATGATATTACTTGTTGTGGTCTCCTCATCATATTAGTTACCATATTTTTCACACGAGTCATCATAAATTGCCTAAGGCTGGTGTGTTGGAATGGATGAAAGATGATCTTGCATGACATTGAGTAAATTGATGGTCCCCAGAGAGAAAAAAATGGATCTTGAACTGCTTTAGATGGATGCATAGCATAGGGTAACTGGATCCTTTAGCATGCTTTGACCATTTCCCTCTCCCCTCCTATAGACTCACTAAAAGAGAGAATCATATACATTTTTACATATATAATTTGATTCCTTTCCTTTCCAATTCCCTACTCTACAAACAAACATAAGAGTCTAAGGTTTCCTAATAGATATGACCAGCAATTTTTTTCACAGGGCGAAATTTCCTTCGGCTGCAATTTATGTTTTCCATTTTGCCCTCTGTACAGATGCGTATTGCACTGATTATGTTAAATGAACCTTTCAACGAGTTTCCTGATTATGAATGTAACTATCCAAGGAGTTTCCTTCAGTGTATGTACCAAACTCCTTGAATGGAAATAAGCGAGGATAGTACTTTTCAGTACTTTTTTGAAATTAAATAGCACAAATGACAACGCATGCAGAACACAACCTTTTTTTGTTTGTGTGCTTTAGTGCCTGCTTGTTATTGGAGTGAAGTTTCTGTGCTTAGTTTTTAATTTTCAAATATGCAGTTTGGTGAAGACAAAGCAACTGCAACGTATGGAGTGCTCCCTGCAGCCAATGTTCCTCCTCCCTATGCTCTGGCATCTGTTACAGCTTTGCAATTTGATGGTTGTGGACAGCGTTTCGCTAATGCTGCATCAGATGGAACTGTGTGCTCATGGCAACTGGATGTGGGAGGGAGGAGCAATGTCAGACCAACAGAATCATCTATCTGCTTTAGTGGCCATGCTTCGTATGTACTATAAGCTGTCTTTCTGTTGAAAATCCTGAAATACTTTTGTTTCACTGCTATTGCTAGGATCCAATTTTTTTTTTTAAGGGTAAAATTTTTATAAATACTAATAACTTTTACATAAGTGCAAGACATAAAAGTGCGAGAAATGAAAAGAGGGGTTACCCCTAGCAAAGCCTAAGGCCTTGTCTAGGGGTGACCATACAATGTGTCCTAGTCAAGGGATGTAACCCCCAAGTACGGACCAAAACAATAGGTCGAGGCATGAAGAGGGGTTTCTGTTTATTCTCACTAAATTTGCTATCTACACATGCAAAAAATTATTACGCTTTTCGGACTTATTTGATTTCATTGGCCGTCTATTTCATGATATACATTCTCTGCATATAAATAAGTGTTATTTATTTATTTGAAGGTTAAAATATATTGAAAACTTAGGAAATATTTACAAGATAACAAGGTTCCATAGGGATCATTTGCTAACAAAATGGGCCTATATGTAAGCTCCTAGCGTAGCCTAGTAACCTGTGGGCGCTAATCCCCGAGGCTCTACCATGTGGGGTGGATGGACAATGTCTGGTGTGGATCCTATCTCTTCAAGTGTAGGCTATCAAAAGTCGGACACACACACACACACTAATGTAGAGTATTGAAGCATCCCCTTCGGCTATGCCATCAAGGATGTTGCAATACCATACATTAGTACCCCTAAAGTTCCCTGGGTGAAAGAAATCATATAGGTTAAGAACAATATAGGCTTGGCAGTTACAAAAGGAAGTAGATGCCACAGCTTTTGTTGTGCAGTCTTGTTCTTCTGTTTCTTCTTCTTTGCAAAAGGATTTCCTCCAGTAATGGTTGCAATCTTGTTCTGTCTCTGATTTACTTCTTTGGTTGCTATCCTTCCCCTGGTTGTCTCCTTCAAGTGCCTTCATTTGCATTGTCATATCTGTCCTCCATTAGCCTCCATGACTGTGTAAAGACTAAGGGATAGGTTGCATTTAGCCCTTTGTATACATGAGCCTTGATAGTGTTCACTAGCTCATCCGTAGTCTTCATCTTGTTCTCAAAGATTTTCATATTCCTGTTTGTCCAGATGAAGTAAACGGTTGCCCCTAGAGCCATCCTCCTTGCTTTGCTCATCCAACTTGTTCCTCTGTTATCCTACTTGATCCATTTGAGTGCACTTGTAAGTGTGTGCATTTCTTTTGTCATGCTGAGCCATTTTTTAATCTGCATCCATACAGTAGAGGTATAAGGGCATTTAAAGAATAGATGTGAACTAGTGTCAGGAGCAAGATTGCATAGGATGCTGTTGCTTTGGCAAAGAACTTTCTAGAGTGAGCTCTGATTTTCAATTTCATTTACATTTATTTGTTTATGTTGTTTTGCTTCTGTTCTTTTGTCCCTTTCTTTTGTACTGCTTTGCTTCTTTAGAAAATTTATTCACATCTGGAGGTTTTACCCTGTATGGCTGTATCTGCATTAAGCATGCAGTGGTTCTGAACCCTTCTTATTATTTCTTTTTTCTTTTTCATTTTTAAAAAAAATCTGTTTTTCCCTTTAAAAAATACTTTTGCAGGGATATCTCTTATGTCTCCACCAGTGGATCAATTATTGCAGCGGCTGGATATAGCTCTAATGGAGTTAATGTGGTTGTATGGGACATGTTAGCTCCTCCGGCAACATCTCGCGCTTCTGTTATGTGCCATGAAGGTATTCTTTTACCGGAAAACTCGACCCGGTTTGCTTCTTATATGAGCCCTTTCTGAAGTTCTCATAATGTAGTCCTATAGCATCTTCAAACAAGTCTGCATTGCTCTTACGTTTTGTGTTACTAATTTTATTATTTTTAATTATTATCTTTGTTTTTTCCATTTCCTACTTGTAAGTTTCTTCAATTTTCCCCTGCCTCATTTTCCATTAGCATGATTTCTTGTTATGTTCTTTTATTGGGAGTTTTTTTTTTCTATTATATAAAGAGGATTACCTGCAACTTGTAATCAGACATGAAATTGAATTGGATGTAGATTTGAGGATTCCCCACAAATTGACTGATTTGCGAGATACTTGCATTTCAGATTTCTTATTCATAGGCGTGAGATCCTTGCTTCTAGTGGTTTTATCATTTTACTGCTCAGTTAAAAATGTGCTGGGTTTCAAAACTGTTATTTGTCTGACCCCTTGTCAAGAAGGAGCTCATATTTACTAGAAAATGGGCAATGATTTGTTGGATAAGGTTAGCTAAAGACCTACCTCAACCTCAGAATGTCAAATTAATGTATTTGTTACTGTATCCGGATGTCAAGCGTAATAGTAGATAGATGCTGCATAAACCATTGAACTGTTGATGTAATCATTAACTCATTGTGCAGGTGGAGCAAGCTCCATAGCTGTGTTTGATAATGATGTAGGGAGTGGTTCCATCTCCCCTCTCATTGTTACAGGTGGAAAAGGGGGTGATGTTGGTCTTCATGACTTCCGTTATATAGCGACTGGAAAGACTAAACGCCATAGACATCCTAACATAGTGGAACAGATGTCGGATACATCCTTTGAATCAAAGCCCTTTTTCAACATGGGAGATCATAATCGAAATGGGATGCTTTGGTATATACCCAATGCTCACTCAGGTGAAGTTTGGTACTCCAAGTTTAACTGCTCATAGCTCGTTAAATAGCTGCAAATACTAAACCATAACATTGCAATTTCTTTATCTTTTGAAGGGAGCATTGCCAAGATATCTACCATACCAAATACCTGCTTGTTTTTGACCGGAAGTAAAGATGGAGATGTAAAACTTTGGGATGCCAAGAGGGCTAAGTTGGTTTTCCATTGGCCAAGACTGCATGAAAGACATACATTCCTTCAACGTAGTTCCTCAGGCTTTGGAAGCATGTCACGGGTATGCCACATGTCTTGGGAAATACCCAACTTTTTTGGATTAATAATGTGCAGGTCTGTTCTCAGCTGACCAAAAACCATCGTCATTTTCTATTCAGGTGGCTTTGACTGACATCCAAGTTGTAACCGGTGGTTTTCTTTCATGTGGAGGCGATGGATCAGTGAAATTCATTCAACTTGAGGATTTTACATGAGGTTTCATGGAATTAGTGAACTTCATTTATAATGTGAGTTTACAGAAATCCCAAAGCAGCGGAAGGCTGGTGACTTGACATTTTCCAGCAGCACTCCAACAGTCCAACCCTCTTGTTATTCTCTAAACAAAATGCAGTATTCCTCATCCTTCGTGCTGTATGTCGGATTGGAGCATTGTTTCCGTGTGAACACGTTAGATCAACCAAAACATCTTGCATTGGGTAGTTTGGCTGTTCAGTTCAGATGATCCGATTGGTAGTGTCCTTACATGGATTGTCATTCCATTGGCTACCCTGATAGTCCTCGAGAAGTCTCTCTTTCATACTGCAACGAGGACCAATCCCTGTTGTCAGGTTCAATCACGATTGATCATATTCACGTTTGTATCCATCCATCTGTATGGTTGAATGAGTCTTGATATTAGATGGTTCTGGAAATGTCACCAGCCATGTTGGACAACCCCCTCTGGGAAATATTGTTATAAATAGTTAGATTCAGTTGCCGCTATTTACGGCTATTGAATTTCTATACATGCAAATCAAACTCTTGGAAATGTACCCTGAAAGGTTGCTAATGACTCGAGATCAGTTTATAGAGTTTGTTGTTAATTAACAGTTGATCTACCTTGATGAATGAAGCACACAATTCCCATTTCTTTGTGGTAGGAGGCGAGTTGATACCTCATGTTATTTGAGAGGTGATGGTGCTGTCGTTTCTTTTTTTATTTTTATCTTAGTCTCATTCAGTCGACTCGATCGCTATACATCTAGATCGGGTACTGTGTGACCTATTTAAGGGGTTGATCCTCCTACTCATACGTCACTTCATGTTTCCAAAGGGATTCGAACTTCGAACCTCTTGGTAAGGGATGTAGTCCTACAATCACTACACCAACTCGTGATTGGTCTTTCTTTTTCTATTTTGGTAAAATTCAGTAAACTAAGATGTCCTTATAAGTTTTGGAAATTATATAATGGCAGCTCCTAATTTCAAGTCCAAATATTTGTCAATTTAGCAAGAAGTGGATTTGAAACTGTAATAAGTTCGTACAAGTATATACAAATTAGTTGAATTTACATATCCTACTAACTAGGCCCATTCGTACCATATAGTAAGTAAATCTCACCTAAAAAGAGAAACAATATCCTCACACAAAGATGGTTGTCACCCACTAAAACCACCATAAGTTTTATTCAACATCATTATAAAAATTAAAGGTGAAAAGAAACCAAACGCACTCTAATAATCTTCATTTGTCTTCACCTCTCCCTTGTGGTGTTGTACTAGTAGGCATGTATTTTGTAGTTTTATCAACAACACTCTTAGTATTAGTATGTGTACTCATTGGAAGATTGATGCCCCATTGGAGTGCTAGTCGAAGGGTTCAAGGCAAAACGAAGAGGCTTCCTCCTGGACCACCTCAGTGGCCCATTGTGGGCAATCTCCTCCAATTGGGCCCTCTCCCTCATCGCGACTTCGCCTCTTTTTGCGAGCGATATGGGTCTCTAGTATACTTACGACTAGGGAATGTGGACGCTATTACAACCAATGATCCGGAGATCATCAAAGAAATCTTGGTACGCCAAGATGACGTCTTTGCATCTCGGCCACGAACTCTAGCCGCTGTGCACCTAGCTTATGACTGTGGGGATGTTGCACTGGCCCCAATTGGACCTAAGTGGAAAAGGATGAGGAGGATTTGCATGGAGCACTTGCTCACAACAAAGAGACTAGAGTCATTCACAAGAAGTCGAGCTGAAGAGGCACACCACCTAGTTCAAGATGTGTGGGAAAAGGCCAAGAGTGGAAGACCCATAAACATGAGAGAGGTATTGGGGGGATTTTCCATGAACAATGTGACTAGAATGTTGCTTGGAAAACAATACTTTGGGGTGGAAACGGATGGTCCACAAGAGGCCATGGAATTCATGCACATAACCCATGAGTTGTTTGAGTTGTTAGGGTTGATTTACTTGGGAGATTACTTGCCATTTTGGAGATGGTGGGACCCATTTGGGTGTGAGAAGAAGATGAGGGAGGTGGAGAAAAGGGTGGATGACTTCCACACTAGGATTATAGAGGATCACAAGAGGCCACCTGTTGTCGCTGCCTCTGCCCCTGGAGGATTAGACATTGGAGGAGAGATGGATTTTGTTCATGTTTTGTTGTCTTTGCCTGGGGAAGATGGTAAATCCCATTTAGAAGATGTTGAGATCAAGGCACTAATTCAGGTATTATACCCTACCTATTATTTTATAGAATAAATTTCATAATTTAATGAGATCAATTTTATAGGACATGATAGCAGCTGCTACAGATACATCAGCGGTAACCAATGAGTGGGCTATGACAGAAGTCATCAAGCATCCACATGTTCTCCACAACATCCAATCAGAACTCGACACAATTGTGGGTCCCACTCGTATGGTAATAGAGTCAGATCTTCCCCATTTAACTTACCTGCGATGTGTTGTACGAGAAACCTTTCGCATGCACCCTGCGGGCCCCTTCTTGATCCCACACGAGTCCTTATGCGACACTGAGATCAATGGCTACCACATCCCCAAGGGAACACGTGTCTTCATTAACACACATGCTCTAGGTCGTAACCCGTCACTATGGGACAACATAGAGGAGTTCTGCCCTGAAAGACATACACCATGCGATGGGAGTGGACGCGTGGAGATAAGCCATGGGCTCGACTTTAAGATCTTGCCTTTTAGTGCTGGGAAACGCAAGTGTCCAGGTGCACCATTGGGGGTCACTCTTGTGTTGATGGCGCTAGCCAGACTGTTTCATGCCTTTAGTTGGCAGCCGCCAGAGGGGGTAAAGCCGGAGGAGGTTGATACAAGGGAGGTGTATGGTATGACTATGCCCAAAGCTGAGCCGCTCCTAGCCGTGGCTAAACCACGTTTGGCTTCTCATTTGTATTGCTGAATAGTTCTAGTTTTATTCCGTCAGGTTCTTTTACTCTATTTTATTTTTTTGGGAATAAACACAAACTTATAGAATAATAATAAAAATTTATTATTTTAGGATTTATTAAACCTTAATAATTTGTTTTTTTCTATAATAATGTAACCACCCCATTAAAAACCTTGCTAGTAAAAACCCCAATAGGGATTAAAAACATATTTGAATGAAAAGAGTGTATCAAGTATAGTTTATCCTCAGTAGTAGATCAAGACAAAGAGGCAGAGAGAAGGTGAAAAAGGGGGCAATCCCCCTGATAATGTAACTCTAGGAATTGATGCATTCCAATCTTGTACAAATTTAATTAAATTCGTTAGGATCACTGATCTTGTTAGATTTTAAGAGATAATCTTTTAGAATTAAAAAAAACTAACTTTGTAAGAGAGCATGAGATGACAACTCTTAGGACCTCGGGTCTCACACTCATGTCGGGGCTCAAGGTGTCCTTGGCAACCTCCATAATGTCCTTCTTGCTTTTGCCTCCGTTGACAGTGACCATCATATTTTTTTGCATCACTAACCTTCATCTGCAGTGTAGAGGATAGGTGTCGCAGGATCTCCACCATTTTCATCTCTACCCTCCCCATCCGGGTTGCTAGCTCCTCGACAGTAGTAGCATCTCCTCCACCATGTGCACAAGATCGACCTAAGCACTGTGACATCATACAAATTAACCAACTGCATCAGGTTAGAGAAAATAGAAATTTCTCTCTCACTCTTGTGTTTATCTCACTATATGTATTCAAAGCAAAACAACGACTTCTGAACGTAAAAAAATGAGCATACAAAAGATATAAATATATACTAGTAGAAATAGGCCTCCAAGGGCACGACACTCAAGCATTTAAATAATCACTAGTAACAACTAGAACCAACAAGGAGTAACTAACCACATGAAATCCAACAAAAGAGATAGAAACAAGTAATGCCAATAGCAATGAAAAACAATGACAGAGCAACAATAACAAAGCTCAATATAGGATCCTAAACTAGCTCGTTCAATCAGTAGAATTAGGTACGATCTACAAGCACCAAACATAGGCCTTTCAACAAGTATTTGAAAAAAAATAGTTTCCTAGGTACTGAAAAACAAGTTATCTAACCTGTATGCAAAGAAATGAGATTGCACGCAAAAACAAGAAAGGAGTAGGAGCTAGTGATAGTCAAAATATTGAAAAAAAGTGACAAGCAATTTAAGGGCTAACAATTAGCAAACGACACAAGAAGCTAATTAGGACAACACGACATAACAGAAAGACACAGTAGAAGAAAACAGAAGATAAACCAAGCAAGCGGTGGTAACATGATGCAAATAATTCCACCACAACCCAAGACTAGAAACAAGCTCAACAATACACATACCAAATGTTCGACAAAATGATTCTTTTCATTTTTCAAAACTTTCTTCGACTAGCAAAGCAACAAATACAAAAGAGCACTTGACATAAATGTAATATAGATGCAATCAATATTAGATGCAATCAAACCCAACAAACCATAAAAAACACCTTTCTTTCTTTCTATTTTTTCAATTGCCGAAGAGATTTATTTTTTTTAAAAAAAAATATGGATAGAATTCTTTTTTTTAGCTAGCTAGATTCTTTTTTTTAAAATTTATTTTTTATCGCTAAAAACAACACCCAAGAGCAACCACTCAATACGTCACAAGTCCAAATCTCTAGTAGTCCCAAGTCCCTAGTGGAGTGCCAAGGCTTCGATCATTAGCGGGGAGATGGAGCCACAATGTGAGGATCCATAAGACAAAGTCGGTTGAAGCCAAACCTAAAGGGAGTCTGGACCCATCGAAATTGAACTTAAGTGGGTTCTTCTGGTTTCATTCATCTAATATTTTTCCTACGTCTAGGGGTTAGTTGTTGTCGAGGTGTCGTAGTCTCCATGTCCTCCCAGAATAGTGTATTGGAATCAAAATCCTGCAGTTGTTGTTTTAGATAATAGATATGCTTTGTGCTTCTATGTCTGCATATTGTCTTATTGTTCGACCAGTTTTAGTAACTGTTTGTACGATTTATCCCACTATGTTGTCAATTTTTGTGATCATTTGAAGTGAGTGCCTACAACAAGTGAACAATGAACAAATGTTCAGAATCTTCAATTGGGTGGTTGCAAAAGTTACACGAAAGGGGAACAACAACTCCTTTTTAGCTTTTTTTTTGTTGGGGTACCATTCATCATAAGTTCCTAGTCCATATAATGTTTTTAACTTTGGGAGACATTCCGATCCCCATCTTCAAGCTATGTCACTCTCTTGGGATCTTTGATGACATATAATTTTATCATGTGCAGACGAGGTAAAAAACATCTATTACGACTTGTCTTCCAATAAATTCAATCTTCGATCTCAAATATTGGGATTTTGATGTTTAGAATCTTTTGTACAATGTTTGAGGGAAGTATCTGTTGCAATTGGTCAATTTTCCAACACTTATTTACATCTATATAGGTTTTTACTTTGTCTTCCTCATTGATTGTGCAATTTGGTACTATGTGGTTCATAAGTTTTCTCCATTCCATCCACTCATCTTTCCAAAGCTTTATTGTCTTCCCATTTCATACTTGTCAAATAAGGTCGTCTAGGAATTCAAATTTTATTTCCATTAGTTTTGTCCACTAGTATGATTGTGTCTTTTTCTTGTATTCCCAAATATTCAAATCTTTCATATACTTTTCCTTCATGAATTTTACCCACATGATTTCTGGCTCTGCCAAGATTTTCCACAACAGCTTCATTTCTGATGCTTTGTTGATGTCTTTGGATTTGTGGAGTTCTATCCCACCTTGTTTCTTACTCTTATAGACTTTTTCCTAACCAATCAATGGTTTATAATTATTGTCTTTATTCTAGAAGAAGGATTTGATGGTAACATAAAACTTTGCATCACATAGTTTGGTTTCATGGTTACATTAACTTTTATTAGTATTGTTCACCCTTTTTGTGACAATGCGTTTGCCCTCCATTTCGTCATCTGGCTACTAGTTTTTCCTATTGTCTCCTCGAATGTGTCCACGTTTACTCTTTTGTTGATAATAGGGTATTCTATGTATTTGTCAAGAGAAACATTGCTTTTGATATGGATGATGTTTTGAATTTATTGTTTTTGTTGGTTTGGGGCTCTTGATGTGACATGGAATGCTGGCTTGTTGAAATTCACCTTTTGTACCGATACATAACAATAATCATCAATTATTTGTTTCACTTTGGTGCATGATTCTGCGCTCGCTTTTGCAAAGATTATAATGTCATCTGCAAACAAGAGAAAATGAATTCTGGTTCCTGATCTAGTACTTTCAAAGATCATATTGTTTTCTTGGATTCATGACATGCTCTTTATAGTTTCCTAGCAAGAATTTATGCACCTAAAATGAAGAGGAGTGGTGAGATTGTGTCTCCCTGTCTGGGTCTGCGGCTAGGCCTAAACACCTCCATATGCCCTCATTGACTAAGAAGGAGAATGATACAATTAACACACATTCTTCAATCAATGCGATAATTTGGCTATAAATTCAAATTTGGTCATCACTTGGAACAAAAGTGATAGATTACATATTTACACATTGTATAGTGTATGGGCCTAAGGCCTAGTCTGACTCACTTGTAATCTATATATATTGATATGATGAGGAATGAAACCCTAAGGAGGATTTTATGTCAATCATATTATTCTACATGGTATCAGGCTTTTCGTCCTAGCGGAACCCTATTTCGATCCGTCGCCTGTGCCGCCACCCCTCTCCCTCTCGGCAGTCCCTCCTGCCGCCCTAACAACAGCCCTCCTTCCCTTCCGCAGCCCCTCTCCCTCTGGGCAATATGGCCGACAACCCGCCTCCATTCCATTCCGCTCTCACTATCTCCGGCATCAATAATTGCATCCCCCTACCCGCTTCCTACCACTTCAGAAGCCCTTCCACCGCCTACTCGCCTCCTGTCTTCGTTCCCAGTCAGGCGCGCTCTCTGCAGCAGGGCAGCGGCCGCGGCAGCGGCAGCGGCCGCAACATCAGCAGCAGCCGCGACCACTTGCGGTGCCCTCCGCACTTTGCGGCGGCCACAGCCCCCCACCCCCCAACACCCAATCCCGCCACACATTGCGGCGGCCGCAACGACTTGCGGCGCCCGCGGCCAAGTGCGACGGCCGCAGCACCCCTCACCTTCCCTGCTGCACCTCCCGCCTCCGTGCCGCGGCCGCGGCCTAGTGCTGCGCCCGCCGCCGCATTCCACCCCGTCCCCACACTCCCCAATGCCCCTCTTGCCTCCACCCCGACCTCGCTTTCCCCCATCCCCATCTCCCATAAAACAGCCCTCCTCGGCCCGAATTGGCAGGCGGCTATGCTCGACGAATACATGGCCCTTACAAGGAACAGTACCTGGGTTCTTGTTCCTCGCCCTCCCGAGGCGAACGTCATTCGCTGCATGTGGCTCTTCAGACATAAGTTCCGCACTGATGGCACGTTGGAACATTACAAAGCTCGTCTTGTGGTTAATGGTCGAGCTCAGCATGTAGGTATTGATTGTGATGAGACATTCAGCCCCGTGGTCAAGCCTACCACTATACGGGTGGTCCTGAGCTTAGCATTATCGCGACATTGGGCTATTCATCAGCTGGATGTCAAGAACACCTTTCTGCATGGCCATCTGAATGAGACCGTTTATATGTTTCAGCTGCCAGGGTTCGTTGATTCTAATCGCCCCAAGCACGTCTGTCTCCTGAAGCGCTCTTTTTATGGTCTGAAACAGGCCCCTCGGGCGTGGTTCCAGTGCTTTGCATCCCATCTGCTCCGCTTGGGTTTCGTCGGCAGCCGCTCCGATTCCTCTCTCTTTATCTATCGCAGAGGCACATACATGGCTTTCCTGTTACTTTATGTCGACGACATCATTCTCACCGCCTCCTCTGATGCACTTCGGACATCCATCATTGCCCAGTTGAGCTCTGAGTTCGCCATGTTTGATCTTGGGCCGTTGACTTATTTCTTGGGGGTCTCCGTACAACGTCATGCGTCTGGGTTGTTTCTCTCTCAGAGTAAGTATGCGGCCGAAATTGTTGCTCGGGCCAAGATGAGCAACTGTAAGTCTGTCTCCACACCTTTCGATTCCTCCAACAAGCTCAGCGCACACTCTGGTCCTCTGTTTCATGATCCCACACTGTATCGGAGTCTTGCTGGGGCATTACAGTATCTTACCTTTACACGGCCAGACATCAGATATGCCGTTCAGTAAATCTGTCTGTTTATGCATACGCCTAGAGAGTCGCACTTTCAGGCCTTGAAGCAGATCATTCGGTATATCAGTGGTACACTGGATATGGGCACCACGATCTCCCCTTCCTCACGGCATGACCTCATCGCCTACACGGATGCGGATTGGGGTGGATGTCCTGACACACGTCGCTCTACGTCTGGTTACTGTGTCTTCCTCAATGACACTCTTGTGTCGTGGTCGGCGAAGCGTCAGTCTGTGGTGTCGCGATCCAGCGCGGAAGCTGAGTATAGGGGTGTCGCCAACGTTGTGTCCGAGTGCTCCTAGCTGCGCAATCTCCTGTTTGAGCTCCGCTGCCCTCTGCAGAAGGCAACCCTCGTCTACACAGACAATGTTTCTGCTGTCTATCTCGCCAGCAACCCAGTCCAACATCAGCGCACGAAGCACATTGAGCTTGATCTTCATTTTGTTCGGGACAAGGTTGCTCTTGGACATGTTCGTGTACTACATGTCCCATCCTCCTATCAGTACGCTGATATCTTCACCAAGGGTTTACCTCGCCAGTTGTTCCTCGATTTTCGGTCCGGACTGTTCGGGACCCTCCAGTTTCGATTGCAGGGGTTTGATAGATTACATATTTACACATTGTATAGTGTATGGGCCGAAGGCCCAGTCTGACTCACTTGTAATCTATATATATTGATATGATGAGGAATGAAACCCTAAGGAGGATTTTATGTCAATCATATTATTCTACAAAAACATCCCATTCAACTATGTTGTATACTTTCTCCATGTCGATTTTCTTTGTGTGCGTCCCTCTTTCTCTCTTCTATTGGAGATACTCTCACAGTGGGACTAGAATTATGTTTTTTTCCCTCCCTTCTGATTTGGTCTTTCATTGGAAGTACAAAACGAAAAACAAACCTTTTTAACGGATACATTGGATTAATAATAGATTTCTCTTTTTTTTAGTAGAAGATTTTTCCTACAACTGCATATGCTTTCTACTTGGAATAAACTAACACCAAAAGAGAAATTTCTATACATGCATGAAATGATAAATTATAAGGATATAGAAAAAAAATACATCAGGTTATTTTATCTCTTAAGATCCAGTTGTTGCACTGCAACCAGGACGTATAGGATAGGACACTCCTAACACATGAAACGAATTATCTTGCTCTTTCTAAAGTTGAACAAAATTGCACTAAGCATGACTTGTATTTTTTTGTCTGGGTACGTACCATCCATTGAAACTAAAAAAACAACTAAAAAAGAAGCAGGATCCTCAAGCACAAAGGAAAGAATAGATGACCAGACTCCTAGACACACAACCTCGCCAAAAAAAAAAAAGAAACATGGAGTCTTTACAGAGATCCAATGGAAGAAACCCTTTAATGATCACAACAAATGTGTTCATGACCCAAGAACACGATTGAACAGATTAAATTGTGAGCATGATAAGTAGGTAGATCTTCATCTCTCTCTCCCCCTCATATCGAGATGAGGCCTAGCACAAGATGCAAATTCACTCCACCTCTATTTTCTTTTCTGTATGTATTGGTGGACTAGAAGATAACTTTATTTTTTTAACACTTTGATATGAATGTTGTTTTAATTCCTTATGATCCTGGTGATAGTAAACTTCAATTGAATTGTCACATGAAATCATGGGCAAAAAAAAATTCAAAGGATGAAAAGAAATTACAAAATGATCATGCGCAGGACAATCAAAATGGAAGCTCATAGTGATAAACATTGATGCCTTATGCAGAATTGAAAAAATTCAATCTTTGCTCTTATGAAAACTAAAACAAACAAGCCACCACTAGACCAAACATGGAAGAAACCAGGATTTGATCAATTGGTGTTGTCTCTAGCTATTAGTCGATTTGGGGGAGTATGTGTCATCTGAAAAAATCAGTAATTGAAAAATGCCACTCTCACTCCTTTACACATTTTACAATGTTTCATTAGGCTAAAATATGAAAACCATAATAGAACCATTTCTTGCCCCTTTGCTTTGTCTATGCTCCTTCTCGGGAACCAGAAAAGACAACCTTCTAGTCGTTTCTTACCCCTCATGTAACGAGCCTCGACATCCCATGCATCATCATTGGAGACTTAAATGAAATTTGCAATAGCAACAAAAAGAAACTGGAAAATGAACCACTTCCTAGCATATTCACAACCCTTCTTAACTTTAAAAACGATTGCAACTTCCTTTACATTCCCACAAAAATAAAATACTACACATGGAGAAGAAACAAAATAGATATAGACAACGTCTACGAAAAAGTTGACAGAATACTAGTCCAAGAACAAATTCTCCATTGGTTTCACAACATCTACACAAAAACCCATGCCTTCTTGTTTTCATACCACTAGCCAATTTTAGTTGAGTCGAACAACCATGAACAATATAAATCCCAACCTTTTAAATTTGAAAAAATATGGACCACGGGAAAGAATTATCGGAATATTGTTCAACAAGCATGGCAGGCTAACTTTGTTGGATCTCACATGTTCAACATGATTACAAAATCCAACTTCTCAAAAGAATTACAAAAAAATAGAATAAGAGAACCTTTGGAAACTGAAAATTACAAAAAAAAAAAAAATTGAATCAGTTGGTCAGTAGTTCTCTTGTGCTCAAACTCAACCCTCGAATGAGACACGGGCTTATCCTACTCTCTAGAGGAGACACGAGCTCGATGAAAGTGCTACTAGACTCATTAGAACTCTTTACTGCTGCTTCTGGACTTCAAGTAAACCCCACAAAGTCCTCCTTCTTCTTAGTTGGTGTCAAAGATGAAGATAGAGACTACCTAATTTCCAGAAGAGGCTTCAATCAAGGGAGTTTTCCTTTCAAATACCTAGGGATTCCTATCTCTTCAGGGAGGCTTACTGTACCTCAATTCTCTCCTTTTCTGGACAAGCTTTTGGCTAATATCAGTTATTGGAATGCAAAGACCTTATCTTATGCAGCCTATGGTCCTCTATTTAGTTTGTAAATATCTCAATTTCCTAATATATTTTTACCTTAAAATCAAAAAAACTAATGGATATCACATCATTGAAAATGAAAATGTTGAGAACTACATTGATCATAATAAAAATTGGGATGTGGAAGCCTTCAAACGAGTCCTCCCAACGGAGCTAGTTAACAAAATCTTAATATACATATCCAGATTAATCCTATAAAGGACATGTTGTAATGGAAAATGAGTAACATTGAGTGGTTTTCCACTGCAAGCGCACTAGCACTCATCTCGAAAACAAATTGCGATAACCATAGAGATTATTACTCTTAGATCTAGAAAATAGATATCCCCCGAAAAACCAAAACTTCCTTTGGCGACTCACACTTGATGGAGTGCTAACCAAAACCAAACTTGCCTGCAAAGGTATTGAGGTCCCCCTTGATTGTACCATGTGTAATCACTCTTATGAAGACTTGGCTCACCTCTTTATCAAATGTACCCAATATCTTCAACTCATTAAAAGAATTGATTAGAATAGTGAATATGTTCTTAAAAACATGATCACATAAAACACACCCCTTAAAGATTAGTGAAACCTTTGGGAAGTTAAACAGAAAGCAAAAAACCACCACACTAGGGAACAAGCAAAGAATTGGGAGTCATCAAAAGTGAACTTCGAAGAAAATAAAGTCGAACCCTGGCTGATATCAAAGACAACCAAACCAGCCAAAGGGAAAGGATGAACTTATGATGGGAAAAAACCACCAAAAGAATGCTTTAAGATTAACTTTGACGCTTCTAAAGTTGACACTGGTGTTGCCTCTACAGGTTTCGTAGTTATGAACCATTTGGGAAAGGTTGTAGAGTGCTGAAGTTCACCTTGCGATTCGTGCTTGATGGGTCTTTGCAAAGCTATTGAGCTTGGCCTGTCAAGAATCAGCATTGAGAGTGATTGCCTGACTCAATAGCATTAATGGAACTTGGCGCCCTCCATGGGAGATCAAAATCCTCATCTTGAACTGCTTATTTCTGCTTCACAGGTTGCATACAGTGCAAATGACCTATGTCAGATAATGTCCTCTAGAGTCTCATCCAAAAAGATGCTCTTAGTTAGCAGTACAGCAGAGCTTATCTCCCTACCAAACTCTTTCCATCAAAAAAAAAAGCAAGCTAAACGCCAATTAACGTACTAAAAGTAGATAGCAAGACATTTTTATGATAGAATAAACATAAACAATATATTTTGAGGGGCAGGATCTTTGCAGTCCCTCGTTAGCCTCTGTGAAAAATGGTCCAACTCCGAGCTTTAAACACAAAGTTGGCCTTTCCTGTAGCTAAAATACATTGGAGAAACCAAATGGTACAGAAGCTTAAAATACCATAATTAGTAACTAAGAGATTCCACAAAAAAAAACTAAATATTAAGTCTCAACTTCTGACCATTGACCATAAACCATTTGAGTTTTAGAGGTCACAAGATGATAGTGTCGTTTTCTACATTTGTTCAATCAGCTTGATCCTGAACCTGAAGAAGAGGCAACTGCATCCCAACGCCAGATGGTTCCATCATCGCAGCCAGCAAGTATGATGCTGCCACAAATAAAAAAAACGTGACGTGTTGCTCACAAAAAAAAAAATGATATGTTTTACTAAGAAGGAAAGGGAGAAAAAAAGAAAGAAGAAAAGGCAACGACAGTGGAGCAAGAGAATGTATAATTTAAAAGAAAAATTACTTAAAATAATATCAAGAATATGTATCAAAATAATACAAACTTTAAAATCAACTAAAAACAATACAAACTAGGCCAAATGGCATAAAACCACCCTTTATTCAATCTTATTCTCAACTAACCACCCCTTATTCAAAAAATTTCACTTAACCACCCTTTATAGCATATCTATTGCAACTAACCACCCATTTTCTCTTTTCTCTATTTAAAAGACCAAAATGGCCCCAATATTAATTACTTCTCCTTCCGATCCAAAATATATGACGTTTTGCTTTTCAACACGTATTTTAAAGAGCTAAAAACTATATAATATATTAATTTTTTTATAATTTAATACTTATTACTAACAAATATTAAATTATTAAAAAAATTAATTAAAAAGTTGATATTTTATATAGGTTTTACCTTCTTAAAATAAGTGCTGAAAAGTCAAACGACGTATATATATATATTTTAGATCGGAGGAAGTAATGTTTATTTATTTATTATTATTATTTTGGTAGAGTTATTTTTTCTTATTAAATCTCAAGTACATGTTTTAGAATGAAGCTAACTCCCAAGTCCTCACCCACCTCCTTCTACTACCGTTAATTTATCAACTATTAAACATTTTCCACAGTTCTACCCAATGCTGTTAAAATCCCAATCCGGTTCCACAATTCTAAAGATCCGAAAATGGCAGAACAATCCCAATCTTTTTTTTTGCGATACTAACAATTCAACAAAATGTCTATTATACGAAATTTCAAACATTCACAGTTTAAATATAAGAAAATTTTAATATAATTGGTTAGTCTATATTGTATTTAGTTTACTTTAAAAAATTTAAAACCTATATGAATTTTTTTTATGATTTAACATAATATTTAACAAATATAAAACATATTAACTTCCTTTTTTAAAAATTCATCCATGTGATGGGATCTTACGTTCAAAACCCATGACCATGAATTTTAAAACTGAATATATTTTAGTATAGACATACAAGTTTTTAAAATTTTAAAAGTAAGCTAAATATAATATAGAATCTACCAAAACATTTATTTGAGATTTAATAATAAAAAAACAGCTCTATCAAAATATTAATAATAAATAAATAAACAATAGTAATTAATTTTGGGGGCATTTTGGTCTTTTAAATAGATAAAAGAGAAAATGGGTGGTTAATTGCAATAGACATGCTATAAAGGGTGGTTAAGTGAAAATTTTTGAATAAGGGGTGGTTAGTTGAAAAGAAGAGTGAATAAAGGGTGGTTTTATGCAATTTGGCCTACAAACTATGAACTTCCAACTTAAAAATATAAACCTCTAAAAATAAATTAGGGTAAGATTCAAAACCATACTCTATTTATAAAAATTATGAAAAACATCTATAAATAGTCATACTTTGCACAAATCTACATATTATTTCTAAAATACACCAAACCTACTATATTTATTTGTCCAACTTTACAAAAAAAAAAATCATAACACTCTTTATTAGTGTATCAAATTACACAAAATCACACCCACTTTATCCATAATTTATTTAAAAAAAAAACAATACTGATACCCTATAATTCATGTAATTTTGTATAATTTTAAAAATTGGGGTGGTATTTGACAAAGCTATGCAAATAAATAGTGGTTTTGGTGTATTTAAAAAATAAAGGATGGATCTGTGCAAAATATGACTATTATGGATATTCTTTATGATTATGATAAATAAAGTTATGTTTTAAATATTACTTACTCTAGTTTAAGTTCAAAAGTGTGTACTCTGTATTATTTTAAGTCAGAAGTTCATGGTTTGTATTATTATTTTTTATTATTTTAAAGTTCATATTATTTTTGCTTAATAGATTGATAGTTTGTTTTGATACCTTTTTTTTTGTTCAAATATGATAATTGGTTTTATTATTTTAAGTCGTTTTATCTAATTTAAAACAAGAGACTTCCATCTTGCCTATCTTCACACGAGTCCTCAAAACAAAACTGTAAAACACAACAGCCATTATTTACCTTCCATCAAATGACATAGCAGTTTGTCTAATCGGAGATTTTGAATGCTGATGGGATAGTCTGCAACCCAGGATAAGAGATGTCAGGACAATGTACAAGGAGACATCAAAGCATACAAGTAATAGACACCAACTTGGCAATAAGAACAGGAGGACAGGATTGCAGCTCCCAAACATATATCTTCCCCTCCCGATTTCCTGTTGAAAAAATTAGGAAAGACAATTAAAAAGAATAATTAAAAAAAAACAACGCAAAGGGTCAGATGTGGAAGATGGAAGTAAGCTACTATTTAATGTAGACTATCAACACAAAGTAAACACAAGGTACAGCAGGAAAATCCATTTGCATTTACTTTACACTAAGGAAAATATAGGAACTGTATTTTTGCATACCTACAGCTACAGAGGTGAAATGAAAATCACACGAAAATTTGATGAACCAGATATCACATTCAGGAACAGGGTACTTCATGAGAATATCGGCTGAACCCTGAAAAAGACATGCAAAGAGTTGTTAAAGCTTATTTGGATGCATGAAGAGGACATGACGGTGCAAGATACTTGCACTGAGTGCATCCATATAACATTTCAGCTACCTCCTTTTTATAATGGAAAGTAAAAAACTAATTCTTAATCCTAATGAAATTCAGGAAAAAGAACGAGAAAGGGGAAGAAAGGGGACAGTGCCTAAAAACTAAGAAAAGGGAATGGGAAACTAACTAGATTATGCAGAAAAATAAGATAATAAATTAATAGGTTAGGTTTGTGTCAATGCATAATCCCAGTAAAATCGCCTTGACCTCAAGACAGAAGGAATTGTAGGTTCATCCTCTATGTGATAGCACCCAAATATTACTCTCGGTCATGTCCTTCAAAGTGGTGGTGGGTTGAGCCACTGACAACCTGAACGAGGACACACTTGTTGTCATATAAAGGGTGGACTGCAGCATCATTGTCCTCTCCGGTCCCTTCTCCAGTTCCTTCCTCCCTGGAAAAGTTGGATGGATGCACTCAATGCAGCAACTTTCATTTCCTTATCTACAGCACCTTCTTCAACTTCTTTTACAGCTTCCTCAATTTTATCTTTTGCTGCCTCAATTGCTTCTTCTGCTATTACTGCAGCAGCTTCATGAGGCCTCTCCTCTGCTGCAGCCTCAATTTCCTCTTCTGCAACCGCCATCAGAGGCTCCACTTCCTGTGAACCATTTCAGGGTGGTTTTGATGGGCTGTTTAAAGCCATAGCGCACTTGCAGCCTTGAAATTTCAGCACTCAGAAGCAGACTCTTCTTCAATTGAGAGATAAATGGAGCTAGCTTTAGGGACCTAACATCGGAATAGATGTAGTGTGGTGGGTATGGTGGGAAGTTGTGGTAGTCGTGGAACAGAGGATAACGGGTTGACTTCACACCATCACCACATCAGATCATTGAGGCTCTAATACTAAATCATAGAATTCACTACAATCAAGGACCTTGCTCTTAGGAAAACCATTGAATGCAAGTATCTTGCACCAAGAAACCCGTGGAGAATCTCAAAATTTGTAATAAATTCAATATTGAAGTCCGAATACAATATCTCCGATACACCCTTTTTATAATGGAAAACAGATACCTAATTTCTAATCCTAATAAATGAAATTTGGGCAAATGGAAGAGAACTTGGAGAAAGTGGAGGAAATGGGAAAGCGTTTAAAAACTAGGAAAAGTGAATGGGAAGCTAATTAGATTATGCAGAAAAATAAGATAATGACTAAAGCTTAAAAAATTAATAGGTTAGGTTTGTATCAAAGAGTTACACGAAAAATGGAAAAAATAAACTCTTTGTAGATGATATAATGTAAACTAACCTCGCCTGGAGATTGATCCTTCATTTGTGGATCCCAAAGTAGAATTTCATTGTCAACACTCTGGAATTCATATCAACGATATAGATGAGCAAAATGCGGTATTGAGTCCTGGATTACATAATTGATTTAATTAAAATGGTTTTGAATAATTTTAGGGAAAATTACATCTAATCACTATATAGCCCTGTTATTCATTTGAAAATATAGAAAATCAGATAAAACCAATTATCTATTTTTTTGGTTCAAATCTGATAATTTGGATGAATTAGCTCATAGGCCTATTGTGGTAAAAACAGACAAAATTTCAAAATAATCTATAACTTACCTTTGACAAGACAAAGTCACCTAGCCACCTAGTACAATCAACATAATTTGTATGTATGGATGCCACGAATATCTGAAATATTGAAATCAATTTAGATACAAGGAAAAATAATCACATCAAAAAGCATAGCCTGAAAGAAAGAGAATATGCACTCACTGGGAACTGCACATATTTGGTGGGGAACTTTGATGGAAGGTCTGTCCAAGTCGATGATTTCTCAACATATGTCCAAAACTCTGCAACACACTTTCCATTTTTATGAATAGAACCATGAACGAAGAAACCCCGTGATACACAGGATACAGGTACGGCAGTTTGATGTTAAACAATTCAAAAACAGCCTTGTGCCCTCACATTTGATTTATGTTAGGGAATGTAGGATGTTAAGAATATATGTCCCTTTATGAAGAGCAGGGATAAATAGAAAAGTTATTGGGGTGTCAAGGGAACAAATTCCTTCACAGAGCTACTTTTTGAATTCCATGTTGAAGTGAATAAAAGTGATTAAAAATAACTCACCACAAAGTTCTTCCTTAATAGATACATTATCCCCCTCCTCCCTCCAATTTCCTCATTTTCTAAAAGCATTCTAATCCAGAATAAAGTTAATCCAGTCATAGGCTCTATATTTTCATACAAAATTTCAAAGATGTGTTCAAAATGAACTACGACGTACCTAACAAGGGCTGGTGAAACAATATTTCAAAGAGCTCAGACATCCCACTAATTATAAAAATTGTGTTTATATCTCTCTAGTGGATATTGTCGATAGTTTATCAATACTAGCCTACATTCTGTGAGTAAACAAAGGGATAATATTTCTGGAGGTTTATTATCTTGGAAAAGTCTTCAATAAATACAGGATGAAGACTCAAGTCCAAAAGACATGATCAGAAAAAGGCAATCAGAAAAGGGGACCTAGAAATTACAGAATAAATACCCCTAATCACTATAACACATTTACTGTTAAAGTGATCCGAATGTCAAACTAAATCCAATAAAGTACTGTGCTCCAATAATAAGAGCAAGATGGAAGTCTATGTAAGAAAACAATTTTTCAAAATAACTTAAAAAGAGCAAACTCATCTAAAAGAAAGAAAAAAGTAGTTACCCTTCATTGACCAAATTTTGACAGTGTTGTCCATCCCACAACTTGCAATACGGTATATGTCAGAAGGATGGAAGTCCTGTGACATACCATCAAAGTTTCACAGTGAACACTGGATACACTCCTTACTTTCATAGGATTATAATAGATTAAGTTACTGAAACAAACACTATAAATCATATTACTATATAGCATTAATGTGGGAACTGGAAGTGATTAGGATTTAAAAAAATGGATGTTGGCATATCAGCTATTACCACACTCAAGACTTCATTCCTATGTCCACCAGCTCCAGCAAAGATCAAAATGCAAATTCCCGTATGAACATTCCACAGACGAACTGACTCATCCTGTTCCATTATCACTCATAAGAAATGTAGCTTAGACCACAATTCAAATTGAGACCAAAATGCCTACCTTGCTTGCAGATACCACTAGTGATGGCTTCAGAGTTTGAGTCCTAATTTCATTAATTGAGTCCCCATGTCCCACAAAACTCTGCATATGAGCAGGTAAAGTGTGAAGTCCAAAAATTCAAACATGTATTTGGCGCTTTGTCCAAAACAGACGAATAGAAAATCTACTTTGAAGATCAGTTCAATAAAAAACTACAAAAAAATCATATCAAGTTACCATGATATGAATGTATGTGTGCGTATGTAAGGGAAAGAAGAAAAGAGACTGGATTAAACAGCATGTTACTCCACAACTTTACAAGGATATCGCCATTCATTAATATGGGTTTCTCAAGTTAATATGCAAATATAAGTAGTAAACAGAACATTGCTTTAAGCAAACATGAAGGTTCCAAAATCACGATTACAAATGTAACCAAAATAAACATCATATATTTCTTGTATACTGAAGATTGAAGAGGCAGGGAAGATGGGAAATTTATATCAAGAGATACCTTATGTATCTTTTCACTTCCAGCATTAATAATGCGTATAATACCATTGATGCCTCCAGCTACTACGAAAGGAGTTCGGTCGATGTCACAAGCCCAGCTAACAGTGTAGAAAGACTCGTCTTTCTGATGAAAGAGAAAAGAACAATCAAAGGCTAATTGAGTTAGAAATTAAAAGTACAAGTGTTTCGAGTAAAGAGGTATCTCTCTTACATCTTCATCAACATAAGATTGAAGAACAGCTATAGTACCGCCATCCATACATCGGTAAACAGTGACCTGCAATTGAAAAGAAGCCACATATTCTCATGGAAACACGACCCAGAGATGGGAAGTAATGCTTATATTATTGAACTAGAAATCCTCAATTAAGGCATTACTTGACCAGTTATATACAATATAGCATACTTGGGAAAGAACAACCGCAAACCCTATTAGTTTAAATTGACAGTACATCAATGCAATCACCCCCAAACTAAAGGATCCTTTCTTTCTAATGCACATCATGAGATTGTTTCGACTAATCAGTTGATGGTTGGGCTGGAATACATACAGCCACTGCTACAAAACAAGCCATACAAGGAGCGAAGAGCTGGAGAGTGAAGATGGAATCGACAAAGGGACCTCAAAAAATGAAAATCAATAATGGAGTAATTCAATCTGTAGCCAATAGTCACAACTATCGAAACCCAGTCTTTCTCGCTCAAACACCAACCTCAGAAAAGCAAAAGTTGGAAATTTCAAGCCCAGAAAAAAGATTCAAACTTTGAAAGAAAAAGGGGAAGTTAAATACCCGATTGCCGCCGACGGTGGCGAAGACATCGTAGAAGCGAGAGTCGATGAAGTTGAAGAGGACGGCGTAGAGAGGGCGCTTGCCCTCTTGAAGACGGTTGGTGACCTTGTAATCTCTCTTCTTAGAAGGGTTGAGGGAGCCAACCACCGCTTCACACCCTATGGGATTCCTCGCCATCTTCGCACACACCACTATCAACTGTGAGATGGGCACCCGCGGGAACTTTGGTCAGACCACACACCAACTCAACTCTGATACAAGTTGAGCGGAAATGGGTCGGCTGGTGGTGGTTGATGGATGAACCCATTCTAATTGATCGATGTTTTTATCAATCACCCGATGGTGGAGGAATGAAGGTATTTTTCCACTTGGTTCCATTACTTGTCTAGTAGTATTTCTGTTTGAGTTGGCAAAATCCGATCCGAAATCGATGGTATCGAATACTCGAAAACTTAGTGAAGTACGTCACCGGAAAATCGACCCAGTCCGACCCATTTTTATACCCGACTTTTGAATAACCGATAATCGAAACTGGCCCAAATTCAAATAAACCGAACTCAATTCAATCGAAACTCATTAAGACCCGAACTCATTATAACCGATGCCCGAAATATCCCGAGTTTTATTATACATTATAGTAAAGTTTTAAAAATAAATGTTGAAATAATAAAAATCTAAGACAACGAAACCCGAAATAACTGAAAAATGAGACAACCGAAACTTGAACCAAACCCAACTAAATGATGAAATTATTAGAGAGTACTCAAAACCCGAAACTCGAATAATCGAACTCGAACTTGAACCGACCCATCCGATTGTCACCTCTAGTTTCACCAATCATCAAATTCAACCCAAGTACGAGGCTGGCATCTTAAGCGTGAGTTGGTTAAAATTTATTAATTTAAATTCGATAATATAGATTTATTAGTTTTAATTTTAATTACATATTATAGATTATAAATTAGGGATTATAAAAACGATTTGAAAAAAAAGAAGAAAAAGAATAAAATAAAGAGATGAATAATAAAAAAATAGAAAATAATTTAAAAAACATAACATTTATATATAATTTTATACTTGAATATATATTTTTTGGATAAGAGAAAAAAATTTCAAATACCGAACAATATACTGTCCGGTAACTTGAGAGACCGACAAATTAACAGATGGACTAATTGTCATGAAATAACACAAACGTTTGCAAAACGCCACACACCACTTCGTTATGTTAGGGTTCCATTAAATAATATTAAAAATGCCAAAAATATCCCTATCTTTTACTATAATAATTGAAACAAAAAATAAAATAAAACTGTAGAACGACAAAATTGCCTGCCCCTCCTCGATGCTTGCTTGTCGTTACAAAGACTACCTTCGGCCACCAGGCCATCTACCATCCGTCATTGTTGGGCGTCTTTGATAACATGTTCAATATTCACTAGATATGTTCTCCTAACATACTGCACTCTCGTCGAGTCGTCTATATCTCTTGATTGCCCCTCTCCCACATCCTTCCACCAATAGAGATTTGCCCTCCCACCACCGTGGCTAGGCTTAACTCGTAATTGGAGATTTGTCATGTCATAACCATCGACGTGAATACTCTCAATGGATTCATAACTTCAAAAATTAAGAAAACACAAAGTTAATACAAACATTATATTACATGATCGATTGAAATTAAAGTTACACTGATATCATACAAGAACACTTCATAGGACCCTGATAAAGAAAATGAAGTTACACTGATATTATAAATGGACACTTCATAAGACTTAGACAAATAATTAAACATTCATAACTTATTAGAGACATAAAAATTTAGAAACTAGTGTCTTTATCAAAGGGAAAATCATCACCAGTCTCGACATTGTTCGCAAACATGTCTTTGAGATCAAGAGTGGGAATGTGTGGACTGTGGATCATTGTTAGTAGCAAAGTTTGCTTTCATATCATTTTCCTTTTCTTTCTAGGAAGCTTGATCCAGGTCACACATGTAAGGGCCTCGGGTTTTCAAATAATAATTTTGAAACAAATAAATTAAAATGGATTTAATTCGAATATTTCGAGAAAAACTCGTCCTCAACTTAATAAATCGACTTCGAACCTCTTGAAGCGGACTCCGACCTCAATTTAAATCTTGGCGAGCGATTCTGACCCTTCACCTCGAGATTAAAACGAACTTCAAATGGCGATATCCTTTTCGGGATTTAAAAAATCTAATTAATCGAGAGAGCGGGAATTAGGAAACTAACTCTCGGGAACTAACTTCGGGATTCAAAATTCGCGTGTTCGTGATCGAAACTCCCGCTCTACCTTATCCTCACCCAATCCGAAAATCAGCCCAAGCTTGGAGCCATGTGACACATTTGAATTCAAACCAAGATTCCTTACCACAATTGGAGGAACACCCACAAACACATTTTCCTCTCCTCCTTCCTTGCACCCCTTTATTTCGGTAATGAGACAAAACACTCTTCAACTCTCTCATGCCCCATCCGATTTGACCCCATTCAAACTCTTTCTTGGCTCCTACAAAATCAGATTGGGACTCAAACAAAACAAAAACACAAACCTTAAAATCACTCTCCAAAATCTTATCCAAAAAGCTCCCAAAAACCCTCCTCTCCTTTACCTCTTGCCTTGAGCCCTAGGAGGCCAAAGGTACCTCCTTTCCTTCATCAAAACACCATCTTAACTCAGCCAAAACATCACCTCCTCTCTCACTTCTTCTTCACTCACCATTGGAGCCATGAAACCGATCGAGCTCCTAAGCTCCCCTTCCTCCTTGAATACCGAGAGCCTCCAAGACACCAAACCAGCCCCATCTTCCTTTCTTCCACCTCGAGCAGCTGCCCAGCAACACCACCAGCACCTCCTCAATGTCCCACGAGTAGCAGCAGCGCCCAGAAGAGTCATAGAAGCCCCGAGAAGCCATTGAAGACCATTCCATGCGTTTTTTGTTTCGTAAGCGGTAAGTGGTCGTTTTCCCCTCCTTTCACCTCCCACTAACATAAAGGTCAAACCTTTAACACCCTCTAACAATCTTAGGCACCATGATTTGAATATCCGGCCAGAGATAAGCCCAAACACGCCATTGGAGCTCATTTCATGGAGGAAGACAAGTGGATGAGCTAGATCTCCATTCCCTCGATCTTTTGCCTTCCTTTTTGTTTTAACATGGGTGTTGATGTTGAAAAGGGGTTGGGTAAGAGTGAGGAAGGCTAACAATAACAAATGCGGCCCCGACGAGCTCAAAACCAGAGTCTAGGAGCAGTTTTGCCGCGGCGAACAGGATTTCGCCGCCGCGAACGTGAACTAGCCACCAGGGAGAGGCTTTTGCCACTGTGACACTTGTGTCTCGCTGCGGCGAAAGGCACGGGCACAACCTTGGCCTTGGAGACTGTAATGGCCCGGGCTTAGGATACCCGAGTTACGTTTCGAGGGATAAAACCCCTCGTCGGATCTTGCTTTCCGAGTACAGATTGAAGTTTGAAAACATAAGGGATTAGTGTTTGAAAACAGGGATTTCATACCCAAAGCATCGTGAGGTCCATTGGAGACCCGGGGTTAGGACCCCTGTATCTGTCCTACAGCCGAAGTCACAGAATTCATTTTCGCATTCAAACCATGTAAGTCTAAAACTAAAATACAACCCTAGTGCCATGACAGTGCCGGGTCAAAATCGAAATCCGAAATACAGTCATCCAAAAGCGATCATAGTGATGTGATCGCGGCTTTTAATACCTATTTTGACCCGGCTCTGCCGTGACACCTTGTATTTACGTGATTTTTGTTTTAATTGGAAATGTTTTCCCAACTTAGCACTTAAGACAGGTAAGGTGTGTTAACACCAGGTCTCCAACGGACCTCACGAGAACTTTCGGTATGAAATCTCACTTTCAAAACCTAACTTTTTAATTTCAAACTTTCAACCCGCACTTGATGCGCAAGATCCAAACAAAGGTATCTGACCTTCGAAACGTAACCGGTGTTAATAAACTCGGGCCGTTACAACACAAATGTTTACAACATACTTTAGCCCAATGGCCAATCATCCCACATCGATAACATTGAGACTAGCTTGGTTTTGTTTGGGGTTCTTGTTAGACCCCTCTGGACCTTTTGTTTCATTCCCTTGGAGGAGGATTCTCCAGGATTGGCATGTTTTTGGGAGAATTTACCTTTCTCATAGCCTTGTTTGCGGTCATTACCACGAACTTTCCATTTCTTGTAACCTCGTGAATTTTTACGGCCATCACCCCTTTTTGTGTTAGCATTCATAACATTCACAACATTCGCTTTAGGGTATGGTGCTACACCTGGAGGCCTCATGTTGTGGTTCCTCATCAGGAGTTTATTATTTTTCTTCGCCACAAACATCACTTTAATCAGGTCAGAGTACTTTTTAAAGCTACACTATCTGTACCGCTGTTGTAACAACACATTAGATGCATGCATTGTTGAGAATGTCTTCTCCATCATTTGCTCCTCGGTAATTTCATGGCCACATAATTTCAATTTCGATGTGTTTCGAAACACAGTGAAGTTATACTCCCTGATATTTTTTAAATTTTGAACCCGTAAAGAGTTCCATTCATATATGACCATTGGGAGCAATATATTCACTTGATCGCAGTATCGTTCGGCTAAATTCTCTCATAATTCCTTTAGATCTTCCACAAATAAATATTCAGATTTTAGGCTTTCATGTATATGATGGCGAAGGAAGACAATGACTTTGACCTTTTCTTGTGGAGTGGTTTTGTTATTTTCTTTGACAATCTCTTCCAGACTATTAGCCTTCAAGTGTGTTAAGACATCAACCTTCCATTCGAGGTATCTGTCTCCTGACAGGTCCAGAACATCGAATTCCATTTTGGTGATATTTATCATAATAGCACTACACATAAAATCATGTTAATTAATATCACATAATTAATTAATGTAAAAAATAGGATATGTGTATTAATACATCATGAATGAACATGTATTATGTGTTATATATGTGTGTGTGTCTGTGTACAAAGCATAAATATACATAACATGTACTTGTAATTTCAAATCAGGCATATTATTAATAGTGTAGTAGATGCAATATAGTGATATGAGTGTGATGTTTCAATAGTGAAAGGATTAGAATAATATGTTGCATATCATGTTGAATGTCAATAGTAACCATGAACAATGAACCTTAATAGTAACTAGCTAACTTACCTTTTTCAGTGGCGTGTGGAATTAGAAAGAAGAGTAAATACTAAGAAGAGTAAATACTACAAATATGCAATCATAAATCCAGCATCAAAACAGTTAAAACAATCTCTTTGCAAAAACACACCAAAACTTCTCCATTTTCAATGAAAAAAATTATCTTCTCAAATGTGGGATATGCCAAGTTCATGAGGTTCTATTGAATGATTGGCTTCCAAATTTTACATCCTTTTCATTTGTCTACCATATCCTCTTGTTATAGGTATAATTTTCTTCTATCTCTTTCACTTTTTCCCTTTATATACTCCCTTATCCCACCACTTTCACCACCACCACTCAAATTCGTCCTCCTCGTCTCCCTCTCCAATTTTCCGACACCGTCCCATTTCCCGAACCGAAGAAATGATCGAGACCGACCGGGTTTTACTAAAGATGTTGGCTAGTGGGGTGGTGATTTCCTTCGTTATGTAGGTGATTAAAAACTATCGGCGCTGCTAAGAGCTCCGGTGTAGTCAGGATCGAAGACGGAGTTCAAAACGGTATTGTATTATGTAATTTCTTAACAAATCTCTTGTAATAAGTTTAGATCTACTAATTTTGTTTTGAAGTGAAGGGTTTAAAACTCGATGATGAAAATTTCCGTATTTTATTTCGAAAAAATCTCCAGTTTTGTATAAAAACTCATGAAATCGTGTTGAACCTTTTTATGTGTTCCATGTTTTATGAGTTTTGAAAATGGACCTGAATAAAAAAATAATGTAAAATGGTGTAGAAGATCCCAATTTGGGCAACTACAAAGCATACTCCTCCAAAAACCGATTTTGGTAAAACACTTTTCATGATTAAAAGAGTTGGGATATGAGGGTCTTACCTACTGATCTGAAAAACTCAGTTGGTTTTTAGATCTCGTGCTGATAATGTGTGATAATTATAGTGGTAAATAAGAGAACCAGATTGTTTGTACTTGAAATCGTACTTTGTTTATCTGATTTCTTACTTAGGTTATAACATTCAGGATTCTCCTTTTATAGTGGAGGTCCACCCACGAAAATATCCCTCATTTTGGGGATATTTTACCATAAGGTAAAATACTCACCACATAATAAAATATTGGCGAAACTAATTAAAATAACCCGACCTTTAAGGGTGTGTTAAAAATATATCCCAACCTTTCAAGTGTAAGATAAATATCTCGACCTTTAAAGGGGTGTTAAAAATATTTCTCAACCTTTCAAATGTAATATAAATATCTCGACCTTTATAAGTGATGTTAAAATAATATCTCAAAAAAATTTATACAAAAAAAAGCTAACAGTACATGCATATATGGAAAAAAAATTTAATAAAAAAATAAAACTTTAAAAAATCTATATAAAAAATTATAGATTTACATATGTTTCATCTTTTATATTTTATACACACTATTTTCTTATAACTCTATATTAAAAACCTTGTTTTATTAAACCAGTTTTCTTTTTTTTTTTATCAAGGGAAAGAAATAAATTAATAAAATATAAATATAGATAAAAAATGATAGATTTACAAGTGTTTAATCTTTTATTTAGATAATTTTTATATTTGAGGGATAACACCCATATTTGTATAATGGGCCATTTAACTAATTTCGCATTTTTAATTAAAATTTAAAATAGAAAGAAGAATAGTTAGAATTTTAGTAAATAAATTATGTAAAAAAAATGGGACAATTGAACAAAGAAGAATAATATGGAAAATTGAAATATTAATAAAGTGTCTTGAAATTTTTTTTAAAAAATAATAAATGAAAAACCTTGTTTTCTTAAACCCTTTTATTAATTTTTTATATGTATTTTTTAAATTTTATTTTTTTATTAATTTATTTTGCCACATACGTATGCCATGTTAGCTTTTTTTTTCCTAGAGAATTTTTTTAGATATTATTATAACATCACTTATAAAGATTGAGATATTTATCTTACATTTGAAAGGTAGGGATATATTTTTAACACATCCTTAAAGGTTGAGATATTTATCTTACATTTGAAAGGTTGAGATATATTTTTAACATACCCTTAAAAGTCGGGTTATTTTAATTAGTTTCGCCTACAACATGTTGGTTTTAATTGTTTCTTTTTTCCGGTGGTTGAATTGTAAATGCAAAGTTGCAACAACAAAATACATCGGCAAGAACATCTTCCTTTCTCCTTGAATTTGGTAAATAAAGAGTGGTCATGAATACTACCCACAAGTCTTTTCGGTTGAACCATTCCGGAATGGTTTACATCTTCCTTTCTCCTATTCACCTATTGTTTACATCTTAGTTTTCTTCCATACCCGATTAAGTACGGTTTAATAGAGCCAATCCGATTATGCGCCATAAAATTGCACCATCCTTTTGCATAGTATGACCTATGAACTTGAAATCATAGAAATTTGCATTTATAGCAGCAAAGACCACAGTTATCTATGGCCATTGCTGAAAGCCTCAACGCCCACTCCCTGCACCGCTCTCCTTTGGACATGCTCGTGTTCTTTTGTCTTTTCGAATCCGAATCCAAGGGCTTGCGCGCAACAAAGGAGGAAGCTCGACTGTATCATCTAATCCAACATAAATCGTCAAAAGATCCAGGTTGAACAGCCCTGGATCACCCTTTTTACAAGTCCCCGAGTCACGTACTATGCGATCCTAGTGAGAGAGAGAGAAAGAGAAGGTGTCTTATCAACAAACACACCATCAGAAAACAAAAACAAAGAATATTAGATTGGTTGTAAGGCCAAGTGATTGATCCAACTCCTCCAAGATCAATCACCTTATGCAAAGTCTAACAAATCGACGTCAAATGGAAATGGTACAGCCTAGCTCCTTGGCAGCTACATCAAGATACTCCACGGTCTTCCCCCTGGAAACTCGGCTGTGAGCTTCCCATGTCAAGCACCTCTCAATATCAGCTTTCCAATCAATGATGCCTAGGCTGCTCAAATACTGGTAAGCCGGCTGATGTTTTCCGTTTTTGCCTTGTTCTGGTTCAGGACAAGATCTCGTTGGTGTGTTTTGGAGAATGTCACGGAGGACTGATGTGCTGAGTGCACGAACGTGGGCGCTTGGGTGAGACACGCACTGGATCGTAGCTGATAGCCGACACTGCAGGGGTAGGTAATGAAACTGGTATATCAGACTTGGCTGTGAATTGATCTACCATGAATAACATCTTAATTCCCAGTTCACGGTGAAAACATCAACAAAAAAACCGAGGCGGAGAGTCCGTCTGCTACCGAAAAAACCGACTGCAGCGCACAGATTTTATATCCAAATTCATGCTTTTCCTACAAAACTATGTTTATTTACCTTCAACAAACTGGAAAGTCCGTCTGCTACTGCTAACCCGGATTCCCCCCACCTTTTAACTGGTTGAACTGCTCGAGCTGTGGCTTCCAGCAACTAAAAAAAAAGTTCTGAATTTTAGTACCGTTAGGCGTTAATGATCAAGGAGGTCTAATCCATGTGAGTTTTGTGGACACAATAGAAACCCCTTTTACGGCTGTAAACACCATAAAGAATAACAAAACTCGAATCTTGATATCATGATAATATGAAACTACATGTTACCTCCAACTGTGGTAAAGTACAAGCTTCCCCATCAACAAGCATGCCATCTGTTGCACGTAGAAGAAGATCTGAGGCACTTGCCAATATAACCAACGATTCTGGAGTGTCGTAGTTTCTCATCAGCTCCACAATCAGTTTTACGATTCTTTGATTGATCCTCCACCTTTTCTGGCCCTGCTCGTCATCTTTGGCAATCCACGGTTGCAGTTCTCTCTCGGCCTGAAAGGGAAGATACCCAGAAAAGTTGGAAGATGAATTCACTGCTTTTAAGTGAAAAGATTATTGTATATGATTATTAAGCCCCAGTTATTTGAATTCTGATAACTTCAAGATTAAGCTCGTGATTTGACATATTTTCCTGTAGACACTTGTCTGCATTTTCAATATCCACAAATTACAAAATCAAGGATGAACTGATCCGTACACAAATGAAATATTGTGGAATTGTGGAGATGTCAAGAGAAAGCCACAAGATCCTTAGAATTATCCGGCTATAACAGTGAGAGGAGTTTGCTTAAGTTAACTGTGGGCGACCATGGAAGTTAGTATAAAAAAGGCATTAGGCATCTCAGTCAATTATCCAGAAATTTATCTTATATTTTGCCTTGGGCTCTAGTTAAAGGGTAGACTGAAAGTGCAAATGGAAAGTATGGATATCACTATGGACATCTTATATGCAATTATTTCTCAATGAAAAGAACTGGGACCTGAAGGACAACAGCTGCTGCAGCTTTTGCAGGTGATGCTGATACAACATTGCATAGGGCATCAACCACCTGTGTGAAGTAAAAAACGAGGGTTAGATAAAGCACCAATTTCTTCCAACAATTATCTGAAAGATTATTCCATTTAAACCAATCTTCAACTTATTCCTTGCATAGCAGTTTAAGTATCAAAATTACCTACACTTGTTCAAATCTTACAACATTGCACTTAATTTTGGAATCTGATTTAATTTCCTCTTATATGAATATATACGTGTGGTTTTGCTTTAGTTCTTTTGTCCACTTCACTATCGTGTATCTTTCTTCTCATTTTGCAATTCAGAACAAATTTGTCCTTGTTGCAGAATTAAACTAGCAAGGAAACAGCACCATCCACTGTATCATTTACAAGAAGATAATAAACTTGATGTACCTGTCTCCATCCTTGTTGAGCGGAAGTGCTTTCTGCAGTGGGTTGAATTTCAGGGGAAGCAATCAGCTTGTGCCATAGCAATGAAACGACAGAGAAGCATAGTTCCTGCTTCTTGACGAGTACCGATTGCAAGAAAATCTGTGCGCTGCAGTTAAATCCTATGTGCCTGTCCATGGTGAGAAAATTGGCCAAATCGGAAGCATCCAACTGAAATCTTGCAATCCTTTTCCCGGAGGTATTTCCTTTGCTCTCATTTGGGCACAGTGTTTTTTCACATTTCAGCAAACTCTTTGCATGAGATGAATTTTCAGAGTCCAAGGATGAGGGTACTTCTGATTCAAAGCAGAGAGTGCCTTCTAACTCTTTTTTTTTCCTACCATCTGAGCTAGTCGGGGACTCCCGCCAAATGGGTGCATGGGATAGATGTGCTTCCAGTGGCTCTGCCTTGTTAACAATCGACGCGACGGCTTTACCATGGATATCAATTAGACTATACAAAGAAGATGCTCTATTATGGATTTCGCTGTCCCACTTGCATCGCATCAAAACTGATAGAGCATGCATACAAGCCTTTGACCTCCTGAATAGCTCGGAAACATGAGCCGCAACCATGGCAGCAGCAACTATCTCATTTGAACTGTATCCCCATGACGTTCCAATAGAAGACGGCTTCAATGAAAATAATGCCTCAAGAATTGCTAATATCCTGCAAGTATGACTAACTGCAGACTGGATCCCATTTTGAAATTCGTGAGAAGATCCATTTAGTTTACTAGGGTTTCCACTTTCCCCTCCTTCTTTGGAGCTTGAAAGTTTATTGCTTCTGGAAATCAGAGGAAACAGCTGGAGTTCACAAGCCAGAGCACAAACAGCAGCGAGTATATAAGAATCTATTGCCGCTACAGGTCCTTGTTTCCTTGTTTTCTTAGAATTAGAGTTTCTTCGTTTGTCTGAGAACATTTGGGAATCTGGGGCAGCCCCATCAATGCAGTTAGTGTCACCCCTTGGTTTCTTGCTGCTGTTAAAGTGAGCTTCATGACTGACACATACAGTTAAAACAACAAAGAGCAGGCGTGATGCAAGCTCTTCGGAAGCACAGGACTCCACAAATAGCGAATGGACCATGGTACGAAGTTCAGCTACGGCAAGGTTTTTTGATGCAGAACCCATGCCAGAGCTGTATCTTGACTTTTGGTTTTCTGAAACAGAAGGCTCACAAGGAAATGTTCTCTGGAGAATCGCTTCAACAGTGGATACAAATATTTTCATAAGGCATGCTTCAGACGGGCTGCCCCGAGGGAGATATTCAAGCACCTTGAGAAGGGGTATGTATAAGTTCCACGACAAGATGGGTGGCTGTAATGGAGTAGCAACTATAATTTCAGGCAAATCAACAGCTGAGGAACTCAGAGGTATGAGGCCGTATGCAGCTTCCCAAATGGTACAGATCCTCCATTCAACTTCTGGGCCATGAGCACAAAGCATTGATGCAATGCCCTGGGCAGTGGCTTCAATAGTTGCTTCAGCAGCAGGTACTTCAAACTAAGGAATAATGATAGAAGGGATGGTTAAAAAAGAATTGCCTAATGCAAACCAAAACGCAACCAAGACAGAGAAATGACTGTATGGATTTCAAAACAAGGAAAAACAAAAAAAGCCTTTCTTTCTCTTAAATAAACAACTTGAATAGGTACTTTTTTTTCACCTTCATCACCAATATGCAATTATTATATATGCCTACAAATATAATTTACCTGTTTTTGGTAAGAAGAAATGTAACCACCTAGCGGTTCATGTAGAACATCGATGCCTTCAACTTGTCTCAAAGGAGGAAAAAGTAACGCGGGCTGGGAAAGAATGCGGAAAAGTAAAGCTGCTGCAGCATCTGCAGCAATACCTTCCCTCATAGACATAGCAACACCAATTGCTCGCAAGAAATGTAGATGCATCCAATTCCTTGGCAGCTGTGTGAATATTAGAAGGATGAGCAACAGCAGTGTCTTGTGCAATGAATTGTACCAACCAAATATTCTCAACAGGAAGCATTCACTTATATGCCCATAAGGTGCATAGAGTAGTAACCAACAGGAAGAGTGCATGTTTCATTGAGGTACACCAATGTGGTAGATGTACTAAAGAGAAGTTAAAACAATTAGCCACAATACCTCAAAGGACTCTGAAACGGCTAGGGTGACTTCTTTTAATAACCCCAAATACAAAGTTGCAAAATTAATCCTACTAGTTGGTACCAGAATAATGATAATGGTATTTTATTTTCGACACCAACTTTTTAGCAGTAAAATTTATCACAAACAACTCTTGCAGTTGCTAATCCCTTAACACAAAATTTCTGTGATTAAAACGTGTTAGATATACAGAAGTTAGTGCTTTGAAAAATTCAGTATCATTCTGCAATTGCTAGCAAGAAAGCAGCAGATCAAAGCCAAAGACAAGAAGACTCTTTAGCAAAGAACCTTATGCTGCCATGCATGAATGCCTACAAGAATTTACTGAAATTTTCTCATTTAATCTCATCCATTTCAGCAATGCTATAGAACAGTAGGGCTTAAAAGAGAGAAATCCATGCATAAACTGATTTAATGGCAATTCACATGGAACCGTACACAACAACAACAACAAACCCAGTGGAATCCTACTCAGGGTCTGGGAGTTGAGTTGTACACACCCTTTCCCTGACTACGTCGAGAGGGAATCAAGGTATCAATTTTTTTAAAAAAAAGATGATCTTACACATATTCTAAAATGAGAACATGGAAAAGTGACTAGCATAAAAGTGTGGCATCATATCAAATACGGAAATCAAGGTATTCTTACTCTCATTCCAGATGCATAGTCTTCAGCAGCTCGAAGCAATTCAACAAGCTGCACAGCAGCATCAAGAGCATCTGGAGCCCAAGATGGCGGTGCCTCAAGGAGCCCAAGAAGTAGCCTTTGGGTGGCACTTGGTGTTGCAATTGCATAGTATCTAACCCAACAATGAAAGAACGATGTGAGAGTGGAGCAACATAAAAATCAACAAATGAACAGAAATGGCTAACAATTTACCGGTGAAACAGTCGTGCATATGGTTCAAGTGCTGGCAAACCAGCAACTAGATGCTCATCCAATGCTGTTGTAGGAGGAGGAAGTAGAAGGGCAGGAACTGCAACTGCAGTTAAGGTAGCAGTCTCATACCGAGCAACTTCTTCATCACAAACACTCAGTATTACACCAGCCCCATTAGCAACAGCCCACCTTGGAGTTGAAGGCATAAGCTGAGGGTGCTTTCCAGACCCACGGGAAGAACCTACAGAGAACAGGTGCTCATTCAGAGGTTACCCACATTGTGTATCATGCTGGTCTAGTAAGTTTAAAAAGATGCTTCATAATAAGCGAACACTATAAAGTCACAAACCAATAAAGCAACAAAAGATAAGGTTGAGCAAACAGCTCAAATCTTAAACATTCAATATGCATGGAAATTTTGCATTGATAGTAAATCACTCATCTATCTGATTCACTAGTGATGGACATATCACAAGCAAGTGGAACGAGTCATGGGTAATGAATGGATATAGTGGGGTAAGTGAAAGCATAAGTCGTCTTGCTCCACCAACCAACCAGTTGTCAGCATAAACATAACTTTTTGGATATAAGAAATCAGACAATTTTGTGGCACATTTGTTTCATGATCCATAAACATTGTCTGTGGTGCGTCCCTTTAGAGATAACCAATAAACATTGTACATGTCTAAATCTTTTTCTCTTGTAAAGCTTTGTACGGCCACATAAAGTCTATGCAGTTCAAAGTCTCTTTACCGGTCATAGCTAACATAAGAGGATGGTTTTGCACATGATTCTATTGTAGAAAAATTTGTAGTGCAATTCAATTTTAAAATATGAAAAATTTACATATTACACTTCTGATTCTTTAAGAAAATCCATTGCATCGAAAAGCTATTAACTTATCAGGATGAATCAAGATAAAAGGTAAAATTGTTAATGTTAAGGTGCAGCCACTGAATCACTACAACATGCCAAACAAATCCCATGAACCTAAAAAGGAAGAGTTTTTTTAAAAAAAAAAAAACTTGAAAAGGTAGAGCATTTAAACTTGAGGAGGGTATTGAACATGATCCTACTGTAGAAAATTTTGTGGTGCAATTCAATTTTAAAATATGCCAAATCTACATATTACACTTCTGATTCTTTAAACAATTTTATTGTATAAAAAAGGAGTTAAGTTATCAGGATGAATCAAGGTAAAATCATTAATGTTAAGCTCTAGCCTCTGAATCATTACAACATGCCAAACAAGTCCCATGAACCTAAAACGGAAGAGTTTTTTTTTTTTAACTTGAAAAGATAGAGCATTTAAACATGAAAGGGTAGATCTTTTCTACACCTGAAAAAGGAAACCTAAAGAGGATGAGCTTTTGTAGACATGGAGTAATGATCCATCCTCTTATAAACACCACCAAACTCATATTTCTAATCAATGTAGGAGAGTCAAGAGTGGGAGACGCAACCAGCCATGCTGTCTCTTGAGGTGTTATAATTTAAGTAGTTTTATGACATAGCAATGCTACAATAGTAACTAGATTTGATTATGGGCTATACAAAAGAAGCAACATCTAAATTACCTTACTTCAATGAAAAAAAAACATAATACCACTTCAAAAGGCCATAAAACACCTATACTATAATGAATAATAAATTTGAGTAATCAACTAGCCCTAGAATAGATCTAAAACATCAGATATACCAAAGAATCCAATGTATGTGACTGATCGGCCACACGCTAGAAATAGATGTGAAACACTGATATTACTTTAAAAGATAAGGGAACAATTTAAATTACCAACAACAGATATACAAAAGAATCAAATGTATGAGACTGATTAACAAAGTGCTAGAAATAGATGTAAAAAAAATGATATTACTTTCAAAGACAAAGGGAACATTTTAGCTTACCAATTATGGGAGGTTTTAGTTCTCCTGCTGCATACCTTCCCATGACACCACCACACCTGCAAGTGCACAATAACACATAAGCTTCTCGTGTTCAGGAATACAAAATCACCAAGCCTCAAATGCTAATAGAAGTTAAAGAACAGGAGGTCAACCTTCACTATCTTATTAAAAACTTTAATAACTAATTAGGGCCAAGGCCTTAAGAGATATGATGCCATATGCCTGTCATTGTTTACCATCAAAAGTAATAGTTCTACATTCAATGAAGGGGAAGTCATGACGGAAGTGTAGATCCCAAAGATCAAGATTTTCGGTCTTTTCTGGATAAAGAGTTACTTGTAAAAGCGTCAGCTCTTTATGAGCTCTGAAATGCCAGATTTATTTATGTAAAGGGTAGGTTTGGCCTATAATATCATTATTAAATTCATCAATATACCAACAGTTGCTAAAGAATGTAGATAAATTTAGTTAGCGAAGGGCCAAGATGTTTCGCATACAAACTCCTCCCTCTTACCTCCCTTGTTGATCCTTTTATCAAACATGTCCTTAACAATGAATTTCCATTCTTTAGAGAGGAAAAATCATTACTAGAAATGGTAGGATTTATACTTGAGAATTCACAATAAGATAAAGTAATGTGACAAGTGACAACATAATGCAATGATGAGGTCTCTTCATGCAATCGTGAATTATGAACCTACCATCGAAAATAATCACTCTTGATACCAAGAGGAGCAGCAAGTAATATATCAGTGATCCATGGAGATAAAGGTCTTGAAGGTCTTCTCTCATTCTGGCCAGAGGTCAAAGGAGATGATTCTCCTCCATGTTTAGAGTTGCTTGTACTAGCAGCATCTCCCGTACTACTTCTATCTTCATTCTTTTGTTGTTCTACCTTGTAGATTGGGCGATTGTAGTGGGTTAAAATTCGTAAAATTTCTCCACATGCCAAAGCCCATTGCTCAGAAAACTCACTCTGCGACAATTAGAAATACCAAATGATTTTACTTATCCATGATATAGAATACATATCTTTACAAGCTGTAGAGACGAGAAAAATCAAAAGCATTAAAAAGTGCAAATTTTCAACATAATATTCAGGATTAACTGATATTTAAATTTCTGCAAACATGGTGATAACCATACCTCATCAGTTGGGCAAAATAAGGAAATAAAAGAAGCAAATGGAGGTCTATCCTTGTCATAAACCAGTGTACCATCGATAATACTAGAAATGATAGGAAGAACAACAGCATGCCCATGCTCAGGATGGTGAAGGACAAAAGTTGCTGTAAATCACGAAAATAAACACAGTTACAGCGTTTCAACAACTGTAGGATGATGATACCTTGTGAATGAATCTTAGTTCAATCAGCACTCTAAAAAATACATAATAAACCAAGTTACCTAGCACATCATCAAAAAGTCGTTTTTCCTCAAAGGGGTAGCGGTTCCTAATTACCTGTACAGAAAGAATAGAAATGAGGAAATTTTACAAGGAAGTTTTCTTATAGTGCTTATAAAGGAGAAGTGTTAGCCCCTTTCTTGAGCAATGTATCAGTTTTTATGTCTCATAGGTGATCAGTAAAATGAATACCTCAGCAATGTCTTCTGCAAACTGTTCGGATATGAACTGCCCAAAGTATTCTACATAAGCTGTGATTTGAACCTGAAATAAAATTAAAGCAACATATACACAAAATGATCCAAGTGCCAGAGCAATTACAACAGAAGAGAAGAAAAGGTCAATTACAATTGCAATAAGTTATCAATATGAGGATTTGTTGAAAGAGGAAAAATGACATACATAAAGCAGCAAAAACTAATGATACCATTAGATGTACTTAAGAGGAAATTCTCCCAATATCAAAAGCATTTTCCATTTGATATGAACAGGGAAGGATGGCCAAGTGCACTCTACCGTGCTTCCTTAGTGTGAGACATAAGAAATAGGGTATGACCAAATGAAAAGGAAAGACTAAATTTTAAAATGAAGTCTGACACAAACAGTGTTCTACAAATCAACCTAGGCACTGGGTGGCTCCCCACCGCATAAAGCTAGGCAGGTCTAGGTGCTAGCACAGTAGCACCCCATCCAGCGCCATCCCCCATCCACAACCCCCCCCCCCCCCCCCCCCTCCCCACCCACCCACCCCATCAGCCACACACACACCCAAAAAAGCCCACCCACCATCTTGTAAATGGGGAAACCAGATATTGTCCCCACAACAACTAAAAGGAATCCATTATCAGTAGATATGTATAAACAGAGTACATGTGTGTTGGGCAAGTGAGATGTTGACTTGGCATTACGAAGAGGGTGTCTACACTTGCCACTGCCACGAAATGGTTGGAGGGAAGCGTGAGGGAATATGTATTAAGCAAATTGTCCCTTTGAGCAAGACACGTGTATACAGGGGCATAATTGCCTCATATCCATATGCCTTGAACCTTTTGTCACACATGTAAGGTGTATGCTAGTTCAGCAATGTGGAAAGGGTGCTCTTGTAGTTCGTCATTTGTACCGACCTTACGGAATATATATGAATAAATACATATTTACACTTGGATAATAAGAAAACCAATAAAATCATTGGCATCAAAGATCCTGCTCCAAATAGACAGCTCGATTGATATTTTTTTAACAGGGACCTGGAATGATCATCAATTACTCCATATCAAACAGACTCATACGATAAGACAGGAAGAATGTTCTTTTACCTTTCTTTGTTGCACATCTTGTGGAGGGGGCCAGAACAGAGATGAGAATTGAAGACCATCAATCCAGCTTTCTGAGGTGCGTGCCATTAACTATCTCCCAAAGTAATGCGCCAACAGAGAAGTGTATCCAATTAGAAAAAATTCAAGCTACCCCTTCTGGCTCTACCAATCAAGGATTAAAATTTTGTAATTCAGCATCCCAAGCTGCAAGGGTGAAGAAATACCTCCTGAATAAATATTAAAGGCGGCATAAGAAAAACAGTGGGGTGGGAAAAGAAAATGCAAGGTTTAGGGGGGAAAATCAGTTACTTCTTCTCCCCTAGTAAGGAGAAAAAATGAAAGCGGCTATAGCAGCCAAATTACGAGATTATGCCTATTTGTGTCGATGTCTCAAGCCCTATGAACAGTATACAGACATGAAAGTTCCCAACCCGGCAATCTGCAAAACCCAAGATGAGTTAAATTTGATTAAAACATTATTGAAGCTCAACTGGGATGCCCAAAAAAAAGAGAGGGATAAAAAACAGCAACAACAATCAGCAAACAAAATGGACAGATAAGTTAAATTGATGGACAAATCAACAATCAATATTACCAATTCAAATCAGATAATCACCGGGCATGATCAACTCATAAACTGACCCATCTTGAGAGGCAAAAAAAAATAAAAATAGGAAAAAAAAACCATTCTATTAAACTTATAATAAAAGCATTTTAAGCTGTCGACACCAAAATTCCAACACGGTAAGAGAAAACAGAAATATCTGATCAATCAAAGCTTAAGATCAAGGACTCAACTTCTTTGTCTTCACTTATTTCCGCCCGTGAAAAGAAATCCAACACCCTGGCCAAGCAGTCACAATACAATCAAAACCCTGAGAAATCAAGGAAAATAGAAATAAGCAGACAAATCAAATAAAACCAAACAAAAACAAAAATAAACGAAAGGGGCATAGCGAAAACAGCAAAAAAAAAAAAAGATCAACCTAAAAAAAACCACTAATAAGTAATAACAAAGAAAGCCCAAAAAAAAAAACTTGATTATCAAAAAAAAAGTAAGAAATAGGAGGAAAAAATCTACCAGGGTTCAGAAATGGAAAGAAGAACAAAATATCTGGGAGGAATAACAGCGGAGCGGAAAAGGAAAGGGTTGAAAAAGCGGGCCTCAGATGAATCTTGAGCTGGAGGAAGAGAAATTTGGTGTTATGAATTGGGGAGGAAGGGTTTTGGAGAGGGGTTGGGTGGAGGAGATTGCAGATTGCAGATTGAAGAGGGAGGGGGGGGGGGAGAAGAAGATCTTTAGCTGGCTTGTGCGCTGCTTGGTATGCGTACGTGGCGATGATATTTTTCTCTCCCCTTAGAGGCTGCACGTCACAGTCATGTCAGATACTCTTCTCAATCCCCCCCACTAACCTTCTTTGTATATGTATTATTATTAATTTAGGACAAATGTACATGTACACATACATTGTCTATGTTTCAATTTCTACACCTTCGGATTCAAAACTTAAATACTACCAAAAACATAGTTTTAGGAGGTAAATCTTATTAAGAAAAATATGTCATTTTAGATATTTTGTCATTTACTTTATAAAATTGTCATTGTAATGATTAGATAAGTGTTACTTGTAGTTTTTAAGAAAGTGAAAAAATAGAGTAATAATTAAGGGTATAAGTGTATTTTTTTTGTTTTATTAAAAAGTGTGCAGATTTCTAAAATGAAAAGTTTAATTAACGGAGGGAGTATTTTAATATGCCGTGAATATTTCACCTTATTATAAAATATTTTTCAAAATCAGGGATATTTTTGTAGTAACGGGGATGGACCTCTGCTATAAAAGGATGATCTTAGATGTTGTAATCTAAGTAAGAAATCAGATAAAGAAAGTACGATTTTAAGTACAAATAATCTAGTTCTCTTGTTTACCACTATAATTATCACATGTTATCATCACGAGATCTAAAAATCAACTGAGTTTTTCAGATCTGAAGGTAAAACTCTCATATTCCCACTCTTTAATTATGAAAAGTGTTTTACCAAAATCGATGTTTGGAGAAGTATGTTTTGTAGTTGCCCAAATTGGGATCTTCTATACAAAAAACTCATAAAATTCTCAGATCTTTCCATTTTACATCATTTTTGTTCAGATCCGTTTCCAAAACTCATAAAAAATGGAACACATAAAAAGGCTCAACAAAGTTTCATTAGTTTTTTTTTATACAAAACTAAAGATTTTCGAAAATAAAATACGGGAAGTTTCATCATCGAGTTTTAAACCCTTCACTTCAAAACAACATGAATAGATCTAAACTTGTTACAAGAGATTTGCTAAGAAATTACATAATATAATATTGTTTTGAATTCCGTCTTCGAGGCTCGCCTCACCAAAACCATCAACGGAGCTCTTATTAGCACCGGCAATTTTTAACCACCCACAAAACGAAGGAAACCACCAAAACCACTATCAACACCACACTAACCAAGATCTTTAGTAAAACCAGGTCGGTCTCGGTCATTTCTTTTGTCAGGTCAAAAAATGGGTGTGGTGGCCGCGTTGGGAAACCGGGAGGATGAGAGAGATGGAAGTGAGTGGAGTAGGTGGTATAAAAGGGATAGAGTGAAAAAATAAAGAGAGTGATAGCTAGCTAGTAATTTGATTAGTGGGTGAAGTGAACATACACTCTTCACTCGTCACTTGCATTAATGCTCAAAAGTTAAACACACATCTCCTACAATTTTTTTTTTTCTGTAGGATCACTTCATAGTTGCTACTATACATGCGATCATTGTTTTTGTTTTCACAAGTCATGATATTAATATACATGTATACATAGTGTATTTGCATGTTATAGTCTTCTCCAATCTATCCTTGGAGTGTATATGACATCGTCACTTTATCTACCTACTCACTTGAAATTACTTTGAAAATCATAATTAATCCCATTTTGAGTTTGCACGACTATATAAATATATGCATGATAATTAATTAGAATTAAATGTAAGTGTGAGCTCATTGTTAATTAGTAATTCAACAACATGATAAATTCTTACTTTAGTATAATATTTAATTGAACTTTTACATATCTCAATTTTGAATTGATTTCGCCAAACAACATTTAGAAATGATTACTCTCTACTATTTCACATCACATATCCCCATACCAACTACTCTTTTTTTTATTATTATTAGATAAGAATTCAAATTCAAACATATCTGTAACTCGAGAGCCGGCTAGGTCGACAAACGGGAGAATCGTCTAAAAAACGAACATATATACAATAAACCAAAACGATGCAATCTCGGGCAACGCACTCTACAAAAAACGAAACCGAGCAGATAAAAACCAAACAGGACGGGGTCGAAGACGACGAACGAAGCCAAGCCCCACCCTGAAGTAGAACCGTAGGCCAGCGATACATCAAGACCCGATCATCCTATGGGTAATGAGGACGAAACTCCAGGGAAGCAGTCAACCCGAGTAGTGGAGACTCCACGATACACACTACCACGACCCCAACCTATCCCGACTCTGACAGCCAGAAACCATATACAAGGAAAAGATCGCCAAGCCATGCCACCGCAGAGCCGCACACCGCATGAGTAAAAAGCACCCAGAAACCTTAACGGGATTTAGTCAGCCCTAACGGGATTTAGTATACGCCCATATGAGCGAAGGTTGATACCCTTGCGAGATTTTAATCTATATATATATATATATATATATATATATATATTTACACATTAACTGTTTTTTTTTTAATTCTCTTTGGGCTTGCTTTGGGGCAAAGGATTTACCTTCGGCTCAAAGCCACAAATTAGGCCCGGCAATAGGGAAAGGATGGCTTCAACGCAGCCAGGGAAGGGGCGATGACGCGTGGGAGGACAGAGGCAGCTAGGAGGGGAAGTTGAGCCCAACCAAAAGCAAATACGAGAGGGATTGGGCGCGATTTTGACAAGGGGAGGCCGGATGAACAGGAACGATGGGGAAGGGGGCAGGACGTCGACCCCAAAAGCTGAGGTTGAGGATCACCGATGGGGTGGCATCGGCGAAGAATCGAGGCTTCCGGCCGAAGAGGATATGCAGGGAGAAGGAGATCAGATGATTTGCACCATCCAAAGCCGAGGACAATACATACCATCAAATAGAAGAGAGTCTAAAACCAGAATGGAGAAAGGTGTCATAGATAGAAGGTCTAACAACGACACCGAAAAGGCGATGGAGATTTGGGGGGAGAACCATGCTAATCCACCCACCGAAGGCCGATTCACAGAGAAACGGAAGCTAATCGACGGAGAAATGGAGGGATTTAAACGAACCTGGTGATTTGGGAGGAGAGATTTGGTTGGCGGTGGTTTCCATAGGCGGTTTGGGGGCGCGTCGAGACGCGTTTTCTTGCCTGTCGGGAGAGGGTTTTGACGAGCTCACTCAATAGAGAGGGAGTTGACAATCTCCAGGGCCCGAACGGCGGCACTGAGGGGGAGCGGAGGCAGGGATCTGCAACCGGCGACCGGAGTTGAAAACTGTAAAGGTCGAATATATTTTTATATTATTTTTATATTATTTTAATTAAATACATTTTCGATTTATAAAAGTGGAATAAAACTCGTCCTCGAGCACAAGTTTCGATTTTAAAATCCTTCCGGCATCGTTTTAGAATTTGGATTCTAACGGGATTTGGTTCCACTTTCGAGCTCCGAGAGGTTGCTAAAAATTATTTAGATTCCGATTATCTTGAAATTTATTTGAAAATTCGAATTAAATTTGATAGAGTCGAGATTAGCGGGTTTCGAATTTGAATGTCGGGTATGTTCTCTTTGCATTTTATGTTTGGGACCACATACATATTCATTTCTTTTCCTTTTTCTTTCTTTCCTCTCTCTCTCTCTCTCTGCTACATCCACGCCACTGTTGAGTGGAGACAAACTCCAGCTGACCCTCTCCCATTTTGGCTAAACCACCTGCCTCGCTACCTCCTTCCCCATCACCCCCTGCCCTCCTCTCTTTGGCAAAAGGCCAATTGAACCTACAGGCATCTCCCACACCAAATTCAGATCCTCTCTATGCTTGCTCAGTGGTCCGTGGAGGCATCAGTGGCATTGACCCTTCTCCCCTTTCTATTGAAATTGAACAGAGCTCACCACACTCACATCATCCTCACTCCATTCTTCACTTCCTCTCCCAACAGCCCCACTTTGTTCTCTGTTTTGGAGCCTCCGCGATTGAGCACCCCACCTCCTGCAACCACCACAGCGCAACACACCGGATCTCTCCATGCTTCTGTCTTCCGAGCCATCTCCGAGCGCTGTCCCCTGCTTCCGTGTGCGAGTCCGAGCAGAGCAGCCCGACTCCATTTCTTCCTCTCTTCATGACGAGCAGCAGCCCCGGAACGCGCAACCCTCCCCTCGACGTCGATGGGCCGCCAAGGAGCCTCCAGCGCCGCCATCCCCCTTATTTCCTCTGTTTCCCGGTTCCGAGTCGGTAAGAATCCGTTTCACTTCCTTCTGTCCCTAAATCAAGTAAAGGTGAACCTTTAACCCCGTTCCCACCTTCCTAGACTATCTCCGGCGAGGAACTAACTCCGGCGAGGCCAATCGAACACCGACAAGCCTTGACGGACCTCCGACGAGACCGTCGCACGCAAACCCCTCGGTGAGCATCCGTATCTTCCCCTTCTTTTTCGCTGATCTGCTTCGTTTTTCCTTCCTTGTGTTGGGTAAATTTCGGGATCCGGGAAGGGAGTGAGAGCGAGAGAGCTCAGGAGACCCCGCTCCCTTTCTTTTCTTGCCGTTCTCGCACAGAAGGAGTGGGGAAGGAGACGACCTTCTTTTCTTCCCTGGGTTGGGCCGGGTCGGAATCTCACTTCCGGGTTATAAAATGTGGTGCTCGGGTTAAGCTTGAAACCGGATCCTTCTTTTTCTATTGTGACCGGGTTTTGGGCTGGGAATGGATCAGAATCCGGGTGAGGGTTTGGGCCTATCTCTTCCTTTCTGTGTGGGTTGTTGGTCTTGAGGGTTTTGTTTCATATATTATTATTATTATTATTATTATGTTATTTGATTTGTATGAAATTGTTGTTTGCCTATTATAGTATTATCATATTATTCTGTTTTCAGATATTAAATATGTTGAAATTATTGTTTATCATAAAATTATTTTAAAATAGAATTAAATGGAATATATGTGTATATAATGCTATTATGAGATTTTAGAAAGGGTAAAGTGATCTATTGAGGACGATTTATAAAACAAATTATTTTATTGAGTTATAAATGAGGATTGATAAAATGGATTGATTTGTTGGTGTCTATTTTAGTTAAATATGGATTGATTATTTATTCAAAAAATTTTGAAATAAAATGCCGGAATTATTTCTATAATATGATCTTGAAAGATTGGTTTTAAGGTTTAAATGTTTAATGTCGGGATTTGGCTAAGTACGAGTTTACAAGAATTGTTGATTTTATGAGTTGACTTAACTTAAGATTTAAGAGTTTGGAAAACTTTGGGAAATGAGTTTTAGAATATTATTTTAATATTCAATATTAAAGAAGGGATTTGAAGGAACTTGAACTATTTGATCTTGAGCTTGAAGTTATGTTAAAACTTAAAAGTGTCATTTCAAATGTCGGGATTTTGTCTTGGCTTGATGATGTTGGTTTTGAGAAGGAAATTGGAAGAATGATTTTGGTTGATGTTGATCATATCGGAAAGGTTTTGGAAAATGGTTTTACTATCGGCTGGTCTTGAGTATGTTGAGAACTTGGGTTTCGTGCGTATGAATGTTGGACCGGTAGCTTATGGAAATGGCTTGATGATAGGTGTGTATTGCTTTGGACTTGTATTTGGGCCCTTGCTTGCGTTATTTTGTTGTTCTGCATCTTCAGGTAAGTATCCTACGGGACTTACTCAGTAACCTGGACCTCCTACATGATGTGTCATATGATGTGTAGTTTGTTGCATATTAAAGCATGCATGTCATGTAGTATCATGCTAGGATTGCATTGAACTGAGCATGTGGTTACTATGTGTGTTTGAATACAGAACGACCGTTATTTGTGATAGTCCTAGAGTCTTTGCTAGGGTCATAAGGTAGCCCAGTCCCATCGGGTTGCCCTAAGTCAATCGAGTCGATATGAGCATGATATGATAGCCCAGCACCATCGGGCAAGCGATGAGATGATATTATATGATGATGTCGTGGTCCGTGCACTACCACGAGGAAATTGCTATGCTATAGCACCGAACTGGCCAGTCTCTGCACTAACGGGAAGGGGTGCAAAGGTAGGAGAGAGATATGCCACTTGGCATTGTCTTGGGCCCTTTACAGTTTTTCCGCATATTATAATTGTTGAAAGCATGCTTATGTGATTTAAATCTTGTACTGCATTAGTCATCCTTTTATTTAGGTATAGGCATGTTATATGGCCTCAGCGCGGTCAGAGGACCCGCAGGCGATTACCGGGCCTGACTTCGTGGATAGTGTTAGGTACCGCTCTTGTTTGCTCCTTGCTTCTGTGACGGGGAATCTCCTGGCGAACTGAAGAATCTGGCTAATATTCTAACTTGGCAAATGGTAATCACCCATTATGTTTTGGTTTTGACCCGGCTCTGCCGTGGCGCTTTGTATCTTAAACTTTGCTTCCGCTTTACTTTCGTTTGAAGTAAATTTCGCGACATAGTCTTAGGACAGGTTAAGGGTACCCAAAGACCCTTCGAGATTTTAGGTTTTGAAATCCCTCTTTCTACTAATTTTAAAATGAGTTTGAAACCTCGACCCGTACCTGGATTGCAAGATCCGAACAAGGGGTTTCATCCCTTGAAACGTAATCCGAAAATCATAATTCTAGGCCGTTACAAAAACCCATATACGAGTGGTTGGGCTCTTTCTGTTAGTTTCACATACCAACTACTCTATTAGCACTATGCAAGTGTGTGTGTGTATATAACACATAATACACATTGATTCATGATGTATTAATACACAGATCTTATTTTATATGTTAATTAACTATGTGATATTAATTAACATGATTTTATGTGTAGTGCTATTTTGACAAATATCATCAAAAGGAAATTCGATGTTCTAGACCTGTCTGAAGACAAATACCTCAAATGTAATGTGGATGCCTTAACACACTTGTAGGCTAATAGTCTGGAAGAGACCGTCAAAAAAATAACACCACCACTCCACAAGAAAAGGCTAAGGTCATTATCTTCCTTCGTCACCATATACATGAAAGCCTAAAATCTGTATATTTATTGGTGGAAAATCCGAAGGAATTATGGGAGAATTCGGCCAAACAATACGACAATCAATTGAATATATTATTCTCAATGGCCATATATATATGAATGAAACTCTTTACTGGTCCAAGATTTCAAAAATATTAAGGAGTATAACTTCATTGTGTTTCGAATCACATCAAAACTGAAATTATGTGGGCATGAAATTACCGAGGAGCAAATGATGGAATAGACATTCTCAACAATGCATGCATCTAATGTGTTGTTAGCGCAGCAGTACAGGTAGTGTGGTTTTAAAAAGTACTCTGACCCGATTAATGTCAAGCTTGTGGCGAAGAAAAATAATGAAGTCTTAATGAGGAACCACAAAATGAGGCATCTAGGTGCAGCACCATAAAATGCTAGCTATGAATGCCAACACAAAAATGGGAGATCGATGGCTGTAAAAGTTCGCGGGGTTACAAGAAATGGAAAGGTCATGGTAATGATCGCAAACAAGGCTACTTCTCCAAAAAAAGCATGGCAATCTTGGAGAATCTCCCTCCAATGGGATGAAGCAAAAGGTCCAGAGGGTCCATGTTAGGAGGGAAACTAGTCGAATAAATATAAATATAAACCAACTCCCTGTCCAAGGAAATAAATTACAAAAAACCCTCCCGATGTAGTAGTAGGGTATTCAGGATCGAATCCACGAGGAGGTATGTCAGCGGATCCTAAGCTTGCTCGAGTATAGTGTATTGACATTTCCTTCATACACAGTCAATTGAGTGAAGTACTCTTTGTTTTTCAGGATGGTATGGGTTGTGGCACTGTCCACTAGACATTTCTCTTTATGATTATGATTAACTCCAGATGGGTTCATAGTCTTCATACCTTCAGAAATTTAGAAAACACAGAGTTAATACCAACATTATATTAATGATTGATTGAAATTAAATTTACACTGATATCATACAAGTACACATCATAGGACTCAAATAAGGAAATTGAAGTTACACTACTATTATACAAGGACACTTCATAAGACTTACACAAATAAACATTCATAACTTATTAGAGACATAGAAACTTAGAAACTAGTGCCTTCATCAAAGGGAAAAGCTTGCCTCTTGCTTCCAAAAGGGACAAAGCTGATAATAAAAAGATGCACTATACTCGAGCAAGTCTCGGAGAAATCTGTTAAGCTTCAAAGAAGTCAAAATGGGTTTCATATTGAAACCATGAATGAAATGAAAATGAGTACTTGTGCTTGACTACACTTGTATCTGGAAAAAAAAAAAGTGGTAGAAAAGCTACTAGCTTATTCCTCTAGACAATATTATACTCATATAAGTCCATTTGAGATATATAGGGTGTCTAGGAGAAGTCTAGATGACCATAAAATGTTTAACCTGTGACATGATCGATTGGGTCATCCATGTACAACAATGATGCACAAAATTATTAAGAATTCACTTGACATGCATTAAAGGACAAGAGGAGCCTTTTGACAAGTGATCTCAATTGTACTGCTTGTTTGTTAGGCAAACTGATCATTAGGCCCTCGAAAAATAAAATAGTAGTCAAAGCTCATGCATTCCTAGAAAGAATTCAAGGAGATATATGTGGGCCAATTGCGCCACTATATGGACCATTTCGCTACTTTATGATGATAATATACACATCAACGAGGATCGTCTAGTCCGCAATTGTAGTCCATACCGTAGTCCAAATTATCTCATTGGCTAAATTAAAATTTTTAATTATTTTCTTAAATAAGTGTTTGTACCTTATAATTTATTTTAATGCTTATCGGCCAATGAAATTAAAGGGACCATAAAAATGGACTACGGCGTTGGACTAGACGATTTTCACCGTATACACATCAACACGCTGGTCATATGTGAGCTCATTGTTGACAAGAAATATTGCATTTGCTAAGCCCGTTACTCAAATCATATGATTAAGAGCACAATTTATGGATTATACAATAAAGAAAATCCGACTAGACAATGCAGGAGAATTCACATCCCAAGCATTTAATGACTATTGTATGTCAATTAGGATTACCATGGAGCACCCAGTAGCACATGTACATACCCAAAATAGTCTCGCAGAATCGTTAATTAAATGATTATAGTTAATTGCTAGACCATTGCTGATAAAATTTAAGTTACCATCATTAATTTGGGGTCAATCTGTCTTACATGTTGTAGCATTGATTCAGTTGAGACCAACTGCATATCATAAATACTCTCCAATGCAACTTGTGTCCGGTAAAGAACCAAAAATATCAAACCTAAAGGTGTTTGGATGTGCAATGTATGTTCTAATTGCCCCACCACAACGAACAAAGATGGGTCCTCGGAGAAGATTGAGAATATATGTTGGCTTTGAATCCCCCTCGATTATTAAATATTGTGAAACAACAACAGTTGACTTGTTTACAACAAGGTTTGTTGATGGTCATTTCAATGAAAATGCATTCCCAACTCTAAAGGGAGAAAATAATAAAATGGACCCATGGACCCTAATAAAGGCCAGGTCACATGGGATGCCATGTCTTTATCATACCTTAATCCTCAGATGAAAGTATGCAAACAAGCGGTACAAAAGATAATTTATTTACAAGGTATAGCTAATTAGTTGCCTGATGCATTTACTGATATAGCAAAAGTGACGAAGTCACATATACCTGTTGTAAATGCCCATGCGAGAATTGAAGTACCTATGGATCTACCGAAGAAATCTATTGCTAATGAATCTACTATACATAGAAAGCGAGGTAGAGCACTTGGTTCCAAAGATTTAAAACCAAGACAAACAAGGAGAAAAAGGTAATAATGCCATATTGGTGATCCCACAACAGTCTAGCCAACTGACAATAATAACAAAGGCAAAGAAATCTATAACGACGATAGCCTAAAATGAAAAGAAAACTCCTTTGAAGAGGAGAATCTCATTACAAAAGATGAAAAAGATAGTCTTCTTGAAGAAGATAGAAAAAATCGACAATTATAAGATTTCCATAAATTATGTATCCACTGGGATGCAATGGAGCAGGAAAGATATCATTGTCGATGCAGGATATCTATCAGATGCATGATATCATTTCCATAAATTATGTATCCACTTGGTTTATTTTATCAAAACTACCCAAATGCCACTCTTGTTAGTTATACAGATGCGGGATATCTATTAGACCCACACATTGCTAAATCGCAAAATAGATATGTCTTCACTTATAGAGATACAGTCATATCATGAAAATCAATAAAGCAAACTCTTACTGCTACATCGTCAAACCATGTTGAATTGATAGCATTGTATGAAGCAGGAAGAGAATGTGTGTGGCTAAGATCGGTGATAAAATATATTTAGAAGGAATCTCGAATCAAGTCCATCAAAGGTAACCCAACTATGATATACGAAGACAACTCTGCATGTGTCACTCAAGTGAAGGAAGGCTACATCAAAGGAGATCATACGAAGCACATATCACCAAAATTCTTCTCTACTCATGAACTTGAGAAGAAAGAGAAAATTGAAGTCCAATAAATCCGATTAGATGAGAACCTCGCCAACTTGTTCACCAAATCATTAGCTCCCAAGAAATTCGAGCAACTTGCGTGCAAGATTGAAATGTGTCGGCTTCGAGAAACTCATTAGATATGTCAAATTCGGGGGGTTGGGGGGGGGGGCGGGGGGATTATACGCGATGCGCTCTTTTTTCCTTCGATCAGGTTTTTATCCCACTGAGTTTTTCCTAACAAGGTTTTTAATGAGGTGGCATCATCATTGTGTATAATAAGATTAAACTTGTGTAAAATCCTTTAGATTCATGATATAAGGTGAATATTCAAGGAAAAGTGTTGTAATATTTTAATGGATGGTGAATATTTTCCCTTATGATAAAATATCCCTAAAATTAGGGATATTTTTGTGGTAATGGGGATGGACCACCACTATAAAGGAGGATACTAGATATTAATTACTTCGTCAATCTGGTAAAAGGAGTATAATCTAAGTAAGAAATCAGATAAACAAAGTACGATTTCAAGTACAAACAATCTGATTATCTTATTTACCACTATAATTATGACACTTATATAGTTTTACAAGAATATTTTTTAAAAAAAAAACAATGTAGAACGAAGTGGGGTTTGAAATTGGATTAGTAACCATTTTTTAAAAAAAATATATACATAATTTTCATTTATTTTCAATTTTAATGTTTAAAATCATATCAACAACAGTATATCAATTTTTGGATGTTATTTAATGTCATACTTTTTTTTTTTGTTTATATAAGGGGTATTGGATTAATTAATTTTAAAATTACTGGTTGAATAAAAATGTCAATCCTTTTTTTTACATGTTATTTCTTTCGTCGTTATAACTCCCTAGGTTAAGTTCAAAACTTGTTTATTACCCGTGCCCTATAGGCAGGCACAGAGCCAGGAATGAAAATCGGGATAGGCTGTAATCGCTTTATATAATTAACTAGTTATACTTTACCCGCCCGTTGTGCGGTTTCTTAAAATAAATGTTGTTTAATTTATATTTTCTTTATGAAATTTGAAGGTTATAATAGTTTGGATAAAATCTTTGGATCTTTTAATACACTATAGTATATAAAAATATTATACAAAATAACGTAAGATAAAATATTATATTGATAATAGGTTTTGTAACAATTTAAAATATGAGATTTCATATTTATTTTAAAATTTAATATAACATTTTAATCAATTCAGATAAACTAACACCAATAACTTCATCACGACACTAAAAAAAGAACTAATTGGAATAGTCTATCTTAAACTCATACTCCCTCCATTCTAAAATGTAAGTCTTTTACTATTTAAACACGTTTTTTTAGGATGATAAAACATATATATAAAATATCAATTTTTTTTATTAATTTTTGTTAATAATCTCATACAATATTTCTTACCAATACCTATGTATTGCCTCTAAGTTCACCTTTGTCACAAATAACGAATAATGGCTAAAATGATAATATAAATATAAACTCCTTTTACTTTATTAATTGGATAAATATTTAGTTAGTTAATTAATGTATTGGATAAAATATTATCGCAACTATTGATATAAAAGAATATGATTTACTAATTATTGGATAATTTTTTTTATTTAAAGTGGAGGCAAGTGCGGATTTATACATTAAAAAGACCGATAAAAAAAGATAAGTTTTTTACCTAACTATACTAATTTATTAATTGACGTGGCTCAAAAAGAAAATACCATGTTAATCTAGAATATGACACGTATGAAAAAATAATACCATTTTAATCCAGAAAATGCCACGTAGGCGAATCGCACCAGAACTCGTTTTAGGCCTCTGTTTTAGTATATTACTAGTCTTAGTACCCGCCCGTTGTGCGGTTTCTTAATAAATAAAATAATGTTTAATTTTTATATTCTTTAATAGTATACTAAATTAGGAGTATATTTAGGTCAAATCAATATACAATATATTATATTGAACAATCAATATATCAATATATATTTATATATAATAGATAAATAAATTATGTTTGATTGAAATTAATACTTCATATTTCCTTAAATAAATAAATCAAAATTACTTGAAAATTTTTTAGGATAAAAAAATCGCACCAGATTCCGTTTCAGGCCTATGCTTTAGTATTTTATATAGATTTTTATTAATAATATTTAGGTGATATATATGCGAATCGCACCAAAGATGTTTTAATCCTTGTTTTACATCTTTCGATAAGTTCCAAATTAAATCCAGTTTTTTTTATGCAAATTAATTCAATTCTATGATATCCTCTCAATCTCCCGTGTATGTTTTCTACCTTATATTCATGTTTATCTCTCTCTTGTATGTTTACCTCAAAATAAACAAATGTGAGGTGATGATTAACAAAATCTTTATAGTTTTTCTCTTTCAACAGAGAACATAAGCCGGTGACTTTCCTCTTCTCACAAGTTCACAACCCCTCGGCGTTAATTCCGATGACTTGTCAAAACTCTATTCGGACTCTAATTTAAAATTCGCCGGCATGAAGCGCAGAAAAAAAAATCGGCATTAATAATATTAGATAGATTTATGTAAAACGATAAGTTTTCTATTTAATTAAGATATAAGGTTGAATTTTTATTAAAAAAAAACTTAATTAAGATATAAAGTTATATTGGATAGATTATTTGATTTAAAAAGATATTTTTTTTTACCTAACTATATTGACTTATTAATTGGTCTGGATCAAAAGATGATACCAATTTAATTCAGAAAATGAAACATAAGCAAAAATAATCTCGTTTTAATCCAGAAAATTCCACGGATGCGAGATCGCACCAGAGCCCGTTTAAGGCCTCTGCTTTAGTATTTTATATAGACTAATTTTACTTTACCCGCCCGTTGTGCGATTTCTCAATAAACAAAATTATATTTAATTTATTTTTTCTTTTTGAAATTTGAAGGTTATATTAGTTTGGTTGAAATTTTTGGATTCTTTAATACACCGTAGTATAAAAAAAACTATACAAAATAACTTAAGATAAAATATTCTATCGACAATAGCTTTTTTAACAATTTAAAATATTTTGCAAAAAAACTTATCTTTTTTGCAAAAAGTTACTTAAGGCATAGGTTTATACACAAAACTAATCTTTTTTTGTTATTACGGTTTTGTAAAAAAAAGCTAGTAAACTAAATCTTTCAAATTAAGATGTGACATTTTCTGGATTAAAATAGTATTATTTTTTCATACGTGTCATATTCTGGATTAAATTGTTGTTATCTTTTTTAGCCACATCAATTAATAAGTCAATATAGTTAAGTAAAAAACTTATCTTTCTAGATCAAATAATCTATCCAATATAACCTTATATTTAGATTAAAGTAGATTCTTATTTTAAATTATATTTATTAAGGTATGTACCGTATCCAATTACTTTTTTTTATAAAAATAGTGAAAATATATTTAACAATTTTTATGTTTAGATTTGGCAAAACTTATCTTCATTTATTTCTTATAAATATGATGAATTTATAAAATAAAAAACCGCACTACAGTAAAAATAATACAAATAAAATAGGAATTTAAAAAGATAAGTTTTTTAACTAATTAAAATATAAGGTTGAATATTTATAATCAAAATTAAACCAAAATATGACACATAAGCCGAAAGGTTATTATATTGTAACTGTTATAAGGGTTACGAATATTTATAACAATGTATCATGATATACCGAAAGGTTCTAAAAGATGAAGATTTTTTACATAATTGATATCATAAATTAAATTAATTATTAAGTTTGGTTAAAATACAAAATAACCGGTTAAGATTTGGATAAAAAAATATTAGAAGTTTGAATTACTCCGTACTTCCGTAGCAATTGATTTGGTACATAGCAATCTGTACCAATTTTATCATATCTCGATGAGTTTATTTATTTAAGTTATTATATTATAAAGATTAATTAATAATATATCCAAACCAATCAGTTTTGATTTATTTAATACATTTTATTTCAGAAAATGACACATAAGCACAAATAATCCCGCTTTAATCCGAAAAATTCCACGTAAGCGAGATCGCACCAAAGGCCTTTTCAGGCCTCTGTTTTAGTATTTATATAGATTTTTTAAGAGTTATTAATATTATATAATCACACATATGATTCCTTATACAATTAGTTTTTTAAGAGTTTTTAATATTACATATATAACACAATTTTTTTTAAGAGATTAATATCACATATAATAACACCTAATTAATATTGTTGGTGTCTTTTAAGATATGGGTTAATATAGAGGGAAAAATAGAGAAAGGAGGAGGCTAAAATTTAATCGAACCCTGGTGGGGTTTCAAATCCAGCTTTTGAACACAAAGAGAAAACCAACCGGGCTAAATTAACAATATGATATATCATTCTTACTATTTAATATATTTTAGATTATTGGGGTGGGCTGTAGCAAAGCCCAGCCCACCCCTGGATCCGTGCCTGCCTGCACGGTATTTTGAAAAAATATTTTCTCATGAAGTATATAATATAGTAAGCAATATTCTATTTTCAACATAAAATTTAAAAAGTACATGCACTTTTGTTCATGAGATGTTATAAAATAAGTTTATAGGTATGTAACACACTTACATAAGTTTTAAAAACTTTAAATAAATCTTAAATAAATATAGTATCAATACCCATTCAACTATTTAATTTCTGGCTAATAAGGTTGCACATCTTTGCCACTCTGCCTAGCGAGTCGATATTCACAACGATTTAGGTCTTTTAGATCTCATCCGAAAGGATGCTGCCGGATAGAGCTCGCTCGCCCGAATTCTTTCCTAATAAAAAAAACTATTTAATTTCTTTCAATATTTATTTATTGATATAGTATGCATTTAAAATATTTTCTTGTAGAGCATATAATATCATTAATGGGTCACCTAAGCGCACCCTTAGACACACCACCTACACCTTGCACGTCCAAGGTGTCTCTAACCCATTTAAATTTGAAATGTATGTGGTTGTAAATTAAAAAAAAATATACATCATGAGTGCGTGTATGCCTTAACAGTGACTTTTAAAATTGAAATTGTGTTTGTAAAATAATTTTAAAAAAAACTACATGCACTCTAGGTGTGTGTAGGACAAAACAATATTTTTTTTAATTTTACACACACCCAAAATGCAAGTAAACTAGGTTAAATACGCACCATGGGCGCGGCCCGACCCATCGTCTTCATTCCTCCTTCTTCCTTTCCTCTTCGTTCCAGTGACGCCCCTTCCCTTCCTCCTTCCTTCCACCTTCTTCCTCCCTTCCCTCTTCTTTGTGATGGACGGTGGGGCGACGGCTGGTTTGACGGCGGGCGAACGAGGAGTGGTCGGCTTGGCCGCTCTTGGTTTGCACCTTAGCTGGCGTTTACTTCGGGTTGTGGTAGCAGGGTGGTGTGCTGGCTGCAGGTGGCGGTTGTGTGGTGGCGGTGGGAAGGAGGTGGTGGGTGGGGTGGTGATGGTGGTGTGGTGGTCGGAAGTGTAGCGAGGGCTGTTGGAGGGGGTGGGGGTTGCGAGGGTTGTCGGAGATCAGGGTGGTGGTGGGTCGTCAATTTTGGTCCTTGGTTGTGGTGGGTCACCATGATGGTTCCGACTCTGACTCGACGTAAATAAGTAAGAATTAAATTGAGATGATACAATTGACATTATTTTTGTTCCTAAATTGAAATTGTGTAGAAGCTAATGGAGAATTAAAAAATTATTTGAAAGAGGAAAGCGAGCAACTCGATTGGAGGGAGAACAATTTTGTAAAAGTCGACACCATTTTATCAATTATTTAAAAAGAGAAAATAATGTCAATAGTTTCCTCCCAATTTCATACTTACTTATTTTTATTTTTTTTAATTGTTAAAATTATATTATAATATTATATAAAAGGAGTGAACCTATATTTGGAAGGAATATATTCGGAGGGTTGATTGGTAAAGAAAGTCATTTAAAAGGTTGTTTTCTAGAAGAAATCTCATCCAAGACTAGACTAGCAAGCAAATGAATTTCAAACCCCACAAGCTATGAAATGTGTGAACAAACTAATGAAACAACAAATCACCATTTCATAAGGTATGCTTGCACCCTAAATCTCATAAAAAAGATTGATCTAGAAATTGAAACAATGCTTCAAGATTTGGACACTAACTCTGATGACATTAACGAAAATATCAACCTTATATTTGAAATCTGAACCAAAGACAAATTAGCAACAACTTGGTAGAGCATTTGAGCTAATAAGGAAGCCAAGCAAGGAAGCCAAATGAAATCAGAGGAGCAATGAAAGAGGATGAATAAGAGGAAGCAAGAAGAAGAAAGCATGGAAGAAGGAAGGAAAGCAAGCCAAAAAGCAAAAGAAGAAAATTTGTAGGCGTCATGGGCACAGAGCCCATGAGCTGTGAGCTGAGGACTTAGCAAGCTGAAGATACGAGTGAAGGTTGTGTCTGCTAGCAGCGGGCACAGGAGATCTAGGCATGTAAGCTTTGGGTCCTCGCAAGCACAAGCAACACGAGGAACCCCCAGGAGCCGCGACCTTCGGGTCCCAGCGGGCACCTAGCAAACCCTGTGACTCAGGAAGGGCTTGTTCCACTGCCAGCGAAAGGCAACAGATCCTAGAGTTTTTGCCGATGCGGATTGCTTACTCCCCAAGCACAAAATCTTATCTTTTGGGATATGCTTTCCTATCATGATCTGACATTATCTAGGGTTTTCTCAACCCATTGAGCAATATATAAGGACCTCTAGCCTAGGGTTTTCAATCACTGCTTCGAAACGAACAAGTCTTTTAGTTTGCATTCATCTTAAACCATGTTTGTCTAACTACTTTCTCTCTCGCGATTCAAGACATGGTTTGGTATATCATGAGGGTTGATTTTCAGATTTAATATATTATTTTATCTCCTTTGTTCTGCATATTATGGTGTTACTTTTGCCTTGATTAGCTATCTAAACAGGAGTAGCTTCGTGCTAGATTTCTACTTTTCCTGCAGAGAAGTCGATACCACTACAGTATTCAACATGTCCTTGTGATGTGTAAGGAGATAACATCTTGATTGAGACTACTTCAGAGATAAGCGATGTTTGGATTGACAACCCAAGGCCCCGAGGCATATTCCTTAGAACCGGAGCAAGACGATCTCGAGGCAGTTGTATTCTTAGATAGCTATGCTACTTGCCCCAATGTTATAGTGTAAGGAACTCGCTGGTGATCGTGTGACTTAAGTTGGCCTAGGGTGTCTACGTAAGCCAAGGGCCAAAATAATCACAAATGGAGGAAGCCCGATGATCGAAAAACCAACCATGTTGCGATGAGCGGATGAAACCATTCACATATCTCATTCTCTTTACAAATTTCATTGTTTTTACCTTACAATTGCTCTATTCTGCTCTATGCTGCTTTTGAATATCTCTTGTTTTTCTGCCTTTACTGTCTGATGTTAGCATTGAAACACATTAATCACGCTCTCTGTGGGATCGACATATGTATTTAACCATTGTTTGGTGAGAATTAATGATCGTTTTACGCTCGTCAACGCTCTTGGGTGGTGGGTCAACTGCGGTTGACCACCCCAAATCCTTGCCTTGTAAAAAAAATCAAAACTTTGTATGTAAAGATTGTAGCATCAATAAGACAAAAAAGGAGCTAAACATCTATACAATATAGTAAAATTTGTGGCATAAATTTGCTTTCCGAATTCCTTTGGTTTCACCATATACTCCATCCGTTTCCTTTTAATTGACTTTTTACTATTTATACACGTTTTTTAAGGTGTAAAAAACTATATGAAATAATAATTTTTTAAAATATTTTTTCGACAATCTCATACTTATTGGTAATAAGTATAATATTATTAAAAAATATTATTAAAATATTAATATTTAATACTACGTGCATAACTTGAAAAACTACGTGCATAACTTGAAATATTAATATAGTTTTTATCGTTCTAAAACTACGTGCATAACTTGAAAAAATCATTTAAAAGGAAACGGAGGGAGTATTATGTTCCAATAAAGATCAAGACATAGTTTCAAATCTATGGATAATAAATTTGAGAAAATGCAAAACAGTAACTTTACATTGAAACATTGGTGGACTACGCATAGTCAATCAATTTATAAAAAAAATCCATAAATCCAACCCCTAAATCTAGGGAGTAATTATGGAAAAATTCTTTAAATCAAATTTGGAAATCCTAAATTCCTACATCCAAAAAAGGAAAATTTCTCGTTTACACTAAGTGTAAATACCAATTTTTACACTTCCACTTAAAAACATCCACGTATACACTTTGAAAAAGTAAAAGGGAAAAGTAATAATTAATTACACCAGAAGGTCTTTCATCTTCTCCTTCCCATATTGTTCATCTCCTCCTCCTCGTACCTTTCACTCTATTTGAGTAAATTGAACCAGAAAAATCAAAGTTCAAATTTAATTTCATGGGCATCAATTTCGTTCGGCCACTTCTTATTTGAATTGAACCAACAGTATAATTTCTTCAACTTCTTCTCAAAACGTGGCGATTGACCGATTGTTGACGGGACTAGGTTTTATGGCAGGGTGCGATAAATGGGATTGGAAGGACAATCTGGGCTCGGAATAACGGATCAGGCTAAGTTGGGAGGCGTACTAAGCTTAGACTGTTGTTGTTGTACCGCACTGCGAGGGGGCTTCAGGATTTTGCGGTGGTTGTTGGGGGTGGCTCAAGCTTTAGGGAGAGGTGGTGGGCATGAGTGATTCCTAGCAGATCTGGTAGGGTGCGATGGGATGGTGCGGCTGGACTCAGGGCGATATGAACGAGAGAAGTGTGTCGATGTTGGGTTAGCCTTCTTGACAGGTTTGGTTCGATGCGGTGGCCAAGCTTGGTAAGGATGGAGTGAGGGGGTGGGTTTGTTCCTGCCGCTTTTTTATTTTTTTAGTAATCACCTCTAGCTTTTCCCCTCTTCAACTTCTTTTCTCTTTTCTAAAAATTTAAATAAACTACTGAAAATATCTTCTACGTGGCTAAATATTATTGGAAGTGTAAAATCAAATCTTTACACCGAGTGTAAACGTATCAAGGTCCCATCCAAAAATCCCAATTGAAATGTTGGTTGACATTTCAATTGTGATCGACGCTTTCTAAATCTTTATTGGTTACAAAAAACTCAATTGGAACAATCGAGAACTCTATACTAGGATCGTCGTCGCTCCACTAGCACAATCGAAAAGTCGCAATCCCCTCTTTCTTTTTTTACTTTCCTCTTTATTTAATAAACTATAAGATCGGATTATAAATAAATAGATAAATTGCTCATCTTAATGGAAATTTCCGAAAGTACCATAACACTGACAATTTAAAATTTGTGGCCGGTGCTAGGTGGGTCATTGATCATTCAAAAGTGAGGTGATAACAAAATAAAAAATTCAATGGTTCTTCAACTGAAGAAGTCATATACCATATGATTGGTTTCCTTGTAAGTGTTTGCATACGGAGTAATAGAATATTTTTGGAGTTACACTAACATCATTGTTTTGACTTCTGATTAAAATATGATTAAGAATTAAATAATTGTTAGTTGTGCTAGATATTTTTGGGAATTGAGATACAATTGCCACATGGTCCATAGAAAAATTGCCATTGCTCTACTTAATACTCCCTCCTGTAGTTAATTAGACCCATTTGATCAATTGATGACTAGTGTCAAATCCTTTACATTTCGGTATTAGGCATCAAAGTATTTAACTAATTATTGATTACAAAGGAATAGAAAATAAAATAAAATTGTATAATAGAGAATTTATAATTACCCTTGCTAGAATTAAGTTATTATTGTGGATTCATCCAAACTCATCTATTCCTAGTTGATCGGATTTAGCAGTTTTACATCTAAGGGCTCGTTTGGTTAAATGTAGGAATTTCAATTCCTGGGAACTTACTTCACAGGAAATAGAATTCCCATGAATTCTACTTCTCAGGAAGTATGAAAATATGTTTGTTTGCAAATAAATTCACATGAACTCAATTACTGCATTTTGTTTGGTTCAACACAGATATTTGACAGCAATTGGTTTTAAATTACTTTTATAACCTTTATATATAAATAAATTCATCTTATTAATAGGGACAAATTAGAAATTTTCTTTACGAAAAGAATAAAATAAATAAAAGATTTAGGGAAGAAAATGGGGAAGTAGATCTTACCCACCCCCCTCATGGTAAGTTGAATTCCTCCATTTTGTAGGAATTCCAATTCCTGAGAATTCTAATTCCTGAGAATTCTAATTCCTGTGTTTTTTAGTTTAAAAAAATTGTACCAAACGCATATATTGAAAACCAATTTCTATGAATTTTTACTCCCCGGGAAGTAAAAGTGTAACCAAACGATGCCTAAATCTAATTCTATATGATCCATTTAAGAGTTGTGACTATAAGTTTTTCAAATGATTTATACTGTTTTTTAAATACAATTTAAGAAAAGCAAAAGAAACAATATTTTTTTAATGATATAGGATTATGAAATTATCGACTAATCCCTTAATAATTCTTCATGATTCAGTCATTAGCTTGCAAAGTGATAACATTTATTTTAGATTAATTTTAGACATTTATTTGCATATCATAATAAATTATTCTCATACATATTTAGTATATTTTATATTTTATTTATTTTATTTTGTATTTTCAAAATATACACTAGTGCTTTTATTTATTTAAGATATTTTTCACTTAACTTTGGATTGTTTGATGCTAAACACTGAAAATCTCACATTGTGGCTGGTTAAAAGAAATTTTCAAGCTGAAATCACTTGATCGTGATGGACTTTTACATGGGCTACCAAAAGGAACCCGTGAATTAATTTGGGTCGGACCGCATACTAGTGATGGATCGTCATTTTTGGAAAGAGAGACAATTTGACAATAGTCTGCAATTTTAGATTAGAATTATGTGATACATATATACTCTATAGTTATACTCGTTGTGCGTTTTGTTATAAACTATTAATTAGTATAAATTCCACGTCATAATTCAATTTTTAAAAAATAAAATCTTAACAATAAAATAAATTAATATTACATAATTAAATAAAATATTAATAAAACATATCACGATTTTACGTGGGATCGACTCTTTTTATTGGTAGAACTAACTGCAATCCTGATCCATTGTATTACCATTCTTTAATGGATTTTATTATAATCATTCACAACGATGATCTAGAATGGTTTTTTGTTAGGAATACATTTTAATTCTTGTTGCAATGTCGCCATCACTTGAAAGACAACAAATTTCATTTATTATAGTATCCAAAACCAAGAACATCTTGGAAATGTCACAACAAACCCCAAGCCTTCCTGTATCATCAGCTTTCTTCATTTACACAAGCACAATCTGCGTAGGAAAGGAGTCCTGAACCCCCTAAACCTCAAATCAGAGATATGATATGATATGAAGGCAAGATTTCCATTTTGGAAAGTCAATACAAAATCAATGCACCTTTATGGACCAATAAACGTTTAGAGGGGGACATGAACCCCCAAATCATATCACTAAAAAAAGATCACAAACTTTTACAGGTAAAGATTTGAAAACCCTCTATTAAGTGTTTCCTGTATAGGTGTGCAAAAACACCGATGCGCAGCGCAAGGATCTGAAATCTTGCTTGCATGATTTTCCAATCACATTATTACTAAAGGTTAAATCTCGAATGTATACAGCATAAACTAAACTTGCCCTTATCTTTCAATCAAAACCCTCAAGTACGGTTTTAACTTGCACGGATTCCTTGCTCACTTCCTGCAACGTTGTTCGAGCCATTCCATAGTAACACTCTTTGGCCTCTCTAGTGGCAGTCCAAGAGCTCTGTCCCATACCAACTGCACCGAGAGTAAAATATCAAGTCAAAATTCCAAACAAAAACACTATATAAATCAAATAGTGAATAGTAAAAAGGACCTGTGAACAAATGCCGATGCTCCTTGATACTCCAAATAGAACAGTGTAATACCTGAACGAAAGTTTGTAACAAACATCAATAACTCGAAAAATGTTTTCTTTTATGTGGCTGGATATATTAAGGCCAATGTCCTACTAAGCAAATACTGCACCATCTTTTGTAAACATGTGATAAAGCTTTTTAGTGACCATCTAATCATTACCAAAATATGCATTTCTTTCAAATACAGAACAGCTCATAAGCCAAGAAGAGATAAATGATCCAGTAACAATACCGTGCTTCAGTCAAACCATAGTGGTTTAGTAGTACTCCACTGTGAGCATCAACATTTGGCCATGGGTTTTTAACCTGGAATTAAACCATAATATAAATAACCATTTTATGATATGAAAATGAAGACACGCACGAATCATGCAAAAAAAACAAAGCACAAGACTGACAAAAAATAGGATATAGAGAACAGAGGATTCCATTTATGCACATCTAACATTTAAATTAAGGTGTCATGTTTTTTTTAAAAATCTAAAACAAGGTCATAACATACTATTTTTTATTTTTTTTTAAAATAAGGAAAAATAAGGAAAAAAAAAAACTGCAGGTCACCTGTTAAAATACTAGTTCAGACTACCACACTAAATCACCATTTAAAGTCACCATGTATTTTAGAAAGTTTGGGTAGGAACCCCATCCTCAGGGACCATGAAAATCTCCATTCATCTTTTCGAATCAAACTTGGAAAGGTGTCATCTTGAAATGGTACCATAATGGTTGTGCCCACACCCAGTGTCATGGCTACCATTTAAAGTCACCCATTTCTCTTTAAAACACAAATTAATAGAAATTTTAGAATTCAATTGAACAAGTGAAAACAACATAAACCCTGTAAATGCACCACATATGTTTCTATTTAGAGGATCAAGAATTGACACACATCTTTCACAATTCATATTGTTTGGCCAATGAGTGACAAGACGGTTCTCTTATCAACATTTCATTTCACATGAAAAAAAAAACATTTTTAAAAAGTTGAACTCTCGTGAAAATTTTGAGATACCTTGCCAAGCTCTGTAAGAATAGATGGCACCACTTCATATAGCTTGGAGACCTACATAAAAAAAATTTAAAATATATATATTAAAAAATTTAAAATATGTATTTAAAAAAAACTTAAGTTAGAAGTTACAAGTACTAGCCAACATGTAAATTCATTCATAAACCCCTCATTTATCAGTAAAGCTCAAAATTCATACCAGTTGAAACAGTGGATCATCTGGCATATGCTTCAATGCAAATTCTCTCTGGCAAGTGTACCTTGGGTCAGTGTTGCGCAGAACTCCATGGCCATATCCAGGAACAACCTGATATATTACAAGAACGAATATACTAATTTAAGAAGACGCACATATCACATTAAGAAAAGATTATCTATATCCAAGAGAAAATATTTGGGATGCACATTTTCAGATAAGATGTATGTGTCAAGTAACATTTTAGAGAATCATGCTGGATTTCTTTGAAAATCTTTAAAATAAGTAGATATAACCCATTTACCTTGCCACTGTTCAAAGTCTTCCAAACATATTCTTTCAACTGGTCAGTGGAAATGTTCTCTCCACACTCATCCACAACAGATTTGATCCACAGCAAAACTTCCTGTAACCAAGATCAGATAACATCAAAGATTTGATCCATATGAACCCTCCTTAATCAAGAATAAAGATCATTTCAAGGAATGAATGGAATTTTAATTTTTCAGAATCTCGTCAATGTGTTCTATTAAATATCAAGGTAAAGAATGGTGGATGTCGTTTAGTATCTGGTTGGTTTAAATGTTTAATACATTGGTTGGCAATGTATTCTTCCTTATCAGCAGTTCAGCACACATTAGTTCTAATCACTTTCTTGTAGGACATCAGCACATGATGCCATATGAACCCTACCAATGCTGTGGCCAGGTATAGATACTTCGGAAAAAAAAAACAAAGGTGAAGCAGAAAATAGACTACCTGATTGGCTAATCCATGAAGTGGACCAGCTAAACCGTTTAAAGCAGCTGCAAACGAAAGGAAGGGGTCTGAAAGAGCACTAGCAACCTGGATTCAGAATCAAAAAGAAACTCAATCATATTCACACTTGCATAATTAAACACTTTGATATTCAAGGACAGAATTTTGCACAAGATTTTGCGGTATTTACCAAGTGGCCAGTGTGTGCACTGACATTTCCACCTTCGTGATCACTGTAAATTTCATAGATAAACTCTTAGCTCTACAATAATTCAAAAAGTGTATTAAACATTCAGAAAACTCCTAATAGGATTTACCTGTGAATTGTGATATATAGCCGCATCAGCTCAAGCATTTGAGGATCACTGAATCCCAACATGTGTGCAAAGTTCCCACCATAATCAAGTGAGTCATCACCTTGTATGACTTGCCCATTTTTGTAAATCCTAAAAATGGATATCACGAGTTAAAGCAGAACTATCTATTAAATAGTAAAAAAATGCATATGTAGCAGCTTAAGATCCAAAGAGTAATTGGTAATAAGAAGGATGCATATAGAACGTGCATTTCTCTTTCCAATAAAAATTGTATATTGCAAATTGAACAGTAAGAATTAATGAAAAGGAAGGTTCATTAACCTTCTATAAACATGAGCAGCTACTGCTGGAACTCGAGCAATTAAATTAAGGCAATCTTCATATGTTGGCTCCCAGAATCTGATAATGATACCAAGTTTAGAGCCCAACTAATAACACAGTACGAGTAAATATTTAGGGTCAACTACAGATCCACAAAACTAACTTTGACTTGTGAATTCCTTTCTCATATGCCTTCTGGAATTCACTCTGCACCTGAAAGATCAAGAAAGTTGGATATAATTGAGCTGATAATGAGGTTTCAGTTGGTGGACAATTCATCAAATTCAATAAGTGGTGCCTAACCCCCTCCCCCTTCCCAGTTATCCATAACTGTCATTTTTTTTTGAAAAGCATGGGGAGAGGAATTAAATTTTCATTGTAGAATGTTACTAGAAAGATACTCGAATGAAAATCTAACTCCAAGCAATTGATCTTATCATGTTTCCAACACTTCAAGATAGAAAGAATTTTTCTTAAAAACAGAAAAAGCACAATCACGGTGAGGAGAAAGTTTACTCTAAATAGCAACAGAAGGCGAAAACAACATATTGAAACTTGAAACTAAATTACAGTTGTTCAAGGCTGCCTGATGGAATAGAAAATTGGGAATTAACCACAGATTTTATCAACTCACAACACACACATGGACACAATCTCAGGGAAACAAAACAGAATCCACTAAGCCTAGCAGATGAATATCACCTCAAACTGACCACCAGAGAGTACACGCTCAAAATTTCCAGGGCGATTGCCTAACAATGATCTGTTCTAGATACCTACTGCAGGGTTAAAAACCTCTTATTTATACTTCTTACTCTAAGCTAAAGTCACCAGCTGTGAGCTAACAAATTCCTATTCACAGTGGGTCACCCTAGCATCTCCCCTTCATCAACTTGCTGTTTTTTTTATGTTATTTTAAGGTAAAAATATATTAGGAAATTGAGATATTTACAAACTAGTTTATAGAGGACCATAGGCTACAAACGAGGATGCCCTCTACTGAAGCCTTAAAAGTGAGTGAGACTCACATCCTAATGCGGCCAGTAAGGGAGGAAGGGTCAAGGCCCATGTGCAGATCAACTTGCTGTTTACATTACAGCACATGACCCACTTTCTTCTAGAATAATCTAGCATAACTCCCTATATTCTAAAAAGGCACGGTACTTTACCTAAGATAGACTTGTATAAAATTTTCAATTCCATGAAAATTTAAGCATTAAACTTGGGTTCTAGACTTCTAGCTTAGAAAGGAATCAATAAAGGAAACAAAAGTGATAAAAGTAAAAATATCAAAAACCCATGGAAAATGGAGAATTTTGAACATAAAAATTATAGAATTTGTAATCATAATTTGACAAATTCCACATATATAAAAACCTGAAGTGCCATGACACCAGTTGAAAACTGAGTCATTGGATGAGCATCAACAGGCAGAGCATCAATGGTCTTGTATACGTAATCTGCATGCAAAACAATATCCACAAACAAACATGGGATCTTAGGGGAAATTTTTGGAATAATATATCCACCAAAATTCACACCATAAAGAAACCTAAAGCTCAATAAAAAAGAAAATACCTGGAATGGAAGCACGTTCACGTAACTCTTTCGAGAGAGCATCAACCTGCTCTTTGCTAGGAATCTGATTATGGTCAAGGGATAAGGCAAAAGAGATGAATAAAATTAGAAACTCAAACACTGTTCCTCATGGTTTATCTTAAAAAACAAAAAATCAAGCATCCTCCAGAATATTCTTCAAGCCCAGTTGGATGAATAAAATTCATGCAAGCCTATGAAACCAAGAATGGTTGCAAGTGATTCAGATCATTGTCCCTGAGGTCAACATACTAATAGAAACCAAGAAGAGCAAGTATCTCACTCCTATGAAAAGCAATAAATGCAAGTATGGAAATTGGTGAAGAATCTCCAAATTTGTATTCTATTCAATTACCAAGCCTTAATATGATACTTAAGCTACCTTCTTTTCATACTGGAAAGCAAATAACTAACTCATAATCCTGACAAATGAAATTTCGAAAAATGGAAGTGAATATGGAGAAAAGTGGGGGAAATGGGATATTGCCTAAAAACTAGGAAAGTTGGAATGTGAAAGTAATGAAACTAAATAGAAATTGTTGAAAAATAAGATAATAAGTTAATGATTAAACTAATAAAATTAATAACTAAGGCTTGTATCAAGCATCCCCCTCAAAAGACACTACATCCTCAAGTTGGAACTTCGGGCACCATATTCCTGTCTACATGACTGCCCCCATATAGTTTAGCTCGTTGTGTCCTGCTCATTTGCAAACCACGACCTGCCCTAGAGCAGCGTATGAACCTCTTTTCAGAAGTTTTGGTTTAAATCTGGAAGGGTGTATATTGGTGGATATGGAGGGGAAGTTGTAGTGGACTAGTGGTGGTGGAACAAAGGACACCAGGATGTCACCATCACCACCTCGGATCACCGAGGCTCTAATACCAATTACCAAACGATAGAAACCACTAAGAGCAAGTATCCCACTCCTAGGAAACCAACTAATGCAAGTATCTTGCACTAGGAAGTTGGTGGAGAATCTCCATACTTCTATTCAATTCAATAATCAAGAATAAATACAATATTTCAGCTACCTCTATTTTATATGGAAAGCAAATAACTAACTCCTAATCCTAATAAATGAAATTCAAGAAAATGGAAATGAACATGGAAAAAGTGGATGAAATGGGATAATGCCTAAAAACTAGGAAAGTTGGAATGTGAAAGTAATGAAACTAAATAGAAATTGCAGAAAAATAAGATAATAACTAAACTAATAAAATTAATAACTAAGGATTGTATCACATACCTTACCAGTCAACAAAAGCCACAATAGACCCTCTGGCAATGGTTCTCCCCCAGGCTTAGCAGTTGGTAATACTTTCTGGCACTCAGGAATAGAGAGGCCCCTAAAGCGGATTCCCTAAGAGAAACAACACCATCAAAAAGCAAAAGCAAAAAAAAAATGTTATTAATGGCTACATCATCTCCATGTTTTTTAAGAAATAGCTTCCAGATAGATATTGCACTTCTAATTTATTATAACTTGATAAATATGATTATAGAACAGATTTACTTACCTCCTCTGGATCAAGTAAGGAGGTTTCCCACAGCATACCTATCATTCCTCTCATCCCACCAAGTACCTGCGAAATATTTTGGTTAGCAACAAAAATAAGATAGTGGTAGCAGAATAACTTCACAAGCAAGCATCCAATACATACTTATAAAGTGTTTTCTGTTTTTCACCCACAATACCATATTCAAAACAAAGGTATAATTTAAAATGAAATTCACGAGCAATCAAGAACTCAAGGATGAAAATGGTTGCAAGAGACTTAGGATGTCTTTACCATGTCAGCAGTAATATTTCCTAGTTGAGTATTTCCATGTTCCTTCTTTAGTTTCTTCAAGCGTTCCTACAGCAGAGAAAAAATGCATTCATCAATAAGAAAGCAAAAGTCTCACTTGCATAATCTGCCGCACCAAAACCAGGATCTTCAATTAGTAGTTAGAACAGAAAAACATATCCCCCCATCAAAGTGAGAAGGAGCTTAAATTCTTTGGTGTTAATGGAAAACACAAAAGAATATCTGTAGTAAACTCTTCTATGTCAATGTCAACCCAAATAAAGAAGTGGAAAACACAAACAAATTATGAAATCATTGGATTTCATTGAAAATCTTGAATCATATTAATGGCTAAATGTGAATGACATTTCTTCATGCAAGGACGCGATTTTTGAGCTTCTTACAGATGTGCTTTACCAATACCTATTATCTTTCAACAAATTCGTATCAAGAAAGACATGATATCAATATTAATATTTATTTTCCATTTGTATAACAAACATAGGCATATCCAGTGTGCAAGAGTACACCATAATTAATAAGTCAACAGAGAAGTCGTGTCAAAAGTAACAGAAGCTTACATTCCTAACAAGCAAATCATATATTCTCCCCTAGCTCTCAATACCCTATAATCTATGATTCATAAAAGAAAAAAATACAACATGAGAATTTGATGAAACGGTCAGAAACAGACCTGCTGCTCTGGAATCATTTCCTTCAACTCAGAATGAAGATCCTGGTTAAACAGCAAAATTCAAACAAATAAGATCAGACTGGAAAACATGAAGTCACAAATCAAACCGCTATAAAGGAACACTCGAAAGATTTCACTTAAATACTTCATTACCGACCAACTATAAGATAATTTCCACACCAAAAAAAGAATGCATCTCAAATTCTAAACAACACTGGGCAAATAAATGGCACCCAACATGACCAAATAGTGTATTTAGCTGAATCATGCTTGAATAAATTGACAAGTGATATTATTTTAGAGACTAGTTCTCAAGAGAACATCTTATAGTAGCTATTGCGCTTTTCAGTTTTTTCCAAGAGTAGTAGCAGTAACACATTCTGAAGTTAAATTTAGAAATTTTAGAAGGCATTTGGCACTCAAATCTACAAGTTCTGACATTGAACCCACTGCCCATAATAACTAGGCACATTTTTTCAGAGAGACCGATTATATAGTCATTGCCACAATGCTACCATTAAAAAAGTTGCAAATATTGCTCATTCAAGCTATTTCTCTTCAGCAAAGCCTATTCATTTCAAGTTGATTACATATCATTTTTGCTTAAACTAACAGAGAAGATAAAAAGAAGGCAAGAGAAGATACAAGGCCAGAAGACTGCATTTGGATCCATCTTGAGGAGATGCTGTTTAAGGATAACTGCTGGCCCTGCAAAAAGATTTGAATCAGATAAAAAGGAATAAAGGATATTAAGTAATCTAGGTACTAGAAGATATATATTCTGAAATTGCACCAAGATTATCACTTCAGCAATGATAGAGAAGTCCATCAAATATCCAGATGTTGCTCAAAGACAATTTCAGTGTGCATGTATGTGTATAATCTGTTGGCTGAGTTAAGCCTCAATTGTGGAGTTCCATTATAAACAGATAGTGTGATAGGAATCAACAAGATTGAAGTTGAATCGAATTATTCCTCTTTAACAGATGAAGCGTAACTCAGCAGCCAATATACTAAACACATATATAACGCAATTTTATCAACAAACGTATTGAAACCAGATGAAAAACATCATACATTCTAATAAAAAAACAACCGAATCAATCACATCCAGATAAAAGAAACATCGAATCGAAATCCAAAGAGAGAGAGAAGTTGATAATTTAGTAGCGGTCAAAGGCGGGGGAAAAAAGAAGAGATCTAGTCAGATCTTTGTAAGAAAACAAAAGGAGAAGTGTACAACTTACGGATCGAGAGCGAAGCTTTGAAAGAGCAGAGATGCCTCTGAAGAACGACATCGCGAAGGGCTAAAACCAATTGAGATCCTACACAGAGATGGAGATGAAAAAACGAAAATGAAGGAAGGAAGGAAGACGAGAAATACAGAAGGATAAATAGAATACGAAACTGAAATCGTCAAAGTCGCAGAAAAATCGAATCAAAGAGAAAGTGGGAATACCAGAAGATTCGGAAGGGTCGCAGCAATGATGGGAGGAGGTAGGTAGTTAGAATTGGGGAAGGACAGGAGAGGACGAACAACGAGGGAGGTCGTCAAGCCAAGCGGACGGCAAAGTAGAGTGGGCCGCCACTAAAATCACCTTTTTTTTTTTATTTAGGGTAAATGGCCTAAACCACCGCTAAAAATAAGTAAAGGGTCGTTTTTTACTTTTTTATAATGTTAAGAGTCCCGGGGCAAAATCAAACTAAGGGCCTATTGAAATAAAAATATTATTTTTTAAAAGAAAAATCTAATAATATTATATACATAACATTAAAATAAGATATTTAGATCAACTACAACGTTAATCATACATTATTTTAGAGTATAACACATTTTAAAAACAAAATAAGCATCTAACAACTCCTATCATGCAGCATTGGATAAGGAGCTAGTTGAAGAGGAGGGATATTGAGGGGTCGACGAACCAAGAGTCCAGGGGGTTTTGGAAGAAGATTTGGAAAGTGGATATTTTTCTGCGGGTGAAGTCGATGGTTTGGAGGGCAGTTCGAGGTGTTCTTCTGTGTAAGAGTCGTTTGTTTGATAGAAGAGTCACACAAGATGATTCATGTGATGTCTGCGGTGGGACAGAAATGGGTTTTCATGCGTTGTTCTCATGTAATGCAGCAAATAGGGTGTGGGAGCTAGTGCCAGAGTTGGGTGCGATCGCTGAGGGCTGTCGAGATGTTGAACACTGTTTAGCGGCGGCTTGGAGAGATCTCTCGAGTTATTCTTTGCAACTCTGGTTGGTGCTTGTGTGGACTATTTGACATCACCGGAATAAGAGGGTGTTTGAGGGTGTGGTCGTGGATAGTGAGAGGGTGCTAGAGGAGGCAATGGGAGTGATCAAGGGGTATAGGAGTAGCAAGAGTGAAGAGGGTGTTGCTAAGGTGAGAAGGGGAGTTGATAAGGGAGTTAGATGGAGGAGACCATCGTCTAGGTGGATAAAGCTGAATTGTGACATAGTGGTGGAGGTCGAGCGAGGATGTGGGTTAGGAGTGATGGCGAGGGGAGAGGATGGGATGTTGTGTCTTGCTGCGACGTGGAGGTACAAAGGCCTGCCGGAGGTGCTGGCCTTAGCTCATGACATGGATCACGTCATTGTGGAGTCGGATTGTGCAAACTTAATCTGTAAGCTAAACAATGGCATAGAGGTAAGGGGGCAGTTGGGGGCGATCGTTGCGGCCATACAATGCATAAGGCAACAATTTCAAGAGTGTTCTTTCGCCTTCATACGTAGAGGAGGGAATCGAAGTGCGCATTGGCTGGGTGAGTGGAAGCCATAGAGACCCATTATTTTAGCTTATGATTTTACTTTACCTGTTGAACTTAGTACTAATATTGACAATGGTTTAGTTCATATCTAATATTTGCAATTTTGTTCTAAAAAAAAGTCATTTGTTTAACAACAAAATCACAAGCTAAAATCAACAAGTCGATTAAGTTCAATAATTTGTAGCACATCAACTTGCTTCAACAAAATTAGTAGTTGCTCCTTTGTCTATCAACAAAATCAACAACTAAAATATGCAACAACTACTTTGTTCAATCGAAAGCTAAATTAACAGAGGTTTGGTTTTTTAATTTTTTACAGAGCCCTCTATCCACAAATATTATGAGTTTTTTTAGCTGGGGTTTGGTTTCTGAATTAGTAGAAGTTTGATTTTAGTTTGGGCTTTTTTAAACTGATGGTTTGTTAACTTATAATTATATATAAACATAAACAAATATACGGGCCCTTAGGAATCGCGAGCCCTAGGCTCGCGCCCCTGTTGTCCATGCTCATGGGTCGGGCCGGATAAGTAGCAATGCGCATAACAGAGTACCCGATACGATATAATTAAATATGTTATATGTGAATAGCCAGGTGAGAAACCTCATAGCCAACTTTTGGCAGTGTTTGTTTAGAGGTGGAGGTCAGGGGTTTGGGGGTTAAAAAAAAGGCTAGAAGATAGGTGTTTGGTGGGAGGTTGAAGAGGAGGGGCGGGAGTTGCAGGTGGAGGTTTTTTTTCCATGAAAATAGAAGCTTGGGGGAGGAAGCTTTGAGAGTTGGAGGTGGAAGTTTTTTTTATGGGTGTAAAAATAAACTCTCATTTGCCCCTAAATTCAACCACCCTACAACCACAATCAACCTCGCCACCTATGGGGGCATTTTTTACTTTTTATCCACAATAACCACTTATAAATCTTATATCCATCAACACCATCTTCTAAAAAGACTCAACCCCTAACCCCCCTTTTTGTCAAGCACAGTCTTTGCCAACTTGTCAACTTGTTTTTATATTTTTTTTACCATACTTATTATATTTATACTAAACTACCTTTAAAAATATTTTTAAAAAAATAATTGTGTCGTATAACCGATAAGGAAAAAAAAGTCGATCCGCATTTGACATGATTGTTATCGTGTTTTACCATTTCTTTTCATATTTGTATCGTGTCATTTTCGTTTCGTGTTTTTTCATATCATTTCGTCGTATTTTTTGTGTCGTATCAACTGTGTCATATTTTACTGCACAACTCTAAAAGTCACATTGTCCGTAATCACTCTTTTGAGGAAAAAAAACTCTAAATGATATCAACTACCACCAAACATCAACAACAATATTCCTAGATAGTCTCGCCTAAGGCAGGGTCTGGGGGCCAAGTTGTACGCACTCTTTCCCCGAATATGTAAATAGAGTGTGTCCGAATGGCCTAATCACTTAGAGGAACACACAACACAATGCAAAGGGGCAAGTATAGCACACGGTAAAGTACATGGGTATTAGTAAAAGTCATAGTGGAAAAGGATACAATATCTGCAAATCCTTTGTGATTCAACATAACCCTCTCTGACATGGGTGATGCTCCTCCACAATATCTTATCCCTAACCAATTAGTTCTCATTAAGGTTCAAAAGGGTAAAATCTTGTCTAATCACATCTCTTCAACTCTTCTTCGGTCTCCATCTGCTCCAACATACTCACATCGATGCATTGGCGCATTCGGGTATCTCCTCTTCACATGTTCAAACCAACGAAGCCTCGACTCACACAGCTTGCCTTGGATACTGCATACCCCTACCTTTTTGTAGATAACCTCATTTCTAATCTTGTCGAGTGTAGCACAACCACTCACCCATTTGATCATCCTCATCTCAGCCACCATTAGCCTCCCTCCCGAGCCTTCATAGTTGCCCAACACTCAACTCTATACAATATTGCAAGTTTGACCACCAACTATCACTCGTGAACCAAAAATAATACAAACTTTTAAAATTATAAATTCATATACAAATTATACGCATATTAATCCAAAATAATACAGATCATCTTTTCATCCAAAATTTTGACATTATTGTCGATTTTTCAACATGAAAATTATTTTGGACTACAAGTGTAATTAAGAATGAAGTTTGGTAGAAAAATGTAAATTTAAAGAATACTAAAAACACAAACTGGTATTGTTCATCTTCTTCCTCATTGAGTAGTACATTGTCATCACCTCTTCGGCCATGGAAAGGTCGACCGCCATCGTCTCCTCTCCAACCATAACTGACCTAATTGCGCATCACTCTCTATCACCTCTAATTCCGATGGGTTGATTTGATTTCACATAGAAAACAATCACATTCGTTATAACAGGTTTAGGGTTTCGTGATTTGCACTTGAAAAATCAGTTGAAGTTATTTCATATTATACGGTGGCACTAGTCGATGTTGCCAAGCAACGAATCATCGCCCTTCTCGATGCTATCCAGACACAGATGATCCATCTTTCTCCTTTGTAGCATATCCACCACAACAAACGGGCGGCTGCTCAACTAGGAAGAAGATGAAGACTGACGTTTTTAGTTTTGTAATTTTTTGACCTAATTTTATTCTTAATTACATTTTTAATCCAAAATAACTTTTTGGTTGTCAAATCATCAATTTTTCTGAAAATTTGGCCGGAAAGACGATTCATGTTATTTTTGGTTAATATGAGTATAGTTTGTATATAAATTTAAAATTTTGAAAGTTAATATTATTTTTGGTTCACGAGTGATAGTTGATATTATTTGAAGTCATTTTTCCCTCTGTTCATTCATAACTGGTGAATCGAGTATTGTAATAGCCATTTATAGAGTATTATAACTTTTTTTTGATGGATTTTTTGCAAGGTAAACCTGTTGTTTAGCTTAATTCGGGTGGTAAACAAAGGTTTTAAGTTTTTCGTCGGGTAACCCTAAAGTTTCAAAACATTTTTCCTTGTGTTTTGGTTGGGAAATATGAGCTTCAGCTTTAATAGGGTTGTATAATGTAATATTGAAAAATTATGTGGACCTTTTTAAGAACAAATCCCTCTGTCTCAAAATAGTTATTGTTTTACTTTTGGCGCATTTTTTAAGAACGATAAAAACTATATAAAGTATAAATAATTTTATTAATTTACAAAAAATAATTTCATACTTAATACAATTATATTATAAAAAAAATTATTTGAAAAATTAATATTTTATAGAGTTTTTAGCTTATTAAAAAACGTGTCAAAAGTCAAACAATAAGTTTTGTGAGACAGAGGGAGTACTACGCAAGTGACATTACCTTCTCCATCAACACTCAGAGGGGAGCTAGGGGCGATTATGAAGGGTGATACTAAGAGGCGAAGAAGAAGAAGATGATATTCCGGTGTCGGTGGGGCAACAACAGTTCCGGACGACAGCGGCAGCTCCGACCTTGGCAAGAGGGCAATGTCAACGGTTGTGTCTATGTGGCTCGCTCCTCAATCAAATTAATTTTACTATTCTTTATGTGGACTTTTTATTGCTCCTACTTATGATATAACAATGTTGATAGTTGATTATTGATCACCCTTCTTTGAAAGAGGGGAGAAAATGTTTTGAACTTATGAAGGAAGGGAGAAAATGTGTATGAACTACATGAAGTACAACTAATGTTGATAGTTGGTTATTGCTCCCTAACATTAATTGTGTGCCCTTATGTAAGTTCAAAATCCAGATAGTATTTTTTCTTGTAAAGAATTACATTGCTAGTGCTAAGTTTGTTTGCTTTTGAGGGGCTAAGTTGCTTTCATTAGAGTTAATTTGCACATCTATATGAAGTACAACTTGATCGAAGAGCATTGTGATTTTGTTTTAGCTACAGGTATGGATTAAAAGAGTGAGTGCAATAAGAGAATGTTGATGAGTGCAGCCTGCACTGGCAATTCGAGTCATCCGATCGGGTTCGGGTCGATCACATTCAGGTCGGATCACTAATGAATCGGGTCAACTCGGTCAAATTTTTTATACACCCAATGTCATATTTCAATATCTAAATTACTACAACAAGTAATTGAAAATTATTTGAAAATCATGGTGGTTTTTGTCTCAATTTATTTCATTAGTTTAACTAATCTTTAATATTTTTATTTGGATTGATAGCCGAACTGGAGCTCTTTTAGTGATGGATATTTGTTTTAAGTTTTAACGGTGGTTGATTATTTGCGTCAATCACTTCATCTTACTACACATAACACCGAATCTCGTTGATATGTATAGCTCATGCGGGATTTGAACCCGCATCTGTGTGTGTGAGCACATCGCTCTACCATTTGAGCTAATGGGCTTAAGATTACATGTATCTTTTACTGTACAAGCCAAAAATCAGTAAAAGGGGTTTCTCAGATATTGACGCTCAAAAAGACGTTGCTAATGAATAGACTTCAAGTGTAAAAAGACGATGTAAACACCATAATGAACAACTTATTTCAGGTAAAGTCATATAGAATGCCAATGTCATTGCGTAACTTTGAAGTCCCAATCACAAAAGATCCAAGTCATCGATGAGCAAGATACACACACATATATCCTACAAACAAACCATGAGGTTCATATTGAGGTACAACAATCATCGGCTTTAGCATATATACAAAAATTATTGGCAGATAATATCTCTTCCATAAAAAAAAATAGCATACCTCCTACTCTCTTAGGCAACACTAACACAATAATCAATAATTCTTGAAGATCCATACTTGCTCTCTAGAACCAAATTCATTTCCTCTAGATCAAGAGGGACTTCAACAATAGGTACGCCAGCATGTGATATTTATTTTTCATTCACTAGCTTTAACATTTGATTAAAACTATTAAGCATCATGTAGAAGAATAACTAACCACATTGTCCATAACTTAGCTTTTAACTTCTTGTATTATCAAATCTCACACGACTCTAAGTGAAGAAAAAAAAGAACTCGTCTTCTTTCTATACTCAAATCTTTTATATATTTTTATTTAATGATTTTTACCCACATGCTTGATTTTCAACAATAGCTTCATTTATAATGTCTTGTTGATGTCTTTGGATTTATTTTGATTTTCTCCACTAACTTCATTTTTTCCAACTAATCAATGGTTTGTAATTATTGTCATTATTTCTACATCACATAATTTGGTTTCATGATTAGATTAGATTTTATTAGTACTATTCGTCCTTGTTATGATAGTGCCCGTTAAACGTAGGGCTCGTTTGATATAACAATGCAAAGTAAACGGAATGCAAACAAATTATATATACGAAAATATATCTAGAAAAGAAGAATGCTATTTTTTGTATAGAAAATAAGATAGGAGTAATGATTAGAGAAATATAGGAAATATGGTTATCCCTTATCCAAGTGAGTGATTGAAATAAGAAAGAACAAAACCAATTTTGTATGAAAAGTTAAAAAAAGAGGATAATGATGAAAGTTTTTTTTTTATCAATATATCTCCAACTATGAATGGACTACATTCATTGGTTTTCCTTTTATCTTTCCAAAATTTAAACCAAAGAAGCTCCAAGAGTGACCATATCCAATTGAGCTAGGTTCACTAGTAAAATGACGAAATTACCACGTTTGGTATCCGCAAGCGAAGACTGCAGATTGTAGCTTGTTAGTGTAAATATTTTTTGATGGTTGTCTCAAGATGAAGGTAGTAAGGTGCCCTTGCATGAGTACGGATAATGTTGATTCAAGCGATGATAGATTGAGAAAAAAAAAACACTAGGCCGTAATTCTGCGTGGTATATAAATTAGCAAGCTGCGGAGAACAAGAAACTCATTTCATCCATGATCAAACTAGAAAAGCAAGAGACAACCTTTGCTCGAACGGGACCGTTCCATAGGCTTGTACCTCTATAAACTCAAGTTCTAGTTAAAAAACTCAAAAAAACGAGAATCGAAGCATCTATTAGCTAAATCCTCTCAGTCACTCAGAGAACAGAGAAAGCGGTCTCACCACCGATTTTTTGGTGGCTTTACTTTGTAGATTCTGACGATCCAATTGGAAGTAGTGAATGCTTCTTCTACGTACTCGAGCTTCACATCCTTGTTTCCAATTTCAACGCCCCTTGCTCGATCATACCTGAAAAGGAGAAAAAAGGAAGAATATGTTCAGTCTTTGTTCAGGTCCGGAAAACTCCATTGTATAACCCGACATCAACTACTTCAAAGCGCAAGTGGAAAATGGCCTAAACAACATCAAACTTCTGAATCAATAATATAAAATCAACATGATTGAATGAAAAAGCAAACACAGTCAATCAACTAAAACCTGGTAGTTTCTGCACCTGTTTGCTATTTTCTCAGGAATTAAATGGATAACTATAGAAGCATGCTCAAGAAACAAGAAAACAAGGAGAATAGAAGCTTATATATGATAAAGATAAGCTACAACCATATCATGTAATTTCCTTAAATGGGTACAAGATGTTTCAAACAAAATCACATAAATTGAGGGGCTGTCTTATTGACAAGTAATTTTATAGTAGTTGTGCATGCAATGTGTACCATAGATAAGCCTAACTTACCCAGGAGGTTTACCATACTCTGTATGCAGCTCCCCAAACCGATAGTAGCAGAGTTTGTACCTGTTATCGCCACAAGCAAGGAAACAAATCAGTACCCACTCCATCAGAAGGGAGGAAAAAAGAGATTATATTGTGCATGGAGTATGGACTACGTTAAAAAAAAGGGGGGGGTGGGGGAACTTGGAATATCAACATCATAAGACAGGATTAATAACTGGAAAATTGGAATCACTTGAACATGTCTAAATTAAATTTTCAACATGTGCAACAAGTAGTATGTATTAAAAAAAATTGCCAAGGTTACATAGCCAAACTTGAGGGTGGAACTGCAGTGTTTTGATTCAAAGAGAGCATAATTTCAAACACGGGAAGATAGCAAAAAATTTAGATTGTAATCGATCATTCTTCCAGCATCACACTCTTCCTCCACCTCTGTTTACTCCTCTTTCCCATCTACCCTACATCAGCATCCTTTCTCAAGGTTGTAACTCATTATGACCCAGAATAACAGAAAACATAATGCCAGTGAAGCAAACAAACACAATAGCATACACAGAACACAAAAGTAACTAATTGCACCTCCTGCTAAGTTCATATCTTTGTAACAATTTTCTTTCAACTGGAATCAACTGTTGAAGGTGATGAACAATAATAACAATAATTTGTTGTGATAAATAGGAATCAACCGTTGAAGGTGATGGACAATAATTCATTCAATATTTTGCACAATAATGAAAATAGAGAACTTGATTTCTCAAGTAAATGCATAAGAAACTTGTTGTGATAACATACAATCACAATATATATTTGCTATATTCCAGAGTTATTAGGCAGAAAAACTTACATGAGACAATTTAACATCTTTGGAGCTGCACCTTTGTCAACACGATACTCCCCATTCACCAGGTAATCAGGTTCCTTGATAACAGGGAAAACTCCACCACCAATCCTCACCATCCATAAAAATCTGGAAATAAGAGGATATGTTTAGCATTAGAAAAGGGTATATTTTTATAGGGTAAATTTCAGAAATTCACACTTAAAATAGGGTACTTTTCACAAAACCACCCGTAAATTTGGTTTCATTTCACGAACCAAATGTAACCCTTTTATGTGTCAAAAATGTCAAATTACCACTTTTTATATCAAATATAATATAATTTGTTCAAATATTATAAAATATAATTGTTCAAATATTCATGACTAGCATGATCATTTAACATTTTCTGCACAATAACAAGAGTAGCGGGTGGTTCTTTGAAAGTGATGGCCTATCAGTCCATCACCAAAGTGTAAGAGAGGAGGTTATAAAGGTGGAGAAGATGAGAATGCTAAGAGGGATGTGGAGGCTCAAGCTCGTTGACAGTGACAAGATGAGAGTCGAGGTGTTGTTGGTTCTGTTGGTTTGGACACAGGGCATGTGCAGAGGAGGCCCCAAAGAACATCAGTGAGGAAGTGTGAAGGGTTGGCCCTGGGTTTTTTCTAGTGGGTAGTAGTGTATGCCCGAAGAAGAATATGAGGAAAGTGCTCAGGCATTCATACAAACCCACATTATTAGTTTTAATATCATTGTTAATTTTTAGTTTTTCGTATTCCAACTTCCTAGTTTTTAGGCAGTTTCCACACTTCTTCCATGTTGTTTCCCATTTCCAGCATTTTAATTATTAAGTCTTGCATTCTCTATTAAAAAGGGGGAGAACATAAAACATGTAATCAGACTAGAATATGAATTGAATTACAGATTGAGGATTCCTCAAAACTGGTTGATTTGTGAGATAAGTCTATCAAATCCTAGGAGCAAGAGCAAGATGCTTGCTTCTAGTGGGGTTTTGGCGAGATTCATGCTTTCAGATTCTATTTTCTTCTTTTCTTCATGGTTTGGGGTTTTCTAACAAGCATCATCTTACTCTTTTAGACCTTGAGTCAGACAAAAAGTTTGATGATGAACACTATGGAAGTGAAGAATTGTAAGATTAAAATAACTTGATGATGTTTTTTAAGTTTGAGACTTTTAAGTTTGAATAATTGGATTTTAAGTTTCAGACTTTGAGTATGTTAAAAAAAAGAACAGGAAGCATTATTATTTATAGTTAATTAATAATTTGAACAAGTTTAAGCATATGATACTAGATACTTCCTCCGATTTGGTGGCCTACTAAATGAGCAACAAGAACATCTATTTTGGATGTATTCATAACCGATCACATTCACTCTACAATCACATTGATACTATATACTTCCTCCGATTCAAAATACATGTCGTTTCAGCACATATTTTACGAAGCTAAAAACTATATAAAATATCAACTTTTTATTAATGTTTTTATAGCTTAATATTTGTTAGTAATAAGTACTCTTAAATTGTAAAAAAAAATTAATAAAAAAGTTAATCATGTATGCATTGTATCATAAAAATGATGCAATCTTAGATGAAATGCATTAGAATATAACCTTAATGCTACTAAAAACACAATCTATTATTAGATGAAAGGTGTCTCATCATACCTCTATGCATTGTATCATAAAAATGAGCTATATCATCATATGATGGCAAGAACAGTGAAATGTAAGAAAAGAAGTGGTCAAATCAATATCACTATGAACTCAGAAGTCAGATCTTTAAATTTGACTTGAAATAACCAACAAAATCAATATAAAAACGCAAATGACTTAAAAAATGGTTGGATTATGCAGTTAAAATTATCAATCAGAAGAGCAAGAGAATAATTTTGCCTAGGTTTTATGAGCAGAAGTAAGATATATTGAGCCCAAAAGAACAAAATCTACACTCAAGTTTTCACATATTAATCTTTTTGTTGCTTAATTTAGTATAATTTTAATATGTATCCTTTGTAGCAACATCTAGTATTCTTATTTCTGCAGGAATGACAATATTGAAGTGATCACTTACTTGTTGATATCATCCGAAGAATATCCAGTGACACCACCAAAAACAACCAACACATAATCCACATCAAGTGACTGCATAATTTCATAAGCTTCATCTTCATAAGATGACATTGCTCGTCCCACTGTAGCAATGTGGGTGTTGTTCCAAGTGTTATTATCCACAATAACAGTCCGGTTTCCCATGGCAGTGATCTGATAACCATAATCCCACCATGACATCACCTTAGCATCAGGAGGGGTATTCTGACGAAGCCAATAGTATGCCTCTCTATAATCATCAAATATAACTCTACCACCATGTGCACCCCTTGCAGCCAACACGATTGATGGGGATGAATATGCCTCTGAAGTCACCCACACACAATGACTGACATATCTACTGAGCAAGTAAAATGCCCCCACAAGCAATGCTATAACAACATGTTGTTGGTAAGGCAATGAATGATCAAGCAAAGCCTGTTCATAAAGGAAGGAAAAAAACAAGACCAATTAAAAGTTGAATATGAGCTTCTTCCTTCATCCATGGATAATGCTGAGGAACGAGCACTGCAACAATATTATCAACAACAAACCCAAGATATCCAGCAAGATGAAATCAGAAAATCAAATCGAAGTGTACTGCAAATGTGCAATAGACTAAGATATAAAGCCACCTCTGGCACAAGAACCTCCACTGTAGTGGAGCTATATAGTCAAAGAGCAACTCAGAGTAGATGGAAAATAATAATATACTATACATAATACTAACAACATTCATAATTCTCCCTTCAACTAGAAGAACACTGGAATAAATTATAATCTAAAACTTTCAACAAGGAAACTTAAAGAAAGGCATCAGCTACATCAAGGAATCAGACCATAACACAGGGAAAATTAAAATTAAGCAACCAACTCATCTATAGAAGATACAAATATATATATAGTCACATTACCTTAGAAGAAGCCTTTGTGCTGGAACTTCCTTTACTAGAGCCAGACTGGGGACCTTTGCTTTTCTGCTTTAGCAATGAAGTCAGGTTCTTAATCGTGGCAGATACAGCAATAGCACTTACAAGGCATACAGCAGGGGCAGCAACAAGGATTAGACGAACCATAACGCCAGCAAAATACATGCTTGTCAAACCATACATTACAATAAAGATTGTTGCATCTGACAATCTCTTAAAGCAGAAATAAAGGCCAGCTGGAAAAAGGAAAAGCAAGATGTGGAAATCAAACATAAATGATGACCATGCAGTAGGCTGGTGCTCAGAGACAGATGCAATAATGGGAATGTGATCCTTCGCATAAGTTGGATCAAGCAAAGAGTAGAACCGTCCTGTCCATGGAGAAATATATCCAGAAGCAGTGCCAAGCCCCAAAGCAATGGCACCCACTCCAACTGCACAGGAAACTGTGATCCTTAAAAAGGCTTGGAACAACTTGATATCACCCAACTGATGCTTCACCCAACTTAAGAAATAGAAAACCTGCAATTTATTGACAAACATTACTAGAAATTCTATTAACTTTGGGCTGCAAGAAAGATTTCTGTCTGCTTCACTTTAGGAGCTTGGGAAAATAATCCTAGAAACAAGGATGCTTAGTCCGACATCGAAAATGCTCATTTTGTTGATATTTGCAATTAACTAAAATGTCAAGACACCAGCAAGGAACCACCATAAAGATTTGCATCAAAGCCCACAAAATACATTGAGAAAAAGGGCAATCTAATCAAAGAAAAAGAGAATAAGAAAAGGAGAAAGAAAGAAAGATAATGGACATCTAGTAGACAAGAAGTAGCAGTCACCTAGACTTCCACGTAACTACAAAACAAGAGTGTTTGCTAGAAATTCAAGATCTTAGTTCACAATTTTGCCAGTCTTTACATCTTGCATATTTTTATGCATATTTCTAAACACCACAGCATGATGCGATATTTGCACCATTTCCCTTCTACCTAAAAGTTGAGAAGAAATGTTTAAATTAGCACAACATGAGGATATTGTTGGGAAAAATAGATGATGGAAATAAAGCAGTGTTTTTGGTTGGCTAGAGAAAAATGATAATCCTTAATATCATGGGATAACTTTCCCTTGATTATTTATTTACTCTTCTCGATTTCAACAACTTATTTTCTTTATTCTAAAACAATAAATTGAGATCCAGGTTAATAAGAGAGCTCTTAGCAGAGAAGTTTACAGCTTTAAGACCTTGGTATTATAATGGTGCCAGAAAATGTTTTCTTTGTCCAGCTGATGGGTACTTTCAATACAGAAAACGTTGATCGATTACTTATTATTAATCAAGCAGGAGTGACTGATAACAGAAGCAAAATTGTAACACTGGACAACCACACCATTTCATCATCAAATGTCAGCAATGTGTACATCAACACCTCAAATCAGAATCTTATTCTTTTTTAAAAGAAAAAAAAAACACACTCCTCAATGTAAAGGTGTGTTGAATATCCAAAATATCAAATCAGAATGTAATTATGGAAAGGAAACGTTAAAGGACCCAATAGAACCATCCATTTCCACTCTCATTCTGGAATAAGAGTGAAGACTAGGGAACCAACATCTAATGATAAAAGCACACAAAAGAAAAGAAGAATTAGAAAGTGAAAAGAGGTTACCTGAATCAAGAAAAACACGCCCATTGCACCCATATGCTCACCGGATTGCACGTGCTGGAAGCCAACAAACCGAATCTGCATAGCGAGCAGCATCCCCAGAATATACATACAATTATAGGCAACATAGAGCCTCATCGAATACCTCCCAGTGATCAGAAGCACGAGAACATACAAGGGCAACAAATTGATGATAAACACATAACCTCCCCAAGCGGAAACCATATAGAAGTAGCCAAAGGCGGAAGCCACACTCCAAGCAAGGGATCCAGTATTGACGGCCTTGACGAAGAGATAAAAGGTGAGCAACAGAGCAAAGATGGCGACGCCCTCATTGTCATAAGATCCAGCAACGGATCTGGAAATGTAGCCGGGGACAATTGCGATCAAAGCAGCGGCCACAAGGCCAGCGCCCCTGTCCCAGATCTCCTTGCCGAAGAAATAAGCAACAATGGTGGTGTTAGAGGCAAAGAAAGGAGCAGTCAAGACACAGACCTCCCTGATGTGAACGGCGAACCGGAGGAACCTCAAGACCCAATAGATAAGAGCGGCGGTAACCATGAGGCCCGGGTAGAGAGTACCGCCGATGATGCGGCCGAGAGGATACCAGCTCTCCGAGTCGAACCAGTTCCAAAACTCGTAGAAGCCGTTCTCAGTCAGGTACAAGGTGGTGCGGTAGTTGAAGTAAGGGTCAAACTCGTGGATCATACTCTCGTAGCGGAGAACACTGAATAGGCGGGTGATGAAGGCCAGGATGTAGACCAGAGAGAGGATGGAGACTCGGATGAGGAGCTCTTGTTGCCGGCTCTTCAGCTTCAGGCTTCTCAGAGACAACGACTTGAAGAGACCCGACGCCATTGCGGGAGGCTTCTGATCCTGCGCTTTCGCCGTCGATGATGCTGCCGCCGCCGCTGCGTCTGGCTTGCTCACCATCGAATCGTTGTTCGATCGACCGATCGATCGGAGATCTGATTCGAGTTTCCAGGGAAGGAAGAGAAGAGATTACGAACGAAGATCTATTGGATTAGATTTGGCCTTCGGGGACTTCCCATTTTTTTGGTTTTGATCGGTACTGTTGCTCTGTTAAACCCTAGGCAGGTCTTCTCTACATTTTCCTATCTATATCTATTTGTATGCCTAAATACCAAAAATAGTATTGTACAAACTACAAACTAGTGCTTTTTTTTTTCCTCTCCTAATATTTTCGATTGAGTTTAATGCACTACACAAAATACTTAATGCATATCAATTTTTTCACTAATATGTTATTTTGCTCATTCTCTTTACTACGCCATTGTTCGAAATCCTCAGTGCACATGATGAAGTCTTTTCTTGAGACATTGAGACAATCAGTACTTCGAATTCGAATTTGACAAATAATAGTAGATTAGCCGTTTCCACACTTTCATTGACATTGTAGTTTTTGGCCTAAGAAAACCGATTCTAGTCCTCTACGACACTTTCTATATTACACAACATGTTCCACCTCTCCAATCAATCTAAATTATTTGAGGGAAATATACCATATATTTAAATGTATAAACTTTATGGAGTTAAAGTATTAAAATCTTGAATAAAATTGATGGAAGATTAACCATGAGCAATATTTGAATGGTTTGTGAAGCAAGAAATTGGTTAGAGGATTGAAAGATTTGTAAGAATTAAGAATCATGCATATAAGAAACCTCCTATATATATAAGAAAAAAAATTATTTTCAATCTTTTTTGAATCCTATTGTATTTCATGATGAACCCTTAATTTCATCATCATATTTTTTTATTCATGTCTAGCCTATGAAACAAACTGAATAATATCAACGTTGGGTGTTAAGAGTTGTTTTAATACCGTGTTTATTTTCATTAGAGTCTACTGACAATTGATTTTGATAACCATAATAGATTCACACCATGCATGTGAAACAAGCTACAGAAAATGAATGATTTATATTTTTACTCGTTTTAAGGTCGTGTATAATTTAATCGGAGCCCAATTATTCCACTTTGACTTATAATAGAATATTATATATTTTTAATTTTTTGTATTTGTTCTTCCTATCCTACCCTAAAACAAGCCTCTTTGTTAAAGAATGAGCCACATGTCTATGGATGAGCAAAACTTTTTAGCTCTTTGTTAAAGATATAATTTTAACAAAATTTTTATCTAATAGGTTTTAATACAAAATTTATTTAAATTCTAAAAATTGAAAGAATATATATAAATAGATTTCTACTAATTCGTTTTTTATGCTAAAGTTGATATAACAATAAAAAAATATATTAAAAGAACTTATTAGTGGAATGGATGATAACAGAAAATTTAACAAAATAAAAAAAATGAAAGTATATTAGGGTTTAGTGGTTAATTACAATTTTTTATGCATCTTTTTTTTATACCCAACACATTACTATTTATATTAAAAAACCGGACAAGGTGTGAGCATCAAATTAGTGAAAGAGTGTATGTGGAGATTTTATGTTTACCAAAGTCTAAAAAAATACATTTTGTGATAATTATAGTGGTAAACAAGAGAACCAGATTGTTTGTACTTGAAATCATACTTTGTATATCTGATTTCTTGCTTAGATTACAACATCCAGGATCCTCCTTTTATAGTGGAGGTACATCCCCATTATCACAAAATATCCCTGATTTTGGGGGATATTTTACCATAAGGTGAAATATTCACCACATAATAAAATATTACAACACCCCCCTTGAATATTCACCTTATATGATGAATCTAAGGGATTTTACACAAGTTTAATCATATTATACGCATTAATGGTGTTGCCTCATTAAAAACCTTGTCAGGAAAAACCCAGTGGGATGAAAACCTAATCGAAGGAAAAAAGAGTGCAGTGCCACTGGATTTGACATGTCTAAGGAGTTTCTCGAAGCTAATACATTCCGATCTTGCGTACAAGTTGCTCGAACTTTTGGGGAGGTACTGACTTGGTGAACAAGTCGGCGAGGTTCTCATCTGATCGGATTTGTTGGACTTCGATTTTTCCTTTCTTCTAAGTTGATGAGTAGAGAACAATTTTGGTGATATGTGCTTCATACGATCTCCTTTGATGGAGCCTTCCTTCACTTGAGTGACACATGCAGAGTTGTCTTCGTATATCGCAGTTTGGCTACCTTTGATGGACTTGATTCCAGATTCCTTTTGTATATATTTTATCACCGATCTTAGCCACACACATTCTCTTCCTGCTTTGTACAGTGCTATCAATTTGACATAATTTCACAATGTAGCAATCAAAGTTTGCTTTGTTGATTTCCATGATATGGTTGTATCTCCATAAGTGAAGACATATCCATTTTGAGATTTAGCCTTGTGTGGGTATGATAGATATCCTGCATTTGCATAACCAACAAGAGTGGCATTTGGGCAGTTTTGATAAAACAAACCAAGATCATGTGTACACTACAATGATGGCAAACCTTGATTCATATCTTTTGACAAAGATACATGGACATCTTAAGTCGTTCTTGTATCCTTCCCTCTGATGGTATTCGCTAAGACAATTGTACTACATTCGTCTAGATTGTTTCAGTCCATATTGATGAAACCTGAGGAAATACTGGCAGAATCTGATGCGTCGTTAGGAGGTATATGCCAAAAAAGAGTCAAGGGAAAGAGCCATGAAACATTGAAGAAAGTAATCGCGGATAGGAACACGTGTCACACATGCCCACTACCCACGAGTTCTTGTGCTCTCGCCACGTGTAATGATTCGTCATACATTTGTCATGAACATGTCCGTACAAATAAGCCACTATATAAACACTGCGAGGGCATAGAGAAAAAGGCTTTTGGAAATAAGAGGGATCAAAGTGAGAGAGAGAGAGAGAGAGAGAGAGAGAGAGAGAGAGAGGAAGAAGAAGAAGAATAGAGCTACAACTCAGTGTGATCACCGGCCCGAGTTCATACGCAGTTGTGTCATCAGTCAACTCTACGGAACAACGTTAAGCAACTTTCACGTCCGACATTTCCCTGATTTCAAGAGGCCCTCGTAGGGAGCAGGTAACCCATATCCACGACGCCTTGAGACCGCACACGTCACAAGTATGTCTCCTGGTCTATACGAGTATGAGGCGCAGTCCCTCAAGGAGGAGTTTGTGGGACATTATTTTGTTCGCATCATCACGACACATGCAAAGCACACGACTATTGCATGTGTATCAGGTAAGTCTGTGTTGACCATGAAAGACCTTATAGGTTCCACCTAGGTCCCACCAAACCGGAACTTTTTTAGGGGGCACTTCGTCATTGGCGCCATCTGTGGGAACCTCTTCACTCTAAGAGGTTCCTAGGAGGGATCTTACTTTCATTCCTCTAGAAAATTTACAACTATTATTATTCAAGATTATTGTTTCCCAAACGGGTTACTAAATTCTTAATCACATACAAACTCATTTTTATCTCTGCACGGGTCACAAGAAAATCATGAGCTACCAATATGATAACAACCCTGGCGACGTAAGCCCTATTCACGAGATGGTCGAATCCAGTATGAGGAATACATCGCCTACTATATCTGCAACCCCTCAGACAGCATGGTACCCACCCTATGGGCAACTATGTACGACTTCAATGGAGCCGCATATGGGGGGGGTCTTATTTCTATCAGCCCTATCAAGGTCAGCCATTTTACCATGACTATGGTAGCCCTCATTTTTACCAATATAGGCTAGCTTACAATGGAATGCCCCAAGATGTTCACGGCAACCCTCATCCCCATAACTATTACATGGTGAATCCTCCTCCATCAACTCAATAACCCCAAGGAGGAGAACAACACTTAACAAAGCATCATCGTGGAGAGCTGTCTTCAGATGTCTCTACCTCCATGCAAGAAGATTCTGCCCACATGAAGGTTGATAGTATAGAAATGATCCCGTCCACGTTCAACCCTGACATCTGCAGAGCACTTGTACCCCAAGTGCTGGAGAGACGTCGGATTGATGAAATATGATGGCACTACCGATCCAGAGGATCATCTGTGTCACTTTGTGATCACCATGGGGATCAATGAATATAATGATGCCATGATGTGCAGAACATTTCCATTCACGTTGGCAAAGATAGCCTTGACATGGTTCACTAATCTGTCGTGGAATTCTGTCACCAACTTTGCTCAATTATCTGAAATATTCAAATCACATTTCGGCGGCGCACGGTCCTGGAAGAAGACAATGCTAGACTTGAATCCTATTAAGCAAGGGGTAGATGAAACTATAGGGCACTTCTTTGCTCTATTCACTAGTATTGTGGTGTAAATTCTCGATTTCAATCAACAATGGGCTACAATAATTTTTTCGGGTAACTTGGTTGAAGGGGATTTCAAGACATCTTTTCAAGAAAAGGCTCGACTCCTATGATAAATTGAGAGATTTAGTGTCGCGGCAGATACAAGCTCAAGAAGCCACGACCTCCTTAATTCTCGCGTACGGGTTTCCTCAAAAAATTAGTCGGGAAGTTTTGAAGGGATAAAGGAGCAGGCCAACCACAAAAACAACATGCCCATGACCAACAACCTCACTCATGCCATGACGAGGTCCACATGATCGAAGCCAATGGTCAACAATCCTATCAAAGAGATGATGACCAAGGATGAAGAGATCACGCGGGGCGAGATTATCAGCGTCAAGGGAATGACCATCGAGACAGAAACAAACCATCTCATCGTTCCCAACACTGGAGTAGAGAACGGGAACCACAACAAAACCGCTAGGATCATCCTCAAGGGAATAAGGGAAAAGAGCGAAGGTGGTGTGGTTGACGTCAAAATAGAGCACCTCCGGTGCAAGGATTAGTAAATTAGGCACCTCAAAACTAGGCGAGGACAGAAAGGCCCGAGGCCAGCCAGATCCCCGACCCAGAAGGTCTCATAAATACTCTGGCAGGAGGACCCTCCATCTTCGAATCCAATAACCAGGAGAGACGAAACTATGAGAGAGATGGTAGACAACCACCATCTGCGGCTAGCACACTGAAATTCGGTTCTTTGTGGCTGACGCTAGCGAAGTTCGGATGCCACATTCTGATGCACGGGTGATTCACGCTCAGATAGCAACCAAGATAGTCAAGAGAGTATTCATAGATACAGGATCGTCTGTTGACATCCTCTCCTGGGAAGCGTTCTCCCAACTTCGGGTATTTGCGACTGCTCTAAAACCGTACTCAGGGACTCTGGTGGCCTTTTCTAGAGACGAAGTACAAGTGCCTAGCACAATCAAGTTAGCTATAGTATTGGGAACTGTCCCTTTCAAAACATTTGTGTTTACAATGGTGCAGATCTCAACGATCTATAATGCCCTTCTGGGGAGAGTGACTCTCTTCAAATTTCAAATGGTGATCTCAATATACCACTTTGTCTCCAAGTTTCCATTACCCAAAGGAGGAATTGGAGAAGTACGTGAAAAACAACCAGAGAGCCGATATTGTTACTTAACCTCCCTTAGACGGGGCAAAGAGGTCATGTGCATCCACAAGTCCGCTTTGAGCAAAGGTGAGGAATGGGAAGTAGAGTCTCCCACCGATTCTAAAGTAGGAGATAGTCAACCTAACATCACTGAAGAAGCATAATTAGAAGTCAGACCAGCTGCAAGGGAAGTGCCAACCGCAAACGAAAGAACAATCCATCAACCCTTCACTAGTATGGAGGAAACGGTATATTTGGGAAAGGCTTTGAACCACGAAGAGAAGAGACGTGTGTTGGAGATAATCGCTCGGTCTACAGTTATCTTTGCATGGTTACCACAGGACCTTTTGGGGGTGCCTGCATCCATTGCCCAACACACCCTTCGAATCAGGCATGACGCCAAACCCATTGCCCAGAAAAAGCGGAAGATGGCACCTGAGAAGGCCTTAGCCGCTAAAGAAGAAACTGAAAAACTGCTTGAGGCAGGTTTCATAGAAGAAGTAGAAGACTCTGAGTGGCTGTCGAATGTGGTTCTGGTAAAGAAAGCCAGTAGAAAATAGAGCATGTGTGTTGATTTATAAGATCTTAATAAATCATGTCCTAAGTACAACTACCCACTGCCATCCATAGATGAGCTAATTGATGGGACCACGAGCAATGTCATCCTTAGTTTCCTAGATGCCTACTCTGGATACAACCAAATTTGGATGGATCCGCTGGATAAGAAAGCAACAATGTTCATCACAAACCAAGGGATTTTTTGCTATCGAGTTATGCCCTTTGGATTAAGAAATGCAGGGGCCACCTTTAAGAGAGCTATAGACCGCAGTTTCCGTGAAGAGATGGGAAAGAATATTTTGATTTATGTAGACGATATTGTAGCAAAGAGCAAACGGGCTAAGGATCACGTTGTAGATCTGCAAGAAACTTTTGATTCTTTGCAGAAAGGAGGTCTGAATTTGAACGCGGATAAATGTGTCTTTGGAGTTGATTCTGGAAAATTCTTGGGGTTCATGGTCAGCCAGCGGGGCATATATGTGAATCCAGCAAAAATCATTGTTGTTCTAAACATGAAACCACCGCGAACAGTTAAAGAGGTCCAGATTTTGAATGGAGTAGTCAACTACCTCAATCGTTTCTGGTCATGCCTCGCAGACAAGTCTTTGCCATTTTTTGTGTTAGAAGAAGGGCCCGATTCAATGGACCCCAGACTTACAACAAACCTTTGAAGAGTTGAAGAATTTCCTAAGTAGGTTGCCTACTCTACATCAGCTAGAAAAACAAGAAACCTTGCAAATATATTTAGCTGTCAAGAGCACGACCATCGATGCGGTCCTCACCCGTGAGGAGAAATACTCGGTTTACTATGTTAGTAGGGTTTTACAAGATGTTGAGACCAAGTATGAGCCAATTGAAAAAATGGTCTTATGTTTATTCTTCGCGGCCAGGAGACTCCGCCCCTATTTTCAAGACTACATTATCGAGGTAATGACCGACCTCCCGATGAGACAAATCCTCCACTCTCGTGTTTGTCAGGACGGATGACTAAATGGGATGTGGAATTGTCTGTATTTGAAGTGGAATATACTCCCCGAAGATCAGTACTAGCCCAGATTCCAGTAGATTTCATAAACGAAACTAGTTTGAAAGGACAATTTATATGTGTAGTTTGTCTGCTCTCCTTCAGGGGAAGTTAACATAACTCCAGCTCCACAACCGTCTTTGTTGGCAGCTCCATCCACACTTATGATCCACGACATAGATGTGAATCTATGTCGTGATTCTAGCAGATTCCATAAATATACTCCCCGAAGAGCAGTACTAACCCAGATTCTAGCAGATTTCATAAATGAAACCAATTTGAAGGACAATGGCCACGAACAAGGAATTGAGTGGATCATAAGAGTGGGTGGAGTTGCCAACAAAGACGGTTGTGGGGCTGGAGTTACGTTAACTTCCCCTAAAGGAGAGCAAACGAACTACGCATACAAACTGGCCTTTCAAACCACTAATAATGAAGCAGAGTATGATGCTTTGATAGCGGGAATGGAGCTTGCGCTTGTCTGTGGAGCAAGCTAAAATAGTAACGGTATACACCTACTCTAAAGTGGCAGCCTGGCAAGTGGAGGGGAAGTATGACGCCAAAACCGGATTACTACCTGACTATCACTGGAAAGTTTTAGCCCTAAAGAATGTCTTCCTTCACTTGATTTTGACCGCGGTCCCACGAACTGAAAATCAACAAGCTGACGCCCTGGCTCGGGTTGGCGCAGCTATGCCATCATAAGCAGAGGATCAGATCATATTCAAGAAGAGAGAGCAGCGGAGACTCATCCAAGAGGTTTACTTTGTCGAAACTAGAGGAGAGGGAGACTCGAGAGTCCCCATCATTGAGTATTTATGAGGCAGGACTCTCCCTCTTGATAAGGTTGAAGCCAAGCGAGTCATCGCACAAGCCGCCCGTTTCACCATCTACGAAGAAAAACTCTACATAAGGGGATATTACCTGTCAGATCTGCTGTGTGTCTCATCAAAGAAAGGGGAGAAGATAGTTGAAGAACTGCATGCAGGAGTATGTGCTCATCATCAAGGGTGGAGAGCCTTGACGACTAAAATTAGGGGTGGGTGTGGGACGGGACGGGACGGGATGGGGGTCGTCCCGCGTCCCGTCCCACGTAATTTTTGCGGGACGGGACCGGGACGGGATTCACTACTTTTTTTTCAATCCCGCGCGGGCCTTGTCTCTCACGGGACGGGACGGGAACGGGACGGGACGGGCCCTGTCCCTCAAATAAAAAACATTATGAAAAAATATAAAATTCCTATATATTTTGCGGTTTTCAAAAGCGTAACCTATATAAATTTATAATGTTTTTAATATTTTAATATTTTCTTATATATATAAATACGGGGCACATTATACATATAATTACACATAATATAAAAAATATATATAGTGTGCATATATGTAGATATACACTTACATATACACTGTAATACACATAAGTGTATGTATACAGTGAGTATATAAGACCACAAAAAAAAACAGTGAGTATATACAATACACTGACAGTGTATAATTATCGAGAGCTTGTGCTCTTATTCCACCAAAAAAACAGTGTGTATATATAAAGTATATAATAATAATAATAATAATAATAATAATAATAATAATAATAATAATAATAATATGCGGGACAGGACGTGATTTGCGGGATAAGGAATCCTCGTCCCGCGTCCCGTCTCGCATAATTTTTACGGGACGGGACCGGGACGGGACCGGAACGGGCCCGGAATTTGCGGGATTTGTGCCCACCCCTAACTAAAATCATGTGGCTAGGAAACTACTAGCCAACCTTGAAAACCGATACCCAAAGTCGTGATAGTTCCAGAAGGGGGACTTAGTGCTACGACTAACCCAGATAGGGGGAAAGTTATATGTCAAATGGGAAGGCTCGTTCATCATCAAGGATGTTATCAATACCGGGTCCTACAAACTCCAAATGAGGGAAGGTGTGATCCTCAACAAAACTTGGAACGCGAAACATCTGTAGATGTATTTTATGTAACAAACATTTAGGTAAGCAATCTAATAGAGTCGCCCCCACCATCTACAGGCGGTTAGCGAGCGCTGGTCAGCTCCATAGAACAGTGTTAAGCAACTTCCGCGACTGACATTTCCCTGATTTTAAGAGGCCCTCGTAGGGAGCAGGTAACCTATATCCATGACGCCTTGATTGGCAGACCACACACGTCACAAGTATGTCTCTTGGTCTATATAAGTATGAGGTGCAGTGCCTCAAGGCCGGAGGAGTTTGTGGGATATTATTTTGTTCTCGTCATCACAGCACAAAAAAGCACACAGCTATTGGCCATGTGTATCAGGTAAGTCTACGTTGACCATGGAAGACCCCACATGTTCCACCTAGGTCCCACCAAAGTGAGAATTTTTAAGGGGGGGACTTCGTCACATATAAAGATCTCCTCAACTTCATAGAGAACATATATTGAGGCTTTGATTTGCAAGATTCAGGCATCTTTAGTCCTTCAGGGACTTTTATGTATATATCGGTGTCAAGTGACCCATACACATATGCAATTACGACATCTATTAAGCCCATTTGTAGCTTTTCAACCACTGCTAGGCCAATTAAAAATCTCAAGGTAGTTGCATCGACTACCGGTGAATATGTATCTTCATAATCAATTCTTGGCATTTGTGAAAAACCTTGTACTACAAGCCTCGTCTTATATATTGCTACCTCATTTTTCTCATTTCGTTTTCTCACAAAGAACTATTTGTATCCAACTAGCCTAACACCTTTTGGTGACTAAGTCACAGGAATGAAAACTTCACGTTTCTCAAGAGATTAAATTCTGCTTGACTTGCATCCTCCCATTTAGGCCAATCTTTTCTATGACGACACTCTTTAACCGTTTTAGATTCAATATCGTTGTCTTCAGCCATCATTTGAACTGCTACTGATGTAAGAGAGAATTGAATTGAAATATATAATAAAATATAAGAACAATTGCAACTCTTAGCCTTTCAAATAAATTCAAAACTCCTCGTTGTAGTAATAGGGCAATTAGGTTCGACCCTCGAGGAAGCGGGCCAGCGGGATCCTTGAATAGCCCAAAAGCACGTTCTGTGTTGACCAGAAGTCACTCGATCTAGACATGAGTAGTCGATGTCGATCAGTGGCTGTCGATTCCGATTGAAGAAGACCTGCAGAGACAAAAAACAGTAGTCGACGTCGACCTATATAGTCGATGTCGAGTATTAGTAACGAGGTCGACCGACTCAGAAGACTATCCGTCGATCTTGGGGCACTCGATGTCGAGTAGGTTACTCGATCTCGAGCTCAGACAGGAGCAGAAAGGTGGTCGACTTAGCAAACGTCGACCTAGGTAAAGTACGTCGATATCGACCTCTGTGGTCGATCTCGAGTGCTCCTACAGAAATATCAATAATAGGCGGTAAAGAAAGGCTGAAGAAAGTAGGATGGAGAAGAAGCAATGATCAGCAATAACAAAGGGTGTTGGGTTTTTCGGTAACTCAACGAACGGTAGGGAATGATGATGTAAACTTAATAAAAGAAAGATTTTCCAAAGCCAGGGATTAACATAACGACAACCATGAAGGTAAAGGCGATAAATCAATAAAGAGGCATGCTTTTATCATAAAAGAGAAGGCTTTCACCCAAACCCGGCAAATAGAAAAAGATAACTTGCAATAAATTAACCTAATTTGCGTCTACCTGTGTCATAATTGAGTTTGTAATCTTTCAAATAGAAACCCTAATTACTACCCAAGTTTCACAACATGAGTTCTTTAAATTCGCATTTAAAGATGAATCACGAGGTAGAGCGAGATAAAAGATACTTTCTTTAGCGACATACAAACCTTACCACCATGGCTATCGTCGGGCTCACCCCAACCCTAGAAGAAAGGGAGACTACTCGCTCATGATGATGGAAGACATGCTTGAATGGAAATAAACTTGCATTGAATGAAAACTTGAATCTTTACAATCCCAACGCCAACTATCGCAAGCGCCGAAACCCTAAAGCTCAAAACCTAAAACTATTGCTTTGCTATTGGTGAGATTGGAATCTCTGAACTTGAATGAATAAAACCAGCCCCCTAGGGCTTTATTTATCGCCTCTCAACCCTTACTAGGCAAGGAAAGGAGTCCTAATCCTAGTAAAACTACTCTATATAAATTCTATCCCATAACAAATAGGATGAAACATTATTAAGGTAATTAATAAAACTCCTAGGGTAAAAAGGAAAGTTCCCTAGGAAGTAATCTATCTAAAACAAAAGATAAATTGTGGCTTTAAAATATCTTCTTAACTCGGATTCTTCGAACCGCGTTAGAACCGCGGAAATCTTCAGTCGATATCGACTAGTGTAGTCGATATCGAGTGCCTCAATTTTGTTTGATCTCTCTTGATTCCACTCGAGTTCGGGTGATAGGTCGATGTCGAGTGGTCCACTCGATCTAGGGTTGTGTCGAGTGCTTCTCCAGTAGCTTGTGTTTTCTTCGCTTTTGACACTTAGTCTCTGCGTCGATTGATCTAGTCGATCTCGAGTGGATGACTCGATCTCGACTACTCTATAATGTCTCTTGACTTCTTGTTTTGACTTCGATTCCGCTCCAATTCCTATACATTTAAACCAAAACTTGTGCAGACTCTATTTCTTGCACGTTAACACATTCTACACAAATTCTCATTATTCTCAACCTAGAATATATGAATCGAATGGAATATGAAGTCAAAATATGCATTTAAAATAGCTAGAAATATGTACATCAGCTACTGAAAAGGCAAACATTTCATCGACAATGACATCTTTACTGTTCCATTGCATCATAATGGATACATAATTTATGGAAATTTCATAATTGTCGATTTTTCTATTTTTTTCAAGAAGACTCTCTTTTTCATCTTTTTTAACAAGATTCTTCTTCGGAGGAGTTTTCTTTGCCTTTCGGGCTATCCTCATTATATATTTCTTTGCCTTTATTATTATCATCAGTTGGCTGAACTGTTGTGGGATCGCCAATATTACCCTTTTGTCTCCTCGTTTGTCTTGGTTTTAAATCTTTGGAACCAAGCGGTCTACCTCGCTTTCTACGTATAGATTCATTAGCAATAGATTTATTTGGTAGATCCAAATAACTTCAATTCTCGCAGGGGCATTTACAGCAGGTATATGGGACTTCGTCACTTTTTCTATAGCAGTAAATGCAACTGAATACCTATGCCTTGTAAATGAATTATCTTTTTACCTCTTGTTCACATACTTTCGTTCGAGGATCAAGGTATGATAAAGAGATGGCATCACATGTGATCTCACATTTATTAGGGTCCATTTATTCTTTTCTCCCTCTAGAGTTGAGAATGCATTTTCATTGAAATGACAATCAACAAACCTTGTTGTAAACAAGTCACTTGTTGTTGGCTCGAGATATTTAATAATCGATGAGGATTCAAAGCTAACATATATTCCCAATCTCCTTTGAGGACCCATCTTTATTCGTTATGGTGGAGCAATTAGAACATACACGACACATCCAAACACCTTTAAGTGTGATGTATTTGGTTCTTTACTAGACACAAGTTGCATTGGAGAGTATTTATGGAATGCAGTTGGTTTCAACTGTATCAATGTTGCGGCATATAATACAACATGACCCCAATCGGCTGATGGTAACTTAGATTTCATCAGCAATGGTTTGGCAATTAACTATAATCGTTTGATTCACGATTTTGCAAGACCATTTTGTATATGTACATGTGCTACTGGGTCCTCCACGCTAATCCCAATTGACATACAATAGTGAGTAAATGCTTGGGATGTGAATTCTCCTGCTTTATTTAGTCGGATTTTCTTTATTGTATAATCTGGAAATCGTGCTCTTAATCGTATTATTTGAGCAAGGAGCTTAGCAAATGCGACATTTCTTGCCGACAATAAGCTCACATATGACCAGCGTGTTAATGCATCTATTAGCATCATAAAGTAGCAAAACGGTCCACATGGTGGCGCAATTGGCCCATATATATATCCTTGAATTCTTTCTAAAAATGCAGAAGCTTCGACTGCTATTTTTTTTGAGGGCCTAATGATCAGTTTGCCCAACGAACAAGCAGTACAATTGAGATCGCTTGTTTGAAGGCTCCTCTTGTCCTTTAATGCATGTCCAAGTGAATTCTCAATAATTTTGTGCATCATTGTTGTACATGGATGACCCAATCGATCAGGCCGCATGTAAAATATTTTATGGTCGTCTAGATTTCTCCTAGACACCATATTGATCTCAAATGGACTTATATGAGTATAATATAGTCCAAAGAAATAAGTTGGTAGCTTGTCTACCACTTTCCTTTTTCTAGATACATGTGTAGTCAAGCACAAGTACTCATTTTCATTTTTATTCATGGTTTCAATATGAAACCCAATTGATGCACATCTTTGAAGCTTACCAGATTTCGTTGAGACTTGTTCGAGTGTAGTGCATCCTTTATTATCAGCTTTATCCCTTTCGGAAGCAAGAGGCAAACTTTTCCAGATCTTCGATCAACTTTGCCACACCTGAAATTGTGTTGAAATTTCCTTCATATATAGATTGTCAACTGAGTGAGGTACTCTTTGTTTTTTAGGATGGTGTGGGTTGTGGCACCTTCATATATAGATTGTCAACTGAGTGAGGTACTCTTTGTTTTTCAGGATGGTGTGGGTTGTGGCACTATCCACTAGACATTGCTCTTTATAATCATGATTAACTCCAGATGGGTTCATAACTTCATAAATCAAGAGAACACATAGTTAATACCAACATTATACTCGCTCCGTCTCAAAATACATGTCTTTTTAGGACTAAGTACGGTAATTAAGAAGTAGGTTAAGTGTAATGATTAGATGTAAAAAGTAGGTTAAGTATAATGATTAGACTTTGGTATTAGAGTATTTGTTTCTTTTTTTTTCCAATTTGTAAGGAGGAGAGTAGGGGTGATGTAAAAATTAGAGTAACGATTAGATGTAAAAAGTAGGTTAAGTGTAATGATTAAATCTAAAAAGACATGTATTTTGGGACGGAGGGAGTATTACATGATCGATTGAAATTAAAGTAACATTGATATCATACAAGGATACGCCATAGGACTCAGATAAGGAAATTGAAGTTACACTAATATTATACAAGACACTTCATAAGACTTAGACAAATAAATATTCATAACTTATTAGAGACATAGAAATTTAGAAACTAGTGTCTTGATTAAAGGGAAATTCATCACCAGTCTCGACATTGTTCGCAAAATGTCTTCGAGATCAAGAGTGGGAATGTGTAGAGCATTGTTAGTAGCAAAGTTTTCTTCCAAATCCATTCCTTTTTCTTTCCGGGAAGTTTGATACAGCTCACACAAGTGTTTAGCTATACGTCATACTTTGGCCTAATGGCAAGTCATCCCACATCGATAACATTGAGACTTAATTTTGTTTGGGGTTCTATTGGACAGTACCCCTCTGGACCTTTTGCTTCATCCCCTTGGAGGAGGATTCGCCAGGATTCCCATGTTTTTTTAGAGAAGTTACCTTTCCCATAGCCTTGTTTACGGCCATTACCATGACCTACCCCGCGAATTTTTACGACCATCACCCCTTTTTGTGTTAGCATTCATAGCATTTACAACATTCTCTTCGGGGTATGGTGCTGCACCTAGAGGCTTCATATTGTGGTTCCTCATCAGGAGTTCATTATTTTTCTCCGCCACAAGCATCACATTAATCAGGTCAAAGTGCTTTTTAAAGTCACACTGCTTGTATTGTTGTTGTAACAACACATTAGATGCATGCATTGTTGAGAATGTCTTCTTCATCACTTTCTCCTCGGTAATTTCATGGCCACATAATTTCAGTTTCGATGTGATTCAAAACACAACGGAGTTATACTCCCAGATATTTTTGAAATTTTGAACTCGTAATGAGTTCAATTCATATATGGTCATTAGGAGTAATATATTCACTTGATTGTTGTATTGTTCCGCTAAATTCTCCCAGAATTCATTTGAATCTTCCACCAATAAATATTCAGATTTTAGGCTTTCATGTATATGGTGGCGAAGGAAGACAATGACCTTGGTCTTTTCTTGTGGGGTGGTGGTGTTATTTTCTTTGACAGTCTCTTCCAGACTATTAGCCTTCAAGTGTGTTCCATTCGAGGTATTTGTCTCCTGATAGGTCCAGAACATCGAATTCCCTTTTGGTGATATTTGTTATAATAGCACTACACATAAAATCACATTGATCAAAATTAATTATTGTATAAGTTAAAATTTAAAGGTTAATATGAAGCAATTAATCATATAAAAGGGTACAAGTACTATAATTGTATCGTTTTCATAAGTCAGAGTAAAATACTATATATGTACTATAGTAATTGTCATACGTACCCACTCCATCAAATAGTAACATATATATACATCTCTCTCTATATATATATATATATAATTTACACCGTATATATGTGGTGTATATATGTGTACTGTGTACCATTGTATTGTCAAATCATGAAACACACAATCATGAAATGTATAGAATTATGTCTACATAAGCAAGCAACAATGTAATTTCAGACGAGTGTGATAAATTCATGTCGAATACTCAACCATTCATATAAGAGGTGGTTTGCCTATTGAGGAAAAATTTACTTTGCAAAAATTTCAAAACCTTCTAAAAAACTCCTCTTTTCTAATCATCAAAGGAAGAACAAATGCATCATATTCCAAAACATTTCTTAACAGGTCAATATCAGTCAGAGATTGTCTTCCAAATTTTATATCTCATTTGTCTACCCTAATTATAGGTATAATTTCCTTATACCTCTTTCACTTTTTCCCTTTATATACTCCCTTATCTCACCACTCACATTTATCTTCCTCGTCTCCCGCTCGCCGATCTCTCCAATTTTCTGGCAACGTCCCATTTTCCGATCCCAAAAATGACTAAGATCGACCCGGTCTTACTAAAGATGTTTGCTAGTGGGGTGCCGATAGCGATTTTGGTGGTTTGCTTCGTTTTGTAGGTGGTTAAAAATTTTCGGTGCTACTAAGAGCTTCGGTGATGGTTCCGGTGAAGCAAGGCTCGAAGACGGAGTTCAAAACGGTAATATATTATGTAATTTCTTAGCAAATCTCTTGATAATAAGTTTAGATCTACTAATTTTGTTTTGAAGTGAATGGTTTAAAACTCGATGATGAAACTTCCCGTATTTTATTTTCGAAAATCTTCGGTTTTGTATAAAAAAAACTCATGAAATTGTGTTGAGTCATTTATGTGTTCCATGTTTTACGAGTTTTGGAAACGGGTCTGAACAAAAATGATTTAAAACGGGAAGATCTGAGAGTTTTATGAGTTTCTGGTGTAGAAGATCCCAAAATATGAGAGTTTTACCTTCGGATCTAAAATAATTGGAATATGACAGTTTTACCTTCGGATCTAAAATACTCAGTTGGTTTTTAGATCTCGTGTTGATAAGTTGTGATAATTATAGTGGTAAACAAGAAGACTAGATTGTTTGTACTTGAAATCGTACTTTGTTTATCTGATTTCTTACTTAGATTACCACATCCAAAATCCTCCTTTTATAATGGAGGTTCATCCCTATTACCACAAAAATATCCAAAAACATCCCTGATTTTGGAGATATTTTATCAAAGGACTATACATAATAAAATATTACAACAATTTTCCAATTATGAATAATTTCAAATAGTAATACAATGCATTCATGATTTTCATAAATTCAAAACAAATATGTGACACGACATAATATGATTGGCAAAATATTTGGGCAGCAAAAAATTTCACCAACATTTGAGTAGTTGACATATAACAAGAATAGATAACAGTATTGTATAAGATTCTCACCAACAACACAAGTGTTCATAAAGATCAGATGCGACTCCACAAACGATTTGCCCATATGATTGCCATCGAATACATTCAAATTACAAAAAGTTTGCAATAATTGCAACGACTTCAAAATGCGAAATGTGTCAACGCGAAAGAGTGCACCACAGGGAGGAACAGTTGAGTTATCAGCAGGAAACATTCCAAGTTTCTGATAATATACAAAACATGTCTATGACCATACAAAAAAACAGGAGGCGATCTATAATGGAAGAGTTTTGGCGTTGGATGAACAAAGCTGATGGTTCAGAAAATTGTTGGGATAGAGTCATCTAAACTATGAAATCTCCAGATGAACTCGACATTGTTGTGGATGGGCTGAATTTTCTTACAACCGTACCTCTATCCCTTTCTTGAGCAAGTGTTCTTTCACTGATTGAATCGGTACCTGAAAATTGCAATTATCACATGAATCAAAAAGCTGTCAAAAAGCAGAGTTCGGTAAATGTAATAAAATGCCTCAACATTGCAGAGGTGGTGTTCAAGTAACACAGATCGAAACTTGTTCTAAGTTTGTTCTAACCCATAATGACAAATTCGAAAGATTTTCTAGGCATTGGGCTCAATAATGTAATATTGACTGGTTGTAAACAACGAAAAGCAGTTCCATCAGGTAGGATTCTATGAATCTAGTTGAAACTAGGAATCAGTTAGGTGGTTTATGAAAGATGTTTGGTTAAAGTTTTAGGAATCAACTGCTGAACCACCCACGCACCCCCACGCTCGCATTGTGTTTTCTCCTTCCAACACAACCCTAACCAACCCTGTTCCCTGTCTCCTTCATCCCCCTTTCTTGTTGCCACCATGATGAGATGTCTCCTTCCAGACTGCCACCATGACAGCACAAGAAACGCAGGAAGAATGCCCATCCTCGGGTTCAGCCTCAGGTATCAGAATGGAGTTCCAACCAAACACAAGTATTTGGTTTCAGAACGCAAGAATTCCCAAAAGACTTAGGCTTCTTCCCAATCAAAGAGTAAAAGCATGGGAAGGAACTCATACCAATGGAAAGAATTAGTCTTAAATTACCTCCTTCCGGTGAAATATCCCCGCAGCAAGGGCAGCAGATGCATTTGTGTTATTGAAAACCTCACGAAAATGTTCAGCTGAACCAGCACCACTGCTTGCAATTACCGGAATACTAACAGCATCTGAGATGAGTTTTACCAAATCTATATCGAATCCCTTCCCCTGACCTGAAAGAATATCGTTTGAAAGTGAGAACTGGGGGCAAGATGATATAATAAACATGATGGATGTCCAGTACTGTTCTGCTGATAACCACTTTATTCAAGTCAATTAAATAACATACTGGAGTTTCGCAATCTATATGGTCCATTGGAATTTCCGAAACTAACTAGAATTTCAATGTGAAGCATCTTTCATCATATAGAGAAGATTCATAAACAATCACTCCCCTTTGGGGAAATTGATTAAATGAAGCTTCATGCAGATGGGAGCACATGTAGCAGAGACCCCTTGATGGTACAGTTACATGTCCAGAGATCAAGATATCCATCACAGCAGCAACAACATATTAGTATTAGAGTGCACTTACCATCACAATCGATGCAATTGAGTAGAATTTCACCAGCTCCCAACTCTTGCACAGCTTTTGCAAGTTCATAAGCTCCAATAGGCCGGCCCTCTCGTCCACCATTCACCTAGACAAGCAAAGGCAAGCATCTGAGGAAACAAAAAAGCTTCTTCATCCCAACCGATATGCCTATCTATGGATGGAATCTTTTTTTTTCTTTTTTATGAAATCCAAGGATGGAATCTTGAAAGTGCTTCAAGCAGAATATAGATTACTACACTTGAAGAGGGAGCTCCTATAGAATTACCGTGCACTGGTACCAAGCATATTCTTCCCCCTTCGGCCCTGATAAATCAGTAAATCATGAAATGATAAATCAGCATATGTCAAGTAGCACTGTGGAGCATTCTATATGCTAATATTTTGTATTCTATACATGAAAAACAAGCAATCATTCATCAAAAGGTATAAGATGATGAGAAGAATCAAACATACAGAAACTAAACACATAATTGGTTTCATCATCTATTTCATGGGGAAAATGTGAAGATGAAGTCAATGTCAAACCTCGACAATACCCCAGAAGCACAAAGGTAGAGATGTCTCATGTCAAAGAACCACAATATGTGACAATGCCTAAATCTATTTACCTGGATTTGATACTTTTACAGTCTTGAATTCCACGTCTTTAGGGTCTTTAATGTACACTCGACGAGGATCTATGCTAACAACCACTGCCTGGAAAACAATTGTGCAAATTTCACGTTGATACACATAGTGAATAATACGAAAAAGGTTAGTAACAGTAACAAAAAGAAATTTATGCCACCCATCAAGAGTTCAGTAAGGTCAAGCCAAACATGGGGATGCAGAAGAATCAATTATTAGAAGTTACAGTAAAACAAAAAACAAAAGAGCAACAAGCTTAAAGAAAAATATGTATCTGTTACAATCATACCACACAAGTCATTGCACACAAACAGCTAGGAATCCGGTGGACCAATATTAATCGAGTCAATGTGTAATGGTTTCACCTTTACTTATATATTGTTGTTCTTTCCTATTTGTTCCATATAGAGGGGATCGTGTTTAACCCCTTTAAGTGCAACCAGCCTATCTAATCACAACTTTGCATTATTATTAGTAGTAGTATTTGTTTTTAGAAACACCCCCTTGATTTGCTTGGAGTTGGGAGTAAGGATGTGTAAATCTTGACCCTCCAAACCTACTTTTAGTGGGTTGATAAGTAAGCTTATCCTCTCATTCCCTTATGTTAGTGAGTAATTTGGGGATCCTTGGATGGCCCTGCATCGTCCTCTTTGTTTTCAAGCGCCTGACCCTTGGTTTGGTCTTAGCCACCCTTTTGTAACTTAGTTACAACATCTATATATTAGCTCTTCAAATAAATTGCCTGGACCATATCAAGTTCTGAATACCAAGTTTAAAATCCAATGGGCCTATATTAGTCGATAACAATGTCAGTTTCAAAATTTTATACTAGAAGATCAGGATCCACGGACTAACACAAAATTTAAGCGATGGTTTTACTCATATAATTCTTATTTTTTCTTAGTTATTTCCGATCTGGAACTACAATGAGATTGTACATTGGAATGTAAACCATCACTAGTGCATGAAAGTTGAATGTAATAGCAGTCAATATAGTATCTTTATCATTTTAAGAAAACATGGTAGCATGCAGTGTTCTAAAAAACGGCCTTGGCGGCCGCCAAGACGCTTGGCGGACCCACGCCGTCCTGAATTCGGCCTTGGCGAGGTAGCTTGGCAGAGGGCCTTGGCGGGTATGAAACGGCACCTTGGCGGGTGCAAGACGGAGACTTGGCGGGTGCAAATCGGGCTTGGCGGGGATGAGTTTCGGCGGGCACGGGACGGAAGCTTAGCGGTCTTGGCGGTTTTAAAGTGAGAATTATTAGTTTTATGGTTTCAAATTTCTGAACTTTATGTTTGATTCAGACAACTTTAATATGACCATGACGGTCTTTTATTTGACATGTCAGACTTGAAATAAATGCATAATTCATTACGTAATATATGTTTTATACATAGTTCATATGTTTTATACATAGTTCATGGGATAAATATAAGAAAATAATAAAAAAAAAACCATTTTGCCCGCCAAGAACCGCTAATAAGACCGCCAACCCGTCTTGGCGCTTGGCGGTACCCTACCGTCAAGTGTCCGCCAAACGTTTTTTAGAACATTGGTAGCATGTTATTAAGTGCAATTTGATGGAACTCATACATATCACCATAAGCCACACAGGATGGTCAAAACAATATCAGTTTTAAACAAAATTATCCAGACAAAACACACCTGATTTCCATAGACCCTGGAAATTTGTTCCAGACTAGTCTTTCCAGTTTTTACCTACAAGAGCCATTAAAGCCTAAAAGATTAAGATAACGTCTTTTTATTTTATATAAAAAAAACACATCATCAATTGAAAACTACAAAACATCATAGCTATCCTTACTCCCGTTCTTAGATATTCTTCAGCGGCATAAACTGCATCACTTCCAATCGAAATTTTATCAGCACCAGACCTGAAATATTCTGAAGCAACCTCCAAACTAGAGTAGTGCCTGCAGGAAAGGCAGCACACACATAAAATCTCATACACAAGTCAACTGGAGGTTTAGACAATTGAAGAAAACTTGCTCTAATGAAAAAAATAAACAAGGCATAAGACAGTTCAACTCTTTAAGGCAGAGATAGGTGTAGTCAGAACATTAAATGTGTGCTACGGTGAATGGTTCCAGTACTGGATAGCTAGGGTTGGCATAGTTACTGCCTGCAAATCTGTTTGCAGAAGCATGCTTCTGTTCATTCAGCAGGAACCAATGTTTCATGAGACTAAATAATTGTCAGCAACTTTGTTCAAGAGATGTTGTAGTAACTAGAGAGCACAAGTGTTGTACATCAGGGAAGTATTTGGTTGTCTTACCAACAATGCTTTTTCCACCTTTCTATTTATGTTTCAAACTAATGTTCCAGAATCCATAAGTCAGACTCACCATGAGCAATCTAGAGTTCAGATCAATAAATTTTCCGTTATAACTAAAGAGTATTTGGATCTAAATTTAAAATGTTTGTCATTTTTGCTTTCTAATCCTAATTAATTAGGAGTAATCATTTGAGGAGGTTTAGGCTGATAGCAGTGATAGTCGGGAGAGAGTAGAGTAATATAAAGAGTATTTTTTGGCTCATTTCAGAAGTTCTTTAAAAAGCGTGCTAAAAGGTAGAAAGACTTGTAGTTACCATAGGAAGGAGTATTGAATAATTCAAGTATCCAAGATGATTTCACTTGTGAAAATAGAATTAGCTGCTGATGAAAGGTTCAAATTTGGTCAACATTCTTATATTCTATAAGATAGGTTGCAACCAACATGATTTAATGACTTTCATAGCCCTTAAAGCTGAAAGTTACTTCTAAAGACCAAACTGAGTTTTTGACATTTTCTCCTGGAGCCGCAGTGCAATTAATATTATAAATCCATTGAATCTTTGAAGTCAAGAATACTAATCAGGGTAAGTAGAGGCAGCATAAAATCATTTACCTCCCATTCGAATCAGTGAAGTCTCTAATACCACCGCCAACTGTCAAAGGTACAAAAACATTTTCTGAAGAGGATCTCAACACCTAGGTGGACAAGAATGGCAATTAGCAAGAACAAAAACAATCCTAGTAAACGATGAGTATGCATAAAGCTACATAATATAAGACTGGAAGCAAACAATAAAAAGATAGTAATCCAAAGAAAGTATCTTGCGCTCGGACAATGAAGAAACTCATAATCTGTAATTCAGTTTTTATTTCACGTCCATGATTACAAGATTTCAGCTACCCTCCTTTTATAATATAAAAACAATAACTAACTCCAACGATTAATTACAAACTTAATCCTAAATATCAGCAACTAACCTAAATAATGGATAGCATGGAGGAAATGGGGGAAAATGCCTAAAAACTAGGATTCAAGAATGGGAAACTAAAGAAACTAACCAGAATTCGGGAAAGTGAAGATTATAATTAAATTATAACTAATACTCCCTCTCTTCGGCAAAACAAATAGTTTATTAATACTCCCTCTGTTCGGCAAAACAAATTGTTTACTATTCGCACACATTTTTTGACGATAAACAAAATTACATAAACATCAACTTTTTTTAATAGTTTTTAAAAATAATTTCATACTTATAACTAACAAGTACGAAATTATTAGTCTTTCTTCGGTACAACATGCTCACCCACATCAGGTCCTCATCCCCCTCTCCTTCACCCAAACTGAACTCCGCATATTCTTTCTTTGTTCTACTCAATCTGAAACCCTTCTCTTCAAGCCTCTCCTTCCATACCTCCAACTTGTTACTAATTCCTCCCTTTCCCTCATCCGCCAAAACAATATCGCTGGAAAAAAACATCCACCACTACCGTAAAGAGGAACGAGCTCAGGGCTGGACCTTGGTGTAAAACTATCTGCACCGAGTACCCAATACCCCCTTTGAGTAAATAGACACTAGTCAATGTGCCATCATACATATCCTTGACGACCCTCATGTAAGTTCCCGGTAGCTCTTTTGCTTCCAAGAATTCTTCTACAGGAGATCCCATGACACTCTATCAGACGCCCTCTCCAAATCAATAAAACCACATGCAAAGTGGTTGACCCTTTGGGCTATATTGACTAAGTGGGCCTATATCTTTTGGCAGACCCTTCTCATATCTCTATCGCATCTAACTCAAGCCAAAGACCCTTTTCACTCTTTCTTCTTTTTCTCTCAAGAATTGTGTAGTTCTTCTTCTTTGTTCTTCACCTTCTATTCTATTCTATTCTTTACTATCTTTTTCTCTTGTTTTCATCTCTTCTATCTTTTTTATTTTTCTTCTTCTACTCTCTTCTTTTGTTTTTTTCACCTTCTACCCTGTTTTACATATGTGCGCCTCCCCTACAAAAAATGTGCGCCTTCGCCTAGGTGTTTGTGTTGGGCTCCAAGGACCTTTACAACATGGTGCGAAGTGCGCTATTTAAACTAAGCTCGTTCCTCAATAATTCCCCTAAAAATCTCTTTTGAAGATTAGTATTGCTTTCTAGAATATTCTCCTCTAATATCTCTTTTGTAGGATTTGCTACTTGTTGTTTGGACCTAACGCCAAGAAAGTCATTAGGAAGGGTGGTGGCAGAAAGGATTGGAGGGAAGTTGTGGGAAGATGAATAGATGGCAATTACCATTTCTAAATAACAAGGATTTGGTACCAAATTGTTGGGAAGGAAACAAGGAGAATAAAAGAGAGTAATGACAAGCATCTTGCACTCAGCAATAATGAGGAAACACCCCATTTGTATTTCAATTTAACAAGATTTCATCTACCCTCCTTTTATAATATAAAAGCGACAACTAACTGTTACAACAACACCCAATGGATCCCACAATGAAGTGGTACACACCCTTTCCCTTAATAGTTTAGGGTCAATAGGGACATAAATCAGCAAGACTAGGTAAAGTGGGGAAAATGCCTAAAAACTAGGAAGTGGGAATAAGAATTAAAGCAACTAACCAGAAGTTGGGAAATTGAATAATAATTAAACTAATAACATTAGAAACTTGGATTTGTATCAAGATACCAAGACCGATTCTGTTAGTTGAGGTGCCAAGTGAAAATCCATACAGATCGATTTAGCACTAAGAATTTACAAACAAAAATAAGGAAAGATTACACATCATGCTTAGGTGAAAGAGCATAAGGTCAAACCTGCAACATTGGCAAATCGCCTAGAGGAAAGTCCCGGAAGCCCGTAATGTTAAGAAAACTGACCTGCAATTAAACCTAGAATGGAAAATGTGTCCTTTCATCAAGATATAGGAACCAATGTATCCAATGTGGAATACCTCATCAGCCCCGTCCTCATAATACTGTCCAGCAAGCTCCACTGGCTTTCCAAGATTTCTCACCTTGATAAACAAAATATTATAAGATGGACAGTGATTCATAAAAGAATGAGATAACAAATATGAGCAATACATTAGATTGGTTAACTTATTAAGAAAAAGATATATGTTAATTAAAAAAAAGAGGCAATTTGAAAAGCAGCAATGTTTGGTTTCGACTGAGGCAAGTAAATTGTTTTACTCCTAGTTTTATCCAGGTTTGTTAGGATATTTTCTTCTTTTTTGTCTAAATGTGATGTTCTCTCTGGATAAGTTTATCTATAAGTCTGCTAGAAATTTATGGCACACAAATTTTATGGTTCGAAAATTCGATGTTTCTTATTTTTTGAAATAAATGGTGGCCCACTTTGTGCCGAGTAGGCCTAATAAGGAGCAAGTACAGACCTCTTTTTTAATCCTCCATAAAAAGTAGGCAGTGATTACGTGAGTCTTCCATACACAGCAAGCCACATAATGAAGGCCATTTTTGGTATGTTGCAAGAGTCCCACACCACTGTTGCCCACAATTGAAATTTCCCATAAGAATCCCACACCAGTCAGAGTAAGTTCACCACATACAAATAAAACTTAATTTTACCTATCAAATTGAGATAAGGACGGGGAATGTGCTATAGGCCACTTGGATTGCTAACACGTCTTTTACTACCCTCTTTTCTTGAAATCAAGAGTTATTTATCAGTGATAATACAAGGTAAATCGTTATCAGGGAAACTCACATCCATATCTACATAGAAGTGAGGTGTAATGGATTAAGTTAACATATAATTAGAGGTTGCGACTTGTAATGAATGAGGTGTAATGGAATAAAGAATCTTCCAATGTTTCTCTGAACATGTTATTCACATATTTCCATGTTGAGAGAGACTACCATACTTTTATAATTTTATTTCAATGAGACAGGGATTAACCATAACAAAACAAGTGATGGAGATGAAAGATAAGATAGTAAAGAACAAATCATCAAAGAGAATACAGGTAGGAAACAACATTAAAAAAAAAAAAGTAATTTATTTGGATCTTTGATTTTATTTTTGAAGTAATGAGCTTACTAGAATTCCCAAAATGTAAGATTATAATGTAAAGGGTATGATGCATATTTAGTCCTTAAACTTTAAGATGTACTAAAACAATCCATAACCTTAGGTTGTGCAAAATCGCCTTGGATCATAAACTCGGACCTGGCCATGAGGACCATATGGTTCACAGTCCAGTCCAAAACAAATGGATTTTCTTTTCTTTCATTTTATCTTTTACCAAATTATGGGTTTTGGCTGTAAATTTAGGTTATAGCCTGTAATTTAACGATCGTGCACAAGTAAGATCATATATGGTCCGTTCCTTCTAATCTTATTTACCCTGAAAAAATGGGGCATATGGTCCAATGTAGAACATGACCAGCCGTTTGGCCTTTCCAATTTATGGCCAACCAGGGTCTGCATGATCCAGATCATATGCACAGCCTGCCTATGATAATTAATTAATTATGCAAATATGGCCCCTCCGTCAAATTTTTCATTAGTTGGTCCTCTCTGTCCCATTCTTTTAGGAAACTAATATAGTCACAAGACTCACAACTACTGTTGTTAGCTTTAATACTGTTCTTGGCTCTTCCAAGGCCTTGAAATTGCAACCGAAGACACCATACTTTCGTGGTTTCTAACATGAGGCCCACGATGACAACACCATTGATGAAGGCAGTATTTTATTTGGTCTAGTAAACTTCACCTAATGTTGATGATGATGATGATGATGACCAACAAAACGTTCCATTTATTAACATCAAAATCTCTGTTGTTGGCAAAGTTGGAGGAAAACCCACTCTACCATCTCTTAGACGCTATCCTAGTCACAACCCATCCATTGAACTGGTTTTTTCTTACCATGTTCACTTTTAATTTAAAATTAATTTTTTTTATCTAATTTACAAACAATGCCATATCATATCCTATGAGTTACCAATCAACCCTGAATTTTCAGGAATATTCTGCATGTTTGCCTAAATATAACGAAAAGATTCCAGGAAGAGAAGTGTTATTTAATGCATGAGATTAATCAATGAAATGCTTATTTCTTTTACTGTTTCATAAAATGTGTATTTCTTTTACATTTTTATGAAAGAAAATAAACACAGCAAAGAGACTGCCAACTTGATGTTGAACTAAAATTTAATCAACATGCTTCATACTCCATATGTCCCTTACTATTTATCATTTGGGAGAAATGCACATTAAATAAGGCAAACTTAACACCCCTAACAAATTCCATTGCCAGTGAAACCTCTATAAAAATTAAAATGTATTGCAACCTGATCAGTACTCCCTTCTGATTTCTAACTCATTCACTTCCATTATCTCTATCCTTCTCATTCAATTTTTTTAGCCACCAAAATTTGAAAATAGTTTTTTTCCGAGTAATTATTGCAATCTCTGCAGTAAATTACTGAAGGCGGGTCTCTGTACTAGCCAAATGTCAATTAATATAGAGCACCCATTTTCTTCCCAAGCGTCAAGTAAAAAGCGACAGAGGGAGTATTATTTATCAACAATAGTAGTGTACCTCATTCTCGTTTGTCTGCTCTCTCACATCGTACTGATCTCCTTTTGTTACAACAAGGTCTCCCTTGTCATTACTCCTCACATCGAGACAAGCAATAACCTGAATAGAGAACCTTTATTTAATACTGCAGCATATTGTCATGATAACATACCGAAACAATCAGACTATCGATGTCCCTTTTAAACAATTAATTGATTGCTGCAATTCAGAAGTGCAATTCACAAGTTATAGTTGAACAATGCTATCAAAAAGAACCTATATATCTTTCAAGTAAAAGACGGGAAAAGGAAGAAAACAAAACAAACTAAGCTGAAGAATTGAAAACAAATGATGCTGGATCAGATAAAAACTAAACCTCTATAAAAAAAATAAAAAAACCACACAACCTGCATGCACAAATACAAAAATAAAGAAAGATCCCCAGATCATAGTACAAGATCTGTGACCATATAAAATTAGTCTACTACAAATTCAGCATATAGCAGTGTATGGGAATATCAAACAAAGGAGAGATCCACACAAGGACCCCTAAGTCCAACACACCAAATGGGAAAGATCCACATTGTCATGTAAGGTAGGGCAAGAACAATAGGGAGAGGATTGCACACCTCATTTTTGGAATTATATGGTACTCTATGGACCTAATTTCTATAAATATTTCATATTTTGCAATATATTTTAACCTTAAAATTAATTTTATAAAAAAAAAAAAGGAGAGATGCATTGTTGGCAAAATGATAAAATGGGAAAAACAAAGTAACAACAATGAAGGGCTTGTCGATCATAAAAAGGCAAAGTCAACATAAATATAAGGTGAAAGGAGATGAAAAAAGCAACATGTTCATACCCTCTTTGCTAGTGTAGAAGCTTTCCCTCCCACTGGCTTCTGTCTATGCAGAAAGTGTTACAATGAGTAAATGATAATCACGGGCATGAACAAAAGATCATATGTTCATGCATAAAAGTCAAGAAGCTTTAATTGCTACCTTCGATATAGAAGAATTTGGATGCAAGAAACGCCGTAGTATTGAAAGGCCAACTTCTGAAAAATTCAAAAGAAAACAGATAAGGTCAATGAAGATTACAGATTGTAATTTTTAAATAAGGAAAAAAATCAGCAAGCAACGAGATACTACACGCACGAACGCGCATGCAGCAACATCAGCAAATCAGTAGATGGTGATTAACAATGAGACCACCCAAAATACCAACTTCAGTAAACAGCAATTATGCAAATGGAAGAAAATTTTTAAATGAAAGCAAGTAAATTTTGGTTTTTTTACTGCTAGTCCTGCAAGTCATTCACAACAAGAAAGTAATGGATGTGAATGATTTGCAGGACACTACAAAAAGGACAAAACTATGTTTGCTTCCCTGCGTCACAATAACAATGCATATCCCTTTCCACTGAAAGCATCTATGTCAATCACTTTGGAAAGACCTCAACACCTTTTTTAGAATGTCCACAAAAGACAGTGTGGAAGAGTTGCCTGCAATCTTCCAACCTCACACTAGTTCGGGTTTATTTAATCAAAATAAACTTCACTCGGTATTTATCCATTTGGAACATATGCATGTTTGGTGAAAACATCATTAAAATGACAATGATGATTTTCAGCAGTGTCTTGCCTCCACTCTTTTCTGGATGAAACTGAACAGCATATACATTTCCTCGTCTTATTGAGGCAATAAACTCATCACCGTAGTTGCATGTTGATGACACCCACTCTTTATTATCATCTGACTAAACAGATGAACAAAAATAGATTAGATTGGCAATGAGTCAATGACAAAATTGACTTATAATTGTTGAAAAGCAAAAATAAGCAGGGGACAAGTTTCATACAGGTATGGCACGATAAGAATGAACAAAATATACATGACGGTTGTCAATTTCATCCAATATCCCAGCATCTTTCGATATTTTCAATGCATTCCAGCCAATGTGAGGTACTGGTAAACCGTTATTTGAATCAAACCGTCCAACCACACCAGGTATCAAGCCAAGACCCTTCACTGAACAGGAAACATAGAGGTGTCAAATTTTCTGGTCAACACAATGCAGAGAAGAAAACCGAAATGACAAGCAGTTGACAATGCATACACACAATCACACAAAAGGCACGTATAACAATTCCACAAAAGAGGATGGGTATTGTCGTATTGAGAACTATGTCCACTAGAGTAACTATATGTGAAAATTTAGCAACTGACACAGGTGGCTTAGTAGATCGATATATCGGTATGCATATACATATATATATACATAGATGTCAATTGATATATCAATATGTATGTATATATGTAAGTATGTAGGTTGATGTGTGCAATTGTGCATTTGGGTTAACTTGTCATCCTCAAAGTTTGCAAGCATGCACTAATGTGTGCAAAGTGATCTAATCTCATGCTTCTGAATTTTGCCTTGTCTTGTGTGTTAAGGAATTCAAATGGATAAAATTTGTCAGATCCTAAATTAACCCTTAAATAGATAAAATTCAAATTTGTCTGAATCTTTTATCAACAGATTTGTTTCCTATCTTTTGGAAATAAAATATCTCAAATAATATATAAGTAGAAAAGGTGAATAATACATGTACAAGATATGAGGAGGACCTTCATCAAATTGTGTAACAAATATCAAAATCTAAGGCTTTTATACATCCTAGCCAAATAAAAAATCAGTTATAATACTTGATGTTATTCAATAAACAAATAAAATAAAATAAAAACATTACATATAAAAAAACAAATTCAAGTCAAAATAACACTAACAAGGTAACTTGATTTGTTAATTTTATATAAAAAATATATATATTACATATTCTGAAATTTAAATCATACTAATCCATTTTTGTGTCAATACCCATGTGGCACCGGGAATACACTAGTATATACAACAAGATCCAAACCAAAAGTGCTATTAAAGTTGATGGAAGTTTACTTATAAACACGCTCTTATACTTGGAAGTTGAAGTATGTTCCTGGAAGACACATGATTTAGAACTGGAGAGGACAATCGTAGCTAACTGCAGAGTTGATAACATTGGGGGATGGGAATTAGTAAACGATGTACGTTTTTAGTTGAATTTGAAGGGGTGGGTGGATATTAGAGAAGCATGGAAAGGAGATTCATTACGTAGTCCATGGTTATGGGCTTCCAGGGGGAGGCTTCAGGCTTCCACTTTAAAAAGTGGCTTGCTAAGTCAAGGGGTTGAAGTGAAACTTTCACCCCTTATTGTAGGATGTGTGCAATTAAATTTAAATTTCATATTAAAGTCAAGGAACTTATGTTTTTAAATCTATCACACCGCACAGACGAGTTACAGAACCTTATTCTAGAATTCTTATTCATTGAGCTTATGATAGTAGTGGGAAATTGTTTTCTTTTTTTCTTTTTTCTTCCTTCTTGTTTGGATCATTCTCATAAAATTACTCCCATATGATCCATTCTGCTTGACAAAGTTCATAGGACGAGAAAACATTACGAAAGGCAGTAGGAGCTGCAACCAGGTTGTTGTTGTTGCTGTTGATGTCTACTCTCCTTGCCAAAAAAAAACTAAGGATTTCAACTCATAAATAAGCAAATAAGTGGTGTTCCCTGGGAAAAAAAACTTACATTGTATAATAAAAGAAGGCAAATAATAACTGTATTACCTGGTCCATTCTCTTCACTACTTTCAAAAAGAAGTTGCAGTCCCAAACAAATTCCGAGAAATGGACGATCACTTTGGATATATGAACAAAGTGCTTCGGCCATCCTGAGCGAGCAAAGCAGAATAAAAAAAAAAACAGGAAAAAAAAAAAGAATTAACTATCTGCTCATAACATAAAGAGACAAGCTTTATGGACTAGGCAATGGGAAGTTCCCCCTCGACACAAACGAGGTGTGACTTTTTAAGTAGAGAACAACATGAATGAGCGTGAAGCACAGGAAATTTTACTTTTCAGAATTCTAATATGAAGTATGAAGAGTTTCCTGTCTTCTTTCTTCATTTTGACTTCCCCTTACAGGGGAAAAAAAAAGGAAGAACACGTTACTAGGAAACAAAGTAACAACCCACCCCTTTTGATTAAGCACATCCATAGCAGGTGCAAAAGCACCAACACCAGGAAACACAAGACGATTGGCTTTGAGAATATCATCCGGTGTTTCCACCTACAAAAATAAACAAAGCGAAATTTCTAAGAGGATATAAATCCACTCACAAAACAGGAAAACAATCAAAATGGAAGCGGTAAGATAACAATATCATAATGTGGGGGAAATCTCACATCTTTGATGTCAAAACCAAGGCGGCGAATTGCATTCCTCACGCTTCGAACATTCCCAGCTCCATAATCAAGCAGTGTAACAACTAATACAGCAACAAATCCATTAAAGGAGCATCAAACACAAGCAGAAAACCAAAAATCAAAAACTAAGAAATTAAGTTTCGCAAGGAACTGGAAGAAAGAGAGACAATTAAGTACCAGAATCGGCAGCAGCCCCATACGAAGCAGAGATTTGGAAACTCTTTGGAAGCTTCACTTGAAAGCTGCGGCTGTGTATGTATTTAGGATGGATGCCGGAACCATTGAAAGAGGACTTGGAGGAAGGAGGAAGGTTGCCGTTGTTGAGGACTGCGGAGGAGTAGCTACAAAGCGCCGCTTCCATTGGAGAGAGAAGAGGGCGTGAAGATTGGGGAAACGTATGCGTATGGGAGCTTAGCGTAAGGTAAAAAGAGCCCACGTCTCGCCCTGGAAACGCTAATAATTAGGGCTAATTCGAGCACACTGGAGTGGGATGCGTGGACATGGAGGCGGCTTCTGCCAAAAAAAAAAAAAAAAAAAAGTGTTGCTATATACACCACAAATCCAAGGTTAAAATTGCACGTCCTTAGAGCATGCACATCGCCGGGCCTTTGAGCCCTTAAGTATGCCACATCAGCAATAAATAAAAAAAAGAAAGTAAAAAAAGCTAAGGGTCCGATAAACGAGTCCCGCCTGCAAGGGACTTTGGTGTGGAGGCTCATAGCTGCAGAAACGAGGCCACGTGACATGTCCGTGCATGCGAGTGCCCAACTGAGATGAAAACGACGTCATTCCATGCGGGAAGGTGAAGAAACGCCAAGTTTTGTACTGCCAAGTGAACAAACAATGTGTTTTGTACTTGCCCAGCCGCTGCCACGTGGTCCAGTCATCGGGCGCCATGTGGCAGCGCTAGAAATGTAACATTTTAAAAGGGTTTTTCTGGTATTTTTTTTTAAATTAAAAAAAAAACAAAAATTATATTCAAATGTGAATTAATTTTATCTACCCATAGATACCCATTTTGTATAACTTTTTTTATAAACAAATTATGCCAACAATACCCCTATATTATTATTTGTAGCAAATAAAAAACTATTTTTTAACCCATTTTGCTGATAAATAATAATAACAAAAATAATTTATTGTAGCCTATAATAATAATAATAATAATAATAATAATAATAATAATAATAATAATGGAGTAATTGAAAAGGGTAAATAGTAAAAATTAAGTTAAGGGTCCGAGAGCTCACGAATGAGGGTGCAAATAATAAAAAGTTGGAATGAGGCTCTTAATCTGATGTGGCGGAGAAAAAGTAAGTTAAGAGCCCGAATTCGGGCTCACGGATGAGCATGCTCTTAAGGATGTGCAAGCCTTGTGACTAATTAACATTTAAAAAAATTAATTAACCCCTTTTAACCATGCACGTCCTTAAGGACGTGCATGATTTGGGGTGTATATAGCCACAGCGAAAAAAAATGATCAAAAATAACACAATACTCCTCCGACTAACTATTGATTTGTTATGTACATTACTCCCTCGTTCGTATATATTTGTCGTTCAAAAGTTTGACACATAAATTAAGAACTTAAAATTACTATCAGAAACATGTAATTAACAGGTTCTCAATATTAATTGAATTAACTAATTAATTACCGAGTAAAGCTAATAAATACTTTATAGTCTCTCTCGCTCCTTCTCTATCAATTATTGGTCATCTCTCTCTTCTTTTTGTCAATTACGAAGTCTGAATTCATTAGATGTTGTAAAATGAGTACTTAATTAATTTGCCCCACTCTCCTTTTCCCTTGAAAAACTCAAAACGTCAAGTATTAAACAATGCAAAAAAATCTCAAAACGTCATTTAATACAAAACGGAGGGAGTACTATTTAATAATAACTCTAATATTTAATTGAAATGTACACATTTACACAAGGTGTTTAAAAATACACTAGTACAGTACCCGCGCCATGGCGCGATTTTGTAAATAATATAAAAAAATTAATATTATAAAATATTAATAAAAGTTAGGATAAAAATCATAAAAATAATTACCATAAAAGTATCACGGAAATAATTTTATATATTTTAAAAAAAACTCATTTAAATTAGCATAAATAAAAATTTATAGAAATTTTAAATCACTCTTATTGGTTAGAAAAATAATAAAAACATTGTAACTTTTTTTTAAAAAAAAATATCATTGTAAATTTGGTATTAAGAATATATATGGATAGTTAGTAAATGTGTTAAAAATAAAAGAAAAAAATTAATTTAAAGAGATAAATGAAAGAAGAAGAAATAATTAAATGAAAAAATATTTGATTGGTTTAAATAGCTAATTAAAAACACGGCAATGATAACATAGGCTAAAACTCTTATGTTTTAAGAATAAATATATAGATATAGGTATAGATATAAAGATTTACATATAGATTAATAGTAGGCATTAGATTGCATTCAAAAAAAATATTAGATATTTTAATTACTATAATATATATATCATGTAATTAATATATATAATGAAATAATACTATATAGTTCATATAGTTAATATTACCTTTACTAAAAAAAAGTTTTGAATTAATCCCATTGGTTAAAAATATATTATGAGATGATATTATGTTAATAATGTGTAAATAATATTAGATAGTTTAATTACCATAATTAAATGATATTGTGTAAATAATACCTTACAAAAATAACTTTGCGTGAGGGGACGACACGTGGCATAGGTGCTTTGGTTTTAATTAATATATAGATATTATTTCTTGATATTTTATTCAATTAGCTAAATGTGTATTTTATACACATCCATCTCTAAATAAATTTGATTAAATTAAAAAGGAAAAAGACAAGCTAAAAAAACAATCAATAGAAATGACCTCTACTTTATTGAAAAGTGATCAAAGTTTTTACACATGGGGTATCTCTCTAAAAAAACATGTTTTTTTTACCGAAGCACAAAGAAAAATTTTTTGTTGCGAATGAACAAGATATTGAGGAATTGTTTGTACGTAAAATCATAATTCTTGATACGGGTCTTTTCCATATAAAAAGGGAATCTTTTGTTACAATAGAAGAAGAAGTGGTGTGGATTATTCAAGAATCGAAGTCGATTTGCTTTATAAAAAAGAAGATATCAAAGGATTTCCTGCGATTCTTGATGTGCTTATATTTAAGCACTTTGTGTGCAAATGTCATATTTTGAACACTCAAAAGTAACCATTGGAACACAATTTGTATCAAAATTTGCATATTTAAGCATTGCATCATACCATTGGAGTTAGTGAGCATCTTCCCCTGTAAGCCATAATGGCTAGGGAAATAGCCTACTTAGCCTATTATACTTTTCCCACCGTAGGCTAATTTTGGTAGGCTAAATTTTCTATAAATACTAATATAATTTAGAACTTTCACATTTCATTTTCATCGTCTGATTCTATCTTTATCCTTTTAATTTGAATCAATAATGAATTCTTCTCAAATATCATCATCATCTCACTCTTCAAATGAAACTATTGAAAATTATGACTATGGTAACTTTCAAACGGGCAATGAAAATTATATACATAAAGATGATCAAAGTGGTTCCTACAAAAAAAAAATGATCAAAGTGGTGGCTTCGGAACAGGAAATGGTTATGAAGAGAGTAATGCGGATCTACCAGAATATTATATGTGATCATGATTCAATAGTTGGTAGTTTCATTTTGTACTTGTTTTTTCTTCTTTAGTACTTTAAGCAACTTAATATTTATTTTTTTTATTGTAATTTTGATGAATCTATAATAAAAAAAATATTAATGTCATTTTCTAAAAATATTATTTATGCAATGATAATTCAAATATGTCGAATATTATAGTCATATTGAAGAACTCTTAAATATCTTTACAATAGAACAACTTTATTTTTAATTAAAAACCATAACTATAAACTATGTAGGTTTATAATTGTATTATTTATGGATTTAAATAAATATTAAACACTTAAAAATAATTAAGAAATAAATAAATAGCATTTGGTCTTCCAAAAGAGGAAGCCAAATTTGGTCTTTCTTTTAGAAATAGGTCAAAAACAAAAAGCTAAAATAGGTTTTGGCTTAGGGTGAGAGCAAAAGTAGGTCAAAACCCATTTTTTGGCTTACCAAGGGAGATGGCCTAATGGGGGAGTAAACCACCTTCTGAATTTTCCTCCTGGATTTCATGGTCACACATAACAAAGTTGTATGTATGCATAGAGAATCAAGTTAAATAGATTCAAGCTATCTAAATTAAGCTTCTATTTCATTTCAAATTCCACAAAATATAACATATTATCCGCACGAGTTGGATTTTTTAGAGTATTATGCTTTGTAGTTGCCCGAAATTGGGATCTTCTACATCATAAACTCCTAAAACCCTCATATCTTCCCATTTTACATCATTCTTGTTCAGAATTGTTTTCAAAACTCACAAAACATGGAACACAAAAAGAGGTTGAACACAACTTCATGAGGCTGAACACAATTCTTGTATTTTTTGAAAATAAAATCCAGAAATTCCATCATAAAGTTTTCAGAAATTCTTCACCCCAAAACAAAACTAGTAGATCTAGAGTTATTACAAGGTATTTGCGAAAATACTACATAATACAATACCGTTTTGAGATTCTTTTACTCACCTTGTCGGAACCTCTATCGAAAAACTTAGTTTACACCTACAGTTCTTGGTCATCCACACGACGAAAGAAACCACCAAAACCGCTACCGTCACTCCACAAATAAACATCCTTAGTAAAACACGATCGGTCTCGGTCTTTTTTTTTTTTTTGCTTGAATGGATGATGGCAAGAGGATGAGGGAGACAGAGGTGGATGATGAAGAAAAATGGGGGGGGGGGGTGAAGTTGAAGGGTGTTGTAGTAGGAGAGTGGTGGGGCTTTAGGCTGGGAAAAGAAAAACGGGGAAAGAGGGAAAAAAAGATAGATACTAAAACCCAATCCAACCTATAATATAGCCTACCATTTTTTTCAGTTTGAATTATGAATGCAACATTTTTTCTTTTCACTCAGTGTACATAGAAGATAGGTTTGCATGCAAGTAATCAACTGATAAATAGGTGCACTTTTTAATGTATAAACCTCTATATGCAAACTAATATATGTATATATGTGGTACTACTTAACACATACCTGCATCTTTCCGTCAACGAGATTAGGTGGTCAAGCTAACACACCATACCTATGTATTACATATCTACTTACTTCGCACATATCTGCATATACACATTTTATGATTGTACATAATTAATATAATCGTATTATGCATATGTCACGCGTACATAGGCTTAAGAATGCATTTGGATTTTCATGCAAGCGGTTGCATATATAAAATATATGATTTGTACTACATGCATATATAATATACTCCCTCCGGTCAAATTTGTTTGATTTTTTAGGGTTATTATTTTGATCATAAATATAAGATGTTGAGTAACACTTTTGACATTTTCAAGAAATTGTCCTCTCGTAACCTTTGAATTTTGAAAAGGGTTGGACTTTTCAATTACCAGTCTCACCCTCATCTCTTACCCCAGATTTCCTTTTTACCCCTTTTTTCTTTTGGTAGAACCCTCCATATGTCCCTTCCCACATTTGATTTCCTTAAGGAGTATTCAGTACAGATTACTTCCCACATTTGATTTCCTTAATTCTTGTGCCACCCACTACAAAATCAAACAAATTTGACCGGAGGGAGTATATACTATCCATGTTTTGTTTTGCAAAATCATACACCCAAGATAACATATATGCATATCCTTTTGAAAATGTATAAATACATGTTAGGATAATCTAACACATAAACATAGGTTAGTACGTTAATAAATGTTATTGCAAACATTATCACTTTATAATATTATTCACCTAGAATTTATATACCACTAGTTAAAATTATCTTTAGTAAATTATTTCCATGTTATTTACACTCACGTATATGTCCTATATATAATTTTTGTAGTGTTATTATGGCAAACGTCACCAAGAGAGAATTTGATATCTTGGATCTATTAGGAGACCTGTCAATCGGGTCATTCGGGTTTCGGGTAAAACGGGTCTCAAGTAAACCCGGGTCAATCCAAACTCGGGTTGAACCCGGTTTCGGGTCAGTTTTGACTTTTAAGATTATTAAATTTTTAATTGACACTCCGACGCCTAATTTGCCGAAAATGACAAAAACACTATATGGATATGTTCTTAGTCTAATATGGATATAATATGTAGCCCTTGCTCAATATATGCTAGTTTCATTGTTGTGCCTTGTTGTTGGGTTACTTACTTATATTCTTGCCCAATTGTGACGGAATTGTCTTCTGTTGCCTATATGCAAAGGAGTACTTAACAACAAGCTAATATGGAAAAAACGCAAACATCATCCAATATTACAATAGTCAACCGTACACTCAACAACAAGATAAGATGACTAATTACTAAAAATATCCAAAAATATCTAATCATTTGAAGATTTTAAACACAAGTTTAAAAATCGTCAAATTCAAACACAAGATATGGTTCAATAAAAACTAGGTAGGATGACACCTTTTATAACAAAAATAGGACCCAATACAACCATAAAACATAAGCGGCATACTCATTCCAGTGTTAGATCCCCATCTCTTTCATTTGATACTCAATTCCTCGAATATCCTGGTGTTCATTGTTATCTGTATTGTAATAAATGTTTAATTATTAAAACTCTAATCAATTATTCAATTGAAAGTATCAAGTTAGGACATACAATGTAAATGTACCTTCATCAACATGAAATCCAAACAACCAAGTGCAAGTAGTCAATATCACGTGTGTTGTATACGAATGAAGAGAGGATCTCCATTTCGTGAGAACTCGAGCTCCTATACTAAAGGAAGATTCAGATGCCACGGTAGTAATGAGAATCGCTAAAATATCTCTTGCCAGAAGAGACTAAGAGAGAGTATGGGATATTTGGAAGAAGTTTCCTTCCACCATACGAGAATATCTAAATCGGTAGTGTGACTTAACCTCGACTCATCTAGGTATGATTCTATGATTTATATCTCAGTTTTTTCTTCAGAAAAAATCCCCATAATTAGCAAATGTCTAGAGACGAAATATCAAACATGTATATATTAATGAGAGGTACCAAAATCATGTATAAACAAATAAACAGAGAAATTTAAAATAGTAATAAATAAAATCATGTATATGTTAATTAGAGGTTCCAAAATCATGTATATGTTAATAACTAGAGAAGTCACAAACGTAGATTAACAATAACCAAACAAGTAATAAATTAAAAAATGTATAAACAACTAAACATAGAAATTTAAAATAGCAATTTAGATTAGTTTACCGTCGCCATCTCATCCTCATCGTGATGTCGGTTATCTCCTATGCTTCCTCCACTTGTTTGAGTAGCATTGCGATTTACATACTCATCAAACAACTTATAGAACTCTTTCATCACAATATCACATGGTCACCATTTGATGCAGCAGTTGTAGTATTCAACACTTTATCCAATTCTTGGAAACATAAAAGGACAAATTGAAACTTATAGCGAGGATTCAATATAGCAGCAAAGGAGAAAACAACACTATATGACAATGTTTCCCAATACTTATCAAACTTCTCCTTCATATGCATTGTCATGTCTCTCAAGATTAGTTCATCACAATAAGCGTATATAAGTAACAGAAGCTCAATCTTCCACACTGTTTTCAAATAAACATTGGATGCCGGATATTTCTTTCTCGACATAAGAGTTGTAAGTTCATCAAAAGGCGTTAGAAGTGCACAAATCTTTTCTATTTTGCACCATTCCTCCTCTTTCAAGATAGTCTCGATCAAATTTCCTTGACAGAGGGACACAATATATCAATACTCTTTCAAGCATTTTATATGTAAAATTTCACCTAGTAAGGCAATCCAAGCTCAAAGTCCTAAAACGTTCAACATGAGGAGCAGAAGCAACTTCCATAAACTTCAACATTCTACGCTATGAAGCAACATTATAGGTCACTAACTTCCTAACCTTCTTCATCTCATCGACAATTACTTTCAAGCCATCTTGAACAATTATCACCCTCACAAGGCAAAGGACAATGCAACGAGATACTTTCAGATAACAAGTCTTGCATATTGTCATTACATATAGCATTATCTAGTGTCACATAAAACACTTTCTTATGAATTCCTCATTCCTTTAAGAGAGCCAACAAAGTATCATGCAACACAAGTGCAGTGTGAGGTGGCTCAACATGACAGAAATTCAGAAGTTTAGCATGCAAATTCCATTCATCATCAATATAATGTGCAGTCAATGAGAGGTAGCCTTGACCAACAACAGAAGTCCACATGTCAGAAGTCAAGCAAATATTTCAAGAAATATTCATCATGGAAGTTCTCTGCTTATGTTTCTCTCTAATATGAATTTTCATGACATGACTTTTGGCGGTATTTCTAGATATGGGTTTGCAATCTGCATTTAGAAACTCATGAAGATCCCTATTTGCCTCATGCTCCACATAGGTAAAAGGGTATCCATGTCTAATAATAGCAAGCAAAACCATTTCCTTATAAATAGATTGATCCAATTTCGCAGTTACCTTCCCATCCTTAAATGTTAGGCCTTTCTTATCAAGTGAAGCTAAATGTGTTTTGTAATGGACATTGTGGCGTGAAAAATTTGAGGTGCCAAATTCAGAACCCACCAAGCCCGGTTCTTTTTGGCAATACTTGCAAACGACCTGTCAATGCCATATTCAAACATATCTCCATCATATATGTCATATTCAGACCAACGAAGAAGAAAGCCTATATGCACCAAAGCAAAGTTGCATGCCGCTTGAAAAAATTACACCATGAAGGACCGGTCAAAGCCCTAATGACATTTAATTAAAGCTCTTTCGAGCGAAATTTCAAGCCCTTACGAGATTTGTGGAGTTGTTAATTCAAGCCTTTTCGGAATTTATTTTAAGCCCTTTCAAGCGGTATTTCAAGTCCATACGGGATTTGATAAATTTTTACATGTATAAAAACATAAATTAAACATACATAAAAACTGGTTATTAAACAATGTTTGTTTTTTTTTAAAAAAAAAATTGTGGGCTTGGCGTGCAAGGCTAAAATTTAACGCCAAGGAGTATCTTGAAGTCAACATATAATCCAAAGGCGTGCATGACACCACCCGTACAACTTGCATTCCAAGGAAGATGATGGGCCTTCGAAACGCTGATGGAACACTGTTGATGCATGATGGTGATGCGACCGATGACATACTCACCATCGATAGGCAAATGAAGACCGAAGACGGAGAATACGAGGGGGACCAAGAGGGCTCGGATGTGCTTGGGGGTTTGTGTACCGAGAGAGGCATTGAAACTCAACCGAAGGGTTTGTAATTAGATGAGAAAGAGGCGGGTAGCGGTGGCAGGTTGGGGAACGGAGAAGGAGAACCGATGTCGACAGAGGTGGAGGTAGGCGGTGAATGAGAAGATGACGGACAAGGGCACAACCAGCGCTGGGCAGGCACAAGACACCAGGAGCGGCACCATCTGATTTTAATTTATGCGATATATATGATGTTGTATCAAACACAAGTTTATAAATAGGTGTTACCTCTGCATTAAATAAAATATCATATATAATATTGTAGTGAATGAAATATAATATAATATACACTATATTATAATTCATCAAATTCTCTTACTTCTACTATTTATTCAAATTATCAGATATGAAGTACTCCCTCTATTTACAAATACTTGTCGTAGTAGCTAATTGACACACAAATTAAGGAATGGGGAGAGAGAGAGAGTGTTTTTGGGTCAGTGGTGTAATCCGTAGGGTGACTCTGGCAAATTCTATTATTCTCCCAAAGAGCCCATCTAATTGGAGCCAAAATTTAAAATTAAAAAGACATAAAATTGGAGGTAAAAAGAGTCTTTGAATTCAACCCACTAAGGCTTACAGACCAACTTCACTCAACCATGAATAATCAAAGACAATCTTCATTTGATCTAAACAACCTTCCATTGAGTGACGACGATATCGATATCAAAGTCGAACGGGATGGTGAAGATGTACAAGAAGATTGGTTAGGTGACAATTCAACACCGAGTATAACATTTGATCTCAACAACCTTCCATCGATTGTCGATGATGTCGCCCCTGCAGTCGAAAAGGATGGTAACCTTCCATTGAGTGAAGATGATGTCTATCTCGAAGCCGAACGAGATGGTGAATATGTACAAGTCGAATGGGAGGGTGATGATTCAACATCGATGATAATTCGACCGCCTTCTACAAGCACCTTGGTAATTGATATAAATGTAGATCCACATGATTTCGATTCTCCATTCATGGAAGTTAATCTGCCTTCGGTGTCTCAAGAAGATGAAGATGGCAATGCCGATGGCTTCGAAGCTCCGAATTCAAGTACATGACACATGTGGAGTCTTAACTATCAAAAGGAAATTAACGTTTTACCTATCAAGTGTTGCACAGTTGCACTAAGTAATTTCTGTCTACTCCGTATTTGTTTTTAGGCATGTATCACCAACAACATATAGCTCCTCGAAGAAACAAGGTCCCCTCAAACGAAAATCGATGGGCAATTTATACTACTTTGTTAGCAAGAAGTGTCAATGGAAAGTTAAAGCGTAATACAACGAAAGAGGTTTCGGAGATATTTTCCATTCCATTGAGAACAGTGCAACGAATTTGGAAGCGGACAAAAGAGACTCCACATGGAGTGCGTGTTGATGTGTTACATAGAAGAACAAAAAAGTGTGGGAGGAAGAAAATTCATATTGGCATCGATCAGGTGAAAGCCATTCCGCTAAATCATCGAACAACGTTAAAGTCGGCTACGATGTCGTTAGGGGTTTCCTCTTCAACACTATGCAAGCGCCTAAAGGAAGGGATCATTCGCCGACACTCGAATGCCATCAAACCTCTTTTACGAGAAGAGAATAAGATGGCACGGTTGAAATTCTGCTTATCGGTGCTAGACCCAAATAGCATCCATCAACAACCTACATTTGTCGATATGTACAATGCAATGCATATTGACGAGAAGTGGTTTTACATGACAAAAAAAAAATCAGAAACTTTCTACTTGCATCATGATGAAGAAGAGCCTCTGCGCACTTGTCAAAGCAAGAATTTCATTGGAAAAGTCATGTTCTTAGTTGCTATGGCTCGGCCGAGATTTGACGACAACGGAAATGAAGTTTTTGATGGGAAAATAGAAATATTTCCTTTTGTCACCACACAAGCAGCCCAAAAGCGAAGTAGAAATAGAGAGGCAGACACTTTAGAGATGAAACCTATGACGTCAGTGACAAAAAAGACAATTAGAGCTTATTTAATCGAAAAGGTTGTGCCGACAATTCAAGCTAAGTGGCCTGTGGAGGACTCAAGAAAACCTATCTTCATTCAACAAGATAATGCAAGGACACATGTTAGCGCAAGTGATGAAGAATTTCAGGTGACTGCCACCAAAAATGGATTTGACAATCGAATAGTATGTCAACCACCAAACTCGCTAGATTTAAATGTCCTAGATCTTGGTTTTTTAGGGTCATTCAATCATTGCAACACAAGGAGTGTCCAATGACTATAGAAGAACTTGTAGTTGTACATGCTGTCCAGAAGGCATACGATGACTATCCCACAACCATGATGAACCATATATTTTTTACTCTACAAACCTGCATGATAAAGATCATGAAGGTTGGAGGATCCAACAAATATAAGATTCCACATTTGAGCAAAGAAACTTCAGAGAGGGAGTGTCGTCTTCCTAAGCAATTCACATGTGATTATTCTATAGTTCACGGGGTTATGAATATGTTGGCATAACGTGTTTTGTATAGTTAAAAAGTGCGTTATACTACTTTGTTTGGTTTATGATCTATTACTTTTAGGAAAAAATGTTACTCTGTTTTCATACCTTGGCATGCATTTTCAAATCCAACAAAAAAAAAATGGCTAAGTCATTGTCAAAGCTAGGCTAATGGCGTGTGAGTTTTTCTCTTTATTACGCCCACCCCAATAAATTCTTTAGAAAAATTCCCTAAGCATATTAATAACTTAATCTCGAACCTTGAGCGGATAGCGGGAGTATGAAACATGTATTGAGAGCGTGACTTCCATTTTGTAATTGTATTTGGCTTAGTACTCTTTAATCTGTGAAGCTTGGCTTCATTCTATCATAATATACGTACTTAACTACTTACTCTCATTATTAGACAAAGCAATTAGCTTCCATTTTGTAATCTTACTGTCATAAAATAATCCACTCTAAATTGGCTTTCATTTGTAATCTTAATATCATAATATACTTACTATCATGTCATGAGTGGACCCTTTTTCATTTTTTGTCATAAAAAACAACTCAATTCATTTGCTCTTATAAAAAAAATTCAATATTAACTTGCTGTCATAAATACTTATTGTCATACATTTGGTAAATGTTTTTGGGGGTTTTATGTGTTGAGTTTCAATAAATTGCTGTCATAAAATACTCATTCTCATACTTACTATCATACGTTTGTTTGTTTCCTCGAACTTCTAATGTCTTGAGCGAGGTATGAGGACATAGCAGAAAACAATAATGTAGTTACTTGTCAAAGCATTATAGGTGGAGCATATGATGGTAAGGCACTTAATTCTAACAGAAGACACCAATTGGAACTTGCCCTTGAAACTTTTGCATGATTTCTTTTACTTGTTGAACAATTCCAAGCTTCTTTGGCCGTTCCATGAAACTAAGTTCAAATCAACTAAATTTAATTGAAGATTGCCCTTGAAACTTTTGCATGATTATTTATGTACAACTCGGAGGATCTTACTCGAATATTAAGAAAAATTGCAAAAACACTTAAATAACATCATTAATTTAAGACACCAAATACCCCTCACATCTTACACTAGATACAGAAAGTATAACCTGTGCAACACAAACCAACTTTGTCAAAACTTCATGTTGGATATATGAATTCGTTTTCGATCAATCTCTGCACATTCTGAAATTGGTAACTTCGGTCTAAATCGAACCTAAAACTGGACCAATAAGTTCTATAGAAGGCGTCGAGGCAAAATGGTATTTCCAGGAAGAAAGTAAGCTTACGTGGGATTCGAACTCACATCGTTGTGATACACACAATACTCTACCAATTGAGCTAATAGACTACAAGTTAAATTTGGTGAATAAAAATCCACATAATTTGAATGTACTGTCGTTGAAAACACACATTTTCCCCCAATTAGAAGTCTCAAATGACTAACCTACTGCAGTAGTTGTTTAGGCATGTATTCCTGCTCAATATGTAAAATATCTCCCATTTCACAATTGACAACAATATAAACGAGACAACGCAATGTAAAACCTTAAAACCAAAAGGGGATGGTGAAATCTAGACCGCGCATTATAAATACTCAGCCTCGAATTGGAGAAAAGGGAGGTAGTTTACCTATAGAGGAGGGGATGGTAAGATCCAGACAGAGCACTAAAGATGAAGCACATAGATGAAAAGAATCGATTAGAGAAGCCAGAAGGATGAATAAAAGGATAAATAAATATTCTAATAGAAGCGGAATTTAGGGTTACCACGTATGGACACAAAATTGAAAACGAGTAGATCTTGATTCTCAATCATGGCAGAGAGTGGGTAACACAAGTGTTCCTCAACAACGCAATTAAACATCTGGTTGATGTTTGATGAAGATCCAAAACTCAAATTGAGAAGAAGTGGTAGGAGAGAGAGATGAGAAAACATATACCATTATTGAGGCATGGGAAGGGAAGACAATAGTGCTTTTCAAATTGGGTTTGCATTATTTTTAATTGTAGAAAAAAAGAGTTTGTACTGTAAATTTCAAGGAGGAAGTATAATTGAGTGGGGACAGACCTCCAAAACGACATCTATTTCTATAAACATAAAAAATCCATTTAACGACAAGTAATTGTAAACGGAGGGAGTATAATATGAAAACTATATTAAAATTCATCAAATCATCTTAGTTGGATGTTTGTTACCATGAGTTCTTTTAACTCACCGTAAATATAAGGTTAAATTGTAGATCTACTCGTTCTTCTTCTTATATACTATAACTTTAATGGACCGGGTGATGAGGTGCTTGGGGGCCAAGAGACTAGGTGTCGAAGTGATCGGGCGCCAAAGGACCGGGTGCCGAGGTGCTCGCCCGTGAGGCTTCCGGGGTGCTCGGGTGTTGGGGACATCGGACGTCGAGCACCAAGGCCACTGGGCGCCTAGGTGCTCGCTCAGCCAGACACCGTGGTGACCAGGCGCTCGGGACATAGCGGCAACGGACATTGGACATCGAGCATTTTCATGGGGCATCGAGGGGGGTGCACGACCAAAAAGTGCTCTTGGTGTGTCGAAAGATGCTCCAGAAGCTTCCCAAAGACGACCAAAGCTCATTCTAAAATTTTCGAGCCAGTGTATTAAAAAATCTTTCTATTTAGAGAATGTTTTCAATGACGAGGGTGGTTCGAATGAAGTCGGTGTAGGCTCGATCTTTATCGACTCGAAAGACCGGTGTCGATTAAACATCTACAAACTGCGGAAACTGAGATAATAACCGTGTTCAGTGTTCTTGGCGTAATAATAACCGTGCTTATATCGGAAATTAAAAAAACAAAAAGAAAAAGGCCTCGGCGGCTTCTCTCTCTCCCTCCCTCCGTCGGCTGCACGCTCCCGTCGCGGACTCTCTCGTCGCTACCGCCCTTCTTCTTACTCATCCTCTTCCCCTTGTTCATGGTGTTTCTCTCTTTCTGTCTTCTATAAAGGATTACTGACACTGAGAGGGGCCGCGCAGGACGAAAGCATGCCGAGGAGAAAGAAGTTCGACCTGAGCTTTCTCTTCGTTTGCAACTGGTGATTTTATGGCCTCCTCTCAGCATCGCCGTGTTTTCGGTTTGTTTCTCTCTATCCTTCCCGATTTGGTTAAGATTCATCTTGATTTGATTCAAGTTTTGCGAATCCCAAATACGTTTTTATTTATTTATTTATTTGGTTCGGTTTGCTTGATTTTGTTCGCCAACACAGTTGGAAACATACCTTATGATGCCACAGAAGAGCAGCTAATTCAAATTTGCGAGGAAGTCGGTCCTGTTGTTTCCTTCAGGTTTGTTCTCTTATTTCTGTATCCTTGGTCGTTTATCCCTGATTCTTTGTTAATAGTTCCAATTGATTTTTTTCCTTCAAATCTTCAACCCTAGGGTTTGTCGCTATTGCGTCAGTTTGATCCTACGCAGTTGGGATTGTTTTGAAATTGCTTATATGGAAGTTGTGCTTGTTTAGCGAATTAGACCTTACCTGGATTTGACTAACATTTATCAGTGGAATGTAAATTGCTTCAATTCAGATGGTTTTGGTGCTAATAAATTAGTAGCATTATTTTGTTTAAATTGATTTGGAAGATCAATGTTTAGCTTACTGACATGAGCAATTTTTCATCAAGTCATTTCTTAAACCTGCCTAATTTCAGCACACAGAATACTCTATACTAAATCCTTACATGATTATCCATTAATACGTTCATGCCTTCTTATCTTCCTCCTGATTTGGCCTAATGATTTGAATTAGAAGTAGCCATGACTTAAACAATATGTTCATCAGCAAAATCACTGCCAAATATTGATGTTAGAGTTTTTATCTTCTCTCCTTCAATTGCATTTTTATTTGTCTGTGAACATTTGTTGTCAACACAGTATATGTAGCATTGTTGACACTTCAAGTCGTGGACACTACTATATAATAGGTTTATTAGGCTGCTTCTCTGTGCAAAATATTACAAAGCTATCATCGGTATAGACTTGATCTAATAATGGTCTCCTTAGAGTCACACCTCACAATGTTGCTCTTGATTTTATGTTCTACAATGTTCACACCCTACGTATGCTCTAATTTTGATATTGTGTTGCTCTTTACCTTTGTTTTTATTCCTTCACTCTTATTGGAACAGATTAGTTGTAGATCGGGAAACTGGGAAGCCCAAAGGTTATGGGTTCTGTGAATATAAAGATGAGGAGACAGCATTAAGTGCTCGTCGTAATCTTCAAGGCTATGAGATAAATGGCCGTCAGTTAAGAGTTGACTTTGCTGAAAATGACAAAGGGTCAGAAAGAAATCGTGAACAGGCATGTTTACTTGCTAAACTAGCATGCTTGGTTATTCTATGAGCTTCATTTTATTTCGGAGCCAAATTGTACTTGCCTTTTTTTTTGAGAATCAACTTTCTACAGTGTCTTAGAATTTTGTAAAGATACTAGTTTAATACTTGTCATATGATCTTTATGTTGAAGGTGTTATTGACCTCAAAATCTTCTCATAGTTGTTGAGATAAATTCAGTATTCCTATAAGCATTATGCCTACTTTTAGATGTAATGGAAAGCAAAATTCATAGTTAAAAAGAATAGTACATGCAGAAGGGGAAAAAGATTATACATTATCTAGGAAACTGATAAAGTTGGTTGTGCTCAGAGGAAGGTCGTGTACGAGCCCATGTACGGGAGACACAAACAACACATAAACCCAACAGAGTTCCATCTCAAAACCAATTGGCAATCTTGCTAAGCTTATATGTTGTTCAAGACATTTTAATATTTTCAATGTGGGACAACCCATATTCCAATAGAAACTAGTAAATCTCAAAAGAATGGTATTGAGTTTATGAAAAAGTATTGATGAGATTTGACTGACCATAAAGAAGCTAAATCATCATTTGGTGTATATAGTACATAAGAGTCAAAATTCAAGGCATTATCAGGGAAAAAAAGGATTGCATGACTTTTTTTTAAAAAAAAATTTATGTTTGCTCTATTTAATTCTGGAAGCTTATGCACTTGGTGTAATAATGCGTGCTTGTTTTTGTTTTTAGCATTGAATTTCAATCCTCAATATTGTATCCATGGTGCAGATAAACTAGCATAAGAAAAGTCATGTCTTTGCTTTCTCTATTTGAATGTGTCTCTATGCTGTATTAGTGCTAGAAGGCTAAGTCATATATATAACAGCACTAATAAGATTAAAGTGAACAACCTAGATTAGCAAACCATGCAGTAAAAAATTTTCTAAAGTCGCTCTCTTTGTTTCCAAGCAGGGACGAGGGGGACCTGGAGCAGCTGCAATTGCTGGTTAGTTTTCTTATTGGTTTTAGCTACTTAAAAGTTAAAACTTTGTTGCATTTATCCTTTTTTCTCTTTTCCAATGAGTGCTTAAATACCGGTGCCCATTGTTAATGGATTTGTAGCAGATGTGAATAAGCTGGTCGGGGGTCCAGCTGTTTCCTTGGAGGCAACTCTGAATCAGCAGATTGGTCTCCCTTTAGCTATGACGACTGCCAATGTTATGGCAGGGGCTCTTGGTGGTGCTCAGGTTGGTGTCCAATCAAATTCAAATGGTCCACCACAGCAAACATTGTTGGGAGACCCTTTAACTATTCAGCTGGCTAACATGTCAAAAAGCCAACTCATCCAAGTTATGTCTGAGATGAAGGTAAACCTTATAATGAAAGTCATGTGAAGATGCATTTCCAATCAAGGTTACAATTCCATATTTTATCTGTGCAGTCACATTTCATTACAGGTTCTGGCTACACAAAACTACGATTTGGCGCGTCAGCTCTTGGTTGTGTGCCCACAGCTTCCAAAAGCTCTTTTTCAGGTCCTTTTGATTTAATTCTTTGTGTATAAATTGTAAAGCTTACATTTCTTATCAGAAAAAATTTGCATTTCTTATCAGATAAAAAGACTTAATGGTTGAAGAAGTGATGTTGTAAAATCAATGATATACCGACTCTAAAGAGTGACATATTTATCATTTTCTATTTTTTTCAGATGACTTGTATTTTGTCTTCACTTCATTCCTCAAATCCAGTAGCTTGTATTGAGACTTGAAAAATATTTAAATAATCACCCACTATTGCCACTGTTGCACTGCTGGTTTGTAAGATTTTCTCCCTCTTAATTTGTGGTCTTGTTAATTGTGTCTTGGTAATGACCCCAGTCTTCTATGTTTTGATGTTCCTAGCAGAATTTGTGCTGACTGTAATTCCCAACACCAAACTGAAATGCAGTTGTGTTGCAATATAAGATGTCTTTTATAAATCATGAAACAGTGAGATTTTTTCACCAAACATAATTTTGTACTTCAGTTGGTGGACCCTATTGTTCATAAGATTCTTCCTTCAGCAGGTTGCGCATATAGAGAGGAAGAATGAGTGTTTGAAGTTAAAAGAGTTTATTTTAGAAGATTCAATTTTTATTTCATATCCTCTATATGGTTGGGAATTGGTATGAACATAGAGGATAATATTATTTTCTTTTCCTTTGTTATTTGTTTGGTGGTAGCAAATCACTATAACTAATTACTTACCAAAATATTGTAAATTGTTTATATTTCTTTTGCCCTTTTGCCCTTTGTTACATGAATGACAAACAAGTTAGGGACATTCTTGTTACTTATTTGGGAAAGAAAGCCCTCCAATCACGCCTTCTTGATAAGAGCAGCATAATATGGTATGTGATACTCATCTATAGCTCAAAGAAGCCCCTGCTCTATACGAAACAAGCAAGGATATTTGGCTGGTGTGCGTCCAGTGGAGGCTGATTTGCAGCTGAATTCTCTTCCAAGGGCAGAAGAGGAAGAATAGCAAATAGGAGGCATATCCTAGAGTGATTGGTTGTAAGGGGTTATCTAGCATTGTGTATAAATAACCGCGGGGTGGGGGGTGGGGGGGGGGGGGGGGCGGGGTGGAGGGATTTCATCCTTAGTCATTTTGTCCAGGAATTGTAAAGGCTTGTTCCCTTGGACAGGGGAGGTTGCCTGTGCTGGTGGCCTAACAGATTCCTTGGTTCCCCTAAGTAGTGTGTCCCATGGGTGAGTGATTCTGAGCATAGTATGGGCTTGTTGATTGATTGTGTGTTTCACGACTTTTCCAATTGATGCCCTTAATGAAAGGGAATTAAAATATGAAGAGAGAAAAGTCAGAACAAGATCATTGTGTCCATCCAGGGCAGGATCAAGGGCATTGGTTAATTGATTATTTGATGGATCAGAGAGGTGGAAAGCAGATGGTGGATGACAGTATATGGTTGTGCACTTCAATTGGTGCTCTTGGATTTGAGATTGGATGAGGTGTTGGAGGGAGTTCAAAAAGGAGGAAGAAATGGCAGGGAACAAACCATTTCCATCTTATAACTGCCACTGAGAAATCCACTTGATGTTAGCAATGCCTTGTAGATGTTTGGCACATTTAGAAATTTGATTGGTGGAATAATTATGAGTAACTATGAGGAAAGGGGCCAATATATATCTGGCTGGATTTGTTAGTTCAACATGCCAATTTTTAATTTCCTTCGTTTGTTAAAATTTACCTTATGGGCATTCTTTCTGCATTTAAATCCTCTTTTTTTCAAAATAAAAACAAATTTTCACGTTTCTGATCTTTACCATTTTTTCTTTACATTTGAACTTTTCTGATGCGTTCTTTCCATGCCAACTGAGTATTCCTTTGTGTAACAGACTGAATTTAATCTTCTGTTTGCTTTCTACTTGCTTACAGGCGCAGATAATGCTAGGGATGGTGACCCCTCAAATGGTTTGTCTTAGGACCTTAGATTTTTCGTGAACTAATCTGTTTTTCCTTATTCCTGTTTGATGTAAAGATGGTTATGTTGCTTCTTGAATGAATTCAGTTGCAGATGCCAAATATTCGCCAGGCATCAGTTCCACTCTTACAGAAATCAGTCCAAGGTAGCCACCAAAGTCAGCAGTCAGCACCTGCAGGAGGTCCACAGAAAAATCTGATTGCTGTACATTCTGTAGCAAATCCTCTTCCATCTACTCCCTCACAACCCATAGGTGGCATGCCAAGTGGGCCACCAATGAGGCCTGTGCAAGCAACTTTGCTACAAAATGCTGTGCTCAGTGGATCCGGATATTCTGGACTTGGGAAGCCATCTGTTTCAGGTGGTTCTACTATAAGAGGCAGTGGATTTCAGGTAATTTGTTTCATGCTACTTACTCCATTGCTTAATGGAATTTATTTGAACATGGCTTTAATTGAGGCTAAAATGGATACCTTCATTGAGAATCATCGCCGATAGTGTGTTTGTTTTAGATCCAAAACATGATACATAAAAAATATTGTTGAGTTGAGATCAGAATACACGATCTGTTCTTAATATACTGAGTTAATGCTGTGTCTTTTCAACAGACATGTTCTTCACTACGTCCAGTCACATTAGATACCAATAGGGATCCTGCTATGGTTCCAGATGGGGTATGGGCTGGAAGAATGAGCCCAAATTCAAGTACTATACTTGGGTCTTCTGATAGAAATGACAGCTTGGAACAGTATGGTCGTCCCTCAAAGCTTGTCAAGTTGCATGACAGTAGGGGTTCCGCTTTATCGGCAGGTGATGTTCCTATGACTACAGCCTCCAACACTAAACCACCAAATGCTGCTGGAAGAGGTGTAATTACAACAAGCCAAACTTTGAGAGCACATGAACCACAAAACTTGGAGACACAAGCTCCTCAGGTGAGCACATTACCGATATCATAGTTTCATCTCCTTTTGCTTTCTAGGTTATGGCACCCCACTACTCTCATTTGATTGGAGCTTCTGGTTAGCAAGGACAAATACACTAACAAAGCATATATTATTATGTTAAGAAAAAAAGATGGGGTAATTTCCCATAGTGAATAGACTTTAAATTGAGAGCTTATCCTGGGACAAGCTCAGAAGCTATTAGAGAAATCATTTCTTTGACAGTGTGTTTCACATATCCAGTATCACATTATTCGGCAATTCTTGAAAGATGTTAGAATTGTGACACTGGAGAAACTCTTTTATTTTTTACTCTCTCCGTTCGGCAAAACTTGTCATTTTAGGGTGTTATTTTTGTTAAAAAAAACTTGTCATTGTAGGTATTTTGCCCTTCACTTTACAAAAATGCCTTTGATATGATTGATGGTTTGTTAGTTGTAGTTTTCGATAAAGTAAAAAAGGAGGGTAATAATTGAGGGTAAATTAGTACATTTGCTAATTACCTTAAAACTTGTGAAATAAGCTAAAATGACAAGTTTTGCCGAACGGAGGGAGTAATACTTTTTTACAGGTTAAAACCTATTTGTAGTTCTTGAAAAAATTTACTTATTTCCTCACAACAGCATCTCAACTTGAATAGGGTCCTGTCTTTGACAAGAAGTCCTTAAACTGCCTGGATTTCAAGGGTCATATTACTCTATAGCTGCTATATCTTCTGAGTTCTCACCGAGCATCTTGTGCAGATGCAGCTTCCACCTGAGATCGAGTCTGCTTTGCTACAACAAGTGAAAAATCTGACTCCCGAACAGTTGAGTACACTGCCTCCAGAACAACAACAACAAGTTCTTCAGCTGCAAAAGATGCTTCTTTGAAATCATCCTCTGGCCAGGTTTGCTCAATGGAGCACTGGGGATGTTCCTACTCATCATCCTCAGTCCTTGACTGACTCATCCAGATGCATTCATGCGAGTCAGTCAGGTAATTTATTCACATCAAACCTTCTGTAGAATGCCTTTATAGGACTAGAAGATTAATTCTATATCTGTAACTTTGACTTCATATAGTTTTTTTCCCTTCATTCTTGTTCTTGTAACTGAGGCGAACATTTGATAGCCAGTTAAATGTGAAAATGCCACAAAATAATTGTCGAGAGGAATATGGCTATATTTGACAATTTCTATGGCTTTCTTTTTTTCCTTTTTTTTTTTCACCCGCCCTTGTGATAGATCGTCGGGAGTGTGGATGGGCGTGCCATTGCCTCAATCTAGTATTGTAACTTGTATTCCTGGATCCTTTTGGTGGTGTTTTGAAAAAGTCCAGCTTGTCATTTATACAAGAAACTTTATAGCAGGTTGGCCATGTTTTTGCAAGAAACATTGTGCTTGTTTGACAATGGACAACTAGGAATGGATAAATCTTGGTTATTGCAACTAGGAATGTTTTTGCAGGAAACATTTCCTGTCAGAGGTATACCCTCTGACAGGAAATTCCATTTAAGTATGTTATTGCAATCTATATAATAAACTCTAGATTGTATAAATCTTGGTTAGCTTTCTCTTTCTCGTTGAACTCGGATTGGGTGGATTCCCAATTATCTAAGTCGTTTAGACAATCTTGTATAAAAGCCCTTTGAGTTTTACTCTGTAGATTAATAAATGAAAAACATGAAAACCCTCTCTATCTCTATATGAATCTCTCTTGTTACTCTCAATTCTCCTTTCTTCAACTCTCAAATCCCTAAATCCAGAAATCCTGTCTCAATACTATATATGTGGTCCGACTCTTAATTTTAGTCCATCCTCTCAAAGATTCAACCAAAAACACAAAGAGGATAATCCTCAAACACATCAAGCAAGCACACATGTAAAGTGACAGATGTTCTATGATCAAAGAATATGACACATATACATAATTGCTCACAGGGAAAGAACTAGTCTTTAACAAACAAGGAGAATCTCACCGCTTAGGTGGATAGTCTCCAACACAAGTCACCAATCACATACACATATATGGGTGACTAGTCATAGACACAGATAAAGTATGTAATGATAATTCAAACTCCCAACACAACATACATCAAGTTTACAACATAATATACTTCAATATCACTATATACTATATACATGAACCCATATCACAACATCATGCTCATATTGTATATCATGATCACAAAACATTACTACGTCACACTCTTCAAGGTTATAAACTAATGTGCCTCCAAACCATCAAATAACACTAATCAAGGTCATAACATTATACTCGTAAAGATTTGTTAGTGTTTTAAGCCTTTGAGGTATTTGTTAGCTTAAAGGATTTGGTAGAAATGCTAACTTATTTAGTGAGTTTTTGACATCCCACGTTAAACTTATGGTTGGATTACTGATAAGAGGAGGGAAGTATCCACATACATGCATCACCCCTACCGCCACATGCATGGTATAGTGATGGTCGCTTTTTATATTGTCACAATATTTTTTTTTGTCTATTTGTAGCCACATAATTAGATTGTTAATGAGCATTTTTTTTGTCCTAAATGTGCATTTTTTTTTATATCATCATAATATTTTTTTTGTCTATTCGCAATCGCAAAATTAGATTGTCAATGGTCACTTTTTATATCATCATAATTTTTTTTGTCTATTCGTAGCCTCATAATTTGATATTAATGAACATTTTTTATATAATCATAATATTTTTTTGTCTATTCGCAGTCGTAAAATTAGATTGTCAATGGTTACTTTTTCTATCATCACAATATTTTTGGCCTATTTGTAGTTGTGAACATCAATCATCATACCGCAATATTTCAAAATCAAATCTTTAATGTGCATATTTCAAAATCAAATCTTTCTATTTAAAATATGCTTTTATTTTGATTTAATGTGCTTATTTAATTGTAATTTGAACTTGGTTTAATGTCATTTATATGAATGATTTTCCATATCCATAAAGAGATTGCTTTTTTTTTTTACCAAGCAAAGCAAAGAAGTTTTAAGCTTCAATCTACTCAAATACTCTCCACAATTGAGATCCAATCATTTCCAACCTTTCTTTTCAAAAATGCAACAAATCAAGGAGTGCTACACTAATTTTAGAGGACGATTGCTATGTTGTATTGCACCATAATCCAAATGGTGAACACTAGAATGCTTTTAAAAGTTTTACTCAAGTACTTGAGGGGGGAGCATTGATTGGGTATTGCATTATATAGGCTTTCAAAATGTCCTAAAGGGATATTGCTATTCAAATTGGGTATCTAACAATGATTAAATTAGTTCTACGTACTAGTGGCTATGTGTTTAATTTGTATGGTGTATCAATTTCACGGAAGTCAATCAAATACATAATGATAGAACGATCCACAATTGATTTCGAGTTCATAGGGATAGAATTAGTCATACAAGAGGTCGAGTGGTTGCGTAATCTCATGGTAGGGATCCCATTGTGGAAGAAGTCGATGTCTTCTCCTAGATGCACAATTAAAGTGGACTTTCAAAAGGCGCATGATTACATAAGATGGAAATTTCACCTTGCAGCGGCTTGAGTTCCCGAAAAAGATATTTGAGCTCATTATGGAGTGTGTTACTTCCACTGCATTTTCAGTCATTATAAAAGGAGATCCGGAGGGATTCTTTCGAGGATGAAGAGGGTTAAGGCAACCCATAAATGTGTGTAATGTGAAAGGAAGAGGAGGAATATGAGGCGCATCAATGGTTTGTCTGCCCGGTTATGAGAGAAATACTGGATCAAGTGTGGAGGTGGATCTGTGTGCACTGCAGATTTATAACTATTGAACTTTGGTTAATATGGTTTTCTAGTGAGCAGAAATGTATATAAAAAAACGCTATATTCCAAGGAAAGTTGTTGGTTTTTTTATGCATTCATATATTTCACATGGAGAGCTAGAAATCGAGTGATTTTCAAGGTGAGCAGTGTGTACCTAGTGAATGTTCTAGGGGTATTATAGAATCATGTAAGCACTGTATTTCCATCAAGTGCAAATGCAAGACACCGGTGGAAATGCGGTGGCATAGGAGGATACTAAATTAAGACAAGTGTGGACAATATTTGAGTAGATTGAGATAGTAGAAGAAGAGCACATAGGGGCATATGAATGTATAGTGGACATTTTGAGTTGGGCCTACCTTTCTTTTGTGACATGAACCTTAGTTTGGTCTGCATGTTTTGTAATGTGGTAAAACCTTTTATATATATATATAGAGAGAGAGAGTATGGATCGGATGTAAACACCTCTTAAGGTATAAACTAGGAACATTTCTTGACCGTCGGATTGGATAAAATCAAGGGCTGAAATTGAATCTCCAATTTCTGATTTTATTTTTAAAAAACGTGGGGCCCACCTTAAAATTTTCCCAAACTCGCGTGTGAGCATGTGTATCACACTTACACTGCCATGTACGGAGTATATCATTATACTAGTATTTGTTACCCGCGCGGTTGCGCGTTTTGTTAATAAATTATATTTTATTATATTAATTATATTAAAATATTATATTAGATAATTAATTGACGTGGCTTAAAAAAATAAAATCAAATTGATGTGACTCACAAAAATAAAACTATATATAAATATATTATATTCAATTTGATCTAAAAGGTAGAATAACGCACCAAATATTCCTTCTTCATCTTTTAAAATAATAAATAATATAGTTTATTAACAAAAGCATGAAAATAATAAATATGTATAACAACTAATTCAAGTTATATTGGATAGATTATTGATCTAAAAAGATAAGTTTTTAGCTAACTATATTCGTTTATTAATTGATGTGGGCCAGAAATATAATACCACTTTAATCCAGAAAATGTCACGTAAGAAAAATTAATCCCGCTTTAATCCAGAAAATTCTGTGGACGCGAGATCGCACCAGAGCCCGTTTCAGGCCTCTGTTTTAGTATTTTATATAGATATAGAATATATATATGTGTGTATGTATCTTAATTAGTTAGAAAACTTATCTTCTTAGATCAAATAATCTATTCAATATTACATTAATTAATAAGTTATTATCATATCTTACTTAGTTATATTTTGATAATATTTTGTTATAAATATTATCAATATTTATATTTAATTTTTTATGAATAAAAATAAAAATGGATTGAATTTACATATGGAATTTATGCTATGTTCCTTTCTTTTGGATTTAATACATAAGCTTTTTTATCATTTAATATTTTTTGTTAAAAAATATAAAATCTAGAGAAAATATATTTTAACCATTTTTAAATAAGATTTATTAAAAAAATTAAATTATATAATAATTTGAATTATAATTGAATATATATATATATACATACATATTCAAGATACATATTATATTCAAATTTAATGATTTTACGGTTAATAAAACTGACCAATTCTGAATATTCAATCATAACTTTACGATTTTTGCCAATCTGATTTTGAATTATAATCAAGATACATATTATCGTTTTCTATAAAATTGACCAAAATATAATTGAATATAAAAAAAATTGGTGGCTCCTCTCACGGTGACAATGTGGAGAGAGAATTTACATGTAGATATATTATATTCAATTTGACTAATTATTAGATAGATTATTTGATCTAAAAAGATAAGTTTTCTAACTAACTGTGAATTTGTGATATAAGGTTGAATATTTATAAAAAAAAATAAGTTATTTTATATTGGTTTATTGGTTTATTAATTGATGTGGCCTAAAAATATAATACCATTTTAATCCAGAAAATAACACGTAAGCAAAAATAATCTTGTTTTAATCCAGAAAATTCCGTGCACGCGAAATCGCACCAGATGCCGTTTCTGGCCTCTGTTTTAGTATTTTATATAGATGTATAATCTCATCCTTGGACCCACCAGAAAACTATTACTCCATATGCTCCAAAATTTTGCATTTTTTGAATTAATGTATATGTATAATATAATTCTTTTTGGGTCAAATTTAACAAATTTGTATTTTTTTAATTTCGCCATTTATATCAAAAAATTTTTTTTAATCTCGCCGAATAATCACCTTCTTACATGTGAATGGTGGACATATAAACCCTTCAAATTTTTACTATTAAATTCTAATACTTTTTGTAATTTCACCGATTGATGTACAATTTTATTGATTATTATTTTAACCTCCCCAAAACTGAAAAATGTGTAAACAATCGTCATCTTACATACGAATAATATTTATAATTTAACCGAATAATCTCTCAAATTTAACCGAATAATATATCACATTTAACCTAATACTTTTTCTAATTTAAATGAATAATATAATTTTAATCGAATAATATTACTAGTACGATCTTCATCTTACATACGAATAATATTTATCATTTCACCGAATAATCTCTAAAAATTTTCCGAATAATATATCAAATTTAACCAAATAATCTTTCTAATTTAACCGAATAATATAATTTTAACCTAATAATATTACTAGTACAATCATCATCTTACATATGAATAATAGTTATAATTTAACTGAATAATCTCTCAAATTTAACCGAATAATCTTTCTAATGTAACGGAATAATATAATTTTAACCGAATACTATTATTGGTACAATCGCCATCTTACATACGAATAATATTCATAATTTAGCCGATTAATCTCCCAGATTTAACCGAATAATCTTTCTAATGTAACGGAATAATATAATTTTAACATAATTATATTGGTAATATATATAAAAAAATAAAAAAGGAAGGAAAAAAAAAACAAAAAAAAGTTCTGTACATGGTCATGGAGAATATACACATATGCGCGTGAGAATTTATTGTTGCGGGGTCCACCAGATTTGTTTATTTTTTAAAATGAAAATCTATATTAATCTTAACCATTGATTTAGTTAGAGTTGACGGTCTAGATTTGTTCTTAGTTTACATCCTAAGAGGTGTTTACGCTAGAACCAACCCCTATATATATTTACCCATTGAAGACATGAGACAATCAGAATTCTTAAGAGCTTTGTGTATAATGGTAAGAAGAGACACGTCAAAATTAAGCATGGAGTTATGAGACGACTAATAAAGAATGGTGTACTCACGCTGGACTATTTGAGGTCCAAGGAAAACCTATCTGATCCATTAACAAGCGGATTAAACATGAAAGTGGTCATAGAAATGTCGAGGGAAACACGGTTTAAATCTGTCAAGGATAACCCTCATTTCCTATGGCATCGGGGTGATTAAACGTGAGGTTGAGCTTAAGAGCTCTTAATAATTCCATATTCTTATAAGGTGGCCTATAATGAAATACACTTGGTGGAGTTAGTTATATGGGTGTAAAGGAAATGTGAAAGACACAAAGCTTTTGAGAATACTCATGAAATTTTTAAGGAAACTGCTAAACATTTGTGAGTTAAATGGTTGGTACTAATGAAATAATTCACATCCTATGTCCCCCTTCTTATCCCCCTCCCTTGTCCCCCTCAAAAACATTAATTAAAAAGAAAAATGAACTACAAATAAAAATAAAAAAATATATTAAAACAAAAAAATAAAATAAAGAGAGTTAATTTGTGAGAGGAGACAACAAAGAGTAACAAACTCAGGGATAGAAGATTTGCACCATTAGTGAACGACGCAAAGGTTTTTAATTACTAGGATTCTTCAAATATTATTTGTGTTAAAGACTCGTTCATTCTCATGACTCGAGAATATCCCCAAGTCTACTAAGAAAATGGTTTAAACATAAATGTAACATATCTTAAGCACTAAACGTTTAAAAACAAAATTGTGTTTTAGTCCATTTTTTTTCCTACTAAAACTATTGAGCATTTGTGGGAGGGATTGTTAGTGCTTAATGTATTTGGCGTATAACACCTTAAAAATAGTTTTATTCTCTCATCTAATTGAGAGATAAGAGGAGGAACAAACTCTACATGCGTGCACCACCACCATCATCATCCATGTGTGTGGCATGTGCGCGGTTGGGTGGTGATCACTTTTTGGCTATGTTTGGCAAAAAGGTAGCTGATATGGTAGCTGAAGTTGATAGGGTAGCTGAAGTCGATGGATTATAATTTAATAAGCTAGTATGATGTTTGGAAAACCTCGCTATTAGGGTAGTTGAAGAAAACTCGTGAATAAAAAATCAAAAGCTCCGAAAAGGTTGGGTGAGTAGCTGATGAAAAACTATGATTCTAAAAACTAATTAAACTAAAATCTTATATTTATTTCATTTAATACGATATAATATAAAAAACATAAGCTCTAAAAAACTACATATTGTTGCCAAACGAAGCTGATTATCACAATATTTTTGGCCTATTCACACCTATGGAATTAGATCGTTAATAACTTCTCTCACATTTTCTAATTTCAAATTCGTGTTCAAACCAAAATTGATTGTCGATTTATTCCTCTTTAATTTACATATTTCCAAATGAAATATTTGTATTTATGTGATTTTATTATGATTTAATGTGCCCATTTCTTTGGTATTTCATTCGAGTTTAATGTCACTATTAATGTGAAAGATGTGACTAAATGTCTTCGCTTGATGATTTTAAGCATAGAAGATGTCGAAAATACATAAGTTTTCAACCCCTTTTTCAAGAATTGCACTAGGTCATGGGGTGCTACACTAACCTTGGGGGACGATTGCCATTTTTTATTGCACAACACTTGCGGTAATTTGTTTCTAGGGAAGTGCTCTCTTATCACGTCATAACAACCTTTTGTTTTATGTTCTATAAAATCAATTTTCGTAATCGAGGTCAACATCTTGCATACTTTACCTTAGAGAGTATTCTTTTACTCTTACAAATTAGAAAAAAAGTATACTCTGCCAAAATAAAAGTGAAAATAGACTATCTAGAAGAAATACAAACCTTAAAAGAGAAGACATAGTAACCGTACAATCGTCAAGCTAGTCCAAATGAAATACAATCTGATGAAAGCATCGATTTGCTGAATCCATAAAGTGGAGCCAAAAGGCTTCATTCCTCACCATGAGATTCATCATTGTCTTTCGTAGGCAGACAATTTTTCGATGTCAGTGATAGATTACATAGGTCTTATATTGTATAGTGGGCCCAAAAGCCCAATACCTTTGTAACCTATATATGATTATCAATGAATGGAAACCCTCAAGGAGGATATTACAATCAATCTCGTGATCTAACATGGTATCACAGCCTAGGATCCCTAAACCCTAATCCTTTTCCACAATCAAAAAAAAAAACCCTAGCCGTCAATCCCTAACCCTAGCCGCCACCCCTCCCCACCACCGCCGCCACCTTGTGGCCGCCACCTCCTCCCCTCTCACCCGCCCTCCTTCCGCCGCCCCTCCCTCCCCCACTCGACTTCCCTTTGCCGCACCCCCTCCCCTCTCGGCCGCACCTCTCTCTCTCTCTTCCCGATGGCCGACACACCCACCACCAAACCGCCCTTCCACTCCGCTCTCACCATCTCCAATATCAAAAACTGCATCCCCATCATCCTTGATCACGAATCCAGTTCCTACACCATGTGGTCGCACCTTTTCACGACTCATGTTAAGGCTCATAAGGTCCTCCACCACATCGACTCCTCCGTCGATCGCCCTGCCAGTGAAACAACGATCTCTTCGCTCAACTCGACACTATTGTCCTCCAATGGATCTTCAACACCATCTCAAAAGATCTATTGACAACCATCCTCGACCCCAAAGACTCCGCCTTGGATGCTTGGAACAAGCTTTAGAATCTCTTTCAAGACAACAAGTCCACCCGTGCTGTCTATCTTGAGCATGAATTCTCAAATTGCAAGCTTTCCTCTTTCCCGTCGATATCCGCCTATTGTCAGCACCTCAAGACCCTGTCCGATCAACTAGGTGCCGTCGACTCCAAACCCAGCGCTATCCGCCTTGTCCTCCAGGTACTTTCGGGTCTTCCCTCTGAATACAACGTTGCTGCTACTCATATCCAGCAGACAGAACCTCTCCCTATCTTCGAAAAGACCCGGTCTCAATTGATCCTGGAATAGACTCGCCTTCACCGTCAGACCACTGACGCCGCCAAGGACAAGACGGCATTGGTCTCGTCAAGCGACATTGACGAGACCTATGCCCCGCAGCACAGCCACAACAATGATCCGTCGCTGAGAGGCGGCGGCCGCAACACTGGGTGGCGGCCGCAGCAGCCCGACTCCTCTCGCCCCCTGGTATCCAAACCCCGGCTATCCGCCTTGGATGCCCTTTGGCTACCCCCCTGCGACGTACCGCCCACCAGCCCCCTATCCCAACCGTCAGCAGGGAGCGGGCTTGTTGGGTCCTGCTCCTCGTCCCGCAGGCCACCAGGCCTACCCCTCCTCGTCGGATTATGCCTACACTCCGACTGATGTGCAACACGCATTCTCTTCAATGCAGTTGGCACCTCCTGACTCTACTTGTTACATGGACACTGGTGCCACTTCTCATATGACGAACTCCTCAGGTACTCTCTCTTCTCTTTCTTTTAAGGGTCCTACACATTCTATTATCATCGGCAACGGTGGTCGCCTCGCCACTTCGGGCATTGGCCACACCACTTTACCAACCACAACCAACCCACTACACCTCAACAATGTCCTCATTGCCCCCAAACTTGTCAAAAACCTTATCTCTGTCCGTCGGTTTACCACTGACAATAATGTTTCTCTCGTGTTTGATCCGTTTGGTTTCTCTGTGAAGGATCTCACTACGGGGGTTACTCGCCTGAGATGTAATAGCACCGGGGAGCTATATCCTGTGTCGTCGCCCTCACCATCCAGCCCGTCAAGTCCAGTCGCCCTCTCGGCATCATCATACAATCTTTGGCATGCACGCCTTGGTCATCCTAACTCTACAATTTTAGATTTACTTCATTCCAAGAGTCTAGTCAAATGTAATAAAAAGCGTCGCTCTAGTTTATGTTCGTCATGTCAGTTAGACAAGCATGCCAGACTCCCTTTTCAGCAGTCTTTAAACACTACTTTTGCCCCATTTGATATTATTCATAGTGATATTTGGACTTCTCCTGTGTCTAGCAAGGAGGGTCATAAGTATTACCTTTTGTTTCTGGATGATTATGCACATTTCTTATGGGTTTTCCTGTTGCATTTTAAATCTCAAGTGTTTTCCATCTTTGCCAAATTCCATGCTTACATCAAAACACAATTTCACACCTCTATCAAGTGTTTCTAATGTGACAATGGCCGTGAATTTGATAACAAAGAGTTTCACACTTTATTCAACACCAATGGGATCTCATATCGCTTGTCTTGCCCCTATACCTCCCAACAGAATGGCAAGGCTGAACGAATCATCCGAACCATCACCAATATGATGCGCTCTCTCCTCTTCCACGCATCCATTCTCCTTCTCTATTGGCCTTACGCCTTAGCCACCACCTGCTACCTCCTAAACATTCTCCCTTCCACTACCCTCCACCATCGCTCACCTACTCAGGCACTTTATTGCACTTTGCCTAGGTATGATCACCTTCGTACCTTTGGGTGCCTGTGCTTCCCAAATCAGTCATCCACCGCCCCTCACAAGCTTCACCCACGCTCCACTCCTTGTGTCTTTCTTGGTTATTCGTCTGATCATCGCGGTTACCTCTGCCTCGATATCACATCCCACAAGATCATTCTGTCTCGGCATGTCACCTTTGATGAATCTCGCTTCCCCTTTACATCCCCTACCCCTCCTGTGTCTCATTCAGATTCAGAGTCATCATTCCCTCATTTTCTTCTTCCCTAGAGCTCTCCCGGTGCTCCTGTCTCTCCCCCTCCACCCACACCACCACCCCTACCACCAGACCACACACCCGCAACATCTACGGTGTCTTCCGACCCCGTCAGATCGTCTCCATGAACACCACCCATCGCCCCGCCTCTCATTCCCACACACACTCGCCGTCATCCCCACCTGAAGTTGTGATGCCGCGGCCGCAGCAAGATGCTGCGGCCGCAACCATGCCACCTCCCGCAGCCCACCCCCCACCCTCGCCCCACCCTGCTGCCGCGGCCTGCGCCCGCCGCACAGCCCACCATCTCCCAATCCCCCTACCTCCAACCCGACCTCCCTTTCCCCCATCCCCACCTCCCACAAAACAGCCCTCCTAGATCCGAATTGGCAGGCGGCTATGCTCGACGAATACAGGGCCCTTACAAAGAATGGTACTTGGGTTCTGGTCCCTCGCCCTCCTGAGGCGAACGTCATCCGATGTATGTGGCTCTTCCATCACAAGTTCCGCTCTGATGGGACGTTGGAGCGCTACAAAGCCCGTCTTGTGGTCAACGGTCATTCTCAGTAGGTAGATATTGACTGTGATGAGACCTTCAGCCCCGTCGTCAAGCCTGCCACTATCCGAGTGGTGTTGAGTTTAGCATTGTCGCGCAACTGGGTCATTCATCAGCTGGATGTCAAGAATGCTTTTCTTCATGGTCATTTGAATGAGACAGTCTACATGTTTCAGCCGTCGGGGTTTGCTGATGCTGATCGTCCCAAGCACGTCTGTCTCCTGAAGCGATCTCTGTATGGGCTGAAACAGGCTCCGCAAGCTTGGTTCCAGCGCTTTGCTTCTCATCTGCTACACTTGGGCTTCATTGGCAGCCGCTCGGACGTCGATTATTTCGCAGTTGAGTGCAGAGTTCGCCATGTCCGATCTGGGTCAGTTATCCTACTTCTTGGGGGTTGCTGTTCAACGTCATGCGTCTGGTCTGTTTCTCTCACAAAGTAAGTATGCTGTTGAGATTGTAGCTCGGGCTAAGATGGTTAACTGTAATCCTGTCGCCACCCCTGTCGATACATCCACCAAGCTCAGTGCTCATTCTGGTCCTTTGGTTGATGATCCGACATTGTACAGGAGCCTCGCTGGTGCTCTTCAGTATCTCACCTTCACCAAGCCTGATATCAGTTACGCCGTTCAGCAGATCTGCTTGTTCATGCATGCACCCAGGGAACCCCACTTTCAGGCCTTGAAGCGGATCATTCGGTACATCAGCGGCACCCTCGAGCTAGGCACCACGATCACTCCTTCCTCTAAGCTTGACCTTGTTGCTTACATTGATGCGGATTGGGGTGGTTGTCCTGACACACGTTGCTCCACGTCTGGTTACTATGTCTTCCTCAACGACACCCTTGTGTCGTGGTCAGCAAAGCGTTAGTCTGTCGTGTCTCGCTCCAGCGCTGAGGCAGAATACAGAGGGGTTGCCAACGTTGTCTCCGAGTGCTCTTGGCTCCGCAATCTCCTTCTTGAGCTCCGTTTCCCTATTCAGAAGGCCACTCTGGTCTACACTGATAACGTCTCCGCCGTCTATCTAGCTAGCAACCCAGTCCAGCATCAACGCACGAAGCACATTGAGCTCGATCTCCACTTCGTCAGGGACAAGGTTGCCATTGGACATATCTGTGTTCTACATGTCCCGTCCTCCTATCAGTACGCTGATATATTCACCAAGGGTTTACCTCGACAGTTGTTCATTGATTTTCGCTCCAGTCTCACTGTACGGCCCCCTCCAGTTTCGACTGCGGGGGTTTGATAGATTACATAGGTCTTATATTGTATAGTGGGCACAAAAGCCCAATACCTTTGTAACCTATATATATGATTATCAATGAATAGAAACCCTCAAGGAGGATATTACAATCAATCTCGTGATCTAACAGTCAGGAGATGTGAAGATTGGGTTAGATTGAAGAGGAAGTCATTCAACTTCATCCTTAAACATCGGAGAAAAGTGAGCACTAGGTTTGGGGCTTTGACAGAGGGCATATAGGGCTCCGCAAGTGGGGTTGGGGAGGACGAATCAGACGACGGATAAGACAACGTTGGATCGGGAGGCGATGAAAGCAGGAAAGTTGGCGAGGTGGGTGTCTAGTGGGGCGAGGGGCTCGGCCTTTGCCAAAATATAAACTAGTATTAGTTGCTAGCATTATACAACGACATTATTGGTATTTGAGTTGATAGTGGATAATTGATATCATTTTAAGTTTTTTTTAAAAATTATACTCCCTCGGACTCAAAATATAGACTAGTATTAGTTACTTGCGCTCTTGCACATTTTGTTAATTAATTATATTTTATTATATATATAAGAATAAAGACTCTTATTTACATATTTTAAAAAAAATTATTTTCACTTATTTATCCAATAAAAATACATAATAAATTAAAATATCTTTATTTTATTTATTATTTTAAAATATAAAAATATATAAACCATTTAATTGTTTTTATCTCTTATAAAGGAAAAAGTTTATCTCTTATAAGTATTAGATTGAATGATAAAAAATATTAAATGATTACATTAGTTATATTGGATAAGATTTTAGAACATCATATATATGAATTAAACACAAAATATATTTATTCAATCTTATGTAAATTTATAGCTCGTTGTATAAATATACTTAAAACATTAAATATTGATAATGACATTCAACGTTTAATTAAGATATAATGTTGATCACTATATATATTGGGTTAAATTAGTAAAATATTATATGTATATAAAATATTTGTCAATAGATATACAATTTAAATTATTATATTAAAAAGATTATTTCTTAAATACGAAACATAAAAAGATAAGTTTTCTAACTAATTAAGATATAAAGTTGAATATTTACAAAATTAAATAGAATCACCAAATAAGGTTAACTAATAGGATGATGTGGATAAAATAACCGAAACCATTAATTGATATGTAAAATTATATTGGGTCATTAATTGACGTTAGAATACAACACATATGCGAATCGCATAAAAAACCAATTCCTGTTTATGTTTCAGTATATATATAATAATAATATGAAGGGTAAATTACACAAAACCACCAATTAAATATCATACTTTTCACTTAATCACCCTTTAAATTTGAAATCACACAAAACCACCCATTAAACAGCTCATGATATCAAAAGACCACCCACCTGGAATATTCTATCATCACCCCATTAAAAACAAATGAAAAGACGAAACGACCCTTGATAAAAAGATAAATTCGTTAGAACTTGTATCTTTTCCTCGAATCATACAACAATGGAACAAATTAATTACAATAATGAAATTTGTAATTCAAAATTGTTACTTCTTTAGCCACCAATCCAGTGTATGTTTTATGTATGTTTGAAACATTGACCTAATCTTGGTTATTTGTCGGATAATTTAAGAGAGGGCTAGTAGATTTAGATTCACAAGTTCAGGTCTAGATATTTCTTCATTATTTGTCTAACGAAGATCAATGGATGACACTGATAAAGGATTGTCTGTAGAATAGGTGATAAAAAAATGATCGAAAATAAACTATGGCTTCATTGTTTATGGTGTATCTATGTTAGTTTTTTTTATATATAAATTTCTATTTTTCTGGTTTGTGGGTCTTGCGAAATTACGAAAACAAATTTATGTATTTTAGAGGTATTAACTCTAAACAAGCTCTGGTCATAAATGGCTAAAATTTATGGTAAAGATGTGACAAAGATGATTTTTTTTTTCTTCCTTTTGAGTGCGAGAATGGTGATTGTAAGTGAATAGAATTAAGTAAAGAAAGTCAAGAAATTTCAAATGAGAAAAGAGGGAGAATGAAAATTTTGAAACGGAGTTTGAGTGAGAAACTTAAGGATTTTTAATTGAATCTTAATGGTAGGGAACTTAAAATTTGCCTCAAAAGTAATGGCTTTTATGTCATTTGAATAAAATTACTACTAGAGTATTGTGACGGGTGGTTTGGTGTTAGAATAGGGTTTTAATGGGCGATTTTGTGTAATTTTAGTTTTAAAGGGTGATAAAGTGAAAATTAGGATATTTAGTGGGTGGTTTTGTATAATTTACCCTATTATAAATACAAATAGATATATACTAGATTGTTTGATTTTTTGACCGATAAAGAATTAAAAACTCTACAAAGTAATAATTTTTAAATAATACAGTATTATGTATTCATATTTTAAGAGAGGAAGTATATAGTATTGACAATCCTCATGATAGAATCCCTGCAAAAATGAGATTGGATGACAAAGGGGTGACAATCCCCATATCTTGTAACCTATGCAACCAATGTGATGAAGACTCGATTTACCTATTCATAAACAGAGACCACATACGAAAAATTGATCATCAAATAGGAGAAATTATATAGAATACACCATCAACAAATAAAAACATAAAGCAGTTGAACACCGAGATTTTGGGAAAGCTATATAGAAACCATAAAACACATCTATCTATTATTTGGTGGTGCATGTGGACAATTAGGAATAAGATAATATTTGAGGAGGATCATAACTTAAAAAACCAGAAAAAACAAGAACAATATATAAAATACCACATATCGCAATGAAAAGAATATAAACAACTCTTATGGGAAGAGGAGGGAAGCAAGGAAAAAACCACACAACCGACCCAAAGGAAAATGAAGAATTTGTGATGGAAAAACCGACGAAGGATATTTCAAATTGAATTTTGATGCGACGGTGAGTTTTTTGGGCGAGGTGACTATTGAGAATTGAGATTGTGATTCGAGATCACTGTTGCTCGATAGTTTTTTTACGAAAGTTCGCACTGCAAGGAGATGTTCGCGCTCAAGGTAGATGCTTTGGCTTTTCACCAAGGTTTGATGTCCCACTGTAGGGAGATGTTCGCGCTCAAGACAGATGGCCTAGTTGTTCACCAAGGTTTGGTTCCAGCGCATCAGCTTAGGATTTTGAGGCTCGGATTTGAAGGTGATTGCCTAGCAGTTATTAACACTATCAATGATGTCTGAAGTTGTCATTGGGAGATCGAGATAATCATGACTGATTCTCGGAAGCTGTTTCAAGACTTCCTTGTGGTTTTCTGCATCCATATATATTCAGAGAGATTAGTTTTGTTGATAATGATAAATTATTTTATATAGTTTTTAACTTCTTAAAAAACGTGCAAAAAGTCAATGGACTTATATTTCAAAACGGATAGAGTATTAAAAAAAAAGTATTGACAATAGATAGATGGATTGATAATGATAAATTGATAGTGTGAGTTGGTTCGATTCGGGTTCACACCAAAGGAATTTAAGCAAAAACGGGGGGAAAAGGTTGGAAAAAAAGCGGGTGCAGTAATTTAGAAAGACCCAAACTCCCAATCCGATCCCAATTGCTCCTCCCTAGTTGCGCGGGAAGGAGTTGTTCTCCTCTGCGTCTCCCTCTCCCAGTTTCCTGTACTCTTTTTCGAAGATCTCACAATCCAGATCAAAACCCTAATTCGGCGCAATGGAGAATCGAGCTGAGGAGGTTGAAGCTACGGTTCAGGTCAGTGCTTGCGATTCTCCGTCGCCCGATAAGAAAATTACCCGCCGGAGATTTGTGCAGTCGACGCTGTTCCCTCAGAAGTCTCCGGAGAAAAAGAATGCGAGGGATTGCGGAGGAGTTGAGGACGAGGAGGATGAGGAGTGCTGCGGGAGTCAAGGCAGGAGAAAGAGGAAGCACACGCCTGGCCGAAAGCAGGTATCTCAACCACGGAGGGCTAAGAAGGTGAGTTTTTGTTTCGCTGAATTTTAGGCTCGTGGATGTTGATATGTAGGTCGTTTGGATCAATCTGTCTTCCTATTTGTGCTCGGGCTTGAAGATTTGATGTAATTGGAGTTTGTAGTTTGCAATTTGGGGTCTTACAAAAGTCTAAGTTGATGGGGATGATCTTCTTCTCTTCAACACAATTGCATTCAATTTACACTTAGAACCATATGAAACAGTACAGGAACACGCTGAATTGAAGTTTGTAGAAACCATTTCAACAAGAGTATTCTCTCAAAGCGAACTCATCTTTGACCACACTTCAGGTTTTAGGGAAGCTACACGAATAGCGTAGCCAACTAGGTATCAATCCTACGGGAAAGTTAGAACCTTTGTTATCCAAGCATAAGCAGAATCTGGCAACCATCAAATTTTTGTACATTGGATACGTGTCTATGTCATTTATTTGATGGAAAAGCTTATTCTAAGAGTTAACCCCTCTAGTGCTATGTTTAGGTTTTTTCTACCTTCTTTAATACGCTTTTCAGACAAGCCTAAATTACAGCTTCAAAAAAACAACATCAGCCTAGTGTGTCTGCCAAGGCTGTGTGTCATAGTGGACTAGTGCCCTTAGAACTGTTGGTGAACAATACAAGCAAAATTGAACAGGCAGTGTTTTATTGCATGATTGCTGTTCTGCCTGCTTTCTGGAGTTACTTGACATTACATTAACCTTTTATCATTACTTTGTATGTAATTACCTCTCTTTCAATCTTTGTAGGTAGCTCAAAATGATACTGTGGCTTTCCAGGAGGTATTGGATCAGAAAAACTCTCCAGGTAGACTACTCAAGAAATAACTCGGGGAGATATGCATAATTAATGACACATATCCTGTGTCCAATATTTAACTTCGATATACAGAAGTCTTTATTGGGTTTGAGTCAATATAGATGATTTCCACTCTTGATTGTTCACAAACTCCCAACTTAGTTCACCCATCTACTTTTAAAATATAAATGCAGGGAAGGCAAGCCCAAAAACACAGAAAGAGAGCAGGCAAGCTTCCACTAGGAACAGAAGAACTAATGTAATACAGGAAGCCTGCCCAGGAAGGCTACAAGATCACTCAACTCTGAGTGACCAAATTTCACAGCTTGTTCCTGACCTTCGGCTTGAGGCTAAAAAGACAGCTGAAGTAAGTTCATATTGATTCATGTTTTTGGCACTCTGAATTTATCTGCCTTTTTTGCATTATTTGTTATTGTAGTTGAGAAAGATAGTAATAAAGCTTTTGCTTCCTGAAGTGTGATTGTGTAAAAATGGCCTATAGATTTTTACCAAAAGTTCTATGCTTGTGATTTTGACTATCCACCTTTCAGTCTAATTAAAGCCTATTAATCTTCACCAGGAGGATTCACGGAGGTTTGCAGGAAGGAAACTCCATCCATTTTTCTCATCTTGTAAAGGGGGGAGGAAAAACCAGGAGACAGCAAATCTGGAGGTTCAGCAAAGTTTGACTGAGAAGGAAGATAAATATGTTGAATGTGGACCTATTCATGTTTATGAAAATTTGACGGTATTTACTTGATATGAACATACTCAGAGCCACTTTTATGATTAATTGTTGTGCACTTCATTTTTAGTATTATCTTGACCTGTTTGGATCTTATTTAGTTTCATGTATGCATGTATGTATTTTTCAGGATAATAATATTACTTCAGTTGATTGGAGCAATTGGGTTTTCCATGATGCAGTCTCCAATAATCCTAATTGTCATGAGCAAATCATATCTTCATCTGATGGTTCTGTTGAAAGTTTGCGATTAAATAAGATTCTTCACATTTCAAATTCTCTCCAAGAGCCATTTTGGGGTCATGAATCATTATCACACGAAGAAGTTGCTAAGAAAGCAATTCTACCTTCTCCAGCTCATGATGAGGCTAAACCATGTCAGCTTTCACAGGGCATATATATGGTAACAAATTTAGATAACATTTTTCTTATCACTTTCTTTTAGGAGAGACTGTTAAATGAAAGTAACTGGCTGTCTGCAATTCCATATGCTTTGTAGTACTTACAATTTTTTTGACAGGAGTCAGAGGACAATCCAGTGGGTGAACTTATCTTCAGATCTGAGAACAGCAGTTGCTTGGTATCAAATGTTGAGAAGGACAATTCTACCTCTCAAGAATGGTGAAATATCTTTATCCATTAGTGTTTTTTTTTTCTATTAAAGTAGGATCACATGGATTTTTTTCCCTAATATGGAAAGTGTGAAAAAGAAAAGAAGGGAACTTATTCTAATCATGTTTGCTCTTTCTTTCTTCACTTTATGGTCACAAAATTCACCATGCAATATTGAAGTCACTCGTTTTCATTCATTCTTGATCTGTCATGTGTAGAATATATTGCATAATAGGGTCTACTCTTCTAGAAAGAAGCAGTATGTGTTGTTCAAGACTTCTTCATAATCTTTACCAAAATAAAATGTATTAAAGAAAACGATTACCTAATAGATAAGCTTATAAAATACAGTAAATCACAAAGTTTCTATTGCTTGTGAAGTCAACAAAATGCTTTCATGCCTAGATAAGAAATTGGGTTCTATTTGAGAGAGTTCAGAATGTATAGAGCAGTGTGTAAAAAGGCGAGGGCTTGTACCTCGCCTGAGCATTGCGGCATGGCCTGCACCTGCCTAGCCTTAGGCGAGGTCAGAGGGATAAGGCGCGACAAAGGCCTGCCTAGGTGCCCTAAGGTGCCAGGTGCCTCGCCTCTCACCAGTCACCACTCACCAGACACCCTTTTTGAGATAATTTTTTGATTTTTTTTCAAGATCATTTTTATACTTCTAATTTTTTTTTTCGAGATCTTGAATTTCTCTTCCTCTTAACAAGCTTTCCAAAATCCCTTATCTGAGATATTTTTCCTCAAGATCTTTGTTAAGCGATCTATTTTTCAACTCTTTCTCTACCAAAGATTTGAGGTGAATTAGATCCTTAGTTCCTAGTTGGATAATTTTTGCCATTATTCTAATGGAAATTGCTAGAATTTCTTACTTTTTCGTAATCTTTTTTGCCGTGAATATATATCTTTTCTTCCTCAGCTCATTAAAGGGCATCTTAGTGTTCTTGATTCCTCAGGGAAATCTTGGATACAATCTGGGTAGATATTACAATTTATAGAATTTGGGGCTTAATATACAGTAGAGTGATCAAATAAGTGGTTTATATAGAATTTGGGGCCATGGAAAGTTTGAATGATCTTGTGACAATTACTTGGCTGCAGGTTACCGTACTGCTTTCGTCGTACAAATCAACCTCAGAATTGCTTATGGACTTACAAGTATCAGCCAGAAAAAGCAGCTGAGGTAACCCTGTTTGGATTGGATTTGTCTGGTATAATACGTGCCTGCCAAAGATCTAATCTTAGACTAAAATTCTTACTATAAAAGGCTTTCTTTTCTGCTTCAGTTTTCTTATTTTTTCTGATGACACATGCATGCAGGTATGTGGTAATGAAGAACCTGTGAAGCTTATAAATGACTGGTTATGTCTTTGGCGTCAGAGAGACCTTCGGAACTGCAGTCAACGGTTTAAGACTGCGAAATGCTCTCTGGAAGAGGATTGCAGTTCTTATGATATTGACTCTGATGTGGAAAGCATAGATGAGGAAACTGGTCTGAAAAACGTTCTGTTGGTCTCTGGACCAGTTGGGGTATATTCTTGTCTATTCTTTTTCTCATCTTCTTCTTTTCTTTCTTCTTCTTTATCGTTATCACTAATCCTGATTAGTCGTTTGTTCATTAAAATTCATTCCTATCAAATAATTCTAGACTTCTAGCATATGTTTTCTTTTTATGTTACTCTTCTCTCCATTATTTTATTTTTGAAAAGGAAATAGATTCAAAATACCATAAACCACCTTCTCTGGTAATTGCTTAGGAAACAGATGCTCTCTCCATCATTAAAATATTGCATACTTTCAAGAATTATTATTTTTTATGCTGCCCTTCACAAATAGACTTAATCCCTTTGCATTTCATATAAATAGTTTGATTTTTTTAAAGGATTTTATGTTTTTAGTTTATTTTGAATCTATAAAAATTGAAAGGGAAAATTGCAGGATACATATCCTAATTTCAGCAAAACCTTACCTTTCCAAAAAAATAAAAAAGTAAGCCACCCATTATAATTAAAAATGCAAAACCCACCCACATCTTATATCTCATTTGCATTCAATCACCCATGTTAATCTTGCTGTGAAGGCCTTCATATTACATCGATGAAATTCTCTAAGCTTTGGTGAATTTTTTTGCAAGCCATTGGAATTCGCAAGGGAGTTGATCTTTTTGCTGCGTCCATGAGCTTCAGTGAACTAAGATTTGCATTATATCTCTTAAGTTCATGCCCATGGCTCCTTGTGTTTCTTTGATTTGTATAAGTGATTGATTGCTCTGAAACCCTAGCTCTGTTTCAAGATATGGGTAGTTAGTCAGCACTTGGTGGATTTCAACGCCAAAATGTTTTTTTTTTCCAAGTATTTAATGGGACTTTTTCAGAAGATGGGACCTTAATACATATTTCTATTTCTGTTTAATTATTTTTATAAATGTTTTGTGCTTACTTTTTTCCTAATTTTTTTATTGGATGGTCCTTTTCTATATAATTATTGCAGAGTGGAAAATCAGCTACTATATATGCTTGTGCCAAAGAACAAGGATTTGAGGTCATTGAGGTATATTTCTATCATTGTCTTTGCTCCTAATAGCTGTTTGAAATCACTTCAGAAGATTTTTTCCCCAAACATCTGCGTCAGTAGACTTGGACATTCTTAAATTATTCCCTTTTTAGGTCAATTCATCTGACTGGCGCAGTGGAGCTCTTATAAAGCAGAGATTTGGTGAGGCAGTTGGACTGCATTGGCTTAAAGGGTTTGTGCGCTTCAATGATTTATGAATGAGACATCTGTTGTTAGCTTATCACTAGTAATCTGCTTTCATTGCATTGGTTGTATTACTATGCTGTTGAGATTCCCCCCAAGCTCAATAAACCAACTTATTATAGCTAAAAATAGTAATTTTGCATAAATTAAATTATGAACTATTATGTTTTGTATATGAAAAGTCAAACCAGAAACTACTTAGACATTTGCCTTCTCATTTTTACTCATTCATGTCTTTTAGGTCACTTGAAATTCCTACGGACATACAAAGCATGCTTGAAAGAAAATCTCTTTCAAGTAAACCTACAAGTGTATCTACAGCTGAGGTCTTCAATGAAGATGCAATTAAACTGATAACCATACCAGATGACGAAACCACTAATGATGCTGTCATCATGTCCCAAAGATCTTTCTGCAGTGATACTAATATTAGGGACTCTGGTGAAGTGAAAACTTTAATACTCTTTGAGGAAGTGGATGCTACTCTGTTTGAAGACCGTGGCTTTATTGCTACCATACAACAACTTGCGCAGACAGCTAAACGACCAATGATATTGACAAGCAATAGTAAGTACTTGCTTGCATTGCAGTTTCTCAAATTTAATCTTGATAAGCTTGCAAGTGATTAATATTTTTTGTTATAGGTTGCTATCCCATCCTGCCAGAAAGCCTTGACAGGGAAGAGGTTCATTTCTCAATACCATCACAAAAGGAGCTCCTTCAGCATGCTTGCAGGGTACTTTCCCTGGATTTTCCTGCCTTCTGTTCCCTTTGATTCATTTTAAGGAAAAAAGGTTATGATGAGTGTGTAATCTGTTTTACCAAATTAATGTCCAAGCAGGTTTGTAATGCAGAAAAATCATTCGCTGATCCTCACATGATTGAGAAGTACATTAAATATTGCCAGGGTGACATACGAAAAACCCTGATGCATCTTCAGTTCTGGTGCCAGGGACAAAAGCCTAAATCAGGTACATGCTAGAGATGCCTGTCTGATAGAATATGTGTCTGATAGAATATGCATCTTCTGTCTTTTCCGTGAAATGCTGTCATACTGCTCATCCAATGACAAACTCATCTCCATTGAAAAGGAAAGGAAAAGGGTATATGATTTATAATCATTGCAAAAGGCTGTTATGATTTATGGCTGAAAGATGTTAAAGATTTGCTTTAAAGAGGATGGAGAAGTGGTGCTTTGGAAATGGTCTTTCTATCCTATGCCCTAAGGTCATAGGATAAGGAAATCATATTGGAAAAGATACCCTATATTTAGATGCATGTACCGTGGGAAAGCATTATTAAAAATGGCTAAAATCATTTATTCTTCTTGACTGCTTTATGGTGGATCAGGATAATTTTTGAATTTTTTAGATTGCCAATCGATATGCTTGCACTAGATAATTCTTATTGAATAATCGACTCATCTAGTAATGATTTTAAACTTTCAGATCCAAATGGACTCAAGATTTATAGCTCTTTGATGTTTGATATTGATGCTGGGCATGAGATACTATCCAAAATGATCCCTTGGGCATTTCCATCTCAACTATCAGCACATATTGAGATGGAGATTGCAAAGGTGTCATGCAGAATGGAAGAACATCTGGCCTTGTTTGAGGGCAGTGAGGGGGTAGAGAATGCCTATAAGCTGAATAAACATGATGCTGATGAAGGATTAATGACAAGTATTGAGGCAAAAAAGCGAGCTATTTTGAGTGGGAATTATGATAGTTATCATAATGACCCGATGTCTCCAGTAGTTCACGCTAGTCAATTATCCAACTCTTCAGGATCACCAGTTGCATTTAGTCGGCGTAACAATAGCAAAAAGCTGGCCTTTGTATTGTTTGATTCTGAAGATGAGATTTCTAATTATGAACCTCCTGGAAAGTCAGATCATTTATGCAGGGACAGTATTAATGATTTAACAGCCTCTACAATTGATCCCGAGTCTCAAATCAAATGCCCAGCAGCAGTGAAAGGGTTGTTGAACCCAGTAAATGGACTGTCAGTTTGCTCTGCTGGAAAAAAAATGGCTAAATCTTGGCAGCAATGTTCCTTAACACTCGATGAAAACAATGGACTGTGTCACTCAGTCAGTGTCTCATGTGTGCCGGAGTCAACATTTGTACCAGAAACAGAAGTTGGTGATGAAATAGATATTTCAGAAAGAGAAGACCAGAAAGAAGTCACCTCACGTACTATATTTGAAAATGAAGGCCAACCAATCTCGAAACTTGATGAGCTTTCTGAAACTACGGAATATCGATGCAATAGGGATGTTAATGTGGTGGATGCTGAAGTGGCCGACTCTCAAAATGAATACGAGGATTTTGCAAATTTCACAAGGGGTTACCAAGTGTTGGATGAGTGTAGCCGTATGGACTTTTGTAGAGGGTCCAAACGCCTAAAAAAATGCAATTCCAAGCTGAAACTAAACTTTGTCCAGGAAACATGGAAAGATCTTCGATGCACAGATTTTAGACCACATATCACCAAAGAGGATAAAGATGCTAGTGAAGCTATGAGACTTGTATCTAAAATGTGCAATCTTATTGCAGAGGCTGACATATTGCTCCACGATTGCAAAATTCTAACTGATGTAAGTATTTGATGGTATCTTATAATCATGTTCTTTCCTTGTATATCATGGTCTTAGTAATGTGCCATTCATGATAAATATTTTTCCCTGTTAGGAATCCTTCGAACCAGGTGTCGATGTAGTGGAGGATTTCTTTACTTCTGGCTGGCATGATCAGCAACTACGGATGGCATCTGCAATTGCAGAACATGGTTACTGTGCCTTGGCAAAGGATGTTGCTGTATTGGGACCAAGGATAGGTTTAGACAGCAAGGTGGATGTAGCTTGGGAGATGCTGACCACAACACACAATTCAATGGCATTAGGAAAATTGTTGAGGCATGGTAGAACAGATCAAACACTATTTCCTTCTGGGCAGTCAAACTTGGGATTGGCTGTCACAAGGAATTCCTTCACGAGGTTTGGACACATTATATTTACTATATTCTCGTCCGTGATATTTTAATAATTAACAGATCTAATTACATCTAGGATCTTGGACACCTCCAGGCTCTAAGCCGTTCCTTAATCCAACAGTTTCTGCATATAAATTCATTGCATGATTTAGCCTAGAACAGGATAGAGACATTTTTCGGGAAGACTTGCATTTAGCAAATCTATGATTGTTAATGCACATTTGGTTGAAGCCTACTCAAATCTAACCTCCACAAACCGAGAACTTTATGATTCTGGTTGAGTTATTTTTACTAATAACCCAGACATATCTGCCCATATATGAAATTACCTAATCCATAAATATCATTCTTTGAACCCTTTTTCTTGGGCAAGTATTAGTCCTTCCAGAACTGCAGTCAGCTCTTCCTGAACTGATGAGCATCTCCCACGTGTGAACTACTCCCCTTCATGTCCACTGAGTTCTCCTCCAGACTCGTCTCTCCTGGTTACCCCTAGAGGCACCATTTGTGTTTCTTGACCTATCCCATAGAAGGGAACCATCTAGACAATCTTTTTCTCCGTCTCTTGTGCTGGATGTGCTTATGAATTGATCCATCCAATAGGAAGGTGTAATTAGAGACTTTTTTCCTACCTTTATAATGAGTTGATATTCAGGATGGAAGGGATTTCATTTGAGTCCAGATCTGACTCTTTCTGAGAAGCAAGTTTCAATTTATAGCTATTGTTTTCTCCCCTGATCTTTGGCGTTTTTTTTTTTTTTTTTTTTTTTTTTTTTGGCAAACATTAGCTCTTTCACTTGTTTGCTTGAGATTTTGCCAAACAAGATAAATTGATGAGCAAAAATGATATGCAACAGGTTAGGGTGTCCCTCATGACTTGAATATAGGGCCAGAGATCTAGATTCACAAGGCTCTCAATCATTTAGCTAACCTGTACTTAAGGCATAAACCCAGTTTTCAGTTTATGTACTAATCAACATTATTTTAATCTGATAATCAATCATTGCTTCAAATATGCAGAGAAACGGTTGCTAGCCTTCACGAAATAGTCCACTCAGTTGTTCCTCCTAAATGTCTATTGGCACTGAGAGGCAGTACAATGGAGTATCTTTCTACATTGTCCCACATGTCCAAGTCGGAGTCTCACCGAACATCTGAAAGTCCTGACAACAAAAGAAGACGAAGGTAAGTCCCTTTCCTGTGGGAAGTTGCTAATATGACTCACTTTGCTGCATCTCTTTATGTCGTATGCTGATGTGGAATCGCCATTTTTTGGTTTGCAGAAAACGGGTAGCCAAAAACTACTTAAGTTGTGGTTCTTTGTCATTATCTCCTGAAGACATCTCTCTCCTGGTTGCATATAACTGCAGCAAGAACTGTCCACCCGAATCAGCTCAGAGAGAGGAGTCATAATTCATAACTCATTAGTGTATAGATGGGATTTATTATTTCAGCTTATCTGACAAGGAGATGGAGATGGTCGATGAACAGTTTTACATGAATGAAGGGAGATGGTCTTAATTGGTTGAACTCTGTGCTAAAATAGTAAAATGGTTGGTAGCTTGTCACTTAACTATCTTAATTCATTCCTTGGAAGTAACTTCCTCTAATCTTGGGAGGAATTTCCTCTGATAAGTTGATGCTGTTGTAACCTCCTTTTTTAAATTTTTATAAAGGAAAGAGATTAGGCCCTGCTACAATTTATTTGTAGTCCAGCTTAAGTTATTCATTTGAATGAGAACTTTATGTTTGTATCAAGATTAGCGTTAGGAGTTAAGTGTTCTAGTCAGGTTAGATTTTTCATGACACTATTAATTTCTTTGTAAACATGACAAATGTGGACCGATGAAAATTTAAGGAGGTTTAGAAAGGGGTTTGAAATAATTATTTCTATCTCGCAATTTCAACTACGCAAGAGTGCATTAATGATGCAAATGTTATCCCTTTAATTTTATTATTTTGGATATTTCTTGAGATGACTTCTTTTATTCGTACAGAGCCATCCCTTCTACACCAATATTGGAATGAAAATTTCTTTTGTCAATTTTAAAGCATGTGGTGCGTACATTGTGATATTTAATAATATAGAGAAAAATTGGTCTAGTGTTCATTTTAAAGACTCACATTAACCAAATGTGTACCAAAACAATCAAATTAGAACATCCACAACGGTGACATTGGGGCTCTAAACATTACTACGTACTAAATTTGCTAAAAAAGGGAAAAGGTAAGATTGTAGGGGAAAAGTCCCTCTTGCAACAGCTTAGGAAAGAGTCTCTTAACGCGTAAATCGAGGCCACATGAGGAGACCGTGCGCGGCAAGGCTGGATTAAGTGCCAAAACGATGTCGCTTCAAGCAAAAAAATACCTAAGCGTCACATTTCAGTGCTTCCAAGTGAAAAAAATTACAGTGCTACCACGCGGCCCAACGAGTGGCTTCCACATGATAATGTTTGTATTTAAAAAACTTTAAATGCAAATTCTGGCATTTTTTGTAATTAAAAAAATATTTTTGAGTTTGATTTAATTTTATCTATCCATAAATACTCATTTTGCATATGTTTTTATTAAAAGAAATCATTCAAATAATACCCATATACTAATGGTTACCATTATATATATATACAAACACATATTTTTTTCACACATTTTGCCTATAAATAAGGTGAGAGGTGAGAAAGCTCTCTTCCATATCACATATCTATCTCTATCATCTTCTCTTCGTTTCCCCCCCCCTTTTTTTGATACAAGGCAAAGATTTGGGGATGGTCAATCGCGGTTGAATCACCGACCAATAGCGTCCTGGCGGACGACGTCGTCAATGTCAGCAGGCATCTGTTCAGTGACAAACGATGAAGAGAAACCAATATGTGCCAATCTACCCGCAACCTGATTCCCCTCTTTGAAGGTGTGTGAGAAGCTAACACTCTCGAACGTGTGGCAGAGAGCGAGGGCCTCCGAGACCGCCATCTCAATCTCCCAAGGACACCGCCAGAGCCCCGTCAATAAGTTAATCAGCATCAAACAGTCACCCTCCACCTCGAGCCGTGAAAAACCCCTTGTCGAAGCAGTCTGGAGACCGAACAGAAGACCGCGATACTCCGCTTGCACAACAGACAAATTGTAACGGCCTGAATATAAATATCCGGGATACGTTTCGAAGGTCGGATACCTTCGTTCGGATGTTGCAATTCAGGTACGGGTCGAGGTTTCAAACCTCTAATCAGTCGAAGTATCAAAATACAATTTAAACGAAAATAAAGCGGAAGTACGGTTTAGATACAGAAGCCACGGCAGAGCCGGGTCAAAACCAAAACAAGTGGGTGGTTGTCATTTGTTAAGTTAGAACATATTAGCCGGATTCTTCGATTCGCCAAAAGGTTTCCCTGTCATAGAAGCATGGAGCAACAAGAGCGGTACCTAACACTATCCACGAAGTCAGGCCTGGTGATCGCCTGCGGGTCCTCTGACCGCGCTGAGGCCACATAACATGCCTATGCCTAAATAAAAGATGACTAATGCAGTACAAGATTTAAATCACACTATCATGCCCCTAGTATATATAATATGTGGAAAAGAACTGTAAAGGGTCCAAAACAATGCCAAGTGGCATATCCCTCTCCTACCTCTGCACCCCTTCCCGTTAGTGCAGAGACTGGCCAGTTCGGGCTATAGCATAGCACTCTCTTTGTGGTGGTGCACTCACCACGGTATCATCATATCATATCATATCTCATCATCATATCATATCTCATCATCATATCATATCTCATCATCATATCATAAAATAAATATAAACATGCCCGATGGTGCTGGGCTAATCGTATCATATCAAATCATCTCATCTCTTGCCCGATGGTGCTGGGCTATCATATCATGCTCATATCGACTCGATAGACTCAGGGCACCCGATGGGGCTAGGCTACCCTATGACCCTAGCAAAGACTCTAGGACTATCACAGATAACAACCGTTCTGTTTCAAACACATAAAGTAAACACATGCTCAGTTCAATGCAATCCTAGCATGATACTACATGACATGCTTTAATATGCAACAAAACTACACATTACATGACACATCAGGCAGGAGGTCCAGGTTACTGAGTAAGTCCCGTAGGATACTTACCTGTTGATGCAGAACAGCAAGATAATACAAGCAAGGGCCCAATGCAAATCCAAAGCAATCCAAAAGCAATACACACCTATCATCAAGCCATTTCCATAAGCTACCAGATCAACATTCATACTCACGAATCCAAGTTCTCAACATCCTCAAAATCGACCGATAGTAAAACCGTTTTCCAAAATCTTTCCGATACGATCAAATCGACCAAAATCATTCTTTCAATCAAACCCATTGATAAAATCATACCAACCATATTTTCGAACTCGTAAATCCCAAATTAAGTCAACTCATATTCAAAATGATTTCTCAACTCATACTTGGCCAAATTCCGACATTAACACTTAAGCCTTAAAACCAATTTCCAAAAATCATATTATAAAACAATTCCGGCATGTTTCTTATTTCAAAACATTATATAAATAATTCCCATCACTAAATCATCAAAATAATTCTAAGCTCACAAATATTACTTATAAATCAAAATCAACAATTTACTTTAAAATCCTAGCTCACATAGTTAAATCCTCTTAAAATGCATCAATTAAATAAGCCAATCAATATAATCTTTAAACAATAAATAATATATAAAGATTAATTTCCAGAATATTATAATTATAACCAAATTCCAAAACTATAATAATATTCAAATAAGGATATAACATATCATATAATCAACATATACAATTTAAATCCTTAACCAACTTATCATACCATTTAAAATAATTCCGACATAACTTTCTTTAAAAATCCAAATCATAATATAATAACTTCTCTCAATTAAAATTACTTTTAAAATCCTCCAAAATATATAAATTAGTAAACACAACATATAAATATATATATATATATACGTATCTTTTCTATAATCAAAACAATATACACATATTACCACCAACCCAGCCCAACCAAGGGGAATCACAAGGCCCAGCCCAACCCGAGGGAAGAACAAGAGACCCGGAAATTAAACCCAAACCCAACAGAAAGCCCATGCCCAAAACCATACCCGGAAATCAGTGAAGGAGGAAGGGAGGACCCGAAATGCCTGACCAAACCCGGATAACATTGGACCCGGCCCAAGGAAAAGGCCCAAAGCCCACCCCTTTCACTCTATCAGAACACGAAGCTGGCTTCTTTTATAAAAACAAAAGGCGGGCTCCAGGTGAGGTGGCAGCTGAGGTGGCAAGGGGGGGCCCCTCGATCTCTTTCTTCTTCCCTGGGCCGTTTGGAGGCAACAGAGAAGCTGGGCTCAGAAGGAAACAGAGGAGGAGGAGGAAAAACACAGTCTCGCCGGAGACTCTTGACCCGATCACTCTCAACCTTTCCGACCGCCCTCAACCCAAAAGGTAACCAAAGATTTGAACCGAAGCTGGGAAGGGGAAGGGAGGATGCTCATCGGGATTCGACTTCGCCGGGAAACAGGCGTCGGAGGTCTCTGAGCTTCGTCGGAGGTGGAATCCAAACTGGTTCAGCCTAGGCCGAAGATAGAGGGTTCAAAGGTGCGTTTTTATGGTGATTTAGAGAGTAAGGAAGAGGAGAAACTCACCGGATCTGGATCAAGAGAAAACAGGGAAGAGGAGGGACGAGCATCGGCGCTGGGTTGCTCGGGGAATCTCCGGGGCTCTTCGGCCGTTGCCTCTGCTGGTGGCGGTTCCGGGGTGGCACACGGGAGTCTCCGCTGCGGGTTAGAGGTGAATGGAGGACGAAGGAGGGAGGGGTGAAGCGTGGGAGCTCTCGGAAAGCAGGGGAGGTGGGCGCCAGAGCAAGGTGATGGTGGTGGTGTTTACTGGTGTCGGCCGAATGATAGAAGAGGAGGAGAGCTTGGCTCTCGGCAAAACCCAAAGGGAAAAGAGGGTGTTTGGTTGAATGGTGAATGGAGAATGGGGGTTTGTGTGGGTACTGGAGAGGGAGTGCAGAGAAGGATGAAAGGGGAATTGTGTGTGTAAGGGGACAAAGAGGGAGGGGGGGGGGGACCATTGCAATTTGTATTTGCAAGTGCAGCTTTTGGTGAGGCAGCTGCCGAGAGAGAGAGAGAGAGAGGGAAAGAAATGAATATATATATATATATGTGGTCCCAACAAGATATTTTAAACCCGAAAAATATCCCGAAACCCGCTAATTCCGACTCTATCAATTCCCGACTAAATCGAATTTAAATAAAATTTTCCGGATCCGCAATAAAATAATGGACCTCAATTAAATTTCAAATCTCGAAGTAAGAAGGCGGAAATAGAATCTTTCGGAATCAAATTTTAAAACGATGTCGGAATCATTCAGAATGATTTTAACTCGGAAATTGCTCGAGGACAAGTTCTTCTCAAATTTTATATCTCATATATAAAATAATATACTTTTAATTAATATATAGATATTTAAATAATATCTCGGCCTTTACACAAATGACCAAAGTCACGAGCACCACAAGAGATAAGTGACCCATGGAAATCACAAATAACAAATCCCGAAGCAGCAAGACCCGAGCCAGTCGAAGCACCATCAAAATTAAGTTTGACAAAGCCAACGACAGGTTTTTTCCATCTAACACTTTTCTGTTTTTTTGTTCTGATTTGGTGGGAACCTATCTTAGCAGTTGTCGTGTTTTCTTCTAACTCATCTGTTTGTGTTTTTTTTTTCCAACTTATCATGCATTGTTTAATAGTCTTTATCCATTCTTCCGTGTTTCTCATGTCAGTGTTGTCAAAGAGGATTTTGTTTCTCATTGACCAGATGCCCCAAAGGGAAAAAGCGAGGGTCGATTTCTGATGTGCCGAAATATTTGTAAAAATGTTTGTAATTATATTTTTATAGGATTTGTCTACTTTGTCAGTATTTCTGATAGTTTGCTTTATTTTTCTATCCATTCTCCCTATAAAGGATAAGGTAGTTTGACATTCGGTAAAGATGTGGGTAACGTCTTCACCACTATGGTTGTAGAGCGGGCATTCCAGGGGAACATGAACTCTTTTACTTTGCAATCTGACTTTCGTAGGGGTTCCGTTTAGTAGGTTTTTCCATAGGAAACTTTTTATCTTAGGCGGGCAATCGATCTTCCAGATCCAGTCAAGTGGGTCTACACTTGTTCTCATGTTTCTCGAAATATGGTCAACTACACTAGAAGTGGAAAACCAACCATGTCTATTCGGCTTCCAATACAATCTATCTTCGAAATCATTTGAAGGAATATGAACATTAGTAATTTTCTCAACTATATCTTTTCCTCCCCTTTTTGTTTCTTCAGACCATCCCATGTTTTAATTTTTTTTTGGGACCCCATCCCTTTGTTTTCTTTCCCTCCCCTTTTGTTTCTTCAGAGCATCCCAACTTCTCCTCCTCGCTCTGTTTTCACCGCCCCCTTCCTCTGATTTCGACTCAACCAACACAACACCCACCTCCCTTCTCTTCGATTCAAACCATGCCAAGCTTCGCTCCTCCTCCTTCGCTAGACGAGCCCTCGACGCCTCCATCAGGACGCCTTGCCACCACCACCACCAGTGCAGCTTTATTCCACCACCACTGTTGTCATCGCCCTTCCTCCACTTCCGGATTCGCCACAAACTTCAAATGCCTAGCTGGTCAGACGTGATTCTTCACCAAGCTCGGCCGCCTCATCCAGGAGAAGGTCAGAAGCAATGTCGACAAGATCTCCTCCGACTTCTCCAAGGCTTGTGGCAATCTCATCATCATCGATGAGCTTCGACGAACCCTGGCGTGTTCTGTTCTCTCGGTAAGTGTTTGAATGTGAAGAAAAGAGATCAAGAAGAAGATGAATAGTTCAACTGAAATTTGTTATTGAGAAAATTGTCGATTACATGAAATCTGTTATGGCTTATATACAACAAGGTGTCTTACTGAAATGACTAATGTACCCCTAATATTTCCACAATATTACATATCCTAACAGCCAGCTGGAGGGTGTGAGAACAAACCCAGCTTGGACATTGCAATGGTGTGCTTCGAATAAGAGAGAGGTTTGGTGAGGAAATCTGCAGTCTGAGATTGATTGGGAACAAAACTGAGTGAGATGAGGCCATTAAGAAGCTTTTGACGCACATAGTGGCAATCAATTTCAATATGCTTAGTGCGCTCGTGAAACACGGGGCTGCGAGCAATGTGAGTCGCAGCCTGACTATCGTAATTGACAAGGATTGGTGTTAAACCAGGAACATCAAGTTCAGCTAATAATCTGGTGAGCCAAGCTAATTCTGTAGTGATTCTCCTTAAAGATCGGTACACAGCCTCAACTGAAGAGAGGGATACAATGACTTATTTTTTCGATTTCCATGAAACTGGAGATGAACCCAGAGAGATGAAGTAACCCGAAACAGAATGACGAAAACACGGTCAAGCTGCCCAATCAGAATCACAATGCCCCTAAAGAGTGAAATCCGAGCTTGAAGAAAGCAAAATCCCAAGATGAGGAGTACCCCTTAAGTACCTGATCACATGAATAGTAGCTTCCCAGTGACCAGAGCATGGTTGCTACATAAATTGTGATAGATGCTAAACAACAAAAGAGAAGTGATGCCTAGTGTTTATGAGAAAATTCAAATGACCAATAAGACATCTGTAAGAAGCGGGATCCGAAAGAGGGGAACCAGAATCTAGAGTGAGCTTGATTGAAGGATCCAAAGGGGACTGTGTAACTTTAAACTCAGGCATATCATAATCATCTAAGAGTTCCTTGATTGTCTTTCTCTGAGATATAACAACACCTTCATTTAAAAAAATGAATTCCATGCAAAGAAAGTAACTTAACGAACCCAAATCTTTAATTTTGAAGGTCGAATGAAGAAAATGCTTCAACTCAGAGATGACAATATTATCATTACCCATGACAAGGATATCATCAACATAAATGGCCAAAAACACAACTGAAGAACCACACTTTCGATAGAAAAGGGAGTAATCATTAAGAGAATGAATATACCCCTGTGTTAATAAAGCATCAGCAAGCTTTGTGTACAATTGCCTAGAAGTTTGTTTGAGGCTGTAAAGGGACTTGTTTAACTTGCAATCTTTGCCTGAAAAATCACCTTTCAAACCCAGTGGAATCCTCATGTAAACATCTGTGTCAATATCCCCGTACAAAAATGCATTATTCACATCTAACTGTGATAAAGCCCAACCCTTTTTTTTACAGTAGTAGTAACAAGGCAGCTAATGGTGGTCATTTTAACAACCGGAGAGAAGGTCTCAGAAAAATCTATGCCAGCCTTTTGTGAACAAACTCGAATCACAAGTCGAGCTTTATACCTTTCCAATGAACCATCTGCTCGAAACTTCAGCTTATACACCCATTTGGAGGAAATAGGATGCTTCCCATGAGGAAGATCAACAATAGACCAAGTGTTGTTGTGTGCAAGAGCATCAAGTTCAGCATCCATGGCCTTTGTCCATTCAGGAGACTGCACTGCTTCAACATATGAAAAAGGTTCTCTTGTAGTTAAGGCTGGAACATCACAAGTCATGGACAAACAAAAATGTTGAGAGGGAAGAAAATGAGAATGAGGTATGTAAGAACATGTAGTACCACAAAAAAAATCATTCAGAAAAGAAGGGGAATGAGTAACCCTCTGAGATCTTCTCAAGTGAGGGACTTGAACAGGTTGTGAAGGTGGATCATTGGGTAGATCAGTGGGTGCATCAATGGGTGGAACAATGGGTGGATCAATATGATCAGAAATAGGTAAAGGCATAGTCAGTGGCGGCCGCAGGATCCTCCGAAAGGTGGGGCGAAATTTCTAGTGTGTACTGAGATATATATTGGCCTTGAATAAACTCCTTTACCTAAGCTACGACTTTTAACTTAACAATGGATTGTAGAAAAGTAGACTTACATTTGCTTGATTGCTATGGTAATGGTTTCTCGTCATTCATTGGAAATTTAGGCATTTGTCATATTTAGGAGTGTAAACTTATCGAAATTCAATCATGCTAAATTCATGGCTTTTGCATATTATCTAGGATTGTAAACTCATCAACTTTATAATATCTTTTGGTTCCCAAAGACATGTAGGATACGAAAATATAAATATTGCATAAAGCTTCACAAATTCAATTAATAAATTTCATTCTCAAAATCATATATACAAAATAATTAAAACACAAAATTTATTCTCAAAATCACAAACTCTAATGAAAATTTCACAAAATTTATTCTCATAATCAAATCCTAATTTCACCAATTTTATGGGGTTTAATTAGTTTATAGCTAGATAATTTGTATAAAATAGGGAGATCGGGAAGTGGGAATATAATTAAATAAGGGGGTAGAAACATAGAGAGCGGGTGAAAGTTGAACAAAGAATAAAAAAAACTTTTTTGAGGGAGGTGATTTTTTTTTTTTTAAAAAAGAGGCTACTTTCACCAATTTATGGGGTTTAATTAGTTATAGCTAGATAACTTGTATCTAATAGGGAGGTCGGGAAGTGAGAATATAATTAAATAAGTGGGTAGAAACATAGAGAGTGGGGTGCAAGTTGAACAAAGAATAAAAAGCTTTTTTGAGGGAGGTGAAATTTTTTTTTAAAAAAAGAGGCTAATTTCACCAATTTTATGGGGTTTAATTAGTTATAGGTAGATAATTTGTATCTAATAGGGAGGTCGGGAAGTGAGAATATAATTTAATAAGGTCGGAAAGTGAGAATATAATTAAATAAGTGGTAGAAACATAGAGAGTGGGGTGCAAGTTGAACAAAAAAAAGTTTTTTTGGGGAGGTGAAATTTTTTTTAAAAAGGAGGCTAGTAGGAATTGAACCCCCAACCTTTCGTCTCACTTTACTTTCCTTCATTCCCACCAACCCACCAACCAACTACACAAAGTAGATTAGTTGATTTTATATTCATCCTAGTTTTACTTATTAAAACACTACTATATATATAAATAATTTTTTATTTTTTTTCCAAAGTCCGGGGACACGTAGGTCGAAGGGTGGGGCGGCCGCCTACGCCCGCCCCACCCTAGGGCCGCCCCTGGGCATAGTGATGTTTGTGGGATTGGAAGAAGACCTGAAAGGGAAAATGTGTTCATGAAACACCACATCTCTAGAGTAAAAAATCTGATGAGTGGCAATATTATACAATTTGTAAGCCTTTTTGGTAGAAGGATAACCCAAAAAATGGAGGGGATAGCCCGTGGTTGAAGCTTTTGATGAGGAGAGATATTGCCAAGAACAGAAGACGGGAATTTGTTAATAAGATACGTTGTAACAGTTGTAGACATGCATATAAGTATATCGCAGGTGCATCAGGTAGGCTTGCATTGTACACAAAGACCCTGATGTGGATCAAGATGGCCTTCTGCGGGTCAAACAATGATCTTGATCCAGGCGAGCTCTCAAGACCGATTTGAGGGCTATTGAGAGCCATTAACAAGTTGGTATACTTGATGCGTTTGCATTCCCGATCCTTCGCCTGTGGGCTCAGAATCAAGAATACCAACTTGTTGATGGCCCGATCTTGTAATTATCCTTGCTATTCTTGATGTTTACAATCAATTACAATCAAAGGTTTCGAATTTATTGCGGCGTAAAACAAGAATAAACAACAAAGCAACAAAAACCAACAAAGGAAACAGCGACGGAAAAGGTGCAGCAACGACGGATGCTGCGGCTAGGCAGCAACTTGAGGCGGCGGGTGATGCCGCGGCCGCAGCAGCTTGGCAGCGGCCGCCGCCTGGGCGTGGAGCGAGGGCGCTGCGACGGAGACCTCCCTCCCTTCAGCGACGGTGACTGCTTCCTGTTTCTGCGAGTTCTGCAGCTAGGGTTCCTTTGTATTTTTTATTGATGTTTGGGGATTAGGGTTTGGTATCGGATGATTGATCGAACAATAACTTGAAGGTAAAAGCTTTTGGATTGGGAGATTGAAGAAACCTTTTAATCCTAAAAAGGTTCCTCAATATAATTTCCAATCTGATTTTTATTGAATGCCAAAGAACGTTTAAATAGAATCCTAATCTCTATAAACCCTAATATGTGGCCAGCCATCCTTTACAAAAGGATAGATTTGGCTGACCTAAGTCTAATATAATAATATAACTAAAATCCTAACTAGATAAATCATAAAAAGATGATAATTAAGAAAGGCTAAGGATAGACTCTCCTAACCATCTTATTTAACCTAACTAAGTAATACTATAAATAAGACATTCCATAAATAGCTCCAACTAACATAGGAGTTACTAAATATGGAAAGAACTAATAATAATAATAGTAATTAAAAATATCAATGTCTTCTTCTCTTCAAGACATGGTGGCGCCTTCTTCTTCCTCTTGAGGACGACACTCTTTGCCATCAATAGCCCTCGAATCGGTCTTGAGAGCTCGCCTGGATCAAGATCATTGTTTGACACGCAGAAGGCCATCTTGATCCGCATCAGACCCCCCCGCGTCTGATAAGCCCCTCGGGACAGGAGCTTGCTCCGCGTCGGGCCTCCGGTCGTAGCCTGAGCCTCCCGGAGCGAAGATTTTATTAAGTCCCATGACGCAGGAGCTTGCTCCGCGTCGGGCCTCCGGTCATAGCACAAGCCTCCCGGAGCGAAGATTTTATTAAGTCCCATGACGCGTGAGCTTGCTCCGCGTCGGGCCTCCGGTCGCAGCTTGAGCCTCCCGGAGCGAAGATTTTATTAAGTCCCATGATGCGTGAGCCCGACCCGGTCGACCCGACCCAAACGCCCGGAAATTTTCCGACTCGAACCCGGAAATTTTGACCCGGAAATATTTTTTGACCCGAACCCGAAAACCCGAAAATTTTCCGGGTAATCTGGGTTTCGACCCAGTGACCCGATTGACCCGGTAATTTTGACCCGATTTACTCGATTGACCCGGTGACCCGATTGACCCGGTTGATTTATAATTATATATGATTAATTTTTTTTATGGAGATTCCAATTTATTACATTTTATATTTACAATCACTTGATCTTTCATTTTCAAATCAACTTTTATATTTATTTGTATGGTGTAATACTCCGTCCGATCGATAGTATTTGATTTTTTATTTTTCAACACATTTTTTTAAAAGATAAAAATTCTAAAAATATTAAAACAAATCTATGCTTATTACTAATTGCATGAAATTATTTTTCAAAAATTATTTAAAATTTTGATATTTTATATATTATTACATTTTATTAAAAATTACGGGAAATAATAAAAATCAAATATTTTGGATAAGATATAGAATATAATTACAAGCACTAGAACTTATTCACCACGTCTTTAATTTAAGAATTTTAAAATTATCGCAAAGTTATCAAATCTTGATTTTTTTATTTAAAAAACGAAAAAATTGACAAACCCGAAATCGACCCGAAATGACCCGAAACCCGGGTTCGAGTCAACCCGGATATACCCGGAACCCGTATTACCCGGGACCCGTTTTACCCGGGACCCGACCCGAACCCGACCCGAATGACCCGTTTGACAGGTCTACGCAGGAGCTTGCTCCGCGTCGGGCCTCTGGTCGCAGCCTGAGCCTCCCGGAGCGAAGATTTTATTAAGTCCCATGACGCGTGAGCTTGCTCCGCGTCGAGCCTCCGGTCGTAGCCCGAGCCTCCTGGAGCGAAGATATTATTAAGTCCCATGACGCGTGAGCTTGCTCCGCTTTGGGCTTTCGGTCGCAACCTGAGCCTCCCGGAGCGAAGATTTTATTAAGTCCCATGACGCGTGAGCTTGCTCCGCGTCGGGCCTCCGGTTGTATCATGAGCCTCCCGGAGTGAAGATTTTATTAAGTCACATGTCGAAGGAGCTTGTTCCGCGTCGGACCTCTGGTCGTAGCCTGAGCCTCTCGGAGCAAAGATTTTTTTAAGTCCCATGACGCAGGAGCTTGCTCTGCGTCGGGCCTTCGGTCGTAGCCTGAGCCTCCCGGAGCGAAGATTTTATTAAGTCCCATGACGCGTGAGCTTGCTCCGCATTGGGCTTCTGGTTCCAGCCTAAGCCTCCCGGAGCGAAGATTTTATTAAGTCTCATGATGCGTGAGCTTGCTCCGCGTCGGGCCTCTGGTCGTAGCCTGAGCCTCCCGGAGTTAAGATTTTACATGATGTAGGAGCTTTCTCCGCGTCGAGCCTCCGGTCGTAGCATGAGCCTCCCGGAGCGAAGATTTTATTAAGTCCCATGACGAAGGAGCTTGCTCCGCATTGGGCCTCTGGTCGTAGCCTGAGCCTTCCGGAGCGGAGATTTTATTAAGTCCCATGACGCAGGAGCTTGCTCCGCGTCGGGCCTCCGGTCGTAGCCTGAGCCTCCCGAAGCGAAGATTTTATTAAGTCCCATGAAGCAGGAGCTTTCTCCGCGTCGGGCCTCCGGTTGTAGCCCGAGCCTCCCGAAGTGAAGATTTTATTAATTCCCATGATGCTGGAGCTCTTATCCGCAGAGGGCCTCCTGCTTGTAGTCATAAACTCGCAGAGATAAACTCTAAACGAGTATAAACTAAGTCCCTCAAACGCCGGAGCTTTACGCTCGCGGAGGGCGTCGTCATGGAGTAGACTTAAACCTGTCACCTGCGCGGCCTACAGGTGCGCCTGGAGCTGACTTAAACTTAGCCCTTGAAATAATTCTTTCACACAAAAATAGTGAAGGGCCAAAATGCTCGATATTGAACTACGAAAGGCTTGATTCTCCTTTTAAGAGATACGTAGACAACCCATTAATAGTTGGGTGCAACCCGTACCACCAAACTTACTTCAAAAGCTTTGCACTAAAGATCCAATACTATGGGTGCCCCTTCATGGACGGATATGAACGAGATCCAAGTACATTCGAAGCATTGTTTTAATCGAACCTCGGTCAAGTCATGACTTAACAAAGGCTCGAGGAGCTATGATGATGCCGTAAATAAATATGAGTAAATAAGAATGACAATCAAAATATAAAAAAGAAACATCCATGGATGACGTGTTTTCGTATAATAAATATAAGGTCAAACAAGGTTGACAAGTATGATAAATAAGCACACACGGGGACACCGCGTCTACCTATGATATAAGAGAAAGGAGACGCGGACGAAGTCCTATCCTCCAACGATCGCAGATTAATGAGAGATGCTAACTACACTGGTTGTACGTCCAAATGTGAGAAAGTCCACTATCTTCATCCCTCCATGCTCCCAAGAGGGGGATGACGATGCACCAAAAATAAATAATAATATTTACGATATTATAAGTAGAGTAAGTAGAATTACAGAATCATAAACAAGGTTCCCCGCTATACAAATAGAACCCTATAAATGTGAAAAATGGGCGAATGTGAGTCAAGCTAGAGACTCGAGACGTCCGTGGACGATAAAACTGCCCGCGGCGCCCACACACATGCCAGGACACGTGGCACCCATGCCTCCATCACACGTTTCGTGGAGCATGTGACATGTGGCGACGAGTGGCTTGCATGTAGGAGAGCTTGCCCTATAAATAGAGGCCGAAGTCTCATTATCATGGGTCGGAAATGGGAATCGGGAAAGGCTTAGGCCGGGATTCTTTGGCTTTGAGGACCCTTTCTTAAGCGGGATTAGCCTCTGCCGGTAAAAACCGACACTTGATGGAGCCCTGGGAGGACGGTGGTCCGTGGATGGCTTGAGATCGGATCGGCACAGGTTTTTGGTACGCTGACGGTAATTTCGTCGTGCGTCTCAGGTAAGCCCGATTGTCTGAGCTCGCCCGCGTCCAACTTGATCCCGGGATTCCGCCATCCCGGGATTCTAAAATCGGGTTTCGTCACCGATAAAGGTGGAGAATATGAGACAACATTTTTGAAAGACTTTTGTGAGAATAATAGTATTATTCATGAATGAATAGAATGGAGTAGCAGAAAGAAAGAACAGAACTTTAAAAAAATGATGAACATAATGCTTGTGAGTTCTGAGTCACTCAACTCTTTGTGGAATGAAGTAGCTCTTTTTGCTAACTACATTCTTAACAAGGTACCGCATAAGAAAAAAGACAAAACCTCTTATGAGCTCTGGAAAGGACATCCTCCTAACCTAGGGTTTATAAGAGTGTGGGGGTGTTTAGATAAAGTGGTGCTTGACCTTGAAGGTTAAGCAGACCAAAACCCACTGCTATATAAGGAGGTCGAGGTCTAGGGTTTTAAATAATCAAAAACACTTTTGCCTCTCTCCTTAGTTTTCTCCTATTGTTTTCCTTTTTTAGTGCCTATTCCAATTCCAACTTCTCTACCTCAAATGCACTTGTGAGAGAAGACAGTGAAACCCTTGGAGGATATTGCCTCACATATAATCTGCACCTATATGGGGGCAAAAGACGTTTCTCATTCAATGACCTTCATACCATGATATACGTAGCATACCACCATTTCAGAGAAACACATTCGGCCCACATCCACTAACCCTTATAAAAAAAGTTTATTTTTTCTGTAGGTTCCGACGAGGGCTATTGTCCAACATAGATTTCATAACATATCTGGGTATTTATTATTGATGAAAATGGTTTGTAGTGCATAAAGGGTCTTATCAATTTTTTTTAAAAAAAAGATCGTAGTCCATATATATTAGGAACAACAGATTATTCTTAACCAATTTATCTTGGCGTGTACATAGAACATATTTAAAGCTTTCCGCAGTCATATTGAGCTGGTCCATGGGCATCTTTGAACAACAAAGTCATCATAACAATGCATACGAAGCGAAGGAGAAACGAAGTCGATGGATCTGTCAGCCTCCCTATCATATAAGCCCTCAAGCCCAAAGACAGCACCCGTAGCCTCCTCTCCTTGACATAATTATCAAATGCAATCTCAGCTCTTCCCCAATCCAGCAGCACTTGGTGTCCCTCGTCTCCCATGGGACCGACTACATGCATTTCTCTTACCATACATCGGGCTAGAACGACCGCGTCTTCTAGGGCCGAGGAGCCTCCTTGCCCAAAATATGGGCCCATAACATGCATTGCGTCACCTGCTACCACTACATTGCCTTTCTTGAAGCTTTTAAGAGCCACTTCCCTCAGTTGTCGGTGTCGAATTCTTAGAAGGCTCAGTGTTTTGATTTCACATTTGCGTACCATTTCGATTATATCGGAAGGGAAGTCCTTGAGTTCACGCAATGCTAACCGATGTATTAAGGTTGAATCTTTGGAGATATCCACGTCTATTGGCGAAAGATAATTAATTAGTTAGATTGAAAATATGCTTAATTTTTGCAACTAAATCACCTAAAAAATGTTGAAAATGCAAATGCATACGTACACTCAGGATGCCATTGTAGACCAATGAACCACCAGACGAGTTTTTCATCAACTGGGACTCGTCCAACTAAGATGTTACCTTTCTTCATCTGCAAAAACTCTCTATCAAAACCATGTCCGTCGGCATAGGTCGTGATGCCTCTCAATGTACTGGCACCCTCAAAGATGGGATCTTTTAGGTTGAGATACTTGCTTACTATTGAGTTCACTCCATCACACCCTATGACAATCTGCCACATATGTATAAGATCAACTGAGTACAACAAAGCAAAAACTTAACTGCATAGGTTTGTCAAAATATATACATTCTATATAACACATCTAATTACCTTAGAGTTGATGATCCTCCCATCACGAAGTTGAAGTGTCGGATACGATGTGTTAGGATCCGAATCAATTCTAACGATATGGTGACTGAAACGAATGGTTCCTGGGGGCAACTCTTTTGCCATATATTCTATAACATCCTTCCTTCTTAAGCATCTTAGTTCTTGTTTCCTATCAAAACCAATAAACCCAATTAATCAATTAAAAGGAGGAGCCAAAGTGAAGGAGTGAAACATTTAGGAGGTCATCACAATTTGGTAGGGAATGGGTGAAGGGTTGGATAAATCAAAGAGGTGGACTCGTGAATCTCTGCTCACTGAATGCTAATTAACAAAGGGAAGGAGAGCTTTTCCCAACCCACTTCATCAAGAAGAAGAAGAAGCGCGTGAGGCGCGTTCTTCTAGCTACTCGGTCAAAAAGGTAAAACTATCAACTTTTTTACTATCAATACTATCATATATATATATATATATAAAAGGGTTCCATTGAGAACAATCTCGTCCGGTGAGAATAAAAGAAGCAATTTGATTGGTTAATTAAAAAAAGACACGTATTTTTTACTGAACCAGTTACTAATATAACTACTGAACAACTTACTAATATCTTTATGATACAACCCTTTTACTTGTAGTGGTTCATCCATTTTACTCGTAGTGGTTCAGTCATTTTACTCGTAGTGGGTCAGTCATTTTACTCGTAGTGGTTCAACCATTAGTAAGTGGTTCAGTATACTATTATGAAGTGGTTCAATAGTTATATTAGTAAGTGGTTCAGTAAAAACGCGTGTGAGCAATGCAATTTCAGCTAATAAAAACGCTTCTTTTGTTCTCATCGGTAGAGGTGTTCTCACTCGAACACTACCATATATATATATATATATAGATGTTATGTTTTAAAAATCATTTTCTAATTATTTTTACTTATTATTATTATCTTAATTTTATTATTTTTATTTTTTCAAATCATTTTTATATCCCTAATTTATAACCTATAATTTATCATCATATCATGAAATAACTCCATATTTCAAATTGATTAGTGAATAAATAGGGGTGAGGCTATATATATTTTGCATATCATGAAATAAGTGTACGTTGTACCAACTTGTGGTGATAGATCGATGCAAAGAGCTTACCCGAATGATGTCCTTTTCTCAGAATGGTCATCAAGGGATATTTCGCACAACCTAACAAAAAGAACATAGCATGCAGTCAAAATTGATAATATATATATATGAAAGGAAACTCAAATCCTTGTATATTGATTGTTCAGCAATATTTTTGCAGAGATTGAGGAAACTTGTTGTAAACTTGCCGATGGATACAAACAGCTGTAGATCGGAGCTGAGACGCCACTCCCAGTTGCTCGAATGCAAGCCATCCATTGTTGAAGACATTAAGGTTTGTTCCAGTTACTCGGAGGGCATCTGATCTCTCAAGAACTATGCTCCTTATACCTTTCCTGTATGTTTCATTACAAGTTGATTAGTTCATGTCATAAGCTAGCTAGATAAAGAATTTTTTGAGCTAATTTGTATTTGAAAAAAAAAAACCTGTGAAGAGCAAGTGAAGTGGCAAGTCCTGCTACACCAGCACCTACTATTACTATATCTTCCTCTTGTATCCTCCCCATCTTTTACTTTCTTTTGAGTTAAAGATGAAAAGTAATGGAATTTGGGATATATTTAAAGAGAGATTCCCTTTTCTTTTATTTATAGGATTTGAGTTCCAACCTCATGGAGTGGGGGTATATTTAATGAAAACGGGAAACAGTATATACACAGTTCAAAGCTTCATTGTTTCTTACTAAATATTTACGTAATGATCGTCATTTTATTTATAGATTCAATTTGATATATTACTAATAAAAAATTAAAATTAAAAGTAATATATTTTCCACATTGTTTCATCTTTTTTTTTAATTTTAGATATATTAAAAATTAAAATATAAATTTGTTTAAATTATCTTAAAACATAAAAGCAAGAGATTTTCCGCATTATTTTATATTTTTATTTATTGAATAAAATTTGTCATATTTTTCATTTTGAAACTTAAAAGTAATATATTTTTCATATTTTTAAATTTATTTTAATGTTACCACTAATATTTTTACACACAAAGTTTTCATTGATAAATGACCTAAAAACTTAAGTGATATTTTTTTATTACGTTATCTATTTTTTATATGATATTATGATTATTAATATTGTCTATTTTAATCAACAAATTTTTTAGCAATTTGTTTTATGAATGATTATATTTTTTTTAATTTTGAACCTAACCAATTAATCTCAATCAATAATTTTGAAAATAATTTATTTATATGGATTATGCAGATTAATTGATATTCATATAATAAACTATACAATTTTATGCATGAAAAGTACCCAATCAATATTCTGTTTATATTTGGTTTTAACAATAATGATGATAAAATTCTTCGTTATTCTTTGCATAAATATGGGACACTAAATGGGCAATAGTTCTTCTTTACTTGTAGGTAATTAAGATGTGCACTAATTTCTTTGACGGGATGTGTGTACCCCTTTTTTGACCTCTAACAAAAATATGTAGAAGTAAAAACTGGAATACTTCTAGATTAGCTTTTTTTTTTTTTGATTAGGTAAGACTTCGGTAGGAGAGTCTAACCGATGACATCTTTACGGATGAGATCCTGTAGGACAGGATCGTCTAATCTCTCGGTCCACATGGAGCCGTGGCAAAGGTGTGCAACCTTATCTGTCACGGCATTACCCTCACGGGGAATATGAGAGAAAAAAGCATGTTGTACTCCCTGAAGGAGGAGTTTGACCTCGGAAAGGATGAGTTCAATTTCCCAGGGGCATCTAGAAGATTTATGAAAGTGGTTAATAATTATAAAAGAGTCTCCTTCAATGCATAACCTACTAATACCAAGTTCCAATGCTTTTCGAACACCAAGAAGAAGAGCATGCGCCTCTGCCATAATGGGAGATGTAATTCCTAACTTTTCAAATCCCAAAACAATAGGATTGCCATTCCAATCCCGAATGACGTACCCTCCGGAACTAGATAGATTAGGTATGGAAGAACCGTCGAAATTGAGCTTAAACTCCCCCTTAGGAGGTTTTTCCCATTTAAATTTTCTTCTTGTGGCCTTGTTAGATCCCTTCCAAGGACCTCCCCCATGGTTAGGACTGAGCGAAGAGAAGTGTTCGTTAAACTTGCAAGCTTTTCGCCACCCGTAAGTAGTTGTATTAGCCATTGAGATAATGTCTCTTTCGGAGTTATGTCCTTTGTTACCGAAGGAGGTTTGATTGCGATGGAACCATAACGCCCACTACCTAGTGGCCAAAATACTTTTCCTATCGTTACTGAGATTTTCTCCTATGATTTATAAAATTGGTTTGATATCTCTGGAAGTTTGGATACACTCTTTAATAACATTCTTTTCCGTAGGAGAAAGGACCCCCTGAATGACATGTGGTTGACATTCCAGAAGGAGATGAGTATCATCTTCCCTAGCATCCCCACACATACAGCAACAAGCAGGAATCGACCCTCCACGCTGGGCGAGTCTGACTTTTGTTGGTAATCCATTCTGGGTAAGTTTCCACATAAAGTTTTTTATTTTAGGCATGACGTCCAATTTCCAGATCCAGTTGAAGTTACCGTTGTCGCTAGCTATACTGCGAGTGAGATGATTATATGCACTCTGTGTGGTAAATCAGCCCTTACGATCCGACCACCAATAGAGCCTATCCTCAAATGGCGTATACGGAATATGTATCGTGATAATATCCTTTAAGATTTCTCGTGGAATATTTTTTTTTCTAACTTTTCCACCCACCATTTACCATTTATGATGTAATCACAAACTCGTTCACCCCTAATGAAATTCGTAGGGCAGTTGGGATGAGAGATTAGCGGCCTCGGCCATATCCAACTATCTTCCCAGAAATAGATTGTTCGTCCATTTCCAACAGTCCATATAAGTCCCGTTTTAAATTTGGTGATAAGTGGGTAAAGCTTGGACCATTGCCAAGAGCAAGGTCCAGACTTCTTATAGTTTAGAATGTCTTGATGCTTGAGATATTTGTATTTGATTAACTGAACCCAAATATTTGTGGGTTCCGCAAGTGTCTTCCATTGAAGCTTCATCTGTAATGCTTCATTCATCTCACATGCTTTTCTAATCCCCGTGCCTCCTTTGTTATATGGTCTGCACACCTTATCCCAACTGATCAGCGGTCTATGCTGCAAATCTTTGTTCCAACAGAAGGTCCTATTGATTTGGTCGATTTCTTTATGTATAGATGAGGGGAGCATGAAACTCTGCATTGTATATAGGGGTTTTGCTGAGAGGTTTGTCTTGATAAGGACCGCCCTGCCATGCTGGGACATGGAATTAGCTCGCCATTTAGATAACTGCTCTTTAGATTTGCAAATAAGATCCTGGAATGTATGCTTGTTCACCCTTCTGTTGATGATCGGGCAATCGAGGTATTTCTCGAGGTTTCTCTCGTTTGAGATTCCAAGGTGGTTTTCAATCTCGGCCTTTCTAGAATTAGAAATTCCAGAAGTCGCCTGAAATGCGGATTTATTAAAATTGACTTTTGTCCTGAAATACTATAGTAATCCGCTACGAGCTGTTTGACCTCTTGACAAGCAGAAACACTTCCTTTTGAGAATATAATGATATCATCTGCAAATGTGAGAAATGGGATACAGAGCCCTTGGTTGCCAAACCGAAATGCAACTAGCTTTTTGGTTTCTGCTGCATGAGCCAAATTCCTAGCAAAGACCTCAGCCCCTAGAATGAATAGGAATGGTGAGAGAGGATCACCCTGACGAATACCTCTCATTGGTACAAATGGTTCCGTAGGACCATTGTTAATAAGGACCGAAAAGGTAACAGTAGATATACATTCCATCACTAGCGCAATGAATTTCGTGGAAACCAAATTTATAAAGGACCAGTTCGATGAAAGGCCACTCAAGCCTGTCATAAGCTTTTTCCATATCCAATTTGGTTGCAATCCCTCCTTCAGCCCCCCTTCTGGGGTTGAAAGAATGGAATATTTCGTGTGCAATGAGCACGTTATCTTGAATAGCTCTGTCTGCCACAAAAGCTCCTTGCAAGGGGTGGATAAGTTTTTCAATAATCTTCTTTAGCCTTTTCGTTAGTATTTTCGAAATAATTTTATAAATAGTGTGACATAGGCTGATGGGCCTATAATGCGTCGTAGTTGACAGTTGATCTATCTTAGGAAGTAGTGATATAAATGTGTAGTTGGTTTGTTTCAGAAGTTTACCATAGCGAAAAAAGCTTTTGATCGCCTGAATGACATCATTTCCCACAATATCCCAGTAATGTTTATAAAATTCTACCGTCATGCCATCTGGTCCGGGAGACTTGTTTGTTCCAAGACTAAAAACTGCCGCTTTAATCTCTCCATTAGAAGGATTAGTGATTAGAGATTGATTTTCTGCATCGGAAATGGAAGGGGTAATGAATCGAAGAGTGTTAGTGTTGTCTATTGGGTTGTTTATTTCTGAATGAAATCTTTTTTCAAAGTCAAAGCGGATCTCTGCTCTTACATTTTCTTCTCCTAAAATCTGAGTTCCTTCTGCCGAGGTGATGGAACGAATGATTTTTCTATTTCTTCTGCCCGATGCCACTTTATAAAAATAGGAGGAATTTGAGTCGACAAGTTTAATATGTTTTGTTTTAGATCTTTGATTCTAGAAACTCTTTTGGAATACCAAAAGGGCTTCCTTTTTGCGAATTAAATTCATTTCTTTTTGTACATCTCTTATTGAATTGGTGGGATTGTTTGTATGATTTGTTTGCAAACTGAGAAGCTGAGCTTCAACATTGTCAAGTTGCCTAAAAACATTTTTGAAAGAAGATTTTATTCCAAATTTTGGCCCTTTTTTTCAAAACTTTTGTCTTATATACTAATTTGAACAATGCCGAGCCAGAGCACGACGCTCTCCAGGCTTGTTTAACAACATTCCGGAAATCATTCCTGAACATCCAAGAGTTCTCAAATTTAAATGGTGGGGCTTTCGATGTACTGGAGGTTGTGAGTTCCATGGTGATAGGGCAATGATCCGAAGAGGAGAATGCACCATTGAGTGAACTAATGGACGGAAATTTTTTAATGATCTGGTGCTGAACAAGAACGCGGTCAAGTTTTTCCTTAATATTGTCCGGGCCAGAAGCCCGTTTTTTCCATGTAAATTGATTCCCAAATGATGGGATGTCGATTAACGAGCATTGATTTTTACAATTGGGTGAAGCGAGATGCGAGAGTTTGAGCACCTCCTATTTTGTCATTAAAGTAGCTAATTTCATTGAGATCACCAATTACGATACTAGGTAGTGAACAATCTTGGATTTGTTATGTTAAGGTACTCCAAAAGGATTGTTTATGCCTTGGGTCCGGAGGGACGTAAACGAACTAAAGTCAGCATGAAAAATTATCCTTTGGGTTTACGTAGTTCAATGCAATGATCCTAGGTAGTTGGAGAACAACTGAAACATTCTCAAACGGCATTTGAAATGATTTCCATAGAAACCCAATGCCACCCGCCTTACCTATGGCCGGGGACCAAATGGCGCAGTCGAAACCAGACGCATTCCACACCTCTTTCGTTGGAATTTTGTCTGCTTTCGTTTCTGCAAGATCAAGGATTTGAATGGATTGAATCGAACACCACGAGTGGATATCGGTCCAAAACAGCTTCTTTCCGATTCCACGACAATTCCAATATGCAACTTTCATATAAACTCACCTGACAAGCTAGGGAAGAAGAGTGGCTCCCAAGACTCAGAGAAAGGTATCCAACAAGCCGAGAAATTAAATTTGTGAGCACTCAAGCAAGTAAAAGCATGAGCTAAATAGACAGTTGTTGAGAATATTATCCTTATAACATTGTATGTAATTTCGATAGGTTGCCAACAACCTTTATTGTTGTAAAACACATACCAGCCCCATGGGAATTTCGATAGATGTTTCAGAGAATATAACCAACCAAGGATTAGCATAGTAAGTTTAATGCCCATCAGGAGACAATACTCGCTTACACCGTAAGGAGCAAGCTTTGACTCACTCAAGAAATGAGGAGAGGTTTGTAAAAGGCATGAGATGAGAATGCACTTAGCTCTGCAGCATTGAGCCCAACTCATAGCGGGTAGTTGTAGTATAGCAGTCCATCTGCCATGGTTAGTAATATTGTTTTGCATAGCCCAGGTAACATACTGATAAACAATACAGGTGAGGGTGAGCTTTGTTTTAAGACTCACAAGATTGTCAATAGTAAGAAGTAAAAGAAGAGAGCAACCATTTATAGATTTAAATATTTTTGAAACCAGAGTATGAATCAAAGGGAACCTGAGTGCCCCTCGATCTGTTTGTCGAGCCTGAGACTCATTGTGTGAAAGATCATGAAAGATCCATTTGTTAAAGAGTTTAAACATCTCCATAGCATTAGAACATAGCCAATACAGTTGGATTTTACAAAAGCTTATCCAAAGCTTCAACTTCCACTTCCAGCGCCCTACGATCATACATCCGATTGATCCAGACAGACCCTAAGTGACACATTCTTAGTGCATACAAGCGACTACTACCCGTAGCAAGAGACACATCCTTAGTACAAAAGCTGACATACACCTGGTTTATCCTACTCGAGATAATACATCCCCGCAACCAAACAGTCTTACAACAAAAGAGCGGGGATTTCACCAAATAAAGAACATATGATGGCTTGATTATCATCTCCCAAACATTGGCTAAGCCATCAAGAATACAACTAATGAAAAGGAACTTAATACACTTACTTGTCATGACGCATCCTCTTAGCACCACCTCCTATAAACGGGGACGAGGCAGTGTCGAGGCTTCCAGCTTCGGTTTTGCACTTGGTAGAGTCTGATGCCGAGGAGACCTCCATCTCAAGCTGCTCAAACTTCTCAGTCATGGAAGGAGAAGCCACTGCGACAACGGGCTTAGTTGTATATTCAGAGAGCAACTCCTGGCAGCTTATTTCAGAAAAGGTGAATTCCTCCGATGGCGGGATATCCTTCAGTAGCTCCTCCATCTTGTCTTGTCCTAGCAGACCCATCATCCTTACAAAGCTTGTTTCCTCCTGGTTATCACCATAGTCAAGAAGCTGCTCCTCATCCGCCATGGGTGGGAGATCAAGAGTGGCAGGAGAACCTTCATTGAACCACTCCATTTCCTCAGCGTTGGTGACAACCACAGGGGAAAGGGAAGAATCTGGAGCTGTAGGAGATGTGGGGGTTGAACTCGGCCCTAAGACCACAGTTCCGTCTGCATCAATAGATTGCACATCAACCATGGATGACTCCCCTCCATTCATCTCCACCAGTGAGCCGGAGACAGAATCCTTGGTTGGGGAATCCGAGGAAGAAGAGTCGGAGTTGAGGTCCACATTTGCCCCAAAGCACTTGAATAGCTCACTCTTAGAATGCCGTACTTTAATTGGAGTGTCCAGTTTCTTTTTGGTGGACACCACTTTCACCCACCCACCGTTATCTTCCTTGCCTTCACCAGTGGCCGGGGCCTGTGGTTCCTGGAAAGCGGCACCATTAGAACTCTGACCAATCCCTCTATTCAGCAGCAGCCTAGAGGGGCAGTCCTTGAACATGTGATCGGCCTCTCCACAAGCACTACAACCTTCAGAGAAATCGTCGAACCACACTGGGTACTTGAGCACTTTGTCGTTCTCATCGATCAAAAACACATGCTTGGCGGGGATGTTCCGAACATCAACATTGATACACACCCTCGGATATCTCCTCCTTGCTCCTTTGGAGTTGATTGCATTTACCTTCAGTACCTTGCCCAGGTTGTTGGCCACTACAATAGAGGCCATAGTTTCATTGCTGACGAACTTTGAGAGCAGCCCCGGAAATCTCACCCATGTGTCCAATACAAAGATAGGCTCTATGGCTGGGTCGAATTCGACTCTCCATGGCTTCAAGAGCACCAGCTGGTGGTCAATGTGATAAGGACGACCCTCCCACACCCGAACCTTATCCACTTCCAAATCAAACTTAATTTCAATCCAACTGTTGGAAGCCAGAATCAGCTGGAATCCACCCTCAACAAAATGCCAATCATACTTGATCTTCTTCGAAATGATCTTGAGCTCCACCGGATTGTCTATGACTGTTGCATACAGAGAAGAGTTGCATAGCTTGGATATATTTCCTTGCACACCCAGAATTTTGGACTTAAGCAGTCCAAAATCCGGCAGTGCCTTCTTCTTGCCCCTCTTTACAGAGTGAGCATTAGTTTGAGCATCCTCCGAAGAGGTGTTGTTTCCCTTACGGGGGTTTAATTGCTCATGAGCGGTTTCTTCCTCTACAAGAGGCTGTTTTCCTTTAGCAAAGAGGTTAGCCATAAAGAACACACGAGGGAAGGGAGGTTTAGAGAAGGGAAGTAGGAAATTGGAGTGGTTGTTGTGTGGGGAAGAGAACCCCCCCAACACTGATTATATAGACAACACCAATAGGAGAGAGAAGCCTCCCATTCTTCTTCCGATCGATCTTGTCCCACACCATCGTAGACAGGGTCTGCTTGCACCCTCTGTTTCGATTTTCTTTTTTCCAGGCAGAGTCTCCGATTTCAGATGTAACCGACACAACAGACACCCCCCCTCCATCTGCAGGAGACGCACCAACACACTGAACCCCTCCTTCCACCACCAAAAGGAACTCCAGATGCAATGGACCCCTACCCTGCCACTCATCTCTTTTTCCAGAACATCAATCTCTTTAGCCATTTCTGTTAGGATCTTAGCCCGACACAACGCCCAACTTGCTGCACACACGCAACCTTTCATCCCCAATCCACCAGTAAACCAGATGAATCTGGTTGTAACAAATCGAAATCTTGAACCCCCATTCCAATTTCCGATATCAAGGTACGAGGGATTTAGATTGGCTGACTTTTGTGTTTTAGGGCTTGGTGTAGAACGACTTTGGGAAACATTTTCTGCTTGGGTAAGCACCTTTTTTGTTTTTGTTTTTTTTTTGTTTTTTTATGCATGAAAAATACTCAATCAATATTGTGTTTGTATTTGGTTTTAACAATTATGATGATGAGAAAAATTTTCTTTATTCTTCATATAAATATGAGACACTAAGGTTGTGTTTGGCAAAGGGTTATTGGGGGTTGTTGGATTTTTTTAAAAAAACAACAACTCTGGAGCTGGTGTTTGGAAAGGGAAGGTAGGACGTGGGAGGTGATGGAGGTTGAGGTTATTTGGGGATTTTGGAGGCCGATAATCCCAACCCGCCATGTGAATGTTGTCGAGGTTATTAAAAAATATAACCCCGCATATGACGTTGGTGGGCATGGAAATGGCTTCTTCTTCTCCGCATATCAAACCACCATTCAGCCATGCAGTGGCGGATCCTGATTTTACATACTTTTTCTTTTTTGAAAAATTATGATAAAAAAATATTGTCTGTAAAATTAAACCCTAATTTTTCTTTTTCGAAAAATCATCAATATTATGGATGTGTAACTAGAATAAAAACATAAATCTTACATACTTTATTTCATGGTTTTTAAATATTTCAATATAACCTCCTAATTTGAAGTTCTCGGATATAATTATATTATCAAGATATGAAATTAATAAATGATAATTACAATAAAAGCATATCAGTTTGGTAAATGATATAGGAAATATTGTAATTAATTAATTTACATATGTTCAGTGCTGAAAATTGAAACGCTTATAACTTTTTGCTCAGATATCGGATTTGAGCTTATAATATATCAAATCGAAGCTATCGACAAGAGGAATATGTATGTTAAATTTTATTTTTGATTGGGGGGCGACTGCCACCCATGTCCCTAAAGAGGATCCGCCTTTGCAGCCATGGATGTGCTGGTGGTGAGATGGCAAGGGCTTCGGTGAGAGGGCTTCTGTCGAGACAGGGTCTAGGCTGTAAGCAGTGGTGGTGTTGTTGTTGGCGACGGAGGCTTGGCGAGAAGAGGGCAGCGTAAGGGAAGATGAAGAGGTGTTGTAGTAATTATAGTGATTCCTCAAGCGAGAAGCCATGTCGGAGCCCGATGGAGGAGAGCGCATTTCGAGAAGATGACGATTTGGAGACAGATTCGATTCTCGACGAAGAATTGGGAGGAATTGACAGTATAATGGGGAATCCCGCAGTAATTAGAACCAAATCAAATCCGGCATATGTCGAGACAGATGGGAGGAGGAAGAATGTCGGGGGAGAAATTAGGGCAAAGATTGGGGGCTTTGAGGGGTGAAGGCGCCGGTGAGAAAGAGGGAGTGTGAGAAAAATCTCAGTAGCCGTGAGGAGGAGATGCAAGGTGACGGCGAGATGCACAGTGGATGGAGGTGGCAGTGCTGCTTCCTTCTCCCTCAGTGTAGCTGAATCGATTTTTGAAACAAAAGGAAAGGGTAATGACAGAGGTTGAGGATGAGGGAAATTTCATCATTTTATGGTTAAAACAAAAGGAACCTTATACCCACTAAACACCCTACCGAGGTTATGCGACAATTTAGAGGCCGGCAATTGTGTGATGGTTACATAATTGGTGGTTACAATAATTCATTATAATAATTCGGTTGTGCGACGGTTATATGAAATTACTTACAATACAAACCTGATTATTACAGTAATCACTTACATGAAATTACTAAGATACAATAATTCATTTTAGGGGTGTATTAGATATTTGGTTACATATATGACATGAATTTGGTTACATTAATGTGATATTGCATTATAATATATTCTTACTAGCTAAGAATTGGGTTACATTAATGTTTTTTTCCTTTTATTTTTGTAACATGGGGGATTCCGAGATTGTCAACTAATCCTCCCATGGGTCCGAGCCCTATCTTGGAAAGGACTCAAACCTGTAAGGCAGGCGGCAAGCCACCAGGTAGTAGGGTTGTTCATTTTTTGGTTTGAACCGAATTTTTCAACCAAACCAAGCCGAAAAATAGGGACCTAAACTAGACCTAGATGTTTCAGTTTAGGTTTTCTGTTCAAGAAATTTTCAATTTCGATTGTCGGTTCTGCTTGTGATTGGTTCGGTTAAACCGAACATTATTGTGTGTTTTATTTATTTTATATTTAAATTTAAACCAATACCCCATGAAACTCTAGCATCTGTAGTCGGTTCATGTTGCTTAATGAAAGAATCTATATCGCGAAAACTAAATACACCGCAAGTCAGGGTTTAGACACCAATCGATGTGAACGTGGCTAGGGCTACGCTTTCGGTTTGGATCGGATCGGAATGGAATCTCTAAAGACGTGGACCGAGGATCGAACCGAGACCGGGATATATGGTCCTAGGTTTTTCGGTCTACGGACCTTTTAGACCATTTTTGTAAGACCCGGGGTCTTAAGAGGCGCCAACCCATGCCACCTAGCCCTCACTTGGAGCCTGAAAAGGAAGAGCTCTTGTGACATAGGTAAGACTTCAATCACTTATAAATCACTCCCAACATCCTTATGATATCCGATGTGGGACGGGGGTGTTACAATCTCCCCCACTTAAAGCACTGACGACCCCGTCAGGCCCAAATGACTGCCCTCCGGGAGGAGCGTACCCGAGCATACTGTCAAAGCAACTCCGAGCTCAGAGTCGGCTCTGATACCATCTGTAAGACCCGGGGTCTTAAGAGGCGCCAACCCATGCCACCTAGCCCTCTCAGGTCCGTTGTCCTCACTTGGAGCCTGAAAAGGAAGAGCTCTTGTGACATAGGTAAGACTTGAATCACATATAAATCACTCCCAACATCCTTATGATATCCGATGTGGGACGGGGGTGTTACAATTTTGGACCGGAATATATGGCCAGTGGTAACTTGCGAGGGCTAGATCTCTTCTCCATCGCTTTCTTTTTTAGAAAGATCTATCCTTTTCCTTAGCCTTCTTTGTTGTCAATTTGCTTTCTTTCATTTTTTTTTTGGATTTGGGGGGCTTTGTTGAATCCTTTTTCGATTCTCAAAATTTTTTTGTAGTTTTGATTTGTGGATTTTTCTTTGGTTTTTGCAAATTGGGGGGATATGTGTTTCAGATCAGGTTCGATCTTAAGGCTAGATTTCAGTTTGGTGTGGGTTGGGTGTATCATGTATGGTATTGGTGGTGGTGGCGCTAGGGTTCCTTTGTTGGTGAAGTGTTTTTGATTTTTGTATTGTGATTTCTGTCTGCACTTATTGACTGAATGAAGAGAGTGAAAGTGAAGAGAGAGGAATGTGAGAGTGAGTTTTTGAAAAAAAACTTAAAAAGTCTTGAAAAAGCAGCACACGGGCACCCCTAATTTTTCTTAAAAAAAGGTAAAGTATGGACTAGGCCCACTAGGGAGGGTGAAGCATGCGAGGCTTTTTGCAAAACAAAACCCGATCCAATTTCAATCTGGACTGAAAATTCCGGTCTGGTCCCGTGTTTGGACCGAAAACTGAAATCTGATTTTACTTGGACCGTTGACTAGACCGTAATATTTTCGGTCCAATCTAAGACCGGTTTGGTCCCGGTATGATTCCAGTCCGATCCAACTTTTGCCCAGCCCTAAAAGTGGCACTATGTCGATATGAACGTGTCACCACGTCGATATGAACGTGCTACCTAAACCTTGATTTGCCTTAAATTTTTAGTGTTCACCTGTACGTCAATAAGAATATGCATTTGCTTAATCGGAATTTTCATTGTATCTAACAACACCCATTGGTATTTATCATGTCTTATGTTTGCATTTTCTTTTCTTTTTTTTTTTCTGTTTGCACTTGCATGTTTTTACTTTTGCTGCATTTTTTTTTGTTTGCTTGTTTACTATTTATCATGTTTTATATTTATCACAGTAATACTTAATTGCAAGTTTTACTTTTGCTGGATTTTTTTTCTTTTCTGTTTGCACTTTTTTTTTTTTTTTTGCTATTTATCATGTTTTATATTTATCACATTAGTACTTAATTGCAGGTTTGTTTAGAACAGCTATAGCCTATAATTATGTAATACTCCGTACTGTTGTGTTGTTTCCACTTGCAGATTTTTTTTCTGCTGTTGAGCAAGCTAAATGAAATTTGGTTTGGTTTGTACAAGCTCGATGAAATTCGGTTCACTTAGGATCAGAACCAAATCGAAGTCAAACCGGCTGAAATCTGAACTAAACCTATTAGTTTCGGTTCGGTTTTTTATTTAATATTTTTCAGATTTTGATTTTCGGTTCGGTTCGATTTAACTTGGTTTAGCTCGGTTTTAGGCCGATGAACAACCCTACTAAGTAGGCTCATGCAAGTCAATTCAACGAAGACTTGAGCACCCAACCACTAATTACACAAAGTGTGTAAGGAGTGAAATTATTTGAACTCTTAACCTCTTGCAAGGATTATGCTAATGTTGATACAAGATTTTTGTGATATAAAAAATTTGGTTACTAGGAATTAGTTCCATGGATGGTATTGCACTACATGAATTTTATCGTAATATAAATCAAATTATATTACAATAATGATCGACATACAATAGTGTATTAGGGTGTAAAAATTGACCTTGGCAATTAGGAAGTAAAAATTGACCAATTTAATCGATTAGTGCTAGGTGAACAACTATTAGGGATACATGTATTAGGATGGTGCAATTAATACAATCTTGGTTATAATTACGGCTGGAAATAACATGTATCCAATTCATCCACTCCACCCGTATTAATTTTACGGATGAAAACCCACAATAAAGTAGGTGATGGGTGGTGTCGGTGTGGGTGAGGTGGGTGATGGATGAATTATGAGTGAAGATTTTTCACCCATTACCCGCCCCAATAGTCTACCCATTAATCCGGCCCATTCACCCACCCCGCATAAAACCCTAAATTTTTTTTTATATATGTGTGTTCTTACTATATACTCCCTCCGTTCGGAAATAAATGATGTTTGACTTTTGTGCACGTAGTTTTAGGAGCTAAAAACTATATAAAATCTTATTTATTTTAATTAATTTTTTTCACAATTTAATACTTATTACTAATATATATTAAACTATGAAAAAAATTAATTAAAATAAATAAGATTTTATATAGTTTTTAGCTCCTAAAACTACGTGCACAAAAGTCAAACATCATTTATTTCCGAACGGAGGGAGTATATAATTTTGTACCTTTTAAGTAACATGTTATTTTTATGTACGACACGTATTTGACATCCACGAACTCATATTTCTAGTATTTGTAACTTAAAATTTATTTTTTATTCATCTTTCAATTTTACTAAAAAAAACACGATTTCTGTTTAGTGCAGGAGAAATTTGCCGTTTAGCGCATGGTCACATGGTCGCAACGACCAATTTTTTTTATTTTTTACGTTGTGGTCGCAGCGACCAAAAGGACGTTGGTCGTGGCGACCAAGAATGCAGTGGCCAGTGGGAGAAGATGGCGGCCTCTTCAACTTTGGGCAGCAGGAGCCGGCCGGGCCCCGATCTCGATTATTGGTGGGGAGCCACCAGCGAGTCGAACTTGGAGTCAGAGTCGGGGGAGTGAACCCCGAGTAGACGACGAGTGAGATGGAGAGGATCAAGCAGATGGTGAGGGCGGATTTGAGGAAGGAGGAGATGGTGTCGGATGAGCAAGTTTGTAATCGATCCGGCGACAGCGCTACCGTGTCGGCGGTGGTCTTCAATGGCTTGGATCCTTATCGATCCGGCGACAGCGCTACCGTGTCGGCGGTGGTCTTCAATGGCTTGGATCCTTCAAGTTATTAGATTCAGACATTCAAAGTATTTACTAGTTCCAGTTGAAACTTGAAACTTCTACAGGTTAGTCAATTTTTTATTTTTCATCAATTTTTTCCCAAATTTGAAAGTCCATCTGTGTCTAAAAAACATTAGGGGGTTTATTTGGCGTGGAATTGTTCGATTCGATGCAGCTTAGTTTGCATTTTCACTTTCATTCAATGTAGCAAGAAGGCAACAAAATAACAACAGGGGGTTCATTCCTCTCACATCAGTAGATTCATCTATTGCTTGACAATAGGGAGTATCAATTCCTTTATCAATCTGTCTTAATTGAAGCCAAACTGATGAAATTACCACTTTTGAATGATTTGGGGAATTTGGAGAGGGAGGAGTGTGTTGAGGGCTGAGGAACGTGAGGAGAGAGATGGGTGTGGATGGGGTGGGCTGTGGGGGTAATTTGTTACAATTATGAGGGCATTTTTGTCATGCTCTAAAAAATATTTTTACCCTGTTCTAAAAAGCAGAGAGTGGATCACACATGCCATTTGAGAGAGTGACCAACATATATAGGGCGGGGCCCAATTTTTAAATTAAAAAAACCCAGAAATTTAAAATGCATCTCATCCATTCATTCCCCCTCATCCGATGGTCTAAAATTGTTCCTAGTTTACACCCTAAGGGGTGTTCTCATCTGATCCATACTCTATATATATATAGACAATAGATCAAATGTACACAGTTCTTATTGTGTATCATGTTAACAAATCTAGGCCATTGAATTAAGAAGATCAACGGATGAGATTAAAAATAACTTCTGATTATTCGTTGATATTGGAAGATTATTCGGTGGAATGAAATTATTCGGTGGTATTGGGCGATTATTCGTTAGAATAAAATTTACATCTTTTACACTTTTTTTTACAGATGAAGAATTATGTGAAAACAGACGAATAATCATGAACAAATAGACGAATAATTTCTGAGTACATGATACACGATAAGGGTTGTGTACACTGGAACTAACCTCTCTCTATATATAAGATATCCACCTAAAAAATACAATTACCTAAAAGAAATTACAAGGAGTACAATTAGTAATTTTTTTTTGATGACGTGGAGGTTCCGAGGTTATCGACTAATCCTCCACAGGCCGAGCACTAGCCTGCAAAGCACTTGAGCCGGGTAAGCCTTGCGGCCCAAGACAGAGGCTCACCCATGCCAAGGTAAACCAAGGCATGAGTACCCACTATAGCACAAATTCACCTTACCACTAGGGCAAGAGGTCATTGGTCACAATTAGTAAAAAAAATTGAAAAGGATATACTCCACACGATTTTCATTACTTTCTATTATTTATTTATTTTATTTGAATATGCTTTTAGCCGAATTTTCTATTATTTATTTATTTTATTTATCACTCCGTATGCCTTGCACACATAGGCTCAAAAATAGAAAAATTTAAAATAAATCAATAAAAAATGAAAACAAAACAAATAATAATAATAATAATAATAATAATAATAATAATAATTATTCTTATTATTATATTTTTTAACCCCTGCTTGACAGCCGTGTCCTGTTGGACCAGTATTTCTTGGTGCAATTTGTTCGAGCAGTGTGTGGCTCTGCTTTTGGTACTTCTAGGCGATATTTGACTTGGTTGGGTTTGTTGCGTTCGGAGTCGGGACTAGTTGGGGTGGTGGTGTGCTCAGGGTGACTTCATGTTTGGAAATGAGCTTTTTTGGAGTTTCGTCTTCATTACCTTTAGAAGATAGAGTCCTGATGTACCGCTGGCTAGCGGTGCTACTTCTTCGTGGTGGTGTTTGATTTCATTCTTATCTTGATGGTTTTAGTTTTGTTTAATTAGATTTGTCCTGTATAGAATACTTGTTGCTGGTGTATATTACACCTTTTTTTTCTGGTTTTTATAGTATATTTGACGGATTATCCGTATATCGACTCGTTAACCTATCAAAAATCAAATCATACTTGATCTCTCGATTTTTTTTCGTTAGAAAAAAAATGACTCAACACTCGTACCTCCAATAAATTAGAACTCTCCCTTATTTTCATTTTTTTAAACAAATATGTTTATTTTTTTTTAACATTAGAAAGGGAAATAAATTCAATCAAACAAACATACAACGGAATATCGAATTACTTTCCTAGAATCAAAGAAAAAATACAGCTCTACGGAAATTCCGCTCAATTTATTGATATCACTAAACCTGGTTTAGAAAATCAAGGGGTTTTAGTGATTTTATTTTTATTTTAGTAAAGAAAAATATGTATCTACTGGAATACTACTTTTTAGTGGTTAATGGTTGTTGGTACTATTTGTTTCTTAAGCAAATTAAAAGTGAAAAATGAAAAACCTGTTTTAAATGTTTGGAATATGTTTAACCTTTTTTAAATGTTTGAAGCAACTAAGCTAGTTAAGCTTGAATTGGATACCTAATTTCTCCTACCTCAATTCTGAACCTTTGAATAGAAGAATATTAGGTATCCAAGCTCAACTAACTCAGTTGCTTCAAACATCCAATTAAAATGGATTAAATATGTTCCAAACATTCTAAACATTTTTTCATTTTGTCACTGGTAATTTGTTTAAGAAATATTAAAATGATCTCTCTAATGGTTGCCTATTGTAAAAGTAAAAATAAAAAAAAATATTAAAATTAAATGATCTCGTGTCCATCATCAAGGCATTCAAGTGGATTTTGTATGTTTTGGAAAGACCATCAACTCCAACAACAAAAGCTAAAACTTCTAAACATTAAGGAAAGAGTCGTCTAAATATAGCAACTTGGTAACGAGCTCGACTTTGATCATATGTCTATTATGCCCCACGACTGAATGACAAAGCGAGTTTGTGGGAGGAACTTACTACTTACATTCTCAATATCCAATATCCATGTTTCATCATGGAAGATTTGAACGATAATCAAGGGTCGGAGGATAAGATTGGAGGCCCTAACCCACACCCAAATACATATGCTCAGTCAAATAAATTCAAAAACAAATGAAACATGGTTGACATCTCAAACGTGGGAAACGAATTTACCTAGAGAAGCTTAAGGAAGAGAATGGATATTGATAATGCATTTGAAAAACGAGAGGGACTTATTCAACCTCAAATCATCAAATGGTATCCCGTAATAACAACAAGGAAACACGCCTTTGTAACCTTAGACCATTGTCCTATCTTAGTAGAACTCAATGATCCCCAAGCCAAAGGAAGATCTTTCAAGTTTGAAAATATCCGGCTTACCAGAAAAGACTAACAAAACATCGTAAGATCAAGCATGGAAAGAAAATGTGTATGGATCGCATATCTACAAAGTAGAGAGGAAGACTAAAATGCTCAAGAAGCTTACTAAAGAATAGAGTAAAAGGACCTTTAGGTATATCTTTAGGTAACTAAAGGAAGTAGAGGAAAGACTCATTGGCTTACAAAAAGAAAACAATAAAACACCAACCAAAACAATCCTAGACAAACTAGACTTCTGCCAAAAAGAGAAAATTTGCTGGATTACCATAAATAATAGCGGAGGCAAAGAGCTAAAGTTAAACACATCATGCTCAATGACACAAACTTAGGATATTTTCATAAAATAGCTATGAGAAAAAAAATTAGGAAAATCATTAGGGAAATCACTATGTTAGAGCTGGTAGTTGTAGCTGGCAATGAAAACATTGCAAATAAAATAATAAAAAATGATTTTCGAAGAAGATTTTGGAAATGAGAAATACACCATGGAATCCTTAATGAATATCACATAATATAATGTTGACTCGAAAAGTGATAAACAAGAACTAAAGGAGCCCATTTGATGTCTTGAAAAGCAGAAATCCATAATGAATATAAGACAATGAAATATTTTATATTATATATATAATATTTTTTTATAAGTTTATATTTATTAATAATAACTATGAAACATGTTTTAATTAAATGATAAGAGTAATATTTTATGAGCATAAAGTGTGTTTCTTGTTGTAATTAAAGATATATTATATTCTCGGCCGGGCTAAAAAAATTTAAAAAAAAAAACTCGAAACCTTATAAATTCGAAGTATTTCCTCGAGTAAAGATGTCTCTCTTTACAATATCTCAAATATGTCCAGCCCATTAATTTTCACTTTCTATCTCAAAAAAAAAATTAAAAGATGTGGAGGATACAAGAGGAAGAGATAATGATAATAGGTTGATGACCATGGTTTTGTTCATATTTTGCTGCATATTATTAGTCATAAATCAATCTCTTTTCGGTGTTTTGAGTCAGGAATATTGAAAAATTGTGTAGAATGTTATAAATTGCAAGTTATAGAGATCTACACGAATTTGATTTGATTTTATAGGTTTTAGAACGGATATGAAGAAAATGAGGAGCTAAACAAAGAACCATGAAAAGCGTGAAAAGAAACAAAGTCAGAAAGAAGCCAGAACGAAGAAAGACAGTCGACATCGAGGTGAGAGGTTGACGTCGATCAGGATGATCACTAGAGCTGAACAGAGGAAAGTTCTCTGTGGTCGATATGCGCCTAACATCGACTAGAGTCCCCAATATTGACCACCCAAGCATGATCCAAGGAAGTTCTCTGTGCTCGACATGAGTCTAGCGTCGACCAGTCCACCCGACATCGACTAAAGCTAAAAGCCCTCGATATTGACCACCCTAGTCGATATCGACATGATGTTTCTATGTAGCAGACGCGTACGGATAAGTTTGTATCTTTGAGGATTGTTATCTTAAGATTATGTATTTATCTTTTTTCCAGCGTTAGATAAACTTTCATAGTTAGATTAGATTTTATTCTTAGAGATTAAGTTAAGTTTACTATAAATTAAGCCCCTAGGGATACACTTTTATCATCCGATTTCATAGAGAACAACAACAATAGAGTTTTATTCGAGCTTTTAAGTTTTTCGGCGTTCATACGAGAGTTTGAGCACGAAGATTGTGAAAACTTCAGGTTTTATTTCAGTTTTAATGCAACTTGATTATTTCTTTGATATGAGTTATCTTTCTTCTACCATGAGCGAGTAGTCACTTTTCTTCTAGGGTTGGGGTGAGCCTAACAATAGCCATGTTTGTGAGTTGAATGAATCATTGATATTTCTCTGTTTTTATCATATTCTACCTTGTGCTTAACCTTTGGATGCAAGTTTAATGAATTTATGTTGAAGAATATGGATAGTAATTAGGGTTTTATTTGAAAGATTACAATTCTTAATTATAAAAGTTAGAATAACAATTAGGTTAATTTGTCGTGAGATTGATTGATCTATTTTTTGGAATATGTGAAAACTTGTTCCTTGATTGATAAAGCATGATTCTTTGATGATTTGTTGAATTGATTACATGGTTGTTGTCGTGGTAAACCCTAGCTTTGGAAGACCTTTTTATCATTAATTTGAAACCCTAAAAATCTGAGTTTTTGTGTGCTTGTGAACCCAACAAACCTTGTGAGATTTCTTGATCACCATGTCTCCCATCACTCTTATTTCTGTCGGCCTCCCTTGTCGACGAAACTTTACTGTCTGTGTTGCTACTCAATATTGACCACTTTAGTCGATATCTATCTATAGTTAGATTTTCTATTTCTATATATTTATATCTATCTATATTATTTATCTAAATTTATATCTATATAATATATTTATCTATTTATATTGTTTATCTATCTAATGAGAATATATCTATCTCAATATATTATTTCTATCTATCTAATTTTATTTATTTTCTATCTTATAGTTATTCCCCTCCTATTCCAAATATCATATACTTGCCAATTTCCATCATTTGATCATTGTTCAAGCCTTTGTCTCCAAGTAAAACACAAGAACCCAATTATCCTACTTGAATCTAAATTCCAAAACCTAAGCCTTGAGTTTCAATCAAAAGCCTTTCTTTCCTCATCCATCATTCACATTCATCAATACCCTTTGTCCATCAAATTCGATTCTTTTCACACCATCACTATCCCTACCATCAAAGAAAGACCTTGAAACCAAGTTTTGAACTTCAAGGAGCAATTTGGAAAGAGTTTGGACGTTGGAACATCGACGCCTTAACTCGGATTCTCAGATTCTGCACACCGGCACCCGCCTTCCCCAATACCGGCGCCCGCCGCTGTCGACAGTAGGTGGTTTTTCGAAGATTCTTGTGAGTTCTTTTGCGTTCTTCGCTTGTTTTGAGCATCATGTCTATTGTTCCCGTTATGGAATAGCTGAAATATTTGTTTGGAGTTGAGAATGAGCGTTGGTATCAATTAGAGAATCTAAGTTATCAATCACCACCACCATATGATTAAGTAGGTTCCCTTTCCCTCACTTGTGATTCTATTTTAAAATTGTGCTGTCTTTATTTGATTTTCATTAAGAAGTTTAAGTGTGGGGGAAAGTTGCATTCATATGTTCATGCATTCACGTTTATGTTTACTTTATTGCATTGTTATATATTCATATATTCATGTTTACTTTTCCGTTAGTTTATTTATGCATTAGAAAAAGTAAAAAAAATTGAAAAATGTCAAAAATCTAAAATTAGCATGCATTACATATATGTGTTATTCAACTACCCATCTTGCAATGTTTGTCCTCTATTAAATATTTTAGCATTACCATATAAATTCCATAGCATGTTTGGATTGTTTAGCATTGTCCTATAAAATTTGATTTTCATGTGAAACATGTTGGGTGGATTTAATTGAGCATGTATGATTTAAGTTCCTATGCATGATTGAAATCCAACAAATACTTGTCCTAGTGAGATTTTTTGGCCTTATAGGGATTACATCTATATTCCCTTTTGCTTTTGTTGTGTGAATTACTCATCTTATGCAATTACCTCTTAGTATTGACATGATTATCTATTTTTGAGACCTATTATATACATTGTTCATTTCTTCTGAGTTTCAAATGATAGAGGCACCTTTTAGCCACATTTTATCCATGCCTACCCTACATCATATCTTTGCTCGAAGCCAATTTAAGCCTTTAGCCTTTTCTTTTGAAGCTCCACAAAATTCATGATTCCTAGCCTATGATAAGCCTAACCCTTCCGGGAATTGGGATTTAGAGTTGGTTATGGATTTTATTTTGAGTTGAGAGAGAAAAGCTATGGTTTGTGCTTATGTTGAGAGGCTTTGAGAGAGATGTAATGTTATGTGCTTTAGTTTCCTCATATTTGTATTTTATGCATATGGCTCAAGGAAAAAAGAAAAAAAAAAGAAAAAAATTGCTGAAAAAAAGAGAAAAAAAAAGAGAAATGTCGAAAAGAAAAAAAAAGCATTCGAAAAAAAGAACAAAAAAAAAGAAAAAAAAAGTGATGAAATAAGAGTCATTTTTATTTATTGCATATGAGAGTTGGATAAATGTTTGTTGAGAGGTTGTTTGAGAGGTTATTATATTTTGAGAGTTATCATCTTTTGAGTGTTTTGATGTTTTGAGAGTCTTATGTTCTTTTGAGAGATGATGCTTTTATGAGAGCTTATTGTTATGTATTGGAGCTTTGTCATTGGATTGGTTTGCGAAGTAGGAAAGTTGTGGTGTTGTTCTGGTAGTTCGCTAACCCTTTTTCCCGGATTTTTAGCACCACTAGCCTAAATGTTTCTCATGCCTTATGTTCCTACCAAAGCTCCATTACAACCCCGCCGAATGGAGTCTTCATTGAAGATTTCCATTGAGCGAAAGTCCTCTTGATGTTGCTTATTTGCTTTGACATATTAGGTGGAGAATTTGTGATATAAATGTCAATGCTTATGTAGCTTTTTGTATAATGAATGAGTTGAGAGTTATTCTTGAAGGTTCGATAATGTAAAACAAAGTAATATAGAAATACTCTAGAAGGGGGGGGGGGGTGGAATAGAGTATGCCGGTTTTTCGCAGATTCTCAAGACTTTTGAAGCTCGCGCAAAATCCTTTGAGATTAGACAGTCTTTTCTCTGAAAACCTAAATCACAAAGTTAAACAGTCGAACCAAGTGCGGAAATAAGGTAAAGCAATAAGTAAAGGACTCGATGAGTTGTTTACGAGGTTCGGCACGAACTTGGCCTACGTCCCCGCCTAGGGTTCTTCCACAACCCTAGGATTCAACCGGCTTTTATTGATTCACAAGACTTAGGATCCTAGTAGCTCACCGAGAAGCCTCTCTCCTATACAATTGCAATCTAGTCAACTCACGTTCCCTTGGAGTCCTAGACAAATCTAGAAGAGCCCCACCTCTCTATGCTATCTAGTACAATCATCTTACACTTAGTGAATCAATCGCCTAGTGTCTACTTCCCGAGTTACAAACTCTTGAGTATAACACTTTCTCGAAATATATCCTATAAGCTCACAGTGTAACTCTCAAATGCTTTGAAATGAAATAACAGACTCTTAAGGACAGCAGAGAGCACACGAAGAAGACAGATCTCGCTTGAAGGCTTGAGTGTATGGAAGCTTGTGTTCAACAGGTGTGTCGCTGTCTTCTTCTTCCTTTTCTTTTTATTGAAACAAATCGGCGCCTAAGGATCTTCACCAACGGCTAGAGAGGATCATGGCTTGAGCTGGATCTTCTATCTTTGGAAACTTTCGGAGGCCATGATCTTTCGATTTGAATCTTCTCAATTTACAACATAAGGAAGGAAATAATATTCGAAAATACTTCATGAAAGGTTAGTGTATATATAATAATATAATGGAAGCATATAGTAACATAAAATAATATTCGAACATAATATCATATAGAATAGGTTTTGTGTTTCATCAATACTGTTAAAGCTTTCAAGACCTTTGACACAAAGAGACTGCCAAAGCCTTTGAAACTTATTCCGATTTTCATCAAGGGAGTGGAGTTATCAATCTCCTCCTTGATGAAAGACAAAACCTGTGCATCCCTGCAACTTAGTCAAGCATATATAATATAAGTAAAATCGGACTAAGTACCTGCATGGGTTAGACAAATGTTGGATCAAAATTTTAAAGCAAGAAGACCATCCAACTGAAAATAAAACCAAGGTCTTCCAAGACCTTTAAATCGCAACAGTTTTAAAAAGTCTAACACCACCACAGATCATCTCCCCCTTTTTGTCTTTCAACAAAGGGAGGAGGTAAAACAGTCACCAAAAGTTTTGAAACAATTTCCAAAAGCCAGCAATGTTTCAGATTTGGGGTTAGGGTAGGGTAGGATAGGGTTAAGCTTCATCGTCCGGAACATCATCAGTGAGCCGCGACCACAGACCTTGCAACAGCTTGGTTACCCCGCTCATCTCCATCATAAACTCCTTGTGCAGCTCCTTGATATCCAGGCGAACTTCCTCCAAGCCCAACTCCAGGTTGTCCATGCGTTCATCAACGGCTGAGGCAGTGGGAAGAGCTTTTGAAGGAGAGGCAAGACTCCAAGTCCCTTGGGGGGACCGAGTGATGCCAATCTTTTCAAGGCTCTTGGAGTCGAACTTACCCATATGACGCTGTTGTTCTTCATTTTTAAAATCGATTCCAGAAGCTTTGAAGATATGGGTCAAAAGGGTAGCGAAGGGGAGGGGAGTTCCTTTCCTGGCTTTTCTAGTGTGAGCCATGGATCCTAAAATGGTGTTGGCCAGATCAAGATCAAGGCCATTGAGGATTCGGTAAAGTAGGATCATGGCATTGTCGGTTAGGAGAGAGCCGGAGTTTAGACGGGGTAAGAGGCAACACACAATGATGTTAAATATGATCTTTGCCTCTAGGGTAAGGGATGAGTGGGTTAGCTGCTTTGAGGTGTTGGTAGATGCCTCGGGTAGAAGATATTTGGATCGGGCAAGGGTAATGCAATCTTCTTTAGAGGGGTTTTCTTGAGAGGGTGGACAAGGGCTAGGAAGGCCAAGGAAATCAGCGAAGTCAAAGGAGTTGAAAGAGATTCTAACTCCCTTGATGACAGATTCCAAGAACCAACCATCGTCAGTGTGTTTGGCTTTGAGATTCATATAGAACAGGCGGGTGAGTTGGGGATAATAGACGGTTTCAAGATTGAGAAGGGTCCAGGCTGGGGATTTTTTAAGAATAGCAATGCACGGTAAATTCAAAGCTTCAAAGAACGCAATATCTAAAAAATCAGAACAACAGATCCTACAAGTTCGAAACTCATCTACCCACTTACCAGCCATTTCAGCATTTTCAAACCATGAAGAGGGGAGGGATTGATTTACCTGAATGAGAGCAGGAGGATCAGCGTTCTTCCTTCTAGCCTGTGTTGGAGCAGACCTCTTGGCAGGCGCCTCAAGGCTTCTGAGGGTGCCCTTCCTGGTACGCTTGAGAGAAGGAGGCTTGGCTGTAGAGGCTTTTCGCTTCTTTGGAGACGGGGGAGGAGGAGGAGGAGAAGGAGAGTGAGCATGCTCGGGCTCCTCTTCCTCTTCTTCCTCTGACCCCGAGTCCTCACCGGACCTTTCAGCGTTGTCTCCATCGGTATCCTCGTCCTCTCCGGATTCGTCTTGCTCCTCGTCCTCTTCCTCATGCTCCTCTTCAGAAGGAACCTCCTTGAGAGCCTCCGCCTCGGCTTCCTTCCGGATTCTCTCAGCTTCCTCCTCGACTAACTTCCTTGCAAGCTCGGCCTCCTCCTCGGCCTTTTTCTTCCTTAAAGCTTCTTCTTCGACTTCCTTGGCTGCATCCCTTTCCAGAATAGCATCAAGATCCTCCTCTTCTTCTTCCTCATCCACCTCCTCAGCGATGACCTTCTTTTTCCCTTTCTGCTTCGCACTAAGAGGCTTCTTAGCAGAGCGTTTTTTAGAGCCCTTGGTTACTGTAGTCGTGCTCTCAGCGATGGTGCTCTGGACAACAGCAGGGACGATGGCTTGAGGAGTGGGTTCAGGTGTAGGAGAAGTAGCAGTGACCTGGCGTCCCTTGGGGGTGGCACCAAGTCTTTTGGGTGTGGAAGCTTTCTTTGATTTGGGAGCCATGGAGGTATTCGGCTAGGGTTTCAGGATAGTTTGAGAGATTGGTGAGGGAGAATTGGAAGAGTTTTGGGTAATTATGAGGTTATGAGGTAATCGAGAGGGGTTTGGGGTTTAAATAGGAGAGATTTGAGTGATGGGACGGGGTTTAGGGTTCCAATGTAAGTAATGATAACATTGCCAATTTGAAAAATATTTCAATTCAAAATTCAAATCTTCTCTTAACCATTTTAGAATAGGAGGGAAATAACCGAAAATATTTTATTCCAAAAATATCTCTACGGATAAAATATGTGACATAAATAAATTATTTTGAAATCCGATGAAAATAATACTTGATCAAATATCTAAAAAGATATTAACCAAATATATACGATCCGATATCTGTTTTCTATCATTCAGTTCACAAACCTTGACATAAAACTCAAGGGTCTTGACACTGAGTAGAATTTATCTTTCGTAAAGGGAAAGCTCCCCCTACGAAAGTGCATCCTTGTTAAGCATCCTGATCTCTCGTCTAATGAAGGTGAATCTTTCCTCTGCCAAAGGCTTAGTAAAAATGCCAGCCCATTGATAATCAGTTGAAATAAAGGAAATGGACACATCACCTTTTTCGACGTGGTCTCTAATGAAATGATGCCTTACATCAATATGTTTGGTCCTTGAATGCTGAACAGGATTCTTTGTAATGGAGATGGCACTTGTATTGTCACACTTAATGGGAATGCCTTTGAGGTTGATGCCAAGATCTCACATTTGTTGAGCTATCCAAAGGATTTGGGAGCAGCATGCTCCAGCTGCTATGTATTCGGCTTCTGCAGTGGATAGGGCAACTGAGTTTTGTTTCTTAGAATGCCAACTGATCAAAGATGCTCCTAAGAATTGGCAACATCCTGATGTGCTCTTCCTATCCACCTTATAGCCTGCAAAATCTGCATCAGAATACCCGATTAATGTGAAATCCTTCTGCTTTGGGTACCATAGTCCAAGCTCCTTAGTGCCATTGAGATATCGAAAGATCCTCTTCACAGCCACGAGGTGAGATTCTTTAGGATCAGCTTGAAACCTAGCACACATGCAAACACTAAACATGATGTCAGATCTACTAGCTGTAAGATATAGTAAAGATCTAATCATTCCCCGATACTCCTTTTGATTGACACTCTTCCCAGTCTTGTCTTGATCTAGGGATAATGTTGAGCTCATGGGAGTCTTGGCTGCTTTGGATTGACCCATCTTGAACTTCTTCAAGAGATCCTTAGTGTACTTGCTTTGGTTGACAAAGATCCCTTTCTTGGATTGATGAACTTGTAATCCCAAGAAGAAGTTGAGTTCACCCATCAAGCTCATCTCAAATTCGCTGCACATGATGTCAGAAAATTCATTGCACAAAGATGTGTTAGTAGCACCAAATAATATATCATTAACATAAATTTGAATAACCAAAATGTCCTTTCCTTTGGTCTTGATAAAAAGAGTCTTGTCGATCAACCCCCTTTTAAAATCATTTTCTAAAAGATATTTTGACAAGCGCTCATACCAAGCTCTTGGGGCTTGTTTCAAACCATAAAGCGATTTGTCAAGTTTATAAACGTGATTAGGAAATTCCAAACTTTCAAAACCTGGGGGTTGAGCCACATAAACTTCTTCTTCTAAGAAACCATTGAGAAAAGCACACTTGACATCCATTTGATATAGCTCTATGCTCATAAAAGATGCAAATGCTAATAATATACGAATGGCTTCAAGCCTGGCTACGGGAGCAAAGGTCTCCTCGTAGTCAATACCTTCCTCTTGATTGTAGCCTTGAGCAACAAGCCTTGCCTTGTTCCTCACGATCTTACCATTCTCATCTAGCTTGTTTCGAAATACCCATCATGTGCCAATGACTGATTGATGCTTTGGCCTAGGCTTCAAGGTCCAGACTTTGTTCCTTTCAAATTCGTTAAGCTCACTTTGCATAGCAATGATCCAATCTGGCTCTTGAAGGGCCTCATCTACCTTCTTGGGTTCTATAAGAGAGACAAACGCGTGAAAAGCACAAAGATCTTTAAGTTTAGAACGAGTTTGAACACTAGAAGTAGGGTCAGAAATGATATCCTTTAATGAGTGTGATGAGGAGTATTTGAATTTTCTTTTGCTAGTCTCAGCTCCTTGATTCGTCACACCAGCAGGATTGATTTGTGGTACATCTGACTCCATAGTCCTGTTAGGTTCAGTTTCAACAGTTTTTGACATTTCAACACTGTTGAATTGGACACCAAGGGCTTTGGACGAATCTTCAACACCTTGGGCCAATTCTTCAGTGTTGAGAATCTGTTCCTGCATGTTCCTCTTCTCTGTGTTCTTGGTAGCAGCATCATCACCTTCCTCGTTCTCCGCATGGATGTTAAGATCTATATCTGCAACACTTTCACTCAAAGAACCGTCATTGCATTCATCAAATATAACATGTATACTTTCTTCAACTAACTGGGTCCTTTTATTGAAGATTCTATAAGCTTTGCTACTTGTGGAGTAGCCAAGAAATATACCTTCATCACTACGCGCATCAAACTTCCCAAGGTTATATTTTCCATTGTTATGAACAAAGCAAGTACAGCCAAAGGGTTTAAAATAAGATATAAGTGGTTTGCGGCCTTTGAAAAGTTCATAAGGAGTTTTCTTTAAGATGGAACGAATAAGACAGCGATTCAAAATATAGTTAGCTGTGTTAACAGCTTCAGCCCAATAGGTTTTAGGTAATGCATTTTCTAAAAGCATAGTCCTGGCCATATCCTCTAGGGTGCGGTTCTTTCGTTCCACAACCCCATTTTGTTGAGGTGTCCTAGGAGCAGAAAAGTTATGGGAGATGCCATATTTAGCACAAAACAAATCAAACTGAAGTTGATCAAACTCCCTACCATGATCACTTCGAATTGACACTATGGGCTCGTTTCTTAAAGTTTACAACTCCTTACAAAGTTTTGAAAACTCAAATAAGGCCTCTGATTTTTCTTTTAAAAATGCAACCCAAGTATATCTAGAAAAATCATCAACAACAACAAGCATGTACTTTTTACCATTGGGAGATTTGACTCGCATAGGACCACATAAATCCATATGTAAAAGTTCAAGGGGTCTAGAAGAACTTACAACCTTTTTGGTTTGAAAGAGCTACGTGTTTGTTTACCTCGTGTGCATGCATTGCACATATCAATACCTTTGAAGTCCATCTCAGGTAGTCCTCTTACAAGCCCTTTGGACACAAGCTTCTGTAGTGTATGTGGACTCACATGACCGAGTCTCCTGTGCCAGAGCTTTGGATCGTCCGTCAAAGCTTTTAGACAGGTTAAGCTTCCTTGTGCCACTTGATCAGCATTCACAGCGTATATATTGTTGTAACGATATGCAGTTAGTATAACTTCACCTGTATCTTCTCTGCACACTAGACATCTTTTCTTGTTAAATCTGACATTATTGCCACTATCACATAATTGAGAAACACTAAGCAAATTATACTTTAAACCATTCACAAGATAGACATTTTTAATACTATGGTTGGAATCACTCCCAACGCTACCAATACCAACGATATCACACTTTCCTTTGTCACCAAGAGTGATTGTTCCTGTGGATTGCTCCTTTAGATCATGAAAGAGAGAACTCTTCCCACTCATATGCCTCGAGCATCCACTATCAATAATCCATTTTTGCTCCTTCACCTTGGTGATCTCCTGCAAAACAAACATCAACCTTTGTGGCTAGACCAATAAGCAAATTTGGATCCATTATTGGGATAAACCATATTTGGTAAAATAGTGCCTTTTGGGACCCAAACTTGTGTTATCCGTTCTTTTCTCAAATGAACAGGGAATGTATTGCGAATGATATATGGATCCTTTCTTCTATAGGGGCAGGTCTCTTTTACATGTCCCTTTCGAGCACAATGGTGACATATAGGAGAGGTTCTGCTTCCTTTTGCCTTTACAAAGGTGGTAATGTGCTGCTTCTTTAAAAACCTTAGATTGTAACCAATACCACTTTTGTTTAGAGAACTTTGTTGCTCACCCAACATCCTATCAAGAGTGCCTTTGGATTTGGTAAAACTTATGAGGGCTGTCTGTTGGTCTTGAATCTTATTATTCAGGGAGATCTTCTCGTTCTCTAAGTCATGATGTTCACTTCTCAAAGACGAGAGATCTTGCTTGAGTTCAGATTTCTCTGAGTCAAGAGTCTTGACTTTAATGTCAAGACCTGAATAAGAAGCTTCAAGACTTTTGACCCTCATAGACAGATCCTCAATAGTTCTTTCCTGGTCCACAGTTCTCTTAATAAGAGTGTTAGTTTGGGCAATAAGTTTCTCTTCATTGGAAATCATATTAGAAAGGAATTCCGATAATACCTCTTTTGGACTTGCAATAAGTTCTCTTACGGTTACCTCAAGCTTCTCATCGTGAGATTCATCTCCTGATGCCATAAGACAGACATTGGCCTTCTCATCGTCGGAGTCGGAGTCAGAATCGCTCCAAGTTGCCACCATGGCTTTCTTTTTCCATCTATCACCCTTCTTGGACTGGCTCTTCGTCTTTTGAGGGCAGTCTTTCACAAGATGATCTGTTTCACCACATTCAAAACAAGACAACAGTTTAGTCTTCTTATCATTTTTGTTGTATTGAGACTTACCTCGGAATTTAGAAGACTCTGATCCATCCTTGTTGTTGAATTGTTTCTTCATTTTGAGGATTTGAGCAAGGCCTCTTGTGATAAGAGCAAAAGGATCATCCTCATCGTCATCCTCATCTTCGGAATCAGATTCGTCTTTGTTGTCATCCTTCTTAGATTTGAGCGCCAAATTCTTAGTGCTTGCTGGAAGTTCTCCATCGTCTTCATTAAGGATCATCTCATGCGTGATCAGTTTCCCAAGCAGGTCATCAAGAGGCAGAGTAGTGAGGTCTTGGGCTTCCTCTATAGTTGTTACTTTAGGACCCCACTTTTCTTTTAGGAGACACCTCAATATCTTCCTTACTTTCTCAACGTTTGTAAAGCTCTTGCCGAGAGAGTCAAGGTTGTTGGTGATTTCTGTGAATCGTGTGAACATGACCTTGATAGACTCATCAGGCTTCATCTTGAAAAGTTCATACTTTCGAAGGAAGATGCTGATCTTGGTGTCCTTCACTTGGTTGGTTCCCTCATAGGTGACGACCAGCTTGTCCCAAATCTCTTTAGCTGACCTACAAGATGAAATATGGTTAAACTCATCAGTGCTAAGACCACAATAAAGTAAGTTAATAGCCCTGTAGTTTTTGGAGACGAGTTCAAGATCCGCTTGGATGTATTCAGACTCCTTCTTTGCGACTTTGGTTCCATTTGGTCCGTCTTTCTCTGGAATCTTTGGCCCATTCTCTATAATGTTCCAAAGTTCCAGATCTTGGTCTATGATGAACATCTTCATCAATGATCTCCAGTGGACAAACTTGTTTCCTACAAAGAGTGATGGTCTGCTGGTAGACCTTCCCTGTGCAAATCCTCCGCTTGCTTCACCAGACATGATCGGAAACTCAAAAGATTGTTAGATCAAAAGCAGTGAGTAAAGCTCTGATACCAATTGAAGGTTCGATAATGTAAAACAAATTAATATAGAAATACTCTAGAAGGGGGGGTTGAATAGAGTATGCCGGTTTTTCGCAGATTCTCAAGACCTTTGAAGCTCGTGCAAAATCCTTTGAGATTAGACTTAGTCTTTTCTCTGAAAACCTGAATCACAAAGTTAAACAGTCGAACCAAGTGCGGAAATAAGGTAAAGCAATAAGTAAAGGACTCGATGAGTTGTTTACGAGGTTCGGCACGAACTTGGTCTACGTCCTCACCTAGGGTTCTTCCACAACCCTAGGATTCAACCGGCTTTTATTGATTCACAAGACTTAGGATCCTAGTAGCTCACCGAGAAGCCTCTCTCCTATACAATTGCAATCTAGTCAACTCACGTTCCCTTGGAGTCCTAGACCAATCTAGAAGAGCCCCACCTCTCTATGCTATCTAGTACAATCCTCTTACACTTAGTGAATCAATCGCCTAGTGTCTACTTCCCGAGTTACAAACTCTTGAGTATAACACTTTCTCGAAATATATCCTATAAGCTCACAGTGTAACTCTCAAATGCTTTGAAATGAAATAACAGACTCTTAAGGACAGCAGAGAGCACACGAAGAAGACAGATCTCGCTTGAAGGCTTGAGTGTATAGAAGCTTGTGTTCAACAGGTGTGTCGCTGTCTTCTTCTTCCTTTTCTTTTTATTGAAACAAATCGGCGCCTAAGGATCTTCACCAACGGCTAGAGAGGATCATGGCTTGAGCTGGATCTTCTATATTTGGAAACTTTCGAAGGCCATGATCTTCCGATTTGAATCTTCTCAATTTACAACATAAGGAAGGAAATAATATTCAAAAATACTTCCTGAAAGGTTAGTGTATATATAATAATATAATGGAAGCATATAGTAACATAAAATAATATTCGAACATAATATCATATAGAACAGGTTTTGTGTTTCATCAATACTGTTAAAGCTTTCAAGACCTTTGATACAAACAGACTGTCAAGGCCTTTGAAACTTATTCCGATTTTCATCAAGGGAGTGGAGTTATCAATTCTTAAAAGCCTAAACACACATGAGAGCGAGAGAAACAAATTTTTCCCTGTGTGTTTTGATGGATAGGCATGCGGGCTACTTGTTCATGTTTCCACTAAATTGAGATGTTGCTTTTAATGAGGCAAATGCATGATGAATATGTTTGTGGGGTATTTGGTTATTGCTATGTTTTGATTTGCTTGAGGACAAGCAAAGGCTTAAGTGTGGGGGGAGTTGGAGTTATGACAATTCGTTCGCTTAATTCATGTTTAATTTGCACTTGTTATGATATATTAAAAATTTTTGTTTAGACATGAAGAAGTCTCTATCTCTAGGCTCTACTCTATGTTCGCTAGAGGACTAGCGAAGCTTAAGTGTGGGGGAGTTTGATAATGCATATTTTGTATAGGCATTATAGGTGGTCTTAGGTGCATTAGAGTATTCATATTGCATGTTTAATTAGCTTATTTGCATTCTTGATCATTTGGTATTCGAATTTCGGAATCTACTGTTTTTAGTGTCTATTTGTAGGTTATAAGATCCGATCTCGAAAGGTGGAGAAATCATGGAGCAAATAGACTAAGAAGAGTTAAGGAACAAGAACGGCAATGAAGAGCGTGGAGAAATCCCATCTTTAAGGTTCTGAGAAGTTGGAATTAGCTTCTGAGGTCTTCATGAGAGTTGTAGTTCTTGAAAAGAGTTTCCAACGCATATTCATATGCGTCAATCGAATGAACGATGACTCTAGAAAGTGTGTTACAAGTTTAGTCTGTTGAAGCTGTCAAAGCTGAAGAGCGGCGCCCGCCGCTAAATAACAGGCGCCCGCCGGTCTCGCTGTTTTCGAATCTGCAAAGATCAGCTGAATCTTATCGTATGGAAACTTTTATCTATTCTTCCGAGGGTTTTTGCCGACGGCTTTGAGCCTTATATTAGACATATTTTCAGCATTCATTCAATCAACTAACACTTGAGTAATTCATTAACATAAAGAGATGAGAGGATTTAAGTTTAGAGATTCAAGGTACGTTATGCATACATAGAATTCTTGTGGTTTTGCTAATGATTCAAGACTTGGTTGGTTGATTGTGAGACTTGATTTCTATGTTATTCATGAGTTTATTTATCATCTTAATCTTCATTTTTTATATTTGGGATTCTTTCTATGATCGTGCATCTAGATATAAATTACATCTATGCTATCAATCCGTTGTTGGTTTCTCGATAGCAAACAAAGTCATTAATCCAGTGATGTTTTAATTGTCTTTGTAATGGATGATAACAATTGATCTATGTCGGAGTAGATGTCTTTAGGGTTAAACGGGTTGTTCCTTTGATTCTTAATTGTATTGAAAGGATGTGCCAAGGTGTCTTAAGTACTCGATTCGTTAATGCTATTCTTGAGTGATGCCACCTTGAATAAGTGAATTGTATCTTTGCGGAACAATCTACTTTAGGAAGTCGGCATAAGCTTAGGAATCATATTGAATTAAGTCAAGGATCAAGTAAATCAACCAATGCTTCGAATTGTATGCAAAACTACACACTCTACTCTTCTATCTTTTATTCGCTCTACTAACCTTTCTCATTGTCTATTTTCTTTCCTTATTGTTTATCTTTATTCATATCATATCCTATCTTTATTTGCATAATTAGTAAATACACATTGCATAGAAATACTTGTTTCTTTGTGGGTTCGACCCCTTACTTATCTGCTATCGTAGTTTACTAGTTAGTTTGTTAGATTGGGTTATTATTATCTTTGGCGAGGTGAAACCTAACGACATTTCTCCTCTGTCACTGAGATCCACGACAAAGCCATTTTTGTTCTCAAAAGCTCTATCCTAACCACCACAATACAACCTCGGTGGCTCGAAAGTGTCCAAAATCGAGCCATATGGTGACTGGTTCACTTCCACAACGAAGTCGTTAATTTCTGCATGAATCTATAGAATCATGAACCAAGCCGGGTGTTTCATGGAAAACGAAGAATATGTTTCACATATCAAAGGCACGTATATGGGAAAGTTCAAGTAACTTTCTAGTTTCTACTACAATTGGCCCAAGTGTCTGATCAAATCAAAGGAACATATATTACATATACATACTTGTTAAATCAGTTGTTTGTTGGGCGAGGCCAAGTGCAGTGTTGTCTTCCCATGCAATTGTAAAGGACTACCAAATCCAAAGCAAAAAAGCTATATATATATATTTTTTCATAAATCAAAATGGGACAATAGAAATCAATTCTATGGGTCCAGTGCTTAACGTGGCTCAAGACATTCTTAAGGAAATGATGAGAATTGAATGGGTGCTCAGATATATCCGTCAAGATGAACTATACCATTTGGTAGTAAAGCTAAGTCCCTACATTTCAAGCCTGAACTACGGAGATTGATCGATGCCCTCATAAGCTATGTAGGAAGTTCAATACAAATCCAACGCTCGTTGAGTTTAGTTACACTCCAAAATCAAGATCGTACCCAAGCACCGAACTACGGAGATTTGATGCCTTTATAGGCTATGTAGGAAACTGGGTAAATTAAAAAGTACATTATATATTACTTGCGAGTCCAATTACAGCAGATTGATTATATTCAAATTCAGCTTCATGTTTTGAACTACGATGACTTGATTCCATCTCAAACGGATACATAGGAAGTTCAATACAAAACACATGCTCAGTGAGTTTAATCACGACATACAGTTAAAACCAAATGAAGTTCACAAATATCTACATAGGCTTGTCGCTCTCGATAAGCTACGTAGGAAATTCAATAGCAAGTTAAACAAACATCAAGTCTATCTGCAACTTTCAAAGGGAAAAAAGATACATTCATGAGTTGAACAAGGAAGAATGGCGATGGAGTCAATTGTTAGAGAACAAGGAAGAATGGCGATGAAGTCAATTGTTAGAGAAGGGGGTGGTTTCAAATCTGAAGGGAGAACGACGATGGAGATCAAGGGAGCCTTAGGAGCTCGAGAGTCGGGAGGAGCGGTTCAGATCTGAGCAATTGGGAGGAAGACGATGATTGGGAACGTAGAAGGAGGGGTAAAAAAGGTAGTGGTAAAAGGGTCATTTTCATTCCACAAAATACCTCACAATCTTATACTTACCAAACACCTTTCAAAGATTGTTTACAAAAAAATCTCAATCTACAAAATCTCCTTAATCTGCAAAAATAATCTCCATCTCCTAAAAACTCTAAAAATCCCAAATAATCTCCAAAACAAAATCTAGCGTCAAACACAGCCTTGATTATGTCTCAAATTGATATGTAGGAAATTCAAGCTCAATACAAAGTCAACATTCATTGAGCTCAGTTGCAGTCCAAAATCAAATATCATACTCAACCAAAGAACTACAATAACTTTCCATCTCAAAAAGATACGTACAAAGCTCGATACAAAGTCAACGGTCATTGAGTTTAATCACGACACGAAGTCAAAACCAAAGAAGTCATATTTCTGAACTGCGATGACTTTATTCTGTCATAAACGGATAAGTCGGACACTCGATGCAAAAGTCAACGGTCATTGAGTTCTGTCGATCACAACAAGAAGTTGGATAAGAGCTACGGAGGTTTGATACTCTCAATGAGCAACGTAGGAAGCTTGACATGAAGTTTGTATAAATCTTAAGTCCATTCGCAAATTCCAATAAAAAAATCAAGTGAAAGTCATATCTTTGAACTACAAGTGATTTAATTCCATTTTATATGGATACCTAGGAAACCCAAAGCTTTGTCCAATTGCAAATCTCATAGAAAAACTCGATACTCGATACCCCATCGAGTTCAAACCCAAATACATAAACTCAAATACAAACTAGACATAAACTCTATATTGGACTTGATCATTCCCATGAAGGTACATAGACAACCCTCTATCAACGGGTGCAGTCCAAAAACCCAAAATCTTGTCCTTTTAAAGTAGCTGCATAATTGGAAAATTTTGTGGATAAAATTCGAACTCTTATTAAAAAAAAAGCAAATTAAAGTGGTTTATAATATTATTCCTTTAATAATTTTTGCCTAACGGTGATGTTGTCAATAATTATTTATAAAAACCAACAATTGTTTACTATAACTTTCAACAGTTAGTTTTATTAACTGCCAACAATTATTTTTTAACCATTAGTAATTAATCTTTCATAATACTTATAAAACTAGAAGCAAAGGCTTCACAAAAAAAAAAGAGTCACGTGTCCTACCTTTCACCAAATTAAGAAACCACCTCCTTAGGAGTTTTTCATAAAATTAACCTCCTCTTGCAAGCGTCTTCTCCAGGGACCATTTAATCAGGTTGATGTTGGGGCAAACGAGGGTGGCGATAATGCCGGGTCGATGCCAAGCGAGGGTAGTGATGACTAGAGGGTGTTGAATCATGTGGCGGGTAGGCAAAGTTGGTGTCGACGCGAGGCGGTTCAATCGTCTAGTGACTCGAGTGGAGGCAACTCAATCAACGGCTCAATCGTGTGGCGGGCAAACGAGGGTGGCGACACAAAAGGGGGTTCAATCGGCGACTCGGGTTGAGACGGCTCAATCAATGGCTAGAGGCGGCTCAATTATCGGCTGGAGGCGGCTCATAGAGGTATAAAACTCCTTTCCACTTTTAATTACTTGAATCTTTAAATAAAGCTTCAGATTTGAGTACATAGTTGATTTGTTGTTCCTTATGGCTTCAATTTGTGCTTCGTTTTACTAATTTGAGCCCTTGTACGTGGATTAAGGCTTTTGCATATTGGCTCGATTATTTGAGGTAGAGGGTATTGTTGAGGTTTGTTGAGCGTGGAATTGGTAGTTATGGTGGATTGATTGTGTGGTTTGCAATTGCCTCTACATGGAATGTGCTCGACAATGGATTGGGCATGAGTTTGTCATGGTTTTGTTATAGTTCAATTTATTTTGGGGTTTATTTTGTGGTATGATTTCTTGGAATATGATGGGTTTGTCATTCTGAATGTGTGATTTATCTTCATTTAACAATTTTGTTAGTATATAGAGGGAATTTTACTTTCGAAAACAGTAGAAGATCTATGAGGAGATCTATTTCTTATGTTTTAAGCAAACTGAATCTCACCGTTATATAAGGAGGTTGAGGGCTAGGGTTTTAAATCATCCAAATACTTTCGACTATCTCCCTCTTCAGTTTTCTCCTGCTGTTTACCATAGTTTGAGTGCCTGTTTTAGTTCCAAGTTCTCTACCTCGAGTGAACCTGTGAGAGAAGACAGTGAAACCCTTGGAGGACATTGTCTTGCATACGATATACACCTCTGTCATGGGCAAAACATTTCTCATTCAGTGACTTTAATACCGTGATCATCGTGGCCTACCACCACTTTAGAGAAACCACGCTCGACCCATATCTAACCTAGTTAGAAAAATTTTATTCTTTTTTTTGTAGGTTCCAACAAGGGATATTGTCCAACGGTGGGAAACGTTTTTTTCAAAGTTGAACTATGGTTGCCACTGAGATCGGTTATAAGAAGTTGCTTCTCAATCTCTCTAAGTTAGAACCTTTGGATGATTTGAACTACAAGCATTAGTCCTAAAAGATGTAACAACTAGACATTGACTATGTGTTGTTCAAGGACCCACCTACTGCCCCTACTGTGTCCGCTGCACCTACTGTGGTTAATTTGGAAAGCATCCCCCGACCAACCCTCTACCTAGGCATGTTGCAGCTCTGCCTAAAGGTCTTGTCAAGTATGGATGTGACAATAACAGCGTCAAAGGCTACCTACTGAACCACATGAAGAATGCGTTGTTCGACTTGCTGCTGACCCTTAAGTCCACAAGGACTATTTGGGAAACCCTTACAACTCTGATGATGTTGGGAAGCACAAGTACGTGATTTGGCAGTGGATCATATTCAAGATGATGGATGATAAACAAATCATGGAACAAGTATATGAGTACGAGAATCTGATAGTATATCAATATTATGGTTGAAGGGATGAAAATGTGTGAAATCCTTTAGGCCAGTGTTCTGATTAAGAATTTGCATGAGTCTTGGGTTCACTACCGCAATCACCTCAAACATAAAAAGAAAGATCTCACCCTGGAGGAATTCGTGAGCCACTTGAAGATTGAAAAGACAACCGACTTAAGGAGAAGGAGACCTCCATTTCTCTAGATACGGTAAAAGATAGCATTGTTGAAACTCCGCATGTTAACAAGAGAGGCAACAAGCCTTTCAACAAGAACAATAAGAGCCCAGGAGGACAAGCTAACAAGCCTACAATATTCATGAAGAGCAACAATGGAGAAAGGCAAAACACTGGGTGTTTTGTCTGTGGCAAACCTAGCCACATGACTTTTTTCCAATGTCGTCAAGGGAAGGATGCTCACTACGTTGGCCAAAAGAACAATGGTGGACATGACAAGGGAGTTGCCAAAATTGCTGACAAGAGGAAAATCCATCGTTTTTTCTGCCAAAGAATACTCAAACTTACAACTAGTATAGTTGGTAAGAAAGAGGTCGATCCACAAGGAAATCTAAGAAATTCTAGTGTCAATCTAATGGCAAGTAATAGAAAAGAGAGTTTTCATGAGAAAAAGATACGCCTTTTATCAAAGCGGAAACAAGCAAACAAAGTAATGCGGGTTGTAGAATGCAATAGAGAGAAATAGGTTCACCTACAATTTATCACTTCAATTGATGAATTTGATCTTTGTTTCAACCTCTAGTTCTTGTCTTTTCCTATGAATGTTCTTGTCCAAATCTTATGTAGATTACTAGTCCTACGAGTTCTAGCAATCCTTATCTCTAAGTAACCCTAAAACGGTTAAAGTTTAACCTAGAAATGGCATTAAGAATGTGAATTAACCAAGATACATGTAATATAAATCTACGAGTCAATATTTAACATATAATTGACTTCCTACACATCCAATTAGTCCTAAGAGTCCTAAAGAGATATGATTGCTACTTGGGGTTAAGGTTCGCTACGAGGAATCTGCAAAACCCTAGCAATTGAATGAATCTACTCTAACTAGTTGATCAGGCCAGAGAGAATAAAACATATTCAAGTAATTGAGCACAAAGAAGTCAAAACATTCAAGTAGGAATAAGAACTAGATTAAGAAACTCATAATTCAAGTAATTGGGGTCAAGTGCATAAGGTAAGTAAAACATAACCCTAAGATGTCTTTAAATAACATAAAAGAGTCGGCTAGCATAACTCCAAAAGCCCTAATTAAAGTCTGAATATTAAATCGGCGGTTCGGCAAAGGCCGCGGGGCGGCCAGGGCGATTGCAAAATCCTTCTCTGTGTTACGAACCGCGGGGCTGCTTGTGATTCTTTCAGCTTTTGTAACGCATCAGTTTTTTTAGCTTTCCAAGCACTTCCTTTTCTTTTTTCCCTTCTCTTTTGCATCCTTAAATGCTTTCAATTCTCACTGAATCTATTCTACCTGAAATCAATCATAAACTTACATAGATTCCGCCTCTTCCAATACCACAAGTGATCATATAAATGCAAGTAAAACATGCAATATTTACAACCAAATTATACTAAATGCAATCTATTATGCCTAACTAGCTCTATCAATTGCTGAAGTAGTCCCTAAAGTCATTTCTACGATTCTAAAGGCCCAAAATTATAAAATATTATTTTATGAATTATAATTTAACCTCAATATTAAATTATGAGATTCCGAAAATTTTGAAAATCTATGTCCTCGATCAAAATGATTTTTGTTTTGTTTTAAACAAATTCCGACATATAATTGAATCCAATTTAAAAACGAATCTATTTGGGTTAAATTTGTTATTTAATGTGGTAATATTTCTGTGACTTAAGAACAACGGATTTATTTCGTAATTTTTTACCCTAATTCACCGGGTATATTACCCACTTATTTCCTATATGTGTGGGTTCGTATGGGACGGAGTTAATAAACATGCTAAAATTATAAACAGGGTAAAATTTATAAACTGTTGGTAAAAGTAGTTAAAAATTTATGAAAAAATATAAACTCTGTATGGGACGAAAAAGTATTTATTTGTAAAAAAAATTGGTGTTTATTTGGGTATTAGTAGGGGTATTATGGTATTTTCAAACCAAATAAACAAATAAACACCAAAATAAGCTATCACAAGTAGCTTTTTTTTAAACACACATTTTAGCTATTTATTGCTCATTTTGGGTTGCCATACACACATTTTAGCTGTTTATTTTTTTAACAGCAAAAAACGTTTTAACTTTAGCTGTTTATTTTGGGTGTCATTCACACCCACAGCCGCCCCATCTACTATTTCCTCATCAGCTCATCTCCCTCACGCCGCTGCTCTCTCTTTTACTCAGAGGAACCCACGTCCCTTAAGCTCACTCTCCCTCGCCATCTCCTTCAACCTTTGTCCATTCTCTTCCTTCTTCCATGCCATCCCCTTCCATTCGATCAGACTCCTTCCATTCTATCTCGTCCTCTCGCGTCCGACCACCTCTCTCCCTCTCGTTCTTGTCGCTGCCGTTGAAGAGTAGCTTCGAATCGAAGAGAATCTGACGCCGAGCAGGGCCACCATTGACGAGGAACTGAGCTCCCCCATGAGCGCTCCCTCTATCTTCATCCAATCTCTCGCTCGCCTTCTTGTCCCCTGCTCGCCTCCGTTGAGGGCGAAATCGGAGCCCCTACCGCCGCCTCTTTTCCCTTGCCTCATTGTTCCAGATCCGGACACCTTGAGGCTGCTCCAAATTTCCCTCTCGCTCTCGATTTCCATCAGAGGTCCGACCCTCTCGACTCCCCTCCTCGCTTCTACCGTTGATGGTGGGTCTTCGACTACGACCCCGCCTCTGCCACTAAGGACTCGCCGACCACCACAACCAACGTACAGTCCCAGCTGTTGCGAGGCCAGAGATGTTGTTGACCAGTCCTCGTAGCCCTACAGTTTGACTCCGATGCACTAGACCCTCCCTCCTCGATCTCGAGCCTTGACCCGCAACCTCATCGGGAGTGGTATGAACTCATGGGTCCTTACTTGTCGAGTCTGATCTTGATTGCAACTATGATTGTTGAGGAATTATCTCAGGTAAGGACCTGAGCATGTTTACATGGGTAACTCAAGTCAGTCCGAGGTGTTGGCAAGAGAAAGGTATCATTGAATCTTACCTCAGGTAAGGACCTGAGCATGCAGAATGTCTTTTATGTTCCTTCCTTGTATAGGAACCTCATCTTTGGAGGGCTCTTGAGTAGAGTCGGGCTAAGAGGAGTCATGGAAGGTAACTCAATACTCCTGTCCAATAAAGGGAAATTAATCTGTGGGGAAGGATTGTAAGTTTGGTGAATTGTTTATCCTACAAACTGTAATTGATTCTACTGTTATAACTTCTACTTCCTCTTGTATCGTTGTTGATTTTGATCTTTGACATGCTATATTAGGAAATGAGAATGTTGATGCTTTAAAACACAAGTGCATAAAATGGGCCTAATTTCAAACTTAGTAATAATGATCATAAGCAATGTGAAACTTGTGTTGAAGCTAAGTTTGATAAGAAACCTTTTAAATTTTTAAATGAGAGGACCACTGAATTACTTGAGTTATTTCAAGTAGATCTAGCAAATTTTAGAAACTCTGAAAGCAGAGGTGGTAAGTAATTACATCATATTTGTAGATGATTATTCTTGATATGCCAAAATGTACTTGCTAAGATCTAAGAACGAGGAAGAAAAGATGTTATTAATCTACAAAGCTGAGGTAGAAAACCAACTAGATAAGAAGATTATAAGGCTTAGATCCAATAGAGGTGGAAAATATGAGACAACATTTTTTAAAGAATTTTTTGTGACAATAATGGTATCATTCCTGAACAAATCGAATGGAGTAGTAGAAAGAAAGAACAGAACTTTAAAAATGTGATGAACACGATGTTTGTAAGTTTTGAGTCACTCGCCTCTTTGTGGGGGGAAGCGGCTCTTTTTGCTAACTACATTCTTAACAAGGTAGCTCATAAGAAGTTAGACAAAACCCCATATGAGCTTTGGAAAGGACATCCTCCTAACCTAGGGTTTATAAGAGTGTGAGGGTGTTTAGCTAAAGTGTTGCTTAACCTTGCAGGTTAAGCAGACCAAATCCCATTGCTATATATAAGGAGGTCGAGCGCTAGGGTGTTAAATCATCGAAAACACTTTTGCCTCTCTCCCTCAGTTTTCTCCTATTATTTTCCCTTCCAACTGCTCTCCCTCGAGTGCACCTGTGAGAGAAGACAGTGAAACACTTGGGGGACGTTGCCTCACATATGATTTGCACCTCTGTTAGGGCCAAAAACGTTTCTCATTTAGTGACCTTCATACCACAATCTACGTAGCATACCACCATTTCAGAGAAACACATTCGACCCACATCCACTAACCCTTACAAAAAAGGTTTATTTTTTTTCTGCTGGTTTCGGCAAGGGTTATTGTCCAACATAGATTTCACAACATACTTGGGTATTTATTATTGACGAAAATGGTGTGTAGTGCATAAGAGTCTTATAAAAATAAAAAAGATCGTGGTCCATATTAGGAATAACATTGTTCTAACCAATATATAAATTGGCGTATACATAGAACGTATTTAAAGCTTTCCGCAGTCATATTGAGCTGGTCCATGGACATCTTTGAACAACAAATTCATCATAACGATGCATATGAAGCGAAGGAGAAACGAAGTCGATGGATCTATTAGCATCCCTATCAGATAAGCCCTCAAGCCCAAAGACAACACCCGTAGCCTCCTCTCCTTGACATAATTATCAAATGCAATCTCAGCTCTTCCCCACTCTAGCATCATTTGGTGTCCCTCGTCTCCTTTGGGACCGACTACACACATCTCTCTTACCAGACATCGGGCTAAAACAACCGCGTCTTCTAGGGCCGAGGAGCCTCCTTGCCCGAAATATGCACCCATAGCATGCATTGCATCACCTGCTACCACTACATTGCCTTTCTTGAAGCTGTTAAGAGCCACTTCTCTCAGTTGTCGGTGTCGAAATCTTAGCAGGCTCAGTGTTTTGATTTCACATTTGCGTATCATTTCGATTATATCGGAAGGGAAGTCCTTGAGTTCATGCAATGCTAACCGTTGTATTGAGGTTGAATCTTTGGAGATTTCCATGTCTGTTGGTAATTAAAAGATAATTAATTAGATTGAAAATGTGCCGAATTTTCATAACTAAATCACCTAAGAAAAATGTTGAAAATGCAAATGTATACGTACACTCAGGATGCCATGTTAGAGCAATGAACCAAGAGATGAGCTTTTCATCAACTGGGGCTCGTCCAACTACGATGTTACCTTTCTTCATCTGTAAAAACTCTCTATCAAGACCATGTCCGTCGGCATAGCTCGTGAAGCCTCTCAATGAACTGATAGACTCAACGATGGGATCTTTTAGGTTGAGATACTTGCTTACTATTGAGTTCACTCCATCACACCCTATGACAATCTGCCACATATGTACAAGATCAACTTAGTACAACGAAGCAAAAACTTAACTACATAAGTTTGTCAAAATTATATGTACATTCTATATAACACATCTAATTACCTTAGACTTGATGATTCTCCCATCATGAAGTTGAAGTATCGGATATGATGTATTAGGATCCGAATCAATTCCAATGATATGGTGACTGAAACAAATGGTTCCTGGGGGCAACTCTTTTGCCATATATTCTACAACATCCTTCCTTCTTAAGCATCTTAGTTCTTGTTTCCTATCAAAACCAATAAACCCAATTAATCAATTACATCAAATTCATGGTTAATCTTCTAGACAAAAAAGGCTTTAAATAAACCCATAATCCTATATTCCACATGACAAAGTCTGGGATATGTCACATCAACCACTTACTTCTCCGTCATTAAATGAATCAATCAAACAACCGGGATTGGGATATTCAATTTCGACATGTTTCAGGGAAGCGAATTCGGTCACCGACTCCCTTGATAATACTACCTTTCATTTGCCCTTGGGTTTGCATTTACTTTCCAGTCCGCTTGAAGGTATGTCGTTGCTTGTTGAGGAAGATGCTAGGGGAAGGGCTACTCCCCACATCACCCGTTGGTAGTCCGGTTCTTTAGTTTTGGATGCTTCAAGAGCCTTGCTCTTGTTTTTTCCCCACCAAAAAACCCCATTATTGTAAATATCACTTTATTTTTATAACCGCCACACCTCCACTATTCACCCCACTACTCAAGTATATATATATATATATATATATATATATATATATATATATATATATATTTTGATAAGGTAAGGATCTGAGATACCAAACAACATGCAGTCTAGTAACTCAAGAGGCCAACGAATCGGTAGACGGACTATTCATCATCAAACACCATACATAAAAATACAAATCAACCAAAGACGAAAGATAAACTCAACACCACACAAAAAGTCGACCATCAGTGAAGAAGTCGAGGAAGACCCAAGGCAAATCGCAAATGTCAAAAACAAAAGAGAGTGTGAAGACTCACACTACATCCTGAGTTGATCAGACGGAGAGCAGTAACTCACCAACAAAAAGAATGACACCTGAGAAAGTGTGGATCATCGGCGTTCCCCTCACCTAAATGAGGGATCTTCGAAAACCACAAACACTTCTATGACCCACTCGATCAAACAGGATACCCGATACTACAACCTCTATCGAAACTAAACACAATCAAATCAAGGAAATGAATTTTCACCAAAAGTCAGGACAGATCATGAACAACGTGAAGAGAAAATCAATCATCAAATAAATTAATTTGTGCACCAATAAATTTTATTCTAATAAGAGCATCCTTGGACAATAAGGATTTTATATTCATTTATCCTCTAGTGTTTGTCGTGCAAGGCTAAAAAAACTAGGCTTTTCTAACATTGCATGCAAGTAGGCCAGTAATATTATTCCTTTTTCTTTAATCTTTTACAAACAAGATGAGTATAGCAATGAAAAAAAGCAGCCATTGAAGGGTCCAAAAGTCGTTAGGCTACTGAAACAAATGAGAAACAATGACCAAAAGAGAAGGAAAACCCCCATAATCATTGGCTCAAAGCTTTCCACCATCGAAGAGAATGGGATGCCCCTTAAAAGTTTGCACTTCGGTAGATTTACGGAAAAACTTTTGGGAGGTATTCAGTGGGGGAACAACAATCGTAGCCCCCATGGGTTGTTTGCCCTTCACCTCTCTGAAACAACCATACTTGGCCAAGGGGGAGGATTAGCGAGACAGACCCAACCCACAACATCAAGAAATTCACCAAAGCCCTAACTAGAGTTGAGACTCGAACGGGTTTGATGAGTCGGTCGATGAAACGAAAAAAACCCCAAATCGATTTGACTCGGGAGAGGCAAGCCCACCATGCCAACTCAGCCACAACAAGGGGCCAAAGTGAGGAAGGAGTGGAATAGTTAGGAGATCAATCCATAATTTGATAGGGAACGGGTATAGGGTTGGATTAATCGAAGAGGTGGACTCGTGAATCTCTGCTCACTGAATGCTAACGAAGGGAAGGAGAGCTTTTCCCAACCCACTTCATCAAGAAGAAGAAGTGTGTGAGGCGTGTTCTTTTGACTACTCAAAAGGGTAAAACTATTAATTTTTTTACCATCAATACTCATGTATATAATCATATATATATAGATGCTCATGCTATATTTTTAAAATTATTTTTGAATTATTTTATTTATTATTAATATCTTTATTTTATTATTTTTATTTTTTTCAAATCATTTTTATGTGACCGATTTGCAAAAATACACCAAATCGGTGTTCTGTTTTCAAAAAGTATACCCGTTTTGCGAGAGTAACAAAAATAGGATAGGTGGGTCATTTGTGCTAAAAAATAAGGGATGATTTTACCTTTAAATTTAAATATAAATCTTTAAAATGAGTATTTTGAATTAAAAGAAATTTAAAAAAATGAAATATCTATTAAAATAATGGTTTTATTATCTTTTTCAAAAAATAATAAAAATAATAAAACTAACAAGAATAAAAAATATTGACTTGGTAAGGGATTAGGAAAGGAATGTCAATACATGTGTCTTCACACCATAAAATTTTCATTTTGACAAGATGAATGTTGTTGATGACAAAGCCGAGCATTAATATTAACATGATAGAAGAAATTAATAATCAGGAAAAGAGACTAAAGATACAGTTTTATCCAAAATCATAACTACTAGATTATTAACCCTAATTAGAAGAGGCATATCAATACATATGTCAACACAGTATAACATTTTCACCTTGACAGGATGAATGTCCATGGTGACAAAGTTCAGTATTTACATTGACATGAATAATGTTCGTGGTGACAAGGTTGATTGTTCACTTTGACAGATGATAACGCATATTTTGTACAGGCATTCTAGGGGGTTTTAATGTAGTTTTTAGGGTGCATTAAATAGGTTTAATAAAAAATTGCATTCTTGATCATTTTGTGTACGAAGTTCGGAATCTACTTTTTTAGTGGTTATTTGTAGATTATAACATCCGAGCTCGAAAGGTGGAGAAATCATGGATCAAATGGAGCTAGGGAGAGCTAAGGAACAAGACAAGACAAGCCAAGAAGAAATGGATCAAGGAATTAAGGTCTAAGAGCATAAATGACTGTGAGTTGCAAAAGTTGTTCGCACGGCAAGCTGAACTTAAAAAGCGATTTTCCAGGGCCTCGGATGTCCGATTACCTATTATGACCATGTGTTGGAAAGCTCTTGACGAGTTCGCTGGTTTTCCTATTTTCAGAATCGTCCCAAACTTATTTTTATGGAAATATTTATCTAACTCTTCTAGGGTTCTTGGCCGACTCTTGAGCCTTATATTAGACATATTTTTAGTAGGTTTAAGCATCCATTAAAGAATTCAATAACACATTAACTTAGAGAAGGATTGAAGGTAAAAAATCCAAGGTACATTATGAGTACTTTGGATTCTCGTGGTTTTGACTGCGATTCAAGACTTGGTTGGTTGAATTGTGAGGCTTTGATTTCTAATGTTATTCCTTTTTTATTTCATTACCTTTGTGCTCATATTGATTGATTGCATATATTCTCTCTTGATTGGCCATCTTCGACAGAATTTGCATTCATGCTAGGTTTTAATTGATTCGTAAGGATAATATATTAGACCCTAGCTAGTAGAAAACACAAGTAATTGATCCTGTTAGAGCATCTTTTGGCTGTGTAGGGTAATGACACTTGGTTAAATATCAGTTTCTAAGTTGTTAGGGTTAGGGAAGTGATGCACCTTGACATTAACCTAGTGTCTTAGGAGGGTTGGTACTGTCAAACTGCCAAGTACTTTGGGAATTTATGCTTCTTTTGTGTTAAATCAATCCTAAGGCGGATTGCATAGAGGTGTAAGGGATTGGCATGTATGTGAGAAATGCAAGTCTATTCAAACCAAAGTCGGAATAACATTAATTGCATTCATTGCATTAGAATAACTAGAAATCAAGTCAAAGATCGAGTAAATCAACCATTATTGCGAATTTTAGGTGAAACCACACTTCTCTGCTATCTTTTATTCGCTCTTATCAACATTCCTTACAGTTTATTTACATTCTTTATTGTTTATTTCCATTCACATCTTACCTTTGTTTACAAATTGATAAATACACTATGCAGTTAAAGTACTTAATTCTTTGTGGGTACGACCCCTTACTTACACACTACACTAGTTTGTTTGTTTGAGTTATTATTTCTTTGGCAAGGTGAAAATCCACGACATTTCACCCCACCAAATTTTGATGTCATTGCCGGGAATCGAGTTTATTTCTTTGTTTTGTGTATTTATTGATTTTTGTTTAATTCAATCCCTCCTATATATGTGTTTTAAATATAATAATGTGCTAAATGAGGAGGAATATTTCGCAGATAAGGATAACTTCTTTGACGAGGAATGGGATGAAGAAGAAGATCTAGTGTTTCCTGATGTGGAATCTCATGAGTGCACGCATGAGGATCCATGGGTTTGGACTTCTAATTCATCTGAAAAACTTATCTCAATCAAATCTATCAAGGAACCAAGTCCAAAGCCGATGTATGTGGCTCCTGAGCAAGGTAATGAAATTTCTAACACTTTTGTGGATTTTGGTGAATATGTAGATCCTTGGGAGCATTACTTCTACAAGACACCAACGGAACTGTGTTGGTGGTCTTACATCCCCTCTAGAGAGGATCGAACTCGAATAGATGGGGAAGTGGCAAAGCTTCTCTATAATGTATCCTTAATTGCCAATTTTTCCATCTTTAGTGTTTACTCAAATTTTGGGTGGGAACAAGAATTCGATTTGTTTTTGAGGGTATTGACAATGTCTGAATGAGTTTTGAGTGAATGGAAGAATAAATTGTCGAGTCTACGACGTTAACCAATGGTGCTTCTTGGGAGGCAACTTAAGGTAAGTTTTCTAGCTTTCAAGTTTTTCTATTTTTAAGTTAGGTATTTAGTCTTTAAATTTCAATAAAGCATAGAGTTCCATATCAATAAGTGTTTTTGGAAGAGTTGTGAGCTAATCACGCAGGATGGGTGAAAAGAGACCAAAGAAGAGAATAACACAAAAGTAGCGGCGCCCGCCGTTTTTCAAAATCGGCCCCTGCCGTTCAGAAGCGGCACCCGCCTCCAAAAGTTCTTCAAGGTCCGTTTCATCCAACGAGTGCAGCCACCACCACCATGATCAAGTATGTTCCCCTTTCCCTCACTTGTGATTTAATTTTAAAATTTTGTTTTCTTTATTTGATTTTCATTAAGGACGATGAAAAGTTGAAGTGTGGTGGAGAGGTTTAGTGTTTTTAGGTAGGTCATATTTCAATTTCAGCATGCATATCATGTTTAACTTTTTGTCTTTGTCTTTAACTTTATTTTATTGTATCAAAAAATATAAAAAATGTCAAAAATCTAAAAATATCATGCATTACATATATGTGTTATTCAAATACCCATCTTGCCATGTTTGTCCTAGCATAACCATAGAAATCCCATAACATGTTTGGATTGTTTAGCCTTGTCTTATAAGAATTTAATTTTCATGTGGAACATGTTAGGTAGATATAGTTAGCATGTATGATTTAAGTTCCTATGCATGACTGAAATCCAACAAAAACTTATCATAGAGAAGTTTTTGGCCGGCCTTATAGGGATCACATCTATATTCCCTCTTTTTTTTGTTGTGTGATTTACTCATCTTATCCCCACCAACAGGACATCCAATATCAAAATAGTCGCACTTTCTGTAAATATTCAATCAAACCCTAAAGAAAGCAATAATCGGGGAGAGACTAAAGATACGGTTTTATCATAAATCATAAGTACTTTGTTATTAACCATAGAAAAGGAATGTCAATACGTGTGTATATGCACCATAATATTTTCTAGTTGATAGGATGAATGTCATTGATAACAAAGTTGAGTACGTACATTGACAGGATAAATGTCAATGATCGGGGAGAGATAGACTGAAGATATGGTTTTATCCTAAATCATATCTACTAGATAAAAGAAATAAGATGGCACATGGTAAGGGTGGGGATACCAATGAATCGACACAAGGAAAAAGGGTGAGGGCGATGGCGTCGGAGGGTGAGGGTTACGAGCCGGAGTGAGATGGTGAGGACGATTGTCGATAGGGAAATACGAGTCCAATTAATGGACACAACGCCAGAGGGTGGGGCCGATTGCGTTGGAGGGTGAGGGTGATGGCCCCAGACTGTTTGGGTGATGAGCCGGAGGGTGAGGGCGGTGATCCGGAGGGTGAAGGTGAGGGCGAGCTGGGGCTGCGCGGAGAGTCGGGTGTTAGGGTTTGGGGGTTAGGGCTGTTTTGATTTTGATTTTGGTACGTGTTTAAGTTTCAATTCTTTTTGTTGTTTAATATAATTTAAATAAAAATAAAAAAGCTAAATACCCAAAGAGATTTTACCTTTTTTATTTTCTGATTTTTTTGAGTGGTGGGGTAGTTTTGCTAATTAAATACGGTATTTTTGTAAAGTTTCATATGTGAATGTGAGTACAATTGTTTTTAAAAGTAGGTATTTTTGCAACTTGATTATAAAAGTAGGGTATTTACTACTAATTCCCCTGTTATATCCCCTAATTTATAACCTATAATTTATGATCATATCATGAAATAAATCCATATTTCAACTCGATCAGTGAATAAAAAGGGGTAAGGCTATATATTTTGCATATCATCAGCCCGTGCCACGCCCATGTGCACATAATTCAAGTGATGTTAGATTAGTTAAATAGTTTATTCAAGTGATGTTAGATTAGTTAAATAGTTTATTTAGCGCAACTTTCATAAAATAAAAATAATCGATAATATAAATAGGGTTTTATTATATTTTAGGCACAGGGCACCTTAGAACATTGGCATGGCCTGCATATCATGAAATAAGAGTTGTACCAACTTTTAGTAATAGATCGATGCAAAGAGCTTACCCGAGTGATGTCCTTTTCTCGGAATGGTCATCAAGGGATATATCGCACAACCTAACAAAAAGAACAAGGCATGCCGTCAAAATTGATTTTATATATATATATATATGGGAAACCCAAATCCTTATATATTAGCTGAGTATTGATCGTTTAGCCATATTTATGCTGAGAGGAAACTTGTTGTAAACTTGCCGATGGATACAAACAGCTGTAGATCGGAGTTGAGACGCCACTCCCAGTTGCTCGAGTGCAAGCCAGCCATTGTTGTAGACATTAAGGTTTGTTCCAGTTACTCGGAGGGCATCTGATCTCTCAAGAACTACGCTCCTTATACCTTTCCTGTATGTTTCATTACAAGTTGATTAGTTCATGTCACAACCTAGCTAGATAAAGAATTTGTTGAACTATTTTGTATTTGAGAAAAAAAAAAAAACAAACCTGTGAAGAGCAAGTGAAGTGGCAAGTCCTGCTATACCAGCACCTACTATTACTATATCTTCCTCTTGTATCCTCCCCATCTTTTAGCTTCTTTTGAGTTAAAGATGAGAAGTAATGGAATTTGAGATACATTTAAAGAGAGATGCCCTTTTCTTGTATTTATAGGATTTGAGTTCCAACATCATGGAGTGGGGTATATTTAATTAAAACAAAAAACACTATATTGTACATAGTTCAAGGGTTCATTGTTTCTTATTAAATATTTACGTAAGAATCGTCATTTTATTTATAGATTCAATTTGATATATTTCTAATAAGAAAATTAAAATTAAAAGTAATATATTTTCCACATTGTTTCATCTATTTTTTAAAATTTTATATATATTAAAAATTAAAATATAAATTTGTTTCAATTATCTAAAAAGCAAGAGATTTTCCACATTCTTTTATATTTTTATTTAGTGAATAAAAGTTGTCATATTTTTCATTTTAAAACTTAAAATAATATATTTTTCATATTTTTAAATTCATTTTAATGTTACCACTAATATTTTTACATATAAAGTTTTCATTGATAAATGACCTAAAAACTTGAGTGATACGGAGTATTTTTTATATTATGTTCCTGTATCTAGTTGTTTATATGATATGCTATGATTATTAATATTGTTTATTTTAATCAGCAAATTTTGTAACAAATTGTTTTATGAATGATTATATTTTTTTAAATTTTGAACCTAACCAATTAATTTTGTAACAATTTGGTTTTGACAATTATGATGATGAGAAAATTCTTCCTAAATGGGTAACACGTTCTTCTTTCCTTTTTAGGTAAGATGAGCACTAATTTCTTTAACGGGAGGTACGCACCCCTTTTTTGACCTATGACAAAAATATGTAGCAACTTTTGCAATACTCCTTTATTAGCTAAATATAGCTTTTTGGGGTTTTTTCTTTAAAATATACTAGTGATGCTAGAGGCAAGATGTTCGAATGGCTATTGATAAGATAAGTTCAACTAAATTACATACAAGTCATTTTCATTTTTTTCAAACAATTGCAAATAGACTCAAAACTCTCTCATCTACGAATTGGAGCGAATTGAAGAAATCTAAGTGCGTTCATCCAAATACTTCATCTTTTGAACAAACTTTTAGTAAATTTATCAAGGAATGAATTGATCGATACTTATTTTGGTATATCAATCGCTTCGGATCTTTATCGAAAGACTTTTGACTATTATTCTTGGTTGTCGTTTGAAAATCTGTTGAAGCTCTGAGAGGATGAGCTAAATAAATAACCTCGACTCTATTGAATGAGGTTAATGAGAAAGCTCGGTGGATAATGGTGAGGTTATGAAGGGAGCTCGGCTTCTGTTGTCGAGGGTACGAAGTAACCTCGGTGACAGAAATTGAGCCTCCATCATCACCTCAGTGACAACAACCGAGCTCGACGCAGACAACAAGGAATTCACGAGATTTATGTCTGACAGAAACGACATCAAAAATTGCACCCAAATCGCAAACAAAGCGACCAAATTCTTTCGTTTTCGTTTCAATTTATACTCATAAATCAACTCAAACAATACTCAAATCAACAACAATCAAACAAAAGACACAAACAACAACCAATTTCATCAATTTTAATTCTAATTTTAAACCCTAAAACACACAATTTTAATTCTTATCTTTCGTGAAAGGGAGGATGGGTTAGTGTTTCATTTTGGTTGGGAAGGACTTTGTATACAACTAGTACGATCCCCGCGCCATTGCGCGGTTTTTTTTTATGAATAATATTTAGATATAGATTAATCATAGACATTACATTTAATACAATATTTTGAATTAAACCCATTGATTGGTAAATGTGTTAAAAATAATCGAAAAAATACAACTGGGTTAAAGAGATAAAGAGAAAAATAAATAATAAATAGTGAAAGATAAAATATTTGAATTAATCTCATTGGTTAAAAAATTTAACATCAATAATATTGGGTAATTAATATTAGAAAATTTTCCACAAAAAATAATATTAGAAAATATAGTTGTCATAATAAATGATAGGGCAAATTGTGAAAAATAGCATGAACTTTAGGGGCAGTTGCGTTTAATGGCATAAACTTTCAAAATTTTAAAATAATCACCAACTTTGATTCTGGTTGCAATAAGTGACACATCTACTCTTTTTTTTTTAAATATCACCTCTTGTTAACATTCTTTGTAAAAAAATCATCCAATTTTCAAATTTAAAAAAAAATGCCCATATTTCATTTTTAAAAACAATCCATTTTCATTTTTAATTTTAAAAAATATAATTTATTTTATAAAACACTACTTTTCCCTTTTTTTTCTTAAAAGAATACACTCATTATTTACAACCGGTTAAAAAAAAACTAATTTTATTTTCTCAATAAACTCAGTTTTTTCAAAAAATTAAATAAAAAGTAATGTCTTTAAGATGAAAAATGAGTGTCTTAAAAAGATACCAATTAATATCACAATTATATTTTAAAAAAATGAAGTTTTTTGAAAAATTGAAATTGAGTTTATAAATATGAATTTTGTTTTTAAAAAAAGAAGGAAATTGTGAGTAGGTTTAAAAAAACAATGGAAAAAGGTTATTTTTTTGTAAACAAAATGTTAATAGTGCACTTTTAAAATAAAATGGTTGTGCTACTAACCACAACCACCCTTCAAAGTTGGTGATTATTATAGAATTTTTTAAAGTTGGTGCCACCGAATGCAACCACCCCTAAAATTCGTGTTATTTTTTGCAATTTGCCCTAAATGATATTATGTAAATAATTTTCCAAAAATAAATTTGAACATGGAGAAGACATGTGGCATAAATGCTTCTCTTTTAATATAGTATATAGATTTTGTGAAAATAATCTTGACAATAGTCTTTTTTTCATCTTGTCTAAAGCCCTTATGAAAATATATTTATCAGGTTTTTATTTTGTTGATTGTACTTTTTTTCCTCTAATGACGGATTTGTCCATATTTTAATAGAAGCTTCTAAATTCCTTCAATTAAGGATATGGTAACCGACAATTCTCATCTCTTCTATTGACACTCATTCATTCCATTGACACTCATTCATTCAATTGTTGGGTTTTGTGTTTTATTCTATGATTTATATCGAGAGTTCTAAAGTGATTTATACCTTACTATTATCAAGTTGAAGCTTTACCAATCTTGTTTGTTGCTCCTTTAATTCCACATTAGTTTTTTCTTATCGTCAATTGTCTTTGATAGATAATTAGGTTTGATCGCCAACTGGTTTGGAGACCGGCAATTGTGCGATGGTTACATAATTAGTGGTTACAGTAATTCATTATGATAATTCGTTATAGTAATTCGGTTGTGCAACGGTAAATGAAATTACTTACAATACAAACTTGGTTATTATAATAATCACTTACGTGAAATTACTAACATACAATAACTAATTTTAGGGTTGTATTAGATGTTTCGTTACATGACATGAATTTGGTTACATGCATTAATGTGATATTGCATAATAATATATATAAACGGAGTGTCGAATTACTTTACTATAATCAAAGAAAAAACACAACTCTATGGAAATTCTGCCCAATTTAGGCCTCGTTTGGTTACTCGGTTAAAAATCCAGGAAGTTTAAAAACTCAGGAAGTAGAATATATTACTGTGTTTGGTTGACAGAAAGACACAAAAATTCAACTTCCCAGAAATTTCAATTCCTCCAAATCGTAGGAAGTTTTTCAATTCCTCCAAATCGTAGGAAGTTCACTTACCTAGGGGGACTAGGTAAGTTCAACTTTCACCTTTTTTAATGTAATTTTCTTTATTTTCCTATTTATATATCTAAAAAACAAAATTCAACCAAACGACTTTTTTCAATTCATGGGAAGTACATTTCACGGTAATTCAATTAATGGAAAGTAAGTTCCCGGGAATTATACTTCCCGCATTCAACCAAACGAGCCCTTATTGATATCACTAAACCTGGTTTAGAAAATCAAGACGTTTTAGTGATTTTATTTTTATTTTAGTAACGAAAAATGTGTATATACTGGAATACTACTGTTTAGTGGTTAATGGTGGTTGGTACTATATGCTTCTATTTTAATATTTCTTAAACAAATTACAAGTGAAAAATGAAAAACCTGTTTTGAATGTTTGCAACATGCTCAACCTTTTTTAAATGTTCGAAAATTTCGTCGGGTGTCCCTGAGGTATAGTGAAATTCGCGAGGTGTACAAAAGTTTTACGTATTTCGCATGGTACCTCTAAGATTTGTAAAATTTTCGCTCCATGCCCTTCCGTTAAATTTATAACCTCACAGTTAAGTTTTATCAAATAAAAGGAAAGTAATTAAAAAAAAACTAACACAGTGGTTCGGCTCCTTCCTTTCGATTGCGCCAGAGAGAGTGGACTCTTCTTGCTCTGGGCAGCCAGCCGCTGCCGAGGTGCAAAGATGGCAACGCCGATCAATTGAAGTTGAAGACGACGATTCTCATTAGCCCTCTCTGTCTCCGTCACCTACCGGGGCCTCTACTCCCTTCGTTGATCGTCGTCAGTCATGGTATGCCTATTATTCTCCGTGATTCTAGACTTTAGTTTAAACTTCATCTCTTGAAATTCATCTAGTCTAAAAATGTTATATATGCGAATCTGCACTTTATTTTTCGGTATCGATATCTAGATATCAAGATATCGATATCGGTATCGATATCAAGATATCTAAGATATCACCCGATATCGATATCAAATGATACCTCCCAAAAAATGAGTATATCAAAATAGGCCAAATTTGATATCTAGATATCAACTGATATCGATATCTAGATATCAACTGATATCGATATCTGACTATACCAAACACAGATATCAGATATCACTTGATATCAAGTGATATATTATGCATATCAAACACTAGATATCGATATGAGTTAAAGTGATATCGATATCTAGCCATACCAAACACTAGATATCAGATATCAATACCAAACGACCCCTTAATTTGATTATAGATACTTAGAAAAGGAAGAAACATTTGACATTTTAGTTGTCATTTACTTGTCTTGTGTTAGCTACCACCAGAACTTCATTTTGATTACTTGTAGAGTTTGTGCTAAATCAACTATGAAAGCTCTCACCTTTGTTTGTAGTGTACTGCCTTTGTTCTCTTCAATTGATGTCTTTGTTCTCTTCATTTGACGTCAATGGTAGCCTAGCCTCCTTTCATTCTCTAGTTCACTACTTCTTGTTGGGGTTGATCTTTATTTCTCCTATTGCAATAGAGAATGCCTTCTAGAGTCTACACCGAAAAACTCTCTGCATTTAACTTCCTTAATGGTAGAGGGAGTGCACTTGACAGGTTCCTTCAAATTGATTGCAAATTAGGCAAATTGGACATTAGTAATGCCCATTTTCACTTCTTCCACCACATGCTTTCTATGAGATCTTCACTCCCATTTCATGTTTTCCACACTATTTGGAGCCATGGTTAAGTATAATCATTTCTCTCTTGCTATCTGTTTATGCAAGACATTAGATATATAAGATATGGACTATGTTGATTTGTTCAATTTATTGACCTTGCTTTTATAGTCACCGGCCTTCAATTCAAATTTCAACCAAGAGAATCGTAAACATGGAAAATCAAAAGTCAAAAGTGAAAACTTGCACTTTGAATGTGCTTATAAGCATCTCTCTCAATATATAGATAAGAAACAACAACTTAAAAGGCAATAACCTAGGTGAGCAGGACAATGAAAGTGAAAAGAAAAATGCATAACTCAATTTCAACATACCCATGCATTGAGTTTCAAAGCTATGACAATATGTGTGTTTTTAGCCTATTAGCTCAAACGAGAGAGCATTGTGCTATGCACAAAGACGTGGGTTCGAATCTCACATACGCTAATTGAATTCTAGAACCATTTAAGTACTTTGTTAACTGAAATTGAGAAAATTAATTGAAATTCTTTCCCAAACCACTCTGATTTTAGTTGTTATACTAATAAATTGAAATTCTTTAAAAAATAATTATTTCACCTCTGTGAAAGTATTATGACAGCAAACAAGATGCATTGTAAAAATAGCTTATATCATTGTAAATTAGCTTATGATAGCAAAAATAGATTATGACAACAAATAAGATGCATTGTAAAATAGCTTATGACATGAACTAATAGATTGAAAGCTATTCGGATTTAAGGTTTTGATATGTGATTCAATCATGCAATCCAGAAAATTAAAGACTTGTTTGGAGCTATTTGGAAATGCTTGTAGCCTATGTGGGATTTGAACCTACATCTATGTATATTGAACACATTGCTCTTCCATTTGAGCTAATAGGCTAAAAAGTGAAATATCATATTTTAGCTATTTAGTGTTAAGAGTTCCTGATTTCTGAGTCAATGACAGAAATGACTTGATTATCCCATATATATCCATGTTCGAGTAACCGAGTTTAATCTATTTCCCCTTTTTGAAAAGAATGATACGTACTCGAGATAGAACAAAAAGCTATTTGCCATCCTTGAGTAGTTTGACAAGCCAATTGCATTAGACAAAGCCTATTTGAGCATCCAATTTGTACCTAATCCTAATTAATCTGCCATTTTTTTTTCAAGATTTATAAGGCTATTGGAGATCATCATTTGGGGGTTGAGCCTCATGCAAGGGGGGCATGTCAATGACCAAGGTGGGTGGCAAAGTAGGACCACCAATTACCTCCTCTAGAATCACATTAGAAGTTGTTGCCGAAGCTTCAACAGATTTTCCAGTAGACCTTGAAGAGGAAGAATCAAATGACAGTGTGGCATTCTTGCCAAAATACATCATGAGTTTAGTTTTTTAGTGACCAAACGTGGGGGAAGTACAAGAGGCTTCATTGTCGCCACCTTGATCCACTTCCCATCACCATCACCCAAAGGTGCATCACTATCAGTCTGTCCCTCCACCACAAAAGGCTGCACAGGGGGATTAGGGGCAACAACATTGCACAGATTCCTTTTAGGACAGTCATCAAAGGAGTGATCAACAGACCCACAACTTCCACATCCAATAGAGAAATCCTTAAACCAAATTGGATAGGATTCCACCTCTCCAGCCTCATTCACCACAATGACACATCTACTAGTAATAAGAGTAATATCAATGGAGACACATACTCTAGGATAGCGAAATCTAGCACCCTTAGAGTTGAAAGCAACCACTTTAATAACCTGCCCAAGCCCATTCTCCCCCATAATATTTTTTAAGATATCATCATGAACGTATTTAGAGGGTAATCCAAGAAATCGAATCCAAAGGTCACGAGTAGTGATTGGCTCAAACCAAGGATAAAACTCAAGTCTCCAGGGGCGGAGAAGGATTAGTTGACTAGACACATGGTAGGGACGATTATCCTACATAAAGGCACGGTCATCAGCTACATCAAACTGCAACTCAAACCAATTATTGGCAACCGGGATAAGTTGGAACCCCCCACTCAAAAACTTCCAGCCATACTTGATTCTCTTCCTCACCTCCTTGGCTTCCATAGAATCACCGATAATAGTGGCAAAGAGTGAGGATTGATTCAGCACAGAGAGATTCTCCTAAACCTTACCCTGGAGTGCAATGAGCTTTTCCCTATTGATCATTCTTCTGTTGAATTTCTTCTCCGCCCTGGCCTTTTGGCTTGCTTCTTGAGCCTCCTTAGATACATGGTTCTCCTCAGCGAGTTTAGAGCCCTCCGGCTTCCCTTTTCAAGTTTTAGTCATTTGAAGAGCATGATCTTCTGCTACCATTGGTTTTTTTCCCCTTATCAACTCCAGAAGGAGCCATGAGCAAAACAAAGACAAAAAAAAATTGTTAAAGAAGAGCAATTTTGAGTATAGAAAGTTGAAATCAGGAGAGGAGAAGGTGCAAGGAAACCAGCACAGCCACCCCAACCTTAAATAGAGAGGATCATCAGAAGAAAGAAGAGAAGATGGAGCAAAGAAAGTACGAACCTATTCGGCGCAAAGAAGCGTGCCCTAAAGAACAATCTTGTTGCAGCAAACCATTCCACCCATCTCAGACCAGAAGAGTGAGGAACCAATCAAAATCGCACAGAACCATACAATTCTGGTGACCGTACAAGTCGGATTTGGCCATGATGGGGGACGATATGACCAAATCTGAACAATCATCGCCATTAGCGCTCTCAAGCAGCAACATTCGAAGGCTTAGAGTAAAGGGATTATGGCTTAACCTAATCCAATACGTTATCCAAAATTTTGGGATAACACTAGAATCCATTGGGATTTCGCAAGCACAAGGCCTACCGAAGAACCCGATTATGAAAAATTGGAGGTTTATAGGCCAATCATCAACTCTTTGGAATGAAATCAGAGTTTTAACAAGAAGGATGTACGACCATGTATTTCTTATACCTTTTCTTTACTTTTTATTCCAACCAAATTTTCCCTATTATAAATGTCATATTTACATCAAATTTTTTATTTCTCTTTTAATATTTTTCTTTTAATATTTTCATAAGATTATTTATTATGTTACACATATATTTTAAAAAATTCTTCTGATTTTTACTTCTATGAAATTTTTTTACTATCAATGTCATATTTAAACCACAATTTATGAGGGTTTTTTTGTCATACTTTTCAATTCTATCATGTTTTCCATTTACCAATGACAAATTCTTTAAAAAAATATAATTTTCTTTCAATATTTTAAAAAAAATCTTAATCATGCTACACACATATATATGAATTATAAAATTATTGTATGACTTTTTGTAATACAATATCATATTTATACCACAATTTATGGTTTTCTTTTAATATATTTTTAAAAAAATTTCTTTATTATATATACCGAGAAAAAAAAATTCCCCAACCAAAAATTTCGCCCCCCCACCAGCCATTCCTGCGACCGCCACTGCACATCACAGAAATATGGGTTTTCTTCTAATAGACTACACACAGGTAGGTTAGAAAGGTAAAAACTTCCCCAACCAAAAATTTCGCCCCCCCCACCAACCATTTCTGGTGTCTGACACTGCCCTTGGGAGATTGAGATGATTGTCACGGACATCCAGCTTCTCCTACAACAATTTGATTGGGCATCTTGTTCTCATGTCTTCCGTGAAATCAACCGAGTTGCAGACAAGGTCACTTATCTCAGACACTTCATGAATCATGGAGCTCTTGCATCTCATTCGGAGTTCCTATCCCTCGTCCGACAGAACGTCATTGGGAGATGTGTCAGCAGGATCTGACGTCCAAAATCTTGCCTTGTATCAAAAAAAAAAAGGGAAAAACTTCAAGCGCGTGAAGCGCGTACCCCTCAAGGATGGGTTTTAGCATTTTAAATGGAGTTCTTACATTTGGAATCTGAACCCAATTGGGCCTGCGCTTCATAGCTTTTAAAAAAAAAATTAAAAAAATTGTAAGCCCAGGAAAACCATAACCCAACCTCATCTCCATGTAATTCTGGAAACCCTAACCCCCTACCATCTCTGGTGCAGTGTGGTACGCCACCGGCACGAGGGCTAATCACCTGAACTTCATTCAATTAGAACTTAGAAATCAGCTACCTCTCTCTCTCTCTGACTGTCTGTTCAAAATGGAAGACATAGAAGATCTTTTGGTGGGAGATGGTGGAGTGGCCCCTGGATTTCGATTGGCCGTTAATTCCGTTGGGATAAACCCTAAGAAAAGAGCTACCAAGTCTAATCTCAGCAGGAACCAATCTCTCTCTCAACACCCGGTTCAATCTCTCAAAATTCCAGGCACCCAGGCCTGTATTTCTCTTTCTCTCCTCTTCTGTTTTTTCTGTTTATCTCTTATTTTGGCACTCTAATTTCTGTAATGCGTGCTGATAATCACCCTGTTTCCGCAGACCATCTATATAAAGACTTTTGGGTGTTCACATAACCAGGCAAGCGTTTCTCTGTCTTCTTTCCTTCTTAATTTTCGCTGATCAATTGTTGGGATCTACCAAGTACAAATTGCTCGTTTATACTGCTAATTAGAGTTAACTGTAGACCGCTGATTACTACTTATCTGATTATGGAATCTTCTGCACTTTCTGTTGAAAAGGATGAAGGCACTTCATCCCATTAGTTCTGCAATTCGGACCTTTTTCCTGTGTTAAAAACTTTGGAAAATTGTAGGGGAGGGGGGGGGGGGGGACATATATAGTACGATGCTTCTTTTCCCTAACAAAATCACTAGTCCATCAGCTTTTGTTAATTTAATTGCTACCTATGACCATTTTTCTGTTATGGTGGCAGTTTGACACTTTACTATGGCCTTTTTTGGTGTTTTGTTAATAGAATGCATGTGAGGGATGATTTTTTTCATTATTTTTTTTTTAGTTTTTGTGTCTAACCTATGGGTTTTTGAGGAAATAACCTCTATAATGGGTGGCTATCTACACTTTCCCCCATGTAACTTGGTATCTTTGCAAGTTTTCCAGCCACATGTGTAAGAACTTTGTACTTGTGGACTGAGTAACTTGAAAGGGAACGAAGCCTCCTGTAGACTCACCCTGATGCTGTGAAAAATAGAGGTAGATTCGAGTTCAAGCTTACTTGGCAACCTTCTCTTCTTGTCAGCTCATATTGCAGTTGGGAAATTCATTTCATGTGTAGAAGCTGCATTGTTCAATGTATTTTTTTTCCTGTTATTGTGCTCAGTCGTGTCACTGTGGCTTTGCTTAATCATGTTACTACTGCCTCTTGTGCCAGAGTGACAGTGAATATATGGCTGGCCAGCTCTCCGCCTATGGCTATGTATTGACAGATGAGCCTGAAGAGGCTGACCTGTGGCTTATAAATACGTGAGTTGTATTTGTCTCTCTCTTCTCTCTCTTTTTTTTCAGAATTTTGAAAATCCTTTTTTGATCAACATGTTTTTATCGTTGTAATATCTTCTCTCTCTATTGAATCAAAAGCTTGATAGGGACATTCCGGCAGGTACCCTTGTGGTTAAATTATTGTAAATACAACGATTAAACATGTTCAATATTGGTACTTTCCACCTTTGTACCCTGTCTCACTTGTTGACCAGGATCAATGTTATGTCTAAAATTTTAAGAAATTCCCCTTCTACTGTCCAGTTTTGGGAGAAGGAATCTGATCTTTGTTGACCATATGGGCAAGTGCATTGATGTTATGACTAATTAACACATAATCAAGCATCAGTTACAATGGGGTTCTTCATGCTTTGATGCAAGCTGTTGATTAGTTACTATTAACTTGTGTGTTGTCATGTAGGATTCCAACTAGAAATGGTTATTCACTAATTTCTGATAAACAATATCCACTAGTTTGTTTTTCCATAACTACAGGGTACACGGTAGCATTTTCAAAGTTTCAATGCTTCCTTTGTTTATTATGTTACTATACTCTAGATGCACAGTTAAATCCCCAAGTCAGTCTGCCATGGACACTATAATCTCAAAAGGTAAGGCTGCAAAAAAACCGTTAGTGGTAGCAGGATGTGTACCTCAAGGAAGTAAGAATGTAAAAGAGCTAGAAGGAGTTAGTATAGTTGGGGTCCAACAGATTGATCGTGTTGTTGAAGTTGTTGAAGAGACCTTGAAAGGCCATGAGGTGCGCCTTCTCACTCGTAGAACATTGCCAGCTCTAGACCTTCCCAAGGTATGGTTCACATCTATTCTTGCTTTGTTTTATATTAATTCTTTAAAATTTGAAACTACAAAGCATAAGAGAATTGAACTGTTGTTGGAATATATATTTCTTTGAACCCTGATATGTAAGCAGTTTAATTGCATTACCAGGTGAGGAAAAACAAGTTTGTTGAGATTCTGCCAATTAATGTGGGATGTCTAGGTGCTTGCACGTACTGCAAAACGAAACATGCACGTGGTCACTTGGGAAGCTATTCTGTTGACAGCCTTGTAATTATTCTAAATCTTTGCTGTATATGCATGGTCCAGTGGATCGAGTTAAATAGTTTAACCAACTTATGATCTTTCTAAATCAGGTTTTGCGTGTGAGGTCTGTTATTGCTGATGGTGTCAGGGAGATATGGTTGAGCAGTGAGGATACTGGAGCATATGGTACTTGCTAAAGAATCTTTTTATGAACAATCTTGTTACATCTATGACGAGCTGATCAACCATCTCTGTTTTCTTTGTTCTTTCATATATGAATTTTAACATTTTTGCGTGTGGAAAATTTTAGGTCGTGACATTGGAGTTAGCCTTCCTATACTACTGGAAGCAATTGTTGCTGAACTTCCTCCTAATGGAAGCACAATGCTACGTGTTGGGATGACAAATCCCCCTTACATTTTAGAGCACCTCAAGGAAATGGCTGATATCCTATGCCATCCATGCGTGTACTCATTTCTCCATGTTCCAGTTCAGTCAGGAAGTGATCCTGTTTTAATGGTGAGTTTGGCTGAGATGCAGTCTTTCTTCTTCTGTTTTTCTCTCCGTATTTTAGAATTAGGTTTGAACCATCACTGGTTGATTTGCTTGTTCTCTATATCCAATGACCATTTGTCTCCTTGTACGATTTCTTTGTTGGGTTAGGATAGTGAGTTCTTTTCTTTTGGATGGCAAAGTATATTATGGTGTCTAACCTCCTATTGTTTATGGCAGGCAATGAATCGAGAGTATACTGTAAAGGACTTCAGGACTGTTGTAGACACATTAACAGAACTTGTTCCAGGGATGCAGATTGCAACTGACATTATTTGTGGATTTCCAGGTCTAAATGTGACACTCACATTCTTTGAGATTCTTATCAACCCACCAACCATGCCCCCACACAATCATAAAAATCAAAATAAAAATTTAAGATGGCTTTAAAACTAGGTTTAGGGGGGAAGCTTAGATTGTTTATTCACATCGAGCTCTAAATAATGAAGGCAGTCCCACAATCTCATTTTTTATAAATGATTCGAACACAAAACGAGGGGAAAGTTGTTGCTTAATCTCTCGGACATTGTAGGAATGCTTGAGTAATATTGTGTAGAATAAAGTAGTGAAGGATTGTGCAGGAGTGGAGCATAAATGAGAGCAACTAGAAAAATTGATATTGCGATGTGGTATGTCGAGTGCTGATATGTGTTGCTAAACCAATGCTAGTATTCACATAGTTAACTGCATATTATCCTCTGTGCTACAAGTGAAAAGTGTCACAACTCTATACCAGCTGTTCTCGTTTTGGCTTTTCAGGTGAAAGTGATGATGATTTCGTTCAGACTGTTGAGCTTATCAAGGAATATAAATTTGCTCAAGTTCACATTTCACAGTTCTATCCTCGGCCAGGTATTCTGGTTTTCACTTCAAGCATGCGCCGTTAAGTTAGTTCCTTGCAGATCATTAAAGGTTTCTTCTTTAGGGACTCCTGCTGCAAGAATGAAGAAGGTTCCCAGTGCTGTGGTTAAGAGAAGGAGTCGGGAACTAACGACAGTATTTGAGTCATTCTCCCCATATGATGGAATGGCAGACCAAACAGTGAGGATATGGATTACAGACATTGCATCCGACGGAGTTCATTTGGTAAGCCTCCCTCCCCCTCATTTATTGAATAGCAAGAATTCAATTGCCTATCTCTCAGTTGGAATTGGTAATCTGCTGCATTCAAACGTACCTCAAAATGAAGTTAATTTTTTCCCCTCTTATATCTCCTCCTATAGGGGAAAAAAACGGTGTATGAAGTACTCCGTATATTATTTCCCTTTCCTTTTCATGCTGTTGAAACTGTAACAAAGTATCTTCTCCTTGTATGCAATTCGACTGATTACAGGTAGGGCATACTAAAGGATATATCCAAGTGCTGGTTGCAGCTCCTGAAAGCCTTCTAGGTAGTTCGGTCATTGTAAGAATAACATCAGTTGGGAGGTGGTCAGTTTTCGGGGAGGTAATTGAGGTTCTTGAGCAGACCAGGAAAGACATTCCTCTTAAAGAAACGGGTGCAATCCAGGAGAGCTGTTCACCATGCGCTGATGGAAACGAATCCTGTGCATGTTCTGGGGAACCCAGTTCATCCAGCTGCAGTCCTTGTGGAGTTGTAAGCAGCTGTGACCTCCAAGGGAATAAAACGACGACAGAGATCAAAGAAAAACCAGATGCTCAAAGCAGCCAGAACATCGGTAGTTGGCTGATATACCGTAGAAAGAACAAGCAACTGGTAAACTGCCTCGAAAGTGAAAATGAACAGAGCCTGTTAGAGGGAACGCGCGGTGGCTTGAGCTTTGTGGACAAAGCTCTTTTTGCAGGGCAGCTTCTGAGCCTCTTCACAATTTTCATGTTGCTCTTTTGGTTTGGTTTACAAGCTGCAATGTCGCGATAAAAAAAAAGGGCAAAAACAGATGGTCGTTGTAACCAGAAGATTTTTACCCTTCTGGTGGATTTCATGTTTGAGCTGAATTATTTGCAACCAATTGTTGGAAATCTCAACCCTTTACTATACAAGAATTAAACTAATAATGATCAATGAGTTATCCAATGGCGTAGAATTAAAAGGAAATTTGGTGTATTGTATCTTTTTGATCTTTTAATTAGCTACTTATCCCCTTTTAATTTGTAACTAGTTTAGTATCTGCACGTTTGTGCGGATATTTTTTATAAAATAATTTCATGCATATGTAAAACCTTTATATAAGATAAAATAGAGTTATCAAAGATTTTTGTAAAATCGTTCAAACCTAATTAACTTAGGATTTAGTTCAAACTAATTAAAACTAAATCTGAGTCTTTTAATTATGATAAATTTCATTAGGAAAATCTTTTAATTTTAATCAACGGAGAAGATAAAAAATTTGTTAAGATATGTGTGAAAATCAAAGATTTGTTAAGATAAAAATGATTTAGTTTTATCTTATCTAGTAAATATCTAAACAAACCAATAAAAATATCAAGAATATCCCAACTAAATTTGTATTTAAAAAAATTAAAAGAAAATGCAAAAAATTGAGAAAATGACACGTATGATTTTAAATTTAAATTAACAATTAATTTAAATTTAAAATACCTACATTAAAGAAGAAGACGTCACATGTCTTAGGTGACTTCTCCTTTAGTATTATACATTGATATTGATGTATTGATATTCCATCGTATTCACATGGTGTTTAGTTTTTATGGTAGTAACTCATCCAGGTAATGAAATTTTTAATTACTATCATCTATGTTTTCATCGCTTGAAAAAAAAATGAATTATTGTAATGTCCGATAACAAAAAGATCATAAAGCCAATATATTTTATAGTAGTTTGACTTCAATAAAACAGTAACAAATCCGCACAAATGCATAAATTGAATAGTTAACGTACTTCTCTTTTGATTATTGTCTATGGGCTAAGAAAAACGCAAACTCAGCTTCGTATATATCCACTCTTGTAACTTTTGCTTTTCCAAATGTGAATAACACGAACTCAAATTTTGTCTTTTTCTTTTGACTTTAGATCATCCAATAAAGTAAACAATTCTTCATCTCTGACCTGAGAAAAAAATATTGTTAGAATCGATTATAAAGCAATAAAAAAATGTAAAAGTTTAAAATTCAAATCGTTAGTAACATTTTATCAATGGATTCGAATACCTACAAAAATTGAAAATTAAAAAAATATGGTTAGAATTTGATAGAAAGGAAATGGAATGATCAGAGTAGAGGTTTTTAAGAAATAGAAAGGCGACTCACCGATTATCGTCAAACGGACGTATAATGATTGTCAAGGGTATGAAATGGATTAAATAGAAATGAAAAATATTTAAAACTAAATAAAATAATTAAAATAATTGGTAAAGATAATTATTAAGGATAGAATCCCTTGAATATCTAAACCAACCATCTATTATCTAGATATCCAAATCTATTAGTATTATTAATTATAATATTAATAAAGATTAATAGATAGATAGATATTGACTTAATTTTTAATTTGATTATGCAAAATAATTTAATTAATCCCTAACTAAAAATCCCTACACTAAAGGAGAAGCCGCCACATGGCGTAAGCGACTTCTCCTTTAGTATTATACTATTGATGATTAGCCGTTTTATACCTCATTTAAATTTTTTAGCCCCGTTGTATCTTCTTCTTTCCTGATCTAACGCTCTTGGCCAGCTTCTCCTTTGGTCGGCAATTCCTCCCTCCTTCGGCAGTGTCGTTTTCTTCTCGTTCCATCTAACTCTTGCGACTCTCCCCTTCCTTCATCCTTCCTTTTTTAGGAGACAATTGCTTCGTGCTTCCTTTTCCAATTTTTCCCTTTATTTTGCTTCAAATTGGCGTCCAATGGCGCAGTGTCTCCGGGTATGTATTTGATGTTTCAATCTAATTTTCTTCCTAATCTCTTATGTGTATGCCTATTTTTCATTCTACTCATCGTTCATTTTGTGGATTTCGACTCTGTTGTACTCTTTTGCATTACTTAGGGTTTCGACCTTAGCAGAAATTATGCGAAACCTGTGTTATATCTTGTACATTAATTGTTGTCACTATTTGATTTTGATGCCAATTAGTTGTTCTCAATCTACGATTTCAACTAGCATTGTGTATCGGGCACATTTTGTCCTTGAATAGCTGATTTTCGGCTTCTTTCTGTTTATTGTAAATGATAATTGTGGTTTTTTTGTTAAATACAAGGTTACCGTATCTTCAATTGTGATATATGAGCACATTAGCGGTGAAGTGGGAAGTGGGGGGAGTTATGTGTCTTAGTTTTTTCACGGCTTCATTTTGATGTCATATTGTGTGATAGGATCTTGTGCAACTTCAGTTGATATTGTTGCATTGGATGTCATCTTTGATGTTGATAAAATCAGTGTTATATCGTTTATATTGCTTGTCATCTCTTTATTTTGATGGCATTTAGTTGTTCCCAATCTAGTTGTCGTTGTTTAAGTTTTTTCATCTTGAGTTTACATTGTTGCATTTTGATGTCATCATTTGATGTTGGATGACATGGTCTTCATTGTATGTATTTGGTTTAGTTTTCTTGTTTGTCATCCTTTGATGTTGATTCCATTTAGTTGCTTTCAATCTAGTTACACTTGTTTTTAGGGGAAATTAGTTTTCTTGCCTCTTCCGCCCCCATTTTATGTAATTGATTCCAGTTTCTTATTGTATATTTTTACAGCTTTCCTTCGTTCATCCAGTGATGCCATGTACTGAGAATGTCTTGTCCAATTTGTTACTTATTTTTTCTGCTCCCCCTTTGTTTCTCTTCTTTTTTTTATGTTGTCTACATTTTCATTATATTTTACTGCTTTGTTGGTTTTTTTGTAGGTATTTGAGTATATTCATCAAGATCGGGACACTTTTTATGGGAAGTATAATCTCTACTCCCGCGTTGATATAATTTATGTGATAAAGAAAGAATTGTGTCCACTGGGTTTCATTGTCTACTTCTTTTCTACGTCGTGTTTTGGTTTGGTGATCGATAAGTTGAAATTTGCACAACAACTTGTCAACCATTTCATGGTTCATAAAGTTAAAATGGAAAAACTAGGGAGATGTGGTTTAAACTGAAATCGATCCACCCTGCTAGGTTTTCAATGCCTGAATTTGCTTAGGTAACGGGGTTAAAATGTTCCTCTGATTGCCTTGTTGATATCCCTTCTATAGACATTAAATCTGTGTTAGGGGTAGATAAGATCAAATTTGATGATTTGCTTGATCTCTTTTGTAAAACGCCCCAGAATTCACCCAAGAAATTTCTTATTGCCTACTTGTTGATAATTGATGGGGTTTTGTTACCTCGTCATGGGGTGTGTGTGTTAGGGATCAGATTGCCTCCCTTACTTCTGATATGAATAAGTTCAATGAATATCATGGGGGAGACTAGTTTATGTAGAAACTATCGCGTCTTTGATGAAGGTGAATCGTTCATCTCAAAGTAACTTGTCTAAATATTCAAAGAAACGTATGAAGAAGAGTGCTCATAAGCTTCATAAGAAGACTTCGCAGAATGGTGGAAATGACAATGCCCCAAAGGCAAGGAGTCACTTTAACTTGTTAGGCTTTCCACTAGCTTTCCAGGTTCTCATACTTGTCAAATTGCGTTTTTTTGTGTTTTTAGTATATATATTTTACTATATATAATATGTCTTACGCGTTTTTTCTCCTGTTTTTGTCATTTTAGGTTTGGATGTTGGAGGCTTTTCCCCAAATCCCAACAATTGTTCATTTCAAGGCTGTAGCTGATGACGTAGATAGGTCTTTTCTGAAATGGAAGAGTTTATTATCTAATAGGGTTGCCACTTATCGGCATCTTCAACTTGAATTTTTTAAGATTCACATGGTAATTTGTATCTTTTTTCCCCCAGTTTATTACTTGTTTTGAATAGCCTTTCTGTATGTGTTTCTTGATGTTGTTTATTATGTTGTCTTGCTTATGTATAATCCCTTTTTAATGGTTTATTATCGTATCATTGGTAACCCTTTTTTTTTATTGTAGGATAAGATTTACCCTACTTATGGTGAATATTTAGATTCTCCTTCAATAACTTTCTCCAATGAAAGAAGGACTCTATTATTGATGCTTATCTTGCTTGGTTGTCCCATAAAGTTTCTGAAAAGTTACCCACATATGCTGATGGATGTACCAATGAACCTACTGAACAGATCTTGCCCTCTCCTAGCGTTATGGGTCAAGTTGTGCCCTCTACGGCTATGAAAGTTGTTGCCTTATCTCCGTCATCTATGTCTGCAAGGACGCACTCTAAATCTGTGTCTGCTGATTTATCTCATGTGTTGGTTGGACCGTCTAGGAAGAGGAAGCTCGTTGTATCCCCTTCCTTTGTTTCTGGTAGACCATAAAAGAAACTGTTGTTGATGCCAGACTGTCTCCCCTTGGGTCTAACCCTGGGAAATCTGTCCCAAATGTGTCTCTGCCAAAGTTCCCTTGCCATAGTGGGAAATTAAGCCTTAAGCATGGGATTGCTTCTAAACAGTTGAAGGAGGAGGCTCATATTGGTGTTAGTGTTACTTTTGAAGGTAGTTCAGATAAAAGAAATGCATGTGTTCCGGAGAAGGAATCTGAAGGTTTGCCAAAGAAACAAGGTGAAGCTGCAGTTGTTGATAAGAACACGTTTGTTGATAATGCTGGCATCAAACTTGATGAGACACATTGCCTAATACGTGTTGAAGTGAGATTTATTAGACTGACCTCGGTGATTAATGGTCTGTCCTCCAAGTTTGACTCTCTTCAATCTAAGTTTGATTCCCTTCAATCGAAGGTTGATTCAATCCATGCAAAGCTTGAGTCCTCCAATGCAAATCCGTTAGATAGATGTTCAAATGGAACTACCGATTCGAGTAAATTCTCCTATCTGAAATCAGCTACATTGATGCTTCCATTCAAGATGTCCTCAGAGGTATTAGAGACGGTTGCTCTCATTTGTTTGAGCACGAACATTTATTCTATAACATTGTCCCTACTCCTGAGTCTACTCCATATAAATATCCTTCTTCATTGCCCTCTGATCTCCCCCTAATTCAGCCTCTTCCTACCTTGCCCTCTGATCTTTCGGTGAGTCTGTCTTCCCCATCAATCAAGAACACTACCAAGCTTAGGGCTATAGATATTCCAACTAGGAAGACAGCTCGTATTGGCAAAGTTGTTACTGCTTTGGAGACCCCCTACACTCGAGGGCAAAGAAGAAGCGTGCAATTCCTAGGAGGCCTACATTTTCCTTTTTTGAACTTGATGACTGCAAACAATTTTATGATTAGATTCTTTCTGATGAGTAAGTTGTGCATTTTTCTCTTCTTTTTAACTAATGTTACTCTGTTTTTTACTATATTTTTTTCTGTTTCATTATTTCAGTCATTTTTTGGTGTCTAGTTGTTGTATGATTGGTTTTATATGGTTTATCATTTTATTGTAGTTTTTTGTATTGTAGGGTGTTAAACTCCACCTTGATGAGGATAAAGTATTGGTTGATGAAAAGCCATAACTCTGGATTCCAGAATTTGGTAAGGTCTTACCATGGTACATCATGATGATATTGAAGAAGCTTCGGAGTTGATAAGTTTCAGATTCTGTGTAATTGGGCCTAATTTCTAATGGGCCTATACAAGTCTACAGATTTGATTCTAAGGACCAATATTTATTGGGCCTTAATATTACTTCGGACTTTGTAATTGGATTACTATTTGTTAGCCAATTTTTTGTTGAGATTCTACAGGTTTGGTTGAATAAAATCCAAGGCTCCTCCAACGTATCTCTTCATTCAAGATCTCAACGGATTCTATATGAAGGTTCTGGATTCCTTTCACCAGCCGCAGATCTCGCTCTCCAGTAGGATATGGTGCAACGTCTATCAACAAACCTGGAGTAAATTCAGACGTTTGATTTTGAAATTAAACGTACTGACCTATTTAAGGAGAAGAGGAAGATTGTGAAAGATCATTGATTTTAGCGCTCAACGTTCTACTGCAATCACGTCTCCTGCAAAGCATTCGATCTCACACCACTCCTTTGGTTTTGTATTGTATTTACTTTGAGTGTGTGAGGTTTCTTTTGAGCTTTATCGTACAATTCATTTTGAGTTATACTCAGGGTTCTTTACCCAATCATAGAGGGTACTTCGGTATCCTTAGTAGCTTTATTTCACTAGAGCGTTTGGGTTGCTAGATAGGAAGTTAGTCTAGAGGAGAGAAGGTCTTCTAGAGGTTGTATCTAGGGCTCATAAGATAAAGTGAAATAAAGTTGTTGAATCCTACGGGTTGGATACCCTAGGCGGGGACGTAGGCGGTTGTGCCGAATCTCGTTAACAAGTCTCGTGTGCTTTATTTTCTGTCATCTCTTTATTGCTCATTTTCTATCTCGTTTTAACTTGCTTCTGTTTTGCAGATAAGGTCTTACTGTCTGCAGTAAGGTCTTACATTTCTGTTTTGCGAAAAGTTTCCATACTCCATTCAACCCCCCTTCTGGAGTATATTCGCGCTTCATATCTGCCTATTCCGCACTTCATAGGGGTCATTGTACTCAACTTGCAAGCAATGATATTATGCTGGACAAAAAGCTTTTTTTTCTGATCTTGTTGGAAAGCAACAGTGGCTTGGTGATGATGTAAGTCAACTCAATTATAACTTGCAACATGCATTTCTTAATGTTCTTTTTTTTAATGAACATCATCAAATATAATTTCCATTGTGTATGTGTTTCAGCATATAGGAGAGGCCATGTCCCACTTTAGGATACATATTGTTCATCATGAGGACAAATATAGAGATGTTGTGATAATGGATTGGGTTTGACATGTAAAATTCAATAAAAGTTTCTCCCATAAGTTTAAACTAGGTAAAGCTTCTTTTGGCAAGACCTTTTTCCAGTATCTTGATGGTGTGTTGCCGAAATTCTATGGGAAATCATGGCTTGCTGCAAAAAAACCATCTACACGCCCTTCAATATCAAATGTACACATTGGGTTGCTTTGGAGATTGATTTGGTTCAAGGAAAAGTGAATGTATGTGATTCTAGCATGTCTTTGTTTAGCAATGATGAGTTGCAGACATCTTTGGAGTCTCTCTTCACTATGTTACCGGCTTTGTTGAAAGAGTCATACCATTTTTCGCACTTGGGGCAAATCCTCGAATCTCCTTTTAAAGTTGACATATTTCATGATCTCCCTCAAAACAATGATGGGTAAGTGTATCATCTATTTTATACAACTTATAGGTATGTATATAGTATAAATCGATCTAATTCTATTTTGTTTGTTTATTGCATTGTAGGGGCATCTATGGTATTTACACCATTAAAGCTATTGAAGAATTAGCATTTTGTGGAGATGTATATGCATTTGATAATAAACATGTTCAAGCATATTGTGAGAAGATGGCAATCGAGCTTTCCCATTTCAGTTGGATTGTTAACACTCTGGGTTGATGGTTACTGTTAGGACTGTTTTGGACAATTAGTTCTTTAGTTTTCCACAACTATCTTAGAGCTTGCATGCTCTCATTTTGTAACTACGACAATTATGTGTTTTGGATATTAACTAGTGCTTGTTTAATCCTTAACAATTTAGCCCGTAGAGCTTGCAAGCTCTCTTTTTTCACTAAGGTGGGCGTTTTATATAACTTCAACAATATGTTTTGGTGCTAGCATTTGTCTAATTAAATTAGTTGTATTTTGTCTATAACTTCAATTTATTCCATCTCTTTTTTTAAGTATATTATTTTATTCTATTTGACGAATGACATTAGTTGCATCAAATGAATGACATCCTACTTAGATCTTTTTTGCATCTCTTTGATATCAAAGTTTGATATTAACTGAACGACATCAAGCAAACTTGGTATTTTTGTTGATTCCAACTTTGATAGGTTTCATCTCTTTATTCGTTGCTAGTGTGATTATACATGTTACTATCCACACTTTCTCTTTTTTTAGGTACATATTTATTATATTGTACAAATGATATTAGTAGCATCAAATGAATGACATCAATTGAACGACATCTTGCTTAGACCCATTTTTTCATCTCTTTGATATCAACTTTGATATCAAAGTTTGATATCAACTTAACAACATCAAGCAAAATTGTTATTTCATTAATGCTAACTTTGATTGATTCCATCTCTTTATTCGTTGCTAATGTGATTATACATGTCACCATCCACACTTTCATCAACCTGCTTCTATTGATTCCATCTCTTTTTTTTCGGTACATCCTTTGTTTCTATTTGGCACATTATATTAGTTGCATCACATGAGTTGAATCAAATGAACGACATCACATGAGTTGCATCAAACGAACGACATCAACTGAATGGCATCAAACTTACACTTTTTTTGCATCTACATATTATTGTGCTTCATCAAAAATATGTTGGGATAAAAAAATTTAAAAAAAAAACAACCCGACTATCCCTTTATTTATAAATTTGATATCAACAACTTTGTCATCATCAACATTGTTAGTATGTTGATGCCACCTTCCATTCAAGTGATGACAAATCCAATTGGTGTATTTTTGTAAGTGCACTCAAGTGCTGCTAAATAACCAACTGTAATTCCATTTATTTCACCATTCCAACACAAATGAACTAACATATGCATCCATTTATATCATGAAATTTGAGTTTTTAATCCATATAAATCCGATTTTTCATAGAACAAAAAAAAAATAGAGATACCATGTATTTGCTCAAATCCTCAACTTGTTTTTATATGTAAAAATATAAAAAGATAATGAGTTTCTGTATTTTCCTAAAGGTATGATGGTTCTGCTTGGTTTTGTTTGATGCTTGATACTTTGTCCGAACATGTTATCTTATTATGACCTTTCTTCCTGCAAGTGCCACACTTATATGTCACATTCTTTTTCTTCTTTTGCCCTTCACCAACTAGTGGAATCTAACTTTTTATTGGTCTTCCACTCTTCTTATGCACTATTGAAGGGCGACATTTGATTTTTCTCACATCTTCTAGTACATGCCAATTATCTTCACAAAGCATTAGATATATGGTTTCTTGGTAGGCCATATACCAAGCCTGAATTTTGTAGTATTCACTTACAAAAATCAGTGATATTAAGTTTCATCCGCTGAATTGCAACAATAACATGGACATATAGAAATCTAAATCAAATACCCTACAACTGCATGTCTTTTGTGTCAAATCAACCACACCAATAAACTTCCCACCAACTACGTGACATTGTGTATCATTCAACACCTTCACTTCATATCTTTCAGAATGCTCATATTTTTTTTTTTGTAATATGTCTTTTACCGCAAATGGAAAATCACTGATCTTTGTTGTCTTTCCTATATGGTCATTGAACCATTCCACCATTTTATTTCTAATATGCTCAAACAGCGCCACAATAGGGTAACCTCTAATGTCTTTTAATATTGCATTTATACACTCTGTATTATTCATTGTCATAAGATTGTACCTGTCACCTTGGAAGTGAGCCCTCGACCATTTTTCAAAGTCTACATCTTGGAGATATTTCCTAATCTCGTTGCTGATGGCACAAATGCTTTGGAAGTATCCTTCAAATTCTCTTATAGTGTAGCATTCGGATGCTTTCGTGACAAAGTGAAGGACCCCACGGTGTTTGTATCTTGCCTTTATGTTTTGTTTCAAATGGCGTGTGCAGATATAATGCTTTGCAGACCTGTATACAGCCTTAATGATGCTCACGTGCCTATCAAATGCAAATACAATTTCTGTATCCGGAATTACAGCAGAAGGAACTACTTCCATGCGTTATCATTCTCTGAGTCCGCCACTCCAAATGCAAGAGGATATACATGTCTATCAGCATTCTGTGTTGTTGTAATTAGAATTCCTTTGAATTTCCCATGCAGAAAAGCAGCATCTACTATGATAAACTATAAAATGAAATTTATAGTTTTTTTTCGGATCTGCACTAATACCATGTGAAATTCTGAGAAACCTCGGTCAGGTCGTATGAAAATGGGAGTCGTGTCGGGTTTATTTTTGTTTTTATTACAATGTCGGGATCCACCATTCTAACACAAAAGCTTAAGTCATTGTGTACTCTCCTTATATTTTGTTGTTTTTGGTCCACCACCGTTGTAGGACTTTTTAATCCCAACAAGTCTCATTCCACAATTGCAAAAGGGTAGAGCTTGCAAGCAAATAGCTTGTCCCATAGGCGCTTGTTTCTTGTGATGTATGAAGCAATACCGCCCGGCCCTTGAGAAATTGTACAGATATCCTTCTTGATAGAAAAAATATGAACGAAATTCGACTGACCAAATCCAGTGCATAGCTCATTCTAGATGTCGCTACTAGATCGTTATACGTAACACACTTAGAAATTTTCTTGCCCAAAGAGTTCATAATCCAAGAAATGGCCATATCATTTGCACTCACATAAACGAAAATTAGGATCTTCAGAAAGAGGTTTAGAGACCAAACGATTAACAAAGCCAGTTTTTTTACACCAACAAAGCTATCATCAATGCGCGCTTCCAACCACTAAAACTAAAGCCTTCAAAAATCTGTGAAACAAGTACCATACCAGGTTCCGAAAGATGAAGACACACGAATTCATTGCAACAGCCATGATTTAAGAGAAGAAATCGATCGATGGAGAGAAATCGTCGAAACAAACAGAGAAAACGATCGATGGAGAGATGAAATGTCAAGAATATGGATCGAACAACGGAAAGATGAAAAACGAGATTTAAATCTGATACCATGATGAGTCTCAGAGATATCAAAGGAGAAAGAGGAAGAACAAGAGAGAGAAAGAGGAGGGAAAAATTCCAAACTGATGAGTGATTTCATATATTGTATCTTCAGTTGCAACTACCTGTACATACATCAAGTATATATACACGAGCTGAGGCTTATCTTTTATCTATTTACAAAACATGTCCAGAACTTTCTAATGATTTGAAATCTATCCCTACAGGAAAAGCCACTGTTGTCGACAAATATGAGAAAATTGTAGGGTTCCAAGTAGTTGGATTGATTCCATTATGAAAATCTCAACTCCAAAGTAGCAAGGAAAAGCCACTGGTAAGTACAGAATCTCGTGTTTTCGTATAGTTGAAAGGGTGTTTGATTCTCCAGGTTTTCCAAATAAAACAAGACCCAGACCAAGAAGAAATCAGAATAAAAGAGAGAGAAAGAACAGATGCATGTATGTATGTGGGAGCTTGTAGAAAAGGTCAAAAATGAGCTTAACCTTGGGGAAACTGAACACAGTGCCGGTTATTAGGAGCAAGCAAGCAGGCAGTTTAAGCCAGCCAGGGCTGCTGTTGTTCACATTCCTAAACTCTGGCATCCAAGAAGCCTACAATGAAATGATGAATACGGCAGACAGCGGTTGCAATGATGTGTGTTTGAGATGCTAAAATAAGTCGCCAAGGAATTTTCGTTGAGGCAGCCAAAAGCTGAACAACAAAGAAGATCTCTAATTCTTCAACTACATGCCTTTCTTCTTTTTTTCTTCATTTTTTTGCGCTGCTTCTCCTCTTACCTTGTACTGCTAACGTATACTACACAAAACTTTTCACTCTCAGCACGTCCAAGATGACGATCTCTTCATCAGAGGCTTCATTAGCTTATCCTCCTCCAGCGAGATCATGCCCAAGTGTGAGGGATCCTCCAACATCATCTTGGCCACCAGGTATCCTGCAATTGACCATGTTTGCATCTTCCTAGCTTGTTTACCGATGTATCTACCCAGCTTTCCGTCGTAATATTCTGGCCAGCCATCCTTCAGAAGGCGACTCTCAGCCAGATCTATGACCCGTCTTGCTATCTGTATCCTACCCGTCTTGATACAAGCAGCTGTTAATAGCCACAGAAGAACTGCACCGTAGAGGAGATATACTTAATGAAGGAATTCAACAGAAACAAGCCATCACGTGAAACAATTTTCTTAAAAGATGCATTCATTACAAATGTTTTAAGCAAGTTATATCACATAATACATGGTTGAAGTTGGAAATTTCCATCACACGCAGATTCAGCAAGCTCAGCTACTATGATAACACTTGGCGTTTAAAGAAACTAACACTACTGCAGGCAACAGCCTCGATAGAAGCTTTAGCTATTTCCTAGTAAAGTCCAAATGAGGCTACTTTCTTATGCATACCAAATGATAGCTAGGAAATAATTATATTTATGTCATAGAATGATAGATCATTCTTTCGCTTATTCACAAGCATCATTTGAACAATTCCACAGGAAAATTGAGAGCTACCAGGAGAGGGTCAGTTACATGACATGATCAAGATTCATAATGTCAGCAACTGAGTAACCTTTAAATGGGAACAATTTTATTGGCTCTCTTTTTTTTCTGTAATAAATTGCTCAGATTAAACATCCAATTAGTACTTCGTGCCACATTTAACTCTGCTCAGGTTAAATGCCAACTGAAAATAAGTGCATCAGAGAAACTAATGAAAAGGTAACCTCTAAATGCGCACAAATAAGATCATAAGATTGGAAGGGTGAGAAAATTTTTAAAAACCTGGCCAAGATCCTCCATTGTGGTAGCTCCATCTAGTGTTCTTAGGATCACATCCAGTAACAATTCGCCACTCATGGCTCTCTATGGCAGGATACGTAATCTTCATGGGCATCTCTCCAACCAGTTCCTCCCAGTTTGCTTCAATAAGATCCATGATGGCCATAGATTGCTCAGGCGTAGCAAGAGAACTGAGAATCGCAACACAGTTTCCTAAAGCAAACCACCTAAAATCCATTCTTGCAGGACTTACATTGCCAATAAAATAACCACCAGAAGTAGGCATAAAATCAAATACCCAATCTGGAATAGAATCAGGAATCACATTGAACTTATTCACTGCAGTGTGAGAGTATTCCTCAGTTTTGTATCGGTAGATGTCGTTGAGTTGCCTAAAATCAAGCCAAAAGTAGCCTCTCATGTGATAACTCAAGGCATGCAAACGCTTGACAACTCTCTCAATTAATTCCTTCCCTTCAGTATCATGTTTAAGCATAGACAGAGCACATCTCAATGCCATGAAGAAGAGAGCTTGAATTTCAATAGGATATCCATATATTCCCTGTAAGATGATTCATAGGTTGAGAATATAATATACATATCATTTGGTGACACTGACAAGCAAACTAAGTTGTAGGCAATCAATAGGATATCATTTGGTGAGTCAGAGGTTGAGAAATATAACATAAATATAAACTGCTTTGTATGAATGGGAGAACATCCAAGAAATGAGTAGAGACGAGTTACACACCTGACAACAGCATATGATTTACCCAAGGCATGCCTTAATTGTTAAATGCCACATGAACTATATTGAAGACTGAATTTAAATAACTATCCAAGGTAACTTGGATTCAAAAAGCTAAATCTAAGAAAATTTCCAAAATCATTAAATGAGTCAAACCTATAGGTTATCCCTCCTTAAGCCACAAATAGCAATGTTAGTAACAAGATTTAAGTTGAGCTAAAAAAAATGGTATAAGGTAAATCACCATGGAAATCAGCACGTGACCATTATTAATGTGAAAGCAATAACTTTGGATGGGTAATGTAAGATGCTTCTTAAAAGTAATGAACTTTGATAAGAATCAAAGAAGACTAGATGCTGGAAACACTGAACTAAGTCAACTAACAGCTGACCCATTACAGCAGCAAATTCATATCTGAATACAGCAACATAGCCTACTGTTAGAACTGGACAGTGAATATCTCAATTTCCTATGGTCCTCTATAAACTAGTTTGTAAATATCTCAATTTCCTAATATATTTTTACCTTAAAATCAAAAAAAAAAAAAAAAAAAAAAAGAACTGGACAGTGAAATATAAAGAGACAGGAAACTGAAAACCTAGCAAATGAGGGAAAATGAGGTTCTGTAATTTCAACTAAAATGCCGTCTGAAGGAACACAAGATGCCAGCTACTCCTCTTTTATGACGGAAAAGAGAATAACTACCACCTAATACTAATACAAGGACTTCATGGCCAAAATTCAGAATAATGGGGACAACATGGGGAAAGTACAGAAGATTTAGCACAAAGAGAAAAAAGGCTAGAATTAGGGATATGATTCACCAGTTCATTCATTTGAATTGGTCCACAGAGAGGGATTTGTATCAATACTCCCACCCTGAAAAGTGACTTGTTCTTAGAGGGGAAAATAAGGAAATTCTTCAACCATTAGGAGATAATTTTCCAAGCTTTACTTTGTTGATGGGTGATCCTGTCATCACGTGCAATGCCAAACTCAGTACAAATGATTGTTGAATCCAGCCGTGTATAAGACCTTTTCAGGGATTCTCAACATGTTACTATATGATCCAATAGTGACCTTTATCACAGTCATATGTAAAACTCCTTGCAGGTTGTATCTGCTTCTTTTCAAGTACAGCTTCATGAACATCTTGTTCTAGTTGACTTGTACCATATGGAGAGAGACGAGCCATTATAACCAAGACAAGGTCTGCATCTTCCATGGAGAAAAGATAGTAATCTTGCATAATCCTCAGTCTTTGCAACTGCACAGAGCCTCAGACACATTCCAGCATATTCGATTGCAGCGGATGAGATCCATTTCCAATTTGCACACCGAAAGAAGGAATTAAATCAACAACAAGTCCCAAATCTAAAACTAGATGATCAGTAATAAATTATTTATGTGGTGGCCAAGCAGAAACTTCGTATTGGAACCAAAAAAATGGCAACTATTGTGACACAGTTGGTTTTCTGTGTCTTCCGCTTTGGTTGGTGTGGGTATGTGTGATTGTGATGGAGGAGAGGGGTTTACTTCTTTGGAATGGGGATCAAGGGAAGAAGAGGGCAGATTTGGGCTTGCAAACTGGCCCTTCGATTGAGCTCAACTTGCCCACAGTCTTTGTCTTATGGATTCTTACATTATATTTCAGCTCCTTCTCTAGGCTAGCTAACAACACCCTTAAAAGGCAGTGCTCATCCCAGTCCTGAACAAGTGCCAGCATTTCCCGTCTGCACTCTCAGACACTGAAAGATGCAGTTTGTTTAATGGAGGAGAGATGCTCATGGGGTTTTGGAATTTGGCATGCACGTAACATTCAAAATGCACAGGGGCATTCTCCTCTGTAAGTTCACGACAATAGCCGAAATATTTCTTCATTTATACAGTGGAAACTTCCTACTGCGTCACTTATACAATGGAAACAGCATATAACCAACTCCTAATACTAATGAAAAAGACTTGATAGCTATAATTAAGAGTAATGGGAAACAACACAGAGGACATGGAGAAAATTTATTGTACGGGAAAAAAATAGATTAAAAGTACCCATGTAATTCAGCAACTAATTAAGCAACTGGACAGTATTTCAAAAAGCAGCAAAAATATATAGATCAGAGAAATAGAAAAAGATTATTTAGGAAAACTGATCAGGTACACCACCAACAACTATGTGTGCAAGCATATCTTTGAGAAATTCATGGAACCAGGGTGATAAAATTATCCCCGTACATAAGCACAGTAAAATGCAGGACCATCAAAATATTTACAGGAATTCATGGAACCAAGTAATAGTTATTTCTTTAAACTATCAATAATACAACCAAGTAATAGTTATTTCCTTAAACTATCAATAATACAGTTTTTGACCAAATGACTAGAAAAATGCCTTGTAAATGAGCACCATATCTTTGAGAAAAAGAATATTTTTCCCCTCTTCTTGTTGCAAGCAACAGATAAAGAGTAGCTAAGAAAGTAGCATAAAAGCCAAGAAAAATGAGTAACCATACATCTTACCATTCTACGATCAATCATAGAGCACCCATCAGCACAGAGGAGTGTAGGAAACGTATCAAAACCCTCTGACAAGCACAGAGCTAAAATAAGTCTCATTCCTTTCTGACATTCAGGTGACTCCGCCAGAGTCATATCTCCAGTAGATTTTGTATACGCACGGAGCAGAATAATCCACCAAAAGCCCGAATCAACTGGGGCCACTCTGCCAATGGCACTCTCACCAAAGTCAGCAATTACCGTATCAGTTTTCCGGGCAGCATCATGAAGCACTTTAAAGCTAGCAGGCATTGCCCCTTCGCCAAGCTTAAACCGATCAATTTTTTTTTCCCAACCCTGAAGCTGCAACGTCTTCAAGAGGAAGTTCTTCACTATGTCAGGCTCGCCATTCATAAGAAAAGCCAAAGCACTGGGGACAAAATCTCGTACAAAGACCTACGCTGAAAGATTTATTTAGGAAGCTCCTACAGAGAAAGCAAAACAAGATGGAAGAGATTTCAGGTTAAGCATTCTACCTGATCATAGTTCAAAACATCCTCTGAAGCATGGTCATATGCAGCAATTGTGCCAACAGGCTGATCTCTAAAGTAAACTAAAGATCGTCTGAGAGCTTCCCACGCTTCTGCAACCATAGGATGTGGCTCAAATGAGTTCCTTGCAGATGAAGCAGGTGTATCCAAGCCAGACCTAGCCCCAGGAGAATGCATGCTCTCAAAATAATCACCAACCCCTCTGTTCAATCCAATAGACAACTCACTCAATGACCTCTCATCACAAGATCTCTGTCTCTCAATATTCAGCCTTGGCTTGTCCAACAGCTTTGAGAGATCAAAGTCATGCATCTCAGAGATTGAGCAATTAGAGCCGACTTTCTTAAGGCCACCTCCGTCCATGTCTTTCAATACCAGAAGAGCTACACGAATAAAGGAAGAATCAAGTAATATGCACACACACTAACAAACATAAATGACAAAACTACACCTGGTAGGTCTAATAGGCCTCCGATGTGGCAGCACAAGATCTAACAAAAAAAAAGCATGCGAATCCAGAAAAAACAAGTACAGACTCCACCAATTGGCTAAAATTACCCTATAATTTGTCGAATGGATGAAGAGATTCAACAGCATTACAAAGAAGGAGGAATAGTTAAACCGAGACAGGTTTGCATTGAAATATCCAGACCGAATTCGCCTCCTAATTCAATCCTGACTGACCGTAAATCTTCAATTAAAAATAAACAAGTTCAGAAAATCAGGGAGAAGGTGCTATCGAGCTAATGCTTCCGCTAAAGGAAAATGAAAATGATTCCATTAACACGGTTGATCGTAATAACAAACTACAATCAAAATTTTCAGATGAATCGCAATAGAATCTGAAACAAATTGCATCAAATCTATACTAGCTCCGACAAGTGCGATTTATAGGTAAAGTAACAGATCTGAAACGGAAAAAGGCAAGATCACAGAAGGCAGCAAGCAGAGGAGAAGAGAGACAATACGAGAAGCAGGAAGGAGAAACCTTGAAGTAAGCGGAGATGGAAGGACTACAGGCGGAGATAGGCCTCCAAAATCGCCAGAGAGGTGTCGTCGTCGTCACCGGAAGAGAAGTTTGGTGCAGAAAGAGAAGACCATGCTGTCCCAGAGACCTCAAATTTATACTCTGATGAGTGATGAGTGCTCCGGAAAAGAGAGGGAGGGAGGGGAACAGAAATGAGAGTATGGAGGACTGACCATTTCACCTTTTGAATTTTTTTTTTTTTTGTAAGGAAAAAATTTGGTTGAGTAGAGCGTATGGACTATGGAGTAGCATCTTATCAGACGAGACGGTTCTCCCATCTGCCGACCCTCTCTCGAGTTTCAGATACGTGTGAGCTTGAATTTTTACCTAATAAAAAATCGGATTTTTCGCGAGGTAACCCTTTGGTATAGCGTAATTCGGGTGGTAAACCAAAGTTTCAAGTTTTTCGCCTGGTAACCCTAGGATTTCGAAACTTTTTGTGTCGCACCCAAAACTTTTCTTTTGGTTGGGAAATGGGAGTTTCAAGTTTGATGGGTGATACTTTGTAATATTTAAAAGTTGTTGGGTTTTTTTAGGAATAAATCATACCTTCTTCTATCTTCTAAACGTCAGGTCTCGACACACAGAAAGGGCGAAGAAAGGTGAAGGTGCGAAGGGTGAACAGAGGAAGAAGAAGGCGGGGTTGCCGGCGGCGACGGGGGCGGCGGAGAAGGCTTCGGACCTGGAGGCGGCGGACAACAGTACTTCTGAACACGTGAGTTTTGCAAATTGAATCGAAGTACGTCGATTAGCTCCTATATCGTACCGAATTTTCTCTTTTATGTATTCAAATTTATTAATAAGAGTAATCACTAGGGTATGAAATGTGGTCAATTGTTGCTTGAATGTTTCGAATTTAAAATTTTAAGGTTTAGGGTTTCGAAATGTTGGGGGGTCTTTGTAGGATTCATTATCTCATTGATAAGGTCATTGTAATTATAATACACTAGGTAAATGCTCCATATATTCTCCACGTCTCCATATTTTTTACAAAAAAAGCTTGCAGCCAAAAACTATGTTGTATATTAGGACTGAACTCCTCTGGCACAATCTCAACCAAAGTCTAAATGGATTCATTGAGGAAGGCCTGTTTCAATGACTTTACTTTGGAAAAGAGAACTTTAAATATATGTGTATGCATTGTCAAATAGCTAGTTTTGGGGGACAAAGAATTTTGGGAAAGAACATGACCAACAATTGCTCAAATTTAAAATAAGATGGCTAGCAAAATCACAGAGTCAAGAGAGCACAATTTTACCGGGAATTCAACCACATAAAATCCAAGAGTAATTGGTACACGATGCAACTCGCTAAGAGTAATCACTTCTGCAAAGTCTCTTCTAGAGAAATCTTTTCATGCTGCATTATAAGTAGTTGCTGGCAAAATCTGTAGGAAGAAATCACCTTAAGTTTTTCATTCACCAAATTCACAGGATTTCTTTAACAAGCTTTAAATAGGAAAGGCTTATTCATGTATACGCACAATTGGCAGTCAGCAATTACAGTATCACTCTGCCAATGGCACTCTCACCTTGTGAGTTTGACCATGTACAACATGTGATCATTGTCCCTTTTCCTTCTTATTAAATTCTTTAAATAGGGAAGGCTTATTCATGTATATGCACAACTGGCAGTCAGCAATTACAGTATCACTCTGCCAATGGCACTCTCACCTTGTGAGTTTGACCATGTACAATATGTGATCATTGTCCCTTTTCCTTCTTAGTAATCACTAGTGGAAATGAACAACAACAAAAAAAGTACTCCCTCCATTATTTTTTAGAAATCATTTATTATTTACACACGTTTATTTAGAAAGATAAACACTATATAAAATATTAATTATTTATTAAATTCTTTTTAATAATTTCCTACAAGTAATCAGTATGAAATTATTTTAAAAATTTTAATATTTAAAATATTTTTTAAAACTTCTAAATGAGCGTGCATGAATAGTAAACAACTTATAAAAAAGAACGCATGGAGTAATCATTAGCGGAGGTGGAGATAAATGAGTTCCTTCTATTTCTCTCATATCAAAATCTCGTTAATTTTTAGCAACCAAACATTATCTAACACGTAGTGTCGCTCTTGCCTGGGTCACAATCTGCTTAGCGAGCAAGCGACCAATCAAATTTTGTTGAAACCCCTTGATCCAACCCTCACAACCTTCGATTTCTCCTATCTACAACAGTGGTTGAGCCCAAATCAAATACGATTGTCAACTCATGTGCGCTTTAAACCCTTGTTTTTTTTCACTCCGCTCTTTCTAGTTGCACAATCTCCGTCCCCCCCCCCCCCTTCACTTTTCATTGATTGTGGAGTATGATAAATTCATATGTTTCTATTTGATAGTTTCGCGCGCTCCGAGTATTCTGTAATTTATGGTGAGATTCTCAAATGGACATCAAAAGAAGAAATTGAACGTTTTCGTCGCAATAATGTTTGAGACTTTCACCATAAATTACAGAATACTCATAGTGCGCGAAAATACAAAACAGAAACATATGGATTTCTCACACTCCACAATCAACGAAAATTGAAGAGGGAAGACGGAGATTGCACAACTAGAAAGAGCGGACTGAAAAAGCAAGGGTTTGAAGCGCACTTGAACTGACGATCATATTTGACTTTGAGCTCGGCCATTGTTGTAGGTAGAAGAAATCGAAGATTGCAAGGGTTGGGTCCAATGTTATAAAAGACGTTTGACAGGTGTTTGGCGGTGGGGTAAGATTAAGGGTCTACGCGGGGGTTAAAATGGTCTTGACGGAGGTTTTTAGAATATTGGTTAGATCAAGGGGTTTTAGAAAAATCGGATGGGTCGCTTGCTCGCTATGCATAATATGACTCACAAGAGCGACATTGCGCGTTATATAATATTTGGTTGATAAAAATTGATCAGATTTTAATAGAAGGGAAATAGAAGGAAGTAGACCAGGGCAAAAACATATAACACAAGATCTCAAGTAAATCCCGATTGGGTTTCTGGTGCGTTTAGTTCAGGCTTTGTGCGGCTCTACGTTTGGTGTGACCGGACTTTCTTTTCCGTTTGATGGGGTTATGGTAGTCGGAGTCGGGATAGGCTGGGGTCGTGGTAGTGTGTATCAAGGCGTCTCCTTTCTCCGGAAGAATGATTCCTTGGAGGTTCATCTTCAATGCCCACAGGTGACTCCTGATGTGCCACTGGCCTATGATGCTACTTCAGGGTAGTGATTGGCTTCGTCCTTCGTCTACGTCCTCGTCTTGTTCGGTTTAGTTGTGTTTAGTTTCGCTTTGTAGAGCGTTTTTGCCTGTATTTTGCACCATCTTTGTATTTTTGTTTGCTTTTGACGGGTATCCTTCTGCCGGCTTGTCAGCCTTCGAGGTCCAAGTATGTCTGGCCTCGAATTTTTACCTAATAAAGAAAACACAAGATCTCAACTACTTTTTCAACTTTATGGAACTTCGATGTGATAGAAAATACTGCAATTTCATTCTTTTTAAAGAATTTTACTTTCTCAAAATATAAAAATTTCATTTATCTATACTATACCTCCACTATTTTTGAGCAAGTACATTTAAACATCAATTTTGTTAAAAAAAGAATTACAAAAAATATAATTCTTATAAAGTTATTTTATGTGAAGTAAATTTCTTATAATTTAATTTCTAGTGTTTTAACAAATAAGTTATACAACTTATAAGGATTTGTTTTACTTATAAGGAATTTGAACAAGGAGGAGATATACAAAAATGAGATGGGATTATCAATCATTATGAACAATTTGATTTTTAATTTTTAACCTTATAAACTCCAAAAAGTTTTATTTTATTTAATTTAAAAAAAAAACAAAATAAAAATATGTGTAGATAAGTATGGATATCGTAACCTCACACTGTACAATTTGCAAGTACAACCACATCTCGTCTCCTCTACCACCTACCAAATACCAATCAATCCTCCCCTTACCCGATTTATCCCCCCCCCCCTCTCTCCAGTCCGCTATTTAAGGGTTTGAGTGAAACATTCAAATGGAGGCGAAGGAAGGAGTAAAGCAGAGCAATTAGCTAGCTAAAAATCATTACTTATTTTTCTTTTGCTGTTGGAAGGAATCAATCTGGTTGATGCAATCTCGTCACCTTCCTTCACATTTATTCATTCAATCCGTCTCTGATTCTGTCTCCTTCTTTTCGTTTGCCTCCAATCTTTACTCCCCATCCACACACTTATTTTGATAAATTACCCTAAAAAACGTTTTTTTTTTTTAAATTTTTCCTCTTTTCGTGCCCACACTACCTCTCTCATTTGTTGCCTAAGTGCGGTATCTCTTCCAATGCGACACATCTAACTCGGTCACTTTTATTTGATTATAGAAATCTCAATTAAGCTAATTGATTTTATACATTAGACTTCAAGATTTTAAAGTCGTTTTGTATGAATTATAGATATAAGATATGAGTATGAAATGGTCTATATTCATATCGACTTGTTTGGTAAAAACGTAAATGTCTAAATAAGTATCCATTTTATATCCCGAAATATGAGCCTTTTTTTATTATTATTTTTCAAAATGGTCAAAAAACCGAAAAAATTAGGGAAATGGTTAGGGATCGAAAGTATTTTGGAATTTAGTCAAAGTAGGGCTATCTTCATAAAAAAAAATTAGAATAACAAAGCACAAGGGCTTTAGACAAGACAAGATAGAAAAGGGCTATTGTCAAGATTATTTTCATAAAATTGCACATAAAGTCATTTCCAACCAAAATCAAACCCCAACCCATCCTCCATTTCACGCCACCAAGAATATCTCGTGTGCTTTCAACGAGCAACCAAGAGCAACAATATTTTGGAGTTTTGAGGTCCATTTGAGAGAGATTTCTATAGATATATCAACTTTAAGGTAAGGAATTTCATTATAATTTGTTTTTGATGAGCTTTTTGAGAAGAAATTGTGTGTTTTAGGGTTTGAAATTAGAATTAAAATTGATGAAATTGGTTGTTGTTTGTGTCTTTTGTTTTATTGTTGTTGATTTGAGTGTTGTTTGAGTTGAATTATGAGTACAAATTGGAACGAAAGCGAAAGAAATTGGTCGTTTTATTTGCGATTTGGGTGCGATTTTTAATGTCGTTCATGTCAGGCATAAATCTCGTGAATTCCTTGCTGTATGCGTCGAGCTCGGTTGATGTCACTGAGGTGATGATGGAGGCTCGATTGCTATCACCTAGGTGATGATGGAGGCTCGACTGTTGTCACCGAGGGCCTGATGGGGGCTCGGCTGCTATCACCGAGGCTTTGATGATGGGTCGGTTGCTGTTGCCGAGGGAATAGTGGTGGCTCGGTTGCTGTCACGGAGGGGCTGATGGTGGCGCTGTTGTCATTGAGGGGCTACTGTTATAGGAAACGGGTAAAGAAAGCAGTAACAAGATCCACCACGAAGGAAGAAATTTAGTCTGTCTCATAAGCATATGAGTTTGTATTATAACAAGATCCATCACACATACCTCTACACAATTTAATGAATTTATGCAATATGTGTGAAAACAAATTTCTAAATTCTAATCTCAATTTATTAGAATTTATTATCAAATTCACAAACCCTCGAAAATAGAAGCCGAGTTCCCTTTGTACCCTCACCACTTTTTTCCGAGGTTCTTTTGTACCCTCGACAACTTTTGTCGAGCCTCTTTTGTACCCTCAACATCATTTGCCAAGGTCCCTTATATAGCTCGTTCTCTCCGAGGTTCGACATATTTTTCAAACGACGACCACAAATAACCGTTGAATGTCATTCGATAATCATATAAATTGATCGACATACTAAAGTAAGTGTCGATCAATTCGGTCCTTGATAAATTTCATCGATTTTAGCCAGTTTTCGAGCACAACAATTCATTCGACAGATTTAGGTTTTTTTCATTCGCTCTGATTCGTAGATGAGAGTTTTGGACTTTTTTGCAATTTGTTTGAAAAAAGTGAAAAGGACCTGCGTTAAATTACTTAAAATTATCTTGCCAATAGCCGTTTTGGGATCTTGTCTAACGCCTCACTCTAACAAAGTCGTTGTTTGGAACAGTGACTTTGTCTTTTTATTTAAATTCTAGGTTAAATTGTAAAACAAGCGAAAACAAATATATGGATTTTTTTACTTTTTTTTCTTCCATTCACTCTAGTTCCATTTTGGTTTAAAAAAAAGGAGGGTCTAATTAAAGTTTTGGACCAGGCGAAGTCCAATACCATGTCTAAGTTTAAAAAATATAAAAAAAGAGCTCACACATATATTTTTCTTTCTTTTCACTTATTTTACCATTTAACTAAGCATTTTTTTTCAAAGAGCGACTTTGTTATTTAATACTCCCTCCGTTCGGAAATAAACGATGTTTGACTTTTGTGCACGTAGTTTTAGGAGATAAAAACTATATAAAATCTTATTTATTTTAATTAATTTTTTTCATAATTTAATACTTATTACTAATAGATATTAAACTGTGAAAAAATTAATTAAAATAAATAAGATTTTATATAGTTTTTAGCTCATAAAACTACGTACACAAAAGTCAAACATCATTTATTTCCGAACGGAGGGAGTAGTTAGTATGTTTTCGACTTTAGCCCTATTTTGACTAAGTCCCAAAATACTTTCGATCCCTTACCATTTTTCTAATTTTTTTTTGATCATTTCGAAAAAAAATCCCCTTTTTTTTTTTTTTTTTGTTTTTACCTCTGGTTCGCTCCTCGCTTCTGCACTGCAGACGGCATCTTTCTTCAACATAGACAAGGTACTTCTTCTCTCTTTCTCTTGTTCTCCTCGTCTACTTGTTTCCCTTCTCCTCAGTTGGGTTTTCGTTATGGTTAATCATTTTTCGATCTAGGGTTTACAGTTTCGATCCTGAGTTTTCGTTTTGGGTTGTGTTATCAAGATGCTTTTGTTGATTCAAATGCTGCCTGAGTCGCAGTCTGCGTAGCGAGCAAGCGACCCATCCGATTTTGGTGAAGCCCCTTTATCCAACCCTCGCAACCTTCGATTTCTCCTACCTACAACAATGGCCGAGCCCAAAGTCAAATACGATCGTCAGCTCAGGTGCGCTTCAAACCCTTACTTCTCACTTCGCTCTTTCTAGTTGCGCAATCGCCGTCTTCCCTCTTCACTTTTCGTTGACTGTGGAGTGTGAGAAATTCATATGTTTTTGTTCTGCAGTTTCGCGCACTATGAGTATTTTGTATTTTGTAGTTTATAGTGAAATTCTAAAAAATTATTGCGACGAAGATGCTCAATTTCTTCTGTTGATGTCCAGTTAGAGAAATCTTTTTGTGTTCAGTGAAATTTGATATGGAATTCATGTAAACGTAGGGTCGCTCTAGTAAATCCATGGCTCTCTCTGTTTAAAGGCAAACGTTATCTGGTTTATGCTGTTGGAAATGCGTTGAGGCAAGTTGTGCTTGTAGGTCTTGAATTTCATGTGAAGTATGCTGATGGATTTCTTCAAGTGTCTTTTACGGATTGATTTTTGTCAAAGGAAGATTATGATCCAGTTCCTTGGTCTTTAGCTGAATCCAGTGCTTTTCTTTTGTGGAAATTGTATGGTAGTTTGTGAAAATAACTTTGTTAGACACCTAGCTTGCTCAGTTCCATACTAAAAACATAGAATTTGAGAGTGATTACAAGGAAGAACTTGTTACTTTTGGAAGAAAACTCAGTAGAATTACTTCCAAATTTAGTCATTCTCTAGCAGAAGAGCCTGTTTTGTACACTGAACTAGGTGTTAAAAGCTAAAACAATGTAATGAGCCTTGTCGATATCTTAATACTGTAATCTTTTGCTCTTCGCTGTCTGTATGCTCTATGCTGAACGTCAATTGCAACCTTCTGGGAGTCGCTATCAATGTTTACATCTTACAGGAAATAATTATCCATATTATTTGTAGGATTTGGGGTGACCAAGGGCAAGCAGCTCTAGAGAATGCTAGTGTTTGCTTGCTAAACTGTGGGCCTACTGGTTCTGAGACTTTAAAAAATCTGGTTCTTGGTGGGATTGGAAGTATAACAATTATTGATGGCTCAAGAATTGAAATTGGCGATCTTGGAAATAACTTCATGGGTATGGTTCTATTTCCTCTTGTCTATATTATTCTTTACGTATCCCATCATTGTGCTCAAGCTCCATTTTTCTTCCACTAAGATGGAAAGTTAAACTGCAATTTTTTTTTTCATTTGATTGATGCTGCTAATTTTACCAGTGGAAGAATCAAGTCTAGGAGAGTCAAAGGCAAAGTGCGCATGCACATTGCTGCAGGAGCTCAATGATGCAGTAAAAGCCAAATTCATAGAGGAATATCCGGAGAAGTTAATTGAGACAAATCCATCTTTCTTTTCTCAGTTCACACTAGTTATAGCTACTCAGGTAATGGAGAGTCAGCCTGCTTATGGTGCATTTAAAAGTGTTGAATCTCCACTACTATCTGAATATATTTTTCCCTTCATGGGGTTTTCCCCTTATGTGGAGTTCCTTTTTCTCGCCTTTTGTGATTTCTATCTCTATCTAAGGTAGTACGGTTTACTAATTAATCTTTTTTTATTCGGTTTACTAATTAATCTTTTTTTATTCGGTTTATTAATTAATCTAAATCTTAATGTGCTGATTCGGTTACAATTGTTCTTTTTGTTTATCCCTTAAAGCAATACCTTACCATAGTTATATCGAGGCTTGGGTACTTGGCATTTCAAATGTTGGAGGGATAGTGTCTCACCTTCTTAATTTCTCTCCCAAAACATGCCTTCTGCATATAGCATCTCTTTATTTCAGATTTTCATAGTTAACTCCCCAAAGTTCACTTGCACCGTTTGTATAGTTATGGCTATATATATATATATTGTTGAGACAAACCCTTGTAACTTAAGAAACCAACTATGGATTCTAAAAGCTTTGAATTGTTTCCCTGTTGTGGTGAGGGGTTTTCTTCCTAATTAAGTGCACGGTCTAAACTCTAAAGCATTTCTAGGTATGCTTGAATGATGGTATTTCACCTTAAAAAGGATAGATTCTTATAGTTTAAGGGTATAGGTATCAGCATCATTTTTTTCTAACGATAAGACCATCTCACCATCCTCAAGTATAATTGGCCAAGTCTCAGAGGCTGATGTATTTTGCATGCTTGTTGTTATTGCTGGATGAACCATGTTAGACAGAATGCCTTTCATTGTTTGACCTTTGACACATGATATTTTGCAAATTTTCCAGCAAAGAAACAGGTTCATACAAGCTTGTTTAGAAACCTTTCAGAATTTGTGAATCCAATTCAGATAAATGATATCTGGCCAGCTTAACTAGAAACTGAGCTAATTTTGATTACTTTAGCACATAATATAGCTATATTTGAATTTGTCTTACACGTTATACTCTTGTGCCTTCATTTAATTATTTCTTGCTTCTCAACAGTTGGGGGAAGATTCAGTGGTGAGGCTTGATAAAATCTGCAGGGAGGCAAATGTAATGTTAGTAATTGCTCGATCCTATGGTCTCACTGGACTTGTACGCATCAGTGTGAAGGTTGGCTACTTTTATCATTGTTAATATTCTTTAAATGTCTTTTGTATACATTGAACTTACGGTTTTGGCTTTTAAAAGGAATTGCAGAATGTGTTTTCATAGTACTTTGCAATTTATGCTTGGGCTATTATAAAAATCCTTCTTTCTGTACTTGTGTAAATGGTTAGGATTATTCTTTCTTTGTTTGTTTCTTTCTTTCTATTAAATACGGACAATGGCTGCAAGAGAGTGATACCTTTCATTCTTTCACAGAAGCTGCTGTCTATTCAACTCAGATAACCGTATTTGCTGGAAAAGTCACCACTTTACTCTTACACCCCCATTTTATCTAAAGCTGAAAATATTAAAGACAATTTGATTTGATTCTCCTTAAACAAACTAACTAGGTCTTTGAATCTTAGTGAATTATTTTCCACAATGATTTCGCCTCAGGCTTGGCATAACTCTGGTGTGAATTATCATCAGGAACATGCTGTGATTGAGTCGAAGCCTGACCATTTTCTGGATGATCTTCGGTTGCATAGTCCCTGGCCAGAACTTAAGCGGTACTTATATTGAAATACAATCTGTAATGTTTTATTCATACGCGTATAAACATTTTTAGCTTTTTCTTTATAGTCAACTCTCTTATCTCTTATATGGAACTATGGTAGAATTGTATATTTATCTATGTTTCTGAAAACAGGTTTGTGGAATCCATTGATATCAATGTGCCTGATCCTGTTGCTCACAAGCACATCCCATATGTTGTGATTCTGGTAAAGATGGCGCAGGAGTGGTCACAAACACATGGTAATCTTCCATCAAGTAGGGAAGAGAAAAAAGAGTTCAAGGTTAAATTACCTAGAGTACTGTCTAGTGTCTACTTTTTGTTCCTTGTCTTTTTACAGTTGTTTATGATTCAATTGATTTGGTCTTTGTGACATGTAGGACCTTCTTAAATCCAGGATGATTGGATTTGACGAAGATAACTATAAAGAAGCTATTGATGCGTCCTTCAAGCTCTTTGCTTCACAAGGAATTGGTGAGTGAATAAAAGAAATCAAGGTTTTTGTTTCATGTTTATCAACTATAAAGAAATCAAGCTATTGATAACTATAAAGAAGCTATGTGTTCTGTGTTGCCCTGTTTGTGTTATTACTTTTCAAGTTGAACCAGTAGAATTTAAGACATTGTCCAGTTCTGGATAGTTCTTTGATGTCTTACTTTTTGAGGTTTACTCATGGGTGACTGATCATTTTTTTTTAATGATATAGATTTTTGTACCATTTGTGCATAAAGGATAAGCATAATGTTGCGATAGTTGTACTCTTCTGATTGAAGAGAGAGCATTAAAAGCATCTTGTGAAAAAAGATATAATTACTTGACTGGAGTTCCATTATCGCCTTAATCATTGTTGAATTATTCATCCGGAGCTCCCTTCAAATTTACTCATCATACAGTTGAATCTGAAATCCTGTCCCACCTGAAATATTAATGACTGGTGGATTTTTATTTTCACTTGTCAGCTTCTAATTTACAACAGATACTTGATGATAGCTGTGCTGAAGTTGGTCCTAATTCACCAGATTTTTGGGTGATGGTAGCCGCACTAAAGGTGATTTTCCCACCTGAACTAAGATAATGTCTCTCCTTCCTTTCAGCTGCCTTTCTAGTTTCCATTGCTGTGATTCTGAATATGTGCTGCTGTGACTGACCAACCAAAATATATTAATATCAGTAGTAATCTTTTTTCCTTGAAATTTAATCTTATGTTTCGCGTGCTCCTGATGTTGGAAAATAAGTGAGATGATGTTCCAAGTCAAGCTGAAATTTGGATCAAGCTCAAAATATTAAATTTTGAGAACATCTAGGCTATGTTTGGATAGCCATGATTCATGACGTATAATGCATGATATTACATTATAATAATATATTATGATGAAATATTATGCATTATAAATCATAAATCATGGCTATCCAAACATAGCCCTAATATTGGCTTGCAGCTTGCTATGTGGACCTCATTCTTCTTAAATTTTGAGCTTGCTTGTTGTACTGCATGGATCATTGGAAGATTTCATGTTCTACTTATTTAACTCACAAACAAGGATATGTTCCCTTTTTGCAGTACATTTGATGTGAGCTAACAAATTGTCTTTGTAATAAGATGATCTTTATATGAAGTCCTGATGGTAAATTAAGTTGATATAGCTTTTTTCTTGATATAGAGCTTTTGAGCATAACTGATGCCATCTTTCACACAGTGCATGATAGTTCTCACATTCTTGGTTACATGATTACTCCTCTTGTATATCATATAATTAAGAATGTGGGAACCACTCTTAGAACTAACAGTTACTTTATAATCCATTGCAAAGGCTGCCTGAATCTAAGTTGTTATTAACATGTGGGTTCAGACTGCCCTTTGTGTACTTAATATATGATACTCCTTTTCCCAGTAAGATTATTAGATTTGTGGGGTGGCCCGATGTGATTTAATGTCAAGTTTTGATTACATTTGCTAAGGTGACCAAAATCCATCTCATAGTCCAATAGTGGGAATAGGTGATGCTTCAATCAATGACTTCTAGATCCATCACAAGTGCTTGATTGTTTTTTTAATTCGGCGTGCAGGAGTTTATTGCTAATGAAGGTGCTGGAGAGGTGCCTTTAGAGGGATCAATTCCTGATATGACATCATCAACCGAGTTAAGTGTGTAACTTATTTTCATGATTTATATTATTGTTCTTTTGTCTGTGCTGGGGACTAATGAATTCTTTACCGAACAAAGGATTTAAAAAAATGAGAAATTGATGACATTGTGAAATGATGGTTTAACGCAGGCATTATGTCAGTCTACAAAAGATATACCAGGCTAAGGCAGAGGCTGACTTTCTTGCAATGGAGCAACGAACAAGAAATATTTTGAAGAAAATTGGCCAAGATCCAAATAGCATCACCAAGATTGCCATAAAGAGCTTCTGTAAGAATGCGAGAAAGCTAAATGTAAGTATATTTAAAGGATATCTGGATTGACCTCATGTAGTCAGATTTTATTCTTTCTTCGCTGTGTGAATGGCTAGCTGTCTTTTCTCTTTAAGGTTTCCCCATCTTTGTAACATCTTCAAATATTACTGATGTGACATATTCATTAGGTTGGTGAAGATTATTGGATAGAATATGGCTTAAGCACTATTCTCAAAGTGCATGCAGAATGCTAGATTTCTCTTATTGTTACAAATTTGTGATAGTTTGATCTGGGTGATTTTTCTTACTGCAGTAATGTATCTCCATTTGCAGGTTTGTCGTTATCGAGTTATTGAAGAGGAATTCAGTTCTCCTAATCTGACAGAGTTGCAAAAGTATATAACTGATGAGGATTATAGGTAACTTGGTGGTTTCTTATTCATAGCTTTATTTATGTAACTCATTGTTCTTGACTTGAGATGTGTTCTTGCTGTAGTTGGTTCTGCTTAACAAGGATCTAACTCCTGTATTGTTGGACCTTTAAAACATGGCATCCATAAGCTACATATGTGCATACTATGACAAATGATACATGAATTTAACCGAAAATAAGTCTGATGGAAAAGATTGAAAATTAATTGATAAAATAGAATCTTTGAGGAGCAATTTATTTCAATATATTTTAAAATGTTTTCCTCACAGTAAGTTATAGGCTGACCTTGGTTCTGATCTGTGCGTGTTGGCAGCACGGCTGTGGGATTTTATATATTACTCCGAGCAGTTGATCGGTTTGCAGCCAACTACAATAGTTTCCCTGGCCAATTTGATGGGTAACTTAATCTCCAGTTGAATGAATGATCTGGCCTTTTGTTTAGCAGATTTTAATCCGCCAGTCTGCCTCCAACTTTTGCAGTGAAATGGACGAAGATATATCTCGACTGAGAAGCATTGCTGTTAGCATACTCGGTGATTTGGGTTTCAACAGCTCAACCTTGTCAGAGGACCTTATCAATGAGATCTGCCGGTTTGGTGCTGCAGAGCTCCATGCTGTTGCAGCCTTTATAGGAGGAATTGCATCACAAGAAGTAATAAAGGTTATCATCTGTCTTTGTATCCCTACCTTCCAAAGCAAAGCAATTTTCGTCTTTTTTACTATTAATAAAAAAACTGTCAAGAATATAAATTGAAATCCACAATGATTTAAGTGAAGCAGTTGTTCTGACAACTGAAGACAAACCATATTTGCATCTTTTAGTGCATATTCATTTAACTCTTTGTGTTCTACCTTTTTTTTTGTTGACAGCTGATCACAAAACAATTCATTCCCATGTGTGGAACCTTCATCTTCAACGGCATAGACCACAAGTCCCAACTGTTGTCATTATAAGCAGTTTTTTTCGCCCTTGCTCTAGACGTTTGCTTGAAATCCATACTTACATCACCGAAGTTGAGCCTTGTTCATCAATACTGGATTATGATCGGAAGATTGTCTGACTTACTAGATATAGTTGTTTGTTCTAAACATTACACCGTCCCAGTGGGGTTGTCACTTCCATGCATTTTGTTTTCCGGGGTATTTAGAGACAGCCAATGAATCTTCTGGGGATTTGCATACATACCTTTATCAACTAGTAAACCAGTGATTTTGGCTGCTGAGTTCTGAATGGGTGATCTACTTATGTTTTGATTATGTGAAATTGTTGCCTGTATGAGCTTGTGTGAATGTTGCTATAAGGGAAGGTTGGAGCTTCGTGTAAACTTGTTAATCATGAAGCTCACAATGTTAGGTTTTGCCCAGAAAATGAATAAATTGAACCCTTGGTGTTTCTAACCTATGCCAAAGTTCAATAAGTTCAATTAGGAAAGATTTTCTACCTAGCATAGCTGCATAGAAACAATCATAGAAAAACAATATTAAAAAAAGTTAAAATAATTTAATTTTGAAAAATATTTTTCAAATGAGCTTTTTCACCCTGAACTAAAATATGCTAAAACTCTAGTTAAATCTAAGGTTATCTTAATTATTATCGTGGAGGCATATGCTTTCTCTCTAGAACTCGTCTATAATTTAGCCCCAAATAAATCTCGGAATCCCTAACTCATCCTTCCCAAATACTGGCGTTAATCTTATTCTTGGCTTTATTTCTCCCCACAACTTCAGTTTTGGGATCTCGGGGCCGGTATTTGCTATTTCTTGTGGTTGAATTGCCCCAAATCGCATTTCATCGCTCGTTGTGGGGTTTCGTGGTCCTCCTCCTTGCTGGGATGCGCTCGTTTTTCGGCGGCCAATGTTTGCCCAACCTCCTAGGTGGTTGTTGGCGGTGCTGGCGCCTTCGTCCCCTTTGCTATCCACTCCTTTCGTCACCCCTTTTGTCTAATCAATTGATTTGGGGCTTTGTTGTTTCCATTCCCTCGATCTCCTAATCTTCTTCCTCAAGGCTCAATTCATCTTGTCTTTGGGTGTTGACACGCTCCGGCTCTCCGATCTCGCCTGGTGGTCCGGCGATTTCGGTTTTCTGTCATCTTGCTTGGATTTAGATGCAATCCTGCCCCTCCTTCTCGTTTGCCTTCGTTGTTTCCTCGGTGTTCGCATATGGCTGGTTGGCATCTCCCGTCTACAACCCTCTTCACGCCTTTGGCTCGTTGCCGGCGCTGGTGGCTTCTCAGGCCGCTGGTTGCTGGTGCTTGCTGCTCGGGTGCTACAGTTGCGTAGCTTCCCTCCCGCTTTTAGGGGCCCGTTGTTTTCCTTGGACCCGGGGGTGTTGCTTTTGGCCCAAAAAGTTCGTGCTTTGGGCCCAAGGATTTCTCTTGGGCCCGAGGCTACCCGCGTAACTATAAAAAAAAATCAAAACAAAACAATACCCGAAAGGGTTGTAACCAAATTCCAAAAGAGCTTGTTTAAATCCCGAAAGGGCTTCTTGGTGCGTCTTACATAGGTGGTTCTCAGTTGCGAGTCTGGTCGTTCGTGGCGTTTCTCTCCTGAGTTGGGGCTCTGGCGTCTAGAGTCGGGTCTAGCTAGGGTCGAGGCGATGTGTATCGAGGCGACTCCGCGTTATGGAAATTTCCTTGGAGGTTCGTCTTCATTGCCCATAGGACTCCTGATGTACCGCTGGCCAGCGGTGTCACTGCGTGGCGGTGCTTGGCGTCGGCTTAGTCTATGTTATCCCCAACTTTTTTCGGGTTAGGTTCGCATGTTCGACTGTATTTGTGTGTTTCCCACCGTTTGCACCTTTATTCTGTTTCTTATGATTGTTTGTATTGACGGTTCGCCATCTGCTGACTTCGTCGGCCTATCGAGGTGCCGGGTATGTCCGACCCTCGAATTATTTCCTAATAAAAAAAGAAGCTAAAACTCTAAGCATTGATTTAATGTAACTAGACCATAGATTTTGGACTCGTAAGTAGGGTAGTCAATTAGCCCAATCAAACCGGTTCATCACCAAACTAATTCAGCCGTGTTGTGGTGCAAGTGGTAACCTAGGGGGCTCACGGTTCGGGATTTAAAAAAATAAAAAATTTATTTTATATATATGAGATTTTTTTAATAAATATAACTAGGTCAATATAAAATTCAACAGTCAGAGGGAAGAAAGGGGAGCAAGTCTAGCTGACCCATGTTCGAACCTCCATTAGGCACCTTTTTTTTATACGCTATTGGTTCACCCCCCCCCCCCAAGGTCGACTGTCATCTAGGGGTGTTATGTGAATACAAGTAGCTCGAATTCGATTCATACTCGACTCGATAAAACTCGACTCGAACTCATTCATTTTCTAAACGAGCCGAGTATGAACACATTTTTAAGCTCGGTCCAAAGCTCAACTCGTTCAAATTAAATTCGAATAGCTCGAATTTTATGGATTTTTTAACATTTCCTTTAAGTTATTGTATAATGAGCAAGTAGAACGACTTGAAGCTCGAAAAAAGCTCGGCTCGAACTCGTTCATTTTCTAAACGAGACGAGTATAAGCACAGTTTTAAGCTCGAGTCACAATTTAGGCTCGGCTCAAGCTCATTCATATCCTAAATGAACGGAATATTAACAAGCAATAATCGACTCGTTCGACTCGAATAATAGCCCTACTGCCAAAGGTGCCAAGCCAAGTAGACCTGAGCATGGGCTAGGCGGGTTTTGGGCCGAGCCCATGTAAAAATCTTGGCCCATTATAGCGGGCCGAGCTTGGGTTAGACTCGAGTTTTGGGTCAACTACCTTGTCCAAGCCCGCCCACATGGACGAGCCGGGTAGCCCACCAGACCGGCCATTAAAAGTTTGTGATTTTTATTTTTATTTTTGCGTTTGATGTCAAACTTTACAATATGTGCTAAGTATCCGAAAATATTGAAATTTCATACAAAACAAAGGAACACAAGTTACACAACTTTGAAATCACGACCTAAATCTTTAGTGTTTGTTCGTTTCAATGAAAAAAATCTTGAAAATAATTTATTTAATAATATTGTATTCCTTAATTTATATGTGATTTGAATATTATTAATCATTTAGTATAAATAAAGTATTAATAGATGTAAAAGTATAAACAAGCCGAGTATGAACACATTTTAAAGCTCAACTCGGCTCGACTTGCTCGATAAAAGCTCAGCTCGGGTTTGACTCAATAAAAGCTCAGTTTGAGCTCGTTCATTTTCTAAACAAGTCGAGTATGAACACATTTTTAAGCTCTGTTCAAAGGTCAACTCGCTTGATTTAAGGTCGTATAACTCAAATTTTGTGAATCTAAAATTTCCTTAAAATTACTATGCTCTGAGCAAAAAAGGTTGCTTAATGCTCGAAAAAACTTGGCTCGATCTTGCTCATTTCCTAAACGAGTCGAGTATGAACACATTTTTAAGCTCGAGTCCAAATATAGGCTCGACTTGAGCTCGACTTGTGTCTAAACAAGCTGAATAACAACCCTGAGTTAAAAGTTATTTTCGTGATATACCCAACTCCGTCACTAATAATGATTTCCGTGTTTTCTTTTTAAAAGAAAATTCAATTGCTTTCAAAATAGAGAAAATTGGGCCTGGCCCAATTTCTTTCCTCAATTAATCCAATGTCATCCAAACAACCCAAATTAGTTAAATGTCCACCCGGTCAGTTATTACGGTTCATCTTCTCCCTTTTCCCTATCTTTGTTTTTCAACGCCTTGTTTCTTACTCTCTATCTTCGTCTTCACACAGTTGATTATTGTCGTCCTGTTTGCTCTCGATCATTGTCTTCGTTTGAAACTAACAATGCCTGAACCAAGCACAGAATGCGAAGGTTAGTGTACTTTGATGGTGTTTCCTTCTCGATTTCTCCTTCTCTTTCTTAGGGTTTGTCCGTTTTAGTAACTGATTTGTTTCTACTGTTGAATTCGATTTTTAAGTATTTTTCATCATTTGTAATGTCTTCTAATATGTGTAGTTGCCACTGTTTCTGATCCGATATCTTACAAATCTTAGTTCGATGTGAGTTTTTGCATTTTTTGTTTGTTTGTTTGTTCGCTGTTTTTATATTTCTCGGTTTTATTTTGTACTCCGTATTTATGTGTGCATGTCTGTGTTTTGTAGAAAGTAGATTACTGGATACCCGTTGATGAAAGATATAATACTTGAAGTATCATATATTTGTGTAAGTGTTGTCATAGTCTTAAAATACTATACACAATGTTGTAACCTTTTCCTTAATCTTGATTTTTTATCCCACAAGGTTTTTCCAAGGTAAGATTTTTAATGAGGCAACTTATACACCATCTATACATCAGATCCCCTGTATCAAACAATGAAAAGCACACTAGGTCTCGAAGTACCTTATATTTTGTGCATTGAAAGTAGCTCATCACCAAAGACAATGAAATCAATTGCATCAAAGTCAAGTGTAACATATAAAGACACTTCAGCTTGTGCACATGAAAAACAAGTAGCTCATGAAGTCAGCATTACCAAGAAGTTCGAGGAGCTTATCAGAATAGAAAAGTTGCAAGAAGATAGTTGAATTCACGAGGAGAATATACGCACTGCACTCTTTTTTCCCTTTCGATCAGGTTTTGTCCGATTGAGTTTTCCTGACAAGGTTTTTTATGAGGCAGTATCACCAAAGCGTATCAAATGACATCTGTACTCTTTTTCCCTTAGTCCTAGTTTTTATCCCACTGGATTTTTCTAGACGAGGTTTTTAACGATACAGTTTGTGATGTTAGAGGTGTACATCCAAGGGGAGTGTTATGAAACCATAATTAGTTAATGTTTCACCTTCTATAACTCTTACCTATCTTACCTATATAAGAGTTTGTAACCTCACTTGAGATGATACACATTAATAAAAAAATCTCCCTCTACTCCATCTTGTTATTCAATGACAGATTATTTTCATTTAATATACCTCGTATTATAACACCAAATTAGGGCTCGTTTGGTTAAATATAGGAATTTCAATTCCTGGGAACTTACTTCACGGGAAATAGAATTCCCATGAATTCTACTTCCTGGGAAGTATGAAAATATGTTTGTTTGCAAATAAATTCCTAGGAACTCAATTACTACATTTTGTTTGGTTTAACACAGATATTTGACAGCAATTGTTTTTAAATTACTTTTATAACCTTTGTATAAAAATAAATTCATCTTATTAATAGGGACAAATTAGATATTTTCTTTATGAAATAAAAGATTTGGGGATGTAGATCTTACCCACCCCTCATGGTAAGTTGAATTCCTACATTTTGTAGGAATTCCAATTCTTGTGTTTTTTAATTTAAAAAAATTATACCAAACACATATATTGAAAACCAATTCATAGGAATTTGTACTTCATAGAAAGTAAAAGTGTAACCAAAAGATGCATTATTTTTTTATATACATACTGTAGTATATACGGAGTATTATATACGGAATATAATTGAAGTGGTATATATAGTATAAAGTATGATTGCAGTTGACTAGTTGAGTACACGCAGAGAACTCAGGCATGTACACCGCCAAGCGCCACCGCACAGTGTGTCTCCCCTTACTCCTTGTGACGGTGTTGCTCTTATCCTCCTCCCACGCCTCCGATGATGATGATGATTCAGAAGACGGGCCGATAGCCCGATTCCGGCAGTACCTCCGTTTCAACACCGCCCACCCGAACCCGAACTACACTCCAGCGGTGTCCTTCCTTGAACGGCAGGCTCAGTCCATTGGCCTCCAAACCCGTATCCTTGAGTTTGTACCCGGCAAGCCCGTCCTCCTCCTCACATGGCCCGGTTCTCACCCTTCTCTCCCCTCCGTAATGTTCAACTCTCACCTCGACTCCGTCCCCGCCGAGCCCGACAAGTGGTTCCACCCTCCATTCGCCGCCGTCCGATCTCCCGATGGCAAGATCTTCGCCCGCGGCGCTCAGGATGACAAGTGCATCGCCGTTCAGTACCTCGAAGCCATTCGCAATCTACGCCGCAGAGGTTTTCAGCCCACCAGGACCGTACATGTGTCCTACGTCCCCGACGAGGAGATCGGGGGATCCGACGGCGCCGCTCTCTTCGTGCAGTCGGAGGAGTTCCAGCAGCTGAATGTAGAGTTTTTCATGGACGAGGGACAGGCTTCGACCAACGATGAATTTAGGGTTTTCTACGCCGATCGATCTCCATGGAATTTGGTGATTAGGGCTACTGGGAACCCCGGCCATGGATCTAGGTTGTATGACAACAGCGCCATGGAGAATTTGGTGAAGAGCATGGAGGTGATTAACAAGTTCAGGGAGGCTCAATTCGATCTGGTTAAGAGGGGTTGGGCCGCCAATTCCGAAGTGGTTTCAGTGAATCCTGTTTTCCTGAAAGCTGGAATTCCCTCACCCACGGTTGATTTCTCCACTCCCCTGATTAAAAAATATATATATATATATATATAATTCATTACTTAGGGTTTCGTTGAATTGATTGCTACTGCTATGATGATAATGTGAAAAGCTTGTTTGTGCAGGGATTTGTAATGAACATGCAGCCTTCAGAGGCAGAGGCAGGGTTTAACATTCGGCTGACACCGACTACGGATCCTGATTGTCTGAGGAAGACTATAACAGAGGAGTGGGCACCTGCGTCTAGGAACATGACTTTCCATGTAAGTTATCTCTGTATCATCATCCACCTAAGCTAGTGGTGTTCATTGCTCAAACATACTTGATTAAGTTGTCTGAGTGTGGAAGCACCCTTCAAAATTTAAGTCACAATCAATGTGATGGTAATTGTTTATCTAGGACTAGGATTAATGTTCTACCTACATCAGTATGTAACGCATGTTTTTATCTAGGATTAGAGATCATGTTTTGCACTGGTTATTAGGAATCAACTGATTCTAAAACTTAATGGTTTTGAATTGAGAGATATAAATTGTTCCAAGTAAAATGGCTACATGTTTGCATTTGTTGCTAGATATGTTCTTAGACGTGGCCGTTGGTTTATGATTAACCTCCCCACTGGAGGTCTAAGTTTCACTTATGATAATGCAAATGCTGTTTTTGTATGATTATTTCATCTGTTATCAGCTCCATTAAAGACAAATAATTATGAATTGGAATTGCACCTCTTGCTCTCTCTCCCAGTCTTCCACTCTGAAATCCATTTATCTTTTAGTTGATTTTATTTTGAACAGATCTTGTACATCCCTTAACATTTTCATGCTAATAACTCCTATCATCAGCAGCAGCATCTTTTTGTATCTAATAGATGTTTTTTTTTTGGTTTTTGTTCTTTTCTTTCAGTCACGAGTCATTACTACTGTGTAAAGTTCTAAAAACTAAACTGTTCTGGAAAGCAAGGGAGTTTCAAATCTCATACAAGCACAAAGATTTTGTTTATAGACAGTTTTATGCTTCACTTAATGTTTTTTTTAACGAGGGGTTATATTTAAATTTTGCAACAACGTAAAAAACATGTATAAATGAAGCAACAACAGATATTAGAGTCGATATCGGTTGTTGCTTCATTTATGTTTGGAATCACTAAGATCTAAATAAATAATTTTTGAAACCAGATATTAGAGTCGATATCGATTTATAATGAAGATGGTGTGTGAAAGTAGAAAAGAGAAGCACAGCACTATTCTTTCCCCTTGGTATAAAAATCAATTTTGGCTTTGGACCAAAGGTCCAACAACAGGTCTATCTCTAGTCTCAGCCTGGACGGCCTGGGCCCATTTCTTTGGTTTGTATTCGAGAAATTCAAATTACTTACTAGCTTTGTGGTGCCTATCATTATGGATTTGCTCCTCAGGGTTAAAACTGCAAGTTTATGTACCATAGATGCAGCAACTGCAGTTATCTTAGTTATATTGCCTGACTTAGTAAATCACAGAGTTTTTGTGCAGATTTCAGAAAATGGCCCCCTGAGAGATTACATGGGCCGCCCACTTATCACCTTCACAAATGACTCAAATCCTTGGTGGTCTGTTTTTGAGCAAGCTATTGCAGCAGCCGGTGGCAAACTTGCAAAGCCTGAGATTTTGGCTTCTACTACAGATGCACGTTTCATAAGACAAATGGGGATTCCTGCTCTCGGCTTCTCTCCAATGACAAATACACCCATCTTGCTTCATGAACATAATGAGGTCTAATATTTCTATCTCCTTATTTTTTGGGCATGCTTTCCTTTTGAGCCACAGTAACCATGACAATGTCATCTTGCAGTATCTGGAGGAGACTGTATTCCTGAAGGGAATCGGGATTTATGAATCAATTATCAGCTCTTTTAGTTCATTCATGGGAGTTTCTTCATTATGAACAACACAAGTCTGCGAAACCCATCATTGTTGGACAATTGAATGGGGGCACTAGAATAAAACCCTCTCTAACAAGTCTGTGATAACATTGTATTACTGGAATAATCATCACGGTAGAACAGCTGCTGACCTTGCAGATCATTGCTTGTATTATCAACAGATTAGTATCGGTATTATATTTCTTTTTTTTTATTTGTGAATAATCCTAGCACTATCAGTCTGCCCTGTACCGTTGATGTCGTGACTTCCTGAGCCGTGTTGTATATTCCTCTCTGCTGCACATTTACTCGTGCTGGAATCTTGACATACACAGACTGCTGATGATTCTTGCTGTTTTATGATGCTTCCAAAAACTTGCTACTCGAATCATTATTTCGGAGTATTATTCAATGGTTTGAAATCCTTATCTGCTGCTGCAAGCATTATTTCCAGCTTCAGTTCTGGGTGAGATGTCTGACTTTCAGGAGCTGGAGATGAATTGCAGGTTATGTTTGCAGGTACGTCACCACTGCAGGTACAATAAACTCGTGAGTTTCACTTGCCTAATTTTACACATTATTGCATGCTGTATGCGTCGATCTAATAGGATGATGTAAGGTTGAATAGCTTAGAGTTCAGTTCATTTAGGGGTAAGATGGTCTAAATTTACAGAGACATTTCAGATTATGGGTCGAAAGGCTCTCAACATAACATAAAAGCCCACATGTTCGGTTACTAGTCAGGTGGTTAATGCAGTTTGGATTTGGGTTTTGGATCGCTTTGGAACATCTACAGTCGGATTAAGTATTTTCGGAGCACAAGTTGCCATGTTTGATTGGGTTCTTTGGTCACATTTTGTCACTTTTACCCGTTACTTACCAAGACTCGATTGAATTACCAAATATGATCCTCTGAACCAACTCCAAAATATGTCATAATCTCATGATCCGTCAAATATGCCAGAATATGAAAAGTACCTTTACTCCAATTTCAACTTCTAGTCCGGATTCAACAACTCAATTTCGACTACGCTCTCTCAAGCCCTAGCCGAGATTAACTGTATCAGATCCCAACCGATGAATTATTGTTTTTTCTTTGGTAGAAAGGGGACAAGAAAATGCAATGAGGGACTTGTAGTCCAGATAAGATCATAAACGAATGAATGGTTTTGGAGATATTAGGCAGTTAGATAATATAATTAATTATTTATAATAATAATAAATATATACGAATTGCTCACCCACTATATACGTATACATGAAATGAAATGCTTCGTTATGTTTATTTATCGTGTAGTGTGAGGTCACATTTAACTCATATCTGACTGGCTTACCATTTCTTTATATATATATGAATCTATGAAAACATTATTTGCTTCCTCTACCCATTTGATGATGGTGATGATGGTGGCATTGGCAGCCATACAGGCTCCATCCATCGGTATTGACTTCGCCATCAATCCGCCCTCAATCATACATGATAGTGATAGACAGAGAGAGGAAGAGATCATTAGTCAACTAAAAAAATGTCAACTTTATGAATCAGCTTCAAAGGTATTCAAAACAAACATTGTGAAAATCAGACCTGTTCAAATCCCTCCAGCTCTGATTTCATCACAAACAATTTCCTGGTTTCCCCCCTTGTTCTTCTTTAATGTATATTATTTCATCTATGGGGTCCTTTTTTAGTATCTCTACAATATTACTAATCATCCTTGCTTTCTTCTGTGATCTTTGCTGTTGCTCGGAGTATTTACACCCAAATTTCACTGCCTCCTACCTCCGATTTGTTGATGTCAACGGCGTCGTCTTGTGGTCGCGCAATGGAACTTACAAGGCAGCCATTTGCAACCCGGGGAGGCAGCAGACCAATTTCTACTTGTGTGTCGTACATGATGAATCCAACAGCATCATTTGGTCGGCTAACCGTGATCATCCTGTGTCGAAATCAGGTGAGATGCTTCTGTCTCCTGATGGGATCTTTATGTATGATGAAAACGGAAACCTGCAATGGTCAACTCCGAAATTGAGTTCTTTGGTAGCAGCTTTGCATCTAACTGAGATGGGTGATCTCATGCTGCTTGATCAAAACAATATATCTGTTTGGAACAGCTTCAATCATCCAACGGATACCATTGTGATTGGTCAGCAGTTGCCTGTTGGGAGTCTGCTGACTAGTGCTGTCTCCAGTTCTGATCTGTCCTCTGCCAACTATACTCTTTCGGTAACGTCCTCTAATGCCGTCCTCCAATGGCAGGGATCAACATACTGGAAGTTTTCTATGGGCGTTAACGCATTCACCAACTCAAATTATGTGGTGGAGTATCTACAAGTCAATAAAACCGGTGTGTCTCTTCTGGCTCAGCCCGGGTCTGGGTCCGTGCCTGTGGTGATCATCCAAGTAGATTTGCCTCTGGCTGATTTCCGGATAGCCAAGTTGGATGTCTCTGGTCAGCTGATTGTCAGCAGCTTCGCCGGGAACAAGTGGAATCAGGAATTTGTTGGGCCTAGTGATAAATGTGGGATTCCATTCATCTGTGGCAGGGCTGGTCTGTGCACTGATTCTGCTGGCACTACAAGTAACCCTCTCTGCTCGTGCCCCTCTAATTTCCGAACAGGTCCAGGTATAGCGAACGCTTGCATTCCGAGCAACAGCTCACTCACTATGCCATCCTCTTGCAACTCCACCAATAACAGCACTTCTGTAGGCTATCAGCATCTGTCCTACATTGAGCTTGGAGCCGGCATCAACTACTTTGCAGTGGCGTTCTTGAATCCAATGAAACACGGTGTTAATTTGTCAGTGTGCCAGGGTTTCTGTATGTTGGACTGCTCTTGCTTGGGGATCTTCTATAAGAATGCAACTGGTTCTTGTTATTTGATTCATAAGCAGCTGGGATCGTTTATTTCAGGAACAAGCGACGGGAGTGGAATGTCTGGTTACATAAAGGCTGTTGTTAGACCTGTGTCTCCTGGTGGAAATGAGAGACAACTGTTTCCCTTGCTCCTCCTGGTGATCTTCCCTTTAGCCGCACTCTGTGTGTTTGCGATAGTCGGAGTTCTCTGGTGGAAACGGTGGAGGAGCTCTAGAGTTTGTTTAGATAAACTGGGTTATCTGAATTCATCTTCCTCCGGGGAGATGGAGATCTTTGATATCCCTGGATTGCCGGTAAGGTACGCATATGAAGAACTCAAGGCAGCAACTGAGAATTTCCGTGTTCAGATTGGTTGTGGTGCATTTGGTTCCGTATACAAGGGGATACTTCCGGATAGGACTGCAGTGGCTGTTAAGAGGATAACCAGCCTTGGTGTCCATGGCAAAAGAGAGTTCTGCACTGAGATAGCAATCATCGGAAACGTTCATCATGTTAATTTGGTGAAGCTGAAAGGCTTTTGTGCCCAAGGTAGAGAGAGGCTCTTGGTTTACGAGTACATGAACCGTGGCTCCTTGGACCGAAGCCTCTTTGGCAGTGGTCCTGTTCTAGAATGGCAAGAGAGGTTCGACATTGCTCTTGGAACAGCGCGAGGATTGGCCTACTTGCACCGTGGGTGCGACCAAAAGATCATCCACTGTGACATAAAGCCAGAAAACATCCTATTGCAAGATCAATTCCAGTCAAAGATATCAGATTTTGGGCTCTCCAAGCTGTTAAGCCCTGAGCAATCCAGTCATTTCACAACCATGAGAGGAACCCGAGGATACCTAGCGCCTGAGTGGCTTACGAGCTCATCCATCTCCGAGAGAACGGATGTCTACAGCTACGGGATGGTGCTTTTTGAGCTAGTTAGTGGCAGAAAAAACTGTTCGTTTCGAACAAACAGCCATAGCCTGGACGGTGAAAGTAGCAATGGTAACCGCTCCATGTCATCGTCGTCATCTGGGCTCATATACTTCCCAATGTTTGCTCTGGAGATGCACGTGCAGGGGAGATACTTGGATCTGGCCGACGTTAGGCTGGAAGGGCGGGTCACTAGTGAAGAGGTGGAAAGGCTGGTTCGAATTGCATTGTGTTGTGTCCAAGAGGAGCCACTCATGAGACCAAACATGGTCACCGTCGTTGGGATGCTGGAAGGATCGATCCCATTGAGCCAGCCACACCTAGAATCACTCAACTTCTTGCGCTTTTATGGTCGCCGTTTTGCTGAAGCATCAATAATAGAAGACGGCGATGAATCAAGTCAGTCGACTGCTCATCAACAACCATCATTTTCCAGCACTAAAAGTCGCACTCTAGCTTCCGTCTCTTTCATTTCGTCGCAACAGATATCAGGCCCCAGATAGCTTCGTATTATTACTATTGTGTGATTGCTGTCATAACAGCTGAGCACTCAAAAATGGAACACGTCTCTCCATCAGACCAGGAATCAGTATATAGTTTGCTGGGAATGCAACTGTTCTATTATACCAAGAATCAGTATAGTCTTCTGGTAATACTTGTTTTGCCTCTTTTTTCCCTCCATTTTGGATGGTTTCTATTATTTTTCGGATTATACTGTAAGTACGCGCATTTCTATAAGAGTATTATAATTTCGACTTTCGAGTATAGGTTAAAAGAAGTTTAATTGGGAAAGATTCCTCGATATTAATTTATTTTAGTTTTTTTTTGATATTATTTTTCTAAGGTGGATGCTTTATTTGGTAGGGAATATGTTTCTCAATTAAATTTCTTAATCTATGCTTTTAGAGGCTAGATTAGTAAAAATGTTATAAATTTATGGCCTGGAAAAACATTTGCATATTTGTAGCAGTTTTAGGTTGATTTGTGAGTATTTAATGTCATACTTAATTGCATTTTTCAGCCTGAGACACAATGAAGTATCTAATTAATTTGGCTGGTATCTGCTGCAAATGCAGTAAGCTTTCATGCTTAGTGTAGTGGCCTTCATTGAATTTTATATGCATATTTAATTTGGGTGGAATGAAATTGTTCCAAAAATAACAACGACACTGAATTTATTCACCTGGAATTTATGTTTGATTGAATTACAGCGTTCATTATGGAATAGGAATTTATTCATTTTGTAGGTGGGAATAGAAGAGGATGGACAGACTGACTGACTAAACACAAATTAAACAGCAAATTAAAACCATAAATTGGAATATGAATTCTCAGTGGTAGATATAGAAACCATCACAATCTCGATCTCGATCTCAATTGCTACTGACTACTGAGGGAGCTTGTTAATCTTTCTGTAGCGATATTCGGAATACGTCTTGGTTGCGTATGCTGAAGGGTTTTGCTCATCCACAACCTCGGGGAGAGGTCCAATGATCTTGTCTCCGGGTGGCACGCAAAACACAGCCCATGACATCCGGGTTTTCTCCTTGTTCACAAGACTCCTGTGAAGAATGCTCTTGTATTTCCCGTTGCTCAGCACCTGCGCGCGAACCATTTGACTCATTTCATTTGATCAAACGACGATTACAATGAGATTGAAGACTAGTTGTTTGTGTTACGCACCTCAATCTGATCCCCGACGTGGATGTAAATCCCATCGGGGAAGTAGTCTACCGCAACCCAGCTGTCTTCCTTCCAGACCTGAAGGCCAAGAACATCGTTGGGGACGAGAACAGTCAAAGCAGACATGTCGGTGTGAGCTTCGACTCCAAGGGCAAGGTCAGGGCGAGGGCACGGTGGGTACATGTTGATTTTCATCTCCACTTCGATGTCGTCTCCCCCAAGACGAGTCCTCAACGTGTCCTTTTCCAGGCCCAGACCCTCCGATAAGAGGCCGAATATCTCATCTTGCAGCCTCAGGACTTCCTTGTTGTACTCCTCAGTGACTTCCCTGATTATTCATAGATAAAACCATAATTATTCATTTGATGTAATATAATTATTTATATGTATTAATAACTAGTTGTCATATATATGAAAATTTTTCGTCTGTTGCAACATGATTATTCGTACTTATACCTGTAGTTAGGAGGGTGTTGGGGCCAAACAGAGTGGTTGACCTTAGAAGGAGGAGCCATGAGGTGGAAATAGTAGTCAACCCATTCGACCTTATCGCCGGCGTTCTTGACCATCTTGGTCCCATAGCCTTCGAAGGAGGCGTTGGCAGGGTCGTTCGAGTTCTTCTCCTTCTCCTCCTGAGGCTGATCGAAGAAGGCCGCACCGGCCTCCTGAAGCTTCTTGATCAAGTCAAGGGACACACCGTGATCCTTGATGACAAAGAACCCCCATTCCCGGCTAGCCTCGGAGATGTCCTTGACCACCGCCTCCCGCGGCTGCGACAGCGATACCACCGGCACCTTCACACCCTCCAGAGCCTTGCTGTTCTCCGGCCTCTCCTCCTCCCCCCTGATGAAGTGGCTCGGTAGCTCCTCCAGGTTTCCATCCAGTGCCAACGCCTGAACTCTCTCCACCTCCATTATTATTATTATTATTTATCTCCTCTTTCTTGATGAGTGAGGGTTACTGTGGACCTGTGGTTTCACTTTCAAGCTAGGGATGTATGTTTTGTGTGTGTATTTATTCACTTTATATTTATTCTTGAACCAGAGGTCCATCATCGGCAATTTTATGTAATACAATAATATTATCTACTTCCTCCATCTGGACTGGAGTTGGTTGTTTCACCGATTACTACATCACACGTGCTTCCTCCTCCCACCTAATCTTCTTCCATACTACTCCCTCCCTCCATCTTAAAATACATGTCTTTTTAGGACGGAGCACGAGAATTAAAAAATAGGTTAAGTGTAATGATTAAACTTGTATTTGTTTAATTTTTTTTTAATTTGTGAGGAGGAGAGAAGGGGTAATGTAAAAATTAGAGTAATGATTAGATGTAAAAGTAGATTAAGTGTAATGATTAAATCTAAAAAGACATGTATTTTTGACAAAATTTTATGGGCTAAAAAGACATGTATTTTGAGACGAAGGGAGTATCATTTGCTTAATTTGTTCTCTGCCTAGCTAGCTAGCTCTCTCGATCTCTATCTTCAACTTGAGTTTCCTAATTAAGGTGTTCGATGCCTTTATGTTTATTTGGTAGTTGATTTTCATAAAACCAAATACTCGGTTTGGGATTCTGTAATCGAGGGGCGGCCGCCTTACAAAAATAAAATAATCCTGTGGTTTTTAAATAAGATAAAAAAAAACTAAGGTTAAAAGAAAAGGTAAAAAATAATCTATATATACATATACTAAAACCGATGTATAGCGTCCTATGTGGCGCGTTATGGTTGATTTTAGGGGAAAAAAAATTCTATGTGGCACGTTGTGGTTGATTTTAGGAAAAAAATTAATAAAATAATATATTATCATAGTTTATAGAAAGTTATATATATAAGTCACAATCTATCTATCCATATATATTTTAGTTAATTGACAAAAATATAAATAAAAAATATTTCATAGTCATCATACTTGCCAAAAATATTATAGTTTTATTTATATCTAGATTATTTTTGGTGGAAAAATATTTATATCTATATTATTTTTTTAGACCAAAATAATTTATCAAAATATTATATAGCCACAATCCATCCATTGATAGATATTTTAGTAAACTAACGTAATAAATATATAATATATATTTAATAAAAGAAAAAATTAAAATATTTTAAAAAAACAGTTATATATTAAATTACATGAGATTCAATTAATGGTATATCAGAAAAAAAATTACCTTATAAATGTGAATTTTATTTATATTTTGAGAGAATCTAAATAAAAGATATTTAGATTGTTTATAATCCATCAAACTAATTTTATTTATATCTATATTTATATTTTTTTTATTTATTGGAATCTATCTAAATTATTTATAATATTATATTAATTTATTTTCCGTACAATGGACGGGACTTACACTAGTATATTTATACAAATAGAATGAGTAATGTAGTTTATTGGTGAGCCAGCTTTATTTTAACTTTTTATTTTTTAACTTTTATTGGTGAACTCGAACGTTAGACTTTTAATTTACTTTTTATTCTATTTTTTGTTTATTGAATCAATTTTTCATTTGTTTTTTTATTTGTTGTTGTTGGTATTATTATACATTAATAATAATTAAAATATTATAAATTTAATTCTTTTAATGTTCAAAATATAAAATATGGGTATATTCAAATCAAATTTTTTTCAAAACATATGCAAACAGGTTGTCTCTATGTAAATAAAATTAAATTATAATTGAAAATTATTATTTTTATTTTATTTGTAAATTTAAATTAATAAACTTGATAGCAAAACCAATGCATTGTGTGGCATAACCTCGATGATTATATTATGATCAAAGGCGGATCCAAGGGGTCACCTGCTCCCCTTCTCATTTGATGAACTACATAGATATATTCTCTTCGTCAATAGCTTAGTTTTAATATATAATACATCTTCGTCCAAATTTAGCTCGTTTACAAATGAGTTGGAACTTGTGTCGAGCTTAAATTTGGACTTGAACTCATACTGGGCTTGTTTAGTAAATGAACGAGCTCGAGCTGAGTTTTTTTTTCAAGTATTATACAACCTTATTTGCTCATGACATAATAATTTAAAGAAAAATTTATAAATTCAAGCTTATCTCGACCCGAGTCGATCTCTAAATCAAGCTTGAAAATGTGTTCATACTTAACTCATATAATAAATGAAGCTCGAGTCGAGCTTTTATTGATCAGAACCCAAGTCAAGTTCTTGCTACTCTACTCATATAATAACTCTAATATTGTCCTAATGTTTATTACATTGCGTGTTCTATCCTTATTTAATTAGTTATTTTTTTCTTCAAATGTTTCATTTATTTGTCTTTTTAAAACGGGAAAAATAATAGCGGTTTATCATAAATAAATGACACTTTATATTAAAATAACATTATTTATTATCATATTATATAAAATTCTTTATATCAATTTAATCCAAAACAATATGTGTAATTGTGCCCCTTTTTAAAATTTTCTGGCTCCGCCATATAGTTATGATCCTTATTTTAGAGTATGTTATAATAGGGTCTTGCATCATGGACTCATAACATTTCCCCCTTTTTATCCTACGTGACACTTTTAAAAGCACAAAGCTCATACTAAGATCGACGTTATATCTTCAAGTCCCGTTATTTACAATTTAGCAAATACCTTTTATTCAGATTATATATGAAAAAAATTCTTCATATCAATTTTTTTTTAAAAAAAGAATGTCGTATTGTCGTATGTAGACATATTTTTATAATTTTTTTTTTAAAAATTGTTATATATATACCAACAAAAAGATTTTTTATTAAAAAAAAATCCTACGTATGGCCGCGACTGCTGCAATCTGTAAATTCTGACGTGAAATCCGAACCGTGTATGGCTTGTGGATCAGGCTAACTTACGAGTAGTAGTTACTTTATTTATTTATGGCTGGCAGAGTGGCAGTTGAAGAGTGAGCAAGGTGCCCTACCAGTCAAAATACACTTGTGCTAGTGTAGAATAGTAGGAGATGAGGACAATAGGAAACCACCTAACTATATATATAGAGACAGCATTTTACTCATGTGCTTTCCTTCCCACATCACAAAAAAAAAAAAAGTATATTTTAATATTTATTTTATCTTATAAAAATTATATTTATATTACTAACTTATATGTTTATATATTTATAAAATTTTATTTTAAGAAATCATGTTTTACAATTAAGTATGATTATTGTTAGATACACCGCAAATCCAGATCGATGCACGTCGTGGCCCATCCTTATTGACGTGTAAGTGGGCACTCGAAAATGAAGGCAAATCAGGGTTTAGGTCACTATGTTCATATCAACGTCGTTGATATCGACCTGGTGCCCTAAACCCTGATTTGTGGTGTATTTAGTTTCTGCGTATACAATTTTTAAAAATTAAAAAGGCAATATTTAATAAAATACAATTTATTAAAAAATTTAAAATATGTTTTCTTAAAATAAAATTTTATAAATATATAAAAATAGATGTTAGTAATATAAATATTATTATTTTTTTATTTTTTTAAGATAAAATAAATGTTAAAATATTTTTTGCGATGTAGAGAGGGAGTATATTTGTGTAGCAAAGGATCTTCATTGGATAGAGAGACTTGTTTTTAGACCAAGTAGAGCATTAAAGGTGTGTTTGGATGGTACAATGCATTAATTATAATGCAATTTTTTACCTCATCTTATATAATTATTTGGTTTAAATCACTATTTTATCTCAGTTTTTATGAAAATTTTAGTTGTGCAACCCTATGTTCTAAAATGCGCTAGGCGGCGGGTGGCCACTGGTAATGCACTAATATAAATAATATTATTTACGATGCCATGAGAAAATATGAAGTGGAAGCGATCATGGATGAGGTCCCCGCAATACAAATAGAACCTCATCAAATATAATAAAGGCACCCGCGGATGGCTTATGATCATAATGGTGAGCACAAGCTCAACAAGGTTAGGAGTGGTGGAGATTAATCGCTCGCGGATAGCGTATCCGCTAAAGTATGGAAATCCCTAACAACCCCCCTCGTGCCTAAAAACCATCTGAGGACCAAGGAATTTTTCGAATGTGGAGAACGCACTAAGATGTGGAAAAATCCACTAAAGACACTTCCATCACCATTTGGAAACAAAGCCAACACTTGGCCAATACCGATGAACACGTGTCGATCATGCAGGATGAGAGACATGCAAGGATAACTACGCCCTTGCCTATAAATGGGGTCGGATTATGGGTCGGCATTTGAAATCTCAAAAGGGGAATTGCGGGTTTCATGGCTCGGAGAGCCTTCCCAAACGAGATTCGTCTCAGTTAGCGCACGGGAGCCGACGTTTGATGGAGCCCTAGTGAGGATGGTGGTCTGCGGATAGCTCAAGCTCGGATCGGCCCAGATTTTGGTGCGCGGACGGTAATCTCGTCGTGCATCTCAGGTAAGCCCGATCACTCGAGTTCACCCTCGTTCGACTTGATCCCAAGGACCCGCTACTACGGGTTTCTCAGAACGGGCTTCGTCAGCCACCTAGCACTTGGGTGGTTAGGTTGATGTTTATGCGGCGCCTAGATGGACTTAAAACAAACTTAACTATTTTCTTATAGTTTAACGTATAACATATCTAAATAATTCATATAATGTAATAATAATCCATAATATTACTCATAAACCCAAATTTGCGGTGCTTAAGAAACACTAAAGTAAATAAACACTTAACTATTTTTTCAAATTAGTCAAAATTTTGAAAAATAGCCAAACAAACAAAGTATTTTGAGAAATAGCCAAAACACAACTAAGTCGCGGTTTGAAACAGCAACTCTATCTTAAATTGGAAAAAAAATATTGAAATATTAAAGTCGTTGTTTAAGGTTTTATCTTTTTATATAATTATCGAATAATTTATATATTTAAAACATGTAAAAAAAAGAAGTAAATATGTAGAGTCGTTGTTTATAACAACGACTCTATTTGTTTGTTTTTTTAATGATATTTAAGGGAAGAAAAAAAGAGAGGAGAGAGAGAGTAATCTGCAAAGAGAAAGTGTGTGATTGAGAGAGTGCAGAGGGAGACAGAGGAAAGAGGGTGTATAGGGAAAGAGAGTGTGCAGGTTAGCAGGGGTGCAAGAGCGCGCTGCTCTTTAAAACAATGGCTCTATTGTATTTTTTTAATTTTTTAGGCAAGAGCGCACTGCTCTTTAAAATAAAAAAATGTTACTAAGTCGATGTTTATAACGGAGACTTTAGTATTGTAATATTAATATTTGTTTTTTCAATTTGGGATAAAATCTTTGTTTCAAACCGCGAGTTAGATGTGTTTTGGCTATTTCTCAAAATACTTTGTTTGTTTGACTATTTCCCAAAAAAAAAAAATTCAAAAGCAAATACATCCCGACTTGGGAGATAAAAAACCCTAAATTGACTAAGAATCACTTGAATATACGCTAAAACTAAACAATCGCCTAACTAGACGGGCCTAAGCGACGCCTAGGTTGGACTAGGTAGGCACCTAGGCTTAAAAATTCCTAGGTACCCTCCCGCTTAGCTCCTAAGTCGGTGCTTAGGTGCACTTTTTAGAACATTGGTGCAACTAAACACTCACGTAACCTGAGATAAAATATTTGCATTATAATTAATCTATTATAGAATCCAAACACACCCTAAAAGAAGCATCATCGCAATCTATTTCAACACTATAGTATTTTTATTGTTATTTTTGTATTTTTTAAAGCTATTTAAAAAAGAAATTAAGTTGTCTAGATTTTTATGGAGAAATTGAGTCTCTTGATGGATTAATCATTTTAAACAACTAAACCAACATTAAAAAAACAATAAAAATAATGTGAAGATACATATCATACCACGTAGGGATGAAATATAAGTAAGGAACGAAAGATGAAGTAAAACATCAGACAAGAGATGAGTTTAGGAAGGCTCATCACAATTGTGCACATCTCAACCATATATTGGGTTTGATGGAGTCCTAATAGAGACTGCCTAATGGAGCTATCTCCTCTCTCTAATTTTCTAGAGAGAGGGAGTCCGAACCACATCAGACGTGCCTTGGTCGCTCACTGCCCGACCTCGGTCTGGCATGTGAAGACCGTTTGATACCCCTCTTCGGAGGTTGAATAACCACCTCTTCGGAGGTTGAACATCCTCCTCGCCGGCCGCATAACCCGAGTCTCGTACCCCTCTTACCAAGGTTGTTGCCAGATCTCGGGTATTCTTCCTCCTCCTTCCCCGATTCCTTTTTCTCATGGGTCTAACTCACTGGGATCAACTCCGGCATCCTGCACAATCCGGTGTCTGCACTCCTCCATTGAGTGAGTTGTGGAATCCGGCCACTACCCTAATCTCTAAAGCAATCCCGAAATCTCAATTCTTTTGTTGATTTTCTTCACTAATATGTATCAAATCTGTTCTTTGGCCTTGGATTTGGCAGTAACAGTTCAACACCTCTGCCCTAAATCCTTTGGGTTAGCCAAATTTTTGACAAATTTGGCTTTCTTTTGTGCTGGTTTGTGGGCTCAAATCACAAATCTCCCCCTAAAAATTTATTGAATCACTGTTGGGGATATGCCGTCCTCTCTGACTGCACATGGGGTTTCGTCCTCCTCCCTTTCCTCCATTGTGCCACCATGTTGCTTGTCAGCTTTTTAGGATCCAACGTCACGGATTTCCCTCCATGGCCTCCGATTCCCCCTCCTTCAATGGTGTTCATCCCCTGCTTGTAACGGATTACTCATTGCTGGTCCCTCGGCCTTGGCCGGCTCGGTGCGTGACCATCGGAGCCCTTTCGGCTTGCTAATGGCCTGCTTCCGATGTTAGCATCGCACCGTTGAGGTGCTGGTCTCCATCAATTCCTCTCTGCGGTCGCTTGCTCTTCGGCCTACTCTCGCTTTGCGCTCAAGGGCGCCTTTGATCTTGGCTTCGATTTGGGGCTCGGGTGGCCCGTTGGTGGGCCCGAATTTCCCTTTGGGCCCAAAACAAAGCCCTGGGCCCAAATCAGCCCGCATTAAATTAAAAAAAATAGATGGAATAGATCTTTTATATATATTTTTTTATACGCTTCGGATATATACACCGCAAATCCACACGTTTCTTACGACGTGCATGCACGTCAAGGTAGATAGCCCACAAAGCGTGCCTACGTGCACGCACGTAATTTTTTTTTAAAAAAAAACGTGCTTGCACGTCAAATTTGACGTGCAGTATTGCACGTCAAAAGTAACGTGCAAAACTGCACGTCAAATTTGACGTGCAATATTGCACGTCATTTTCGACGTGCATACACGTCTTCTAAAAAAGAAGAAAACGTGCCCCTTCGTCTCCATTCATCCACATCACCAGAGAGAGCGACGCCGGCGAGAGAGAGAATCCGAGCGAGAGAGAGGGTTTTCGAGAGAGAGAGAGAGAGAGAGTCCGACCGAGCGAGAGAGAGATAGAGAGAGATGGATCCGGAGGCGACAAAGGAGGTGGGGGCGGCGGCCATGGCAGACACGGTGGAGGAGGTGGTGGTGGAGGAGGTGGCCATGGCGACACAGGAGGTGGCGGCGACGGCCATGGCGGAGGTGGCTGTCGTGGTGGAGGGTGGTGGTGATGGTGGGCCGGTGGTGGAGGGTGGTGGTGGAGCGGTGGCGCCGGTGACGCAGACGGAGGTGGTGGAGGAGGCGCCGGTGGAGGCGATGGAGGTGGTGGTGCCGGCGTCGGAGGAGGTATCGACGCAGCCCCTATTACCGCCGCGGAAGCGGCGTAATATGGAGGTTTCTCCTGTCCCGACCCCACCGGTATGTTATTTGAATTATTTATTTAATTAGATATTAATATATTTATAGTTTTATAATATAGTTTGATAGATTATAATATAGTTTGATAATATAGTTTAATAGATTATAATTAATTAATTGATAGTATATAGTTATTATGATTTGTTATATGTTTATAATTTTATAGTTTATAATGTAGTTTTATAATATAGTTATATAGTTTAGAAAACATTATAATATATAAAAACATTATAATATATTTAAAATACATTAAAATATGTATTTTAAATATATTAAAATACATTACAACATAAATTATATATTAAAATATAGTAAAAGACATTAAAATATATTAAAAGACATTAAAAAAAATTAAAAGCGATTAATATATTTTAAAATACATTAAAAGACATTAAAATATATTAATAGACAATAAACAACATTAAAAGCGATTAATATCTTTTAAAATACATTAAAAGACATTAAAATATATTAATAGACAATAAACAACATTAAAAGTGATTAATATATTTTAAAATATATGAAAGGACATTAAAATATATTAAAAGACAATAAAAACATTTAAAGCGATTAATATAATTTAAAATATATTAAAAGATATTAAAATATTCTTAAACATTTCATAAAAACAGGCAGGGAGGCTCTTGAGGGGGGATGGTACCCTACGGCCAGTTAGGGTCAGCGACCGGGCAGCGGTCAGTCAGCGGGCAGAGGGTGGGGGAGATGATATGGTAGAGGGAGGAGCAGAGGGGGAGACGGTACCCCATGTTAGAGAGGAGGAGACACATACAGTAGCTGATCTACTGATGTCTGCAGAGGGCTACCAGCAGTCCATGGGGACCCCCCCGGGCGACGATGATCACAGCTTCTAGCGGGGTCTGCCTGATTGGCGCTCTTCTGGCGACCCGATGGATGGTCAGCAGCCTTCGTTGCCTCCCCTCGATGTACTTAGCAGTTGCGTTACTGATGTAGTTGGGGGGTTTACGGGCCCACGGGGCTAGACCGACTGCTCGGCTACCCCCCACCATCCTTGAGGCTTCTACGTCCAGCGTGCACGAGGCTTCGACCTCTCATCCACCACCGGCGATTTCTTTGGCTTCTGCGGATGATAGCATCCCTGACGTCGTAGATCCTATGGACGACGGGCAGGATAGGCAGCAGGGGCAGGAGGGGGGCTAGGTGGGCCAGGGGGGGCAGGAGGGGTCCAACAGGGCCAGGTGGGCCAGGAGGGGGGCAGCAGGAGCCCGCGCCCATCCCTGCGCAGGCTGCTGCACCGGCTGCGCAGGTCGACCCACTCTTGCCACCGGGCGATCTGTTGGTGTCTTACAGGCACCACCGAGCGTACCGGGTGTGGAGGGAGCCGACTGTGGATCTGCCGGTTCTGAAGTTCCACCATCGGGCGAGTCACCTGCTGCCGTTTGACCCGTATATCTTCGAGGGCCCGAGGACCTGGTGGCAGGATCTGATTCCATCGGGCATCCCACAGATGCGGGCCCTCCATTGGGAGGGTGTGAACGAGTACACGGTCACCGCTTTCCTAGAGCATTAGCACCCAGAGACCAGTTCCTTCCATTTTCCGTGGGGCGAGATGACCATCGCGCTGCACGACGTTGCCTGCCTCTTGGGACTTCGGATTGAGGGTCTTTCGTGTTTGTCACACCTGGGCCCGGCGGAGCTGATCCACACGGTCGCCGCGTACTACCAGTTGACACCAGAGACCCTGCGCTCATACAGACACGCCGACGATCCTCCCGTTGCGGTGGTGACGGACGAGTGGATCGCGAGACACGGGCCGCTCATCGACCCCGCGCCCGCTGATGACCCCGAGGCCGCAGCTGATCCTGAGCAGCTTTTGATCCGCAGGCATACGGGAGGGGGCAGCCACAGGATGACCCTGCACAGCGTCGGTTTCTGCACCTTGGATACCTAGCCACCGCTCTCGCCGCGACTCTGTTTGTGGACAAGTCGCAGAGCCGGATCCCATGGAAGATCTTCGGCCTTGTTTGGGACATCCCCCGGACGGCCACCGTTGCATGGGGTGCAGGTGCTCTAGCCTGTCTCTACAGGAGCCTAGGCGAGGCTACCCGAGCAGGTGCGAAGGGTATAGACAGCTGCACGCCACTACTACAGGTACGAGACCGCTGACTTTATTTTACAATTTAGTAATATTTATCTTATATTCTAACCACATTGGGTTTTGTGTCAAGGCTTGGATATGGACGTACTTCCCTCGCTTCCGAGGTGAGCTGTCTAGCGATCCGGCTAGGATGGCCGATCGACGCTGGTATGCGAAGTTCATCCCTCCGAAGGCGCCTACCCGCGTGAGCCCAGCAGCGAAGCAGGCGAAGTTGAAGAAGATGTGGGACGAGGTCGACCGCCTTACCGTAGCCGATGTATGTATTCGATACTCTAATTATATATAACTTATATTTCATAAATGTGACTTACGATTGACTTTTTTATTTATAGGTGGAGTGGATGCCATTTGGGCGTGATCTGGACTTCGACGGCGAGTACCGTCAGTCCACCTACCGGGGCACCATCACATTCTGTGGGGAGGAGGAGCCATATATGCCCGATAGGTGCCTTCGGCAGTTCGGACGAGTCCAGGGGGTCCCGCAGGCCATCATCCCGCCGAGGCAGTTTACTCGCGGCGCCACATTGACGCCGAAGTACGTTGCCTTGTTTGATGCCGCGCACGACAGGTGGCAGGACTTAGAGGACGAGGGTCGCTTTTACCGGCTTGCTGATTACAGACGCACCAGCGAGGACTGTCAGGCCGGTGTCACTGCTGATTACATGGCCTGGTACGCATCTCAGAGTCGGTCGTACGTGCTGTCCACCATGCCACCCCATCCGGACCCTCTAGCGTCCGTCCACCCGATCGCCCTGGATCCATGGGTGGACCTGCCTCAGCCTGCAGTCATCCCTCCGGCGGTAGCGGCCCGAATGCGGGAGATAGAGGGCTATATACGGGCCCTGGCCACCCACCCTCAGATCCATCAGTTAGATGAGGTCACATTTATATTAGATGATGTTGTACGGTCCACTAGATCACCGTGATGTACATTATACATTATATTTTTTGCGATTTCCACCTTCTGTATTTGCTATGACATCATATTTTATGCGATATTCAGCTTTTGTATTATTATATCTCCACCATCCTCGCATTTGTAACATTTTATGGGATAAACAACAACGACAGGACCGGGGTTAGGGTTTATGGTTAGGGTTTTAGGGGCTTGGGGTTTAGGGGTTAGGGTTTTAGGGGCTTGGGGTTTAGGGTTTAGGGTTTTAGGGGCTTGGGAGGGTTAGGGTTTGCACGTCGTTAATGACGTGCATAATATGCACGTCATTAACGACGTGCATTTTGCACGTTGTTGACCACGTGCATTTTGCACGTTATTTTGAACGTGCTTCTTCGCGTACCTTTGACGCACTTCTTCCTATATTTTAAGCGGATCGGGATCAAAGTCCGACGTAGTTGTACATTTACAATCGCTATGGCCGAGTCGCAAGACAGTCGTCGTCTCCAACTTTGCCAGGTACGGATACGTTTCGTATATATTCCATATGTCTTGCGTTATCTTCATATTTCCACTCAATTTATTACAGTTTCGAGACTTCACACCCGAGTTCTCGGACACAAAGGTTTGGAATGACCGTAACGAAATGGTTACGCATTTCAAAGATTTGGGTCTCAAACACTACATGATTTTAGTAATCAAGCGGTCTTGGACGGGGGCGTCAAACCGTCTAGGCGGGGTTCTCCTTGCTTGCGAGCAGTATGGGGAGTACCGACCACGCGGGAGGAAGCTCCGGAGCACGCAATCGAAGATAAACGGATGTCCATTCTCTCTACACGGGCACGAAGCTCCACCGGGTCACTGGGTTATGACGGTAACCCACGGTGTTCATAACCACGGGCTTCCCACGAGTTTGAAGGGTCACGCCATCGCCGGACAGATGACAGAGGGTGAAAAGAAGATGGCTAGGTGGATGAAGGAAATTGGTACTCCTCCAAAAGCCATTGTGTACGGATTGAGGCAGTTGGATGAGACCAGCGTCACGTCATCGCGTTCCCTTACGAACACGCTCAACAAGATGGTAGCCGAAGAAAGGGGTAGTCGGACGATGACCCAAGATACCTTGCATCGTCTGCGGGAAAGAGGATACTACTACGAGTTCAGACGACATCCAAATGACAACGACGTCTTGAGTGACCTCTTCCTAGCGCATCCTGACGGGATACGGCTACTCCGAAGGTTCCATTACGTCATCATATTGGACAGCACGTACAAAACAAATGCGTAAGTTACTTAATTACGATTACGTTGTGACACATCTATCCAATTATAAAGTATTGTACATGTAACATATTTACACTTGCAGATATGGGATTCCATTATGCGAGGTGGTCGGGTTCACACCCTCCGGCCATACTTACTGCATCGCCTACGCCTTCATGTCGCACGAGAACGAAGACACGTACGCTTGGGTGTTGCGTCAGCTTCAGATCTTACTTGGGGCGGTTCAACCTCAAGCTATTATGACTGATCGGGAGCTAGGTCTCTTGGCGGCGCTAAATGTTGTCTTCCCCAACGTCCAGCATCTCCTTTGCTGGTTACACGTGACGAGAAAATGCGAGGAAGCTGCTCTGAAGATCACGAAGAATTTACACCACGCTGGCATCTTCAAGGGCAACTGTTGGGGGTTGTTCCAACGAGGACGGAGGAATCATTCACCCAACATCGTCGGGCGCTACACGCTGCATGACACCCATTCCCAGGTGTGGTGGCGTATTTAGAGGCGGTGTGGCTTCCGTACAACCGAAACATCGTACGATGCTACGTAGATAATGTCTTCCATTTAGGCACTCGTACAACAAACAAGTACACCTTACTTCATATCTCCTATTACAGTATGATATGACATCAAACATTTAGTGCTATAAACTTCAATGTTTATGTGAAACTGTTTACAGAGTCGAGGGTCAACACAAGGTTCTCAAGGAGGCACTGCACTCATCGACTGGTGACTTCCGGATCATGATCGATGCAATCCATAGAGTCAACGATTGCCAACTGCATGAGCTTCAAACTGCTTTGGAGATCGACCGCTTCAAATGGCCAACGGCGGCGTATAAAGTCAACCTTTTTGATGAGGTAAAGACTTTAATTTCCAAAAAGTGCTTCGACTATCTGTACAAGTTGTGGCAGGATGTCGTCAACCAAAACATTCCTCCGGAATGCACGGATCGACATTGGAGGGTTTGTTACGGGATACCTTGTGTCCATGAGATTCAGGCATACATCAATTCCGGTACTCCGATACCCGCTGAGGACATCCACCCGTTCTGGATGGATTTGTCATGGACGGACATCGACGACACCCCACTGCCGTATGAGCTGTCATCTTCATACACGGCTTCCAATGATGTATGCGATGAAGAGCTCCACCAACCCTCATCTGCAAGCGTCCGATCGAAAGGGAGGCCTCGGGGGTCGAGGAATGCCTGCAGAACCAACCCGTTGCCATACGAGGAGTTAAGGGGAAGATTTGAGAGAGAAGAAGCATGTGCTGCTCGACATGCTGCTCAACATCGTCCACAAGTGACATCAGCTCGACGTGGACGTGATGATGTGTTCGGAGGGTTCAACTGGGGTCGAAACAACGTTGATCCCTTCATGCTCGGACATATTGAGGGTGTCAGGGACACTATTGGAGATGGTCATTGTGGCTACCGTGCTTTGGCGTCATTGACATCACCGATCGGCGAGTCTGCTTTCTCGGAACTCAAAACGTTATTATGCAATCACTTGGAGGATCACGCCGATCTTTACGCCCGTTGTTATATGGGAGGGTACCCATTCCAGCAGTTCGTCGACAACCAGAGATGGGAGGGACCTGTGCATGGTGATAGGAGATGGTGGATAGAGCTACCCATCATGGGTTTAGTATTTGCAACGGTATATCAGATTCCTCTCGTTGTCCTAGCTTGGCATCATCCGTTCACATGTCTCCCCATGACCTCGACCACACCTACTAACAACCCTCAATCAGCAACCCTTGGTTTAGCCTGCATCGGAAACCAAGACCATTTTGCCGCGGTACGACTTCAAACGTCTTATATTATTACCTATTTTACTTTTCATCTATATGTCAATACTCTAACTCTAATTTTCCGTTCTCATAGGTCTGGTTGCGTCCTAACGATCCTATTCCGCCGCCTGCTCCAGAATGGGTCGCACATCATCAACCGAGCGTCGAAGGATGGGATGCTCCTTTTCAAGCTCGGTTTGACAGATTTCGAGCCTTACGTGTCGAGTCTGGTCGCCCTTTACACTTTTCTAGATTTTATTCCACCAGTTTATTACAATTATGGATGTAAACCTTTTTTTTCCGTATCCTTCATGAAATGACATTGTATCGTATCCTTCCTGAAATGACATTCGATCGGTTAATAACATGGTAAATATCGTCGTAGAAGAAAAATAGGACTCTTTTGGGGATACTCGGAATGACTAAAACTCTAAATCATAAACCTCCACTAGCTAAAACATCAAATTCTTCAATTAACCCTAAAAAACCCTCCGTAAACCCTAAACCCTAACTAGGGTTTGCACGTCCTTAACAACGTGCAAAGACCCTAACTAGGGTTTGCACGTTGTTAACGACGTGCAATATTTGCACGTTGTTAAGGACGTGCAATATGTGCACGTTGTTAAGGACGTGCAATATGTGCACGTCGTTAACAACGTGCAAATCCAATTTCGTTATCGACGTGCACGACTGCCACACCTGCACGTTGTTAAGGACGTGCATGCACGTAAAAAATGACGTGCAAATCCTTAATCACCATTTGCGGTGTATCTAACAAGACCCTTTTTATATATATATTTGGCATGACGTCCCAATTTGTTAAAATGGAGGCCGATTATATATATATATATATATATATATATATATATATATATATATATATATATATATATATATATTGTTTTATATATATTATAAAATCTCGTAAGGGTTCCAAACCCCGCTCGAAAGGGCGTGCACTAAATCCCGTTAAGTGTCGGAAAATAATTTATATTTATAAAATAATAATGCTCCCCAAATCGTTCTAGTTGGTTCGGGGAATTCCGTTCACATTTTCGACGGTGGATTGTTCTTCCTTTTTTAGCTCGTATTTGTCCCGTCTTTTGGCGACCGGTTGATGCTTTGGTGTGGTTGTGTCTGCTTTCTGCTGGGTTGCAGTATCGAGCGTCCTGTTTGATCGACAACGAATCGTGGTGGTGTTCGTGGTCTTCAAAGAACCTTTATCTAGGTGGAGGCAACGTCGGCGATCCACACTTCCTCAGGAGTCGCCCTTTCCAGTTGGGGTACTGTCGTGAGTCTTTGCACTCTCCCACGCTCTTGGCACTCGTGGCGCATCTTGCATTGGTTCTCGATCGTCTTCTCTGCTAGATGATGTTTTGTATGTGTTGGTTGGGTTTTCTTTCCTCTCTAATGTTTTGTGTTATTGTGTTCTGTTTGTATTGACGGTTTTCCGTATGCCGACCTGTTCGATTATCGAGTTTCAGGTATGTTTGAGCTCGAATTTTTACCTAATAAAAAAAACAATTGTGCACATCTCATATAATAAACTCGAGCAGGTACCTTCAAGTTTCGATCATAAATCCACAACATTATTCAAACCGAAAGTTGCAAAACATTCACAATCAAAACCTTGTAGCAAGAACACAACAAACACAAGATAAGGTAACGAAACCAAAACAACCACTTCATTGAACCCAAAACAAAATGGTGACAGCACCTTGCAAAACAAAACACATACAACATATATACCACCTCAAAATTAAAACCAAACAATCGTCCAACCAATAACCCAAAACCCACCGTAAAGTACAGCTTACAACACTCGAACCAACCCAAGAAAATTGATACGAACGATCTAATTTTGAACCCGACCGACACCTGAATAAATGGAAAAAAAGAAGTTTGAATGCAATACTAACCGACCCGGTCTGATTTAAGCATGGAGTCAGAAGCAATCTGAATCTGATAATAACCAGAACCCGATGGTATCCGAAACTCAAAACAACCTTAATATTCCTTTTAAAATATCACATACTAGTGTATGTAACATCCCGGGCACATGAATATGTTAACACAATATTCTAAAATTGTATCAATTATCTATGAAAAAATATATTAAAAATATAACAATGAATACAAAATTTTAAATTACAATTTACTTTAAAATTATATTTAAAAAAATAACAAATTGAACAGTTAATTTTTATCAAAATTATTAGTTTAATTTAAAAAAATATCTTAAAAGATTATTATTTTTTAACAATTGAAGCTCAACTTTGTTTTTTAGTAACACATACCCTTAATCTTAAAAAATATTTTTTTATTTGAATAATATAATGGTGACAAAATTATTCTAATAATAATGTCAACTACAACATAATTAAATCAATTTATGGGTAGATATATGCAGGGATGGAGCCAAAAAAAATATTTAAAATACATAATTTCTCTGAGTTAGTGGGGCTCGAGCCACCTAATGCCTCTGTCCCTCCACCCTTGGATATATATCAATAAAAATTAATTTTGATATAAATAATTTTTTCCATCATAAAATAATATCAATATAAATAAAATAATAGTTATCAAATAGTTATTTATTTATATTTTTGCCACCTCTACCCTAAAACCTAAGAGTGTTGTAACAAAGACCATGAAAAAAAACCAGCACAAGGGTAAGCCAGAAACGAGGCAAAGATAAATTAATAAATAAATAAATAAAAGTTGTTGGATGACAAGTAATCAACAAGGTTACATATTTATGCTATTGGCTAGATCCTATACCAGCCGAATCCTTACTCTATCATAAAAAAAAACAAGGTTACATATTTCTTATAAAAAAACAAAAGGTTACATATTCTTATTTTTGCCTTAGTTTTTGGTGAACCAAAGTTCTTATTTTTGCCTTAGTTTTATGTTTTATGTGTTTGTTGTTCTTGTTTGTTTTTCATTGAAGCTTGTTTTACTCCGGTTTTATTTTATCTTGCCTCTGCTGCGATTTTGTTGGTGTTTGCTATCCCTTGTTTTTTCTCTCTTCTGCTTCGATCATGTTGTTTGCTACTGTTGTGTTGTTCTCCTCAATTGGAGTTTGAACCCATTGTCACCAAACCTATGCAACCTGAACAAGCTTATTTTGGGATGCCCTGCACCCATGTCGAACCCATTTGAACTCATTCAACAATATCTTGAACAAAGAATCATTGAAAAGGAGGCTACCACCAATCATAGGAACCATTTCCCTTGTATTATAATGAAGCACAGACGCTCCTGGTTCTTATTGTTGGACACCTTGTATGTGTGGAAATTTATTTTTCGACTTGCTCTAGGGTTTGTTTTCGTTGACAAGTGCAGATCTGAACTTGGGAGACTCAAAGTGGTGACGAAACCGCAACCAATATACAAATGGTCAAATCCCAATATGAACAACAGCATGACCCAAGTGGCCATGCATTACCAATTGAAAAAAAAAAGAAAAAAGACCAAAAAAAAGACACTACAGGAAAAAAGAGAAAGTTCACCTATGTGTATTATTGTGGTATAATGTGTATAATTTTAAGGTTTTGGATGAGTGTTGATGACAAAGAGAAGAATTTTGACACCAGGGGAATAATCCCATAGACCAACTCATTTAAGAACAATAAAGATAAATTGAAAAGATCACATGATGCAAAATGTGATTATAGAAAAGGCTCGCTAACATATGAAAGTACGGAAAAAAAGGAGCAAAACAGACAAGATTGAAAGTATTCAAATAATGACCCTATTGGAAACAAAAGTATTCAAATAATGGCCCTATTGGAAACGAAAACTGAGGTCCAACCCCGGGATAGGCGTGGCCATGGGTCATGGGTCGACCCGTGACCCGGCGGATTGTACGAGTCATTGACCCGCCGGGTCAATGACCCGGAGGGTCCGGGTCCTCGGGTCAGTGGGTTCAGGCGAGTAGTGGGTTAGGGTTAGGGTCGGGAGATTTTAAACCCGTTGATCCGCCGGGTCGACCTATTTAAAAAACTCGACCGTTTATGTGGGGCCCACCTGCACATAAATTTTTTTAAAAAAAAACTAGCCGTTCAACGGCTATTTACTAGGCTAGGGGCTATAAAAACCCGACTCCTACTCTCCTTCATTTGCACAAATCACACATCTCATCCATCACCTTTGATTTAATCTTCGTAATCTCGTTATCATGTCGAACCAATCTGGATCCGGTGAAAATCTTCGTACGACGTTGTTCCAAGACCATTTCGATAAAGTCGAGCAAGGCCCGGGGAAGTTGGAAGCGGTTTGTCGTCATTGCGGTCACAAGTACAAGCTCACAAACAACCTGGGCTACGGAAATCTTAAGCTTCATATCACGAAGAAGCACCCCGACAAGATGAAGATCGGTGGCGCATCGGGCTCGGGTGGTAACTAGTACTCTAGTGTCGTCTCTAGTAGTGTAAGTAGTGAGTAGTCTCGTAATTTTATGTTTTAACGTGATGTGAGTTGTGAACTTATGTCTTGTGATGGTCATCAAGTTTGAAATCCGAAGCTCGATCCCCACCGAGACAATGAATCCGGTCCGAGTTGTAATCGTAGATCGGTTTGTAATAAACTTGTGTTTGCCGTAATTAACTAGTTATGCTGCATAAGAATTAAGATTTAAGATTATATAATTTTTTACTTACTTACGAATTTTGAAAAACATATCGAACAACCGAAAAAAATCCGAAAAATTCGAATAAACTTTAGATATAAGTAAAAAAATATTTAAAAATTTGCAAACTCAATTACAAAAATTACATAATTTAGATATTCATTTCTTTTAACATATGCAAACACAAAACAAGTAAAAAAAAAAGCCCAAGCTAGACTAACTGAAAAGGTTGCATTTGTCCGGCAAAATAGCCCCGTAACTTCGGGAGAAGCCACGTGCTCTAATCCTCTGAGCTACAGGCCCCACCCCGCCTCCACTGGATCGGTTCCCGGGAGTCTCCTAAAAAAAAGCCCCGCCGGGTCGAACATTGGCCAATGGTCGAGCTCGCCCAAATCGACTCGATCCCACCCTATAAATACCCCTTTTCCCTCCCATTTCCAATCCACACACCTCAATCATCTCTTCTAATCTCATCTTCATCTCCCTAATCGCTCAATATTCTCTCTCGTAGTCCCAGTTGCTTAATCTCTCCCTAATCTCTCTTATCATTCTTAATCCTCTTAAACGCATAATGTCAAACAGCTTCACTCTAATTACCCGAGGTCGCAAGAGTGTTAGTGGGGCCCCATCATCATCGATCCCGAGCGTCGGAGAAGGCAGCCTGGCGGCGGGACCAAGCCTTCGTCGTAGTGCCTCGGTCTCGACGGGGAGCGGAACCCGACGACGTCGAGATGATGCTCTATTGGCCGACCATGTCGACGATATTATGGAGGAGGAGGAGGAGCCCACCCCAGCAGGAAGTCCGACGTTCCCGACCCAAGAGTCCGGGTTCGTAGCCGACGAGAGTCAAGGGACTCCGCTCGAGGCCGACCCGGATGCGGCTCTGACTATGCCCCAAATACGAGCCGCTACGTTCAAGTACTGGTTCACGAAAGGCCCTAGGGACCCCACCTAGGAAGAAACCTCGGTCTTGGCGAAGTGCAACTTCTGCGGGACTGTCAACAAGCACCCGAAGGGAGGCGGATATGGGAACTACGGTCGCCATATCCGGACAAAGCATCCCGAAAAGCTCGGCCTCGCTAAAGGACAGACTCAACTAACCAGGTACGCCTCTTCCTCCTCTCAACCTTCTGGTTTATGGTCTTATGATTATCGTAGTTGTCATGATAACTATGCGGAAATGATAGCTGCCGAAGGTTTAGCTTATAGTTTTTCACAATGTTTATGTTTCAATGAATTTATTACACAAAATGTTCAACCTACATGGCAAGGTATTAGTCGAAACACGGTTAAGAGGAAAGTAATTAGATGGTATAACACCCGTAAAAATGAACTGATCGAATATTTTCAAAAGAACCACGATTTACAAGTATCAATTTGTAGTGACATTTGGACCGACCATTGGCAACATCACTCGTATATGGGTGTTACTTGTCATTGGGTTGATCAACTTTTTCAATTGCACAAACCTGTTTTGGCTTTTCGAGTTTTCGATGAAGCTCACACGGCACGGAACATAGCACGTGTCCTTTTAACCGTTTTACAAGAATATAGATTGACTCAAAGAGTTTTCAGCATCGGGTTTGACAACACTTCTGCCAACACCGCATCTATTCCGGAATTAACCCAATACTGTCAGCCCGTGATAGGCGGTAAGTTTTTCCACATCCATTGCGCCTGCGCCCCTCATATTTTAAACTTATGCGTCCAAGATGGTTTAAACTTTTTACAATCTGTTGTTGAACCAATTCGATTTGTTTTGCGAGCGCTTTGGCGAAGTAAACAGGTTCGCCAGCAATGGATCGCCTATTGTCGCGCTCACCAAACTCGCCCAAAACAGTTCCCCAAGGACGTTTGCACTCGGTGGAACTCTACTTACAAAATGATTTATGATTTCATCGCTTATAAGGATCTTCTTTCCGGTTTTGCACCACAAAACATCGAAGGGTCAAACATCTTTGCGGATGTGTGGACTCAGGCCCGCGATGTTGTTGAGGTTTTCAAAGTTTTTTACGACACAACTCGGACTTTTAGCCACGTTCACATGCCTACATCAAACCTTTTCTATTTTGTTGCAATGAACGTAGCAATAGCCCTTCAAGAGGGGATTAACGTGCCTTCCATTCATAATGCTATCGTTGAGGTGCGGCGGAAATGGGTGGCATATTACAAAGTTGTACCTGACATTTTACCTCGTAGCTTGTTGTTTCAACCCTAGATATAAATTAAACGGTGTTCAAAAGTTTTTAGAAAACTATTTTCCGACTTTAGAAATTCAGGATGATCCAGAATGCAATGTTCCAATTATATTTTGCTAGAGTTCGAGGTTGATTAGAAGAATTATATACTCATTATTCGACAGGTGGTAGAGATCCCTCCACTCGTCCTCACGTGCCTTCCAGTTCGAGCGGGTCACGAACTAGCATTACCGCTAGAACTAAGGTACTTGCCAGAGATATCTTTGGCTCAAAGAGGTCGAGATCTTCGTCGAGCCCCCACTCGGAGCTCAACGAATATATGTCTACTAACTTTGATTTCCACAGTGATGAGAAAGAAGATTTCGATGTCCTAGAATGGTGGAGCCGGCCCGAAAGACCAAAGATTCCCGACATTGCAGGTCATCGCTCGACAAATACTAGGGGCCCCTTGCTCCACCGTAACCATCGAGTAGTTGTTTAGTCGTGGAAGTTAGATTCTTTCGGAGAAGGGATCAAGATTGCTTCCCGAGAATCTCGAAGCCCAAGTTTGCCTTGCAGATTGGAAGAGGGCGGATATGCGGATGCAGAAGAACATCTTGGGGACTGATTCTGAGGATGATGACGGAGTGGAAACAGAGTCCGTTGGGAGCTCCATCGACAGCGTGGTCACAGATGGATCAGAAGGTAGAGGCTCCGACACTCAAGAAGAATAGGTAAGCGGGGTTCAGACATACACAGGTAAAAGAACTACGTGGGCTTTGATTCCTCAACCCTGGGAGGATACGTAGGCAATCGGGAAACCTATTCAAGCCCGTTTTCCTTTTTTCCCCCACTCATACATAAATTGATAAATTGTACATAAACGGCAAACACGAAAGGCGAAAAGTTGCAAACCTGTTTTAAACCCGGGTTCTATCCGCCGGGTCGACCCGTCGGGTTGACCCGTCAACCCTTGGACTCGCCGGGTGTCCTGAACCTGCCAACCCCTGGGATTACCGGGTTAGGGTTCAGGTCACCCTTCCCCGACCCTTGACCCGACGAGTCGAACCCATCGATCCGCCGGGTTGAACCTGTGGCCACGCCTACCCCGGGATGCAACCTGGCGTAAGGCTGGTTTCGACTCGATTTGCTGGACCCCTACTCGGGGCCGTTCGGGAGGGATTTGTGTACTATGGAAAGAGTATCAATTGACCAGAGGAAAGATCTCAATCATTGAAAAAGATGACCGCTTCACCTCTCTCCTCCTCGAAGACAACAACTCCGGAAAAAAATGTGTGTGTTGCATTGCTCCTGCACAAGAAAATGAAAAAAAAACTATATTTTGGAAAAGACTTACGGACTACATCCATAGGATTGATCTCCCAGTCCTCGTTATGGGAGACCTAAATGAGATCCAAAGCTCATTAGAAAAATTGGGGGGTTCTCTCCCAAACCCGTCTAGATTCAACCGATTACTAGAATTCAAGAACCAATGCGATCTTATAGACGTACCGACGCTAGGAAACGAATTCACATGGAGGAAAAATAAATCCGATACAAATAACATTTACGAAAAACTTGACAAAACAATCGTTCAGGATCAAGTACTCCAATGGTACCCGAATATTGTCACAAAAAATTATGTTTTCTCTTCATCAGACCACTGCCCTATTTCGATAGAGCTTAGGGAGGATCGAATAAAAAAAGCAAGACCTTTTAAACTCGAAAAAATGTGCCTACATAGAAAAGACTATCAAAACATCGTAATACAAGCTTGGAGACTACAGTGTGTTGGATCCCATATGTTTCAAATAACAAAGAAAACCCAATTACTCAAAAGACTAACAAAAGAACGGAACAAATCTACGTTTAGCAATATCTTTAGACAACTCAAGGACATAGAAGAAAAAATAGCAAACCTCCAAAAAAAAAAAACAACCCTACAAATCTACAATAGAATAAGAATCAAACCTCCAAGGTGATCGACAGATGAATGAATGAATGAAGTAATTGAAAGCCAGGCTGGAGGAGGAGGCGCCATTAATGGATGATATACGAATATAGGAAAGTCAAATGGGTACATGTTGATGAAGGCGATGGATGCATGGGGTGTCATTCTTAATTAAGCCAGATTGTTAAGAGTAGCGTACGTGAGGTACTCCCTACCAGGTAGCCAGATTGTTGTTTTAGTGATAACAATTAACAAGCTTTAAATGCTTAATTAATGTACATGTGAAAGCCCTTTGTAAATCATTTAAAAAGTCTTTAAGTGAGATAATTAACGTGTGAAGATATATATGAAGAAAAGTGCATGTGCCTGGAATATTGGTACAATTGTATTCTTATTATTCTTATTATAGCAGGCTAGGGCTCATAAATGACGAAGCTTAATTAGAGAGAACATGGGAGATCTTGTTGCCGAATTAAAAAGAGGTTCTCACCAAAAGGGAGACATGAGAGAGTATCCAAGTTCTTAATTAGGAAATAATATCAATTGATTTTTTTTTAAATATTGCTTTGATAAAGTTATTTTTTTGGGAGAAAATCTTTTTTAATTTAGACATAGACAAATATTTTTTGAGTAGAGATTGGAATGTCCAATTTCAACATGTTTTTCGCGAGGTCAACCGAGTAGCGGACTATTTGGCTAGCACGGCTTTTGACTATAAAACTGGTATAATTGTATTGTTTGACCCGTCTAACGGTGCTTTTCATTTCCTGCAAGATGATGTTAGGGGTCGGACTATCCCCGTATGCTGACTACTTAGCCCTTTTTTCTAGTGTTAATAAAAGCGCAGCTAGATGTGCAGAGAGCCACATCTCTCCTATTAACCAAAAAAAAAAAAAAGGGTTGAGTTTTAGTTATTTAGATATCACCAAAACTCAACCCATTAAGTGTTTTTAAATGTAAAGGGCTCCTTCATTTCAGGTCAATGAGGTGAGTTAGGATCAAGTAGTTTTGTAAGAATGAACGTGTGTCGGTGTGTGCTTTGTTTTGTTGAATTGCTATGGGCATTGTTAGATACACCGCAAATTACCTCTCCTAAATGCACGTTTAAAGCAACGTGCACGTTCATTGACGTTTTTATTGATGTGGTGTTCTTAACCCTGATTTGTGATGTATTTAGTTTCCACGAATTGCTATTAGTGTTAAAAGTGCATATTTAGGTGACGAATTCTAGGTAATTTAATTGCATTCTTGTGATGTATTTTGTAATGCTAAACAAAATCAATAAAAAAAGAAGTAAACAAATTGCAAATCCTCTCTAGGAGAATGGAAGATGTGTTTTTTTCGGTCAAACTAGTAGTTTTACATGTTTTTTCATTTATAATTATTTTATCCTACAAATTATTTTATGATTAATTAGAGTGAACTTTGTTATCTTGGTTCAACAATTGGTATCCGTCCATGTGCTCTCGAGATTATGTGTTGTTTGTAGGATGAATTTTAAAGAAGATTTTGATTCCGTTGTCACATGGATATTAAATCAATCTAGTTGAAAAACGATTGGATGAAAGGAGAAGGTCGAGACTATTACTCTTAATCAAATTTTCTCATGTCGGAGAAAAAAGGTAATGATCCATATTTATTAGTATCCTAATTAACTGAATATCCATCATCGAATCCTAATTAGCTAAACGTCCGTTGTTTTATGTTAATACCAAAATGCCTCTAGTTTTCTCTTCCCTCCCACCTTAAGGTTGCTTTTCTTTTTTCTTTTTTCTTTTTTCTTTTTTCTTTTTTCCTTTTTCTTTTTTCTTTTTTCTTTTTTCTTTTTTCTTTTTTCTTTTTTCTTTTTTCTTTTTTCTTTTTTCTTTTTTCTTTTTTCTTTTTTCTTTTTTCTTTTATCCTTTTCCCCTTATTTTATTTTTCTCTTTTTTTTAATAATATTTTTACTATTGTCGAAATTTTTCTGCTGACAAATTGACTGTTGACACTTTAACTATTATTGGAATTTTTTGCTGGCAAATTGGTTGTTAATATTTTAACTATTATCGAATTTTTTATGCTGACAAATGGAATGTTGACATTCTAACTATTTTTTATCTTTTATAATGACAAATGGATTGCTGACATTCTAACTATTATCGAATTTTTTATGCTGACAAACATTTTAACCATTATCAGCATTTTTATGCTGGCAAATTGAGTGACTGCTGACTTTTTAACTAGTATTGAAATTTTAATACTGATAAATTGACTCTAACATTTTAATTATTATTGAAAATTTTCTGCTGACATTCTAACTATTATTGAATTTTTTATGCTGATAAATGGATTGTTGACATTTTAACTATTATCGAAATTTTTATGTTGACAAATTGATTGTTGACATTTTTACTATTATCGAAATTTTTATGTTGACAAATTGATTATTGACTTTTTAACTATTATCAGAAATTTTTATGCTAACAAATTTGATTGACTATTGACTATTTAACTATTATCGAAATTTTTATACTGAGAAATTGATTGTTGACATTGTCAGCACCCTTATCCAAGTAAAACAACAAACCATTGTCAGCATTCTTATCCAATTAAAACAACATAACATTTAAAGTGATTATTTTTAATGTCAACGATTATTTGTTGTACGAGTTGCCAGCACCACTATTGCCGAATTGTAATGTCAGTGATGCTGGATAACACTATTGTCAAGAACTTTGAGCAATACTTCCATTGTTGTTTACTCCCTCCATCTCAAATTAAATGTCGTTTATTTTGTGCACGCTTTTTAAGGAGGTAAAAACTCTATAAAATACTATTTTTTAATCAATGTTTAATAATTTCATACTTTTTAGTAATAAGTATGAAATTATAAAAAAAATTATTAAAAAAATAATATTTTATAGAGTTTTTATCTCCTTAAAATGTGCGCAAAAAAGTAAAATGACTTTTATTATGAAATAGAGGGGGTGCATTTTTATATAAACTTTTAGGATCTTTATGATGAAATATTATCATCAACAATTAACCAAGCTTATATAAACTGACATCAATTAATTAAGCTTATATAGCCTACACTATAAATAATTTTTCATCAACCTAAAAATAATGACATGTAGTTAGAGTTTAAACCTATCAATCGGGTCATTCGAGTTGGGTTCGATTCATGTCATTTCGGGTTTTGGGTAAAACGAATTTCGGGTAAAATGGGTCCCGGGTAGATCCGGGTTGACTCGAACTCGGGGTTAACCCGGTTTTGGGTCAAATCGGATCGATTTCGAGTTAGTTAATTTTTTCCTTTTTAAATTAAAAAAAAAACAGATTTGGTAATTTTGCGATAATTTTAAAATTTTAAAATTAAAGACATGGTTCATAAGTTCTAGTGCTTGCAATTATATATTATTTCTAATCTAAAATATTTGATTTTTATTATTTCTCGTAATTTTTGATAAAATTTAAAAATATATAAAATATCAAATTTTTAAATAATTTTTTAAAATAATTTCATGCAATTAGTAATAAGCATAGAGTTGTTTTAATATTTTAATATTTTTTAGAGTTTTATCTTTTTAAAAAATGTGATGAAAAATCAAAAATCAAATATTATCGATCGGATGGAGTATTACACAATACAAATAAATTAGAATTTCCATAAAATGTAATAAATTAGAATCTCCATAAAAAAATAATCATATATAATTATAAATCAATCGGGTCAAAATTACCGGGTCTAAACCCAGATGACCCAAAAAATTCTCGGGTTTTTGGGTTCGGATCGGAAAAAATTTCCGGACGTTCGGGCTGGGTCGGCCGGATCGGGTCGGATTTTGACACTACTTATTTGGATTCGTCGTCTTCACCTAAATTGAAACAACAATCACGCAAACATAAGACATATCTAGCAAGCAACCTAATCAATTCCGCAAACAAATTAACCTAGAGATGGAAACTAAATCCTGGAAATCTCAAAAAATTAGAATAATCTAGAAACAGCCCTCCTCAATTGGTAATTCAATCATACTTTTGATCTAAACATACTTAAAAAAAACATTTGGGAAAACTGGTCAAACCAAACCATACACATTTACGTATCATTCTAGAAGCAAACCAATTGGTCTTCAAAGAGGTCAATTTGCAAAGGATTGTTCCCAAAAGAGCAAAGAAGAAGAAAAAATGCAGGTACTACTACGTTTTTTTTTACTACGTTTTTTTTTTTCTTGGGGGCCCGAGGTTGTCGACTAAATTGAATGGATAGACTTCAACTGAGTTAGAAACAAAGGGTACAAATGTACCTAAATCAGTAAAGACAAGCAGCTACGTACGGAACCAGGATTACAATCTTGGGTAGACTAAATTTGCATATAATTTTTTTTAAAAAAATCTCTATTTGTCGCTAAATCTATTGAGTGAAAAAATAAAAATAATTATTTATCTATATTTAAATCTCTATTTATCTATATTAGGAGTAAGAAGAAAGACAAAAAAAAAAAAAGAGAAAGATAAGTGGTAATAGTTAGAAAGAAACACTCAAAAAGGAGAAAGAAAGACAAAAAAAAAGGAAAAAATTAGGAGTAAGAAGAAAGACAAAAAAAGGAGAAAGTAAGTGGTACTCCCTCTGTTAATTAAAATTTGTCGTTTACTATTTCTGCACGCTTTTTTAGAATGATAAAAACTAAATGAAATATTAACTTTTTTTAAAATTTGTTTTTATAAATTCATATTTAATAGTAACAAGTATGAAATTATTAAAAAATATATATTAAAAAAGTTAATATTTTATATAGTTTTTAACACCTAAAAAAGCGTGCATGAATAGTAAAACGTCAAGTTTAATTAACGGAGGGAGTAACACTTAGAAAGAAAGACCAAAAAAAGGAGAAAGAAAGACAAAAAAAGGAGAAAAAAAGATCAAAAACTCAGCTTGCGCTCGTTCATTTTCTAAACGAGTCGAGTATGATCACATTTTAAGCTCGTTTAAAGCTCAACTCGTTCGATTTAAGCTCGAATAGCTCGAATTTTATTAAATTTCTAAAATTTCCTTTAAGTTACTGTATAATGAGCAACGAGAACTGCTTAAAGCTCAAAAAAGCTCAACTCAAGCTCGTTCATTTCCTAAACGAGCAGAGTATGAGCACATTTTTAAGCTTGAGTCAAAATTTAGGCTTGGCTCGAGCTCATTCATATCCTAAATAAACTGACTGAATATGAACAAACAATACTCGACTCGTTCGACTCGAATAACATCCCTACAAAAAAGGAGGAAAAAAATTAGAAGTGACGGACAAGATTCAAACCCGAGTCTCCCCCTCCTCTTCTCAAGGCTTTCAACCAATTGTGTTAATCAAGAAATATGATCATTAATACTGCTATATTACCTATATTAATTTTAAAATGGGGTGAGTTGTAGCAAACACCGGCCCACCCCTAGGTCCTTCCCTAAAGACAAGGATGAATAGGACATGAAAGAGAGAAATCTAGCATTGGTTTTTCTATAGAGAGATTTAAATTTAGTGCCTGATACTTATAATACTCTTGAAGGCTTTTGTCATTTGAGTCATGGTACAACTGTGCCAAATAAGGTAATCAGTCAAGAACTCTTATCCTTCTAAGTATAGTGCTAAAAGTTTGTCAAATGTTTTTTTTTTAAAAAGACTTGGTGGTCCTGTCAACCTGCTTTCTCCGTGGGTAAAGGGAGGGAGACAGCGGGGAGGACGGGGGCGTGGCACCGTCGACGCCGGGGGGTCGGTGGTGGAGGTCGGCGACGAAGCAACGAAACCGATCTCAAATCGCCGATTTATGCTCCCGGACGGTCGAAGGTCGAAGGCGACGAGGGGCTCCTGGATGGTCGAAGGTGATGAGGGGCTCCTGGATGGTCGAAGGTCGAAGGCGACGAGGGGCTCCTGGATGGTCGACTTTGGCAGCAGGAGAGGAGGGGCTCCTAAGCGGTTGAGCCGACCATGGCAGGAGGAAGGAGAAACGCGGGTTGAACCCGCTTTTCACCTTTTTTTATTTGTCATTTAAAAAATTAAAAGAATAAAATGCGGGTTGTTTTATTCGTTATTTTTTTCCCTTTTTTCTTCAATTTGAAATTTTATAACGTATGAATGAAACGCGGTTTGAACCCGCATTTCTCTGTCAACTCTGCAAAAAAATGAATATTTTCGTAAATATTTTGAAAGTGTGAATATTATTGTAAATAATTATTTTTGAGTGAATATTTTGAAGAAAAAAAACCGTTTTTGAACGACTTATGTGCTATGTTACACGGAAACAGAAACGGAAACCGAAAGGGAAACGACAATCCAAATTTTGTAGGAAACGGAAACACCGAGGAAACGGCAATATGAATTATATGTTCATTTAAAGGTCTAAACAAGAGCAATAAACATATCACCAAATCATACACATAGAATGCAACATTAGGCTACAAATTGAAATGTTCAATACCGGGATAAAGAGTGTCCTTACTCCTTAACAAAAATAAATACAAACATGTCAAACATTTTAAATGTCCTTAATTACTCCTCTTTGACTCCATTAGCTGCTAGAGTCGGTTTGTTGGCTTTGTTCAATACTATAACTTCCGCTAGGACCGCTACTCACATTTGAAGATGACATAGTGAGAGCCAAGAGGGAGAGAGTATTGAGCAAGTGATAGTTTACCAGGAAAGCACACCGAGTAGAGAGAGAGGGTCGTCGTAAAGGAGGATAGGAGGCCAAAAAGACCAAACATAGAGGAGAAGGAGGCGGCAAGACTAGAGGGAAACGGGAGTTTCAGACGGGAGGAAGGGGAAGCATGATTTAGAGTTTGGTTTTTTATTTTTTTTTCAATTATAAAATTAGTGGAAACGCCATTTGGCAAGGCATAAATGTTTTTGACCAAGCGGAAACGGTCAAGGTTTCTGACTTTTCTGGTCAACGAAATGGTCAAAGTTTCTAACATCTCAGAAACGTTTCTGAGGTGTTTCCTTGGAGTTTCGGAGTTTCTTCATATCCAGAAACGGGAAACCGTTATAAAATGGAGTTTCGGTGTATCATAGCCAGTGTTCTAAAAAGCGCTAGGCGGATCCTAGGCGGTGAGGGGCCGCCTAGCGCCTAGGCGGCGCCCAGGCGGTCAAGGCGGACGCCTAGGCGTGCTTAGGCGGCCATTTAGCTCTAGGCGGAGGAAGGTCGCCTAGCGCCTAGGCGGTGCCCAGGCGGCGCCTAGGCGCGATTTTTAGAACAGTGATCATAGCTTATGTGTGCTTGCTTTAGTCCAAAAGAATTTCTTATTGACCTTGTTTAGCTCTTCATTAATATCGGATTAGCACTTAAATTTGTCTTAATGAGAATGCTACTTCTTGGGAAAGTAGGGTAACTTTCCATTTTCATAATTGACAATAGTTTTAGTCACAATCTCCTCAAAGTTTTCTTATTGGTTTTTTCCTTTATAAGTGGTCAGCCCCATTGACACAAAGTAAATAATCAATCCTTTCAACGTAGGGATTGGTTTTTTCCTTTACAAGCAGACAATTGCAACAACGTAGGGATACTCAATTTATTGCAGTTAAAACACACTGTAAATTTTCAAACATGTACAGTCTATCAGGTACAAAGCACAGAACAGGAAAATGCCCTATCATTTATTACTTCTTTGTTGGCATTACAGGAAACATAATCTCCAGTCTTACAGCACAATGTTAATTCACCGAATGGATTCCGTGATACTATCTTGTACAACTATAGAAAGGTTGCAAGTAATTACATTGTATAGTGAATCATCCGAAGATTTAGCCTATAACTCTCTATAAAGCTCAGATGCCAGAATACGCAGAGAAAAAAAATAACAAATTGTAGATGGAATGTAGAATTTGGTCGAAAGAGATACCAAATTCACACATAAATAGCAAACTAACCTCAGTCGGTGTCCATACCAAATTTCTTTCAGGGATGCTTTTGAGGTTGATAGAAGTGTAATAGATGATGTCGAAGGTGTCACTGAGCAAAGAAGTCAGCCGAAATGGAGTCCTGAAGATGTGAAACTTCCAGCCAGATCAGGAAGCTTAAGAATTGCAATTATACCAGCTGCCAGTGCGCTCAGGGAAGCCAAAAGGAAAGCAGGTACATTTCCTCCGCCAAACAGGGCATCCCACGGACCCGCCCCAAGGGACACGACCATCTATAACATTATATATTAGTTTAATTGTTAGTGTTGACATAATATTTGATTATATGCTTGACTCCCTCCTGAACCATCTACAGTTCTTCCCAAGCATACTACTACATATTAAGTCGCAACAGGATGGAAGACAACAAAACAGATCCAGATAATGACTTTATTCAAGAACACATATCTCTAGCCGCAAGGGACTGTGCAAAGGCTGGGAATCCAATTAAACATGCAGAGGACATTATGAAAGGAAGCATAACCAACAACCAACCAATAAACCATTACCTGAGGGATGACAATTGCAAGATTCAGAACCCCAATAGCTAAACCTGCAAAAGAAATGTCTTAGCCAAAAAGTAAACGGTATGTGTGTATGGACCATCAAGAGAAGATCGGCAATAGATACCTTGGCCACCTCCTGAATCAGCAGTCACCTCCGCAGTTACAGAATATGGCACGCTATATGTTATCTGCAAAGAAATCCCATTTAATAAAAATAAATCTAGAATGATACCATATGAATGGAGGAAAATAATTCTTCAGTAGCTGGTAAAAGCGCACTTACAGCCAAAGGGAATCCAAGAGTAGAAAAAATCACCAACGCAGCTGTCTTAGTTGATGAGTTCGCTCCAATAACATGTTGAATTCCTTCATTATAATTTCTAAGTGAAACCAAAGTAACAACAGCAGTGCTAGCCATGCAAACAAAAACAACAAAGTTGCTTAAAGCCCACACCAATCTAGTTCCCATTCTTTGACACATAGGCTCAATAAGAAATGAGCTGATGCCAAGGACAACCTACAGACAATAGAGACAAATCAGCATGAGATCAAAATCATTAAAAACACGCCCATCAATGCATGGCATTCTTCGCAAACTTCGGTGAGAATAAACAAATTTATTCATCTAAAACATTCAATAGCATACTTCCATGGAATTAAAAGAAAAAAAGCTAGTGCATAACTTCTAAATTTGAGTTCTTACTGAATTCAATAGCAAACCAAATGCACCTTCTCTAACTCCTTGGTCATAAGCTTTTACTTCAGAGCTATCCCCTGTAGGGTTCCCATGATAAACCTCTCTCCCCATCCAGTCCGTATCAAAGAGAAAAAATGGAAACCAGGACATCTGCAAATATTAGTCAAGAAAATTAAGAACTTCCTGCAAGGAAAATAACTTAAGATAATGCTTACAACATGATAAAAGGTACTCTGCATCTTACTGTAGAAGCATCACTCAGAGAGGCTCTGAGAGATTTGGAAGAAATTAACACAAATATCTACCATAACTGTTTGGCAAGGTATGATGATATGACAGAGATCCCAACAAAGTTAAGGAAAGACAAGCTTTATAAGAACCCTTTCAGCATGTCAGAAATATAACAATATATTTAATTTAACATGATTTGCAAAAAAAACATCATTTTTGTCCAAAATCAGTATATTTTAATAAAGCTATAAAGCTTCCATTGATCAGGCAATACTTAGATCGATTAAAAAAATAATAATAAAAAAAACATACCCACATGAGAGTTGTTACAATAAGCACTGAATGCATTGCATGTGGTAGATGCCTTAAGCTGGTCAACAGTTTCACCAAAACTCCACTAGGTCCATCAGTCAAACTTTCATCTTGATCGCTTCGGCTTCTTGCATCCACCTGGTTACTTCTTAACTCAGTTTTGTGACTCCTATTGAAGTTATTTACAAACGCATCTTCCTCGGATGTTGTGTCTAGTTTTGGCTTTGAAAGCTCCAATACAGCATTCCGGGAATCATTCAGTAAGGGAGCAGAATCTGATAAAATCTGGGATTTGTTCGCCTCTAGTGGAACCTCGTCAGCAAAGTAAAGGGTCACCAATGTGCATAAAGTCAAGAAGACCTGAAGAGCAATGCAATTGATTCAGATGGGTTCCTGTGCTTGGGCAAGAGGTATACATCAAGTGAAAATAGTAGATAATTGACCTCTAAGCAGAAAAAGAACACTGTTTCAACTTCAAGTACCAGTTGCGTAACCAAATTAACTAGGGTTTTGGGTTAGACGAATTATTATTTCCAGCCAATTACTATGAAAAGAATAAGATGTCAATTAATGAAGTAAGTGATCATGAAGATGAACATGAGCTTCGAGAATTTATCCACAGAAAATGATTACTGAGCCAAATTTCTGCAAACACCTGCTTGAACGTTCTTTCTTTTACAAATATAATACTTCCATTTTTATGCAGTGTTGCCCTTGTTTTTAAGATAATTAAAATCTAATGCAGCTAGACTATGTGTTAAGTATAATAAATAACCTGAACTCAATTAAGATATGACAAATAACTCAGAAACAAGCACGACCATCTTGGAAGTGTTAAATAGATATTATGGGAAAAGAGTGATAAAGTAATCTACCACTGCCACCAGGAATGCCGCTTTCAGATTCCCACAGGCTTCACAGCAAGCTCTACTTGTAAGGAAAGGAAACCATCTGGTCATAATTAAGTTTGCTGATCAGTCAATGTTGTCATCATAAACTAATCCAACAACTTTATCAGGCTATATGGCAACACTCCAATCCTATAATCGAGGTTCTCCTCGAACATTCATGATATGTATGACAATAAAAATAACTCTTAACATGCTCAAGCTACCATTCTAACTCAGTGTCCAATCAAAGCTTAATTATGAATACTTCAAAATGATATTTTAACGAGTGAAATCCATCTATAGTCACTCAACTTTGAATAAAGTTACAAACGGTTGAACTTGTTTGTTCAATTAAGGGCCCGGAAGTTTGGAAACAATTACAAAAAACCCCTTGAAATTCCTACATGAAATCATCTATGTCAATCCAACAACCTTGAAGAAAACAATTACAAAAATGCCCTGAAGGGCCCTGAAGTTTGGAAACAATTACAAAAATGCCCTGAAGTTTACTTACTATATTTATATGATTTTCCTTTTATATAGATATAATTTTATATAGAATGATATATTTTTAAAATATTATTTACAATTGAGAGAATTAAGAAGAGTGATGCGTAGGATAGGCGTCTACTTTAGTATATAGTAAGTAATAGTATTGACACGGATGATTGGAATCACAAAAACAATATGCCAAAACTCTCACTCATGCCAGTGGCCACTAGCCCCGGAAGAAAATCCCAAAATATTTCCTACAGCCATCCATGAGGCAAATACTGCATTGGCAGAATTTCTCTGGTCTGGTCCTGGCAGCAGATAGTGAGAAAAGGGCAGTTAGTTTACAAGAGCAATTGAAGCAATGGCACATGTGCTTATGCAAACAACTAGGCTGCTTAAGTCCTTCTAAGCATATCATTTACCTGACAAATCAGCCAAAAGAGCACGTGCGGGACCCTGTAAATATGTTAATATTATCAATACCTCCCCCTCCAACACTAGAAAGTTAAAGACAACTGCATATTCTTCCTAGCACTAAATTTAAGGTGGAAGGAAAACTCCAAGACCGATATATAAGCTAGCACATTTGGCACAGGTCCATGCAATAAGCATGACACGACGGAGTGGTTATAAATGAAACCTAAAATTACTTGTGTAAGGATCTGACCATATATTTTGACCACAATTGAACAAACATGAACAGCCAGACTAAATTTATTTTCCAGACTAATATTATCCTCCATTTTTCGTAGTTCTTACAGCTTCAAAAACAAAAGCTACTAACCTGAACAGTGTTGTTTGCAAGATCCAGCATCCAAAACCCAATGACAAACACAATGGCTGCCCATTTCCGAGTACCTTTGTACGTACTATTCATGCAACATCAGGGTACAGAAAGGAGCATTCCAAGTGAATTATAAACAAGGAATCTAAAGACAAAGTAGTGCATGCAAACCTGCAATGCTCCTTTGTGTCCCCTAGCATGTATCCAATATCTGCAGAAAAGGCGATAATTATCACCTATATAAACAAACGTCATATCAGCATACATATGATAGAGTAGCCAGAAAATATTGAAGTATCATATCAAACAATTCTCACCGCCACAGAGATCATGATGGCTCCCACAAGAATGAAGGGTCGTCTTCTACCATATTTTGAAGTGCATTTATCACTCCATATACCAACACAAGGTTGAACCTGAAATAGAATATATCACTAAACTAAATATATTATAATAATAAATTTACATTTAATCAGAGTAACAGGAAACTAAAAAGTGCTAGATTAGATAAAGTGACCAAGGGAAACAATCAACATTGAATGTTTAGATTTAATGGTTTCGGTAGAATGAGCACACCTAACAAACATAGCTAGACAAATAAAGGCCCAGTTTCAGCAGTCCCTTTTGAATCAACTTATTCCTTATTATCAGTTGGAACAATAGCTAGAAAATTCACCCCTTGCCCCTGCCTTAACATAGTCTCGAGCATTTATCCAATGTTGTTGACATAGTATGTCAACAACATTGAATAAGAGCTTATGGAGTAGCCTTCAACTCCCTAGGCGCCTTGCAGGCGCAGGCTGTGTGGAAGCGTGCCTTGCCTCACGTTTTTACACACAAATTTATGCCTGGTTATTGCAGGACCTTAAACTGCATATTCTATCCTGTGTATAGGTTAATGTCACACACCAAGGAAGATTTTCAATTGAACTGGAACAAAAATAGGAGAAAGTTGTTCCCTTGTGACCTTGTCCCTAAATCTATGGAGGCCTGACAAGCTTGACAAAACTAAAGAAATATGGGAGCAAAAGGCCTGGTTCAGGTTGTAAACCTACAACGATATGCACTTTCAAGTCATATAGAATGTTCAAAATTCTTCTAAACAACTCTGCTACAAGGAGGAGTTCTGTCCTTAAAAAAAGTATGTTGGATCTAGAGGATGTAAATATCTCTAATAAATTTAAAGTATGAGATGACTTCCCAGAATTTCTTGTAGGTCCAACATTAGCATGCAGTGGGAAAGATTGCATTTGTTTATAATTGACACAAGCACATTATATGCAAAATATATATATATATATATATATATATATATATATATATATATATATATATATATATATATATATATAATGAAAGCAAAAGCAAGAGAAAATGAACGATCAGTAATGTGGGTAGAAAGAAATAGAAAACATCACTTTTATGTAGCTTACCACAAGGCCTGTAATAGGGCCACATAGCCAAATGAATGAAGAAAAAGCATGTCCTATCCCAAGCGTCTGAAATAATAAATCCAAAACAACAATCAAGCCGCATAAAATGATAACTGTTAACTTGAGCAGTATAATATTTCAAGCACAGACCAAAAAATACCACTTAGGTCGGGAGGGGTGGGGGGAGGTTGTGGGCTGAGGGCAACAGGATAGCAGTAAACAGATGGTTGCATTAGAAATGAACACATAATACAAACAACAAGAGTACAAGACACTAACAGCACACAAACAGACTAAAACAAATGCCAGGAACTAAGTGGTTGATCAAGTGGACTCTGCATCAGAATCAACATGTAAAGAATCTAAATCACAACATGAGGTTATCTAGAAAAGCATTCAAGTATAACTCAGTGAGTTATAGAGCATGAGTTAGATCTAAGTTTGAGCGTGGTTTGTGTTTGGGAAGGGTTTTCTTTAGGTCTCAGCCTGCTTTTTAAATACTTTCTAAAGTAGAAAAGGACTTCTTTCAATCTACTCATAATTATCTTGCCAATACTACATGGCGCAAAATTTTAGGTTGACAAAAAAAAAATAATAATAATATAGTTAATAAAAATATAAATCTATTTATATATATATTAGTTAATAAAAACATAAACTATGAATTATCACAAAATTATTTACACACATTGGTTTAACATATATAATTCTATAAGATAATTTAGACATTTTAGATCAAAATAAAATAAAATAAATCTACAATATTATATATTAATCTATATATAATATTTTGGTAATTGCTATCTAACTAGAACACATCTCTTAATTAAGATAGTATTGGAAAAAAATTCTTAACTAATATATTATTCAAATCAAAACAAGTTGCATAACAAAAAAAAAAACTAATTAAAAATTTTAAAAGACTAAGGGTATTTATTAAAAGAAATGTTACAATTTAGTTTGTTAAAAAAAACTAAAATTGTTGAAGAAGGATTTTTTTTTAAAACAATGAAAAAAATTACGATCATTTTGCTGAGAAAAAATTTAAAGTGTGAATTTTTTTAAAGCAATGAAAAATGTATGATCTAAACTTTGTCAATAGCAAAATAACACAATTGTAACAACTATAAAGAAAGTATATAGTTTTCAATAGCAAAATAACACAATTGTAACAACTATAAAGAAAGTATAAAGTATAAAGAAAGTATATAGTTCGGCAAAACATGTCAGTTTACTATTCATGCACGCTTTTTTAGGGGATAAAAACTATATAAAATATCTAGTTTTTTAATAAATTTTTTTAACAATTTCGTAATTATTAATAATAAGTACAAACTTGTTAAAAAAAATTATAAAAAAATAAATATTTTATACAGTTTTTATCATTCTAAAAAAGTGTGCGTAAATAGTAAACGACATGTTTTGCCGAACGGAGGGAGTATTTAATACGGAGTAGTAATAAGTATGACATTATGTACAAAAAATTATTGAAAAAGTTACTCCATATTTTATATAGTTTTAAACACCTAAAAAAGCGTGTATGAATAGTAAAACGTCATGTTTTAATTAACGGATGGAGTATTATATATTAACCATATGATAAGCAAAATGTCAATTTGAATAGTAAATGTGATAATTAATTCTATGTCATTAGATAAAGATCTATTAATGGTTAGTATAATTCTCACATTGTAATTCATGCATTCATTGTCCTATTTTCAATAGGATTTTAAAGGCAATTCACGTAATTTTAGAATATTAGTACTAAGTAGTAACCTTTATGGAAAAAAAAAAAAAACAACTCTCTTGCTCCTGTAGACCCAAATTTTACTGGAAAACAATGGAATTGTCCATCATCTTTAACACACATATGAACCTCTATAGACTACAGCAATACTAACCTAAATTTACACCAAATCTGTCAGCCAGCTTAATCCTAATTCCTAAATTGCAACAAAAATTCCATGTATCCAACTGCGAAATTAAAGTCATGTACATCTTTTTCTGGTTATTTTATACCAAGGAATAATTCAATAATCTTCCTGCATTGGCATGAAATTCACAGTGAATAAAATAAAGATTAAATCAGGGAAACTTGAGAGAACCTGAACATAAGGGGTGAGAAGGGAGAGCTGAAGAGCCCAACCAAATTGGACACCAGCGGCAATCGTACAACTAAGAATCAAAGTAACCAAACTACAGTGCCGGGGAGGCCTATCGGTCTGCTGAAGATGATCGGTGGAAGAAGAATCGCCATTGGAGAAGCGAGGAGATTTGCCACTGTTGACTATATCTTCCTCAAAAGCAACCAATTCGACCTCAGCTCGCTTGAGATTCTTGTATGGGACACGGATCGAAACCGCATCGGACTTGTTATCCGCCATATCCGGGCTTGCTTGATTACTTTAGTCGCCCCACACTTTGAATCGCTCAAACACCAGATCCACCATACGAGATCTGGCGAATCGGTGGAGAAAACTCGACAGCCAAGAGAAATGCGCGCGAATCACGATGCAGATCAAGAATCAAGAGAGAGAATCTACTCAAAATCGGAGGACGCTGGGGAGGATTGGGTTTCGCAGTTGTGTACAGTCGATCTTCAAACGCGGTTTCAGGGTAAAGAGATTTCTCAGACTCGAATCTAGCGGAGAGAGAAAGAGAGAGAGAGTCGGTGTCGGTCGTGGTTCTCGCTTTGCGGCTCTTCCAAGGACCCGAATAAAGGTTGGTCGCTTGGTTGAATCGGGTTTGCTACAACCCGACCGCTAACGGGATGATGTGTTTTGCGGTGAATGACATGGGTTAGGATCTTGATCGTAGATGGCGTTTTTTTTTATAAATAAAACTAGGGCGATACCCGGGTGTGACGCACGAGATTTATAAACTCTTTATTTGGTTGTAAGTTAAATTGATTAACATATTCATATGATACCATGAGCGCTTTAGGACGTCATTTGTGTAAAGGAATTCATATCATCAATATATAATACTAAAACAGATGCGTGAAAATCTTATGTGGTTGGCTTTGGTGCAATTGGCTTTGGATAATCTACTTCCGTCACCCGACACATCACCCGACCCGTCACCCGACTTGTATTATATAACTATATTTTATATGTAAAATTACTAATATACCCCTAAACCCTTATTCAAGATACCTATCAAACGATTAAAATGAAAATATCTTGTCATAAAGTAAGTTATGCAATTTTTATTTGAAGATATGCAATGCAATTGGCTCCTAATTAAAATGGAAACGTGAATGCAATGAGCTCCTAATTAACGTTTATTCGTCGATGTGTTCGACGTATGTTTTTCAATAATTTTTTTTGATGAATTTAATGTCTTGTATTTCACCCGAATTATCACCCGATCCACCCGATCACCCGGTGGGTGGTGGGTGGACGGAGCGGGTGAAATATTTGGTGGGTGATGGGTCGGGTAGGGTGAAGGGTTTTGGGAGGTGGGTCGGGTGACGGAAGTAGATCATCCACCCATCACCCGACCCATTGCCATCCCTACTAGTGAGCATGCCCGTGCGATGCACGGGACATGATTTAGTCACATTACACGTTATTTATTTTTAATTAATATTAAAGATAATCAAACTTTTATTACACATATGGGATGTGGATATCCAAAAAAAATAAAACTTTTATTACACATACGTACTTTAACATTATTTTTATTGATATTGATATAATAATGTACATTTAATATTTCTTCTTTCTTTCATAATTGTATTAACTTATTTTTTATGATGGTGAAAAAACGGTTAGAATCTTCTTTGTCTTGATCCATTGATTCATCTTTTGCACTTGGTATCAAAATATAACAACAAAACAGTTATAAAAATATAGTCAATTACCTTAACAAAAAGGGGGGAAATATAGGAATGAAATTAAAATTCATAACAAAATAGATTAATAGATAATCAATCCTTTAACTCAATTGACCTAATCAATATTATTAAAAAATGGAAAAGTTGGAGGGAAAGAAAAACAATGTAGAAATGTATGCTTGTGCAAAACCTACTGTGAAAGATGCTACGTGAGTCAAATTTAAAGGGTGATTGGAGATTTGGAGTTTGACATCATTAAAATAATGAATTTCACCAAACAATTGATTAAATTAATTGAACGGTTACAAAATTCACTAAATGAAGATAATTAAAGCAATTAATTGAACAATTTCAAATTTTATAACGTCTATGGAAATTTTTATAACGTCTATGAGTAATAATGGATCAAATTACATACTAAGTAATATGCAGTAGATAAAGATATGACTTAAATATATATCAAAAAATGGTTGATAAATATAACAAAAATATGACAAAATTACATAAACAAATCAACCATATAGATTAGGGGTGACTTTTAATGATGGGCATTAATTTTTGGATTGCAGATTATGGGCATTGTATCAATAATAAGGTAAAGTTTGTATATGAATTTATAATTTTGATAGTTCGTATTATTTTTGGTTCACCGTTGATAGTTTGTATTATTTTTAGTCTTTTTTTTAGAAGATCATAGACTTGTTTTGATTATCAATAAGATAAAAACTACAAAAATATCAATTTTTACAAAAGTGGTTGTAAGATTCTTTATCCTTCAATTAATCAAAGAATAAGAATACAAATTAGAAAAAAATAATTATTATATGTTATTTTTAACAAAAAAGAAGTAATAAATTATATATATACATGATATAAAATAATAGCATAATGATTGGAAAAATAATACGATCCACTAATAGAAATAATAAAGTACAATTAAAAAATAAAGTAACAAATAAAGAAAAATTAAAATAGGCTAGAAAAGTAAAAAACGAAAGTGGTTGTAAGATTCTTTATCACTCAATTAATCAAAAAATAAGAATACAAATTATTAAAAAAAAAATTATATATTATTTTTAACAAAAAGAAGTAATAAATTATATACATATACATGATATAAAATAATAGCATAATGATTCAAAAAATAATATGATCCACTAATAGAAATAATAACGTACTAAAAACAAAGTAACAAATAAACAAAAATTAAAAAAGGTTAGAAAAGTAAAAAACGAAGAGAAGCTCCACCTAACAATATATGCTTCATCTCTCCCATTTGTTTGTAGAACGATTGAGTTTTAGGACTTGACTATTTATAGAAAAAACATATCATTGAAAAAAAAACTTCTTACCTCTTAGACTACCTTAATTTAATTTTATTGACTTATTAGTTATTAATTCAAATAAAAATTAAATTAATTATAAATTCAGAATTTATACCAATTATATCCTCTTGGGAATCTTGTCTCATGATGGGTGTGTAAGGATTTGAGATCATCGCTGCAAATTTAAGAATTTATGCGAGTTAGAATACATTCTAAAACTGTGGGATACTTTTTATAAATTGTAAAACTGAAATAAGGGCATATTTTACGAAAACAGAATGTTTGGGAGGTTTTTCGTAGTTAGGCCTTCTTCTTCCTACAGCCCGACACAGCAATCAGCAACTTCAACAGTTCAAATCCGGCACCACTTCGGCGATCCCTGGCAGCGCCGACAGATCATGCGGCGGACGATGCGATGGCTATGGGATCCCTACGCCTTGGCGCACATATGGGAGGCGTTAGGTGGCTCCGGTAGAGGTGGACGAAGCCAGGCGAGGTGGCTCCGACGAATCGAATTTGAAATTGGGCGTATTCTATTTTGCATGGTTTTCTAAAACAAAATTGAATGGGATTGTAGATTAAAGGTTTTAGAACACGATGAACCAGATTCAGAGCTTGGAGATTGACCTTCAATGGTGGACGGAGCTTCCGAAGGTCGAAAGGGTTTTTATAGTCGATCTTAAAATGAGAACTAAATATCAAATTGATTTGTACCGATCTCTTCCTCTTCTTCTGTTGATCAATTTGGTGTATTCAATTGCAAGAAACGGTTGAAAACTCATCCCAAACGACATCAAATTCGATTTGGGGCAAAACGAACTTAGACGAAAACGGGGCTGAATTCATTTATGATATCACAAGTTAAACACATTTTTTACATGGTGATGTTGAATCAAAGTTAATGAAGATGTTTTGGAGATGAAACGTCGTGAAATTAAAAACCACCATTGAAGGGTTTGAACGTACTGTACACGGGAAGGAGGAGGAAGAAGGAAGGAGCGGTTCACCTGAACCGGTTCTTCATTTTATTTTATTTTTCTTGGTTTGGTCCGGTTCAGCCGGTTTAATAAACCAAATGCTTAATTTTATATCTACTTTTACATCCCTATTTATTTAATTTGATTTTGATTTTTATTATTTTTTTAAAAAAAATTTAATTAATTGGGCACGTTTGGAAGATGAAAAGAGAAGCCTTTATTATTTTTTTGAATTAAAGACAATTCTTTTAGTGAAAAAAATAAAGTTAAATTAATAAATAAACATAATTTTTATATAATTGGAGAAATAATTAGGTATGCATTTATGAGGCTTGCACACAACTTTTCTTGTTATATTATAGATATAGATGGAGCAATTAGATGTAGGTTTCTTGAAATTCAAGCTCATGAATTTATTGACTATTCGACAAGTTCAGAGTCATTATTCGTTGATAATTAGAAATTATTCATATGTATAGGGGCAATTAGATGTAGGTTTGTTGAAATTCAAACTCTGTTTAAAATTGTTTATGAATTGATCGACTATTCGGTAAATTCAGAGTCACTATTCGTTGATAATAAGGAATTATTCATATGTATGTGGGTAGTTAGATTATCAAGAATTCCATTTATATATTCTTTCAACCTAGCGATTAATTACTATCAACTTAGCGAATAATTACTATCAACATAGCGAATAGTTACAAAATTGAACAACACTTTTGCTATTATTTAAACGATAACTTCTCTTTATAGACGAATAATAACGATCAATTTAGCAAATAATTACTATTAACCTAGCGAATAATTGCAAAATTGACCAACCCTTTTGCTAGTATCTAAACGATAACTCCTCTTTACACACGAATAATAAAGATAAGTTAGTGAATAATTAATATCATCTTATTGAATAGTTCAAACAATCCACCACACAAAAAAACAATGTTACCCCACAATAAAAAACGTTACGCCAAAAAAAAAATAACACACGCGCATGTAATTTAGCAAGTGGGCAAGGAAAGAGGTGGATCCCATTGATTTTTTATTAAAGAAAAAGCCAAAATTGCCAAATAATCCCAACCACCAATTTCATTCAATCAATGATCCGGATTTGTTAACACTTAACACCGTAAGGGATAGGAACAAATGACCCAACCTCTATATTATATTATATTTTTGTTTTTAATAATAATAATATATTTATATTAATATTATTATTTTTATCAATATTTTATTATTTTATATTAGTTTTATATTATTATTAGTTATATTATCTTATATTATATCTATACTTATATTGTTATTATTATCCATATTTTATTATTTAATACATATATTATATTTTTATTTTTAATAATAATATATTTCTATTAATATGATTATTTTTATCAGTATTTTATTATATTTATACTTTTATTATTATTATTATCAATAAATGATTATTTAATATATATTATACTATATTTTTATTTTCGATAACAATAATATATTTCTATTTCTATTATTATTTTTATCAAAATTTTATTATTTTATATATATTATTTTTATATTATTATTAATTATATTATATTTATACATATATTATTATTATAAATATTTTATTATATTTATATTATTATTATCAATACTTTATTATTTAATATATATTATATTATATTTTTATTTTTAATAATAATATATTTATATTAATAATATTATTTTTTATCAATATTTTTTATTTTATATATATATTAGTTTTATATTGTTTTTATTAATTATATTATATTTATTCTTATATTGATATTATCAATATTTTATTATTTAATATATATTATATTATATTTTTATTTTTACTAATAATATATATTTCTATTAATATTACTACTTTTATCACTATATTTATTTATTATTATTATTATTATTTCAGAAATGGTTCATTCCGACAACATATCAAACAAATAGCTCCAGTTTGAGTTATTACCATTTTCTGATTTTATTACGATTCCGATTTCAACACTCAAATCAAACGGGGCCTTAGAATTGATCACATCAGCCATGCCTTCAGCACACCCTAAACCCGAATAATGCTCTTAATAATTCTCACACTTAACATTTATAACATTTATAATTTCAAACAAATAGATTGATAGAGTTTTCATAAATAACCAACACTCTCTAGCCGTAGAGTTTCTATTGTTCCCACGTGCTTCGCGTCACACAAGATAATCTCTCATCCCACCACCAAACACACACAGCCGTCGCGTTTACTTTCTCTCTCCTCTCTATAATTTCTGCCCGTCTGTCTCTCCTCTCAAAGTCTCTCTCTCTCTCTGTTCCCCCTACCTCCTCTCTCTCCGGACGTCTCTTCGCCGCGTCGCCGGGAAAGTGTCAAGGGCCAGCGATCGCAAATTGGCCGGTAGAAAAAGAAGAAGAGGAGCATACGAGGAGGGAGATTAGATATATTTCTTGGTGATATATCAGGCCTGTGTAACCAAGCATAGGAGGAGCATAGCAAGAAGATTAATTGGTCGCTTTGCTCGCTGGGTTTCAGGTTTTTGGTTGTTTGTTTTGGTGGCAGCTATTGATTTTGCTTCTTTGTAGACTAGTAATTGTAGTTTCGATAGATCTGTAGATATAGATAGGGAGATCGTGTGCCAAAAACCCTAAAATTAGTACTCAAGTATTTAAGGAGAAGTTTTATATAGCAGTTTCGGAGGATTGATCCGATCTGTTGCTGAACTTGTGCAAGCCGGTAGCAATCTCCAAGAATTAAGGTGAAATTTGTTTGATTTTATATTGCTCATCAGTTTTGCAATTTCTTGTTGCTTTTGTGGCTGAAGAGAGTTATTGGCTGACAAGAGGTTTACGGGTTCACGGGAGTGAAAGCAGGGAGACGAGGGAGTTGGATTCCAAGAGTTAAAAGCCTGATTTTGGTGGATTAACGAAGCCTGCTTCTGGAGCTGAGACAGTTCAATCCATAGAGTTTCCTTTTAATGGGTTTTCAATGAATAAACTACCTCGAATCTTTTCTCCTAGGAGACAAACCAAAAGTATGGAGCAGAGTCTCGAGACTCCATCCCCTTTATCCAGACCAAAACTTGATCGTAGAAATGCTGCCAAGAACTTTGAGTACCACCCTTCATCATCCTTTCCATCATCCTTGCCATCATCTTCTGTGTCTTCATCGACGACGACAAGTCTATCGTCTGCTCCGAGGACAAGGTCGCTTGACCTGAACCATTCCTCTGATAGAAGCTTGCAGATCAAAGGAAATGATGGTCAGCTGGGCCGGGTTTGTGAGAGTTTGGGGCTTTCAGGGCCAGAAGATTTTGAAATTCCACCGGCAATCTGGGAGGCATTTAGGATATCTTCTGATGTTGTCCAGCAGCCTAAGAGCATCCGGTGGGATGAAGGTGAATTGCAATATCCTCAACAGCTTGAAGCTACAATAGAGTCTGATAAATCGTCCCGTGAGTGCCCTTGTAGTCTGCATACCAACAAAGTAACCGAGGTTGCTGATTTGGATGGAGTATTGGAACAGCCTGGTAAAGGAATACAAGGTGAGCGGCCTCCAATTCTAACTCTTCCACCTGTAAAGCTGCATCCTGGAGTTGATGAGTGCTTTTCCGAAAATACATTAAAACAATCAGCACCTACAAATGATGAAGAGGCTGACTTGTACCCTATAAGATCTATAAGATCCTCTTCTTCTCAAGATGAGGACAATCCCATTGGAAATGTTGGGGTCAGATCAAGAAATTCAGTCCCAGTTCCACGGTCAGATAGTTTTCCTGTTGTTTCTCATGATCCTGAGTCATCAAGCTCATCTACGGATAATTCACCAGTTGTTAGCACCAGAATTAATATCACCAGTTGGCAAAAGGGCAATCGTCTGGGACAAGGGTCATTTGGAACAGTGTATGAAGGGATTTCCAGGTATTCTTGTGGTTCTAATGGAATAATAGTTACGCAGATGCTGTGTGCTACTAGCTCTAATTTGATGAGTTCTCATGTTTACTGCCACTTTCATCTTTCATCCATTTATTTATCATTTTTTATCTCTTTTTATTTTTCATTGATATTGCTTGCGTGTTTTTCATATCCATTCATCATCCTATAAATCATGGTTAGGCTTGTAAATTATGGTTAGGCTTGTAACAGCAGTAATATCTTTGCAGTGATGGAAGGTTTTTTGCCATAAAAGAAGTCTCTTTGCTCGAACAAGGAGGTCAAGGAGGGGAATCAATTTTATCACTTCAGAAGGTGTGAAAGGATATCAAATATGATTTAATTTCCATTGCATATGTATAGTTTGTTAAAATTCCTTGTGGAAAGCACAGGAAAGGGAGTGGATGAAATCATTCCCTTTTTTGGTTAAAGTTAAAAGGAAAGAAGAAAATCAATGCAGAGTGGTCTTGAGAACCAGTTGAACACCTTCATTTCTCGTTCATTTCTATTACTTTATCCAAACTCAGAAGCTTTGATATCCCGACCAAAATCAAGAAGAGAACTCCCCCTCCCCCCCCCCCCAATAATAAGAAAATGCCATGCCAATGCCATTCATGATATTGAGATTTTGGAGAAATTATCTTCTGATCCATGTTATTTTTTTTAAAAAATTCTTTTGCAGGAAATTGATATGTTGAGTAAGTTCCAACACAAGAATATAGTGCAGTACCTTGGCACTGCAACGGTATGGCTTCTTATTGGACACGGATTGTCTTACTTCCTCTATTAATAATGGTGGAAATCTGTATTGTCGTTGCATTTTGTGACATGCTTTCATGAGAAAATATGAAAATGTTCAGATCAATTTTTAATGTGAATCATGGTGGGGCATGCTTTCATATTTTGTTTATATGGAAAAATTTATATTTTCTTATTGCGATGTGGACAAAGTGTGAATTTCTGCTTTCCTCTTTTTCATTCATTATCCATGCTGTTGTTTTGAACATGTAATTTGAAAAATGAAACCATTCCGAAATGGTTCAACTGGAAAGGACTTGTGGGTAGTACCCAAAGGTCCCCGGTTCGAACCCCGTATGGCTGCTTCTATTTACCAAATACAAGTAATTTGAAAAATGAAACTTTCCAGGTTATACCATGTGGTCCTTGTTCCCTATAGGTATTTAGATGATTTTATTATTATTATTATTATTAAATATTTATTATTATTTTTTTAAAATCATTTCTGTATTTCTGAAAGGTTATTATTAGTAGTTTTCTTAGTAAAGTGTTAACCTTTGATATTACACGTCTTTGCTTTTTCTTTCTTGGTGAACTGAAAGACTTTGAAACCTGAAACTTTCCAGGTTATGCAATGTGGTCCTTTTTCCCTATAGGTTTTTCAATGGTTTTATTATTATTAATCATTTATTAAATTTTTTAATCATTGCTGTATTCCTTAAAGGTTAGTTTTACTAGTCTTCAGATAAATTCAGCAACTGCTGTATTCCTGAAAGATCATAACTGAACTAATAACTAAGGTTTGTATCAGAATTTTATTTATAAAGTATTTTCTTAAGATTAGGAGTTAGTTATTTGCATTTTATTACAAGAAGAGAAATCTTTTTTATTGTAATCATACTTGCATTTCAGATTTCTAAATCCTAGGAGCTGGATCCTTGTTTCTAATGGTTTCTATCATGTTTTCTCTTTGATTGTTGAATTTTAAAGCTACTATACCTTGGCATCTTAAATATCCGATATATTATTCTTCCCCTGACTTTGCTTTGGTGCTAGTTCAATTGGGCTTATGATTCAATTATTGTTCATTTTATAGGATGATTCAAACCTGTATATCTTCTTGGAGTTGGTGACAAAGGGTTCTCTAGCAAGTTTATATCGCATATATGTATTTCCTGACTCTGTAGTTGCTGCATATACAAGGCAAATCCTATCTGGCTTGAAGTATCTTCATTCAAGAAATATTGTTCACAGGTACTACAGTAGCCATTGTTTGGACATAAAAACTGTATGTTTTTTTAGCATGAAGATTGTTACTTTATAACAAGTGAGCATCGAGCAATGAATTAATTGGTTAAAAATTGTTATTATTTTGTTTTGTTGCTGGCCTGCTGTTATAGAGCAATAACTTATGAATATGACAATTTTTAAACATTCAGAAACAATTATCCCTAAAGAGTTTCTAAATACCGGGAACAGACGAAATTTGAAAATGAATATAAACCCATCTAAATGTTGCTGGCCTCAGAATTTAATGATCAACTGTGCAAAGCCTGACCCCTTTCCAGAAAAGTTATTTATTGCAAGAAGTTGCACTGTGGGCTGGAGTGTATGCTGCTTCCATAATCAAGCAGTTTTTATGCTTTAACTTATCTTGCAGCTGGACTATCAGTGTGGTCAATTTCACATTGAGTCCATGTCTTGTTATTGCTCCACACTTGTTAGGAATAGAATCTGGATTTAGGCCCAGCACAAGCGCATGGTCACGCACAAGAGCACAATTCTCTCACGAGATATTACACAATGCTTATGATCTTGCCAAGGCACCTTTACAACCAAGCTTATTGATATTTTCTGCAATCAAGATCTAAATTCCTATGCTTAAGCAACTCAAAGTCACAATGATCCAAGATCGAAAAAGGAAGAGGGCTGTGATCAATATTTAACCTCTGCCATCTGCATTACACAATGGAAGAGGATTCCGATCAGCATAGAACAAACAAGAATCTCTTGACACACTTTTGTGCAATTTAAGGTCCCTTAAACCAACTCATGGGTTTGATCTTGTCAGCAATGATCTGTGCTCGAGCTGGTCTACTGCCCAATTTGCCACCTCTAGCTGCATTAGGTCCCCATGTTCTTGAATAAGCCAACACCTTACCCCAAGAGTTGTTCTTAGGAACATCCTTGTGTGTAACACAATTCCATTTTTATTTGGATTAGTTGTGCATATCTTGTTTTAGGCTCTTTCTTTTGTGTTAGGATTACTTCCATTGATTAGGTTGGGAAATTATTAGTTCTTAATTGTAATTTTAAAGCAGTTAACAATTGAGGCTTTCTATCTTTTGAGTGTACTGTCTAATATGTTTTGTCTTGCTTTCCAGAGATATTAAATGTGCAAATATACTTGTTGCCTCCACTGGAACGGTCAAACTTGCAGATTTCGGGTTGGCAAAAGTACATGTCTCCTCAACAATCTTCTCTTCATTATTATTATTTTTTTATACTATCATTCATACTCTAGACACTGTTGTTTTTCAGGCTGTGAAATTGAATGACTTGAGATCTTGCAAGGGTACAGCTTTATGGATGGCTCCTGAGGTTTGTATCTGAGATTTAGATTCCTTTTATGTATGATTGAATTTAGAACCATTGTTTCGATTTTTATGCTAAAAATCCAACGGTTTTTTTTGGGTAAAAATGTCAATATTTCTTCATGTAGTTAGTTACATCTCTAATCATTTTTTATTTTCTCCCCAAGTGGCTTCTTTCTTCCCCCTTCTTTGGGGCTTATTTCAAAACTCATTGTGCTTGTGTTGTTGTCTACCATTTCTTTCTTTGGCGATCCTTGGAACTAGTGCATATGGTATTGATATGATATTTGTTTAGGTTGGCCACATTTGAAGCCTACTGTACTTGTGAAACTTCATTATATTTGTGGGAGTTACGATTGTGAATCACACAAGCAAGGATTTCCAGAAGATTCTCAAATTCTCAAGCAAAGAGCCAATTTAATCTAGAATTAGGTAGGTAGTGTGAATCTATGAGAACTAGGTAGGTAGTGTGCATCTATGAGGATTGATTTGTATTGTAAATCTGAGAGTTGTAGTTTCTTGTATGTTGTGCTAGGCAAGACTTAGCTTCCCTATACTTGGACATAATTAGATTTACTCTCCTTTATTTATGTTGGCTTCTCCATTTGCAATACAATTAAGCAATCATCACTCTTGGTTTACTCACATGGTATAGAGCAATTCTTATAGCAGATTTATTGTCAAGAGTACATCTTCATAGGATCCTCCCACTTGATCTTCAAGTCATTGAGAATAATTTGGCGAGGAGACATGATGACACTTGTAGTTGTAGTTGTCAGGGAATGGATTTTTGTGGTGTTGTTGGGGTGGGATTGGGTTTGAGGCAAATCGAAGGAAAGAACTATTGGGGCTGTTGGGGTTGAGATTGGAGAGAATGGGTAGAGGTAATTCAAAAGGAGATAGAATTGCAGAAAACAAACAAAGGAGATTTCTTATCTAAAATATCTGATAGATGTTGCCTCCTTTGTGATGGAATAGTCTAGAGAAGCTCAGAGGCACAAATTGGGAAGCAAATGTGGTTGGCTCCAACGAGAGTTCACTATATACCATCTTTTGTTTTTTGGGAAAGGGCTGCATCCTTATCACTTAAGAGTGAGGACACATCGGTTGAAGCGAGGAGAGGGGGATCTGCAATTCGAGAGCAAGGCTTGAGTGGTCTTTGACAATTGATCTGGTGGGAAGATAGAATAAGAAGATCGATGTCGATGAAATCCAAACTTGGGAGTTGGGTTTGAAGGAGAAGAAGAATGAGGAAGTGAAAGGAAGGAGTTCATATAAATAAGAGGGCTAGAGGTGATTTGTTTAATTCACATATAGGTGGCCATAGGAAGGAGTTCATATAAATAAGAGGACTATCCTCTAGTTGAAGGCATTTTTGCCTCGTGTGAGGGCTAGGAGTTCCCTGTCAACTAGACTGCCTTTCACTTCAGAGATTCTCTTTGTGAGGTTTGAAAAAGGTTGTTAGGGATCCTTCAACCTTTATAGTGTCAGTGTGGTTGGTTGGTGGCTCATTATTCTTTACTTGGTAAGTATGGAGAAGTACTAGGTTTACTTGGTGCTTGCCTATTCTATGTGTATTTCTATCCTCTCTATAGGAAGTTGATTTGATTGTGAGAATTGAATGGTTGGCAACTTTTGGAATGGCTGCAGGGATAGGCTCAGAATTTAATTTGACTGACATGAGTAGCATAGTAACATATTAGGTTGCATGGTGATGCTGCTAATGAATCCCTGATTGATGTGCCATGTGCCAAGTTCAAGTAATTATGAATTGAATTCAATTTCAAGGAAAGGCTTGCTGTGGGGAATGAGAAGTCACACACAATTACTACACACAGGTGGCTTTGAGAAGATTTGACTAGGGAACTGTAAGGACTAGCCCTCGCATAAATGAGAGCCTTACTATTCCTTTGGTCTAGGAGTTCCCTATCAGTTTGGGTTTATGCCTTTGTGGTTTGCTTTTTATTCTAAGCTTATTGAATCACATGACATGAGGGCATGTTTGATAATTTTCTACACATATGTTAAATTTTACTCCTTCCGTTCGGCAAAACATGTCGTTTAGTATTCATATACGTTCTTTTAGAGGATAAAAACTATATAAATATCAAAATTTTAATTAATTTTAAAAATAATTTGATATTTAATAGTAACAAGTATGAAATTGTTTTAAAAAATTAATTAAAAAAATGATATTTATATAGATTTTACCATCATAAAAACGTGTGTAAATAGTAAATGACATGTTTTGCCGAAGAGAGGTAGTGCATTTTACTTTTGGAGGGGATCAAATTGTTTTTAATTTCTAGTTTGTCGTGAATTGCTGAACCCCCTATCTGAATGATCTCTCTTGGATATGCCGTAGTGCCCATTGTGTCATTGGCACAGTAGCATTATTTTATATTTTGTTTTCATGGTTGTGTGCTACCTTCTTTGTAGAAGAATATAAGTGGCTGAAAACTCAGGCTATTTTAAAACTGTTTTTGGCATGTCATTCTGATATCTATGTTGATGTATATCCAGGTTGTTAATAGGAGGAATCAAGGTTATGGAACTGCAGCAGATATTTGGAGCCTTGGATGTGCAGTACTAGAGATGTCAACGGGACAACTTCCATACCATCCTTTAGAAGCTGTATGTCAATTCGGTGTTGTTTATTTCATCCCTTTTTGTATGCCGAATTCAGTTGAAGCTGTTTACCAATCAGTATGCTAAACCAGATTTTTTTTGTTCCCTTGGGAAATTTTTAGAATATATTTTTGTTGAAATCTACACTTTTCTAAAGTGAATTTGTTAAAATAAATAACATACAAAACAATAATAGTATTTATTTCAATAGGTACAGTATTACAATTATAAGTGACAATTCATTGCCACACATTTTAATTATCTAAGACAGTGGTAGATGTATGCTGTATTTGATTTTCACAATTGACAATTTTCTTTGCAATGCACTTAATAATCTATAAGTTAGTTTTATGTTTTATTTAGATTTTCCAGAAGGAAAATTAGTTGAACATCAAAAGGGGTCTCATGTTTTACTTTGGTTTTATTTCAAGCATGTCTTTATTGCAAATATTCTTTTTCTATCTATCTGCTTGTCAATTTAGTTTAGCAGCTGAGCAATGATTGCTTGTGAAACTTCCTAGTTCTGATTAATTTAGTTTAGCAATCTCCAAGAAATTAAGCTTTTTTGGATCACGGGTCTTGTCTCGTCTGTTAGAAACATACAGCTTATTAATTTGGGAGCCAGGAATTTTGTCGAATTCACAAGGACTATTGTGATCCATACTTCAGCACTTTCTAATATGATTGTTGACTTTCTGTTTCTTATTGCAGATGCAAGCACTCTATAGGGTCGGAATGGGTCAACCACCTCCTGTCCCTGAGGCACTGTCGACAGATTTAAGGAATTTTATTCTGAAGTGCTTACAAGTGAACCCTGATGCTCGCCCAACAGCTGCAGAGCTGTTAGATGATCCCTTTATCAGAAGACGTTCTAGCTTGGGAACAGAATCTCCTGCTACTGGCAGATGGCTCGGAAGATGACCCAAAAAAAACGGCACGAAATAGTTGTAAGGATCGTTTTGAAGCTATAAATGTATCTTCATTACATGATTGGCAATTTTGGGCATGGATATGGTCTCAAGACTAGAAATGCCTATGTCTTGTACTCGAGACCATCTCCAGATAGATCTAAATGGAGCTGATTTTAAGCCCTTTGGATTGCATTGCTATTGTCATAGGCACATCTGGATTCGTTTCCTCTCTTTGTTGTAGCTATTACTTCTTGATATTAGGTTAAATATGATGTATTTCTTCTCATTTGATTACATCTTCCTTTGTTCAATTGTCATGACCGTCGAAACTTAGCAGGAGAACAATTTTGCAGGACCCATCTTGATCACACATCTCATATGGACAGCAGAACGCTATGTTTGGGGCATGCATATTCAAACAGCTGATGTAACGGGTAAAAGCTTTAGACATTATCTTTGATACAAGTACAACCCTGGTTCACAATGTCAAGCATTTGCTCCTGCTCGTTTATTTGTGGAGAGGTGCATGCGCGTTTCTCGAGGATGATGATGATGTTGGTGGTGGTATGAACTGAGATTTCAGATGGTTTCTAGAGTTTATATTAGTGTGAATTCACATGTGTTTGTTCTATATGTTTGTATGTATGTTCATTCTGGAAATGATCTCCTCACTTTACTCTGCGCACAGGCCAAATGAAAGCCCTCTTGGATTCATGATAGGAGTTTCTATTTACCCGTGGTCTGCCACATATTTGAAATTAAGTACTTGGGTTTCATTTGGAATTCGATGGGTTGTACAAGTTACTGGTTATGGTGTTCATTTCATTGCAGTTGGCTTCAATTTTTGTTTTTGCTACTTTTCGGGGAATGCTTTATGTACTCCAAAGTGTTCTAAATGCAACTTAATTAGATAGATACCTCCGTTGACAATACTTAATTAGATAGATACTACTCCCTCCGTTTACAATTAGTTGATGTTTTAAGTGAATTACTCTCAAATTAAGGAATGAAGGTTCACTATTTAAAGATGATGTCTTTTTGGATCAGTTCGTACACGTGACTCTCCCACTTCCATTTTACTCCTCAAAACCCCATCTGATTGAAGCCGTGTATAATTAAGTGGGACATGGGTTAACTTTTCCAATTGGTTTTACATTATTTTTTATGGTAGAAAAAAAGGGAGTTCCATGAAATTGAGTAGGACATGTATAATTGAGTGGGACAGACTTTCTAAACGACTATGTATTTCTCAAAACGTAAAAAATCACTACAACAACATGTAATTCTAAACGGAGGGCGGGAGGGAGTAGTTTAGTACTGTTTCCTTGGATACATTACAGGAGTAGTAATCAAGTCACAATTCATTCATATTTAATAAAATCTATTGGCAAGATAATAAAGGGCTTATTGATAAGATAAATATTTGTAAACTGCATTCAAATCATTTTATAGTTGAGAAAATATTTACAAATAAGATCGAGAGTTAGAAAAACTTTCAACCCAATTCAAACTTAATTCAACTCAGGTGGAAACAACCCTCCACGTAAAGCTCCATATCAAAGCAACCTTGAATCCCCTCTCTCTTCACATCTTGTTGATTTCATTAGTTAGGAATTTCACGATGAATATGTGTTTAGGTACCATCCAATTGGTCTCACCCTTTTGAGATCATTTGCGATGCTAGTAACTAAGCTGTGGACGCGGTGCTTAGACAAAAAGAAGGAAGGACCTCATGTGATTCATTATGCCTTCATAATGCTGAATGGAGCGCAAAAAAACTAATCCACCACTGAGAAAGAGCTTTTGACCATGGTCTATGCCTTGGAGAAATTCAAATCATCTCTGCTTGGCCCTAAAGTAATTGTTTATAACTGAACATACAACTATTCGATGTTTATTGATAAAGTAAGAAGGCAAGCTAAAATTGTTTCGATGAAAAACTTTTGAGCGAATTCGACAACGAGATTAGAGATTGAGAACCTTTTTGCAGATCAATTAAGCAAATTAGTCTAAGAGAAGACAAGCCTAGAGGGAACCCCAAGATCCATGGAACTTTCCCCGACTATACCTTATTTGCGGTGTTACTGAGACTAATTCACGATCGCGGGGCACTTGGAGATCTAAGACCGCCTGACAAGGCCAACACCGTCCTTTTACTCTAATTAGAAGGAACTTCTATTAGATGTTCATACACACCGACCATGGTATGCGAATTTGCTCAACTTCTTAGTCTTGGGGGTCCGACTCCTCCTAACATCACAAAAGTCTCGAAGGACAAGATACAATTTTTCTCCTCAACTCTTGATTGTCTTTGAACAGTTGAAACTTTCTATCACGCATATCTTTGAAAGGCTTTTAAGAATGGTGGTGGACTCCGGACTTCCGTCATACAAGATTTTTTCAAGCTCCTCTCCCTGTGCTCTCCTCAATTGATAAATCTCTTCTTCATCAAGCCATGAGCTTAGATTGTTGTAACCCGCCATTGTTATGGAAATACTGTGAGGAGGTTTAGGAGGAAAGGAGGAGGTGTGAGATGTGCCAAGTGGTGTGACCCGTATTTACAGGTAAGGAGGAATTTCTAAACAAAACGTCAAAAATGATGTTATAACAACGTCAATTCACACATTGTTCAATGTTGAATTATAGTTTGGGTTCATTAAGTCTATGAACAACATTTTATAACACATTGTATAACGTCCTAAGAGACATTATTCTCACTCTTGTTCGACCGTTAAAAGTTGATCGTTGAAATTCGACCGTTGTACACATTGTCGAATTGGATGTTGTTATTGACCATTGAAATCTTACTATTTAAGAACGGATGCTCTCACGCAATGCGCACAACTGACCAAGATTGTATAGAGACGAAAATGTCTAACGAGCAAAGTGATCGTGAGATTGATGTCTTCTACAATGAAGTTTGCCCGTATGAGCATAATCAACAATCATAGGTGATCTTCTCAACCAAATGTGTATATTATTATATTTGTCATATTCATTATACATAGCTAACATTTATTTTCTTTATATTTTTTCAACCCAATTTCCAGATTTCACATCGAAGTTCACCGACACTCTTATTTGGAACGATCGTGACAAGACGATCGATCATTTAAAGAAACTAAGCGCATAATAAAATATGGTATTAGCAATAAAGATATCATGGATGGGCAATGCAATCGACGAGGTGGCGTATTGCTTGCATGCGAGCAATACATGGGTCTTTCGTAGAAGAGGAAAGCAAATCTGTAGCACGCAGAGATTCTCTTTGCACGATCATAAGGCGGACCGAGGATGTAGACAATGACTATGCAACATATAACACATAACCATCAACTCCATCAATGGTTGAAGGGTCATGCTTATAGAGGAAGCATGAAGGAAGTGGAGAAGAAAATGTGCAAGTGAATGAAAAACATTGAGACTCTACCGAAGGCCATAGAGTAAGGGTTGAGGCAACTGGATGTGAATAGTGCCACTTCATTGTTGTAAACACCCTCAATAAACTAACCATTAAAGAGAAAGGAAATAACACGATGATGCAAGACACCCACCATTTTGAAGAATCATGTGAAAGGTAAGAAGCCTAAAATTGAGAAATATCCTTCTAGTGCTAGTAAGAGAAAGAACACATCGAAATTTTGGTTGCATTTTACTGTAATTCCGGGTATAGAGCGTGCAAGTTGTAATTATTTTGGTGCTAAGATTGGTTGTGCTTCTACTAAAGGAACCGATGCTCTAAATAATCACCATAAGATATGCAATAAGGCTCCGAAAAATGTGGATATAAACTAAAAAAAATTAGAACTTGATCCTCAAACTGTAGTTGGTTCCAATGGTGTGGTGTTTTCCACTTGTGTTCCATCTTTGTGGCGATTTGATCAAGCTGATTGAGAAAGAAGCTAGCTAGAATGATCATTGTGGATGAGTTGCCTTTTGAATTTGTTGGGAAAGAGGGCTTTCTTAGGTTTTGCAAAAAACTAAATCCTGCATTTTCCGTGCCTTCACGTACTACTATAACTAGAGATTGCTATTCTTTCTTTATTGAGGAGAATAAGATGTTGAAAGTAATGTTGAGCAATTTATCTTCTCCATTGAGTCTCACGATCGATGTTGGGAATTCAGGTCAAAACTTGAGTTATATATGTTTGAATGTGCATTTCATTGATGATGATTAGGTTTTGCATAAGAGGATTTTAAAATTTTGTCCTCTAGCGGGTCATTTTGGTAACCAGGTTGGTAGTGCTGTTGAGAAATGTTTGCTTGATTGAAAAATTAAGAATGTTATGATTGTGGTCGTGGATAATGCTAGTTCCAATGATTTGACTATTGATTATTTAAATAGGAGATTTATTCATTGAGATTCTAGTCTTTTAGAAGGAAAATATGTGTACATGAGATGCATTGCTCACATTCTGAATTTGGTTGTAAAAGATGGTTTGAAGGACTCGGGCCCTTCAATTGCAAAGATTCGTGCTCTTTTGAAGTATGTTAGATCTTTTCCCGCTCGGTTAGAAAGGTTTAAAGCTTGTGTAAGAGAGGAGAAAATAGAAAGTAAAAGTCTTGTTTGTTTGGATGCTGAGACAAGATGGAATTCCACTTATTTGATGCTAGAGTCTGCTGTGAAGTTTAAGAAGGCCTTTTGATGGCTTGCTAATGAAATACCATGCTTGTTATAAAGAGATGACGAAGGCGGGTGGTGTTGGAGTTGCTAAGAATGATTATTGGAAGAGAGTGTCTACTTTCTTGCCTATTTTGAATGTGTTCTATGACCGAACAATCACTTTATTTGGCTCTCAGTATGTGACTTGCAATATGTATGTGCAACATATTATTGGATTTTCAATTACCACTTTGTGCAGTGAGATGAAGGCATTAGCAAAATGACACAACAAATGAAGATGAAGTATGATAAGTATTGGGGTGATATTAGCAACATTAATCACCTATTATTCATCTATATACTTTTTTTTTTATCATAGACACAAGATCTAAGTAGTTGAGTGACTTATTATATATGAAGTGTTATGATGAGACGAAAGCCAGAATATAGGGAGGCTATATCAAATTGTTTGTTGATAATTTGTTCATGGTGTACGAGTCTTCAATGCCTCAAGCAAAGAAGAAAACAATGTCCTTATCTTCTTCAGTCGGAATGGAAAACTTATGGATTTTACAGAGTTGTTTGCTTCAACCTTCCAAAGTGAAATGGGGCATGTTGATTCTGGTTTGAAGACTGAGATGAAGAAGTATTTAGAATAGGCATATGAGGAAATGTTCCATAATTTCAATGTTTTACATTAGTGGAGGGACAATCAAAGACGATATCCTATTTTTTCGAAGATGGCTTGTGATGTGCTTGCTATACTGGTGACCACTGTTTCTTATGAGTCGACTTTTAGTATCGGGGAATTTATTCATGATTCTTTTCGTATTTTGTTAACCCCAAGAATGGAGGAAGCTCTTATTTGCATCCAAGATTGGCAACGTAGCACTAACACTTCAGTATTGATATAAGAAAACTTGTTAGCATTGGAGGAACTAGAAAAAGATAATTTTTTTTTTGTTATTTACATTTTATCACAATCCTTTGTTTATATTTGTTAGCATTGGAGTATGATTAATTCTCACATATGTTTTAAACTAAAAACTTATAGGAATGAAGGAGTTAAGTATTGAGCAACCATAATTCATGATCAAGGAAGATTATTAACATTTACTTGATAAACTCTAAGCACGTGAAAGTCTAGAAAAAAAGGTAATTTAATTTTTGCCACTTACTAAGATTTTTGTTCATCATACATATTATATCTCTTTAACTTTATCTTTTCAACTTTATGTGTGGATTTTTACTCTTGCGTTTAGAGGCGGAATTTGTACTCATGTAGGGATATTGGATTATTGTAGTTCTGCATTTCGAGGCTGCCGTGCTGCTTTTGAGACCTTTGATTTGTGCTATAATTATACTTCGTTTGGAACTTATGTATGAATTTAAAATTATGTATAGATTTATGTATGGATAATGTATGGATTTATATATGAGCTTTATATTTTTTTTTGCATTAAAAAAATACAAAAGCAATAGGTGTGTATTGTGTTAAATACTTAAAATACACCATCAACACACGACAATCAGCAACAATTGTTAACTGTTTATGTGTACATTGTACAATAGCCACACAAACATGAAAAAAAAGAAGCATATGGTTCATGTCAGATAACTCGGATACCCGACACGGATCCGAATAGCTTTACCGTGTTGGATACCCAACTTAAGATGGTTCGTATACGGTTTGACTTTTTGTGTTAAACGTTTTTAGGTATCCGACACAATTATCAATTCGTTTTGGATACCCGGATATGCCCACCCCTAAAATCTATGATGGATATAAATTTAGGAAATATTTAAGAATTTTTGGGAAATATTTTTTTATTGAGGAATTGAGTTAAAAATACTCCGAATTCATTAAGAATAATTGAGTTTGCACAAATTTATTTTCGGGTTTAGAAATTGAAAATTCAGTAGTAGTTATGTTTTCCCACGTATTTGAGGAATTAGGCCTTGAGGGGTCATTTCGGGAACCCAATAAATATTCGATAGAGCAACAAAATTTACCCCCGTGTTATCTTTTCTTCCGTGTTTCACTGCTCATGCTCCCCATTTGTCGTCGGCACCTCACCACGACCTCGACGTAGGCCTCATCAACTCCATTTTTTCTCCGTCGAGCGAGCGTCCCCCTAGAAGAAACCACTAAGCCTTGTCAAGAGTTTCTTGACATTGTCGATTCGGTCTAGTGTTCTTTCGCGATTCGTCGATTCTACCTTAACTTTCTCTCGGGTGGTGTCGCCCAACTTTGATCGACTAAGCAACTAATTTTTTTACCTAAATTGAAATAAAAATCGTAGACTGTATTACTCACCCCCCAAGAATCCTCTTCCTTTCCCTGATGGGTCTTTCCCTTGAACGACGACTGTTGTCACTCCGCTCAAGAACAGCTCAGGAACCACTTATGAACATACAAAAATATGTAAAATCACAACTGTCTATCGACCCTCCCTTTTTATTTCTGTTTCTGAAGTGGAATTTACATATCTATGCCTCAGGTTTTATGTTTGGTCTCTCCGGTTTTTGATCGATCACCCTTAATTTCATCCGTCTTTGTCTGGTAAGCGCGCCTCCTTTTCAATTTTTTTTGGTGGTTGAAATTTAATGTGCCTTAAAGATTCGACATAAATTTCACAATATGATTTATAAGCACTGGAAGATGAAAATTAAAATAAATTTCTAGCGGTGAAACGCTTCACTCTACCGCTCACATTGGAAGGTTGAGGAAACTCCTATTCCAATAGCATTCAACCAAGGAGATTTAGGTAAATTATTATATTATATGACACTTTAATAAAAAGAATTGCTCCGTGAACCCAAAATTAAAAAAATACAAAATTAGTACATTAGATAATCAAATTCCGATATCGATGACGTTTCAATCGGCAGTTTAACACTAATCATTATCACAAATTCTTGTAGATATTTGTATCTAAGTTGTTATATAGACCGTTTAGATATCTCAGTGGAAAGTCATGACAAAGAACAACAAAAGTTGGGACCAACCGTCTGCAATATCTTTAAGGCAACTCATAGACGTATACAAAAGCTTTCCAAAATACACCGCACAATACAAAATGTACTTCAATACATTAGTATAGTGGGAATTGTTGAGAATGACTATAAACGTCGAAATGAGGTCAGGGTTCAAAAATACAGGATGAGGTATTGGCGAGGGTATGACCCAGAGTTGTTAGATGCTGAGGAGTTTAACTGACTTATTGAATTACAACTCTGAACAAGACCCTTGTTGGCCAAGTTCAGGACTTCTTCTGGCTATGAGAATGAAGTATTTTATCGACCTAGACGGAGTAATAAGTGGTTCAGGAAACACGCAGTCACCTTGACTAGTTGGGGCACCGAACCGAGGGTAATTATGTTTGGAAGTACCTCAACTCTTATGGACCCAAAACCGAATAAGGTTGTAACACTCCATCTCATGTACATTGGATATAATAAAGATGTTTGGAGTGATTTATAAGTGATTTAAACCCTATCCAACGTCGTGGGAATGAGTTCGGGGTTAAAAAATACAAGATAAGGTATTAGCGAGGTTATGACCCAACGTTTTTAGATGCTCAGGAGTTCAATCGACATATTGAAGCAAAACTCTGTAGGCCCGGGCAAATACGGGCGTGAGTCGGGCTTGGGCCGGGCTTTACCAGAGATTTTGTCCCGTTGTTGCGGGCGCGGGCCGGGCTAAGCTCGCTTAACGGGTTGAAAGTCGTGTCCAAGCCCGTCCGTGAATGCGGGTGCGGGTAGTCCGCGGGTACCCGCAAACCTAATCAATTTTTCTTAAAACTACACTAAAACTATTGTAATCAATTTTGATATATATATATATATAATATTAAAATGAATAATTAGTATTATTTATAGTTACTGTTTTTTTAACATTATATATAGTTACTGTTTTTTTTAACATTCTATATTTAACATGGAGTATATAGTTGGATAACATTCTGTATTTAACATGCAATCTTTATGAGGTCCTATCGGTTGGAAATGAATTTAATTGGAGAAAAAATAGAACAAACATAAACAACATATACGAGAAGTTGGATAGCACGCTAGTAAATGCCCAAATCATACAATGGTACCTAACAATAGCGACAAAAAAACATGCTTTCACAACATCGCACATAACCAAACTAGCTATTTGGGAGGAAAAATTTCCTAATAGAAAATAGTGATTTTGTCGCTAAATATGTTTGGTGAGAAGATCTACTTCCTCGCGAGTTTGTCGAGAAAAGCTTGTCAAGAAAAGGTTTAATGAGCGAAAAATGATGTCCTCGTAAAAGCCTTTTTGCGATGGTTATAGTTTGTGTCGCTATTATAATTTAGCGACTATTATTTTCCTCGCAAAAAACCAAAAGTTTTCTTTGTCAAATAAACCGAAGCATTAGAAAATGGTCACTGAATATAATTGTCGACCAAATAAAATTTCTCGCTAATTTTTGTATTTCCTCGTTAATGATGACTAGTAATTAAACATTTGAAATTAAAAAATATATATTATTTTGGGATAATTAGCTAAGTATCCCTTTTTCAATTTTTTTATTGGTAAATATACCTTGAAGATTTATTTTTGTTAGTTATACCCTTTTTTTGTAATGACAGATTTGCCCATGATTTTATTGTAACAAATCATTAATTAATTCTCATTTCAGTTACGCTCATTCCATTCCATTAACGTCACTTTCATCCACACTTCTTCAATTAATTGACGCTCCGCTTCCATTGACGATTGTAGACGCATCTTTCCTTTTCCATTGACGATTGTAGACGCATCTTCAAGAATACCGTTTTAACAATAATTAGGTTACAATAATTGTAACCGTTCCAAATGAAATGTTCTAAAAGGCGCTAAGCGGCCGCTATGCGGCGGGTGACCGCCTAGCGCCTAGGCGGTTAGGCGGGTGACTAGGCGACGCCTAGACGGACTTAGAACAAACTTTATTATTTTCTTATCTTTTAATGTATAACACATGTCAATAATTCATATAATGTAATAATAATCCATAATATCAGTCATAAACCCAAATTTGTGGTGTTTAATTACCATTAAAGTAAATAAACGCAAAAGTATGAGTTCGACTAACGAATCTAAACCTCCTAATTAAAATCCAAAACCATAGGTTCGACTAAAAAACAAATATATCTCGACTTGTGGGATAAAAAAAACTCTAAGTTGACTAATCACATGCATAAAAGCTAAAATTGAATAATCATCGGGCTAGGCGGGACTAGGCGACACCTAGGCCCGACTAAGCGGGGTCTAGGCGGCGCCTAGGCGGGTCTAGGCGGCACCCAGGCAGTGTCTAGGCGGATTTTTGCCTAGAGGGCCGCCTAAGCTTAAAAATTCCTAGGTCCCCTCCCGCCTAGCGCCTAGGCGCGATTTTTAGAACAATGTCATTATTACTTATTGTAGCTAATTTATTGTAACTGTCATTGTAATCAATATTGTCACATTATTGTAACTAATTCGTTTTAGGTGTTTCGATTCTTGTAATTAATTACTTGTATCTAGTTTATATCGTAACTAACTTCATTGTTAAGGTTTTTCAAGGCACATTGATTGTAGACACAATAATTGTTACAATAATTAGGTTTCCTATAGTCTATAGGATAAATAATATCTTCAAGAATACCATTTTAACAAAAGTAGGTTGCAATAGTGCCCGATTTGCATAACTGCATGTTACAGCAAAAGTATGTTACAATAGGTTACAATAAAAGTAGGTCACAATAGGTAACACCCAAAGTAGGTTACAATAGGGTGCAACAATAGTAGGTTACAATAAAAATTTCCGATAAATAGGAGGAGAGTAATCAAATGCACTAAATGGCCGGATGATTAATGTGGCATTATTAATATTCAATTTTCTATACTAATTAAACATGTGAAGCTATCAAATTTAGTTCATCTTCTATTATCTTGAATTGTTGCATATGATCATTCCCATCTAATTTGGAGAAATCCCAATTTGGAAAAATCGGTGCAATGGAGAATCCCAATTGCAACCTAACAAAATTGAAGCTTTACTTAACGAAAATTTGTAAAAATTACCTTTAATCCTAGACAAATCACGAGATGACTACTGAACAACTGATGGAAGAAGTAGAGTCTTCCTTCTTCAAAACGTAAAATTGGGAGAAGTAACGTCTTCTTTTTTCAACCCGTAAATAAATCTTATCAACAATCTTATCTATATCTAAACAATCTTATCTATACCTACTTTTTTTTTAATTTTAAAAAGATAGAAATTCTACCTTAAGGGTATTTAGGTAAAATCTACTCTAAAAAGGTATAATTACTAAAAAGAAAAACTAAAGGGTATAATTACCAAAAAAAAAACTTGAAAAAGGTATACTCTCAAATTTTCACAATTATTTTTGGCGACGGTTATATATTTGTTGTTAAAAAATAATAGTGATGATTATCAAAAAAAAAAAATAGTGATGAGAAGTTTACTCAAGATAATTTTTTTCACAGAAAACTAAATTCCTCGTTATTTATATTCTTTTAGTGAGAAAATATTGACATCAATAAAAACACTTATCAATAACAGTTTCATTTTGTTTGTGTAAGAACTGCATTGTTAGCCATGAAAATCTATTCATCACTAAAAATAGAATGACTATGGTGAGAAAAATGATTGAGGTAAAATATACAAATCAAAGAGGAAATATATTTTCTTTGCTACTAACCTTTATTTATAGCAAGGAAATATTGGAGAAGAAAGGAAATGTATATTATTCAAAACATTGGTTTGATATAACCAAAAAAATATAAGAGTCTATTGTACTTTTACCAAAACTATGGTACTAATAAAAACTAAATTCCAAATAGAAAATGAGCAACAATTCTCTTAACCATCCAGTTGTTGGTCGTGAAGTTTGCAATAGAACTCTTCAAACTTTTTCACCATCTCTTCTAAAGCATTGATTCGAGTATTTTGACTTTTGAGGTTTATCTTGTCTTCCAATGATTTGTTCTTCCATACCTTTCATGTAATGATGATTGAGAAGACTTATTTGGTGTAGATTCATTAATGGCTACATAGGGAAAATAAAAGAAAGAAAAATAAATGCAGATTCATTAAAAAAACAAAATGGAACAGAACATAATCTTTTAAAAATAAAAAAAGGGGTTCAAATGAATTAGATGGACATTTTCTATGTAAGATTTAATTTACAAATTTTGCATTCTTACTTCCAGTGTTGGTCTCCCCAAAAATTCCATTTTCCCTATTCGCAAATCCACGAAACCTTCCATATTTCTCACATTATAATAGTAATCAAACAAGTTTAGAAACAATTAAGGCGTTTCTCCGTGAATTCTACATCAAGATGATGATAAAAATTGGAAACAGGTCAAAAGCAAGGTCGACTTCTTTTACCTATACACCAAATCACCACCACTACCAGTAGTCCAGTATCGATTGGGATCTATTTAGACAGTGAAATCTTTCTAAATCATATGAACGAGGCAGACATTTTTTTTATTTCCATAGGAATCCACCAAGGAATAGACAAATTTAAGGATCAACTTCATATAATATGGGCACAAACTATATTTTCAAAATTCATAATGTGAGAGAGAAGAAGATAGAAATTACTTGTAGAGCTTCATAAGGATCTTGCACATGAGCGGGCGGTGATCCATGTATTGGACAATTACGATTTATCCCAAGGTCATGATCACCATGATAAACATTTTTATCAGATAGATTCTATTAACCGTAAATGATCTAGCGAATTACTTAAAATTAAAAAACAAAAACAAATCAGCAACTTGATTTCACTATGAGGAAACAGAGTATCAATTATCAAACCGTTTGAAGAAATTTTATTTTGAAACTTTATGGTCAATAAGAAAGGGATTAGGCAACTTCAACCAATAGACTTTGCTAGAAATAATAATGTGATGAACCTCCCTGCGCACCTTACCACACCAAAGAGAGTGAATCAATGTTACAACATACCTATAAAGGTATAGCACAAACTGTCTCTAGTCTTGAAATCACATATTACTTCATCATGTCATCAAATTACTAAAATCGAACTTGAGACTTTGAGGAGTATGTGCAAAGGTAGAATCAATGGGATAACTGCTTTCCTTAAGTATTTTTAGATTTCAATATTATTTGTTCATATAAACACTGTCAATGTAACACCGATAGATAAGTATTTTCCATTTTGTAACACACTCGGCACATACAAGTAACCTAAACTAATCTTGCTGAGAAATGTTGTCGAGGTTATTACATTACCTCGACTATATGTGTTGAGGTTACTACATTAGCTCGACAAATATTCTCGACCTTGGTTTCGACGGATATTGTAATCGAAACCCATCCTGAAGTCGTCGAAAACCATTTGAACAACATATTACCTGATCGAAAGAATTTAGTAATCAGATCGAGCCGTTGCTTCATACATTTCTATGATTTTACATATTCGGGATTAAGGTTCAACGAATTCGATATATACATAAATGTCAATAGGTTTTATCTTTAGCTCCCAGGCAAATTCATGAACTTACGGAATTATTTCACCCGGAGCACGGCCTCAGGCAGGGTGACCCTCTCTCGCCTTACCTTTTTCTCATTTTATCTGAGATCCTTGCTCGAGGCCTATACCAAGAGTCAGCTACTCCCCGAAGTCACCTAGGAATCACAATAACACGTAATGGCATCAAAATTCCTTTCCTGGCTTTTGCAGACGATATTGTTATCTTTGTTTCAGCCACAAAAATTGCGTGTGATTAGATTAATAGAATACTCGGTGAATTCTGTTCCCTATCGGGGCAAAAAGTGAATAGACACAAATCACATTTTCAAACAACCCCAAATATAACATCAAACTATAGGAACACAATACATAATGAACTACAGATCCCCTTCACAAGCAATCTGGGTTCTTATCTGGGCTGCCCGATCATCTGTGGGCGCTCTTCTAAGGACACCTTCAAGGATTTACTCACCACAACAAAATCACAACTCCAAAAGTGGAAAGCTAACTGTCTGTCTCAGGCGGGTCGGTGCACTTTAATCAAAACAACATTATTAGTTAAACCTCTCCATCTAATGCAATGTTTCCAACTGCCTAGATCAGTACATTTGGAATTGGATAGAATTAATCGGAACTTCCTATGGAACAAGGGTCCTAAACATAAACCGCTTGTAAGCTGGTTTGAAGTTTGCAAGAACAAATCTGATGGAGGGCTTGGCATTCGCAACTCTGAGGACATGAACAAAGCATTACAACTAAAATTATTATGGAAAATCTTGGCTGAACCATACAACCCATGGGTCTCCCTTGTCACAGAGAAATATCTTAAAAACCAAAACATACTCAAATACAATAAAAAAGGGGACTCATCTTGGCAATGGTCACAATTAACTAAACTTATACCGCTATTCAAAGAAGGTATTTGATGGTCAATTGGAAATGGTGAAAGTATAAATTTCTGGCTTGATCATTGGATCGGTAACAATCCGCTCATTACGATGATACAAAATGGACAGCCAGTTGACACTCAAGTAACAATTCATCAATTTCTAAAAAATGATAAAACTTGGGATATAGAAAAACTAAATCAAACGATGCAAGACCTACTACCAAAGGAAATAATAGATGCTATAACAGTATCTCCCATACCTAAGAATATACATATCGACAGACTCTATTGGAAATGGAGTAGAAATGGTTGGTTCTCCACCAGCTCTGTAGTAAAAATGATAAATGATTTAAAGCAGCACCGAAAGTCGAACATGAAATGGATTTGGAATTTAGACGCTTCGCCAAAAGTCAAAACCTTACTATGGAAGATCTAAAAAAATGGCGTCCCAACTTCAGTTAGACTTGCTGCTCGGGGAGTTGGAATTCCCACTTCCTGCCCGTAGTGTGACTCAAATTACGAAGACCTATTTCACCTACTGTGGGATTGCCCCATCATTCGAGCCACGCTAGCAGCAATAGACCCCTACCAGATGATAACACTTACTAATTACTTCTCACAAGACAAGAGCTTGAACAATATCATTTGTGATATAAAAGAAAAGTTAGGAATTAAAAGATTTACTAAGATAGCTATTGGTTGGTGGAGTATCTGGTACTTCCGTAACAAAACACTGTTTGGGACCTGTAAGCTGGACGTAATGAGTATCCTATCTTTCATAAACGACCAAGTATACCTCTGGAATACCTCAAAGCTAAATGATGACGCTGCAGAAATACAACCACAACATGACAACACCAAACAACCAATCAGAATCAAAGGTCTTCAACAAGGGCAAGGAGAAAATCTAGATGGAAACCACCCCCATTAGGGACCTACAAGCTTAATTTTGATGGAGCCTTCTCAGCATCCTCTGCGGGCTCCTTTGGTTTTGTCATCAGAAACCACTTGGGAACTCCGATTTATTCTGGGGCTGGGCCCTCCTCAATCCCCTCGATTTCTGGCTCGGAGGGTCTGGGGCTCTGGAATGGAATCAACGCCGCCCGAGAACTCAATATACCTAACCTAATAATTGAAGGCGACAACCTCATCATTATTAACAGCCTGTGGGAAGCCTTCTGGGGACTCTGAAATGATTGTCTCAGACAGTCTAGTCTCCCTAAGCTTCTTCCATTCTTATGAGATTCGTCATGCCTATCGGGAAGCTAACCGAGTTGCGGACCGCTTATCGCACCCCGACCTTTCTTTCTCTGGTCCTACGACTCCTGACGACTCAGAACTTCGTAATTTCATCCGTTTGGATGCTCTTGACAGATAAGGTTCCGCCTTATTGTCAAATTATTTCCGGTTCAAAAAAAAAAAAAAAAACAACCGTTCCCGAAACAACCCCTCCTCCAACCGCACCCAAAAAAAAAAAACTTTCCCAAATCAGGCTCGAAATCAATTCGTTTCGTCAACAAATTATTTCCAAAACCCTACTTGGCTACTTGTCCTTTCTTCCTCCCAGCCATGGCTTCCCTCTCTCTCCGCCCTTGTCTGAACTCTCCCTCTTCCAATCGTAACCTTCATGTATGCTCTCCTCATTCTCTTTGAAAATCCTTCTATTTTTTTGCCCCTGAATTGGCATGTCTCAAATTCTTCCATTTCTACTGAAGTTTCTCATTTTGTGTTTACTCTCTCGATGTATTTGTCGTACCAAACTTGCAGTTTGCAACTGGTTTCACTTCAGCGAGCTTGGGATTTCGGTCCCTGCAGGGGCAATTGAGTAAAACTCTCACATTTGAGGTGAATAGCGTGGGAAGGAAGGAGATGGAAACCGGCACTTCGGCATTGGCTGACACCGTAGCTGAATCCTTCAATGGTCTGTGCTTTTCTTCATTGCTCTTGCTTTCTTAATGATTGTTTTAAATTGATGTTGAATTGTGTTGCCTGAAACTTGACATTTCTTATGCATTTGTTGTCAGAATTGGAGGTGAATGAACCGAGCATCTCGACAATGCTGATGAATTTTGAGAATAAATTTGATCCTTATGGTTCAATGAGCACACCACTCTACCAGACAGCTACATTTAAACAGGCAAGTCATGATCTATACAAGTGATTGAGTTGAGCTTTGATTATCCTTGACATCTTTTTGTTATGAGAGTTGTGTTGGAGGATTGAAGCTAAATATCCATGGACCATGGCTCCCTAAGTACTTGATGGCAGTTCACCTCCACTACTGGCAACACAGCTCTATAGCTTAAAGTGCTATTTTTGGCTGTTAACAGCCTAATCATTATTGTATCATCTCCATCCCAATAATTTAAGTTTTTCCCAGTGAGGTTGTGGCCGAGACTTGTAAATCTAGAATTCAGACTCCTTTCCTTTTTCCAACTATGTTGGAGTGAATCAAGTGATGACTAGAAACCAAAACTTATGTGGTTCTATGTTTTCTACTTTTCATAGAGTCAGTGTGGCAGTGGCATTGGTCATGTGTGTGGTCTTATGTTATAGTTTTGATTAGCTGGAATTTTTCATATTTTATTTTAACTGGTCTTGATTCTTGTGCTTATACTGTGAAAGTCTTTTGTCTAGCCAACTGCAACAGAGTCCGGACCTTATGACTATACAAGGAGTGGGAATCCCACACGCGATGTCTTGGAAAGGTCTGAGTCTACAAATTGCACTCGAGGTTACTGAAATTATTGATCTTTCATTCCATATGGGGATCACTTATGTAATTCTTTATATGCAGGTCTTTATTAATGTATTTACTCTTTCTGTTTTACCTCAGCCTTGTGGAAAAACTGGAGAAGGCAGACCGAGCACTCTGCTTTACAAGTGGAATGGCTGCACTTGCTGCTGTCACTCGTCTTATTGGAACTGGTCTTTGCTAATCCTTCTTGTTCCTTTTCCTGCTTAGATATTATCATGTTCATCAGGTGGTTTCACTTATATTATACTACGTATATATCTTCTGGCCTTCATAGCATTTATTTTGTGTTTGAGCTCTACTAGCTCTGTACTAAGCTACTAGCTGTTATCACATCAAACTATCTTGACAAGTTACTATCAAACAGGCCATTTTGGATTTTTACTTGCTTCCTTTGTAAACATATTGCTAGATTTGATTTCTGAAACATTTTGTTTATTCAGGTGAAGAAATTGTTGCTGGAGATGATATTTATGGAGGTTCTGATCGATTACTGTCTCAAGTACTACCAAAGACAGGGATCGTAGTAAAGTTAGTATAATGCTTCTTTACCATTCCTTTTTTTTTTCTTCCTTATCCTTCCATTCTTCTTCATTAGGAAGTGGTTTGGTTTTGGTCTAAGCAAATCATTTGCAGGAGAGTAAATTTATCTGATCTGGAAGAAGTTGCATCTGCAATTGGGCCGCGGACAAAACTTGTGTGGCTGGAGACCCCAACCAATCCTAGGCTGCAAATATGTGACATTCGTGTAAATCATTAAAACTTTGATCTGTTCTTTTATATTTGGCAATGATCTATACCTAACAGAATAAAAAATGTCCCCTGCTAGTGTTGAAATACTCAGTTGCTTCACCTATTTTATATTTTACATGGTATAGTTGCTGCTACAATGTTACTGCACTCTTGAGTTCTTCATCCATTGTTGTGCACATGTAGTTATGAAAAACATTTATGAATTGGGTCGGAGAAGAAATTTTTTAATTTTTTATAGTTAGAAGTTAGAACACCATAGGATAAAAAATTCACTTACTATTATGAAATGCTATAGATGATTTCAAGTCAATTTTTATTGGTCTATCAATACTGAAGTTTATCTGATGTGTATTGTTTCTCCTATAGAAAATTGCAGAGTTGGCTCATGCGCATGGTGCTCTTGTATTGGTAGATAACAGTATCATGTCTCCTGTGTTGTCTCGACCACTGGAACACGGAGCAGGTAGTACGCATTTTATATGTCATTGTAAAGATACATACAGCTCTTCTGGGAGAGTCGACTCATTAAGCACCATGGACTATTTCTTGGCAGATATTGTGATGCATTCGGCTACAAAATTCATATCTGGGCATAGTGATGTGATGGCTGGCATTCTTGCTATTAAAGGGGAACGGTATGACCTATAAGCAGTTTGTTTTAATGTGCTTCAGTATTGAGCTGAGATTCCTTTCATCTCCTCTCAAATCAATGTATGACAAGGACTTCGATTTATATTTATAAGAGGGCTGTAGATCGAATCTGGCAGCAATCTTTTGACTTAAGATATTGGGTCTCTGAAGGAAAATCAAATCTTCTTCATGCGTGAATGTGTTGATCAGTATCATTTGGATATTGCCCTTCACTATTGAAACACCTGTTTCTTGAATTGACTTACACTGTTACACACATAACATTACTATTCACTTAATTTGGTGGTGGCAGGCCACATATATCTTTCCTTACGTCGCTACCTTTAACTGTTTACCAGCTTGGGAAAAGACTTGTATTTCCTACAAAATGCAGAAGGCTCTGGATTAGCACCATTTGATTGTTGGATCTGCTTACGAGGAATCAAAACGATGGCCCTCCGTGTGGAAAAGCAACAGGTTCTACTTGCATTACTTTTTCATCTTATGTGATTATGCAAAAATATATTAGTCTGAAGTTTTCATCTTCCTTTTTATTTAGAATTTCTGCACCGTATCTTAAAGATACTATACTTTACGAACATGGTCTAGTGCTGGAGGATTAGTCTTGAGGTTTGGCATATCGTGGAAGGTATTTTTTTCTTTGTTGGTCATGTGGATGTTTCAGAGTTGCAGGGAGGGAATTAGAAATCTTAATGCAAAAGTTGACAGTTTGTGTGTGGTTTGGCTGGCCTTTAAGGTCACTAGAATATCTTGATTGTTGTGTGGTTCTTTTTGGAATTCAGCCAAATGGGCCAGTGAACTGATTCGAATTATTTGTGATATGAGCTTGCAAGTATTTGAAAGTAATAAGAGACCTTTGATCTTGCATGCAATGCAGATGAAAGGAGATGCAATCCTGAAATTAACTTCATTGTATTTGACAGGATAATGCTCAAAAGATTGCTGAGTTTCTTGAATCCCATCCCCGGGTTAAGAAAGTACACTATGCTGGTCTTCCAAATCACCCTGGACGCTCCTTGCACTACTCTCAGGTACCATATCTGAACCCTTCAAACATTCATCACGAATATAGCAGCCTCGTAGATATATGAGGAAATTTGGAACACCGTGTTTTTGCCTTTCAGGCAAAAGGTGCCGGATCAGTGCTCAGCTTTCTCACAGGGTCTTTAGCACTATCAAAGCATGTTGTTGAGACCACCAAATACTTCAGCATCACAGTCAGCTTTGGTAAACCTACTAAACCCTCATAGCTTGCTCTCATTCTTAAACCCCTCTCTGGCCATCTGGCACATCGACCTATAAAGAAGGGGCACATTAATCATGATATACTCGTTGAAGATGCTTGAAATTTTGAAGAAGTTATGCTCTTACAAGTTTGAATACAATGCTGAACATTGTGCTTCTCTCTGCTCATGTGTTCACATCTTTGTTGCCTGTCGGAGTATCAGATTGTCGCAAGTAAAAATCAGTATAAAGCTTATAAGTTATAATGCCGACTTCATTAATGCATTTCAGGAAGTGTGAAGTCTCTGATAAGCATGCCTTGCTTCATGTCTCATGCAAGCATACCAACTGAAGTTCGTGAGGCTAGAGGGCTAACTGAAGATCTTGTGCGTATCTCAGTCGGGATTGAAGATGTAAACGACCTGATCTCTGATCTGGACCATGCGCTGAGAACAGGGCCACTCTAGTTGGGAAAGCATTTCCTTTGCTATCTTTGCTTCTACACTTGTATGATGTGGATTGAATATTTTAGGCTTTGAGATTGTAGAGGTAAAGATTTTCATAACCTAGTTTTGCGTTGTCTAGATTCCTTGCCTAATCCAACATGTGCCATATTTATTTACTTTGCGTCCCAGCCTCTGGCACATGAAGCAGTAAAATTTGCTAGTGCTTGCCTGACTGAGCAAAATGTGTTGTGTTTGAAATTGGACCAAGCACTTGTTTCCCTTCAAATTAATAAATCATGTTACTTGCAATTGCAAGGTTCATACTGTATTATGAAATCTTGTACTATCCATTAAGTACCTACTATTGTATCATGCTTTTTGTTTATTATAATCAATGGGTAATCATTGCAGGAACCCACTCACAATGCGTTAAGCCATCATTTAAAATACGTGAAAGCTAAATACAATGTTAATTTTTACTGGATACACCGCTAATCTTTGCAACTCCTTGCGGAAATAGGTTCGCAACCGGTTGCGGACTACTTCGGAGATCGTGCCAAACACACCATTTGGGAATTTCATAAGTCTGAAGGAAAAAAAAACGAAAATTAAATGTAGGCAGGCTGCAACATGTTGCAGAGTCCCATATCTATATGTAAAAATACTAGAAAGTGCTTGATAGCTACGAAGATTTAGGTACGAAATGATTCGAGGGTAAAAGACTAATGCCCTCGCATACGCCCTCGAATTATTATTTTGAGCCTAAATGCCCATGAAAAAAATTGGAGGCTATTTTTTAAGGCTAAATACCCTGAAAATATAGATCGAGCGTAAAATCGAAGGTATAATACCCTGTAAATTGCATTTCGAAGCCAAAATCAATGTTAAATTAGGGTCGATATTATGAATTTTCATATTCAAAGCCATATTCGAGGCTAAACTGCCTTAAAAAATAATCCAAGGGCAATTTCAATGCTAATTTGATTAGGCTCGAAATAAGTTGATGGTAGTTTTCATTTTACTCTTGAATTTACCTATGAACTATTTTGGAAGCCAAATATCGATCCTATTTAGCCTCGAAAAATCTAACTTGGGCATCACCTCAAAAAATATTCGAGGGCACGTTTGAGGCTAAAGCTTTGAATTTAGCCTCCAATTTGTCGAGGCAAATACCCTCGAGGTTGCCCGCAGAATATTTTTCGTTGCCACATTTCGAGGGTATTGTTGATGTCACATTTAATCTAGCTCCTCTAACCCTCAACGTGAGTTTCGAGGGCAAGTTCGACAGTAGTTGCGAAGCTAAATTGGAGGCAAATTTCCTTACTAATTCCGCAAATACCCTCGATGTTGCCCGCATAATATTTTATTTTGTTTTTTTAAATAAGTGCACCTCTAGAAGCATATACTGTGACTTTGGAAAATGTTGTTTACACCACATATGTTTATTATATACACCATAGATTCATTTTTTTGTATTTTAAAATATGTGCACCTCTGGAGGCACATGCATGTGACTTCAAAGGCGCAATTATGAGACTCTTGACATGTATATGTTTAGCTTCTATTTAAAGTTTTATCATGTATATCTACCCATCGTATCTCATAAGTCATAGGTTTGCGTCTCAAGAGTTACGGACCTACGTCTTTGAAAGTGCACATGTTTTTTTCAAAAAAAAAAATGAATTTGGGGTGAATATAGTAAAAAAGTGTGGTGTAATTAGTCACACCCTTTACTATTATGAATCGACTTTCTTAAAGTTATTTAAGGACATTTAGAGGTCAGTTTAGACCATCTTTTGCAATTGAGAAAACCCGAGAGAAAGTATTATCCATGACTATTGAGAGAGAAACTCTCTCATTTCATCTTCAAAGAAGCTTCAATTTGATCAAATGGTGAGATCTCTATCGTAGTTCCTTCTTGCTAAGTATTAATCAATTTAATTATGTTATTGATTTCTTCTAACGTATGCAATTAGTTGATATTTAGACTATTCTATGGTCAGGGTTTAATAGTTCATTGTAGTGAACCATACTCCGAACTCCGAAGTAGCAATCACACTCTTTTACGACACAAGGGACCAAATTGGTGTGAAGAAAATCGATTGTGTGTTGAATGCTAAACTCGTAGTTTGATTTTGTATGCACCCTGGATAATCCTTAATTAAATAGGATGTTAGGTTGACTCTTTATTGTTTGAGGGCTATTTGAGAGTAAGAAGTATCGGGACTCGTAGGACTGCTAATTTACATATGATAAGACAAGAACAATCAAAGAAAATAAAGAACTTGAGAAAAATCAATGATCAATTTACCAAATTGAAGCGAAGATAGAAACTTCTTTATCAATTGTTGTCACAAACAACTTACTTATTTGATTTCTTTGTTTTCCACTTTCATTGACCCAATAATAGCCTTTTTCTTCTATTTGGTAATATAAACTTTTCATTGAAATAGATATTTGAATCTATGTAGGTTCGACCCCGATTTATTGTACTAGCTAGTAATTATAGATTATTTAGATAGGCACGACGACTTTAACACTGTCAATGGTGAAAAGCTTATAAAGAAGTGATGACCCAAGAACATTCGTTCCGGGTCTTGAATGGTGAAAAGCTTATAGATTATTTTGATAGGCACGACGACTTTAACACTCATCTCACTATCTCATTGAAGCCCATGTCAAGAGTGCAAGTCTGAATTTAGAGGGTGCCAATACAACTGACAAAGAAGTGATGACCCAAGAACATTCGTTCCGGGTCTTGAATGTTCTTTTACCAATTAGGGTTTGGACTTGTGAGGTGATGTAAGTAGAGCAGGTAAGACCTGACTCCAGAAAGTTGAAATGGCTTACCCGATTCGCACTCGAAAATTTACAGTGCTTAACTAATACTAAATTAAATAAACGCAAAATTACGTGTTCGACTGATGACTCTAAACCTCCTAAAATCCAAACTATAGGTCCGACTCAAAGACAAATACATCCCAACTTGAAGGATAAAAAAAAGGGGGAATTGGTGAAATGTCCAAAAAAGTTGTCCTAATTAGTGAAATGTCCACATTTTGGGACAAATTGGTGGAGTGTCCATCTTGTCCATAGCAATTTTATCATCTTGCCAATAACAATTTTATCATCTTGCCTTTAGCCTACTTTTTTTTAACATTTTGTCGTGCAAAAATAAGAGTATGTTGAGCATGTGCAAAAATAACCGCATGTTGAGCAAATTAGACCCAAGTCTAGTTTTTTTTTTTTTACATTTTGTCGTGCAAAAATAAGAGTATGTTGTGCATGTGCAAAAATAACCGTATGTTGAGCAAATATGACCCAAGTCTAGTTTTTTTGTTTTTTTTTTTTAAATATTTTGTCGTGCAAAAATAAGAGTATGTTGTGCATGTGCAAATATAGCCGTATGTTGAGCAAATAAGACTCAAGGCTAGGTTTTATTTTACATTTTGTCGTGCAAAAATAAGAGTATGTTGTGCATGTGCAAAAATAACCGTATGTTCAGCAAATATGACCCAAGTCTAGTTTTTTTTAAACATTTTGTCGTGCAAATATAAGAGTACGTTGTGCAAATATAACTGTAAGTTGTGCAAATATGACCCAAGTCTAGTTTTTTTTAATTTTTTTTCATTTTGTCGTGCAAATATAAGAGTACGATGTGCAAATATAACCGTAAGTTGTGCAAATATGACTCAAGTCTAGTTTTTTTTTTCACATTTTGTTGTGCAAAAATAAGAGTACGATGTGCAAATATAACCGTAAGTTGTGCAAATATGACCCAAGTCTAGTTTTTTTTATATTTTTTTATATTTTGTCGTGCAAATATAAGAGTACGCTGTGCAAATATAACTCTAAGTTGTACAAATATGACCCAAATCTATTTTTTTATTTTTTTTACATTTTTTAGTGCAAATATAACCGTAGGTTGTGCAAATATGACCCAAGTCTAGTTTTTATTTTTATTTTATTTTATTTTTTTTACATTTTGTCGTGCAAATATAACTTTATATTGTGCAAATGTAAAAATAAAAATATAGTAGATGTGGATCGCATAATAAAATATAGATAGTTTTTTTAATTATCATATTAATGGGGTAATTTTTGTAATTTAACAAAAATTCCTTCTTCTACCTTTCTCCCTCCCTCTGTAACATCGATAACACTTTCCCGAGAGATCTCGCTCCGCTGGCCGCTCCATCGACCTCGCTTGCTCGCTCCGGCCGCTCCTTCAACCTCGCTCGCTCTCTCCGGCCGCTCCCTCGACCTCGCTCGCTCCGCTCTCTCGCTCGACGTCGCTCGACCTCGCTCCGGCTGCTCGACATCGCCAACGGAGTTCTCCCTCCTTGACGGCTCCACCAGCCGCTGGAATCGCCTCGCCCGCTCCGCCTCGCTCCGGCCGATTGCAATAGACGATTCGCTCGCTCGCTCCGCCTCGCTTCGACCGATTGCAATAGACGATTCGCTCGCTCGCTCCGCCTCGCTTCGACCGATTGCAATTGTCGATTGAACCACCGATTGAACACCCGATTGAACCACCACGTCGATCTGAGCACAGATCTGACAATCATTAACAATCCGGAGACCGGCGATCTGAGCACAGATCTGAGCATGGATCCGGCGAGAGAGAGCGAGGCAAGCCGGCGAGAGAGAGCGAGGCAAGCCGGAGACCTGGTGGCATCGAAGACAATCGGGGGTCGGAGACAATCGAAGGATGATGAACAGAGGAATGAGAGGAATAAAAGATGGACATTTTGCTAATTTGTCCAAAAAGGTGGACAATTCCCCAATTTGTCCAAATAAAGTGCCTGTTTTACAAATTTTTTCTAAAAAAAACCCCTAAGTCGACTAATCGCATGCTTAGACGCTAAAACCGAATAATCTTCGGCCTAGATGGGCCTAGGTGATCCCTGGGCTATGAGCCTATGACTAGGTAGATTTCCGCCTAAAGACTCGCCTAGGCTTAAAAATTCCTAGATATCCCCCAGCCTAATACCTTGTCGCTGCCTAGATTTTTAGAACATTGGTGTGTACATATGTAGTTTTTATAAATATTCTGTGATTTTTTTTTTGTTTCAAACACAGATTTGCCTAAAAAGAAGACGTGTGCAAGTGATGAAAATGGATTTCCAAAGCACTTATGCATCAGTAGATGTATAAAACTTACAAGAATTTGAGATAATACAAGGACTTTCAAATACGGCAAAAAAAACCCCCGTAAGTTATTTAAACATCAATTTTACAAACTTTTGTACCAGTAGATAGTATAACAGTTGCAAGGATCTGAGATGGTAAGAAGTTTAGCTTACCAAGATGAGCAAATTCAAATGACCCAAAACCACGCAACAATCGAACCAATAGCAAGCCCCACAACAAGGAACAGCACAATCACGATCCCTGCTGTTTCAGAATGTCGAAGCTGCACGCTCTTGGGAGCCAAGATCATGAGGACACTAGTAAAGTATCCATTAGTGATGCCTAGAAGGCAAGTCAAGATCGAAACTGGGATCTCGGTCCTGAAGAACTTAGGGCCATTCAAGCAAGCCAAGAAGAGTGGATAAAACAGCAGCCTCACAACAGTCGCTCCAACCGCAATCTTCTGGTTCTCAATGAGATACACAGAAGTGAGAGACTTGCCCACAAGATCAAACACATTGTAGCAAGCAATAAGAAAAATAGAGTACCAGTCCTTGAAGATTTCCGAATGCACATCTTCTGTGATGTAACCCGGAAAGATGGATAAAGTAACAACATATATGAGGAGAACCCCGAAACCATACCATTTGACTCTCCCCACAACCATCCATAAGGTGGATCTCCAAAGCGACCCTGCTGCCGATTCCAAAGAACTATGCTCTTGCTGATCCTTGCTTACAGCCTGCATTTTAAGCTCGGTGAAGTACTTGATCACAGGCAGCTTATATGCCACATTGTAGAAGACAAGGCAGATGAGCATGAGCACGATCCCGACCCCAAAGTATAAGTTAGCACTGTATCTCAGCCCTGTATCATCCTGGGGAAATACTGCTTTTGTCAATATTCTTAGGAGAGAAACAAGGACACCTGCATCATATCAAATCATATCAAATAGGTTCTGCATTCAGTTCAACTAGTATGTAATCAATCCCAATTTTCAATTCACTAAACAAGGAATCAAAGCAAATGAGATGACACATTAGAGCTCAACTCAGTTTAATAACTAGAGCAATCTTGAATCTTGATTTGGTATTCTGCAACTTTGAGATTGACTAATTAAAACCCCCAAATAGGTCATTACAGTCAAAATTTGTTTGAAATTGACCTCGATAGAATTTGACTACTGATGAGTTTTTGACTTTTGAGTATTGATACATTTAAATTCCTTGTCAATCCCACTTTCCAATTCATGAAACAAGGAATCAAAGCATAACAGTTCGATCCCCATTTCTGAAAATTTGAGATTGATCAGCTTAAACCCCCCCCCCCCCCCCCCCCCCCAAATTGAATGGGTCAAAATGTGAGGTGAACTTGAGCTAGCTAGTAGATGACTACAGATGGGAGTTGATTAGTGACTGACCAGAAGCGGCAGTGCCAGCGACAATGGCCTGCATATACCTCTCAGGCAACTCGCCGGCGGAGCCAATGAGACTACCCTGGACCAAGGCATCGGCGAGGCCGCATAAGGCAACGGCCCCAACGGTGACATAGAAGCCAGCGTAGCGCCCACTCTGGCCCTTGATGTAGAAAACGTCGACAAGAGGAACTACCAGCAATGCGACGATGAAAAGACCTAACCCTAAATTGATTCTGCGGTAGGCGTCGGACCTGTGGGCGTACAAGACTACGATTAGGAGGGCGAAGAGGGCGACCACCATGTAGACCACCGAGAAGATGCGGTCAACGCTGACATCTGGGTAGAGGTAGTCGAAGTAATCAACCGCAGTTATGAAGGCGTTCCATGGGAGAAGGAATCCGGCGCCGAGAGTGAAGTAGATGATGTAGCAGAGGTTGAAGGAATCCGTGGGGCTCTTGAATTGGAGAGGTATAGGTAGATTGGTGGCTGTGGTGGCGGCGCTGGGGAGGAGAGGTGCCGTCTGGGATTCGTCGGCGGCGATGCCCATCGGTGTCAACGGCCGACGGGTTTTGGGTGGGGGACGACGTGTTTGGTGGCTACCGGTCAGATGGGAGATATTTGAGGAGTGGATGGGAATGGGAACGAGAGATCTCTGCAACGTTTCATGTAATCCCACGTGTTATTTATGTTATAAACTTGCAATATTTTTTTTTGGGTAATCTGCAGCAAACAACTCTTTAGGCAAAATTGTCTACATGTCCATCAAATCTTCTCAGTTTGTTTATTTACCCATCAAAAGTCTAAAATGGTCTATATACCCACTTGAATATACAAATCTTGTTTAATTGTTCAATATATAATTTTGTAATATCTCATTCCTAAAAAAAATTTGTTGTGATTGTCATATTTTGTTTTTCTTTCTTCCCTATCAAACATGAAGAATCCAGCCGATCCGTAAGCCACAAACATCTTCCTCTTCATTTAAACGGAAAGGTACAATTTATTTAATTCTTTATTTCTATATGCTAGTTATGTACTGATTTTTTTATTTGTTTGAGTATAATCTGTAGGTATTACCGCAATGAGATGCACCATGGAGAGAAATTATACAAATCATGATAATTTCTCCACCTTGATCGTTGATCAATCAATTGATGAAAATGAAATTTTCATTACTCATGTATCTTACCTAATCAAAAGTTGAAGCCAAGAAGAAAGCCAAAAGAGACGATTGTGGACAATTCAAGGTAAATTCATGATTGACTCTTAATTAATTGTTTAGAAATCTATTTTATTTTTGATAATGTTGTTACTATATTTTGCCAATGCAACTGCATCTCGCTTCAAATTCAAAGTTAAATACAATGGGTACTTCAAGTTGATAAATAATGGGAGCAAAAAGAAATATTGTTTCGGTAGACAAAAGACCTTTTACTCGGATCCTCTAAACTATGTCTTTGTTGATCTGTTGGAGGAAGTGAATAGTTTGTTTGCTTTGGATGAAACTGCAGTACTTTCATTGTGTTTCTTAAATAACCAAGTTGTTGCTCTATCATTCATTGAACTAGTTGATGATGGTGCTTATGAGTTGATGCTTCAAATGTATGCGGACAAGAGAGAAGTTGTGATATATGTGACTAGGAAGCAAAATGTTGTTTATGAGGAAGTTTTGGAAGCTGAGAATTATCCTGATTATGAAGAAGGGTCAGATTATTATTATAGTGGAGAGAGTTACCACAGTCAACATAGTGATACGAATGAGGATGGCGAGTTAGAGATTGATTTGGGATATGAGGATGAACTACATTAATATGACAAAGATGGCCCTTCGATAGTGTTTGCAGTTGGTGGCGGAGGTGCATCTGGCGAGCGTTGGACTGGGCATGAAACATCGTGGCCAAAATCTGCCACGCCTCAGCCGCAGTAGTAGCCCTAGCGACATGGCCAAGGAGCGAGGTAGTGAGAGTCGACCGGATCCAAAGTAGAACCAGGCGGTCTTTGCGAACCCACGCAAGGTAAGCTGGGTTTGGGATAGGCGACGACGCTGTGAAGGCAGCAAGGGCCGCTTCGGGTGTGAGAGTGAAGGAGTCGGTCGGGGCGAGCGCAGGGATGGTTGCTGCGCCAAAGGGAGTAATTGCTCCGATCCAGACGAATAGTGAAATTGGGCAGATGAAAATTAGGGTTTGAGCCATCAGAGGCGGCGGAAAAGAGAAGCTGGGTGGGGGAAGTAGGGTGGGCGGCCATTGTTGATCGAGAGGATCGTAGTTAGGCTAATACCATGTAAGATAATCAAGATGAGAATTGAACGTGTTGCTTTCATTCATTGAGGTGAATGTATAAATATACAAGAGAGGAAAGATTTGGGTTTATCCTTCACACACCAAATCACCTAAAGATCACAACAAGATAATACAAAAAGATATGCAAATATATGTACTCTAACATTTCGCCTTCGTTCTTGGGTTCCCTGGGTAAGGATGAGCGTGCGAAGGGTGAGGACGAGCAGCTCCGGTGGGCTATAGACCTCATTCGTTTCTTTCGTTTTTCGAACATAGGGAGTGGCCGGGGGTGGGGGGTTTGGGTCCGGTTCAGTTTAAAAAATAAAACCGGTTCAGCTTTTATAAGAAAATCTGATGGGTTGTGGGCCGAGTCGGAAGTAAGGGTAGTAATGGTTTGGGCTTTTAGGTCCGATTTTTGATAAATAAAGATTTGGACCTGATTTTCGTTGGTGAATGTGTTTATAAAATGTGTATTAAAATATAAAGCTTAAATTGGGGTATTTTTGATTATTTATTTAATTATTAAATAATTAGATTATATATTATAATATTATGACCTTTTAAAAATTGTTGGGATCTAAAAATATAATACATGGACTTGAATTTGAAATAAAAAAATTTGGAAAAGGTTTTCAAATATTGGAATTGGATTTAATAAGATTTAAAACGGAAATTGATTTAATTACTTGAAAAGGGGATTTTTGGAAATATCCTAACCTTATCGGATTTATTTTAATAAAATAAGATAAAAAGCCAAGTTAAAGAGTTATGTTTTATAAATGGATTTTTGGACCAAATATGATTTGAGAAAATTGTTTGATTAATGATTTGACCTAACTTGAGATTTAAGAGTTTCGAGAAATCTTGGGAAATTGGCTTGCTTTATCTAACTTGTTGAATTGCTTGATGAATTTTATGTGTGAAATCTTGTGAAGCAAATTATGATGTGTTGATATTGTTATGATGTGTTATATGATGATTATGAGGTTATGACATGTTGTTTTATGAAAGCATGTTATAATGTGTTATGATTAGGGGTGTGCATAAAAACCCGACACGACTAACCCGACACGAAAACACGGTGATACGAAACGAAAAAACACGACACGAAAAATATACGACACACTAGATTTATCGGATTTTCGTGTCGTTTACGGTTCACCCTTGTAAGGTTAACAGGTACCCGACACAATACGTTTAATTTTTTTTTAATATGTAAAAGAGATTAGGAGGGTATTAATATAGTAAGTTTCCTTTGAATAACACAAGTGCAAAATGGCCTAGTTGGTTGAAAGCGTAGCCTATTTGCAACAAGTCAATGGATCGAATCCCAATATTCTATTTATTTTTTATACTCCGTATTTTATTTTCGTTATTTTTTTAATATAAAATCCAAACCCTAAAATGTTATGTCTGCTTCTCTGCCTAAACCGTGTCGGGTACCCGAATATGCTCACCCCTAGTTATGATATAAGTATATTGCAAGCATGATCACTATTTGAAACCTTGAGTTGATGATTATGAAAGCATGAAATGTTATATGATATATGAGGTGTTGTTATATGTTATAAGATGAAATGATATGACGAGATGATGAATGATATATGAACATGATATGATGAGTTATGATGAGATTATATGGGGATGATGGAAATGAGTAGGGCTGGGGAAAATTTCCCACGAAAACCATACCAAGACCTGCCAACCGAACCAATTAAATTGGTAACCAATATAATTGGTTACCAATTTAATTGGTACGGTATACCGAACCAATTGTCAGAAATCGGTATGATAATGGTAATCAAAACAGAAAAGTTGGGATTACCATTACCAACCGATTTCCAATCGGTTGGTACGGTAATTACCAACCAACTATTACCAATATACATTTAGTTTTTTTAATTATTTTTTAAATCATATTTTAATTTTAATTGGTTCTAAGACTTGTTGTTTGTTATTCAAGTTAATAAGTATTACCTATTTCTTTTTTACTTATTGTTTTTTTTAACACTTGCTGTCATGTACTCATGTTATTTCTATTTGTTATTCAAGTTAATAAGTATTAAGTATTACATATTTCTTTTTTATTTGTTATTTTGTTCAAGACTTGCTGTTTGTCATTCAAGTTAATAAGTATTACCCATTTCTTTTTTAATTGTTGTTTTTTTTTTCTAACACTTGCTGTCATGTACTCATGTTATTTCTCTTTGTTATTCAAGTTAATAAGTATTACCAATTTCTTTTTTATTTGTTATTTTGTTCAAGACTTGTTGTTTGTTTTTTTTTGTCCTAAGATGTGCTGTTTGTGTACGTTATTGCTGTTTTTTTTTTGTTCTAAGACTTGCTGTTTGGTATCCAAGACTCCATGTTAATAAGTATTACCTATTTCTTTTTTATTTGTTATTTTGTTTTTGATATTAAGTAATAAGTATTACCTATTAACTTTATTTCTTTTTATATTTATTATTTTCATAAAATGCTTTTAATCAAGGGAGGAACTAGCTTGGCCTCGAATCAGACTAAAACCCAAATGTTATTTGGAAGCTAGTAGACATGTTATTTTGAATATTATCGGGTCTTTTTGAATCTTTATATTGCCTTTGTGATTAAATGTATGAACAATTTAAGTATTTATTTAGTTGCTACTTATAAATTTTAAATTTTAATTAAGTTGTATTGCCTTTGATTATTTGTATGCTTTTTTTATCAACACCCAAAACATGGTAAAATACCATTACCAACACGTACCAACCAACTTAATTGGTTACCAATTAAGTTGGTACAACCCCTTCGGTGGTTGGTAATGGTTTGGATTTTAGGATTACCAATTATAATTGGTTGGTACATGGTAACGACAAAAACTAATTGGTATTGTACCAATTCCACCCCTAGAAATGAGTTATGATAATGATGCGGATAATGATGTTATGAGATTGATTCATGTATGTCTATGTAATTCATTGCCATTGTATGCTTTAGAACTTAGAACTTATGCATATTATGTATTACCCGCTAGGTGATATATGACTTGATTGGATAAGCTTGCCTACATTGCTATGATTGCTTTGGATACAACTCTTCTCCGGGTAAGTTCCTTATCAAGCTTACTCAGATTGATCGGATTTATTCCCTCCTGCATGTAGTCACATGATATACTAGGTGTTGCATATGCGTAAAAGCATGCCATGTAGTATCATGCTTAGGACTTGCACTTATGAATGAGCATTCGTCTTCTTTATGCTTTTGAAAAGAGAATGACCGTTATCTGTGAGTCCTAGAGTCGTTGCTAGGGTCATAGGGCAACCCAGCTTCATCGGGTTTGTACCTATCGAGTCTTATGAGTTTGATTATCCGAGCATGATTCTGAGACATTTATATATGAGCATGACATTGATATAATATGATTGCGGCTACAGCTGAGCCTCCACCCTAGGTATGGGAGTGGAAATGGAGTCGCCACCCTAGGTATGGGAGTGGTAGGAGTCACCACCCTAGGTATGGGCGTGGTTTTTGAGTGGGATATGCCACTTGGCATTCTTTGGGCCATTTACCGCACTTTCTGCATATTTATATACATCTTGACCAGCATGACTTGTGTGTTAAAATTCCGCATGGCATTAGATGCCTCTTTATCTAGATATAGCGTATATGTGTGCTTACAGTGGGACCTAGATATGTGTGGGCCTCAGTCTGATTTCTTGCCCCGTGATATATTTTTAGGTATGTTTGCAGTTGCTTAATTGCTCGATGCTCTATGACGAGGTTATTTTCCTATGGCGTTTACCGATCGAGAGACTAACGTTCACCAGACTTTATACTTGGATGATTTCGTACTCAGGTTTCTGTATTTTTGGTTTTGACCCGGCTTTGCCGTGGCAAGTTGTACCCCAATTTTCTGCTTTTACTTGTTTGAACTAATAAATGAATTTGAGTGATTAAGTCTATAGGACAGGATCTGGGTACCCAACGACCCTTCGCTAGATTTGGGGTATGAAATCCCCTCTTTCAAAATACTATCTTTTGAGGTTTGAAACCTCGACCCATACTTGGATTGCAAGATCTGAATGAAGGTATCCAACATTCGAAACGTAACCCGAATATTTATATTTGGGTCGTTGCATTTGGTGGGCCTTCGGTCTTGTTGTAATCATGTCTTCTTCTAAGTCCTTGGCGGAGCAAGTAAGTTTCGTGGCTCACCTGTCCCAAAAAGTAAACAAACCTATTGACTAACTAACTTGGTATAGTAAATAAGTACGGGGTCGATCCCACGGAGAGTGCGTGCAACTTTGTAAATGTGATTGCAAGCAAGTAAACAAGTAATAAAGTAATGGTAATAAAGCAATAAATAACAAAAGTAGCAATGGTTGGTTGTAGAGAATAATAATGATGAATATAGTTTCACTCACATTCGCAACAATAGTGATTCCATCATCATTGGGTTGTTATTCTCATGCAGATTGGTTATGCTGATTACTCTAGAGCCGGTTTAAACATAGAATTAGATAGGCCGAACTTTTAGATCACCATTTAACTCCCTAAACTCTAGCATGAGAGCGAGTAGCATGAAGTCCCTAACTTTAATACATAAACATCATCTCTCCCATCTCGTCAACTTCTCACCTGGTTGTCAATTCGGCTATCGCTTCCACTAAAAGAGACAATCTTTACATGTCAATACTCCTACAACATCGAGATTTTTGACCCGTTTCTGCAAGATATGATGGCTACTATAATGGGTTAAGGCCTGTAATAGTGGAATTAAGCTATAACCCTTAGCGCGATACCAATCTATCCTAGTGGCCAATTAAGATAAATCAACAACATAAATGCAATATCGGAATAAAGAGAATTGAAAATTGAAATAATCATAATGCATAAACCTTAAAATAACGCTCACATATCCTCAACCATGTCTTAAAATTAATGCAAGCAAAACTATGATGAGATTAGTTGAGCATGGCTTACCTCAAAAGATTAAAGAAAAGATGCATATGGAATGGTGGATGTTGTGTTGTGGTGGATTTGTGGATTATTGAAAACCCTAGAATACTAGGCTATTTATAGGCCTCAAATGGGCCGAAAAACCCTAGAATCCGTGCCTCGGTGATTAAGCAAAGGATAGGATCAAATCTCCCCCTATTATTGTTGTTCCTTTGTGGGTTATGATTTCTCTTATAATTTTCCTGTTTCTACGTCCTATTGCCACTTTGTGGTGGTACCCCAAATTTGTGTCTGATAAATTTAGGTGTTTTGTTTTCGCCCTTTGGCTCTAGTACATTTTATGGTACTGTAGAATTTTATTCTTTTTGTTTACTAATAACATTTATCTATTATTATTATTATTGCTTTGTTGAGTTTGGTTATTATTTTTTTTTGTAGGTTTGTCAGATATCTTCGATCTTCTTCAATTGTCGAAATATGTTTTCAAATGTTTTTTCTGTCCCATTCTTTTGTTAGCTTTTAAGAACTTAGGTTTTTTTAGTTACTTGGAACATATGAGATCCTGCACATGACATCCTCCACGCTTGTGCATCAATGTTTTAGTAATATTTTCTTTAGGTCTACATTTTCTCAAATTTGAATAGCATGTCCTTTTTTTTTCCAGAAGTGAATTAAGTTCTATCGAGATTGGGCAGTGGTCTGAAGAGGAAAAGTATAGTTTCTGGTTGTAATATTTGGATACCATTGTAGGATTTGGTATAGCACCAGCGTCCTATCAAGTTTTTCATATATAATATTTACGTTTGTTTTATTTTTTCTCCATGTGAAACCGTTTCCGAGTGTTAGAATACCGCTCCTTAAAGTACAGTAGTTTGTTGAATTTGTTAGGGTTTCGTTGTGCTCACCCAATTTTTCGGAGGAACATTGAATCTCATGTAGATCCCCCATTACTAAGACTAGTATATCTATACTCTGAATATGGTGCTTAAGTCTTGGCCATAACTCAATTTTGTCACTCTGAACATGCAAATACACTTATGATTGCTATCAATGGAGCTCAACTTATGGGGGTAATTAGAAAAGTTTAGAATTTAAGTGGTGATTGTCTCATATTAAAACTGAGAGAAGATGACAAATTAAGGAGTTTATTAATATTTAGTTTATCTTTTATATTAAACTATAATAAATAACCTAGTTAGATTTATTTAATTAAAGTTTTAAATTTTGAAGGATTAACTAAAATCGGTATCTAAATCCAATTCAAAACCTCTGTAACAATTTCAAAAAGAAGCACCATTACATAATTTTCCCCTCATTTTGGTTCATAAATTAATTGGAATGCTTGAAATTGATGGTCAATGGTCTCCCAATATCTTTGAACCTAGGGTGGAATAGCTTATATGTGGTTACATGTGATGAACAACAATGGAAGAAGGGGTTAACACAAGCTTAACAAGGACATTTACATCTTTTTCATGCATTTTAATGGACTCTTAACAGGGAAAGAGGCCATAAGTGGTCTTTTGTAAAAAAACCCTTTAATGGGTGGTTTTTTGCAATTTCATATTTAAACAGTGGTTAAGTAAAAACCATCATATCTAACAGGTGGTTTTCTATAAATTTATTACAACAAATATCATAAGATCCTCGAAGAAGGCTCTTTCATAGGTGATAGTGCTAGTGCATAACTAAGAAGGACAATGAAGACGAATGACGATGGTATCGGAAGCATGCCCACATGGCCACAAGAGCACTTTCATGCAAGGCTCTTTTGGCTATGGGCACCCAGGCGCGGCCGGACAAGAAGTCGCTCTGGTCGGATCCTATTTGGCGATGCTTCATTTTTTGGGTCGGTCGAATGATATAGTGATCGGATTGAGGCGTATTATACCTTGTTGGAAAGAAAATTCAAAGATCAACATCATTGATGTTGAATATTTTTCCCTAGTCGGCCTTGAACATGCTTGAAAGTCTCCATCTTTAAAGTAGTCCACTGTTTGGATGGTAATACCTCATTTATGGATGAATAAAATCATGTGGAAAATTACTGAGGCAACCATTGGCTAAGGTTTCTTCAATATCCACTAAACTTTTGTATTCAACTTATTCTTATGATCTCAAATTCAGAAATCATAAACACAAACCCATCAAACCCTAGCTTCCATACACCAAGAACTCATGTCCCTTTATTGTTGTCTTGGCTATCACAAGCTGAAAGTAAAGGCTTCTATTGAGCCTTTCTCGAAGAAAGGAACTGGAACAAGATCAATCCATCCATCGACCTCACTAGGAAGATTCGAGCTCACAGGAGAAGGATCAGATGTGTCAAGTATTAGTGTCCTTGCTTGGTGCTTGGCACATGGTGCGTCACTACACCCAATAGTCGATCGAGTACTCCCTTCCTCATCTGAGTACATGTGGTTCCATTTTCATCGACGAGTTGCAAAGCTTGTCAAGGTCTCTACTCATCCGAGTACACCCCTAATTGGCCGAGTACTAATCGTTTTCAACAATTTCTTTAAAAACAATTTTTTTAAAATCCAAAAACACCAAAACTATTTTCTTACCTTTTTTCTAATTTTATCTTATTTGATCATATTAGGTGTATATATTTTTTATCCAAACCCCTTTTATTTTTTACATTTTGTTCATCTTCATCTTCCTCCTCAAAATACCCCAAAACACCACATTCCCCTTCTCTCTTGACCACCTACCCAAGCATTGTTGCTGCCGCCTCGTCACCATCACCATTGTGTTCGTTGAGTCGTTGAGTGCCGCTCGAGTAATTGTCTACTTGACCGAGTATGGAAGAGTGTTTAGAGTGTTGGGTGTGGTTGTGTGTATGTTTTTTGAAAGTTTGTGCAATTTTCACCAATTATTCAATCTCTAATATTCTTTTAAGGATCTAAGGTATGAGCTCTAGCTATCTTAACTCTCATTCAAGTCCAGTTTGAGGTAATTTGTCCTTAATTGGAGGATTTTATTGGTTAGGATTTATGCATTGTAATTTGGGAATTTTTTAGATAAGCTTACTTTGATGATTTGATTGCATGAATGATGTTGTTGAGCAGTGTCATCCAATGGGTATCAAAGGCTCTGTGCAAAACTTTGAACGAGATGGTATTCGACTCAAATTTTAGATGAAATTCACTCAAAATTGACATAAAAAATAGTTATGAAGCAAATTAAAAACAAAACACCTAACTTATCAATTAGTTCTTAATCAAAATAATAACAAAACACTACTCATCCGAGTACACCCCTAATTGGCCGAGTACTAATCGTTTTCAACAATTTCTTTAAAAACAATTTTTTTTAAAATCCAAAAACACCAAAACTATTTTCTTACCTTTTTTCTAATTTTATCTTATTTGATCATATTAGGTGTATATATTTTTTATCCAAACCCCTTTTATTTTTTACATTTTGTTCATCTTCATCTTCCTCCTCAAAATACCCCAAAACACCACATTCCCCTTCTCTCTTGACCACCTACCCAAGCATTGTTGCTGCCGCCTCGTCACCATCACCATTGTGTTCGTTGAGTCGTTGAGTGCCGCTCGAGTAATTGTCTACTTGACCGAGTATGGAAGAGTGTTTAGAGTGTTGGGTGTGGTTGTGTGTATGTTTTTTGAAAGTTTGTGCAATTTTCACCAATTATTCAATCTCTAATATTCTTTTAAGGATCTAAGGTATGAGCTCTAGCTATCTTAACTCTCATTCAAGTCCAGTTTGAGGTAATTTGTCCTTAATTGGAGGATTTTATTGGTTAGGATTTATGCATTGTAATTTGGGAATTTTTTAGATAAGCTTACTTTGATGATTTGATTGCATGAATGATGTTGTTGAGCAGTGTCATCCAATGGGTATCAAAGGCTCTGTGCAAAACTTTGAACGAGATGGTATTCGACTCAAATTTTAGATGAAATTCACTCAAAATTGACATAAAAAATAGTTATGAAGCAAATTAAAAACAAAACACCTAACTTATCAAATAGTTCTTTATCAAAATATAAAAAAAATTCTTCAAAATCCAACCTAACGCATCATAATGTCATTCACTTGAAAAGCATCATCCTAACATTTTTTGTAACAAAGATTTCAATCAATTCCCAATTTGTAATTAGGCCCATCTTTTTAAGTTTGTTCAAAGATTCAACACTCGTATGACCTAATCTAGCATGCCAAAGATTAACATCAACAACGATATAAGCGAAAGTAGAAGATATGTTAGCATAATCAACAATAGTTTGTAGAATAAAAATTTCACCAAACTTATAAGCCTTCCCTACAAATTTCCCTTTCTTGGACAAGACTATCGAGTTACCTTCCATGACTCCCCTTAGCCCAGCTAGAGATAAGAGTCCTCCAGAGATCAGGTTCCGACGTAGGGAAGGCACATAAAAGTCATTCTACAGGCTCAGGATGTTACCTGAGGTAAGTTTTAGCGACACCTTCCCCTTGCCTAGCACCTCCAATTGACTTAAGTTCCCCATGTAGACCTGCTCAACTCCGCTAGCGGATTCGAACTCATCAAACAACTCTCTATTGGCGCAGAAGTGCTTCGTGGCCCCAGTATCCACGATCCATTCAATCATGCTTCCAACAAGGTTGACTTTCGTGACAACCGCAACTATATAAGCAGTGATGGAGGTCTCCTTCTCCTTCAACCGGTTGGTAGCCTTAATCTTCAGATGGCTGATGAGTTCTTCCAAGGTAAGAACTTTCTTCTTGAGTTTGATATGGTTGCAGCAGCGTGCTCAAGACTCGAGCAACTTCTAAATTAGGACGTTGGTTTGAAGAACTTTGCACATCTTCATCCCTTCAGCTAGTATATTTGCTACCAGATTCTCATACTCGTGTACCTGTTCCATGATCAGCTTGTCGTCCACCATCTTGAACTGGATTCACTTCCTAGTCTTGTACTTGCGCTTCCCAGCATCATCAAAGCCCTACTTCTTGTCAATGGTTTTCTAAATTGTCTTAGCGGACTTTTAGGTCAGTAGGAGATAGAACATAGCCTTCTTCATGTGTTTTAGCAGGTATCCTCTGATCTTCTTGTTGTCGTGCTCATACTTAACAAGAGTCTCAGACGACACAGGCAGATCAATAGGAGGATCACCTGCGACAGTAGCAGGGGCGACTGGAGGGTCTTGGAACAACACGTACGTAGTCAATCACTAGTTTTTAAAAGAAGAGCAATATCTTGTAGGACGAGCACTTGTAGTTCGAGCCATCCAAAGATTCTAGCTTTGAGAGATTGAATAGTGACTTCTTGTAAGAGATCTCCATGGAGGCAATTGTTCAACGTAAATACGTTTCTCACTGTTGGACAATAGTCGTGCTGGAACCTGAAACAAGCAAAAAACTTTTTATATAAAAGCGTTAGAGAATGTAGGTCGAACTCGTTTCTCTGAAGAGGGGTGCAAGCGGTGGTGAAGCGTGGTATTGGAGCCACTGAATGAGAAACGTATTTGCCCCCGATAGTGGTGCATATCGTATGCGAGACAACGTCCCCCAAGGATTTCACCGGCTTGTCTCACAAGTGCACTCGAGAGAGAGATGATGGAATTGGAACAAGCACTTAAAATGGGAAAAAATTAGGAGAAAAACAGATAGGGATGGCAATTTCACCCGCACCCGACGGATATCCGTCTCACCCGACCCGAAAAAGTGGGTGAAAATCTGAAATAAAGCGGATATTAAATGGGTGATGGGTGAAAGGGTGATGGGTCGGGTCTGATTCGGGTGAAGACATTCCCCACCCGTCACCCGACCCATCACCCGAATCGTCACCCGACCCATCACCCGACTTATATTATATAATTATATTTTATATGTGAAATTACCAATATACCCCATAAACCCTAATTCAAGATACCTATCAAACGATTTCCCGCTTGAAGCTTTGGTTGTTGGAGACTATGTTTTCTCTTCTTTTTATTCATAATTGTTGTAATGTCTTTTTATTTCCAAGACTTCTTGCTTGAAGTGTTTAAAGTTGTGGATGTTTACATGTATTTGACCGAATTTGACTATATTTTGTACTAATTTATTCGTCGATGTGTTTGGCGTATGTTTTTCAATAATTTCTTTTGATGAATTTGATGTCTTGAATTTCACCTGAATTATCACCCAATCCACCCGATCACCCGATGGGTGATGGGTGGACAGGGCGGGTGAAATATTTGGTGGGTGATGGATCGGGTAGGGTGAAGGGTTTTGGGTGGTGGGTCGGGTGACGGAAGTAGATTATCAATCCATCACCCGACCCATTGACATCCCTAAAAACAGAGAGGGAGAGAGAGGTGAAAGCTTTCAGTGTATCTAAAACCCTAGACCTTAAGTAAAGGATCTGCGAGAGAAGATTTCTCGCCATCTTCGAAAAATCGTGGTTATCCAAAACTGAAAAGATAAGTTTTCAATTGAAAAACAGATGTTCGTGGATAAATCTTCGGCCTCAAGTAAAGATATTTTCTGTAAAAATAAGACTCCAACTCCCATCTCAGAGCACGAGCAGAGCTGGACAGCGGCGACGGGCGCGTATGTGGATGCCCCATCTCTTCTTCGACCTCTCAGTGTAAGTATTTGAAGAGTCTCCTTAAAAACACATTTTAGGATACCTTGTGTTTCCATTGTGAGATAGTCCAAGAGACGTTATAAAATCTCCTACTCTAGGTATTATATCCAACACCCTATTATATTCTTTTTCTTTTAATTAAAATTTTTTTAAAAAAATTATGAACCGACATGACCCGTGGCCCGACCAGTTAGAACTATCGATTCAGATTCCAAGGCCATGCCTAGATTGACGGGCAAGCTCAACACAACAAAAATGAAAACAGAAGTAAAAGGGGGAGTTAAATAATAATAATAATAATAATAATAATAATAATAATAATAATAATAATAATAATAATAATAATAATAATAAATTATTTTTTTATTATTATTATTCAACCACTCGCTCTGGTTTTTTAATAAAAGTCTCGTTAAGGCTTGACAATTATTCCCAAGAGGGCTAACTCATCGGCGCAACCCGCCACTTTTCAAATCAACTTAGAAATTAATGTTTAGTGTCTTCATTGTGATGGGTTTTTTCTTGATCAGCGTTCAGATTGTGATCTTTTTGTTGCGTTCGTGGTTCGTCTCCTACAGTTGCGGTTAGGTCGTGGATATGTGTTCGAGGCCTGATGGCTCGCGGCTGGTCGAGTCCAAATCTGAGGTCTCCACTGTTGCTCCCCAGGACTTTGCATGTGTCACCTCTCCCCTCTGTGACTTCCACGACCGAGCACCTGCGAACTTTGCTACCACACTCTTCGTCTGATCTCAGAACCGTCCTTTGATCACTTTTTTTTTGTTTCTATCTTGTTTGGTTGGTTTGTTGTTGTCTGTATGTTATTCCTTCCGGTTTTTTCCGGTTACCGATGTTTCGATCCCTCGTGTCACCAACACTGTTTGGTTTCTCGAATTCTTTTCAGTTCAAAAAAAAAAAGTAAAAGGGGGAGCAATGGTATTTGAATGAAATGGAACGAAGAAAAAAAGTGTCCTATTAATGGGAATAACATATTTTCATACTTATTATATAAAATTAGTTTTAAAAAATACTCCCTTCGACTCGTAATTTAGGTCGATTAACTTTTTGACATATTTTTTATGTTAAAAACTCTATAAAATATATAAAAAAAAATTAAATTATTTAAATTATTTTAAAAATTTTAAAAAAAATTATATTTTACAGAATTTTTATGTTAAAAATAAAACGATCTAAATTATGAAAAACATATAATAATATTATATATAATTTTTTATTATTAGTAGTAAATAAAATGGGAGGTCGTCGATGATTGTGTTGTAAAGGGCGCAGCCAATAGAATCATATATACATACGTATAAGACTTGACCCAAACAGCTGGCAAACGCGTCACTAAAAATGGACCACCAACAAGAGTAAGACACCAATCTTTCTTCTCAAAAATAAAAAATAAAAAATAAAAAAGAAAAAAAAAGAAGAAGATAGATCCAAACAGCACCTAATCAAGCTGCCGCAATCATATTTGACTCTTTACCAACCAAAACAAATACGTGAAGATTATATGCACCGCCGTTTATTGTTGTTGAGGAACATATCTAAACATTTTGCTCCCTTTTTTCAATTTTTTAAAGGAAAAGAAAACAAGAATAAATATATAAATATATATATATATATATATATATATATATATATATATATATATATATATATATATATGAGACGGGTTATATATTATATATGGGATGTGAAATGTATGGAAAAAAAAACATATAGACGCAATTTGATTAACAAGAAAAAGACATAAATAAAATTAGGGTGTTGTTTTTTACACCCATAAAATTTACTATTTACAACCAAAATCCAAATTTTTCTTTTTTCTTTTTAAATAAACCCTACGCCTCCTGAGTCATAGACGTGTGACTCAAGAGGGGCAGGGTATGCATATAGAAAAAAATAGCTGCGCCTCTTGAGTCACACACCTATGACTCAAGAGGCGTAGGGTTTATTTAAAAAAAAAACAAAAACTTGGATTTTGGGTGTAAATAGTAAAATTTTCGGGTGTAACTAACAACCCCTTTAAAATTATATAATCTAGAGAGAATAGAGGTAGATAACCCACTTTTTTGCAAACTTGGAAAAAATAACCCATACCCTTGAAAATTTGCATAACTAACCCAAAAACAAAAAAAAGTGCAAAAATGTCCCGGTTTGGCAACCTGGGGTAGTGGGTAAAGGCGCCCAAAAAAAGGAAAAGAAAATGAAAGAGAGTAAAGGCGCGAAAAAAAAAGGAAAAGAAAAGGAAAGATGGAAAAGCGGGAAAAAAAATGAAAAGGGGGGTGAAGCATTAAATGCTAGGAAAAAAATAAAAAGAAAAACTGAAAAGCCTGTAACATTTAATGCATGTCAAATCAAATCAAATGTGGGAAAAAAAAGAGAGAAGAAAACGGATGTAAAAAGGAAGGAGAATCTAGGTTCCAGTTTTATTTTGGGTGACATGGTGTTTAAGTGTAGGTGACATGGTGTTTAAGTTTGGGTGACACGAGGAATCTGGGTTCCAGTTTAAAGACTGATTTTTTTGACGGGTCGGTAATGCTGAGGTGATTAGTGAGAGTAACTCAAGGCGAGGAGAAGCAATGAAGGTAAGGTCTTCCATCTCCTATGAAGTGAAACATTTGCTATTAATTGAGATTTTTCATTCCCGACATAGTGCATTTATAGTGGATTTTGATTTGGTTTTGAATTTTAAAACCCTTGTGTGTTGCATGTTATCTTCTGCGTAAACATATCACGGAGAGGGGCAACGAGGTTGGACGTCGGGTTGTCGTTGTGGACACCTTTTGGGCTTCGTTACTTGAGAGGAGTTGTCAAGGATAGGGGCAAGCTGGGAATGATGTGGACAAGGATGTAGAGGTGGTAGGTTTTCTGTTAGGTAACATGATATTTAATTTATGATCAAATGACACAAGATAAAAAATTATGGGAATGTTGATTATGAATCTGTTTGCTATTAATTGTTGTGACAAGGTTAATGTAGTTTGGTGATAGGGTTTATTTAGTTTGGTGACACGGGATAATAAAATCTAGAAATGTTGATTACATGAATTTGTTTGCTATTAATTGATGTGACAGGGTTATTGCAGTTGGGTGACAGGGATCATATAGTTGGGTGACACGGGATGGAGGTGATGAAGAACACACGCCTCCCCCTACGAAGAAAACACCGGGTCAAAAAGGGAAGGACGATGTCATCAACGCGGACGCCACTCAATTGTGACTTGTATCCGTTTTCGACAATGATTGAGCTTTTGTGGACAGGGGTGGACAGGGCGTACTTTTCCTTGCACTAGGTTGTTATGAACTTTGTTGAGGTTGTATTTTGTGAACTTTGTTGCTCAAAACTTGTATGATGTTATGATCTTCGTTGGTCAGTAGTTATAGTATTTTATGACATTGATTGGTCAATAGATGACATGTTAGTCGTTTATGAATATCTTATGCACTTGGGGGTTCTCTTTATGATATCCGTTTGTCAGTAGTTGTAGAATTTCATGACATTGGTTAGTCAGTAAATGTTAGTCTTTTATGCTCAAAACTTTGTTTATAAACGTACTTGGTTTTCAAATATTTTGGTGGAAATGCGGGCACGTTAAGTCCTTCAAGTGATACGACTATACAAACAGGTGACATGATTCATTTCAAAAACAAATTGAATATGAATCTCCGAACTGTGACACAGTAATTCTTTCAGGTGACAAGGCCATACAAAACAGGTGACAAGAGTGATTTCTTAAACAAATTGGCAGACACACTCAGAAATGTGAAACTTCAAAATCAAACAAGTGACACGGTAAATCCTTCAGGTGACACGACCATATAAACAGGTGGCATGCACAATTCATATTGCTGACATATACGATTTATAGATTAAGAAACGTAAGATAACACCCCCTCTTCACATACAACACCGTCGGCGACCTTGATCATATCGGGTTTTTTAGAGATGCAAAGTTAACGCTCTCTTATATCACTACATTAATCTTGTGCGCATTTCGACCCGCAAACACTCCATCTGCCTCCCTCAAACACCCAACAACCATCGAAAGTGAGAGTGATATGCAGACCAAGCATTTCCCACCTGAAAATAAAACGGTGGATGAGAAAAAAGGTTCCTGGAATTGTATTTTTCACCATAGATGAGAAGTACTACAGAAAATACACTTACCAATTTCATCTGAGAAGAAAGGTTTCTGGGAAAGCAAAGTGACACGGAAGATTATGATCACTGACAGGGACACGGATTAAAGGCGACAAGTGTTCTGCAACTAGAACTTCAAGTCGAGAGCTTGTCTTCCATGGTGGTCATTTTCTCCATCTTTTTTGTCTTAGATTATGCAGGGGAGGAAGAAAGTGAGTAGCAAACACCCATCCGCCTCCCTCGAACACCCAACAACCTTCGAAGATGAGGGTGACGCATACCAAAGCGTTTTCACCTGTAAATGAAACGAGGGATGAGAAGAAAGGTTCGTGGGTATCTAGTTGTCGTCATAGATGAGGAGTTCTTTGTCAAAAACACTTACCCATTGCGGCTGAGAACATAGATTTCTAGGAAACCAGGGTGACACGGGGATTTTGATCATTGACAAGAGCACAGAATGAAGGCGACAAGTGCTTTGCATCTTAAACTGCAAGCTCTCAGCTTCTCTTCCATGGTGGAACCTTCTCCATCTCTTTCTCCATGTCTTTATGTTTCAGAAAATCTAAGAGAAGGAAGAAAATGAAAAGTTTCTCCCATCCTCCCCTTTTATACCATCCATATGGTAAAAAGTATTACAACATCACATCACCCCATCATATCACCAATTTTTGGCGCCAAAACCCAATCCCACAAAAACCCCTTCCCTCCCTCACATGCACCCTCCCCCATTGCAACTTGCAACCGGCTAGCCAGGTCACATTTTTGGTTTTGCAAAAGTAACTCATGGTCTACTTTTGCCATTTTCACAAAAATGGGACATTTTTGCAAAGTTGTGAGAAAAGTGGGTTAGTTATGCAAAACAACCTATAATCTATCTATGTGACATGTACAATATTAACGATTTAAAGTGCTAAAATGTACAGCTTTAATTACAACGTCTTTAAGGACATTGCTACTATAAAGGAACATCCATAGCTGGCCCCAATCAAGCCCATGCCCATGGAACAACGTCCTTAATTAATGATATTGTGGTTCAAGGTGACTACTGACGTTACTTCAACGTCTCCCCTTTTTTTTTTTTTTTTCAATCAAGAGTATTTAAATGGATGAGGTCGAAAAATTCTAAATGATTTTGTAGCTAAAGGTGTGCAACCTTTTGTAGATAAACTTCGATCGGATTGTATAAAAACCGAAGTTGTATCAAGTTTATATTTTGTTTTTGTTATAAGATCGGGATCTACCTTTCTAACATAAAAGTTTATAGCTTACTGGGTAGGAGTTTCTCATCTCCTTATATTTTTGGTAAATTGCAAAAAAATAGTCTAACCTTTAGAGGTTGTTACGCTCAATAACCTGAACTATAAAAAATGTAGAAAATAGTCTCAAGTATTTATTTGGTTGCAGGAAATAGCATCAAGCTACATTCAAATTCAAATGATTACCTTCAAATTCAAATTAATTATAAAAAACAGTCTTAGGTTGCCTTTAAATTCAAATTAACTACAAAATCTCTCCAAAATAATTTTTATTTAAAAAAATCATCACTTCTAATATAAAAAATGTTACACTTAATTGTTGTTATCTAAACTCATAGATGAATTAGTTATAAAAACTATTTCAAATCATATAAATATAACTTAAATTTATTATTTAAAAAATTAATTAGATTATTTACATATCATTAAAAGTGAATAAATACTTAAGCTTCTTCTCACAATTGATCTAATAAGTGATTTAGGGCGATCTTCTGAGCAAAACTAGCACAAAAAAGCAGTTAAGCATGCATTATATATTGTTTTAAACTTAACAATTAGGGTAGTTTGTTATCTATTTGAAGAAAAAAGTGTGCATACGTTATTCACCCAACAATGGTTTTTATTTGAGCATTGAATAGATTGTGGGATGAAGATAAATTAATTTTTATTAAGAAAAATAAAGATCTTGTGATATTTTTTAGGCCTTTTAAAAAAATATATTTACTTACAAAATTTATATGGTGTAAGGTAGTTTTTATAATTAATTCAATGATGAATTTAGCGAATAATGAGTTAGTGATATAAAAAATTATGAGAAGTTGTAGATTTTGAGAATAAAAATTACTACCTCCGTTCAAAAATATAAGTCCTTTTAGATTTTACAAGTATTTTAAAAAGCTAAAAATATAGGAAAATATCAACTTTTTCATTAATTTTTTTTAATAATTTAATAATTATTAGTATTAAGTATCAAATTATTTAAAAAAATTAATAAAAAAAATTAATATTTTATTGTATTTTTTAACTTCTTAAAAAATGTGCGAAATCTAAAAGGACTTATATTATTGAACGGAGGGAGTATTTAGGCTATTTTTTTATATAAGAAGTGATGATTTTTTTAAATAAAAATTATTTTGGAGAGGTTTTATAATTAATTTAAATTTAAAGGCAACCTAAGGCTTTTTTGTAATTAATTTTAATTTGAAGACAATTATTTGAAGAGTAAATTACACATACTCACCCTTAAATTAGGCTAGTTTTCACATAACCACCCATAAAATTATAAATTACAGAAAACCACCCATAAATTACATTTATTTTCAAAAGACCACCCATCCATTAAACCTCTATTTGTTTTGTTTGAAAATACTAAAATACCCCTAATTCAAACTTATTTTTTAAAGGAAAGACTGAGGTGGCAATTGAGCGAGTCGGGTCGGATTCGGTTAGTCGGGTTTCGGGTCATTAGGGTTTCGGGTAATGTCTAATAATTTGATCATTGGGTTGGGTCGGGTTCGGGTTTCGGTTGTATCGGGTTTTGATTGTCTTAGGTTTCAGTTATTTCGGGTTTGGATTCTCTCACGTTTTCATTATTTCAATATTCATTTTAAAAATTTTACTAGAATCTATCTTAAAATTCGGGTTATATCGAGTTTCGATTATAACAGGTTCAAGTCTTAATGGGTTTCGGTTGAATCGGGTTCGGTTCATTTTGATTTGGGTGAGTTTTGGTTATCGGTTATTCGAATTTCGGGTCCAAAATGGGCCGGGTTGGGTCGGTGTTCAGGACAATCTGTTCCAAAATACATATAATAACCCTAGAGCTGGCAAAACTTGACCCGAACCCGAAAACCCGACCCGGTCGACCCGAAACCGATTGTCCTGAACACCGACCCAACCCGGTCCATTCTGGACCCGAAATTCGAATAACCGATAACCGAAACTCAACCAAATCCGATTCAACTGAAACTCATTAAGACTCGAACCCGTTATAACCGAAACCCAATATAACCCGAATTTCAAGATAGATTCTAGTAAAAATCTTAAAATGAATATTGAAATTAATAATGAAAACTTGAGACAATCCAAACCCGAAATAACTTAAACTCGAGACAATCGAAGCCTGATACAACCGAAACCCAAACCCGACCCAACCAAATGATCAAATTATTAGACATTACCCGAAACCCGACTAACCGAATCCGACCCGACTCGCCCAATTACCACCTTAGTCTTTCCTTCAAAAAATAAGTTTGAATTATGGGTATTTTAGTCATTTCAAACAAAACAAATAGAGGTTTAATGAATGGGTGGTCTTTTGAAAATAAATGTAATTTATAGGTGGTTTTCTGTAATTTATAATTTTATGGGTGGTTATGTGAAAACTAGCCTAATTTTAAGGGTATTTTTTTGCATTTTCCAATTTTTTTGTGTACAAGGTTTATATACACCTTAATGACAGTGTACACCAGAATTAACCAGGCCTCTCTCTCAACCTCCCCCTCCCCTCTCTATTCATCCATCCATCTATCTATATTGAATTGCATGCTTAATTAATTAGATTTTTTCAATAATTAAACGTTCAGTTTTGACGTACTAACCTTTAGTTAGCCCTTTAAAATCAAATGAGCACATCTTGTACAGTATATATTAACTCATTTTAGAACCTTTTTTAATAAGAACAATCGACAATTAATCCTATGTACAATTAATCGGTTGATTGCCACCCTTTTGTTATATTATATATACACAACAAACAAGTGGGCGAAATTCTTTGTCCAAATTGAACATAATTAGCGATTTGGATGTTTAAATTATCTCCTACATATATATAATACCCACAAGACTACAGGTTGGCAATTTAATAATAATACAAATCACACAAAACCATCTTTAAATTAAAAAAAATTGCCCAAACCCATCCTTATATTTATTTTTTGGTTTAAATTAAAAACCACCCATAATGCTACTTAATTAAAATAAAAATAAAAAACGAGCCGATAATTATTGGATACTACAAATCAATTTTGTTTGGAACGTTATACATAATTTATAGTTGGCTTGAAAATAGAAGCATCTGATTAAAAATTCAGTAGCATATATAGAACTAATTAATTTAATTTGGGGTTAATATTCGCAAAATCAATTTTTCATCAAATGCATGATGAATTTATCAACAGAAAGGTTGGAAAGTGTTTTTGATTGGAAACAGATTGTCGACACGGAAAATCGGTGCCGGTAAAACTTCTGCCAACCCCGGTGTACGTCAACAAAGCTATTTTTAAGCAAAAAAAAAAATCATTTATCAACACCGAAAGTTGGTGAATTAGTTGTGTATTTGGCGAGATATTAACCGTACGTATATATAACAAGCTGGTTTAATTTTGATATGCAAATTCAATATCAACAAGAGGGGTAAAAAAATAATTTCTTTAAATGAGTAAAAATACATAGTTAGAAAAGGAATTAAAGGTTGTTGATAGTATCTCACATTGATTATATAGTTAATTCAAGCATTATACATAAATGGATAGAATACGTCAATTGGTTTTAAGATGAACTCATATGCACCTGTGTATGTGGCCCCCACATAATTTAACAAATCCTAACCATGCATATAAAAATAATCAATACCATTAAGTGTAGATTAGGAAGAATCATGGAAAGCAAAACAAAAAAAAAATAGAGGATAGGCCAAGCAAATATGAACATATGGATATGGGGGGGCCTTGCCCACAAAAAGGTGAAAAGACGAACAAAAATAGAGTTGATAACTACTACGGAGTCATAATTAGACGCATGCATGGATAAATATGTATATATACGGATTATAAATGTTCAGGAGATGGAATATATGATGAGATCGATCGATCGATCGATGGAGGGGATGTGAATCATATATGCATTAAGTGAGTGGATTTGCCAAAAATATACCAAATTGATGGAAAGCCCCCATGACCACATGTATTAGAATGAATTACCAAGTCAAACCCCTCTTATTTGAAGCCCTCCGAATAGGTCTAAATTAAACAATTTTTTTTTTAAAATTTTTAATGGATCGATCACAAAGGAGATTTTCCAGCTTGCAACAACTAAGCACTCCTATTTTGATTTCGATGTTGATCATATCTTTAATCAATATTAATTGTACGTACTCTAGCTAACTAACTAGCTAGCCCCTTTCTACCTCTTCTTTCTTTCTTTCTTTCTGGGTCCATTTAAATACCCCTCTTTTTGGCCACCCAAACCCAAATTCAAACTCCTCCTAGCCTGGTGTTTCTTTCTTCTTTTTTTTTTTTATTAATCTTCTTGTAATTCGATTAATTTGTAAACACGCACACGCACACACATACACGTACACGTACAGTATTAATGGCAATTACCTTGCCAGACTCTCTTTTCCTCTTCTTCTTCTTGTTGCTCGCTTGGTTCGTTTCGGCTCAGCCTGTACCCTCAACGCGCTTGACGGACCTCTTCCCCAGCCTGTCCTTCACCAAGGACGCCCATGTCATCTTTGGTTCCCAAAATGTTAGGACTTTCAACAATGGATCCTTGGCTAGTATCTCTCTTGACAAAACATCAGGTATATATATGTATATGTTCTGCTTAATTCTCACTTCACTATTTAATTACATCTGAATATTATATATTACTCGGAAATACTCTCTTGACGTAGTAGGGAAAAAAAGGTTAACGTTGGGGAATTAATTAAATTTCGTGTCATATATGGCATGGGTAATTGAATTAAAATTCTCAACAAAAATTTTTGTTTTTTTTAATACAAAAAAAAAAAACATATCAACCAGACACTTAATTGGTTAATTAAATTTGGTTTCTTATGTGGACAGGTTCAGGATTGGCTTCCAACTACAAGCATTACTATGGATTCTTCAGTGCTTCTATGAAGCTGCCTGCAGGCTACACTTCCGGAGTAGTTGTGGCCTTTTATGTGAGTCCTGTTTTTACATTTTGACAAAGCCTTGCTTTGAGTTTTATATAAATATGAAGGAACTTAATGAATGAATTATTTATTTACTCTGTATCAACTACCCTATCAGCTATCGAATTCGGATGTTTTCCCTCACAACCATGACGAGCTAGACTTCGAGTTGCTCGGTCATGAGCAGAGAAAGGAGTGGATCCTACAAACCAACATCTATGGGAACGGAAGCGTGAGGACCGGAAGAGAGGAGAAGTTCCGTCTCTGGTTCGATCCCACGCGTCAGTTCCATGACTACAGCATCATATGGAACAGTCATCATGTTGTGTGAGTCTTAATCTCTCTCTAGTTTGTTTTTTATTAAGTAAGAATTCGAGATCAGACAAGTCTTAATCTCTCTAGTACTGGCATATGTACATACATATATAATGCAGGTTTCTAGTGGACAACATACCAATAAGAGAAGTGCTAAACACAAAGGCAATGACAGCATATCCGTCGAAGCCAATGTCCTTATACGCGACGATATGGGATGCATCAGACTGGGCAACAAGTGGAGGGAAATACCCAGTTGACTACAAATATGCACCTTTTGTGGCTACACTTGGGAAGCTGGAGATGAATGGTTGTATATACAATATGAATAGCACCACCTCCCAAACATGCCCTAACAAGGGGAGTGGTACAGCAACTACTGCAAGCAGCTTGGACCCAGTGGATGGGGAGCCCTTCCTTAAGCTCTCACAGGAACAGCTTCAAGGTCTCCAGTGGGCAAGAAGTAGGTACATGGTTTACTCTTACTGCAAAGATAGAAAAAGGTATAAAGTGCTGCCTGCAGAGTGCAATACCAACTGATATATATATATATATATATATATATATATATATATATATATATATATATATATTCCTTCTTTCATTCCTCTCCTTTTATTTTTTTTTATTTTTAACATATATTCTTTTAGAATTTTATATATTGTATCAACAACCACAGGTTTATTTCTTTCTTTCTTGGTATATAAGTATATATACAGTTTGTATGTAGTACACATGATTCAGTCTTTACGAATCTTGCGACTTTTTTGTTTTTTTTTTTGTATTTGAACTCTTCTTTCGCTTTAACTCGTTGACCACTATCTGATTAAGGACCAAAAGCTCGCATTGGAAAAGAGAGATGATATGATCGATGTGAATAAGTAACGAATATTTTGTCTGTTAATTAATGCGCGGTTTTGGGGGTCAAAAAAATGTCATATGGATATACAGTAAAGTTTACATGACAGAATTATAGACATAAATTGATATAACTCCTAAATGAGCTGGTTTTCACCCAAATTTTGCTTTCAAATTTCAACAAATGATTCCCAAGAACTATACAGAAAGTAGCTTTTGGGTGCAATCTAAGGAGTACTAAATAGTAGAAATTAAAAGAACCCCAAAAAAAGAAGCCCATGAAAGTGATGGAGGCAATTAGCTGACAAAGTCTGATATTGGGAACCAAGTTGGGCCCAGTTTGGTAAACTACATTTACATTGCCATAAAGAAGATAACCTGCTGATTGAAATTAGTGGATTCTCAGAAATTCATAGTATTTTCAATTTTGAATATTTATTTAAATTAAAAACAAGGATGATGAGAGATTCGGAGGATGTGTATATAATTAGCTTTCAATCCTGATTCCTAACCTAATTTTGATTTAATTTTGACAAGGACCATGATTTTCTCAAGTTAACCGCTGAGGGATCTGAATCTGGGTTCTTTGTTGTTCCTGATCACTATAAGAGGCCTTGCAAGTTTGTGAATTGCACTTGATATATATCTCAACCACACTCACAGTGACCTGCAATTGTGTGAAAACGTACAACAATCTGTCATGGGATCCAACACACAATATACATACTGTCATTAATTGCCCCTAATTTCATTCCGATGTCTTTTGAAATCTATCTTGATCATCGTATATTGTATGCCTAGGTAGTAAAAAGGTTCCAAATTTTAACTTGAAACTTATGATTGAAGCAAGAGGAGAATCATATCGCTGCATTAATGCAGAGACATATGGAGTGAAAGATAAATCGGAGATAATTGTAAAAATGCAGACACTGGTTAAACCAAAGCTTTCGAGTCTATAAAAGTCCGATCTTTGTTCATTTTCTAATGTTGCTATTCGTTATATTTTTAGGGAATTTAAGACTGTTGCATATAAGATTGCTCGTCTTGCGTACATTGACCTTGCCGATGGTGGTGTGGAGACCGATTCAGAACCACAGGTTCTCGTCCAGACCGATTCAGAACCACATGTTCTCGTCCGGAAGAATGCTCTAGACAGAGGTTTCGGCGCACGACTTATGTCTAAATTTGTTCCTTGCTCCAAAAAAAAAGAAACTTTCGAGTCTCTCATTTTTTATTGAATTTCACTCTTACACAATTGTTCTGCTTGCTTGATTCCTATATATCATTCTTACCAGATAAGATAGTAAGTTTCGATTTATAAAAGAAAGATAGATAGGTGAATGTCATATAAAGGATCTCCTTTGCCTTTCATATTAATATATTTATTTATATTCTGAAACAGATTTAAGCGTCCAAAAACAGTTTGTTCATCCTGACCAATTCCTCAGGAATCGATGTCAGTGTCTGACCATTTTACAGCTCCAGGAATGCAGATAGTATGTGCTTGCTGCTAAATTCTTCCTACACATCTCTGAAAATACATTACAGGCTTTGAGATGAAGCTGCCCTTGATCACTGATGAAGCTCTCATTCATTTAGAAGAGGCTGGTCCTATTGATTGAGTCCTCACCGCGACCTTCACTGCACCGACTGCACCCAGTTGCCTCTTCTCCGGGCTTAGTCCATGTGGGTTCTTGCGTTCTTCATCATCGTCGTCTTCTTCTATTTGGACCTCCACAAAGTATGCTATCTGCCAAGCGCAACCACAATCAATTGGGGCTTTTTAGAACAAATGATCTTCGAAAGCAATTCAGAAGAAAGATACATGATCCAGCTATTCAAGGTAAATGAGAGCAGTTGGATCATTCACAAATGCAAATATTTGCTGAACCCATCCATTATTACCTTTCCAGAAGCATTCCGCACCGGTGATATATACAAAAGACTCCAAAATGAGCTCTGGTCCTTTCTGAAAACAAGGTGAAATTGAAGAGAGATTCCAAGTCGTGATCATACAGTTCTTAGATCGCAAGCTTAAGAATGGAAGATAATGCTGCAATAGATGCGCTAATATAGATAACATATGGTAACCTGTAATATAGGATCCGAGCTTTGCACGTTTGACCAACATTGACACTTTCATTTATCTGCATAAAAAGCAACTAAATGCTTGATTGAATGCATATACTTGGAACTATCACCAAACAAGTAATACAAGTAAAATAAGTATGAAAATAGCGTCCTCAAAATACCAGATCTAAGGTTGAAGAATCCGTTTCCAAGCCACACATAAGTTTACGACTGCACCCCAACACTTCATGTCTACCATAACCTACAGTAACCAGATGAAAATTAATTGCGAAAAAAACTTTGTTCAGGAACAACACTATCCTCCAAGGAAACGGCAAAGGATACAAGGCCATGATGTCCCCCTCAAGAAAAAATAAAATATGACCATAGCTCATTTAACCCTTAATTCCAACAATGTATTAAGATCCCACAGAAATGAGACTGCCTTCCAGATTCCGACATAAACCGGTCTTACTGAACTGAATATATAAAATCCAGGTTAAGCAAACTGTCCCTTACATGCAGGAAAAGGGCAGTGATTCACAGACAAAATAGATACTGACATACTGTGCTACAATTTGGTGGGTACAAAAAATATCAACTAGAAGTCATAAGGAGAAGAGGTACCTGTCATAGCTAGGAAAGCATCACTTGCATAAACAATTGGCAAATTGAGCAAATGTGGATCATATCTGCAAAAACATAATGAAAGGATTAACTATACAGTGGTGCAAGACAGACGAGCAGCATCTTATCTGCAGTAGAATACAAGTAACAGAAACAACTCACAATACAAATCTTTGATTGATTCTACCGAGAGATATTATTAAGGCTGAACTGAGAGCACTTGTACCGTGCATGTTGCATCTCTTGCCCGATACAGGTTTGCCAATCAGCTCACTATAGCGGCTGAGCACGGATAATATGTTGTTAATAGAATCTGAGGCCTTTTGTTTATCCAGTGCACTTGCCTCACAAAGATCTACGAGTCCTGTTCCAGTGCCAGGATAACAATTTGAACAATTAAACACGGCAATATTAATAATCAGCAACGGGAAACATAGAGAGGATGCGGAAGTTTTGGTTAGAGGAATAAATCAGATAACACAAAAGAAACTTACTAAAAGGCAACTAGGACGATATACATTGCACACAAGAGAAAATACGTTGAATGCAAGCACACTAGGGCAAGAAGCACATCAATAAAATAGACGCTGACTGAATCAAAGGTTCCGAATGTTAGGCTGGCTATATAAAAGCATCAAGAAAGAAAATGTTGATTTCTTTTATTCGCCTCCATACCAGCTAGGGAAATAATTACAGGGCTCAACTTGATGAATATCGAATTAATTGACCTGTGAAAGCTGTGAACCAAGTAGTAGCCTATGTTTAGCATCCTTGAAAACAACTCTTTACACCCCTTGTATGAAGTTGCTTCTCAAAATCAAAAGTTGCAGCCTAACTCCTTAGACAACAAATTGGATAATCACTTGCTGGTTTTCAGAAAACACTCATCTACTAACAAGAGCTTCACTTTCACAAGAGGAAATGTTGGGATTCTATCAAGAAAAGGGTGACAGTTAACAAGAACGAGTTGAATGCCCACAGTAAATATCCAAAAATGAAATACCAAGTTGAATGAATGATTACTGACATGTAATTCCACTTTTAGGACACAAAATGTAAATGAATATGTTAACAAGTTATAATAGAAACTTAGGGCATGTTTGTTAGAAGAGTAGGGAATGGAAAAGAAAGGAAAAAAGAGGAGGGTAAGGTAATGGTTAGAACTTCTTTTAATTAATGAACCTCCTTAACTTCAAATGGACCTTAATTTCATTACCTTTCCCTACTAAAAACAAAGGGGGTGTTAGAAATTAATAAAAATACAAAAGAACTCGCCACTAATATCATCCAAGGTAAATTTGTAATACAATGGATTTTACAGACTGTATAAATGGTCTATTCTAGGATCAAACTCATTTTTCATATCATCACTAAAATGATAAGTTGAGATCCACATATTGTGCTAAACCATGAGAAACAAGCAGGGAATGTTAATGCATTAGGGTATTTTTGGAAACTCCTTACACGTTTGAAGTTATAAACAAAAAAGTGCAAAGAATCACATAACACTGAATCACATGACAAGGAGTTGAAGAGTTAAGTACCTTTTCTCGAATCCAACACTGAATCACAAGACAATCCAGAACCCGATTCCAAATCAGGTTTTGAACAACAAACCTCCCTCCTACAAGACCCAAGTAGAAACTCACACGAACCATACCCATTTCTACACGAATCAACACTATCCCTTCCAATGCCGCTTCTTGATCCTAAGGCGGCATTCCTAGTAATCGGGACTTGAACACCGATAAAATGTGTGACCCTCCCATCCTCATTCCTAAAAACAGGACTCATATGAAACAACATCCAAAAAGGTGTACCATCCTTGTGATAATTCAGTATACTAATCTGGATAACCCTCTCCTCTCGAATGGCCTCCCTGATCTCCATAACCGATCTCCGGTTCGTAGCAGGGCCCTGGAACACCCTCCCGTTCTTACCAATCACCTCTTCTTTCGAGTACCCGAACATTTTCAAGAACCCGGGGCTTGCGAAAACAATAGGGTGTCCGGAAATGCAAGGGTCGGTTATAGTGAAATTGTCAGGCAGTTCATCCAAGGCCTCCTGAACCCAGTTCGAGTACTGATGGCTAAATGATCGCTCAGTAAGCTCTTCCATGTCTTACTCCCACTTGTGTTGTTCTTGTTGTTGTTGCTGAGGAACAGTCCAATCCCATCAGACGGATAAACCATACGCGTTTCGCGTCTGTTTTTATCAGAGCCAATTTGTAAAATCGAAACATTCAAATTCAAGCAGTAGAAACCAAAGGAGGACTCGAAAATCGAAACATACCCGGCGGCAGCAGTGGATATATCGGTGTGAATGTGATGATTGAGGATTGAAAATAGAGCCGGCGAAGAACAAACACACATCAATCAGTCAATCGCTTCGTTTTTTTACTTCCCCTAATTTAGAGAGATGAGGCTCTTTCACTCTGGGACTCAAGCTAATGCTTTGTTTGACGCTTGTTCTTCCTTCGGGTGAAAGGGGGTTTTGTTTTGTGGAGGGGAGTTTCCAACTGGGGAAAGTTTGAGACTGTAATACCAAATTAAAGAGGGCCACCAGTTTCTCTCTCACATCATTTCATTATCACTAGATAATTTTGTACTGAAAATTGTGGACTCTATGTTCTGCCGGTTTCTCAAGCTTTGATATTTCTTGAGTCTCAAAGCATCCACAGATTCCCACACGTTACATCTGCACAAATTCTCACCCCTCTCCTCCAATCATTTATCATTATCCAATTTTGGGAGTATCAATTTGCAGTCTGGTGGGATTATGTATCTGAAGCTTAACTTGAACAGACCAACTCGGACCGGCTCGATTTGAAAAAAAGACTCGATCTTGTTCACAACAAGTTGAACATGAGCACCCTTTAAAGCTAGATTCCTGATTGGATTAATGTCCGGAGTGCTCATCCAGAATAAGGCAGAAAGATTGCAACTTTGGACAAGGGAAGATACCTTCTGGTTTTGCACACCAGTTAAGATTACTGTTTTACTACAATTCAACCCCAAAAATGGATAGCAAGGGAGAAAAACAATCATAATCTCAAGGCCTCAAGGGTCTCAAGTCTCAATCTCAAAACAATGGTTCAACCTGACAAAATATGGTTCCAAGGTTCAACCCTGCCCACACCTTATTGACCCTCATACAGAACAACAGCCCACGTTACACATTGAAGGGAGATTATAGATTCATAAATCAGTAGTAATTCACTGCTCTCAAGGCTTCAGAGCCAAAGCCAGACCAATCTTAGCGCTCTTGTCAACTGCCTGGGTGTCGACTTCTCCTGAGATGGTGAACAATGACTTTGGACGCCACTCGTGCTGGATAAGGGCGTGCACTTTCCCGTTGTTGTTCACGCGGGCCTTGAGTGATGTCAGTGCATCGAGAGAGTGTTGAGTGCCAATGGTGAGAGTGTTGTCGTTCTTGGAGAAACTGTGGATCAGCTCTGCACCAACAGCAGTCACTGGGGTGATTGTGTGGTAGTATGACACATTCAAAGAGTCGCCCTTATTGTTCCTGCAATATCATAAACGTCAAGAGGGCTGATAAAACCTCCACCTTATACTGCAAACAAGTTGAATATATATCTCATTTGTTATCATATACTGACTCAAATATTAATTCTTGTATTTATTTCATAGTGCCCTTTACTTTCTTTTGTTTTCTGAAAGAAAGATAGTGTCATAGCACTATCCAATGTCATTCATATAATTAGCCACGGGACGGTTACAAACATTAGGTGGAAGAATTGTATCCCAAGGCTGAAGACAGGGAAGCTCGTGAGCAACACAATACCAGAATACCTTGTCTATATTTGTGTGTATCCAACCTATTCTTCCAAAATTCCGATCTAATTTATTAAAAACCTTAGTGAGGTCGAGGCCTATAAATATCAGCAACAAAACAGATTAACAATAGACAGTCACTTTCTACAATTAGTTCTTTTACTTTCTAACTCTTCTCTTTTTGGGTTTCATGCGTGTTTAAATGTGCGAGCAATCTCTGAGGAGGGGGGTTTGAATTAATGAATCGTAAATTCACTTACAGATGAGCTGAAGCAATAAGATCACCATTGGCAAAGCTAAATCCAGCGTTGCACTTGGTGACATCCCCAGAGGCGGAGTCAAATGATAAGTCTGTTCCGAAAGCAAGAGTATCGTTTCCAAGCACACCAGAAAAGTTAATGACTGGGTTTGCAGTCAAACCAACGCTGGTACTAACCCCAGCATACTCATGCAAGTACTGAGCTTCAACCTGTTAAGCAGCAAATCACAAATAAAGCATATGATATCATACATATCATCCCAGTGATAGAAGGTACTCAATCAGCCATGTAATCTATTCTCCGAACAGGAAACTTTTTTCTTACCTTGCCTGATCTCTGGTCAGGGAGAACAAAGCTTAATATAGTTTTAAGCCCCGGGTAAGGTTCATCGACGGTAACTGTGGTTAAAACCTGAGGTATCCACCCAAAGCATTGAAAGGAAAAAAGAAAGAAGACCAAGTTAGCCGCTGAATTAATCACAATGACATTTACATTGTAAACACCTTATGCTAATCATTTTGGTAAAGATATACTAATAACAGCCAGTATCCAAAGCCGAGAACTAAGTCAACGTTCATATAAATGATATAATTCAATCAATACCATGTTTAAGTTCTTTACATACTTACACTAGAGTTTGTGTCAACTTTTACATCTGTGGTGACATTCTTGTTTACCAACTTAGTGCTGACATCAGCAAAGACCAGCTCTCCCTTTTTTACGGCTGAAGAAGTAATGGCCTGTAAAACAAAGTCAAATCCATAAAAGAGACGAGAACGAGAACAAATACAAATAGAAATGTTTCAAGTTTCAATCATGAATAATGCTAATTAAGAAAACACGTAAATGGAATTAGTTTGGCTAGTTGGCAACATGTCTTCTATCCCAAGGTAAATAATTGTTTATAAGAAGGTTCCAATGTGTTTAGCAAATAGATTGATGAATTCAAAACTCAAACTTCTGAGTGTGGTCTCAAAAAGACCTACATAAATCACCCACGGCAAGATGCAATCTGAAAACAAGCTGTAAGAAAAATGTAGACAGTTAATAAAGATCAAACAAACCAGACTCGAGAAAATTTTGCAAAGGGAATGTTGTGGAAAGTAGATGATACTGCTACTAGCCTACTACTATACACTGCAGCCTCATTCAAATGGTTGAATTACTCTAATTTACTGTCTGTGGGGGTAAAAGGCATTATTAGGATGAATAAATTATTGTACTTTCAAAATTTATGGAAAGAAAGGCAACAACTATGTCAAAGTTTCTTCCATGCTATCTTCATGTAAGTTTAACTAAACAATATAGCATAAAACCTGAAAATGAAACATAGGCAAACCCAAAGTGGTAACATCTCAATTGCAAGTACACATGGAATTTGGAAATTAGACCAAACCACAGCAATCAATCCTTGTATTTGGTAAATAAAGCGCGGTCATCCGGGGTTCGAACCGGGGACTTTGGGTACTACCCACAAGTCCTTTCCGGTTGAACCATTCCGGAATGGTTCCACAGCAATCAATCCTTATAAACAGAAATGTCTTCATTTGACAGAAATCCCTGAATGCAAAACTAGGGAGGCAATGGCTAATATTAGAAATAATACATGTTTCCCCTAATTAGTGAGTTTTCCTTTTCCTCTCTCAATGTAACAATGAAAAGAACAAGATGACATCCAACAAAAAGGTAATGATTTGCAAATCAACTACATGACACTCTGAACTTTATGCAGTGCCAAATTATGCATCCCTCCAGACCCTAAGCTCTCACAAACACACTACACAAACTATACACACAGCAAATGTATAAAATTGGGGATTTAAGCAAACAAAAAAAGAGAGAGAGATTTTTTTTTCCTACAAAAACTAGAGAGCAAATGTTGACTCTGAATCCCCGCAAAAAAATGAAAGAAAATCGAAAAAAAGGATAGGGCAACAGAGAGAGCGTGCTCACCACACCAGTGGAAGAGTAGGTGGTAATGGTGAATTTGTGGTCACTTTGATAGTCTCTGTAAAGAAGATCTAAAGATTCCAGAAATCAGGTCAAACGAAAAGAAGATATCCATGAAATGAGGAAGATTAAACAAGAAGAGAGGATGGGAAATATGAAATCACAAACCTCTGGCTTTTTTGCCGATGTCAGAGTACAGTCCTGGACCCTTCACCATCTCTTTCTTCCTTCAAATGAACAGAGAGAGAGAGAGAGAGAGAGAGAGAGAGAGAGAGATGGGGGGTTGGAAAAATGGGGGGAGGAAGAAGAAGGAATCAGTATTTCTCTTCCCGCTGGAGAGCAATTACCCTTTTTTTTTAATTTATTATTTTATTTATTAAGTTGTGTATACAAATACTCCGTATGAAATATGTTTTATACGTGTGAAAAATATTTTTCTCCATCCAAAAAATAATTATTAAAAAATGGCGTTTATTTTATTAAAAGTAAATAAACTTTTTAGACACGAAAAAGTATTGTGCTTATATTTGAATATTTTTTAAAAATAATTATTAAAGTATAATTTATATTAAAAATTATACACTTATTACACTTCTTGTGTCACTCGGTGTTATACGTAAATAGTTTATGAAAAAAATTCAAAATATTATATCAATGTTACTATATAATATAATCGATGATTCATATATAACCAAAAAATTATTTTCAAAAATTATATTTTTAAAAATAATTTTAACAAAAAATATTGTTATTTTGTAATTTCTACTCATTTATTTCTGAAAAAAGAATTTATAATCAATTATAAAATCGTTATATTTTTTTGAATTTTTTTTATCAATAATTCTAACCTAAAAAAAATTTAGTATAACACCAGAATATAACACAATATGTAATAAATGACCTGCACTCGTGTTAGTGTTAGTGACCCCAAAACGTGAAAAATAACATTAAATATGGAGTAGTCTGGCGTCTATATGATTCCTATTATTTTGCATTATTAACTACAAGATTTAAACCTTTTTTTAGTTGAATTATTTTATGAATTCCAATTATTTTATAGGCAAGTTAATCGTTTATGGATTATAGATCAAGAATAATTAAATTTAAATTTAATCGTGATCTTCTTCTTTTTCTTATCTATTTATTTATTATTAGTAATATTTGATTACAAACTCAGATTGTATTTCTTTAAATGTCAGTCCACAATTATAAAATATTAAAATAAAAATCGGCAGAATATGCCAATGTTCCATTGGTATTATTCTGATATTATCGATTGGTGCTTCCCAGGGCAGTTTTGTCAATTCAAGTTTGCAGTCTCTTCTGAGTTCTCTCCAACAACCCAAAATTGAAAAAAAATTGATGTAATACTATTCTTTAGTATTTTTTTTCTGATAATAAAAAATATGTCATTTTAGCCCCACGGTGGCCTAGTGGTGTAGAACAAGAATAGTGATAAGGTGGTCTCGGATTCGATCTCTGACTTATTACTTTTCTTGGGTGAAAATCTAAGGTTTGTCTTGCTTCCTACCAGTGTGACATGTCAGTTGGCGCAAGCCGATTTACCTGGTACGTGGCTTTTGTCGGCTAGGTCACGTGCTCGGGGTTTACCACCACATCATAAAAAAAATGTCATTTTTTAATAATTATTTTTTGGATGGGAAAAAATATTAACTTTTATTTTTTTATAATTTCATATTTTTTCTAATAAGTACTATCTCAGTTAGAAAAACATATAGTTTACTATTCATGTAGATTTTTTAAAATTATAAGAGTATTTCTCTTATAGATTATAATAGTTAAGGAAAATAGAATATTCTATAAAATATTCTTAAATGGTTTATCATGAAAAATCGTGGTTTCCCACGTAAGCCAAATTTTTAACGCTAAAATATAAAAATCTATTTAATATACTAAAACAGATACATGAAGTCTCTGTTAGTGCAGATTGTCTATCTATCATTTTCTAGTGCAATCTAACATGAGATTTTTTATATGTCAATTAATGATGATCTAACATATTTCAATCACGTTAGACAATGACTTCTTCTATTTTATTCATGTCTCATTCTATGTGTCCTTCTTTTATCTTAAGTGGTTACAAAATCTTATCATTTTATCATGAGTTATTTTTTAAATATTGTACCTTGAATTATTTTATTTTTAGTCATTAAGATTGATTATTTTAGTTCATTATATCCAATGATAAGATCTTATTATTAATTAATTATCTATTGAATAATAAAATCTTATCATCGAAATATTTATATTAATTCTGAACCTCAAATCTTAATTTGTTACAAAGCCTATTATTTTCGGAAAATTGCAAAAAAAAAAAAATAGCTCAACCTTTAGGGATTGTTGCGCTTATTAGTCTAAACAATAAAAATATGCAGAAAATAGCCTCAAGTATTTACTTGGTTGCAAAAAAAAAAAGCCCCAAGCTACATTCAAATTCAAATAATTACCTTCAAGTTCAAATTAATTACCAAAAGCAACCTTAAGTTGCCTTCAAATTCAAATTAAATACAAAACTTGTCCAAAACAATTTTTATTTAATAAAATCATCACTTCTTATATAAAAAAATGATACACTTAACTGTTGTTATCTAAACTCATCGCTGAATTAATTATAAAATAACTATCTCAAACCATATAAATATAACTTAAATTTATTATTTTGAAAAATTAATTAGATTATTTATATATCATTAAAAGTCAATAAATACTTAAGATTCTAATCATAATTGATCTAATAAGCACTTTAGATCGATCTTTTGAGCAAAACTAGCACAAAAAAGCAGTTAAGCATGTATTATATATGTAGTGTGTTATCTATGGAAGAAATTAGGGTAGTTTGTTATCTATTGAAGAAAAAAGTATGCATACGTTATTCCCAATAATGGTTTTTATTTGAGCATTGGATAGATTGTGGGATGAAGATAAATTAATTTTTTACTAAAAAAATAAAGATCATGTGATAATTTTTAGTAGTCTTTTTTAAAAAAATTTATTTATTTACAAAAGTTATATGGTATAAGATAGTTTTTATAATTGATTCAATGATAAATTTAGCTAATAATGACTTAGTGAGAAAAAAAATTGATGAGAAGTGGTAAATTTTGAGAATAAAAATTATTTAGGCTATTTTTTATAATTATTTGAATTTGAATGTAGCTTGAGGCTATTTGCTACAATCAAGTAAATATTTGAGGCTATTTTCTGCAGTTTTAATAGTACAGACTAATAAGAGCAGCAACCTCTAAAGGTTGGGCTATTTAATTAATTAAAATTATTTTACGTTAACTTATTTTTGCATGATATTTTTATACTTAATATTTATTTAAGATTGTTACCAATATTTTCTTTTTAAAGCATTTATTTTGTTTAAAACATGTTATTTGACGTTTTTAACACTTATTTCAAATTTTTATATTTTATATTTTTTAAACAAAAAGGGTTGATGACTTAGAATTTTTTTCAAAATATTAATTAAAAAATATTTATTTACTAAAATATTTACGGGTTCAAAATATTTACAAAAATATTCATTTTTTCATCTTTATTAGGGAAACGCAGTTTAAAATCGCGTTTCTTTTGTGAATCAGCAATTTGAACTTGGCACCGAAAAAAGAAATTACAATTTCTTATAAAAACGCGGAATCAAACCGCGTGTTTACTTAATTAAAAAAAAGAGATGAGACGCGAGCCTTAGCCGCGTTTTACCTGTAAGCACATCAGCACTCCTCGTCCTTCTTCCCCTGCCTCACTCTCCGGCCTCATCCTTCTTCCCTTGCACGCAGACTACCGCCCTCGACCTGCAGCTCTTCGATCAACCCCGCCCTCATCCTCCGGCATCCTTCCCCTGTAAGATCCAGCCTCCTCCTCCCTGGCCGCCCATCTATTGCCCTTCTTCCCCGCTGCCGCCGACCTTCTTCCCCTCTGCGAGCTCCGGCCATCAGATCCGACTTCCTCCTCCACAACCCCCATCATCTCTCCAGATCAAAGAGGAGGCGTGGCGGAGTGGGCAAGGGAGGAGATGGAGGTGCTCCGACGCCAGATGTCTCCTCCTTCCTTGTGATTTCTCCTCTGGCGGCCTAAACAACTCCAGCGATTTCTCCTCTCTTTTCCCTAAAAAAAAATAGAGACGCGAACCGCATCTCTAGTATTAAAAAAATATCTAACTACATATTTCATCCCGAAATAAAATTATACCTGATATACAAATGTGTACACTAAAGGTTATAACTTCATAAAACAAGTACCAGAAATTACCAAATGCATGCTTGTACATAAATAACTCATGCCACTAAAGAAAAAATGTGTGCTGGTAAATGATTTTCAAGCACTTTATAGGTTTGTATCTTAGCACCCAATTCATTTTTTCCCCAGTTTTAACTTCTTAAGCTACATTCAATAAGCAAGATATTCTATTATGCAACATAATAATATGCAGTGTTCTAAAAATCGTGTCTAGGTGTTATGCAGGACGGGACCTAGGAATGTTTAAGCCTAGGCGGCCCTCTTAGCGGAAATCCGCCTAGGCATTGCCTAGACTCGCCTAGGTGCCGCCTAGTCCCACCTAGCTCGACGATTATACCTGATATACAAATGTGTACACTAAATATTACAACTTCATAAAACAAGTACCAGTAATTACCAAATGCATGCTTGTACATAAATAATCCATGCCACGTACTAAAGAAAAAATGTGTGCCAGTAAATGATTTTCAAGCCCTTTATAGGTTTGTATCTAGCACCCAATTCATTTTTTTCCCAGTTTTAACTTCTTAAGCTACATTCAATAAGCAAGATATTCTATTATGCAACATAATAATATGCAGTGTTCTAAAAATCGTGCCTAGGTGTTATGCGGGACGGGACCTAGGAATGTTTAAGCCTAGGTGGCCCTCTGGGCAGAAATCCGCCTAGGCATTGCCTAGATCCGGCTAGGTGCCGTCTAGTCCCGCCTAACTCGTAGGCTTTATATTTTTTTTGAAAAAAAATTATCGTGTTGCTAGCCTGCTACTACTCATAGACACTACTTTTCAGTTTCTTTTTTTTTAAAAAAAAGTATCTCTCTCTCTTCACCCTTTTTTTTATAAGATAATAATTCGAAGGTCAGACAGGTCTGACTCATCGAGAGGCTGACAAAGTTGGCAGACGTCAAACCGTCAAACATACAACCTAAGAAGACAGAAATACAGACAACAAGCAAAATGAAACAAACAGAAATAAACTCTACAACAAGACGACCCAAGAAGACCAACTCTCAAGAAAGTCGAGGACGCCGGTGAAGAACGAAGCCAAGCACCAACAAACAGTGGCACCGCGGGCCCGATACAGCAGGACTCTAACTTTTGTGGGTAGTGCAGACGAAACTCCAAGGAAGCTCAATCCCGGATACGGAGACGCCCTGAGCGCACCACCACGACCCCAGTCAGTCCCAACTCCAGACTCCAAGCCCCCCAACCAAGAAGAGGACCTCCAAGAAACGGCGGAAGCAGAACCGCACGCTGCTCGAACAAAACGCCAACAAGATTTCGTTTTTAAGAGTTTAGTCCAGTCCTTGCAGGATTTGGTCACACCCTTTCGGGATTTTATCGAGACCCTTTCAAAATTTTATCGAGCTCTTGCGGGATCCATTTTGGGATTTGGGATAAACACTACCTCTTTTTTATGGGTAATCAACGAAGCTTGGTATGCAAGGACCCCAAAGGGCAGCCTTGCACGCCAAGAACTTTGCCCTAATCTGCAACTGACAGTGACAATGACAGAGAATCACGCACAGGCGGAGACGAGGGAGATCGGAGGTGGAACAAGGCTGGGCGGAAGCGGCGACCGACAAGCCCAACACCACCCCCACGAGAAACGACTCCAAACAGCACAGTCCTCCCAAGAACAGAAGGAGGGGGATGCACAAGGTCCGGCTACAGCACCGCGAGTTGTCGGAAGGAGAAGACGCCAACGAAGTCGGAGACAAAATGAAATCGGAGATAGGCAGCGCCGATACCAAAGGAGCCCCGGGACAATGAAAAAGGGGCATGACCTCAAACGTCGCAGCCCAATGGAAGAAAACGATTAATTGAGAACGAAATTGACACAAAGAAATTGGACATAAATCGGAGTTTACAATTGGGGATTAGTTGAGTATCGGTCAGAAAAGGCAATCGAAGGGATAGAGGCGAACAGGGAGATGAAGACATATAGATTGACACAAAGAAAATGAATGGAGATTTCTTAAGAATCGGACTAAATTAATATGCAGTTAGGGAGATGAAGGCAGGGGATGACACCGGAGGAGGAAGGCAGAGAATGAACGACCCAAATTGGAAAGGCCTAGGCCAACCAAGGCGAGATCGGCGACCCCCCGAAGCACCCACGTCGGAAGCAAAGGAGGCTAAGGAGGAGAGTAGGACGAGTCTACGAGACTCCGATAAGAGACTACTGGAGCCGGATCAATGCGATAATCAGATCGACGCAAATCGTGGCAGCCGGAGCCGAGTTAGATTGCCGAAGCCGGTTTCTCAACCTCTCTCAAAAGAGAGTATTTGTACAAACCGAATACGAACATCTCCGGGGAGATGGGTAAGGCGAGACCCAAAACGATAGGAATCGAGCCAGAGTTGAGGTGGTCGGCGGTGGTTTTGGGCAGCTGGAACCAGATTGCAGGGCCGGAGTTAGTTTCTCAACCTCTCTTCAAAGAGAGAGTTTTGTGCTCTAAAAGACGTTACTCCATCAATATATCTACTGTCTGCGGGTCCTCTCTCTCTTCACCCTCTTCACGCTCGCACATATCTAGCCGCCCTCACTCTAGCGTCTCACTAGTAGCCACCGCCGGCGACTCTCTTGCCCTCGTCTGTCGCCAACACCCATCGCCACCGGCCAACCGTAGTCCGCTATCACTCGTCGCCACCGGCCAGTCGAGGCATCTCTCTTCACCCTTTTTCCAGATCTAAGAATTATGTATATTTTCATATTTATACAAAGGTAAGGTTGATTTTAGTCTTTGCATTTGGAGAAATCTTAAACATTCAAGATTAAAAATCTCTTCTTGATTTCAGATCTAGGTTAGAGAAATTTCAATTTGTAATTTAAAATTTTCAAATCTAGGTTTTATGTATATGAGGTAGGAGGATTTTCAATTTTTACTTTAAAAAATTAGTAAACTACATAATTTCATGAATGTGTTTTCACTTTTCTCGGCTTTAGAGTTTCGATTTTACGTAAGTGCAAACATGGGACTGTTGGAAAATCGGTCTAAACGGTCCAAATGGTTTGCGGATCAAAAAATCTGGGACCATATATCTCGATCCCAGTCCGATACGTGGTTCATGTTTTTAAATTTTCTGATCCATCAGTCTTGGCATTCCCTAATTCCAAATTCAAAACATTAATCGAGATTTTCAATTTCATTCTAACCTATTCCGACTTTCAATTTCAACCTCAAGTTTCCATCAATGGTGATTGCTCGAATACATCCCCAAACCCCATAAACTTAGGGTTTCAACATCATTCAACCCATTTTCTATGACATTCCTAAGTTGTTATAATGTCCAATTAAATTTAGGAAAAGAAATCGTAAATTAAGTTTGCAAGTCCTAATACTGCTTGGGTACTTTGAAAATAATGTTGGAAAAATGATTACTGGGAAGTGAAGGGTATACATTTTATTAGATTAATTAAAGTTTATTTTAAAAGGAGACTCTGTCGAAGTTTAAGAGTAAAATTATTAGATATAAGCTAATTAAATTATTATTTGTCTATTACGTACAACGTCGCTAGATGCGCCTGGATATTTGGTAATGTTGATACCTTACGTCTTCACAGGGAATTAAATCTCTTGGTTAATTGAGATCTTTAATATCCGCAAACTTCGGGTTTATAACCAAGGCAAGTGACTTTGTCTCATTTGCTCTTCTTGAAAGACTCAATATCTTTCTTTTAATCTATGTCATTTGTTAACTATCAAGTATATCGATCTGTCTATTTATTCTTGCAATCTCTGTTCATTCCCTCTCTGTTCAAGCTAGCGAGTTTAATCTATTATATTCAAGTCGGTAATCATTACCCATTCCCTTTTATTTTGGACGGGTAATTAATTTCCTTTTGTTATCCTTTAATTTTATTCATGCCAATTGTTAATTCTTATTCGTTTACCTTTATTGGGGCAGTTTATTTCAATCATTTCTTATGAATAATTTCTATTCATACCCTTTCTGGTCAAGTGAATGATATTCTGATCAACTCTTTTGAGCTTTTGTGTCAATCTAGTGTTGTGTTATCCTTAAAATGTATCAGCTTCTTAAAATAAATTACACTTAATTTCTTTTGTGTAATTTATTTATTGGTACAAAAGTTGTCTAGACCTTCTTTTAATTAACCCATATTTGGGAATTCAATTTAGTGCCCACAATTCTCTAAAAACATGATTTATCCTCTTGGTTCTTCAAGGTTGGTATCAATTATATGAAATGTTCTAACTTCTGTAATTGTTGTTTCTTTCAATATATTCTTGAACTTAGTTACCAGCTAGATGTGATAATATGTTATTTCTTTTGGACCAAATTATGTGATATAATAAGGGTGAACCTAAGCGAATTAGACTAGTGTCTTGAGAAGAATGTACGAAGAAATTTTGGGTCCATATTGAGTCTTGTAATGTAAATCAAATGTTTCAAGTGATGTGAAGAAAGTGGTTATTTAAAGTAAAATTTGGTGATAAATCCACATGGTCAAGGTTATGTATACCTTACTCTATAAATGTTTTATGGAATGCCCATTCGAACTGCAGATTGAATGGATATATTTTACCATAAAGGAGCATTATAGGTCTGTCACTTCTCAATGGTCTAGACCGATATAAGTTGATAAACCCACAAGGTCAAGGTTGCGTACACCTTGCTCTATAAACATTTCATGAAATGCCCATTAGAACTATAGATTTCTCGAATGGATATATTTTATCCCAAAAGGGTATTATAGATATGTGACTTCTTAACAATCAAGACCGATATCATGTTAATTCAAATTGAAAGTGGTAAAATGAATGTTTAAATTCGTAAGTTGTACAAGGTTTAATCACAGTGAGTGATACTAAATGTGTAGGCCATTTGATGCCTAGTTAAGGGTGATGATAGATGTGTTTATTGTTCAAAACTTAATAAGTGAGTGGTACTTGATTGGTTCATGTAAAGTGATGGATAATCCTAGTTGTGTGTATATATATTCCATTTTAATTTGGAATATAGATGTACTCATATCAGTTTCTTCAATTATTCATATCCGAGTCTTGTGGTAGTCCTTGTAAGTCTTGACAGTCAATCCAAGTAAAGGTTCTATATAATTTACGTATATGTAAATTATATATCTTCCTTTAAACTACTTGAATTAATTATACCATAGTACCCTCACTGGATTTATAGTTTAAAGCGGTATATTTTTCCTTCGTGCCGTCACTTGTTAGTTATTTACCGAACTAACCGCCCTTTTTTATTTTGGACGGCTGAGGTCCCTTGTCTGTATGCAACACCTCAGCTTCTAATTTGCAGGTTTAGAAGTCGAGTCTCAAATGAGAAGTTAATGGACCAGAAGTTGAGGACTTCTAAATTTATTTTTAATTATACCTTAACTACATAGTAAAAAGTTGTATAGGAGGTTGATTATCATTTAAGAAAAATTTGTATTGAGTTTGTAATCTTATTTTGACCCTACTTCTAAAAGGGCATATTAATATATAAAATATAATTTCTTTATAAAAGTTCTTCCGCTCACATATTATTTTAAATGCTTGTTATTGCTTGTATATGGGAGCATGGTTGCATGTCCCTACAAGCCTAAGGTGATACCTTATACTTCTAAAGTATAAGGACAGTTGTAACACTCCCTACTAGAGTTTACAGACGTGGTGTTACAAATGGAGGGGGTGGAGGGGCTGGCAAAACTTGCTTCGGTGGTGGGCTAGGGTGTTTTCACCGAGGTGAAAGAGATAGAGATATGGATGAAGGGGTGGAGATGAGGATGAAATCCTAGAGAGTACATAGGGGGGAGAGTGGAGGGGGTGAAGAGTGGGGATGGATTGATTTGAGTTGAAGTTGCCCTCGTCTCACTAGTCGACCTCGAAGCAAAGAAGTACCATCGCCCTTGACCCTCATCTCGCCATCACTGAAATCAACCTTATCTCGTCAGTTGACCTCAAAGCCTAAATTTCAAGTAATATCTCTCCTTCCCTTGCCATTGTCATCTTTGTCATTATGTGTGGTGATGATCAAGAGGCCACACGCATGTTGTGGAGAGGTCGCTTTCAACAAGAGCTCGTTTGCAACTCGTGTCACCTCCTCTTCACTTCCTCAAATTGGTTGAAGACGTTGCGCACAGGAGGCTTTATGATGGCTAAAGGAAAAAACAATTGTGGGGGAATTACAGTCATTCTTTCGTTATACTCCCCAAAATTAATCCTCATTCCCCTAAGTACCAACGAGATTATTTCTATAAAAAATCATCATCTCCTCCACCCTCTTCATCCACAAAAATAATATTCACTCCATTAATCCCCAATAACAATCTAAGGGCGTGTTCGGCGACAGCTTTTGGGAGATGTTGGGAGATTAATCTCCCTACAAAAGCTGCATCTTGGGCGTTCGGTGGGAGATGGAGCGAGATAGAGAGATGGAGATTGTGGGGATGGTGGGAGATGAATTCCACATCTACCCGGGGCTGGATTATGGAGATTGTGGACGGATTCTCGCATCTCCAACCCATAACTGCCCCTTGTTGTTGCCCTATTCCACATCTCCTCATTTGGGAAGCGAGAGAGCCGCCACCGACGGACAAGCGCCTTCCTGTACTGTGCGACGACGATAACAAGGTAAGGTGAGTCATTCTCGGTCTCTCCTCTCTTACTGGCGACGGTGAACGGGGGATCTGAACACAGCGGGTTCGAATGACCCCCTGGCGGCGATGATGGGCTGCGAAGCCCGTATGTGGGTCCGAGAAGGAACCCAATCGGTCATCTTAGCAGGGCCCCTCTTACCAGCGCCGCACACGCCTCCTCCGACCAAGGCGACCGAGGACGGGCCTCCTCCGGCCGCAATGGGTTCCGTCGATTGGAAAATCGAAGGACCCGTTAGGTGTTGCTGTTGGCGCATGTTCAGTCCTCCGTTCCATGAATGGAAGGACCCATCTTGCAGTGGTCATGGAGTGTCGATTACACACAATGTTGTGATATTTGAATTTGTAGTTAGGGTTTTGAGCCAGGTATAGAGAAAGTTGAATCTGGATGCCTAGATGGGTAAATGTTGTTGTCGCTTGTGTTGATGAAGTTGTAGGTGGTTGGTGTGGATGAGTGGAATGAGTTCCAGCTTCCTAGGATAGTAAAAATCATGGTATCTTTATTATGAAATCAAATTCATCAAGGTACTCTTGAAGATACTGTCTTCTTCAAAGTTATCAAGTTCAATGCAAAAAGGTATTGTGAATGTGGTACATAGATTTTTGGTAATATAACAAATCAAATGATCAAATACTCGAGTTTTTACATATCAAATTTATGAAGTACTTCTAGTTGTTGTTGCTTCTCTTGGATTTCAGATTTGGCTTTGAGCATATGAGGCTTCAGTTTATTTACATCTGCCAATTTCAGTGCCTTGAGGAAACATTCTTCTGCTCCTTCCTCCAACCATCTGAAATAAATGCAAAAATTAGCCTTGCAAGTTTTTTTACTGTCATACAGATTAGTGATATTACTGATATATGTTTTTTATGTAAAAACATTGTGTGCTATTGAATTCAAATATCTGTCTACCTGTTAATCCTTCAAGGAACATTTTCAGATGACATGATTAGGGGGGCATCAATAAAAACAATTAGAGGAACATAAAGCATCAATATAAACACCTTCGTTCTCAATCTTTTCGTTTTCCTCTTCAAACTCATTTTGCCATTCAATTTGAAAATGCATATAAATTATAATTTTCATGACATGAGAGGAGACTGTCAAATTGTAATGTAAGAAAAGGTTCCAACTCTGAAATTGGTTTTTCCCTCAATCAGGAAACAGATACAACAAACAGATTCCAAAACGCTGATAACTTCACTTACCAAAGAACAGTAAAAGTATACAAGTGGATTTACAAAACAAAACCAACCAACCTTGATTTTCTTGAGCAAGTCATAACTAGTCATTCCATGCATACAATAGTCTGTGATAACAAAATGTGAATAAGCACATATAACTTTTACATACTACTGTATAGAATAGTTCTCTCTATTGTGAACTTTTACAGACTACTGTATAGAATATTTCTCTCTACTGTATAGAATAAGCACATATAACTTTTACAGTCATTCCATGCTTGATTCCTGTCTTCAGATGTTCATGTATGGAGTTGTTGAGGTGTTTGATCACCTCTACACTTAACATATTTTCTGAGTAATGGCCTTCCAAATGAAGTTTATGGTGGAAGCTAGTCCAACTGTGTTGTATGATTTTGGTATGTTGTTTCCCTCCTGATGCACTCATGTATATATCCAAGTACGAACATGTCTTCGTCCGGTAGCTAGCCCAGCGGATGCCCGGAGAAGTACCCCTGGATCGGGGGCGAGGAGAGGCTGCCTCCCTGGTGGGAGCAGGTACGTTTCTAACCTGTATGACCGAAGACATTGTCAAAATGGGAGTAGAGTAATTGTATAAAGTGTGTCCACCTTCTCGTCCTCCCTGAAATGACCTTCGTAATCATGGCAGGAGATGCAAGACGACGCCGAGGGCAGCTACGCAATTAGGGGATCTGACCAAGAAAACCGCGCCCCCCTACAGGAGATTCCTCAGGTCATTCCTCCCCCGCCCGAGGACCCTAGGATCCAACAGCTTGAGGAGATCGCGATGGAGCTCACTACACGCTTGTTTGTAGCCGAGTCTGAGGTGCAGAGACAAGGGGCGGAGATTGACCGCGTCAACGCGCTGAACGACGAGATGGCGGAACGCTTGGCTAGCATGTCTTCCCACGCTTGCACACTCTGGGATGACCTCGTTGCTTCAAGGGCTCGCGAGGACGCTACCAAGTGGATGGTCCTCGCAATGACAGCCGTTGCGGTTGCTGCCATGCTGCACAGGTAGGAAGCCTCCACCCTTTCAGAAGCTATTTTGTGTCGGTGTAGAAAGCGTGTATATACAATCGCGCATGTAAGTATGTAATGGGTAATCACGTTTGAAACTCAACGGCAGTGCAGAATCTGTTATCACCCCCCTAAAGGGGCTGTTTTTGGTTTGATCGTAGGGCGGGTGGTATGTTTTCAGTCGGCGGGGGGCTGGGGTGTTGTTGACGTAAGGACTCGTCGTTGTATCGACATTTTTGGATGCCCTGTGGTTGTTGAAACAACGCTAGGACTATGGTTGGCGCGTCAGCTGTAACATCAGTAGATAATGCATATTATATTTCCTACAAGCATTCGGGTTTCCCACGTACATAAACGTTATTACGGGTGATCGTTCGGACGATATTACGGGTTACACCATCGCGCAAATAAACGTTGCACATGCCGACAACAAAGGGTCGTGTCCCAGGGCTCCGAACACGGCCTAGAAGTCGTCGTCAATACGCACTACAAGGTCGAGACATAGACACATAAGTTTGGCGATTCAGTTCGTCATGCGCATACCTATATGAAGGTGGACACATGCCCATGATCACAAGCGTTGTGTGGAGGTTTTAGCTCGCAGCTACCGCCTGCGTCTCCGGTCCGCCCAAATCTGTCTAGCGATCTCGTCCCGGAGCCCTTACATCCCCTGTACCTCATTGTCGTCCTCGTCGCTCGAAGCGTTCCCGTCCTCGTCCTCGCTGTCATACTCGGCTTCGACAGTCTCTCCCTCCCCATGATCGGCCCCAGGCTCCCCATCTTTTTCACCCCCTGTGAAGTGTAATGCATCGTCCACCCCGCCGGAGCGTCGGACGAAGTTGTGCAACGCCATGCAACCGAGGATGATGTCCACCTGCTTGCCGACCGGGTACTTGTGCATTGGCTTTGTGATCTTCCACATGCCTTTGAAGATCCCGAACGTCCTTTCCACAGCCCCACGAAGGGATGAGTGTCTTTGGTTGAACGCTTCCTTCTCGTTGTCGGCAGGTTCTTCAACAAATGACGCCCTGTGGTACTTGGTCTTCGAGTACGGGATCATGAAGCCCGGTCTATCTGGATATCCTTTGTCACACAAGTAATAATGCCCTGGAGGAGGGTGAGGGAAGGGCATGCCCGGGGTTGTAAGGGCGTGCTCGAGCACACGGGCGTCGTGGGCACTGCCCTCCCAACCTGCCGAGACGAATGTGAAATTGAGGTCGAAGTCACATACTGCAAGCACGTTGAACGTTGTGATGCCCTTGCGTCCCCGATATGGTAGTTGCTCCTCCTGTGGAATGCATGCTTCGATGTGGGTCCCATCGAGAGCTCCAATGCAACCCTGCATGGAAATGGTACACGATGTCAAAACGTCCTCGGTAGTCGAGCCGAAGAGTTGCTAAGTATGCAGCAACCTTAAAGTAGGGGTTGTATCGACTATCCTCCGATATCTGCTTGGGGACCTCTGAGAAGGTAGGATCTACGGGCTTGATAACGTCTCGAGCTAGGCCTTTCCACCCGTTGTGGCGGCCTACTAGTGATTCCAAAACGTCAGTGATGGCATCGCTTATTGTCGACGACGATCGCTGAAAACGCTCGCAAGTGTCCCGCACTGAAGCCCCCCACGCCATGGTGTTGACGAATATCCCCACCTTCTCCATCACGGTCATGTTGTTGGATGCGTTCAAGCCGTAACGGCATTGAAGAGTGGAGCAGAGCGAAGTGAATACGTGCTTCGGCATTCGAAATACTTGGACGCATCGAAGATCTGTCTCGTGGGATAGTATGTCGTGAATCCAGCGCTCTCCAGTGTACTCGGATGTGTAGCAGGGCACCTTGTGGACGTACTTGAAGTAATGTGCTGATTTGCGCAGCACTTGCAGAATCAGAAACCACTGTGCCACAACTGCTCGCTTGTGCCTCCGCTTCATCCTACGGGTAACCTCTCAAGACTCCATCAACGGTCACTGCATAGGACCACATACGATGCTCAGTGTACAAGAACTGGGGTACATAGGTCATCACTTTTATTTGACAAAATTGCATCAGATATGAAGTGAGCAAATGGCATGACGGAGTCACCAAAGCAAGGCACAAGAGATGCACAAAACGAGAAACATACGAAGAATTAATCTGTACCATAGTAAAAAACGCAATGTTTACAACTCAACCGAAAACAACCATCAACGTTCGTCCATCTACAACATTCACGTGAAAGCGTAAAAGTGTTCTCATACATACCGGGGAAAAGACTAAAACATGCAAACACGAAGCAAAGATAAAGCAGTGGGTCATGGGAACGAATCTGCATTCTCGGCGCCCCCTACACGTCCCCCCCCCCTCTTGCGGAACTGGTACTTAAGCCACGCCAGCCTCACCGCGTCGCTCCTAGTCATCGCAAGGAACATCCTCGCACGCTCGGGGGAGATTAATGATTCAATTGCGAACATCAGCAAGGGGCTCTCATCCTCTATTAAGCCTTCGGCCACAAGATGGTCGAGGATCTTCATCACCTCTACCTCTCTGTTAGCTTCTGTACGAGACGCCTCATCCTCGGCTCGTACGTAGTTAAGTATCTGGGCACTTGTTTCCTCCACGAATTCCATTTGTCGTTCGAACATAACCGAGCCAGAAGACCTTCTCCCACTGCGTTTCTTACCGGACGGAGCTGCGGACGAGCTACCTTGCCGCTTCCCTGACCTTGTGGGGAAGGTGCTACATCCAGGGGTGACAATAGGCGCTGGCTGAACGGGAGGAACTGGATTGGACTGGCTGGCACCTCTCACGAGGTCCGGAAATCGACGGAGGTCGAAGTCATCAATGTTGTCGACATCAGCCCCGAGGTCAACCTTTGCAACAGTGGGAAGGGGTCTATGTACGTCGCCTCCATCGTCGGGCGTAGCGGACATCGGCACAGGGCTGTCGACGACATCCATCGAAGGGGAGACGCAGTGCTGACCGGTCGCAACGGTGCCCCCGTATATCTGGTCCCAAGCGTCTTCGAGGTCCGGCGGTATGCACTTGTTCCTCAGCTTCCTGAAGTCTTCCTTCTCCTACACATGAAGGAGCGTGATGCTGTAACAGTCATGGCTTACAGGAATCCAGAAAGATTATGCAGACAATGGTAGGCTGCTAACCTTGCATTTACGCTCCCACCACTCGTCGCTAGCGTCTATGCACCCTCGGTCGTAGTCCCACCCGAGACCGGTCTCTCCGTGCTTCAACTCTTTCCACGCCTTCCACTTCTCCTTCATTGTGGCGTATTTGTTCTTCAGTGAGTTCGGGCCACACTTCTGCCCTGTTTGCTCCTCGAACTGGGTTGTTAAAACAACCCAGCTGAATCCTTGATCACGACCGTACTTTCTTTGATAACAAATGAGAAGGTCCACGAACTGTTTGAGCAGAGTCGGAGTCCATAAGAACTTCAGTTCCTTGCCGGCCTGGCTTTTCTTTCCCTTATCAGGAACGGGGGGCTTGCCATTAGAGGCCATGTATGCAACTCTCTCTTGCAGCTGACGTCTCCCAAGGGCAACAACAAACCACACACAACAACAGTCGAATATGAGCGAGCAATTTACAATCATCCCATCAGGGCGAATTCCCACTGGTGTGTATTGAAACGCATCCAGCAGGGGTCAAAGCAATTCTAAAACACTAATCCAAACACATAAAATTGCACTCACATACAATAGTTCTAACACAATAATCCAAACACATGAAATTACACTCACGTTCCAAATCAACCTGTATCAACTGTTTACATTGCAAGGAATGAGGATATTGCTGTAAACATACCATAGTTGGAGATCGTTTCATGTTGCGACAAGGTTACTGTAAGTCATGCCACTTACCAACTGATGAACACAAGTTGATTAACCGTACTCCTGTGACATTTGAACCAATACTTCGAAAGTTGTAATAAACTCGGACTAAACTAGGTACCCTATCATAACTATGTAACTATACATGGTAATCCTACTGACATCGTTGTTGTTTTCATCCAGTTTAACGTGATTACATGACTTCTATTTGTTCTTCTTGAGCTAGGATCACATCAACCTCAGTATGACTGTTTTTTTATTTATTCATTCTATTGCGAGGGGTAGCCAACCGCTTCTACCATACACAACCCTCTACCATCACATATGCAACATCGATACAACAACGGACCCATCCGTATCCAAATTCCGCCCCCAATTTCACCTAAGCCTCGACGGACACTGAACCCCCAAATTGTTGCTAGGGTTCGGACCTACAGTCTTCAACTAGCTATATGCCCCCTCACAATCGCAATTTCAGAAGCAATCAACATGCACCATTCCAATTTACCCTTGATTCATGAGGATCCATCAAATTTAGAAGAGCACGAGTCCTCGGAGGTGGAAACGTACCTGGGTATCGCCGGCACCGTGGACTGCTAGTGGTTCTACAGCTATCGGCGCTTTTGCAGACGCAGGTGGACGAAGGGGGACTAGGAGGCCTTCTTCCGGCGGGCTGCTTGTTTTTGCGCCGGGGATCTTCGTCACCGACGGTATAGGGTTCCCGTATTCAGTCGTCGCCACTCCGCTCCTTTCCTCCCCGTCTGCTGCACAACGGTTATATGAGTCGTACATTTGCCATTTAGGGGAGGAGGACCCGAGGCTTTCAGTTACTAGTACAGGGCATTTTGGTAATTTTGGTCCTTCAACATTCACCACCATCCCCTACCAACCAAACACCTTTCCAGATTTTATTCATACATAATCTCCATCCACAACATCTCATAACATCTACTAAAATTAATCTCCATCTCCTATAATCCACCGACATCTCCATAATCCCCTTAATCTCCATCTACCGCCAAACACGCCCTAAGTAGAAAAGTCCTAGGGAGAGGTGGAGCGTTGGAGGAGATGAAGAACAACAATATAAGGGCTATTGTGAGGGTGGACGATAGAAAGTCTTGTCGGGCGACTGCTAGAAGATGCGTGGGTTGACTGAAGGTGGTGGCGGCAAAAGGGGAGGGGCATTTTATGAGGTTCACCACTTGCTCTTTATCACGATATGGAGCCTTTGATAGTAAAGTCAAATTGGGCTAATCTAATTAGCAAGATAAGCAACGAGCACTGTTCTAAAAATCGCGCCTATATGCCGCCTAGACGGTGCGTAGGCACTAGATGACCCCCCTCTGCCTAAAGTTAGACGGGCGTCTAAGCATGTCTAGGAGGTCGTCTAGGCATTAGGCGGCCCCTCACCGCCTAACGCTTTTTATAACACTAACAACGAGAGAGTAGTGTTGAGGCACTTGGGGTCAGCGGAGATCATTTGCTTCACTTCGTGCTTCACTTGATGCAACACAAAATATTTTAGCTTTTATTTTACCTTACAAAAATATAAAAATTACGTTCATATTTCAACCATCTACTTTTATATGTTTACAAACTTTTATCTTGAAAAATCATGTACTAAAATTTTTTAAAATTATTAAAGGTGATATTTTAGAAAATATAATTTTTAAAATTTTAAAACATGATTTTTAAAAATAAAATTTATGTTTGAAATATGAATATAATTTTTTTAAAGATAAAATTTAAATTAAAATAATTTTATGTTATACAAAGTGAAGCATTTAAGTGAAGCAAGATATTGACCTAGGGTTGGTGTTAGCCATAAATCTTTTGAGAAATCAATTCTAAAAAATAAGTAAAATATAAAAGTATGATAATTTATTAATGTGAGGCTAAAATCGAACAGATCTAAGCCACCACAAGTTCAGATCAAAGACGTTCGAATTTGCTAAACGCACAAAATAAACGAACATATCTAAACACAAAACACCAGAGATTGTTTACGGGGTTCGGATCCTCGATCCTACATCCCCCGGGCCTCAAGATTTTAGCCCTAATCCACTATAATGAAAAGATATAGAAGGACAAATATGTTCGAGATCACAAACGGACACACAAACAATCTATGGGAAAGTAAAGAGATAAAGAAGAAGAAGAAAGTCCGATCGAGGTCGAAGTCGATTCGAGCCCTCGTCGCTGGCTCAGACACACGCTCAATGGCTGAGTTCTTTGTCGCCTAAGGGGAGATCTACTCAGGGCTTGATCTTCGCCAGTCTCTTCGAACCAACACCCCTTGCTTCCACGGGAACTCTCTCGCTGTAGAAGGAGACTCTTCCCCATCAGGGTCACAACTTCTTAGCTCTCGCTCGCGCTCAAGTTGGACACCTCTTACCTTTAGGGTTTCTGCTAGCTTGATCTAAAAACAAGAATAAGTATGCTTATATATGAACACACTCATATGGAACGCAACGTTTCGATCACTTAAGCTCAGACAGACCGAAGTTCCTACTCATTGGGCATGTTCTCTACTTGGGCTCAGAATAAAAAAAAAACCTTAGGCTTCATATTATGGTTGCTATTGACCCAATTCACCATCTCTATTCGGTTCCAGTAAGTTAAAGGAAAGACTCAATAAGCTAGTTCTCATCCTATCTCCAATAACCCTCATAGCTTATTGTGTGTCTTTACCCTAAAAAACAAGAGTACAATATGTGACCTTTACAATTAAAATAAAATTAAAGTGATTAACACATCTATAATTTTCAAGTATTCATATATTTTATTCAAATGTTGAATTTTGACCATCAACAAGAAAACTACAAATAAGTAAATTGTCGGATGAGAGAGGAGACACGTGATCCCATGTCACCTTGGCTCCGCCCTGGTTAATGATCAAGTGGTGTTTGAAAGTTTTCATATTAATAATTCGAACATAGTATTATACATATTTTCTTAAGACTTTATAAGATATTTTAAATCATGTTATTTAATTAATGCTAAAACTACTATTCAATATCAATGTGTAGGTATCACCAAAATTAAGATATGCTTCACATCCCAAAATGATACAGCAATATAGGAGTCCGCAATAATTGTGACGAGGGGAGAGAGAAATGGAACGTTCTATAAGTTGAACACAAAATGCATGAACTATCCGTTACAATTTCTCATCTCATCCCAGGAGATTTAAAAAGACTCCACCAGCAAACCCACGACGGGTGTCCACAGTCCACCAATTGACGTGTCACCTTCAGGTCTCTTTGAACTCGGTTGCCACTTGCCGCCACCACCGCCACTTCCATAAAAAAAAAGACCCATCAGTTTGTCGAACGAAACGCCCAGGTGATCAATTCAAACTCCGCCCTCCGCAGCAGCAACCGCAAAAGTTGAAACCTTTGAGTGAGAAATTGATCGTGTTTCCGAATTCTGGAAACAGATATATTCCAGAGGTCATCGAAGTTTGCAACCATTAGAGAGAGAATTAGAATGAATGAAGAAAGCCGTTTCCTTGGTTAAAGCAACCTGCTTTCCTTCCAACCCCAAATGTCCTCCATTAACTGTGCATTTATCCCTTCATTTGACCACTCCCACTTTCTTTAATTGATCAATTAATTAATCACTCCCTTCAAATTAAATCCTCCCCTTCCATCTCCCTCCCTCCCTCTCAAGTAAAAGTTTCGATCTTTCCCCATTTCCAGTTCCCAGTTCCAGAGAGAGCGGGTGGGAGGTGGCAGTGGCAGTGGCAGTGGCAGGGGTGGAGGTTTCAGTAAAATGGGCCGCCTCACATCACTCCAACTGCTGATGGGGTTCGCCGTTTTATACTGCATTCTCCTGTTGTCCTCCCAACTCTGCCTCTTCCTCAGGTCTCTCTCACCCGAACCCCAAACCCCAATCGTCCTCCCGGACCCCCCATTTCTCACCCACAATCCCAAACGGATCCTCTCCAATTTGGTGTTCACGGGGAGGGAGGCCGACAACACCTCCCTCCATAGGTCTGCTCTGGAAGCTTGGGAGGCTGGGGCCAGGATCTTGACGCAGCTCCTCCGCCGCCCCAAGCCCACCCGGAACCAGCTCTCCGATCCCTCCTCCAACAAGACCGCGCCGTGCCCGCCCGCCATTTCCCTAACCGCCGCTGATTTCTCCGCCCTCAACGGGGCGCTGACGCTGCCCTGTGGGATGGCCCTTGGGTCGCACTTCACCGTCGTGGGGAAGCCGCGTGCCGCTCACGCGGAGCTCTTCCCTGGGGGCAGTATGACGACTGATGCCATGGTTTCTCAGTTCATGCTAGAGCTGAGGAAGGTGAGCGGGGTCACCGCCGGGGAGGGACCCCCGAGGATCCTCCATTTCAACCCGAGGATCAAGGGGGATTGGAGTGGGAGGCCCGTAATTGAGATGAATGCCTGCTATCGGAGCCAGTGGGGCACCGCCATCCGATGTGAGGGTTGGCCGGCGATCCCCATGGAGGACACTGGTAACAATAACATATGAATCATGCTCTTTATGTTTTTTTGTTTTAAATTTCATTCATGCTCTTTTTGTGTGTGAAATCCCATGGTGGGGTATGGGTTTGAATTTTATATTGGTGCTGTGCTACTCAATCAATTGTTTCATTGTGAATTAAGGAATTTATAAATAGGGAATGTGGCTTAACTCCTTTGAAGGTGAACCTGAATCAAGACGGATTCTTTGATCCATTCGACAGGATATATAGGGTTTCAAAATCGATCTATGTACAACGAATAACAGTTTGATCCTAGCAAACCCTCATTTGCATCGGATTAAGACATATTTCTTGGCTTTTCCTTCAAAGGAAGTGATAAAGTGGTTGAAGATCATAGGAGATGTTGGCCCTAGATTAATGACTGGCTCATGATGGGGAGCATTTTACCTGTTGTCATGTGTGTGTGTGATAGCTAAATAATTGTTATCAACTTATGATGTATGGTGCTTTTTCATAGTGAAGTCGGGCCCTATTAGTCACTTTTGAAGAGGTGTGAACCCGTCTTTCTACATTCAGCTGCAAGACGTAGCGTCGTAACAATGTTTCTAGTAAAGCTTTTTATGCCATGAGCAAGTTATTCTCTTTTGAGAAGTCTCCAACAAGAGGTCATTGACTCTCACTAATACTGCTCAAACACGAGGCGCTGCTATCTGCGTCGGGTTTGCATTTCACTTGCTGTTAGCACAGGAAAAAGAAACTCTCCTTTGTTTGTACCTTTTCTGACTGCTATGAGATGAGAGCTTCCATACTTTACAATCTATTCTGTGACTGGGCTTCTAATTTCGTGATATTTCTCTGACAAATCAAACCTTCACTCTTGTGCAGTCGATAGCCATCCAATATGTGATGAATGGGAAAGGGATGGTGATCACCTTCTTCTAGACCATTCAAAGGCGGCTTGGTGGTTTAAGCATTTGTTAAAGCAGAAACACCAGAATGCAGTTACATGGCCCTATCCATTTGCTGAGGACATGTATTTTGTCCTTACGGTGAGCACAGGCCTGGAAGGATATCATGTGAATGTTGATGGGAGGCACATTGCTTCATTTCCCTATCGTACTGTAAGCTCTCAATCCTTCACATCCAAAGGATATGATCATTGTCTACTGTGCCTAATCGTTATTCGCTAGAATTGACAGGGATATGACTTGGAAGATGCTACTGGACTTTACTTATACGGAGACATTGACGTGCATTCTATAAATGCCGCTTCCTTGCCTACCTTGCATCCTAGTAATGCTCGACATAGGTATCTTGAGATGTCCTCCCAGTGGAAGGCCCCATCTTTTCATGGTGGGCCTATTGAGCTTTTTGTCGGAATTATTTCAGCAGGCGATCATTTTGCTGAACGTATGGCCATACGAAAATCTTGGATGCAACATTACTTAGTTAAATCTTCAAAAGTTGTAGCTCGCTTTTTTATAGCTTTGGTGAGCTCAGAAGCCACATCTTGATTCTATGCTTACGTAAAATTTTGCTTAATCTTTTATGTGCTCGAGATTTCAAGTTACTGAAAAAGGCTTACATCTTTGACAGCATGAAAGAGATGTTGTAAACTTAGAGTTGATGAAAGAGGCTGACTTTTTTGGTGATATCGTCCTTTTGCCATACCTTGATAACTATGATCTCGTTGTGCTGAAGACTGTTGCCATTTGTGAACATGGGGTGAGTGTTTGTATTTAACCGTTTGACAAATACAAGTGTTTGCTTTCATCAAAGTTAGTAGTTTTCTTTTTAATGGCTGGTTAGTTTTCAGGTCAACACTGTAGCTGCAAATTATATCATGAAGTGTGACGATGACACTTTTGTCAGCCTAGATCCTGTGTTCATGATAGCGGAAAAATTCGGTGCTGATGGAAGCATCTACATTGGAAAAATGAATTACTACCATAGGCCTCTGCGTGAGGGTAAATGGGCTGTTACTTTGGAGGTATAGCCATCTCTTGTATGGTTAAATAGAAGATAAGACGCTGCCTAAACTGGTTTAGAATTGTTGTCTTACCAAATTACATTATTTTCTGCCGAGTTTCAGGAGTGGGCAGAGGAGTACTATCCTACCTATGCAGATGGAGCTGCTTATGTTGTGTCATTAGATATTGCTCGTTTTATTGTCTCTGAGTTTCAAAATAACAAATTGAGAGTAAGTCAATATCTCTATCTTGTGCTTGCCTATTCAATTAATCGTTCAATCACCGAACAAAACTGCTTTTTGTTGGTGTAGCTGTTCAAGATGGAAGATGTAAGCATGGGCATGTGGGTGGAGCAGTTCAACAACTCAAGAACAGTCGAGTATCTGCACAGCTCTCGATTCGCCCAATCAGGCTGTGTTGATGGGTATTTTACCGCACATTATCAATCACCGAAACAGATGATATGCTTGTGGAAGAAACTACAAAATGAAGGGAAACCCGTCTGCTGCAACTGGAGATGATAGTCTTGACCTGATCTTTGATTTTCTTTGAATTTGATCTTCATGCCTATATCTTCACCGAATATAGAGAGTAGCGAAGAGCGGTAGGTTATACATGTATATGCCTCACAATCACAGGTGACTGATTGCAGGCGGGCGGAAAGTACACAGATATCGTTTGGTTTGTTGTCTATTATTCATAGAGTATGACAGCCTTAAACAAGACTTGCGTCTGACAGTTTTAAAATAAGAAGGCCTTTCTTCTTCGTAATTTTTATCCTTGCTGGTGCATCTACTAAATGGTTGAATTCAGATATCATTTCTTGCTTGCTTTTAGCTACATGATTCACAGTGATGCTGAGGTTGAGGTAAGAAGACTCTTCATGATGGTTGTCTGAGCAGTTCGGAAGATGCATCTGCCTGCAGATTTCCAAGAATTCAGGGAAGTTATAGTCCTCATCCTTGAGTGGTTCATTACTGTTATATTTGGTGTATATCGGTTCCTTTTCTGCTGCGGTAAAACTTTTGACTTGTCATTTCTCTGCTGGCAGGAATCGAATTGCAAGGAGGGCTGATTGTGGATTATGGAAGCAGTTCCTCAGAAAACAAACATGCTTATTGAATGAGGTACGAATTCCCGTCTTTGAATATATATATATGACAGGCTTAGTTATTAAGACAAGAACTCAAGTTAGAAGATCAAATATAATGTTGATGTTTCATTGAGTTTTTAGGGTCTTTACTTGTCACTAAAAGCATGATTCCTCCTAACTCCTAGATAAAGCTGCTTTCCCCTATTTCCGGTACAGATTGGTGCCTAAATGTGTAGCTTCTGGAATTATAAGATAAGTGATTAAACTTAAAAAAAACTTCCCCTAAAAAGTGACTGTTGTAATGATTCGTGTTCCAAATAATTGACATTGAAATGCCTCTTTTCTGTGTCCATTTGGTTGCTATTGTTTAAAGTAAGGATCAAAGCAACAACCTTTATACCGAAAATGATTCCTTCTTTTACTTACTACTAGTGCTTCAAGGAATAGAATAGAATCCAATTCCATGACATGGCTATCCACACTTCCACCATGCTTTATCATCTCTCTACTTTCCCTAGCTGTTTCAGCAAAAGTCAGCTTTAGCTCCGATGATCGATCCGATCATCTACTCAGATTTCCTCCTAGTCGAACCCGTCTCTCGCCTTTTTCTTTATTAAGCTAGTATTGCATTGTCTACTGCTTACTGTAATCGCATTCTAATAAAGGCATCGCGCAAAATAGAGGAAGTTGAAGGTGATAACATTTGCAAATAGAATAGAAATCCTTACAATTTGAAATTTGCCAACAAGTGAGAACCAGCCCATGAAGGAAATAGCAACTCACTTTAACCAAATTTGAAAAAAAAAAAAAAAGAAATTCCTGAAACTGTCACCATGATCTACCACTTGAGCACAACCACACACAGTGCAAGAGAATAGAGGAGCCATTTCCCTGCAAGCAAGATATCACCATTAACACACACAGATCAGAAACTAATGAAGAGTTATGCTGAATTGCTTCAAAGAAGGCAAAAATTGTTGGAAACCCGATGTTCTTACCCGTGCTCCATGGGAGAAGCTCTGATCCAACACTCCATTGTGCCTGAAACCAGCAATCATTTGAAGTATTCACCCCAGTTGGACAGTTGCAAATAAACGAACTCGATGCTCCAGAGTACCCGCACACTCCATTCGTACTCTCGCAAGCCGCGCATTGAGGAGGATAGTCGTTGTTTACGTTGAACTTGTACTTGATTGCGACCCCATATTTCCAGCTCTCTGGGTTATCTTGTTGCCCACTGAAGCTATACACTGCTGTGTATGAACTGCAGTGCAACTTCTGGAGGTCCATGTCGAAGGTGGGGCCAAGGTCGACAGGGGTGTAGACGCAGCAGGTTGAGATGGGGACGTTCAGCTGGCTGATCGGCTGGCAGGAGAAGAGCGAGCTGCAGAGCGGGGTGCTGTCATTGTCGCATTGAGGAGCGTTGGCTGTGCAGTTCTCTCCCGTGACATCCCCACCGCTGGCCACCTGGTAAACCGGGGAGGAAGACGAGGAGCAGCCCAAGAGGGCAAAGACGGTGCTGTCGTGGAAGGTGAAGGGCGCATCCCAGTCAAGGCCAAAGCCTTTGCTGGGCTCAGTGGTGAAGCATGTCGACATGGTGGCGTCTGTAATGTAGATAACCTCGTTCGAGTAGTCGATGCTGGTGATGGGGTAGCACCCGGTGTGGGTGGCCAAGGTGAGCTGTTGCCCCTGGTTGCAGGAGACATACTTGTGGAAACGGGAGTCACCACAGCCGGGGCCGCTTCCGAAAGGGTACTTGAGAGGGATTGAGCCACAGTACTTCTGGCATAGTTGGGAGAGGGGTGTGATGGGCAAAGAGAGTAGGATGAAAAACACAAGCAGATATAGTGGCTTCTCCATCACTGCTACTGCAATTGCTTTGTGGGTGTGTGAAGGATAGGAAGATGTGAGTCAATGCTGGGTATAAACAACTACCAAGGATAGAAAGATGGAGGTGCTTTGGGTGGGTTATGGAGGGAAACAAAGGAGTGCCTTTATATTGATGCCTTTGATGGAGGAAAATGGATGGCTATTGTTTTGTATTGGGGATTCTGTAGAAAACAAAGTAAAGAGATGCCCATGGTTTTCACTTTTCAGCATCACCAGACAATATATGTCAATTGTTGAAGTCACAACTCACAAGCTAATTTTATGTTTTGACTCATAATCTTGAAATTTGAACGCCTAATCATATCCTTACTACTACTATAAAGTTTCGGGAAAGCCCTTATCCTGTCCATCGGATTGGGTCTTAGCTTTGTGTCGCCTCTAGCCTTTTAAAACAGTTGTGTAGGCCGGGGCTAGAGATGGCAATCGGGTTGTTCGGGTCGGATTTAGGTATACCCATTTGGGTTTGATCATATATTGGGTCGAGTCATATGTCGGGTAGATTGTATATTCGGTCGGGTTTAGATGGGTCGGGTCACATTTATTTTTATTATAAAATGATAGATTATTTTTGTTTATCTTAATTATTGACTTAAACTTCATTTCTCTAGCTATATTAGGTCTCATTATATGTAATTCATGTTGTTTGAGTTTTTAAAAATAAGAAAATTAAAGTAATTATAAGGATATGTAGAGTCTTGTTTGAGTTGGGTCAAGAACGGGTTGGATATGGATCGAGTTAGATCTGTCTATGTTCGTGTCCATTCGGGTAACAGGTCAAAATGGGTCAAGTTCGGGTTTAGATTCGAGTTGTGCATGACACTAGATTCTCGGGTGTTGGTCGGGTTTGGGCTTGGGTTTGGATTTGGGTGGCTCGGGTCAGATTTTGTCAACTCTAGCTGAGACTACTTTGTGGCTAGATTCATCTCATGAGATTGGATTACCTTTGCTAGTGTCTCCCTGATTTCATCGGACCACCCACTATGGATATTTCCTATATCTAATCTCATAGGCTCGAGCCCCCAATCTGGGGTCTCGATTGGCAGCTGGGTTGCTCCTATCGCTCCTCATCCACACCCGCAACCCTGCTGCACTGATCACCCCTCATCCGGGAGTTCGACAACCACGCCTCTACTTGCTGTCGTCGGTAGGGGTGAAAATGGGACGGGTTATTGGTGGATGAAGCCATTCCATCACCCGCCCCGCGGGTAAATAATTCCACTCACTCCACCCATCATCTGACCCGCGCGGGTGATGCGGGTGGAGCGGGTGCTCGATTGGTGAAAACATGTAATTATGATTTGTTTTCCGAAAATTCAAAGATGAATAAAAGCTTAAATTGTAACTTACAAATACTAGAAATATGAGTTCGTGAAAGTCGAATACATGTCATACATCACAATAACGTGTTACAAAGTTACAAAATGAAAAGGGTAAAATAGTAAAATCACACCCACACCCACACACATATAAGTTGCAAGGTTTTATGCGAGTGTGCGGGGCGGGTTAATGGGACGGGTTATGGGTGAAAAATCTTCACCCATAATCCATTCATCACCCGCTTCACCCGTCACCCACATTTTTGCTGGTTTTCACCCGTAAAATTTATACGGATGAAGCGGGTAGAGCGGGTACCCGCGGGTTATTTCCAGTCCTAGTCGTTAGTTCGTCACCATCCCTTCGGTGTTGCGCAGCCGTCGGTTTGCCTCCACACCTGCTGACCTCTCTTTCTTTTCGGGGCTTCTTGGAGGGCTCCATCTCCGATTCGACACCTGTCTCATATTTCGGTTTGGAATGTTTCGATTTGGCTCCCTTTGTGTTGATTTTTCTCGATGGTGGCTCTCCCATGGTGTTCTCTGTTGGGTAGTGTTGAGAGGCCTCCGATGACGTTGCTCTTGGCCTCGTTGTGGCCACTTGCTCCCTGTCATAGCCCCCTCCTAGAGTCCTGACTTTCAGCCCCCGTTCTGAGTTCTCACCTCCCGATTTGTCTCCCACTTTTCGCAATCTGTCTTGGCCCGCCCCCTTGTCGCTCCTTGTCCTGATGTTTCGTTTCGTCCGACGGGGTCACCGACACCGGTGATCGTCGATGATTCCTCGCTGCGGTCGGCGCTCGATTGGCTTCCTGACAACGCTTGGCGTGCAAGGCTTATTCTGCCCCTTGCACGCCAAGTCTTTACACCAACATTAATAAAAAAAAATCTTTATATATATAAGGGCAAGTTTATATATTTATTCGGTTGTATATACATTTACAAACCAACCTGAAAAGGTTAAACTAAATCCCGAAAGGGCTTGATCAAAATCTTGTAAGGGACTCGACAAAATCCCGAAAGGGCTTTCGGGTGCATTTTACTAAGGTGGCTCTCGGCGGCGTCTCTGGGTCTTCTCGGCGTTCCTATTCTTAGTTGGGACTCTAGGGTCAGGTGTCGGGTCTGGCTGGGGTCGAGGGGGTGTGTATCGAGGCGACTCCGTGAGCCAGAAATTTCCTAGGAGGATCGTCTTCACTGGCCAGAAGGACTCTTGTTGTACCGCTGGCCAGCGGTGTCATTGTTTAGTGGCGCTTGGCTTCGGGTCGTAGTCTATGTTGTCCCCAACATATTAGGGTTAGGTTCGTTTGTTTCATTTAGATATGCTGCTTGTCACTATTTGTTTTGAATTTTTCTACTTTCTATTTTAGATTGTATGTTTGATGGTTCGCCATCTGCCGACTTTGTCGGCCACTTGAAGAGTCAGGCTTGTCTGACCCTCGAATTCTTACCTTATCAAACAAAAAATCATAGGCTCGAGAGCTGAGGAAGCTACACTGGTCTTGATTCTGACATCCATCATCGCATATAGTCCGACCAATGCTCACTTTACTTTAACAAAACTTATCCATCAAATTTCAAGAGTTTATGAATTGAAGAGACATTCTCTCATTTTTTTTTTATTGATAGAACTAGATTTAAGGTTTATCATACAAGTCTAATTACTTAGTAAATAATTAACATAATCAAACATTCAAGAATAAATTAACCATGTGCACAACAAATAAAATGTGCTTCTTGGATATGCCCAATTGCCTCTCGCCACCAACCCTGCCAACAAATCAGTTGTCGACCTTGCCACCTATCATTGCCACCGGTGCATCAGACGCCGATCCATCTATTCTCTTTTAAATTTTATAACGATTACAAATTTTTTACGATTATAGAATTAAGATGGTGAATTTTCATAAAACTTGAAATTTTGAGAAATTAAGTAAATTCATACAAAATTCGTGAATTTAGACATATATATATAGTGTATGGATCATTTGTACAAGCCTTAGGGTGTACCTTGTGCTCACATATTATTCGGTGAAATTTTAAGCATTACTCGGTGAGATGTGAGTATTGTTTAGGGGAATGTGAAACATTATTTGGTGAAATTTGAAGTATTTCGTATAAATTGTAAGTATTGTTTAGGGAATTGAGGTTTCTTTTATTTGAAATAGATGAATAAAAAAATTAAACATTATTCGGTAGAATGTTACAAATTATTCAGTGAATTTGGGACGTTTTCATCTGAACTGAACGGAAAAAGAAAACATAACAGTATTCGGTAGAATGTTTCACATTTCACCGAATAATGCTTCAAACTTCACCGAATAATGTTTCACATTTCACCGAATAATATTTGTGCACAAGGTACACCCTAAAGAGTGTGTACACCCGAACCACACCCTATATATATATACACACACACACACACTTAGGAATGAGTCTTATGTCTATCGATAGCATCCTTACGGATGAGATGAATAAGACCTCGGTGATTTTGATTTGAACATCTACTAAGGTCTGCCACCATATTGCCATTGCAGTGAACATGTGTCAAATTAAGAAACACTAGGGAAGTTGTTAAGCAGGATTATATCATCCGAGATGATCATTTCAATTTCTCAAGGAGTAAAGGGCATGTCGAGGTTCTTTTTAGAGAGTTAATAATTAGGGTTATCTCCTTCAATAATAATGTAAATATATCCTTCCGCTTTTGCTACAATCATTCCTATTAGAACGAAATCAAATCATCTGTCCCCCGATATTTGTTCCCTCCCCCTATCCTCTCCTCACAAACCTCCATTTAATGAAAAAACAAAAAATATTTAAATTATTTTTGTTGATTAAAATAAAAAGAAAATGAAGGGGGTTTTTGAGAGGAAAGGGAGATAATCAGATAAGATTAAGGACAGGGGATTTGGATCTTATTAGAACTGCAAGCGTTTAGGCTTTTAGGGGGTTTCGCTTTCTAGTTTTCTCATGTCCTATCATGATTTTTTCTCTTTTAACTCGTTTATGATGATGAAACCAACTATACTTTGGCCCATTTGAAGGGTGGATCCATCAAATTTTAATTTGACAAATCCCGCTCTTAGTTTTTGCCATTTTGTCATGTTTGACCTTTTAATATCCTTGTCTCATGGTCGACGGTTTGGTTGGGGCGTCCTCGTCTTCTTGAAATCTTCTGGTAGCTTCCCTATTTGCAATTGGGTTTGTATGAATCTGTCGATATCGTGAAAAGATGATAATTGTCCCTGTTTAAAGGTAATTTTGTTCGTGTGGAACCAGATAGTTTATCATGCCACGGTAAAAATTAAAAAATTACTTGTCTTGTTGTTAGAGTTTTGTTCCTAACTCACTTAAAAGGTCAACTATATTTATATCTTGTGCTCTTCGATTTCGCAATACATTTGTAATGTTGGGTCTATTATTTAGAGTTTGTCTTGTAAGGTTATATTATGTAAACAAGTGATAGTCATTTTCACATGGGTTGTCACTAGTCACACGGAGCACACACGAGAGGGATGACAATTCCTTTCTGAGCAAGTCGGACTTTTGTGGGCAATCCTTTTTCGCTTAATTTCGACATATTTTTTTTTTATCTCAGGGTTCATAAATTGCACATGAAATCTGATATTAAAAAAGTTTTAATAAGCAATGGAGGGAGTGTAAATTTATTTCATTGCAGTTATTTACTTATTATTCCATAAATGATCAAATTTGTCAAATTGTAGAAACTTGGGGCATATATACGAGTTGTTTGTGGAAGGGATCGGCAGAGCCGAAGAGGGTATCTTTGACATTGTGTTTCCTATATACAGACATGATAAAAGGAAAATTACCCAACCAACCCGTATGCTTCGCATGCAGTGTTCAACATTTTTTAGGTATCGGTTAGATTTGAAAATATAATTCGAAATTCCAAACAACAACGAAAATTTGGGAAAATAAGAGGGCGAAGGGGATCGGCAGACGAACCAACTATCATGATACAATCAGGAAAAAAAAACAATCACCACAAAAAGAAAAAACCCGAATACAAAGATCTCTGCAAGTAAGGCCAGTGGAGAGAAAGTCTGAAAGAACAATTTAAAAATATTTTCTAAATTGAAAAAGGGTTAAAGTGCAATTTACTTATATTTATCTTATTAATAGATTTTTCTATCTTGCAATAGAATTTGTGTAACACAACATGTCACTTTAGACCATCCACAATGGTTGTGTGCAAATGTGTAAATGTGTATTTTTTAGACATTTTTTAACTTCATTGGTTGTTTTGGTTGTGTGCAAATGTACACATTTGAGCATGAAATGTGAAAATTTGAGCACATCATCTCCCTTAGACCATCCACAATGGTTGTGTGCAAATGTGTATTTTTTAGACATTTTGAATGTTTTGGGTGTGTGCAAATATATATATTTGAGCATGTAATGTGCAAAATTGAGCACATCACCTCCCCTATGTGCAAATTTTTTTACAAAAAGTAAGACAATTTCATTGGTTGATTTTTTATGATTTTATTTTCTTTTTTGTTTTAAATAAATTGTATTTGAATGGTGTTGTAAAAAATGCACATTTTACCAATGGAGCAAATTGTTAAAAAGTAATGTGTATTTTTACACATCTTGTGCAAATGTGTACATTTTACCCAAAACTATTGTGAATGGTCTTTATCTGCAAATTTTTTTTACAAAAAGTAAGACAATTTCATTGGTTGATTTTTTATGATTTTATTTTCTTTTTTGTTTTAAATAAATTGTATTTGAATGGTGTTGTAAAAAATGCACATTTTACCAATGGAGCAAATTGTTAAAAAGTAATGTGTATTTTTACACATCTTGTGCAAATGTGTACATTTTACCCAAAACTATTGTGAATGGTCTTTATCTGCAAATTTTTTTTACAAAAAGTAAGACAATTTCATTGGTTGATTTTTTTATGATTTTACTTTTCTTTTTGTTTTTATTAAATTGTATTTGAATGGTGTGTAAAAAATGCACATTTTACCAATGGAGCAAATTGTTAAAAAGTAATGTGTATTTTTACACATTTTGTGCAAATGTGTACATTTTACCCAAAACCATTGTGAATGGTTTTATCTGCAAAAACTTTTACAAAAAGTAAGACAATTTCATTGGTTGATTTTTTTATGATTTTATTTTTCTTTTTGTTTTTGATAAATTGTATTTGAATGTGTGTAAAAAATACACATTTCACCAATGGAGCAAATTGTTAAAAAATGATGTGTATTTTTACAAATATTGTACAAATGTGTACATTTTACCCAAAACCATTGTGGATGGTCGTACCCAAGTACCAATGTACCATACTTTGTCATTTGCATTCAAATTTAGGTGGTGTTGAAGTTTATCTTACCAAATCAATGCGCCAGGGAGTACATATTTAGACCAGGTTACACATCTGTGCATTATTTGGGAGGGTTTTAAATCTTAACCCTGCTTTTAGCGTTTCTATATATTACAGCGGTTCGAAAAGATTTAACATTTAAGAGTGGAACACATTGCTTGATTATCATGATACTTATTTGTGGTTACAATCTACAGAACAACATTGCAGTTGTTGCATGCGCAGCTACCAACCTAGTTGAAGCAAGCATTCTCCAACATGTTTGCCTTCTTAGATGCGGTCGAAGCTGCTTCATCCTTCCCCAGCATCTTGTAACTTTTCTCCTGATCAACACAGATTATTGCATTCAGCATCTCCTTTAATTTACATTTTAACATAGAATCAGTAACTCTTTAGTATTCGGTTGGGTGAATCATGAGAGTTTTACCAAAAGTCGCCACATGAAAGGAACACGTTCCCTCTCCTTGAGCCGTCTTTCAATAGAATCGATTGCTGCATCCCAATTTATGCCGGTAAGTAAGTTAACCAAGTCAAACATGCAATTACAACAGCAGTGAGGAATTTCCCCGTAATTGCAAAACCCTATTTTTATTGAACAATTTTGTGACAATCAAAGAGGGGTGAAAAGAAAGTAAAACTCCTATGCAAGAAAATACATATGGAGCTCAAAACATGATTAATTAACCACGTCAAGCATGCAAGGAGGGGAATATGAAGCATCAATAATAGATCTGATCTCACCTTTTTGTGAATGACCATTGTTCAGAAGCAAACAATACCAGACTTCATTGAACACATCAAGCTGCTCATCAGAAGCACCTATCATCTACACGATGAAAGGGGAAAAAAGAACCTTATATATTCTAAAGTATTGAAAATAACAGCATGCAATACTCTGCTGAGATTAAGACAACTTTATTCAAGATAAACCAGTGGAGGATACCCACCTTATAGTTCTTGGCATCAAAATCCATACCAAACAGAGCTAGTGCTTGTTCATCGTTGCCCCTTCCATACTCGTACATAGCAGTTGCAAGCTAGCCAAAAATACACTAAAAATGAAAAAGTGACTGATAAACTTATCACTTTCAAGTTTCAAGCTCTTTTCCTAAAATATACAAACTTAAGTGATATTATTACAAGCCAGGAAAATACACCCTCTCCCCACCATAGTCTCATGCACAAAGATCGAATTCCAAATGTATTAACAAGTTAGCCGGATATTTCATATTTACTAATACAAACCAGAAGTCCTTTCTGCATCAGAAGTCGCTTTTTTTTGTTCATCTTTGACACCCTACATACACAAAGAATGTATAGTATCGATATTGAGCTAGAGTTCAATAGATTTGGAAAGAGAGAAAGAAATTTTATAACCTGCATCTCAAGCCTTCAAGTAAATCCTCTGCTGGACGCAGTATGCCAAGATATGATAAAGCCCATACTGATAATAAATCAAGGTTCCACTCTGCATGCCAATTGCCCTAGCATAATCATATAGATCTAATGTCCATCAACCACAAATAACAAAAATTTAACACTTCAGGGTCTTAAAAGTACGAACTGATAAACAGCGCTACGCAAAACAAAACAGGAAGTAATAATTATGGATATCATATAACTCCATTGAAATTTCTCAGAAGCATTCTTGACAAATTTTAAGCATATCAGCATACTTGTGCCAAAAACAGAGCACAAGGAACAATATGAAGGGAAAATAAATTAACCACATATAGGGTAGTTGGTTGTAACGAGAAATTGTATTGTATACAAAGTTTGAGTTGGATAAATGAATCCTAGTAATAAGGAGCACTCATTGAACTCCAAAAACTGGTCCAGGACTTACTTCAAAAGTAAGAAAAGATACTAGATTCTTGAGATGGCTCTCAAAGAGACCAATTTGGCCACGTACATGCATCCTCAGCAACAAACCTAAAGCATTTATATAGACCTGTAATAGAGAGAAGATAAGCAAAAATACAGTGGAAGAGGTTATATATAAGAGAGGAGGTAAGAGAACCTCTGCTTCTGTTGTATCAGATTTTTCTAACTCCTTGATAATTCTTTTATCGTAGATTTCAAGAACTTTTTGACTAGCAGAATTTCCTTCCAAGTAACAAACAGCAACATGCCACCAATTATGGGTGTACCTGTATATTATCATTTTCCGCAGAGCGCAACAGAGGTCAATCCATTGTTGAGCTGTTTTATGTATCCATTGAAATAATTTACATGAAGGTTAGAAATCATACGCACATAAATGATGAGCAAGAATCCCAAGTATGGGAGTAATCCTCCATGAATCTTACAGCTTCTTCAAAATGACAGTTTTGTTGAAGAACATGGCATAGCTACAAGCTAGATATAAGTTAGAATGCATATAACACTACAATATCTTCTTTGTTCACGAGTACGTCAGATATGACTCACACAATGTTGAGCCCAGACATCCTGTTTGTTAATCTGAAGTGCCATTTTCGCAGCCTCTTCAGCACGTTCAAAATTGCCTAGCTCCAATAAAGGGAAAGCAAGCATGCCATAATAGTAGTTTGCTTCTTGATTTACATGTCGTACCTATCATATAATTATTAGTTATCAAATAATCCAGTTACAGAATAGAAGAAAAACTAATGGTTTGTGAGAACACAAAGTTTTGTCCTGAAGATCCAAGCCTGTCACCGGCAGAGTGTAATGTTGGATATTTCATTTTTACTTTAAAAAATGGATGGGAATTTAAATTAAATATAACAGAATGAAAGAAAGGGCATTTGGTGGGAGTATTTAACGTTTGAAGTCATCGGTTAGGCTAGTTACTTTGGTGACATTTCCATCTTGCCCATTGAGTTATTTATATAAAGGAATGTTGCCCCTTGGTTTCAAGTGTCAATTTTATATGTTTCTTCAAGGGGATAAAATCATAAAACTGTCTTACTAAAATTAAAGGGAAAACAATGTCTTTGACCTGTATTTGATGGGCTCAGATTCCTCACCTTATTTTTTTTGCTATTTCGTATTTGATAGTATTTATTACCTGCATTATACGAGATTGCTCTATATCAATTCTAGACTACTTAATTCAAGCCAACTATATTTTTTATATCTCCGTATTTGCAATCAAGTATGCTAAAATTACTACATTTATTAAATTAAGCCCATCATATTTTTTATTAAGACCTTCCATATATCCACATTGGTCGATTTTGACTCTAGTGTATGTTATACACAGATCTATCACATTTGACTCTATTGTGCTTTGTTTGCAGACTAGTGATGATGCACTCTAGGCTCTACTATATATTGAATATACTGACTCGATTCCAACATGATACACATTACCTGTTTGTACAAAGTGTTATGTTGATCAAGCTGATTTTATCCTACCACAAGAAATGTCATAGAGCTATTAAGATATTAGAGTTGGCTGATAAGAACCTGATTGACAAGATCAAGACAGCGGTTTGGCTGACCGCTATAAAAGCACAGTATTTGAGCCCTCTTCAAAGATACAAGGTCCCTTGGAAAATTGTTTAGTAGCTGCCAAAAAAAAAAAAGAATTTCAACTAATACATCAGAAGTTCAGAACACATTGAAATTCAGCTATAGCCACATTATAATTGTGCAGTAAAAACCATAATTGTTATGGTTAATATGAATTTGTTTGCGAATCTGGAATTGTGTTGTCGAATTCCTGAATTGATCAAAGACAAGCAAGCTTAGTCCACGAGGACCACGACTACTATAAATTGACCATTTATAAGAGAAAGCAAAGGTATCATTAGAAAGAAAAAAAAAAGACCTTGGCATGTAAATCGATAGCGACATCATCGTCTTTATCATCAGACATCAAGTAAGAAATGGCATCAAAAACTGCTTTCTCATAAGCCGTGGCTTGATCCTGCAATCAAATCACAAACCCTGCTTTAGCGATTTGAAAATTAATTTTCAAAAAAAAAAGAAAGAGAGACGAATTACATAAGAAGACTTTGCAGAGCTGAGAAATCGCCGAGCTGCAGAAGGATCTGAAGACAAGATAAACTGAGCAGCAAGGACGTTGGCAAGAACGCAGTGGTTATCGTGGCTAGGAGCTTCCATTATCACAGATCGTTTCCTTCCATAGGTCAGAACCTCCAAAACACAAGAAAAATCACTCAGACTCAGCATAGGTGGCAAGGAAACTCATCTAATTGCACATCGAACGAGGAAAGATGGAGAAAACCTGTTCATAGTAAGCATCAATCGAAGCGATACATCTATCAGAATTGGTTTTAACAGGGTAACCCCACTGGTCGAATTTCAGTCCTTCCCCCATCCGTTTCTTCAGCTCCACTGAATCCTCGAAATCGGTGACAGTTGACAACTCCACTCCACCGCCAGATGCTCGCTCGTCTTCTTAATCTCCCCGACGAGATCAGTAATGGATATTTCCTTTTCTGTCCTACACCAGATTACGACTTTACGCTATCGAGTCTTTGAGATTTATTTATCAATTTTTGCAGACGTGGAGTCCTTCAAACCGTACACGTGGATATATTTATTGATATTTAGTGCATGTTACTGTATTTTTTTTATACTCAATTCTTTTGCGAAAACATGTTATTTTAGAGGTTCGATTTTATTCATAAAAATATGTCATTATAAATATTTTATCTTCTAATTTATGAATATGCTCTTGACATGATTGATGAATTGTGAGCTGTAATTTTCGATAAAGTAAAAAAGTTGAATAATAAATGAGGGGAAATTAGTAAAAAAATGAGTATATTATTGACTTTTTTAAAAATTGTGTAAAGAGTTAAAATGACATATTTTTGCGAACAGAGTGAGTACAAGTAATGATTCAATACAACAGACATATTTGATATAATCGGATATTTCGATAGATAGGTGGGTAAATCATCCTCTAAGTCTAATTTTTGACGTACAATCTATCTTCCATAGTCAATCAAAAGATTATGTGGTGTTCTGGGTTGTTTTTATTGATGTAGTCTAGAGCACTTGAGATTGAGAACCAACCATTTCTCCTTGGTTCCCAACATATAGTTTATCTTCAAAATCATTTACAAAGATATGGATGTTGGTGATTTCATCCACAATGTCTATGGGTACGGAATCTTGGTAGTTTCTCTAGATTCCATGTTTTATCTGATTTGATATAGACGACAATTGTTTCTTGTTCGTTTTCGTATGAATTCGATTTCTAAATGTTTGAATGAATTATTTTTTACTTTTTTATTCTTAACGAATTGGTTTTGTTCAATTAAATTATGTTAGGACATATGTTAGGATGATTCTAAAATAAATATTACCTTAAGGATTGAAAATTATATATAGTTTTTTTCTCTAAAGGCTTATCAGATTTCAGTGGTTGACCAAGGGGGCTCGGGTGGCTTTAGCCCTTCAAGTCTGAAATATATATATATATATACACTCCGTAATAACTATAACTAGAATGGATATTATATCAACAAATCTAGCTCGTTTGGTAAATTGAAAGTGAACGAAGCGAGACACAAGAGGTTGGGAGTTTGAGCCCTGCCCACCCACTTTTTTCTTCCTCTTTTTTTTTACACAAGCAGCGGCTGAGTTTTAAAATACATCGCAAATCAAGTGAGAAAACTAGTGTAAGAGAAAAAATGGTCGAAGCAATTGAAAGAAAATATCATTGCACGGACATTACATAAATCATTAGGAAACTTAAAAATAACACAAATTATCAATGTTGTGCCATTGTTAACACGGCTATACAAACTTTTAAAATTTTTATTGTTTTGTAATATGACCCCAGCATTAAAAAAAAGTGATGCAAAAATGCTATGAATATCGTTAAGACATTTTCTTTTATTAATAACAACAACACAACATCAATTATAAATAATTTGTGTTCATTTCGAGATATGCAAAATTCATGTTAATGGTTGCTCAACCTTTAAATATTTGGTATTTTATGCAACTACCCTTTCGATTAAAAGAGTAAACGACTTTTTCTTCCTTTTTTTTTTAACACACAAGCATCGATTGAGCTTTATAATACATTGCAAATCAGTTTAGAAAACCAGTGTAAAAGAAAAAATAATTACAGGGGCATTACATAAATCATTATGGAGTCTGAAGATAACACAAATTATCAATGTTGTGTTGTTATTGACACAGCTATGCAAACTTTTTAAATTTTCATTGTTTTGTAATATGATCCCAGCATTAAAAAAAAAAGTGATGTAAAAAGGCTATGAATATGGTTAAGACATTTTCTTTTATTAATAACAACATCACAACATCAATAATCAATAATTTGTGTGTTAATTTTGAAAATATGCAAAATTCATGTTAATTGTTGCTCAACCCTTAAATATTGGGTATTTTATGCAACTATCCTTTCGATTAAAAGAGTAAAAGACTTGTATGATGCATAAATATTATATATAGGGAATCACTATAAAATACTATATATCAAAGTGAACCCCGCCTTGAATGCTACAAATGGCGAAGATTCATTATATGTAGGGAATCACTATAAAATACTGTATATATCAAGATGCATTAAAACAAAGGCATAAAGATTAACATAAATATTATAATGTTAAAATACAAATAAAGCATCAATTATTATAAACTATACATTATGAAAAACTTCATTGTACAATACATTAGACCACCTATATTGGTAGTTTCTAAAGGGTTTTTTAGATGTAAAAAGTAATAAAATATATAGGAGAGAGAAGGTTGGCCTTAAAAACTCACGTGAGAGTTGCTAGGTAGCAAACTCACTATCTGCATCAATGAATCTCTTCTCATACTAATAACTTATTTTTTCAGTGTCATATCAACTTAAAAGCCCCATTTTAAAATTTTATTTTTTCACCCCCCATTCAAGAACCCCAGCCTTGGACTCAGAACTTTTTTTTGTTTTTGTTTTTTATTAATTTTTTTGATACTAAACTCATAATATACTCCATTCTCATTAAGTTTATTAATAATATTAATTTTATTATTATTAAATCTTAAATATTATTATTTATTTAAATATTATAATTAGCATAAATGTGAGATTTTTTATTATTAAATATTACAATTAAGTTTATTAATAATAATAATTTTTATTAGTAAATATTATTAATTATTTAAGTTTATTAATAATAATAGATTTTTATTATTAAATATTATAATTAATATAATTGTCGGATAATAAATTACATGGGTGTCATACGAAATAGGGTTATATCATAAATTATTTTTACTCGAAACATATTCAAAGTGGATGTCTATATATAGATAAAATTAAATTACATTCAAAAATATAATTTATTTTTTATAAGGTCAAAATGGCTGAAAATGTTTTTTTAACAATTTAATTACTAGTGCTGCCACATGTCGACTCCTGAAGCTGCCACATGTCAAAATGGCGGTTCCTCTTATTCGTTTGGTCAACATTACTTTTATTTTTTATAAGGTCAACATTACTTTTCAAAAATATAATTTAATTTTTACTAGTGCTGCCACATGTCAAAATGGCGGTTCCTCTTATTCGTTTGGGGTCCACATACACCATTGTATTGTTTTGATTTCAATTTTGATTGCAAATATGAGAGAGGGTTGACAAAAATCGATCTCATGACCGTTGGTGGGGCTGAGCGACGCAACGATATTGTGATGTTGTGATCGGGGGTCTAAATAGAGGAAGAACATAGGCCTACGAAGTATCTAAGGGAGAGAGGGTGGATAGGATGAAGAATGGAGGTTATCGTACTACTGGAGAGAGAGAGAGAGATTTTCTATTAGATCTACGGATTTTTTACTTTGATTAGGAGTTTTAGGATTTCCTTTGTTCGAATTAGGATGGTGTGTGGTTGGAGTTCGATCGGTGGCAAGGACAGATTTAGACTAGACATACCGTTGGCTACAATTCGACTTCCTCCACTATAAATACATGTCTCATCGCAAACTACAAATGAACACAAGAGAAGAAATTAAGCGGTATGTCTAATTTAACAATGAGGTCTCATCGCAAACTGCAAATGACCATAAGGGAAGAAATTAAGCGGCATGTCTAATTTAACAATGAGGTAGAAATTTTGGCAAATTGTGTCGGTGGCAAGTGGCAACAACGTTGGTTGGGTCAGTGCTTGGATGAACGTCTGAGGGAGAGACAACGAGGAGGCGAGGAGATTGAAGATGGAGGTGAATGGGTCATTGTGTAATTATTTTTCTTAAATGGGACCAACTCTCTACAATTTAAAAAAAATTGTGTTGTCAATAGCCATTTTACAATATTGCCAATAACCCTTATGAAATTGTTTTAGGATATAAGAGTGTCAAATGCTATATCCAATTTCAAATATAAGCTACTAACTTTCACATGATTTCTAGTTGGGAGCACTCCTATATATCTAAAACTGCATGATGTAAAAGCTAGTAACCTAAATTTGATAGCTAAGAGATGGTCTCATCATTTGCCCATGACTTAAATTAGATCATTAAAATAATCATTCAACCTCTATAAATAAATGTTAGACAATTTGAATAGAAGAGATTTGATGATACATCAATTACTTTGTGCAGTATCAATCACAAGTTAGTGTAGTGGTTGTGGAGCTACATCCCATGCCAAGAGGTTCGAAGTTCAAATCCCCTTAGAAACATGGAGTCACTTGTGAGTGGGAGGGCCAACCCCTTAAATGGGTCACACAGTACCCGATCCAGATGTAGAGAGACTGAGTCCATCAAACAAGACTAAGATAAAAAAAATTACTGTGTAGTTCTTACAATTCATATAGAAGCACAAATTGTTTTTAGCAGGTAGTTGATTATATAAAGGTAAAAAATACAACAATGCAACATTACCTTTGGTAGATCAATCTCATACATTGATGTTGAATTAAGCAAGCTAGAAAGCACATCAAGGCTATTGTGGGTATTTTCAATAAATTCTTTCTTTTTTTTTCACATAAAGTCCCAAATATCTATACAACAATACAATACCTAAAGCTCCCTTCAATTGAGTATGAGGTAAGGGATAATTTACAAGTGGGAATAAAGAATCCTCTTCATCATCAATGTAAGATTCCAATGAATGATTTCTCTTTTGTTTCAAGTTTTGCTTCAACATCACATTATGATAATCACAAAAGTTCTCAAATTTATATACCATGGAAGATTCAAGTCAGTGATTATGAAAGAGAAGATTTTGCCTCATAAGTTTGTCTAAAAATAGGCAAGTAATTTAGGTCTTTAGATTCACCCCAAGCTCTGATAATTTCCATGGCTTAAATGTTGCACTCCTTTTCCAATTAAGGGTTCTCAAAAATCACATTGAACATCTCCTTTAACTACTTCTTTGAAGCAATCTCGGAAAACATCAGCTCACAATTCATTGTACGTGCTCTTGAAGTGCTAGCCTCTGGCTATGCACATCGTTGACACCTACACTGACATGCCTTAACTGCAAGCTGTCTGCAACTCATCCCTACTTCTCGATTTTCAGCCCAGGTACTATCTGTCTTTGATCTCTTGTAATTGCATTTCTAGCGACTTCCTCTTACTTCTCCCTCCCATCTTCACCAACAACAATTTCCCCTCTTCTTTGATCGAATGTAATTGTATTTCTGGTGAACCCTTATCTCATAAACTCTAATCTTTGTCTCAGATTTTGGTTTCCGGCCAAGTTGTATACTTTGAAATTGAACTTGATTTATGCTTGTTATTCAGAAAATTGAAACTTTCCCGATTTGAGAAGGACAAGAATTAGTTGGACAAGAATTAGTGACAGACCAAGAGTACACATAGCTTGTAATTTAAAAGCGGTGGTGACACCAATGATGACATTGTGAGGTGACAAATACTAGACACTACATTTTCGTTGGATTATAATTAACTCTTATAGATTTTTTGCTCTCATTGTCCTATAGTTTTAGTTTCGTACACATGTTTTTTTGGTGGCACGGTGGTGACACAATCAAATGGTGGTTACACTCCTATGGTGACATAATGAAAATGGTTGTGACACTGTCAAAGGAGTGACATTGTCACGATACGGGAAGAATCAGAAGCTGCAAATTTAGTTACATAAAACAATAACTCATTTAACATATTTGATCATCGACCTCACATTGAGGCTGAAATTGAGAGGTCTGAGAAATGAAGAAGGCAAAGATGAAATGAAGAAATACAGATATGAGAAATGAAAAAGGTTGAAATTGAGAGACAAAAACAACACCGTACTCCTACCAGGCGGAGAGGATGAAGCCGACGACTGAGGAGCATCGCTTTCCTATGGCAGTGCTTGCGGAGGCAGAGGCGCTTAAGGAGTTTAAGTCGGCGATGAAGCGCCACCTACAAAGGCCGAAGCTGCCATGGCACTGGAGGGGGCATGTGTTTTGCGTCGAGAACCATTCGACAACATGATTAAAGGTGATTTCGGGAGGAAATTGGGGGATTCAATTTCGAGTTTTGAGGAATTAGGGTTGAAACTGAGAGGAATCAGTAGTTATCCCCAGCCTGCTACCAAATTGGTTTTGAGTTTTGAGGAATTTGTGTCTCAAGCTAGAACGGAGAGGGCGAGGGCGAGCAAGGCGCCTTGATTTTTGTTAATAGAGAGCGGTCATCCGGGGTTCGAACCGGGGATCTTTGGGTACTACCTGCAAGTCCTTTTGGGTTGAACCATTATGGGAACGGTCCGAACGAAGGTCGTAGGAGGTTGAGAGAGAAGGAGGTTGAGACGCCATGACGAGAGCTCTCAGAGAATGAAAGGGAAAGTAGAACGAGAGTACACAAGGCTAATTAAGGGCGTGTTTGCGAGGAGATTATTTTTTAGGGGTGAAGATACTTTTTAGGGGTGAAGGGGATGAAGATTATTTTTAGGGGTGGACAGGGTGAAGATTATTTGTAGAAAATAATCTCATACGTGTTTGGTTGAATGAAGATAGATTTTTTTATGGAATAAAGTGAAAAGGCAAAAAAAGCCCTCACCTTCCCCCTCTGACTCTCCATCTTCTCATTGTGTACCCACGCCATTTCTTCCCCTCCATAGCTAGATCTTCGCCCTACGAAGAACGATTCATTTCAAGCATCGTCGTTCTGAAATGAAGGGAAAGAGCTGCTCTTTCTCTACTCCATTCCATCACATCAAACTTATTTGAAATCCTCTTTCAAATTGGGGGTTTTAGGTTTTATTCGCATAAACTCCTCATTTGTACTAACGCCGCTACCCTGGGTTGCTATTTCAGTTCCAGAGGTATCAATTTCCGATGTGTTTGTTCTAGGCGTCAATTTCAGTTCACCGAGTTGTTGAAGTCGGTACTAGCTTTAGGAGACATTGATTTCTATCATTGAAGCCGCTTGATCGATTTATAGAAAGAAATTTAAAATTGCATGCTTCAAGTACCCATTAAAATGAAAAACAGAGCCCCTTCGGCTGGTTGCCAGGGGAATTAAAATACTCACTCCGATCTAGAATATAAGACTTTTTACTTTTCAGCACGTCTTTTATTGAGCTCAAAAATATATAAAATATTATTTTTTTTTATTTTTTTACGATTTAATACTTCTTACTAATAAATATCAAACTATAAAAAATTAATAAAAACAATATTTATACAATTTTTTGACACATTAAAATACGTGCCCCAAAGTCAAACATCTTATATATTTGATCGGAGGAAGTATAAGAAATCGCGTAAGAACACGAGTAAAACTAGTGAATAGTGAAACACGACTGGTCCTCTTGCTCTTGTTTCCCCACCGTGTTAGTCTCTAACTTTCCCATCTTCTCGGCATTCATTGTCTATCCCCGATCTTCCTCGACTTCCATACTGATTGAGCTGATTATTATTGTGATCGGTTGGGGGTGAGTCTTTTCTTTTTTTGTTTTATTTTTTGGTTTCTTTGTTATGTCACGACTCGTGACAATTAATCTGTCTGTCATTTTTAGCCTCTCGATTTGCCAGACATAGTGATGTTTGGGGGATAAAATCACTTTCCTTGTTAAAAAAAAAAAAAAAAAGTGAAACCCGACTGGAATTAAACAGGCTGAATAGAAATAGAAATAGAAATAAGACGATAAGCCCAACCCATTTTGAGTGTGTGGATTAGCGAGTTGTGGGAAAGAAATGGGTTCCATAGATACACCGACAGCCGATACGCCGAACGGCACAACCCTAACCCCCAACGGAATCGACGACAACCACCACCCCGCCGCCGATGCTCCTCCCGGTCACCCGGGAACCCCACCGCCCTCAAACGGGAAGTCACCCTCCGTGTCCCCAGGGACGCCGCTTGAGATCGACTTGCCCAGGAGGAGGAGATCTAGTATGTTCCCCTTGGAGGTTGGGACGCGCGTCATGTGCCGTTGGAGGGATGGCAAGTACCACCCTGTCAAGGTCATCGAGCGCCGGAAGTTGCCCCTTGGCGGCTCCAACGATTACGAGTACTATGTTCATTACACGGAATGTATGCGTCTTCCTTTCCCTTTTTTCTTTGTTAGGGTTTTCTGAATTTGATTGATCATGCTTTTCTCTGGGCGCTTTCAATTCTTTCATCTTTTATGCACCTTTTTTTTTTGGCCAATGAAATGTGGTGAAGTTTTCTTTCAAATACGGAGTTGCAGGCAAGGGGGATTTGTTCTCATTTGAGTTTGTCAGACGGGATTTGAGTTTGATTTAATAGCTTGCCTTTGCTGTTAATTTTAGATATAGGAGTTTCTGGTCCATTTTTTTTGGTGGCGTCCATGTTTTTATCATTTGACTCATGATTTCTTTCTTCTAAATCTAGTTTGAAGGTCATTCCATTCATTCTTGTGAAAATGCATATAGCTCTTCTCCGTCAATATAGGCATTATTTGATGCAGTGTTCCGATTGCTTATAAGGGGTTTATAGATGCTTATAGATGCTGATAAGCAGCTTGTAATGTACAAACTGGAATCAGCCCAAGGCAAAATCTCAATGCATTTGCTGGTGTGAAGCTTCAAAGTTCAAATTATTGCCTCGATCAGATTTTCTTTCTAATCGTGTGCCAAGGTTGGATTGCCCTCAAGGAATTGGTTCATTTCCAAATGACATAACATTTCAGGGTAAACTGTATAAAAAACCACTCGCAATGCCCTTCATTGCACAAAACCACCAAGGCATTGCATTTAACCTTTAATTCACCACCCAAACCATTTTTACTGTAGTTGAATGTTAAGTTAAAGTATAAAATGTCCAAATACCCCTCATTCTACATGGTGTTTTCTTTGCATATGAATGGTATTTTGGATATTTCCTGTGTTTGTGAAATAGGTAGGAGTGTTGAGTTGATTACAAAGTAGAAACATTGATGGTGGAATTCAATTTTGTTTATAATAAGTGGTTTTTTGCAAAGTTACGCTAATTAGGACTTATGGGTGGTTTTATGATTTTATCCAAAGTTTGATTTACGTAATATGATTATGATTATTATTCTTAGTTACATGCATCTATGCTTTGTGTTGTTGATGTATCTTTCCTTCTTTCATTTCTCACAGTCAACAGGAGACTTGATGAATGGGTCAAGCTTGAACAACTTGATCTCAATTCAGTAGAGACTGATGTAGATGAAAAGGTAGAGGATAAGGTAATGTGTCTTTAAATCATTTCATCACATCTGCAATGTCAGCATAATCTTATATTTTGCATGTTGCAATTAGATGATAAACCTTTTCTTGCGTATACCCGGAAAAGTTTTAAGGCAAAGCAAGGAGCCTGCACAGGGGAGATGGAATCCGAGTTCGAAATGGGCAGTTGTGAATCTTATGATATTTTGGTGTGAATTATTTACTGTGGGGAGGGTGCTAGCTTTTATTCCTATGTGTGACTTTAGAAAGCTATCTAGTATAAATTATAGAATAGAACGAAATTGGCGCTGAAGCATATGGCCTACAAGCTTATGGAAAGTAGATGATAAACCTTTAATTGTGTATACCTGGAAATTTGTTAAGGGGTTAAGCAAGGGCCTGCACAGGTAGATGGAAGAAGATTTGGGAGTGGGCAGTTATGATATTTTGGTATGAATAATTTGCGGTGGGGAGGGTACTAGCTATGATTCCTGTGTATGACTTTAGAAGCTATCTAGTGTAAATTATAGAGTAGAATGCAGTGGGGAGTTTGTTTGGCGCTGAAACTTATGGCTTATAAGCTTATGACAAGGGAGAACTAGAGCAGATGCAGTTTTTAGTCATGTGCTGAAGTCAAGCAACATTCCCTTGCCCTAACATGTTAGACTAGATTTGTTCCGGTCATTATAAGATTGAGAGGCAATTAATTGTAAAGACCTGCTGAAGGTTAAAGGATAACACTGGGAGCATATCCGGGAATGGGGACGATTAATGCACTTAGGATTTTGGGGTGAATTATCAGTTGTGGAGAGGATACTAGCTATGATTGCTGTGGGTGCTCTCAGTAAACTATCTATTAAGAGAATGCAGTGAGTAATCCAGAATTCTTATTTGTAGCAGGCTTTGCCTATTTTTGCCCGTGAGAGTCTCAACTCGTCTGGTAAAGCTTTATACAGATTACCTTATGGGTTGATTATTCACTTATTGTTATTATTTGTGTGCTGATATATTCTTATACTCTGTGAGTAGCTATAAGTACTATGACCCTTATCCTTATTTCAAACAATAATGGCTTGATAAGCCAATGTCAGCCTTATTCGTTTCATGACCAGATGTATTTTCTGTGATCTCATTATGTTTTAACTTCATCTTTTGTTCGTGATTTTTATGTTAATAATCTGTGAAGTCCTCTACCACTTTGTTGACCTCTGGATGGGGTTTTGGTGTTTCTATCATTGTTACTTTGAGGTGAAATAAAATATCTGACATAATACTTTCATAGGTGTCGAGCTTGAAAATGACAAGGCATCAGAAGCGCAAAATTGATGAGATCCATGTGGAGGTAAGAAATTTGTACTTTTGTAGTTTTCTTGAGAGATGACTATCAATTTGCTTGGAAGTCTCAAGCTATGGTATGTTGTACCAAATATGCTTGGTTTTGCCTCAAATGTGATTTTGGTCAATAAGTCTTGTTGATTAAGTTAGTTTGATGACATGATACTGTCTTTGGTCTTTTTGGAACAACTTTGGGTTGATATTTTGATATATAGATGAGATTAAGTGTTTTATCCTAATGCTCGAACTATTAGTTTTTTCAGCATGAAACTAGCTCTGCTGCTTTTGATCTTGTTACAAAATTAAGTTCCAGTACGACAGCTGAACACTATTATGATTTGTTGTAGAGGAGGTAGTTATTTTGCTCAAATAGACAAACTCTCTTGCTCTTGACAGGGCAGGTGAATATGAAGTAAATGGATTTATCTGAGTTTCTTGTTGCAATTTCTAGGGACATGAGGAATTGGATGCTGCTAGTTTACGTGAACATGAGGAGTTCACAAAAGTGAAAAACATAGCAACTATTGAACTCGGGAAATATGAGATTGAGACGTGGTACTTTTCCCCATTCCCGCCCGAGTACAACGACTGTGTGAAGCTCTTCTTTTGTGAGTTCTGCCTTAATTTCATGAAGCGCAAAGAGCAGCTGCAGAGGCATATGGTAACTGCTTTGTCACATATTCCTTTTTTAATTTTGTTTTTGTTTTTGTTTTTTCTTTTCCTGGGAGTATTTGCAGTTTCTAGATGTGGAGTACTTATTTAAGGAAAGAATGAACAAGTCTGAATGGGTTTTCTGGATGGGTTATTTTTCCCACTCTGTTAATTGTTTGAGTTGTATAACTAATTTAGTTTTGTACATTTAATTCCTGATAGAGTTAAGAATAAAACCACAATGACAAGGAAGCAGAATTGGAAGTGGTAAACTTGATGATGAGAGACTGTAATTCACAGACGAGTACAAGTATAGGAGTGACAGAATTGTATGAGAAATTTCTGAAGATGGATCTCTATCTGTGCATACTCTCTCTCTCTCTCTCTCTATTTATGTCATCTACTCTATAGTTAGGGTATAGTTTTCTAAGAATGTACCATAGTCATCCTATCATAACAACCCATCCCATAAAGATTGATTCAGCTGAGATAACATTTTCATCCAAGGACATTAAGGCTTAGTTTAGACAACAAGCTGAAATGTGAGCTTTTGGGATCACAGTGCTTTATGTTTCAAGAAGCTTAATTTGCTGATTCCCCCAAAGTCGCTCCTCACCAGGCATAGCCAAAAAAAGGCTCTTGTTGGTCATTATTCATTGGTAGTTTGACAGATATTACAGATCTGCAAGTATTTTAGTGTTTATGTTTGGAATCTTCCCATGGTGTCCCTCATGCTGTGTCATTCTTATTGATAGGTCTTTGGCTCACATGTAACATCAATTTGCTGCTGTTCCATTACTGACCTCTGTTCTTCATTTATCATAATTATTTTTCCCTTCACCTAGGGAAGTGTAATGGCTAATATCTCCGTCAGTTATGGGCTCTTGGATGAGATTTTTGGGACTGGAAATTAAACCAACTCTGCTTGTTTTGACTGTGTTGATCTTTTCCTGTCTCTATTGATTTGTTTGTTTTTCTTTTAATAAACCTTGCTTTACCCAATACTAGATCTGTTCTTATCTGATTCTTTTGTATTGATATCAGAAAAAATGTGATCTCAAGCACCCCCCTGGTGATGAAATTTACCGCAGTGGTACCTTGTCAATGTTTGAGGTTCTCTCTCTCTCTCTCTCTCCACCCATTCACACACACTCTTTCTCTCTCATGTATTTGTTTCTTAGATCCACATATACTCCAGGCACTTAATATGTATGTCTTCAAACCCATTGAGTTGTTTGGTTAGAATTCGTGTAGGGTATCAATATGAGGAAATGGTATGGTTATGAAAGGTATGGATATGGGATTATCATATTTAGTATTTGGTTTGGACTTTGGACGTGGGAACCAATTTAGAATTTACCGCAGTGGTGCCTTGTCAACGTTTGAAGTGCTCTCTCTCTCTCATGTTTTTTTATCAATGTCAACTCCAAGCACAGAAATTCGGATAGGGTATCAATATGAGGAATTGGTATGGGTATGAAGGTATGGATACGGGATTCCCATTTTGAGTATTTGTTTTGGACTTGAGACTTTGGAATCAATTTAGGGTTACCCACCATGACCAAACCCTACCATCAAATCACCGGTATTGCTGCTTGATTGCTTCAGCTTCCACCTCTTCCTCCTTTCTTCTTTGCTAGACAATGCTTCTGGCTTGTGTATGCTAGTTCTCCTCACCCTTCACTCTGGTTCTCTTCCTTTGTCTTTCTGATCACGACCACCACACTAGTTTCATTTTTTGTTAGGGCTTTTCAGTCTACCTTTGCACCTGAGTGCCAATGCAACCTACCTTTTACCAGACCCCTGCCGCTGCCTTCCTTCGTACATGATCACCACTGCAGCCATCTTTACAGGAGGCCGCCTGAACCCGACGACGACCAAAGTGGAGGGAAAGGGAACATTGCAGGTCACAACATATGAGGCACAAGCAGAGAGGGAGAAGAGTTAGGGCATGACTTAGAACGGTTAAACCCACCTCCAAGATTCATGTTGGTTTGGGACGGATTTTAAGATACTAAACACCAGGAATGGGTTTTGTGATTCCCATACCCATTCCATGCTTCCAACCCTATACTCGAGGCATACCAAACATGCCCTGAATGTGCATCATTGTTGCACATGCATGCATGAATGCCGATACCGAGGACACCTTCTCTTAGACTTGCATCTAGTACATCTTCATAATTGGTGAGGGTTCAAGTTTTCGATGGCTCTCTAATTTGTAGGCAGGAAGTTGGGGAAGGCCAAATACTTTGTAATAGTTAATGTGATTATTTCCAATATCTCAATGGAGCTTCCTTTAGGAAACTGATGTGCTTATTTGGTTATTATTTCTTGAAACAGGTTGATGGAAAAAAGAACAAGGTTTACGGGCAGAATCTTTGTTATTTGGCAAAATTATTTTTGGACCACAAGACCCTGTATTATGATGTTGACCTATTTCTCTTCTACGTCCTTTGTGAATGCGATGATCGTGGATGCCACATGGTTGGTTATTTCTCCAAGGTATATTTTTTTGTCTTGGTTATAATTTTTTATAACCATTCCATGGTTGCTCAAGCTCAACTGGTTACTTCTTAGGAAAGGCTAATAGCCCCCCCTTTGAGGTCTCAATTTGAACGCCATGGGTGGCCATCATGGGATTTAAATTCCCTAGGCAATAACATCGCTTGGGTCCATCCGGAATCAGCCTCTCACCTTGGTGGGGAAAGGGCTGCCTACATCTGGGCCTCCCAGGGGTGAGCTGGCAATTCCTGTGGTAGGTTGTTGTTGAAGTGGCCAAACTTGTTTTCTCACTTGATAGGGAAGACAGTGTTTGATCCTTGTCTATTGTAGTTAACACAATCTTGTATACTTGAGACTTCTATTATTGATTTTTTTTATTAACCTCACTTGTAGTGTAGTTAACTGGATCTTCACATGCAGTAGATTAGATGCTTCTGATGAATGTATTTCAGCATTCTCACATTGTTCTTGGCATGAATGCATGCCTTAACAGCATACTGTTTATTATCCTATGCTGCTGTAATCCATTATAGCCTGACATAGGAGGTTTTGCTAATCTCTCTTTTGGGGTTTTCTAATCTATCTTTTGACATAAATGTAGTACTCTACTTTGGATAGTGCTCGAGTTGATTGCATGTAGGGTTTCTATAGATGATTATAAATTGATTTTCAGTATTTCTCTTCCATCATGCAGGAAAAGCATTCAGAGGAATCATACAATTTGGCTTGTATTCTGACTCTTCCTCCATACCAGAGGAAAGGCTATGGGAAATTTCTTATAGCATTTTGTAAGCTACATTCTTTTCTCCATTGTTTTCTCTTCTTTACAAGTGTTATGCAGATTCTATTTTTTCTATACAACTTCGGGTTTTTATTGTTAGTCATTAGTTTTGTTGCTCTGCGTGGTGCAGCTTATGAACTCTCTAAGAAAGAAGGCAAAGTTGGTACACCTGAGAGGCCTCTTTCAGATCTTGGGTTGGTGAGCTATAGGGGGTACTGGACACGAGTTCTCTTGGAGATCTTGAAGAAGCATAAAGGAAACATCTCAATCAAGGTATGCATGATCATTTATAATGTGTATTCTCCTTGTCATGATGTGCTGGAAACTATTTAGCAGAAAAATGCAGATTCCTGTAAAGTCTTTTCAGTAACTCTAGTGTCCATATGCTAACTCAGATCTTTCATTCTCAGTCACTGTATTTTATTTTGTGAGCCAGACAAGGCTAATCTGTAGCCTGATTTGCTGTACCCTACTGGCTTGTGCATGATTAGCTTCACTAGTTCTGTCATTTTTTATACCTTTTTGGTCTAATTCTTACCTGAGTCGCATGATTCATCCTCTGGATCTGTCTTTTTGTCTGTCCAGATGACAATTCTATATAGAAGCAATTTATTTGCAGATGTTTATATTCAAATCACCTGTGCAGTTAGTTGTAACACTGCTTATCTGTTATATCACATATTAGGAGCTGAGTGACATGACAGCCATTAAAGCAGAGGATATATTGGCAACCCTTCAAACCCTGGAGCTAATCCAATACCGCAAAGGGCAACACGTTATCTGTGCAGATCCGAAGGTCTTGGACCGCCACCTAAAAGCAGCAGGGCGTGGTGGTCTTGAAGTGGATGTCAGCAAACTGATATGGACTCCTTATAAAGAGCAAGGGTGAGTGATGGCTCTTTCCAAATCTTCAGGTAATGGTTGTCGTAGTTCAGCAGTTTGTAGAACGTATATATGCTGATGGAGAGTGATATCACTGTTCACCTTTGGTAAAATTGGATTGCTGAAACGGGTGTGTAGCTAACTGGACTGAGTTATAGTATCTGGTCTGGCTGATGAACTTGTATAGTGTTTACAGTTGACACACTGGATCTATTTAGGTTTAAGACTTGAAATTAGTGGTTGATTCTTGTAGGATTGTTACATTATCGGCACATCTTGTTCTTCTGTTTATCTTTCTTTCTTTCTTCCTTCATGAGAGTTATTGACAAGATACTAAAAGAGCTATTGACAATACGAAATTGACTAAATTGCATAATAGTCATTTTCTATTTCGAATTTTTTTTACGAATTGAACCGAGAGCAAAGAAAACCCCTATTCATTCAAATATTCAACTCATTCAACTAATTATTAAGAAAGATACATTAAGCTCATTGAAATGCATTAATACACGTATTGTTGTGATTATTCCATTGTTTTAGTCGGATTTGGTGATTGTCGATAGGGATGGCAATGGGTCGGGTGACGGGTGGATGATCTACTTCCGTTACTCGACCCACCACCCAAAACCCTTCACCCTACCCGACCCATCACCCACCAAAATTCGGGTGAAAGGTAAGACATCAAATTCATCTAAAAAAAATATTGAAAAACATATGGCAAACACATCGACGAATAAACAAGTACCAAATATAGTCGAATTCATTCAAATACGAGTAAAAAGACATTACAACAATTGAAGCTAGAAGTCTTAAAAATAAAAAGACATTACAACAATTAGGAAAAAAAAAAAAGAGAAAACAAAGTCTTCAACAACATAAGCTTCAAGCTAGAAGGCAAACGAGTAGTCTTCAAATCTTCTACATTAGCATCATCAAAAGGTAAGTAGCGTTCATCCAATGGAAGGATCCTGAAAAATATAAATATGAACAATTGATAAATTAATATACAAATGTATACTCGTATACTTATAATGAACAAAAACAAACGCAGCAGTACATGTGTAAAAAAAAAGCAACAAAAAACATCAATAAAGTGTAAAAAAGAGCACCTAAACACAATAACAAGGTGGGAAAAACAAGAAAAGAAAAACAGCAATAAAAACGACAAAAATCCAGCAATAAAAACAACAAAAAATATACATACATCAACAACTTCATGAACGGTATCTTCTTCCATATCTTCATCGTCCGTACAAGTACCACACGCTTGTGGATTTTGAACATTGTATCCTATCACAAGAACAATTATTATTGATCGAATTATAATTGCTGAATCAATATCAATTAGAACTTGGTAATATGAATTAGAAGAAATAAAAATAGAGATGAAACTACCTGCAAAATCTTCAAGCATCCAATTTTGTAAGCACATCAATGCTTCCACGGTTTTAGCATGAAGTTTAGACCGATGAGGGCTCACCAATCTGCCACCCGAACTAAATGCACTCTCAGAAGCAACGGTAGATGCAGAAATTGCTAAAATATCCTTAGCAATTTTACGCAACGTGGGATACCTCAACTCAGTCTTCCAATGTGCAAGAACATCAAAATCTTCACAAGCTGGTAATGGGTCTTCATCAAGATAGCTATCTAACTTAGATCTGACGGACATCTTCTTCTTCCTGTTTTTCTTTGCCATGTCCCATCGAGAGGATTTGACTCCCGAAACCTTCTGAGAAGGATCACTAACTGCATATCGTTTTCCACACACTTCTCCCTCGCTCAGAGCATAATCTTCTTGATTTGTTTCCTCCTTATCTTGATACTCAGACAATAGATCATACAACAATGACCGAACCTTCTCAATTTCATCGTCAGCCGAGTCACCATAAATATCTCTAAAATAGAATTCCACGCATTCTAATTTGTCTCGAGGGTCTAAAACAGCGGCAATAGCTAACATACTGTTGATGCTCAACCAATACTTGTCAAACTTCTGAAGCATAGCTAAAGCCATGTTCCTCACAACTGCTTGATCACTTGATAACCACTCTATTAAAGCAATCTTAATGTCACAAATTTCTTTGAAGAATAAATTAGCCGTTGGAAATTTTCTACCAGAAAATAGAAGTGTCACTTTGTAAAAAATTTCCAACTTCTCGCACACCAAAGATGCTAACTTCCATTCTTGTTCAGTAGGGAGCACAAAACTAAAGAAGGGATTTTGAATCTTCAACTTGGCAAAAACATCCTTGTAAGGAAAAGCACTTTGAAGCATAAAAAAGGTAGAGTTCCATCTTGTTTTGCAATCAAGAATTAGCTTTCTCGAACAATCAATTTTCAAAGCTCTAGCCTTATCTTCAAACTTCTCAATCCTTTTCGGAGTTGCGGTCCAAAACAATACACAATTACGCACGTTCTCAATACTAGGAGCAATCACATTCATCCATCTTGAACAACCAAGTTCAAGATGTGTGCACTACAACGCATATGCAGAAAATCACCATCCAATAAAAGTGAGCTCGATTCAAATTTCCCTCTCAACACATCCATCATAGCATCATTTGTAGTACAATTATCCACAACGATAGCAGAAATTTTTTCAAACATATTGCAACAATCAACCAAACCTTGGGCCAAAGTATCTTTTGTGTGTGGACAAGGAACAAAAGCAAACCTAATCATATACAAAAATTTAGCAACTAATTTAGCACCTAAAAAACAGCAATAGAAAAAAAAACAGCAACCAGTAAAAATAAAAACAACAGCTAATACAGCAGTCCACAAACAGAAAATAAAAACAGCAACAGATGCAGCAGTTATGTGGAAAAAACAGCAACAGAAAACATCAAGAAAGTGCAAAAAAAACAGCAACAGATGCAGCAGTAATGTGTAAAAAAACAGCAACAGAAAGCAGCAAGAAAGTGTAAAAAACAGTAGCTAAACAAAATAATAAAGTGTGAAAAACAGGAAAACAAAAAACAGCAATAAAAACAACAAAAATCCAGCAAATAAACAAAAAAACAGCACATAAAAACAGTAAAAAATCAGAAATAAAGTGAGTACCGATGTTTACCTCAAAGTTCTATTATGCAAAACCCATTGATGATCAATGAAATGAGATGTGATAGCCATGTAACCCTTCTTTTGATGACTTGCAGTCCACATATCGGTTGTGAGAGCAATTCTCCCACCATGACCCTCAAACATCTTCTTAAGAGCTCCTTTGTTGATTGCAAACATTTTCATGATATCGCTCTTCAAAATGTTGCGAGAAATCAACTTGAAGTTTGGATTCAACCCAGTGACAAATTTCCGAAATCCAATATGATCAACAATACAATGGATACTCGTGCATAGCAACCATATTGGACAAGTCCTTCCTCGATACTTCTGGATTGAAGTTATAGTTTTCCAAGCTTGCTTTGCCCTCCGGTTTAGATGCACTATGATTGAGCAACATTTGACGAGGATCAAGCATGGTCCTCATGTTCCTCCTCGGGCACCTCTTTGTCATATGATCCTTCAAGTGTGAAGTTCCATTTTTTCCCCCATCAGACATCAATTTACCACAATGCATGCACTTTGCTTTTTGTTCACCATTGACGATCTTCTTCTCAAAATGATTCCATACCTCCGATTTCAACTTCCTTTTATTTTGAGAAATCGATGCTTCGACTTCTGGCACATCAGATTTACTGGTAGGATCAGAAGAAGGTACGTTAGATCCTTCTGGAGTAGGTGTAGGATTGGAGGGTTCGGTTGATAATGGCGTATGAGGACAAGAAGATCGATCCTCCAACCTTTGCTCACTAGACAATGTAGCCATACCTACAAGAGTACAATTAAAATTTAAACTCATGAATAAACAACTAACCAAACTCAATGAATATTACATCAACTGAATAAATAATATCTACTGGATAAATCCACCCCATACATTATCTCCTTGTATTTCAATTTCATTATTCAAAGGAGAATATATTCATTATTTAAAGAAGTATGAATATTCAGTATAACTTACTTTATCTCTTCTCTTTGTATATCAAATTCAGTGTAAATAATCATTATTCAAAGGAGACCATATTCGGAATTGGACAAGAGCGGTGTATTTGGACTACAAAATGATGATTGGATGAGTATGAATATTTATTATTCAATCAATTACTTACCTAATTGGATGAGTATATAGATTATAGGGATTAAAGGCATGCCGTATACAATCGATTATTGGATGAGTATATAGCAACCATCGATTTTTAGGGTTTTCAATGGCAATATCCTTCGAAACAAAAATTGGCATATTTTATTGAGCTATATAAACAAACTCGTCTCTATATGTCGAACTACATAAATAACCTCAACTTTAATTGCCGAGTTAAACAAGTAGCCTCGACTATTTTAGGTAATAGTTTCGCATACCTGAAAATGTCCATAATATAGAACTAATTAATCGATAATTTGAATGCATCCATGAAGGTAACATTAATTGACAAGTTGGATACATTTCACCGAATTTGACGTGTTTTCGAATGTCCATAATATAGAACTAATTAATCGATAATTTGGTTTTTCTTTTTTCTCGATCTGATTCGTAAATATTTTCTAAAATTGAAAAAGAATTGTGGAATTTAACAATTTCCGTCTTGTCAATAGCCCCTTTGTCATCTTGTCAATAGTCTTACTCTTCTTTGTTGCTATATACCCCGCAAATCCGGATTAAGGATTTGCACGTCCTTAAGGACGTGCAAGTCTGGGACTGTGCACGTCCACTAGCAAAGACTTGCACGTCCTTAAGGACGTGCAATACTTGCACGTTGTTAAGGACGTGCAAACCCTAGTAGGGTTTTGCGTTTAGGGTTTAGGGTTTAGGGTATAGGTTTTCCGAGGGTTTTGTAATGTTGATTGATAAAATTGAAGTATTAGCCAGTGGAGTTGAAGGATTTAGGGTCAAATTAAACAGAAAACAATAATTGTTAAGGTTTTCATTCGGATAATATGCGAATAACGTTACAATGAACGGAAAAAAAGGTTTACATTCATAATTTTAATAAACTTGTGGAATAAAATCTAGGAAAATAGTAAAGGGCGGCCAGACTCGACACGCAAGGCTCAAAATCTCTCAAACTGAGCTTGAAACGGAGCATCCCATCCTTCGACGCTCGGATGATGATGTGCGACCCATTCTGGCGGAGGCGGCGGAATAGGAGCGTTACGACGCAACCAGATCTATGAGAACGGAAAATTAGAGTTAGAGTATTGCCATATATATGAAAAGCAAGAATAGGTAATAAAAAAAGACGTTTGAAGTCGTACCGCGGCAAAATGGTCTTGGTTTCCGATGCAGGCTACACCAAGGGTTGCTGATTGAGGGTTGTTAGCAGGTGTCGGCGAGGTCATGGGGAGACATGTGAACGGATGATGCCAAGCTAGGACGACGAGAGGAATCTGATATACCATTGCAAATACTAAATCCATAATGGGTAGCTCTATCCACCGTCTCCTATCACCATGCACAGCTCCCGCCCATCTCTGGTAGTCGACGAACTGCTGGAATTGGTACCCTCCCGTATAACAACCGGCGTATAGATCGGCGTGATCCTCCAAGTGATTGCATAGTAACGTTTTGAGTTCCGGGAAAGCAGTCTCGCCGATCGGTGATGTCAAAGCCGCCAAAGCACGGTAGCCACAATGACCATCTCCAACAGTGTCCCTCACCGTCTCAATATGACCGAGCATGAAGGGATCAACGTTGTTTCGACCCTAGTTGAACCCTCCGAACACATCATCACGTCCACGTCGAGCAGCATTTCGAGCAGCACGCGCTTCTTCTCTCTCAAACCTTTCCCTTACCTCCTCGTATGGCAACGGGTTGGTTCTGCAGGCATTCCTCGACCCCCGAGGCCTCCCCTTCCTTCGGACGCTTGCTGATGAGGGTGGGTGCAGCTCATCCTCGCATACATCGTTGGAAGCCGTATATGAAGATGACAGCTCATACGGCAGTGGGGTGTCGTCGATGTCAGTCCATGACAAATCCATCCAGAACGGGTGGATGTCCTCGGCGGGTATCAGATTACCGGAGTTGACGTATCCCTGAATCTCATGGACACATGGGATCCCGTAACAAACCCTCCAATATCGGTCCGTGCATACCGGAGGAACCTTTTGGTTCACGACGTCCTGCCACATCTTGTACAGATAATCGAAGCACTTTTTGGAGATTAAAGTCTTTACCTCATCGAAAAGGTTGACTTTATACGCCGCTGTTGGCCATTTGAAGCGGTCGATCTCCAAAGCAGTTTGCAGCTCATGCAGTTGACAATCGTTGACTCTATGGATTGCATCGATCACGATGCGAAAGTCACTAGTCGATGAGTGAAGTGCCTCCTTCAGAACCTTGTGTTGACCCTCAACTCTGTACACATTGAAGTGCATACCACTAAATATTCGATGTTATATCATATTGTAATGGGAGATATGAAGTAAAGTTGTACCTGTTTGTCGTACGGGTGCCGAGATGGAAGACATTATCTACGTAGCATCGTACGATGCTCCTGCTGTGTGGAAGCCACACCGCCTCTAAATACGCCACCACACCTGGGAATGGGTGCCATGCAGCGTGTAGCGCCCGACGACGTCGGTTGAATGATTCCTCCGACCTCGATTCGAACAGCCCCCAACAGTTGCCCTTAAAGATGCCAACGTGGTTTAAATTCTTCGTGATCTTCAGAGCAGCTTCCTCGCATCTTCTCGTCACGTGTAACCAGCAAAGGAGATGCTGGACGTCGGGGAAGACAACATTCAGCGCCGCCAAGAGACCTAGCTCCCGATCAGTCATGATAGCTTGAGGCTGAACCGTCGCAAGCAAGTTCTGAAGCTGACGCAACACCCAGGCGTATGTGTCTTCGTTCTCTTTCGACATGAAGGCATAGGCGATGCAGTAAGTATTGCCTGAGGGTGTGAACCCGACCACCTCGCACAATGGAATCCCATATCTGCAAGTGTAAATATGTTACATGTAAAATACTTTATAATTGGCTATATGTGCAATAATGTAATCGTAATTAAGTAACTTACGCATTTGTTTTGTACGTGCTGTCCATTACGATGACGTAATGGAACCTTCGGAGAAGCCGGATCCCGTCGGGATGCGCCAGGAAGAGGTCGCTCAAGACGTTGTCGTCATCCGGATGTCGTCTGAATTCGTAGTAGTACCCTCTTTCCCGCAGATGGTGCAAGGTATCCTGGGTCATCGTCCGACTACCTCTTTCTTCGGCGACCATCATGGTGAGCGTGTTGGTAAGGCTCTTCCTTGACGTGACGCTGGTCTCATCCAACTGCCTCAATCCGTACCCAATGGATTTTGGAGGAGTGCCAATTTCCTTCATCCACTTAGCCATCTTCTTTTCCCCCTCTGTCATCTGTCCGGCGATGGCGTGACCCTTCAAGATCGTTAGAAGCCCATGGTTATGAACACCGTGGGTTACCGTCATAACCCAGTGACCCGGCGGAGCTTCGTGTCCGTGTAGAGAGAATGGACAACCGTTTATCTTCGACTGCGTGCTCCGGAGCTTCCTCCCGCGTGGTCGGTACTCCCCATACTGCTCGCAAGCAAGAAAAACCCCGCCTGTACGATTCGACGCCCCCGTCCAAGACCGCTTTATTACTAAAATCATACAGTGTCTCCGACCCAAGTCCTTGAAATGCGTAACCATTTCGTCACGGTCATTCCAAACCCTTGGGTCCGAGAACTCAGACGTAAAGTCTCGAAACTGTATTAACATTAGTGGAATATGAACAAAACGGAAGGAATACGAAATATATTCACTATACGAAACGTATCCGTACCTGGCAAACTTGGAGACGAGGATTGCTTTGCGGCTCGGCCATAACGATTCTAACGGTGAATGAATATATCGAAACAAGTCGGACTTTGTTTTGGAGTGCGGAATCAAGCTGTCCCCCTTCGCTTCAAATAGGCACTGTTGCGTTAATGGTAAGCAGAAATGCACGTCCTTAAGGACTTGCAAGCACGTCCTTAAGGACGTGCTAGGGTTTAGGGTTTGGCTAGGGTTAGGTAGGGTTAGGAAAAATGCACGTTATCAAGGACGTGCAAGCACGTCGTTAACGACGTGCTTGCACGTGGTCAACGACGTGCTTGCACGTTCTTAACCACGTGCAATTTTCGTAACCCTAGGCCCTAACCCTAAACCCTAACAACCCTAGCCAAACCCTAAACCCTAACTAACCTAACTCGTCCTTAACGTTCATTTTCGTTCTTTATGTTCATCCGTTCTTCACGTTTTTGTTATCGGGCAACCTTATCATATTAACGTTTTCGTTTTCGTTTTCGTTCTTGATGTTTACACTTAATATGACTCGGAAGAAATGAGAGGAGTCTACTCGAGATAGAAATATAGAGATAGATACAAAATCCGTATTATAAAAGTATAATAATATAAAATTATAATATAGAGATAGATACTGCAAAAGTATAAAAAAATCACTGTCCAGGTGGGTTGCTGACAGCCTGATGCAGAATACCCGTCACCTCGTCTAATAGCTCCTCAAGGCGAGGGTCGGTAGACAGGGCCATCCAATAGCCCTCTATCTCATGCAAGCGGGCCGCCAACGCCGGAGGGATGGCTGGAGGCTGAGGGAGGTCCACCCATGGATCCAAGCCGATCGGGTGGACGGGCGCCGGCGGGTCCGGATGGGGTGGCGTGGTCGGCAGCACGTACGGCCGGCTCTGCGACGCGTACCAAGCCATGTAATCTGCAGTGACACCGGCCTGGCAATCCTCGCTGGTGCGTCTGTGCTCGGCCAGCCCGTAGAAGCGACTCTCGTCCTGCAGATCCCGCAACTTGTTGTGGCTATGGGCAAACACGGCGATGTACCTCGCGTTCTTCAAGGTGGTGTTGCGAGAGACCTGATCTGGCGCGATGACGTCCTGCGGGATCCCCTGGACCCATCCGAACTGCCGGAGGCACCTATCGGGCATATACGGCTCCTCCTCCCCGCAGAAGGTGATGGTGCCCCGATAGGTGGACTGACGGTACTGGCCGTCGAAGTCCAGATCACGCCCAAAGGGCATCCACTCGACCTATAATTAAAAAATCAGGCGTAATTCACGATTAAGAAATATAAGTCATATAGATAGAGTCTCGAATACATACGTCGGCGACGGTAAGACGGTCCACCTCGTCCCGCAGCTGCCGCACCTTCTTCAGCTTCGCGGCGTCCTTCATGCGCTGTGGCGCCTTCGGACCGATGAACTTCGCGTAGAAGCGAGGGTCCGCCTTCCTAGCCGGGTCGCTGGAGAAATCACTTCGGAAGCGAGGGAAGTACGCCCATATCCAAGCCTTGACACAAAAAAGAATTTCGTTAGCATATAATATAAATATTTGTAAACTATAACTCTATTTCAGCGGTCTCGTACTTGTAGGATCGGCGTGCAGCTATCTATACCCTTCGCACCCGAGCAGGTAGCCTCGCCTAGGCCCCTGTAGAGAGATGCGAGGGCACTTGCTGCCCATGCAAGGGTGGCCGTACGAGGGATGTCCCAAATAAGGCCGAATATCCTCCATGGGATCCGGCTCTGCGACTTGTCCACAAACAAAGTCGCGGCGAGAGCGATGGCCATGTAACCTATGTGGAGAAACCGCCGCTGTGCAGGGTCATCCTGGGGCTGCCCCCCTCCCACATGCATGCGCAACCTAATTTGCTCAGGATCAGCCGCGGCCTCTGGGTCATCAGCGGGGGCGGGGTCGACGAGCGGGCCGTGTCTCTGCTGCCACAGGTCAGTCAACCAAGTCACTGGAGGCCCGCCAGCGTGTCTGTATGACTTCAGGGCCTGCTGGGTGAGCTGGTAGTACTCCGCGACGGTGGGGATCAACGTGCCCGCGGGCAGATCTGACGTACAAGGGAGGCCATCCATCGGAAGTCCCATGAGGCAGGCAATATCGTGCAGCGTGATGGTCATCTCGCCCCATGGAAAGTTGAAGGAGCTGGTCTCCGGGTGCCAATGCTCCAAGAAGGCTGTGCAGATAAACTCGTCGACACACTCCCAGTGGAGGGACCTCAGCTGCGGGACGTCGGATGGGATCAGATCCTGCACCCAGGTCCCCGGGCCCTCAAATATGTAGCGATCGAAAGGCTGCAGGTGAGTCGCCCGGTGGTGGAACTTCAGCAGCGGCAGCTCCACAGTAGGATCTCTCCACACCTGATACGCGCGGTGATGTCTGTAAGACAGAAGCAGCTCTCACGGCGGCAATAAAGGGTCGACCTGCACAGCCGGGGCGGCAGCCTGCGCAGGTATGGGCTCGGGCTCTACCTGTGGGCCCCCCTGGCCCTGACCTGCCCCTCCTGACCGTCGTCAGCCTCCTCAACGACGTCAGGGATCACATCATCTGCAGAGGCCAAGGAGATCGCCGCTGGTGTGGGGGAGGTCGAAGGCTCGGTCTCGTGGGTGCCGGATGTAGAAGCCTCTGGAACGGCTGAAGTAGAAGTCTCCGGAACGGCTGAAGTAGATGCCTTCGGGATGGTGGGTGGAACACGAGTAGGCGGTCTACCCATGTCGCCCCATCGCCCAACGGCTACGTCGGTAATGCAGCTACTCAAAACATCAGCGGTCTCTAAAGAAGACTGCAACCCCATCATCGCATCGCCAGAAGGATCCCAAGCTGGCAGACCCTTCCAGAAGCTGTCGTGCTCGTCGGCCGGGGGGGTCCCCATCGACTGCTGGTACCGCTCTGCAGACGCAACCTCCATGGGCGCCGCCCCACCACCACCCCCGGCCACCGGCTCCACCGCCACCCCCTCCCCCCCCCCAGTGCTCCACCCCCACCACCACCCTCCTCAGCCACCGGCTCCACCACCACCTCTCTCTCCGGCTCCATCTCTCTCTGTTTCTCTCTCTCTCTCTCTATCTCGATCTCTTCCTCTCTCTCTCACTCCGGCGATCTCTCTCTCACTCCGGCGATCTCTCTCTCGATTTCTCTCTGGCAAAGAAGACGAAGACGAAGAGAAGACGAAGAGAAGACGAAGAGGCACGTCCTCTTCGGATTTTGTAGACGGGCTTGCACGTCCCTGAGGACGTGCAAGCACGTTTTTTTAAAAAAATAAAAACGTGCTTGCACGTCCGGGCTCGGGTGGCTGCAAACTCCCTTGCACGTCCTTAAGGACGTGGGGATTTGCGGTGTATATAGCCAAAACGTTCTTTTAATCTTTCAGGCCAAATTGCACAAAATAGCGCAAACTTTAGAGGTGTGAATCATCTATCCCCGATTATATCGTGAAAGGGTGTGTTTGGATTCCTAGTAATTATAATTATAATCACCTTGAAAGTGTTTATTTAAGCTATGTTAATCAATTACATTAAGTTTATAATTACATTATAAACTTAATGTAATAGTGGATATTTATATGACATCAAGTAATTTAAAAAAAATTACATTTTTTTATAATTATATTAAACAGACACTTTCAAAATTATCACTTCAAATCCAAACACACATGAACTTTTCAAAAAAACAATTATAGTATACATACATACATATATATATATATATATATAATCACAAACTTTGGGGGATTGTGATTAGTGGCACTGGCACGAACTTTCAAATTGCACAAAACACTATTTTTGATAAGAACTTTTGATTTTTTTTTTCAAGATGCTCATTATTCATTTTTAAAATGTTTTTTTTAAATACAGTTCTTTGACAAAACGCTATTTTTGAAAATGGTGGATAATGATTTTATTTTTTTAAAAAATGGTTCTTTTCATAAAGATGCACATTTTTCATTTTAAAGGTGTATTTAATTTTTGAAAAAATGGTGAGTTTTTGAAGTAAAAAAATAAGTTTTTGTTAAGTTATAAATAACTTCCTGCTCAAAATTACTGTTTTGTACCAAATGGGAAAAAAGCCAGGTTATAAATAATTCGTATTTGTATTTAATTTTTGAAAATTATTGATTTCTACTCCGTAACAAAGTTGATAATTATTTTTTTTAAAAAATATTTGTGTTGCTACCATCTCCCAAAGTTGTGCAATACCCCACCTTCCCTTTTTTTAATAGTGGAAATTGGGCAGAAAGCCCAATTTACTTCCCCCATTAACCCATTGTCCACTGGATAGTCTAAATTAATTGACTGTCTCCCGTTGTCCACTGGATAGTCTAAATTAATTGACTGTCTCCCGGACAGTTTTACAATACATCTTCTCTCTTTCCCTCTGTTCTTCCTCAGGTTGTCGTTTCTCTTTCGCTCTTTTTCTCTGGTTCGAACTAATTATCGTCTCCCCTCTTACATATTCGAGGTTAATAATGTAGCTCCTCATACATATTCGAGGTTAGTTAGTAGCTCGGTGAAATATTTCGACTTAGTTTTAGCAGATTTTGCAATTGAAAACACACGAAAATTCATCAATAACCCACCAAATGCAACTAAAATAATAGAATAATCATACCAATTTGTTACTTAATACATTTCAACGAATTTGGTGTGTTTTCGAGATGAGTATTTTGATTAAATTGTTTAGGTTTTTCTTTTTGTTCTCGATCTAATTCGTAAATATTTTCTAAAACTGAAAAGGACTTGTTGTGCAATTTAACAAATTTTGTCTTGCCAATAGCTCTTTTGTCATCTTGTCAATAGTCACACTCTTATTTCTTTTACAGGGAAAATTGCACAAAATAGCGCCAACTTTAGAGGTGTGAATCATCTATCCCCGATTATATCCTGAAAAGGTGTGTTTGGATTCCTAGTAATTATAATTATTAGGCGAAACTAATTAAAATAACCCAACCTATGTAGGAGTGTTAAAAAATATTCCAACCTTTCAACGGTAAGAAAAATAACTCAACCTTTGGGGGAGGTGGTAATAAAGTATTCCAACTCATTTTTCAACCATATTTGGGCCAATCCAATGACATGAAATTGATCAAATGGTATCATTCTAATAAAAACAACCCAATATCATCCAAAATTCACTAAAATCTTAATTTCACTAGTTATATATCATTGTTTTGTCTCAGATTTATGGTCAAAAAAGGGTTGGGATATTTTGTTACCACCTCCACCAAAGGCTAGGTTATTTTTTTTTTTACAGTTGAAAGGTGGGATATTTTTTTTAACACCCCTCGAAATGTGAGGTTATTTTAATTAGTTTTACCTAATTATAATCGCCTTGAAAATGTTTATTTAATCTAATTTATAGCGTGTTTTAAATAACGTAAATTTTAAATAAAATAACTTATAAATTATGTTAATCAATTACATCAAGTTTATAGTGTAATTATAAACTTTATATAATAGTCGATATTTAGTTGAGTTAATATATCAAGTAATTTATAAAAATTACATTTTTTATAATTATATTAAATTAACACTTTCAAAATGATTATCACTTCAAATCCAAACACACCCTTAATATGAACTTTTCAATATATATATAGGGATTGACTCCGGTGAAAACCTCAAATTGTGGTAAAAACCCGTGAGGACTACTTTATATCTTGGTTTTTTTGAAACCCGTGCTAAAATCTCAATCACACGGTGACGTTACAACTCGGTTCAACCTAAAAACCGTGCTAAAAACTCCAGTTTTAAAATAACACATGACTTTATAGTTCGGTCAAACCGAAAAATCGTGCTAAAAAGCTAATGTTTTAAAATTACATAGTGACTTTATAGCTCGGTTTTATTCAAAACCGGGCTAAAAGTTATGACTTTATAGATCGGTTCTATTCATAACCGGGCTATAAAGTAAGTGAACTGGGCTAAAAAGTCAGTCCTCACGGGTTTCTACCGCAATTTTGGTTTTCACCGGAGCGCGTATATATATATATATATATATATATATATATATATATATATATATATATATATATATATATATATATATATATATATATATATATATATATATATATATATATATATATATATATATATATAGTATGGATCATTTGTAAACACTTGTTAGGATGTAATTTGTGAACAAATATGAGCGCTTGATTTGGTTTAAATGGATGGTGTAGATTTAAGGATGATTTTTAATTTTTCAAAAAAAAATGGCATGGGGTCCACTTAAAAAACCACCCACTCTCTCGAGGATGTGCGTGTAATCCCATCTCTGAACTCCTTATTTCTTCAAAATTTGCACCGGAATTTATTCCTTATTTTATACGGAGTAATTTTTTAAAAATAAAAGTGGTGGCCCTAGTTTGATGGAATTGGCAACAATTTCATTCTTATCTTCTGGTAAAAAAATTTCCGAATTATGAAAAAATATTTTGTGAAAAGGTAGTGGGCACTAATTTTTTTTTACATGCATCATTTTTTTTTACAGTAGGATTTTACATGCATCATTTGATTTCTATATGGCAGGAGAGAATATTAATCAATTTAGCGTTATAATAGCGTTATAATTAAACGAATAACTATTTATATTTATATTTATATGAATAATAGTTTATATACATATGAACAATTGTTTGTATACATACGAATAATCGTCTGTAAATGTACGAATAATATCGAATTGTTACACGCAACTAACACGAAGGATAACCAATATTACTTTCACCACTACATATGAATGCATATCACTATATATCAACGAACAATTCCGTCGTTTATACGAATAATTTCTCGATTCATCGAATAATGTCTATTGAAGTGACGTGCGCATGGTACATCCACCATTCCTGTTATTTAAGTGGTAAAAAATAGTGGTACCTAAGATTTTGACTTTTTTTTAGTTTGTTTGTTGGCAATTAATTTATACTTAATATTTTTTCCATTTTTAAAATTACTCTCTCTCTCTCTCTCTCTCTCTATATATATATATATATATATTTTTTTTTTTTGGGAGTCAAACTTAACAAAATTGCATTTTTATCTACGAATAATGATTCTCGATTTACCGAATAATGTATAATTGTCTTAAAAATCACTCGTCAAATAATTTATAATACATATATATATATATATATATATATATATAATTTTTTCAAAATCCATCGTATCTATGAATACTCTTTGTGATTTTACCAAATAATATACAAGTTTATTGATTATTATTTTAACATTAAAATCAATAAATATGTAATTAAATAATCAACCTCTTACATACGAATAATCTATATAATTTAACCGAATAATCTCTGAAATTTAACCGAATAATCATTATGCTATTTGTTTTAAACTTATTCTTTTATATATAATTGTTTCAAACTCGCTCTTACATATGAATACCATTTGTGATTTTACCGAACAATAAAGATTTTTTATTTTTATTTTACCATCCCTAAAACTAAAAAAATTGCAAATAATCGTCTCTCACATACGAATAATCTTTAAATTTGATCTAATAATATATTAAATATTACCGAATAAACATCTTAAATATCAATAATCTTTCCAATTTCGAACAACTAATTTCAATGAATGATATTGAAAATACAGGTAAAAAACAAAAAACAAACGAAAAAAAAAGAAACAATACAGTAAATGGAAACTGAAAAAAAAACTGGGAGTGCGTGAGGTTCACACCTTTGGATCACATGGAGTGGGTGGAATCCATGACGTGGTGCTGTGGTGGGCCCAGCCAATGTCAAAGAAAAATAAAAAAAGTTGCAATTAATCTAGACCCTTGATTTTGTTCGATTCAATGGCCTAGATTCGTTCACAATTTACATTCTAAGGGGTGTTTACACCATAACCATCCTCTCTCTCTCTCTCTCTCTCTCTCTATATATATATATATATATATATATATATATATATATATATATATATATATATATATATACATACATACGGATTGACTCCGGTGAAAACCTCAAATTGTGGTAAAAACCGTGAGGACTACTTTATAGCTTGGTTTATTTGAAACTTGTGCTAAAAACCTCAATTATACAGTGACTTTACAATTCAGTTCAACCTAAAAACCGTGCTAAAAACTCCAGTTTTAAAATAACACATGACTTTATACCTCGGTTAAGTCTAAAAACTGTGCTGAAAACTCATGTTTTAAAATCACATAGTGACTTTATAGATCGGTTTTATTCAGAACCGGGCTAAAATAGATCGGTTCTATTCAAAACCGGGCTATAAAGCTAGTGAACCGAGCTAAAAAGCCGGTCCTACTGGCACGAACTTTCAAATTGCGCAAAACACTATTTTTGATAAGAACTTTTGATATTTTTTAAAGATGCTCATCATTCATTTTTAAAATGTTTTTTTAAATATAGTTCTTTGACAAAACATTATTTTTGAAAATGGTGGAAAATGATTTTATTTTTAAAATATGGTTCTTTTCATAAAGATGCACATTTTTCATTTTAAGGTGTATTTAATTTTTGAACAAATGGTGAGTTTTTGAAGTAAAAAAATAAGTTTTTGTTAAGTTATAAAAAAATATTCCTGCTCAAAATTATTTTTTTATACCAAATGGGAAAAAGTTCAGGTTATAAATAATTCGTATTTGTATTTAATTTTGGAAAATTATTGTTTTCTACTCCGTAACAATGTTGGTAATTATTATTTATTTATTTTTTAAAATATTTGTGTTGTTACCATCTCCCAAAGTTGCACAATACCCCACTTTTCCTTTTTTAATAATTTACTTTCCCAATCAACCCATTGTCTACCGGGCAGTCTAAATTAGTCGATTGTCCTCCCGAACAGTAAAACTTTACATCTTCTCTCTTCTCCCTCGGTTTGTCGTTTCTCTTTCGCTATTTTTCTTTGGTTCGAACTAATCGTCATCTCCCCTCTTACTATTGATCGTTGTTTTATACTTGCAATGACTGGATCGAGGAATGCATGCCGATGTTAGTTTTGTGGTTTCATTGTTAGGGGTTTCTTCGTTTTCATGAACTTGTTCATGAACTTAGTTTAATCCTTTTTATTTTCTTCTAGGATCTTCCTTTTCTGATTTAGAATCCTATGAAAGGCAGTTCAATGTGAGTATTTTGCATTTGATTTTTCAGTTTTTAGTTTTGTCTTATGTGTCTTTGTTTTTCTTGTTGTTTATTTGTGTGTCATGTGCGAAATCATCAAGAGAGGGTTGTTAGCTTCTCATATTTAGCAGTTTAAGAATAGATGTTTAGGGTTAGTCTTTCTTCAAGGGTCAAAATTGCGTTTTAATTTTCAATTAGTACATTAGATGGTAATGCATGAAATTGTATAAAATAAAGAGATGGAAATGTGGTTTAAAGTTGATGGGTTGGTTGCTCGTTTTTCCTTACTTGAGTTTCATGTCATAATTGGTCTTCTAGTTATTGAATATGATCCTTCTTCTCTCAACGTTCTTACATTTAAAGAGTTTTTTTTGGCAAGGGCAGGGTCTCTTATGCAGATAAATTTAAAAGATTTCATTGGGGATGCGAATGTTATCGTGTCTTGTTCAAATGTCCGAGAAAGGTTTCTTCTGTTGAGATAGGTGTCAAAGCTAGGGGGATATATGAGCTAGCTACTTGGATATCCTCTAGCATTCCACGTGTTTTTTTTCTTACTTTTGGATTTTACTAATTAGTTTTATTTGTAAGTTGTTGCTGAAAATCAGTTGTTGTTGTGTGTATTAAACAGGTTTGGATTTTGGAAGCTTATATTTTCACAACGACTTAATCTCTTTACATTCGGTGTGTAATGTCAAAATTAGTCATGAACAAGCAGTGTCACTATTTAGCGGAGAAGTGGTGAGCTTTTTATTTGTACCTTTCATTGATTGTCAACATTATTTTGTGTAATGATCATTTGTCAGCATTTTGTTCCTTTCATTTGATTATTAATATTCATTATATTTTGTGAACATGCCCATGTTTATCCAAAGTATGGATAATTTTCAAGGAAGACTGGAATGGATTTTGTAGAAGATGTTGTTGTGAAGTTTTTGACTATTTGGGTGAGCCTGTTTTTTCCCAACCCCGGGAAGACCCTCATTATAATGTGAAGCATGTTAGGAAGGATTTTCACATGCTGAGGGTTGGAGGGGCTGCTGGTGTAGGTTCTGCACATGTTTCTACATCCCCTGCCCCTTATCATGCTGATTTTGAAGTCCCTTTGATAGTTCCTTTGGTGCGCTCTAGTTTGAAACGAAAGGCTTTTGATTTGGGAGTTTCTAAGGAGTGCAAAAAGAGGTAGAAGAGTAAGCCAATCCCGGGTGCCATTCTGAGGAGGGGTCTCTCTAAAAGGTCGAAGACTGCTATTAGGAAGGGGAGGGGTGGTTGTAAAAAGGCTGACAAAAAGAAGAAGGGAGTTGACAAAGAGGAGAATGTAGCTGATAAAGGGGAGAAGGGAGATAGAGAAGATGCTTAAATGGGCGAAGGAGTTGTGTTTGAAGTGGGAGAACATGTTTGAGATGCTTAGAAGTAGTATTGTAATTTTAGAGGAAGGGATTATTGATCTTCAGAAAAAAGTTAGTGGAGTTGCTTACGATATCCGGTGTGAAGGAGGAGTTAAAAATGATGGGGTGAAAGAACTGAAATTAATGTCAAGGAGAAACAGATATTGTTGATAAGGGGGTAGGGGATGCTGAAATTCATGAGGCAGAGTGTCCACTGGATACTGGTGCTTCAAAGGATGCTGACAGTGTGAATGGAGCTGTTGAAATTCGTGAGGGGGGTGTACACTAGATGCTCACCCCAAGTGTGAATGAAGTTGATAGTGCTAATACCTTTGATTATCAACTTGACATCCTTGCTGAAATTGAATTATTAAAGCCTTTTTGCCTTATTCCAGTATCCAGTAGTCTCTCTTTGAGCCCTTATGAGAATTTGAAGAAGGGAAAAGTCCCAAAATACAATCGCTCAAAGTCACTTGTATTTGAAGATGATCATGTGTTTTTGTACTCTTACATCAATGGAATCAAGATCTCATTTGGAATTTTAAGTTTTTTCTATTATGATTCATATTTTCTGTTATACTGACTTTCTCCGTGTGTTTGTCCCCTAGGGATATCTCCGTCAAAGGTTATGGAGGCATGTTGAGAAAGAAGGATTTTTTTGAAGTTATAATTGGGAAAACCAAATGACTTGAAGGCATAGTAAGTATATATTTATGTGTATTATATTTTTAATTTTAAACAAAATAGTTTTGATTATAATCTACTAAAAGATGTATAATTTGCATTTTCAGCATATGGAGAAATCTCTTTGTCATATTAGGAAGTTAATATCATATGAGGCTTCCAAATTCGAAGATGTTGTTATTTTGGATTGGTTGCTTTACCAATGGTATTTACCATAATCAGTTGCTTCTTTACATGTCGGAGCTTTTGTTGATCATACTATAGTTAAGTATTTTTATTGAGTTATATTTTAAGGAGTATGAAAAAGATTGGATGAATGCTACCAAGATTTATACTTCATTCAATATCAAAGACATTCATTGGGTTGCTTTAGAAATTCAAATCCTACAAAGGAAAGTTGTAGTTTATGATTGTAACAAGTATGTTGTTGATGATTATAAATGGAAGCAATGTTTACAGAGCTTAGTTGTGTGGCTCCCTGTTCATTTGAGCTAGTCTGGCACATACAAGGATTTTGAAGCAACTCCTGCATTTACTATAGAGAGGGCACCCGATATCATGCATTATGAAACTGGGTAGGTATTTTATAATAAATCTTTCTTTTTGTTCACTTTTTTTTTTATTCAGAATTGACATCATGTATATGCACTTACCTATTTTTATTCATGTGTTATGCAGTGCTTGTTGTGAGATTTTTACTGTCAAGGCTTGAAGCTCTAGTGTTTGAGGGAGATGTTAGATCATTTAATCAAGACAAGCTATTTCGGTATCGTGAACTTATGTGTTCTGTTCTATTGAAGGAAAAAGGGAGCTTCCGATTTTAGTATTTGTTTAAAAACATCTATCAAATATACTGATATCTGGGTGTTGTTGTTTTAATTTCAAACGCTGGTGGTTTAGGCTGGTTAATGTATGTTTGCAAACATCCTTGGTGGTTTTGTATTTAGAAACATTCTGCTTTCTTGTGTAATATATGTTGTAATATAATAGTTGGTTGGTTTTTAGTTTTCATTATATATCCTGACATCTGTTAAATATTCAATAAGGAACATGTTGATATTGTCACTTTATCAACTTATGTTTCGTCATTTGTCAACTATCTGTCATACTTTGTCAGCTATTTGTCATGGGTTGTCAGCTTATCTTTTCAACACTATTTAAACTTTCAATCTCCATTAGTCGAAAAGCTAACAAATGAAAATGAATCGCCATACTGAGAAATGAATTTATCAACAACCAAATTTATCAAAAAAAGCTGACATATGATGGTAAATACACATAAAAGCAATTATAATATACATAAATACTTACAAATATAAATACATGTCACTACCAAAAACACAGGAAATAGCCACGGATTTTTAGCCACGTCGTACAGTCGTTGCCAAATCCGTAGCTGATAGCCACGACTATAGCTACGACCTGACAAGCCGTAGCTATAATAGCGTCGAATGAAAATATTCGTGGCAAAGCCCGTGGCTAGGGATGAAGAAATAATTTCGTGTCCAGAATTTCATGGTTTTTAGCCACGAATATAAGTGCCGTGGCTGGTATCATGGCTATTATCACGACTTTGGCCACAGTCACCTTTTTCGTGGCCGATTTCGACGCCATTTTTGGCGAGTCTTACCCGACGTGCCAATGTAGCCACGAATAATATCTGTTGTTGTACTCATGGCTAAGAATGTGAGGCAATTAACAATTATGACCCGAGTTGGAGGTGAACAGCCACGAATTTAGCCACTGTTGGATTATCCGTGGCTGTATTCGACGCTAACGCCCATTATCCTTTTTGGTGTATCCAAATTGAGGAAATACACAAAAAGGGTCAAAAGATATTTACTCAATCTAAACATGGTCAAGCCCAAAATATAAATTTGTAAGCCCAAAATCTCACAAAAAAAAGGTAGGGTCAAAAGATATGGTCAAGCCCAATTTTAGAGAGTCAAAGCCCAAAAAGGGTCAAGCCCATTAGTATTAGTCAAAGCCCAAGGAATATGAAAGCCCCAATTAATAGCCCTCGACGTATGAAGCAGCCTATCCTTAGTAGCCACGGATATGACCGTGGCTAATGCCGTGGCTATTTTCAGTTGAGGTCATTCAATGCAATTCGTACTTTCTACTTCAATTCGATCACTTTTACTGGAGGGTGAAAGCACACTGCGCGCACAGAGCAAGTTGTCGTCTTCTCTCCACAGTGCAATGGAGGATTGGTGGGTTTGAAGATCCATTTTGTGAATTTGAGAGGTACGTGTCATATATATAAATTATATTATATATTTAAATATTATGAATGTATATACATAGATATTTATATATTATGTGTGCTATGTGAGATATATTTAACTACTTATACATAGATATTTAAATGGAATTTGAAGAGTGTATATACATAAATAATATATATTTAAATGGATTTTGTATTTGATTTTTGGAATTTTTAGACTTTGAATAGTATAATTTAACACTTAAATGGTTAATTAGTTGTACAGATCTAGCTACATCATTACTTAGTTGTATAGATCTAAATAATTTGAAAATTTGGAGAGTGTAAAAGTTTTGTGTTTATGGAATTTGTGTATATATATATATATATATATATATTTGATTTTTAAATAATATAGACTTTTAAGAATAATGTAATTAACACTTAAAATGGTTACTATAGATCTACATAATTACTTATATAGTTGTATAGATCTAAGTAGTTGTATAGATCTACTTATTATTATAATATACAATAATTTGTATAAAGTTGAATATAATTTTATTTATAGTACGTAGTTTATATATTTTACATATGTACAGAAATTGAATTGGGGAAGTGCAATGGATGATCGAGCGTGGATGTATGAAGGATTAAATGATGAATTCTTCAAAGGGGTGGATGAGTTTATTAACTTTGCATTGGAGCATCCACTTTATGTCGATGAAGGCAAGATTAAATGTCCCTGTCGGCGATGCACTAATTGCAAATGGTACAGAGCAGATGAGGTTAAGAGTCATTTATATCATCGTGGGTTTATGAGTGATTATCATCGCTGGACAGCACATGGTGAAACTATCGCGCCTTCAAACCCGCAATTGTCTATGTATGATCAGTTAATGGCAGAACAAAGGATGGTGTTTGACATTGCAGATCTGAATTTTGTTGTATATATCCTATATCTGTTTTAATGTTCGATGGAAATGATGTTGAATATCCAATTCAAGAATTTCATGGGGTTATCGAAATTGCAGGTCCGAGCTTTATTCCTCCTCGTTGGTTTGATGTTGATGGAAATGATGGTGAATTCCAAGAAGCTAATCATGGTGAAGACATGATGACAGAGGAGGCTGATCTCTTAGCAACACAATTTGCAGAAGTGCTCAAAGCCGCCGATGCCCCGGTGTTTGAAGGTTGCACTTCACATACGCAATTGTCCTTTGTGAGTCGACTTATGAGCTTGAAGTGTGAATATAATGTCTCCCAACCACTCTTCAATGGATTCATGCAATTGTTTGATAAAGTGTTGCCTTCTAACCATAAGATTCCCACTAGTTACTATGAAACCGAGAAGGTGGTTCGAAGTTTAGGTCTGCCAGTGGAAAGAATAGCCATGTGCCCTAATGATTGTATGTTGTATTGGAAGAATGATGTGAATGAAGAATCATGTAGGTTTTGTGGGCATGCAAGATATAAAGTTGCGAGTAACGGAAGACGCACTCCACACCAAGTGTTATTCTACTTACCTCTAACTCCGAGACTTCAGAGATTATATGCTTCTGAGGTGACAGCTAGCCATATGACTTGGCATGCAGAACATGTAACAGAAGAGGGAATGATGTCTCATCCTTCAGATGGAGATGCTTGGAAAAGGTTAGACACAAAGCATCCTGATTTTGCTTTAGAAGCTCGTAATATTCGTTTGGGTTTATGCACTGATGGCTTTGCTACCTTCAACAAAAGTGGACAGATTTATTCTTCTTGGCCGGTTATTGTTACTCCTTACAATCTTCCACCTCATATGTGCATGAAAACGGAGCATATGTTTATGTCATTGATAGTGCCAGGACCGAAAAACCCGAAGAAGTTGATTGATGTTTGCCTCCAACCTCTCATTGATGAGTTGATGCAGTTGTGGGGGGTCGGTGTACCCACTTATGCTGTCTCGGGGAGAGAGAACTTCATTATGCGTGCAACTATACTTTGGACAATAAGTGATTTCCCTGCATATGCTATTTTGTTGGGATGGAGCACTGCTGGTTTGATGGCTTGTCCTATTTGTATGGAATCGGGATCCGATTGTTTTCGGCTGAAAAATGGAAGGAAGGCTACTTGGTTTGATTGCCATCGAAAATTTTTAGAGATTGACCATCCTTTCCGTAGAAATAGGAAGGACTTTTATCGAGGACATGCGGAAATAGCGTTGCCACCGCCGATGCTATCGGGGGAGCAGATATGGGAGCGGGTACGTCAGTTACCAACGGTCATTGATGACCCTTTTCACACGTCACCTGACTATGGGATTTCGCATAAGTGGGCAAAACAGAGCATTTTCTGGAGACTTCCATATTGGAAGGACCTTCTCATCCGTCACAATCTCGATGTTATGCACATTGAGAAAAATGTCTTTGACAATGTCTATAACACCGTGATGGATATCCCTGGAAAGACGAAGGATAACTTGAATGCACGAAAGGATCTTCGCCTATATTGTCATCGACCTGAGCTGGAGGTGGCTGATGACCACAGAGGCGCAAAGCCTAAAGCAATATATACCTTGTCACGAGAGGCGAAGAAAAAGGTGGGTCAATGGTTGAGATCTGTGAAGTTTCCCGATGGATATGCTTCTAATATGGGAAGATGTGTTCTAAGTGACGACTGCACTCTCAGTGGGATGAAGAGTCATGACTGTCATGTGTTTATGGAGAGACTCTTGCCGATTGCTTTCAAAGAGTTGTTGCCATCATCCGTTTGGGGTCCTTTAATTGAGTTGAGTATCTTCTTCCAAACCATTTGTTCATCGAGCTTGTCGGTTAGTGCGATGGCACAATTGGAGCACATGATTCCTATATTGGAATGTAAGTTAGAGCGTATCTTTCCTCCATCATTTTTTGACTCCATGGAGCATCTCCTTGTCCATTTACCTTATGAGGCACGAATAGGGGGGCCTGTTCAGTATCGATGGATGTACCCATTCGAGAGGTATTTATTTCATCTAAAACGGAAGATCGTCCAAAAGAGTAATGTTGAAGGGTCGATCGTGATGGCCTACTTAAGGGAGGAAATAGCATCTTTCTCGGTGCACTACTTTCCTTCGCATGTTCCTTCAAAATTGAGGAGAGTCGCTAAAAATGATGTCTTCGAGGGTGATGATTGTTCCTTCTCCATTTTCAATCACCCCGGTGCGGGTAGTGGCAAAGAGATAACAAGGTGGTTGAATGATGATGAAGAGTGTAGGGCAGCACACACATATGTGTTGGTCAACTGTCCAGAAGTACAACCATTTCTCAAGTGAGGAAAATTTCTTACTCCCTCCGTTCGGCAAAACTTGTCATTTTAGCTTATTTCACAAGTTTTAAGGCAAACAACAAATGTATTAATTTACCCTCAATTATTACCCTGCTTTTTTACTTTATCGAAAACTACAACTAACAAACCATCAATCATATCAAGGGCATTTTTGTAAAGTGAATGGCAAAATACCTACAATGACAAGTTTTTTTGAACAAAAATAACACCCTAAAATGACAAGTTTTGCCGAACGGAGGGAGTATTATTTATGTTTTCGATTATACATGTCATATAACGCATCTTATACGTATGGATATTCAAACATGTAGGTTATTCGTGACTACAATGGGAGGGGATGCATGCGGAGATGACACCATTGAAAAAGAATTTGCTGAATGGTTTAAACAATATGTAAGTATACATATACTTCAAATCACATATAAAATAAGCTAGCTACTTCGATCGATCTTTGCATATCAGACATAGTTTCTGACCAATCCTAATTTTTTTTGGAGGCCATGGACCGAGGCAATGGAATTGGGCAAAATACTCTCTTGTGGAGTTTGGCATGGGGTCCAAATGTGGAAGCAAAAAGTTGGGCTCGATACTTTGTCAATGGATACAAGTTCGAGACTATGCAGCAAGGTATTGGAAAGAAGACAATGAATAGTGGGGTTTGTGTTCGAGGATCGAACTATGCGAACGCAGAGTCAGATTTCTTTGGTCTCCTTGAGGAAATCATCGAGCTGGAATACCCAAGTCCAAACCATTACCGGATGAATGTAGTCCTTTTCAAGTGTAGATGGTTCGATCCAACGACACGTGGAACACAAATTCATCCGGTCTACCATTTTGTTGAAGTCAATCAGAAAAATTTGTATCAACGGTACGAGCCTTTTGTACTCGCTCAACAAGTTGTGCAGGTTTACTACCTTCAATATCCAGGAGCCACACGTGATCGAATGAATTGGTGGAATGTCTGCAAGACAAGAGCTCGGCACAAGATAGAAGAAAGATGGGTAGACAAGAGCCTCATAGATTCAGCAACGGCATACCAGTCAGACGAGGTCCATTTACCGGAGCTCTCCAATGAAATTGAATTAGAAGACTCACCGAATAACTTGCGCGATCCCTCGGGTGCATATGATGCATGCGATGACTACGGCGAGGTTATGACCTCCGACGAGGATGGAGATGACTCCAACGAGGGTGTGGTTCCTGTTGATGATGAAGAATCTGACTGACCACTGCAATTCCTGCTCTGCAATAGTGCATCTTTATAAAAACTTTAAATTGTAATTTTACTTGCATATTAAACTGTAGTTCCTGATTCATGGCTAGAGTTCATCTGTTTTTTGTCACGTGTATGGTCCTGTGAGGGAATCGAACCCCCATCACTGTGCACGCACAACGCTCTTCCGAATTGAGCTAACAGGCCTGGCATTGTAGATTTGCCACGATGCATATGTATGCCTATTTTGGTTCGCAGTATGTGAAGATTTCACTCTAAATGTCAATAGGAAACTGGGAACTTTCACATGCTGACAGCAAGACTCCCTACACTGATTTCCACTGAGTTAATCCACATAAGAGCTCAGTGCAACTACAAGTGAACTAACTTTCAGAACAAGAACATCATCACAAGTGCAACTAAACAATCTTTGTAGCATCAGACCACGAATAATATAGCAATGCATCTAACTATGTCAGTGCACCTAAAATTCACCATTGCAACTATAATTCACCAATACAAATTATTCCAATGAAAAATCTTTGTAGCAGCAGAACAAGAACATCATAAATCAGTTCAACTAAAATTTAGCAGTGCATATACCTTTTACAGTTCAACTAAAATTTAACATCATAATTCAACTAAATTCACCAATACAATTAACACAATTAAAATTCAAATAAAATTCACCCAGTGGAACTAAAACTCACACAATTGCAGTTCAAAGAAGAACTCCGTGTTGTGCAACAGAAAAAATATTTCAAGTCCACCCAGTTCACCTGATTCTATAACGAAATATGAGAAATCATTAGCCAGAGCAGCAGACAGAAGGAGTATTCAACCAGACTTAGATTTCCAGATACATAATCAACCAAAAATCCATCAAATTGATTCAATGGAATCAATTCGATAGTGATGAGCAGAGACGAAATTCCATATCCTCAAATACAACACATACCTCTACTCGCCATGGCAAATGATGACGAACAATTGGCGGCATCCAATTCTTTGAACTCCGTCGAAGCCATCCATCATCAATCCCCTTACCTTCTCTGGCGAAATCGAAAACGACGAACCCTAATTTTGTTTTTGGTAAACATTCGAGGGACCCTAATTTCAACTGAGGTGTAATGTCTTCCTACATTGGGCCTTTTTTAACCCGGCAAATGGACCTTTTTTAACCCGGCAAATGATGGGCCTTTCAGCCCAGCCCACTCCTATAACCTAAAAAATTCATAGCGCGGGCGAGGGAAATCTGAATTTTCAGTGGGAAATTGAAAATTCCAAACCTCAAAATCCCACGACCGCCTCTCTCCTCTCTCCTCTCTCCTCCTCAATCAGAAACTCCCTCCTCTTCATCCTCTCTCCAAAAACCCTAGCTCTTCGATCTCTCAATCTCCTCTCTTTGATCTCTCAATCAACTCGGTTAGGAAGATGCGAGGAGGCCTAAGGAGATCTACTCTCCATGACAATACCCGACCACCTCTGGCTCCACAGAGGGAAAGGACGACCACGACACGCTCAACCCACAACCCACCCACGCAACCGATGACCTCTCCTGCTACCTCTCCACCGGTGGTTTCCTTACCTCTCAGATCTCCGGCCAGGGGAAAGACAAGGGCCCCCCCACGAGTCTCCCATATCAGAGCCTCCAAACGGGCAAACACAACACCCTCAACCCATAACCCATCCACGCAACCCTCCCAACCCTCCGCCTCCCAACCCTCTGCTCCTGTAGTCTCCCATCCCTCCGACTCCCAAGGTACTGAAACCACCCAAGCTCCAACAACCTCCCTTCCCTCTGCCTCCCAGGGTCCTGCAAACCCCCGTCGACGATTGGTCCCCGTACCCTCACATCTTCTCTTGCCGGATTCTCCACCTCCATCTGATGTTTGTGAGGCGGGCTTGACATCAGAGACAGAAGACAACGTAGCATCTGAGAACCCCGTGGACGAGGATGCCCCAGAGAATGAGGAAGCCCTGCAGAATGAGGATGGTCAAGAAAACGAGGAAAACCAAGAAAATCCGAATGACCAACAAAATGAGGAAGCTCCTAGGTGGAATAGACCAGTCTCCTTTTCACTGATCAATGGATCGTAAGTCACCTATTGTTATTACTCTGATAACTTTACTGTTGGTTCTGTTTGTTTGGTGTTTTTTTTTAGCTAATTGTGCTTCAATTTGTTTGTCTCTGAATTGTGTATATATTTTGTAATGGAAATTGGAATGCATGTTTAAAAAAAGGGGACAGATTTTGCAGGTGTGTGTATATATCTTCTGCAAGTGTGTGTATATATGTGGTTAAAAATAATGGGATCGCTTCTGCAAGTATATATGATGGAACTTTGTTTAAATAATGGAACTTTGTCTGTTTTGATTGAACTTTGAATAAATATTGGAAATGGGATATCTTCTTCAAGTGTGTTTTGTGAATTTTGTTTCAATTTGATATATAGCTTCTGCAAGTCTGTTTATATATGTGCTTCAATTTGTTTGTCTTTGAATTTTGTCTGTTTTGATTGAACTTTGAATATATAATGGAACTTTTCTGTAATTTGATGGAATAATAAGCTAGCTAAATCTGTTGCTCCATTAGAGAACTTATAGTGCTTCTATGAATTTTGTTCAAATTCATCTAAGGGATGGCTTCTTCAAGTGTGGGTATATAGCTTTTGTTTCTCTCTGATTTTTATGTGTTTGCTGAGTTACCTGGTTAAGCATGAATTCATTAATCGAGTCACCTGTGTCTGTTTTTCTCAAATGCTCAGATTTTTTTAACCTTCAATTATATTGATAACATTTGCTATAACTTTTTTTGGTTTTACATGAAGCTTTGATTCAACAAATCCTGCATATGGTGTCATGCTCCAAGTCATTCATTCTCATTTCGATGGACCGTATATACGGTGGAGCGATGTTCTTGAAGCAACAATAGAGTTATGGTGGGGAATGTTCAAGGTAAAAAAATTTCAATAATATGCTAACATCCAATGCATCCGTGTGAAATAATTCACAGTTCACTTGTTTGTTCAATATGTCCAGAACCGAACACGATGGGATGAAACTGTCCACTCGGAAGCAGCTGTCTACAAGGCTTTCCACACAAAGGGAGGGGACCACCTCAGGAACATATTTGGGAAGGCTCGCTCTGGAAAAACAAAGAAGAAACCTACATGGGTGAAGCAAGTGATATGGGCGCAAATGCAGGAGAAATGGGCAAACGAGGATAAATTTCGCCGCCAATCTGAAATTAACAAGCAGAATCGCGCCATCGCAGCAGAAAAAGGCACTCCAATTTTCAGTGGTGGGTCGGTTTTAACAACCGTAATCAAGGATCGACTGGTATGTACACCTTAGATCAGTTCCTGATGTTTTCCCATTTCATATAGTTTCAATCACTCCTAAATTCATAATTGACCGTCTATTTAGTTTGCATATATATATATATATATATATATATATATATATATATATATATATATATATATATATATATATATATGTACTAATTAACTAACTATATTTTCTTATAGAAGAAGGAGCTTGGAAAAGACCCAACCCCAAGGGAAACATTTGAAAGGTGCCATAAGAAAAAAGACGGTTCTTGGGATGGCACTCAATGCCAACCAACTATGGTAAGTAACACTATCAAGTGACCCTTGTTGTTATGTATGTGTGATGTCAATGGTTTAGTTATGTTCTTCAAGTTCACACTTATTCTGTTCGTTTTATAGTTTTTATTGCTGTGTTTGGTACCTGGTTATGTTTAGGTATTTTTTGTGCTTATGTTTGGGTTGTGATGATGATGTGTAGGTAGTGATGTCCATCTAATCGTAGTTGGATATTTAGGTTGTCTATTTTTTTTTTACCCTGAGAAAGAACAAAAGACATAATTGCTTTGGTCCGTCTTATTTGGCTAAGCTGTACAGCGTTGTGATATGGACTTTCCTATTGAATGTGTTCAGTTATACATGATGTGATGTGGTTTTTTTTTGTGGGGAGTGGTGTTTTGGATATGAAGACTGTATGTAAAGAACTCATTTCCAATTGAATGTGTTCACTAATTCATTCCCTAAATTGATTTGGTTCTTAGGCATGTTTCATGAAATCAGTTAGTTTGTCTATTTTATTTATAAAGAGCATCAGTTTGTCTGTTGATAAAAGTGCTTGGGTAGTTAAGAAGATGTCATCTTTTATTGCATTCTTACAATTGCAGGAAATTACTCACAACATGTTACATGAAAAAATTTAAACTCTCATTCAGCTTTTGTGACTGTCTGTTTTGCTTGTTTATATTTGTGATGATGTATTAAACATGCTATTTTGTTTGCTGCTGCTTTCTTTATGTTGTGTTGTTGTTGTGGTGTTCATGGGTATTGCTGAAGCTTGGTTGTGATGGCCAGTTCACTAGTGGTGCTTGATTGTGATGCGTTGGTCGTTTTCTTTGAATTAGGACAAGTATGACCACTTGATAGAAGAAGAAGCCCTGCTTGATGACGCTATCTTTGAGAATGGATCTCACTCGGTTGATATGCATGCTGCTTGGATCAAGGCTACAGGAGGTGTGAAGAAAGGTCGGGTTGTCGGCATGGGATCAGAGTCGCCAACTATCTTGCAGTCAACGCCGATTCCACAAGCCGCAGCCCCAACTGTTGCAGGTGCTGCTGATGCCCCTTTGAAGGACTATGTGATGTCTGAGCTTTCAACCATGAGGCAAGACTTGAGGAAGGAAATGGTGGAGTTAGGGGACCAGGTACAGACCCAGGTGGCCACAAACCTTAGGCAAGAAATGTCGTCCTTTGGAGAGCGAGTGCAGGAACAAGTTAGCTCAAGCGTCCGAGAAGACATGGTAGCTATTGGGGAGCAACTAATGGGCGAGACTAGGAAGGCCAATGAAGCGTGGTAGGAGAAGCTCCTCAACACCATGATGCAATTCTGTAAGGGCAAAGGCAAGTGAAAGTAAGTTGTGTGTTGCTGTTTTGGGTTCCACTATCTTAAGACTTTGTCGTATTCTCCCATGTCGTACGTACTGCTGAACTTTTGGGTTTGTTTTGGTTGTGTTTTGGATGGTAGAACTTATGCTTGTGTTTTGGTTGGTTGAACTGGTGGTTGTGTTTTGGATGTGTTTAATTTAGAATGAACAAATTATGTCAATGGTATTTTATTTTGGTATATTTGTGTCCAGCATTATTAAATAATTATATTATATTTAAATAAGTTGTGGCAACGACATTAGCCACAAGCAATAGCCACAGATAATAGCCACAGACAATAGCCACGGACATAGCCACGGGCATTCATTGTAGCCACGACCATAGCCACATATAGGCCACGACATTAGCCACAGGAATAGCCACGACATAAATTGTAGCCACGAATATAGCCACATGCCGGCCACGCCATTAGCCACGACATTTGCCACGATAATAGCCACAACCATTAGCCACAAATATGGCAATGACCTCAGCCACAAAATCAGCCACAACAGTCGTTGTGCCTCAACGAAGACTCACACGTGTGTGGCCACGACATCAGCCACGAGCAGACCGTGGCTGATGTCGTGGCTATAGCCACGAATTTCTCGGGTATAACCCGGCCACGGGCATAGCCACAGACTTGTCAGATCGTGGCTATTAGCCACGGAGGTTTGAAATCTGGCATTTAGCGACGAGGCATATAGCCACGAATGGCGACGACCCTAAAATTCGTGGCTATGCCCGTCGCTAAACCGTTTAGCCACGGCCATTCGTGGCCTATCCGTGGCAATTTGGTTGTGGCTATTTCCTGTGTTTTTGGTAGTGTGTGGCGATAAATATACATAAAAGATGACAACCAAATTTATCAGCAAATGTATGCATGCAGATAACTGTGTTCTGACAACATGATGATAAACGAAATTGTAATATATGTTGATATATGTTGACAAATAAATATATGCATTCATTGATGGTAAATACCAGTATATAAACCAATTTTAATATATGCTGATAAATGAAATTGGCGAGTGAAATTGGTGAGCGAATGGGAGAAATACCTGAGCGAAATTGGGGGGCTGGAATTCGTGAGCAGATTGGGAGCTTGCTGCACAAGAAAACCGGGGAAGACCCGACAATGAGAGACGCGGGCAGTTGTTAGGGGTTTCCGGTGGATATTTAATTAATAAATCTTAGATGGTGGACATTTAATTAATTAAGTTATATTATATGGACAATTATTTTTTTCTCCTTTTTTAATATTTACTTGTCGACGATAGGCCCAACATCCTTCTAGAAATCCTATTTGTGTTATTTTATGACGGTTTGCCCATCTAACGCTTTTTTTTAATGTCCTATGAATTTATTAGACATTTCTTTGGTATTTTGAATTATTACCTATAAAATGTTATTAACATCAAGATTCTAAATTGGATTGGTAAAAAGTGTAAGAATCGGATTGTAGAATCAAATCATAGGATCATAAGATCCCACCGCATGGATGATTTTTTTTTTAAAATGAAGTTGATATGTTTAATATTAGATAAATATTATGTTAAATCATAAAAATATACATAAAGAATGTAAAATGTTAAAAATAAACTAAATATAATGCAGAATAACTAAATATATTATAAATTTCTTAGATTTAAAGTGTAAATATTAGAAATTTCTTATAACAGACATTTTATAAGATTGTTAGAATCGCAAAAAAGGACCAGAATCATTTTTCCATTTTTGGATTGTACGATCGTTGTAATTGTAGGATTGAATCGAGATTTTAACAACATTGTACCTAAATATAAGAAAAATCTAGAAATCCTATTTAGGTGAGCTTGTATTTTTTTTTTCAATTTTCATTAGTTTTTTTTTTCAATTCAGGTACGGGCCGGTGAATGGGCTAGGGTCCGCTCCAGCCCAACCCATTTTTTATAAAAACAATAGGTAGAAAAATTAGGAAAAATGAATAAAAATTATTCATTTATTTATTAAATTAAAGGTTTTGTTAATAAAAATTATGCGTATAAAAAAATTTATCCTACCTAGCTCACCCGAATTTTAATGTCTGGTTACATGCAAGAACTTCCATTGCACTAAATATCTTGTTTAGGTTGGTAATTTGTATTGTTTTGATTTTTTTTGTTCGTATTATTTTTAAGGGTTAATTGCATTAAATATCCTAACTCTTATGCTTAATTGTGCTTAATATCTCGACCTTTTAAGATTTCGCAAAATATTATGAACTTCGGCATTAGTTGTGCTCTCTAGCCTAAATGAGTTTCTTAAATTAATTCAACCACTAACATAATACAAAATTTACATAGAGCACCTATATTTATAATTTTTTCCAATAATTCCCCTTTTTAATTAAAATAAAAAAAGAAATATATGCCAAACATGTAAAAATACGTGCTCTTAAAAAATGAGGGAATTGTACAAAGTAACCCAAATATCCACTTTCTTTGCAAGGTTAGCCCAATCTGGTTTGAAATTGGGCAAAACCGGATATGGAGGTAAAGGGTTCCCCGGTAGCAAGTAAGTGGGGGGGGGGAGGGGGGTTGGGGTTCAACTGATCGACACCTGGCCAAAATCAGAAAGAGAGAGAGAGTCTGCAGAGGAGAGAGAAAGTTTGCAGATGAGAGAGAGGACAGGAGAGAGAGGAGTGAAAAAGAAAAGTAAAGTTGTAGAGGAGAGAGAGAAATTAGTGAGGATATGACAGAGAGAGATGAAAGAGTGACAGTGAGAGGGCATTAATATAATTTGAATTAAATCTTAAGTTTCAGATAAAAACCATCGAAGAAGAAGCAATTAGGCGGGGGTTTATTTGCAGGTTGACGTGTAAGCAATTAGTTTTAACTGGACACCCAAAGCAAAATGACATGACACGTATTGGAATTGACTGACCAAGAGTTATTGGAGAAACAGATTCACCATCGACTTTCGGATAGAAAATGGGCAAGTTTGCTTTCGATAAAGGTTATGTGAGAGGTGTCTCCCTCAAATCTGAAGCAAATTTACCCATTTTCTATCTGAAGTCGATGGTGAATCTGTTTCTCCGATAACTCGTGTCCAGTCGATTCCAATATGTGTCATGTCGTTTTGATTTGGGTGTCCAGTTAAATTAAAACTAACTGCTTACACGTCAACCTGTAAATAAACCCCCGTCCAAATGCTTCTTCTTCGATGGTTTTTATCTGAAACTTGTCACTCTTCCCCCTTCTATCTCTCTCTCTGTCTTATCCCCTATGTCCTCTCTCCTCTGCGATTGTACTGTTGTTTTTTCACTCCTCTCTCTCCCCCCCCCATTTAATGCACCAGTTACCCTTTTTCTTTTTTACCACCTAGGCTTAGGGGGGAGGGCGACACTAGAATCAGGGAAATATTGAACAACACGCAAGACAGGAAACAACCATAGGGCGTCCAGTAGAAAATCATTGGGTGTCCAGTAGAGTACCAAAGGGTGTCCAATAAGAAAACATAGAGTGAAAAGTTGATATATTGTTCATTCATCAATTAAAAAAATAAAGCGGTTCACCAAGCCTCTGCGAGGGCTCCTCCACTTCGATTGCACCTCCTCTACTCCAAATCAGGCCTCCACTCGCCTCGAATTGACCTGGAAAAGCCATCACAACAAAGGTGAAGGATGAAGGCACCAAAGCGGTGCTCCGGCGGCGATTCACACCAACGGTGCAGGCCGAATTCAAGCTCCCATGGAGATCCTATCAACCTCGAAGGCAAAGAGATAGAAGACAGAGAAATCAAAGAATAAATAAGCTCTTCAATGGAGCTCTTCGATGGAGAGAGGCATAGAGAGAAAGGGTTTTAGATGAGTGGCAGTGATGGACAATAAATGTCCTATTGCTTCTCTCTCTCTCTCCACACTAGTTGCAGTAGGTGAGGTAAGGGGAGATTTTGAGGGGAGAGCTAGATTTTGCAATTTGTTTGGATAGTGGTTAGGGGGTGCAAAGGGGTTCAGGTTTTTGGGTTATTTTAGCAAATCCCCCCTTAAAAAATTAAAATAAGAACGATTACTTAAAAAGAAATTTATGCCCTATCATCTCTTCTTTTAATTTGCTTAAAAATTTATTTTATAAAGCCATAGTTATAATTTACATAAGATCAATATGTAAGTACCATATTATTTTTTAATGTATGTTTGCCGTATGTTTATTAATTATAAATAGTTATCATATATTTTAATATTTCTTTTTAAAAAATCTATTTTATTTTATTTTTATAAACAATATTATGTTTAATTTATGTATATTTAACATTTCTTATAGAATCTTTTTTTAAATGCTATGGAATTTAGATGAGAACTTTTTTTCCCTCAAGATTCAAGCACAAGATACTACATATGATGTTATGTATTAGTTTTACTTTATATACAATAATATGGACCAAAAAGAAAATATATATTCCCTTCATTCTAAAATAGATGGGTTGATAGTTTTTGTTTCAAAATAGATGGTCTTTTATGTTTTTTTGGTAGGGGATATACTATTCTATTTGGCAAAACATGTTGTTTTACTATACACACACGCTTTTTAGGTGATAGAAACTATTTAAAATATCTTTTATTAAAAATTGAAAACAATTTCATAGTTACTATTAATAAGTACGGACTTGTTAATTTTTTATTTATAAAAAGATGGATATTTTATATAGTTTTTATTATCCTAATTAAGAAGCATGCATTAATGTATGGATTAGTAGAAAGGACTTCCGACTGGTGGTAAAAAAGCTTGGCGCGCGTCGTGCTCCGGTTCTGCACTCTTTAGACTAGCTCACAAAACCAAAATCCTTAAACAAAATGCAAAGAAATGGAATAAAAAAACATTTGGAAACATCTTTAGGCAACTCATTGAGGTGGAAAATAATCTCCTTAGTATACAGAACCAGTCGTACTCTTGGTCGGATGGTTTAGTAAGTTCTAAAGAGAAAAAACTAATTAGAAAAAAAGAAAAATTGCTGCAGTTCCATAAAGCATTTTGGAGCCAACGAGCCAAGACAAAACACTTGCGTCTTGCTGATGCTAACACCGGATACTTCCATAGAGTTGCAACTGGGAGGAGGAACCAGAAAATCATTATCTCCATCACCACGGTTGAGGGCACATAGATTATGGGCGACCAGAACATCAGAAGAGAAATTAATCGTGATTTTGAAAAACGATTCAAGAAGGAGCCAATTCATGCAAATTCGCTACAAAACTATCTTGCCCTCATTGAACCTTCCATTAGTGAAGAAGAAAATTCTTTCTTAATCAAAATCCCATCTAATCACGAAATTAAACAAGCGGTCCTTTCCCTGGGCAATAACAAATCTCCGGGTCCTGATGGTATGACTGCGGAATTTTACAAAAATTATTGGGACATTGTAGGAGTTGACGTTACCAAAGCCGTTAAAACTTAAAAGCTTCTTTCTCTTAGAAAAAAACTCAAACAAATTAACCATACATTTATTACTCTACTCCCGAAACGTGAAAACCCTACGATGACTACACATTATAGGCCAATTAGTTTATGCTCCACAATGTACAAAATCATTTCTAAAATAATGGTGAATCGCCTTAAACAGGTTATAGGAAAACTTATACATCCACTCCAGGGGGCCTTTGTTTCGGACAGGGCCATTCAAGATAATGTCTTTATTGCCCATGAGATCTTTCACTCCTTCAAAACTCGAAAGGGTAAAGAAGGTTGGATAGTGATGAAATTAACTGAACATGGAAAAAGTTTACGATAGGGTAGATTGGGAGTTCACCATTAAAGTTCTTGAACGGTTTAGCTTCCACCCCACCTTTGTCCGTTGGATTCGTGAATGTATTACCTCTATTTCGTATTCTATTCTTGTCAATAATGATCCAACTGACATTATCATCCCTTCCCGTGGTCTGCGCCAGGGCGACCCTCTTTCTCCCTTCTTATTCATTTTGGGTGCAGAAATCCTCGCACGGAAACTTTCTGCTGAATCCACGATTTCGAACAACTCAGTGGGTTTTAGATTTGGCAGGGATGGCCCCGCCATCCCTTTCTTATCCTTCGCAGATGACATAATAATCTTCTCTCGAGGTTCGGTCTCGGCCTATGAACATATCAGGCGTATACTTGATGACTACTGTAAAATTTCTGGACAAAAAGTCAACTACCATAAATCTTCTTTCCAGACTACGAAAGGCACTGCCACCACTCGCATCCCGATTCTAGAAGGTACTCTGGGTATCTCTTATGAAACAAACCTCGAAAAATATCTTGGTTGTCCTATTATTAAATGACAAAGTTAGTAGGCAGACTTTTGAGGACATAATTACTAGATCTAGGGACCAGCTTAGTAAATGGAAGGCCAACTCGCTGTCACAACAAGGCCGCTCAGTCCTGATAAACTCAAACCTCGCTGCCAAAGCCCTCTACTCCATGCAAAGCTTCCTGTTACCTGCCTCTATCCACAAGGAACTTGACAAAATCAACCGGGGTTTCTTCTGGAACAAGGACCTACAATAAAAACCGCTTATTGGCCGGGATAAAATTTGTAAACCGAAAAAATGGTGGCTTGGGGATTAGGAAATCAGCGGATATGAATGAACCCTTACAACTCAAACTTCTGTGGAAAATCTTGGCTGAGTCCCTTAACCCATAGGTACAGATTATACAACATAAATATCTTAAGAGAATACATTGGCTTAAGTACGAAAAGAAAGGCAACTCATCTTGGAAGTGGTCAAAACTGTCTTCCCTCATCCCGAAGTTTAAAACTGGACTTTTTTGGTCTATTGGGAATGGTCGCTCAGTTATATTCTGGACTGACAACTGGCTATATAAATCCCCTATTGTAAATTCCCCTGAATGTCCCACCTGTTTCCATGAGGATGAAATGGTAAGTGAATACATTATCGGCGGTCAGTGGTGGTTAGAGAAATTAGAGGCTACCCTTCCTGCCACCCTGGTGAAAGACATCTCCAACATCCCCCACCCGATTAATACGTTTGATGATCGACTCTACTGGTGACTGGACAGAAAGAGTTGGTTCACAACTGAAAGCGCATACAATTTAGTCTCCAACTCTACAAGACTAGATATCGACCCAAACTATTGGGTCTAGGATATCGATGCCCCACCAAAGATTAAAAATTTCATGTGGAAACTTAGTCAACATGGATTGCCAACCTCCTCTAGACTAAACACCAGGGGTGTCTCTGTCCCGAATGTGTGCGAATTCTGTAATGTCCCGACTGAGGATGACATCCGCATTTTCATTAACTGCAACCAGTGTAACGATTCTTCTTTTCTCCCTACTAGGGTTCAAAATGCGATCCAGAACATGTGCCACCAAAACAAGGGTATCAGCCCGATCCTCGCCTTTCTTGGCGGCTCTCTCAACAAGGAAGAGAAACAACTCCTCGCTTTTGGCTGGTGGTCAATCTGGTTTTTGAGAAATCAGTTGACATTCAACGGTGGGAATCTGTCTACATTGAACTCCTTGGAGGAAATTAGTAAAACTCATCTTGGGAACTGGTTGCGGTCTCGCACCTTCGATGACTCCCCCCCCCAGCACTGCAACCTCAAAATCTAAGCCAACTCACCATAAAACCCTCGGCATTAACAGAACCAAGAAATGGAAAAAACCGCCTTTTAGCACTCTAAACTTAATTTCGACGGATCTGCTATTCCGGAGGTCAATAGCTCTATTGGGTTCATTATTAGGGATTGGAATGGTCGGGTCTTAGCGATAAAGCACAAACTTGTAGGCTGCGTTAGCCCTCTTTTATCTGAAGCTCTAGCTCTTCAGTTTGGGATTATGGAGGCTCTGAGCCTGGCTCCTACGAAACTCATTGTGGAAGGGGATTCACTCATTATTATAAATCACCTGACGAACAAATCCAAATGCCCTTGGGAAATTGAGTTACTACCATCCGACATCCAAGTGCAATTATCATACTGGAATAATATCACGTTTTCCTACGTCCCTCGTGCTGGCAACAGAGCGGCTGATAAGGTTGCACACCTTTGCCGCTCCGCCACTGGGTCGGATCTCTACAATAACATTGGTCTTCGTGACCTCATCTGCCAGGATGTCCTCGGGTGACCTCCTCACCCGAATTCTTACCTAATAAAAAAAACAAAAACTCAAGTAACTTATTAAAAAAAATTAATCTCTTCTTTAAATAGTTTACCAACAATTTCAGTTACTACAACAACTTCTTCAACTATCTGAACATCTTCGAACCACTTTGAAACGTTAAGTGCCGCCAAATGCAATATTAATACCGATAAAAATCATAAATGATGTTTGATTTTTTACATTTTAAAATGTTAAACTATATAAAATATTTTAATTTTAATTTTTATATATAATTTCACACTTATTATTTTCTAGGTTATAAAACCGCTATCATCAACCATATTGCATATTTATAACTACATATTTTACTATTTATACATGTTTTTTAAGGTGTGAAAAAATATATAAAATAATAATTTTTTTCAATAATCTCATACCTATTGGTGATAAGTATACTATTATTAAAAAATTATTAAATTATTAATATTTAATATAGTTTTTACCGTTCTAAAACTACGTACTTGACTTGAAAAAGTCACTTAAAAGGTAACGGAGGTATATATATATATATATATCCATTTTGATTGAAGGTCACAATACAACTCATAATGATACGTATATCCTTCTCGAAATTTTAAATACTTCAGACGTGTTTATAGCTAAAAGTACTACTTTCACAACCACCAGTCTATGTGTAGAACTCATTATATATACTCCAATAACTCCATAGTCCGTATATTGGGTCCAACAGGCCTACATGGCTTATTATAGAAAATAAAAAAGACCAACTCGATCTCTATCCATAATTAACACAATAAATTCATGGGTTGATTAGTAGATAAAGAGTTAAAATGTGAGATAGGGTTATTATGTAAACTGAACGGTTTGAACTTGGTTCGGGATCGGCTCAAAAAAAAAAATTCGATTCGAACTCGTTCACTTATCTAAATAAGTCGAGTCTGAACTGGATTTTAAACTCGATTTGAAAGCTCGATTCATTCAATTTAAGATTAAATAACTCGAATTTTATGAAATTTCTAAAATTTATTTTAAGTTAAGATATTATGATCAAGTATAACTATTTAAAGCTCGAAAAAAGTTTGGTTCGAGCTTGTTTATTTCCTAAACAAACCAAACTTGATAAAAAAATAAAGCTCATTTAAAAATTAGGCTAGGGTTCGACTCGAACTTATTTAACAAATAAATCAAATCTGAACATGTCAAGTTTAGCTCGTTTGACTCGAATAAACGCATGTAAGTGTTTATTTATGTACTCTGCATACTCCGGAGCTAGTATAATGTAAGCTGGCCCTCACTACGCCATTTTGCAACCTGGGCGACGTACGTTTAGGGGTTCGTCGCTTGATATCTATCCAGGCGACGTACATATACATATTCGTCACCTGAAGCGAATCCAGGGAAAGTCAAACAGAGACCGAAGTTCAGGCGACGAAGTTATCATGTGTTCGTCGCTTGAGTAAATTCTAGTGACGTACTTATATATATAGTCGTCACCTGAGTGAGAGTAGGTAGGCCCGAATTAAATGAAGGGATCTTAAGTGACGAACTTTGTGAAAAGTACGTCGCCTGAAGAAGGGTAGGTCTGACACATTAATTGCTATAGCGCTTAGACGACGAACATAGACAAAGTACGTCGCCTGAGTCGTAACCTTTTCAAAATCGCTTCAATTAATGTTACTTGCCACATTTAATACCAAATTAACATTGTACGCGGTCGAACCATCCTCTCCTCTTCCTTCTCCATTTCCATTTTCTCCTCCATTGATTTTTATGGTGATCTACGTACAAGGTTAGTTTTAAATGATTTGTTTAATTTTTTTATTGTTATTGTATATATATGTACACATAAATGTTGTTATTATATATATTTATGGCAGAAATTGAAGAAAATCGTATTATTAGTTTGAGATTTTAGGGAAAAAACTTGTGATAAATGTTGATATATGTATGTGGATTTGTTGGAGATTTATCGGAGATTGGAGTATTGGTATAGATTTTATTCAAGAAAATCACACACACACACACACATATATATATATATAGACACACACAAATAAATAAAGAGGTTGTGATTTTATTGGAGATTGGAGATTTGTTGGGGATTTTTGTTAGAGATTGTGATTTTTTTTTATTGGAGATTGGAGATTTTTTTTTATTGAAGATTGAAAGTTATATGGATTTGTTGGAGATTTTATTGGAGATTGGAGATTTTATTGTGATTTTTATTAGAGATTGTGATTTTTTTAGAGAAACCCATATTTTTAGTTTGGGATTTTAGTAAAGAAATTGTTGTAAGTTCGTATAGATGGATTTGTTTGAGATGTTTATATATATGGATTTGTTTGAGATTTTAGTGGAAATTAGAATGTTGGTAGAGATTTGTGTATGATTTGTGTATGGTTGTAATCGAGATTTTTTATTTGAGAATTGAGAGAGAGAGAGTTGATATTTGATATTGAGATTAAGTTTGAGATCGAGATTTGAGATTAAGATCGCGATTTGAGATTTTTCATTGAGATTTGAAATCAAGATTAAGATCAAGATCGACATTTGATATTGAGATTTTATATTTGAGAATTGAGAGTGAGATTTGATATTTGAGATTGAGATTAAGTTTGAGATTGATATTTGATATTGAGATTTGTCATTGAGACTTGAAATCAAGATTAAGATCAAGATCAAGATCGACATTCGATATTGAGATTTCATATTTGAGAACTGAGAGGGAGAGTTGATATTTGAGGTTGAGATTAAGTTTGAGATCGAGATTTGAGATTTGTCATTGGGATTTGAAATCAAGATTAAGATCAAGATCGACTTGTGATATTGACATTTTATATTTGAGAATTGAGAGTGAGAGTTGATATTTGATATTGAGATTAAGTTTGAGATCGAGATTTGAGATGGAGATTGCGATTTGAGATTTGTCATCGGGATTTGAAATCAAGATTAAGATCAAGATCGACATTTGATATTGAGATTTTATATTTTAGAATTGAGAGTGAGAATTGATATTTGAGACTGAGATTAAGTTTGAGATCAAGATTTGAGATGGAAATTACGATTTGAGATTTGTCATTGAGATTTGAAATCAAGATTAAGATCAAGATCGATATTTGATATTGAGATTTTATATTTGAGAATTGAGAGGGAGAGTTGATATTTGAGGTTGAGATTAAGTTTGAGATTGAGATCGTGATTTGAGATTTGTGATTTGTCATTGAGATTTGAAATCAAGATCGACATTTGATATTGAGATTTTATATTTTAGAATTGAGAGTGAGAATTGATATTTGAGGTTGAGATTAAGTTTGAGATCGAGATTTGAGATGGAAATTACGATTTGAGATTTGTCATTGAGATTTGAAATCAAGATTAAGATTAAGATCGACTTGTGATATTGACATTTTATATTTGAGATTGAGAGTGAGAGTTGATATTTGATATTGAGATTAAGTTTGAGATCGAGATTTGAGATGGAGATTGCGATTTGAGATTTGTCATTGAGATTTGAAATCAAGATTAAGATCAAGATCGACTTGTGATATTGACATTTTATATTTGAGAATTGAGAGTGAGAGTTGATATTTGATATTGAGATTAAGTTTGAGATCGAGATTTGAGATGGAGATTGCGATTTGAGATTTTTCATTGAGATTTGAAATCAAGATTAAGATCAAGATCGACTTGTGATATTGACATTTTATATTTGAGAATTGAGAGTGAGAGTTGATATTTGATATTGAGATTAAGTTTGAGATCGAGATTTGAGATGGAGATTGCGATTTGAGATTTGTCATCGGGATTTGAAATCAAGATTAAGATCAAGATCGACATTTGATATTGAGATTTTATATTTTAGAATTGAGAGTGAGAATTGATATTTGAGATTGAGATTAAGTTTGAGATCAAGATTTGAGATGGAAATTACGATTTGAGATTTGTCATTGAGATTTGAAATCAAGATTAAGATCAAGATCGATATTTGATATTGAGATTTTATATTTGAGAATTGAGAGGGAGAGTTGATATTTGAGGTTGAGATTAAGTTTTAGATTGAGATCGTGATTTGAGATTTGTGATTTGTCATTGAGATTTGAAATCAAGATCGACATTTGATATTGAGATTTTATATTTTAGAATTGAGAGTGAGAATTGATATTTGAGGTTGAGATTAAGTTTGAGATCGAGATTTGAGATGGAAATTACGATTTGAGATTTGTCATTGAGATTTGAAATCAAGATTAAGATCAAGATCGACTTGTGATATTGACATTTTATATTTGAGAATTGAGAGTGAGAGTTGATATTTGATATTGAGATTAAGTTTGAGATCGAGATTTGAGATGGAGATTGCGATTTGAGATTTGTCATCGGGATTTGAAATCAAGATTAAGATCAAGATCGACATTTGATATTGAGATTTTATATTTGAGAATTGAGAGTGAGATTTGATATTTGAGATTGAGATTAAGTTTGAGATCGAGATTTGATATTGAGATTTGTCATTGAGACTTGAAATCAAGATTAAGATCGACATTTGATATTGAGATTTCATATTTGAGAATTGAGAGGGAGAGTTGATATTTGACGAACTTAGAAAATGTAGGTCACCTGAGTCCATAAACACAAAGGCGCCAAAATTCCCGCTTTATTTGTGGAAAATTTACAGCCACCAAGCGACGAACATAGCATATGTTGGTCACTTGAGTCCATTCAAGTGACGAACATAGCATAAGTTCGTCACTTGAGTCCATAAACACAAAGGCGCCAAAATTCCCGCTTCATTTAACATAAAAAAATCCTTTTTTTTGAGCTCGTAGGTTACTTGCATTAAAAAAAACCTTTCGCAGCCAAAATAAACAAAAAAAATAAAAAAATATATATAACCCATTCTCCTCCATTCTCTCTCCGCCCTCTTCATTATCCACTCGCCGCCCTTTCATTCTCCAGAAAACCTAGCGCAGCGGCGGCTTCCACTCCATCATGCCGCCCAGATCCACTCGCCGGCGAGCCGCTTGGCCACCGCCAACCCGAAGTCGACCACCCCGGCAGCAGCTACCACTCCTTCCAGGTCTACCACCCCCCCCCCCCCGGCGGCCACCACTCCTCCCCAGGCCACGAATCCCATGGCGGCTACCCACACTTCCAGATCTACCACCCCCTCGTCAGCCACCACTCCTCCGGCGACCATAGGCGGAGCTCCTCCGGCCTCTGCTTCCCCGACCTCCACCACGCCGACAACAGCTCCGTCTCTCTCCGCCGCCTCGGCCGGCTCTTCCATCCCCGGAAGCGAGAGGGAACGTCTCCTAAGCGCTCGATGCAAGAACCCGGGTGGTAAGTTCCTCTTTCGAATAATGTTTATGTTTTTTTTTGAAATTGAAAACTTGAGAAGAAATGGGGCTTCGATTTTAGGGTTTTTGTTGAATCAAACTAGGAATTGTCACTATTGAGTTTCGATTTTAGGGTTTTTGTTGAATCAAACTCGGGTTTTTGTTGAATCAAACTAGGGCTTCGATTTTGTGTAGTTTGATTTGCAAATATTGACTTTTTTTTAATCCAGTGCTTATCCCGTTTACAATTGGTTTGCTGAAAAATCTTAGTTTGTGGTGTATTGTGGAGTAGTGCAATTATTTTGAGATGCTATTCCCTTTTTTTTGTCCTTAGTGGATTTAGAATCAGAAACACAATTTCTGGTTGTAATGTACTATTTCATTGTGTTAAAGCATCTCTGATGAAACTTGGCAGATACCCAGAAACACAATTTCTGGTCGTAATGTACTATTTCATTGTGTTGAAGCTCATTGTGTACTCAAGAACTAAAGACAAACTCAAGATTATGTTTTAGGATGTATGGTTCTATATTCTAATGATCATCTCTCTTGTTGAATCAAACTAGGGCTTCTTTTTTTTTTTACTAATTTAATGTAACACGAGACAAACTCAAAAGGCAAGATTATAGACATGAATGTTTGATCACTTCTTGTTGCACAGACAGTTGCTCAGTAACTTTTTATAAGCACAAATGATCAAATATCAAACACTCTTATACATAATAGCAATGAAGATATCTTCTCACAACATTACTTGGTTCTCATGGACTTAATTTTTTTTCATGATGTGGTGTTGATGGTTATGTGTGCAGGAGAGCCACCTAAGAAGCCCCGAACCATAATCAGCGCAAAGACAAATGCGATGGTCAGGTCAACTGGGAAAAAGATTGAGCTGAAGTGGTCAACTTTCCACCATGGACCTGAGACGAAGGAGGTGTTTGAAGGCCTAGTCCGGAACATTGGAGCAGCTGTGCCGAGTCATGTACCCATGCTCGCCCCATCATTTAAAAAGTTGGAAGAGCATCAGAGAGACATTATCTTTGCCTACTTGGAGGTATGGATTATTATAAATGTCTTTTTTATTAATGAACTCGTAGATTTCAAAGTAAAAAAAGGCTTGGTGTTAATTTCAAAGTAAAACTCGTAGATTTGTCAATTCAATGCCTTGTAGATTTTGTACCTGAGAGCATTTTCGATTGAGTGTAGACAAATGCTATGCCTACTAATTTTTAATAGTTCAATGATTTACCGTTTATAAACGAATATACTTCTTTTCCATTACTTATGTGCTCAAAATGATATAAGTTAGATGTGCAGCATTTTCTTGATAGTTCAAGTTGAGCTCTTGTATCACATACTAGTTTCATGCCTAAGATATTATACTTTAAATTTCTTATGTCTACTGTAAACACCCTGAATTATATTGAACATAACCTATTTATCTTTGAAGATGTGCCCACACTATTTCTGAAAATAACCTATTTATAGATGTTTCTGAAAATAACCTATTTCTGTAAACACCCTGAATTATATTGAACATAACCTATTTTTCTTGATAGTTCAAGTTGAGCTCTTATATCACATACTAGTTGGCTTCTGTTATTCATCTAAGTTATACATGTTTTTGTATAAACATGTATAACTTAGATGCTTATAGATGTTTCTGTTATTCATCTAAGTTATCATGTTTTAAAAAACAGTGGCTTCTGTTTTAAAAAAAAACAGTGGCTTCTGTTATAAAAATTATGATGTTTATACATGTTTTTGTATAAACATGTATAAAAAAACAGTGGCTTCTGTATAAACATGTATAAACATCAGAATTTTTATGAGATTGTGTATTACCTAATTGTTTATACATGTTTTTGTGCTAGAATTTTTATGAGATTGACCCAAAAGATGACAAAATGATGAAGTTCATTCTGGGCAAAGCGAGTGACATATATAGAAACTGGAAATACTTTCTTCGCCGGCATTATAACACCGAGGGTTCCATGGCGAGTGAGTTCGAAAATCGAAAAGATGAGTGGGATTGGTTGGTCAAGAATGACTTTGAGGATGAAAAGAAAAAGGTTAGGACTCCACTTATGTTGTCCCGTTGTTTTATTTTTATTTTTTCGTGTGTGTTTTTCAATTACATAATTCAGTGACCTCATATGGACATGTAATACATTTTATTTATGTTTTCTCAAGGCGTTGTGCGAGAAAAACAAAGCCAATAGAACAAAAAACCCAAACGCCATCAATCATCACTCGGGACCGTGCCCGATGAGTTTTAGAGCAGAGGAACTTCTGAAGAAGGGTAGTCCGGCTCCCTTGGTAGAAACTGCACTCAATATGTACATCCAAGAACCGAAGGCAAATGAACAAGTTGTGAGTTTGTTTCTTATTACCTTTATGTTTCCAGTTTAATTTTTATGCTTGATCTGAAGAAGCACTCACTTGTAATCCTAAAATTCATAAAATCCATCTCTTCCTGTATTTTCTTTGAAATCCTGTATTTTCTTTGAAATCCATCTCTGGCATGTGCTTCTGGTTGAAATCCAGTGATTAATTGAATGTGCTTATGAGATTTTGGTGAAATCCTGTAGTGAAATTCAACTTTAGCTCATATATTTTCATGTTAAAGATAATCCAGATGTGTTTTTTTAGTTGTACAGTTTCTTGTTCTGATGTTGTATGTAGTTGGTTAAAGAGATGTCCTATATTTTCATGTTAAGATAATTTAGTTTGTTAAGTGATATATGTGGTTTACTAGTTAGACTTAGTATATTTTTTTTAGTTGTACAGTTTCTGCCTTGCTGTTTTGCTGTCTTACTGTTTTTTCTGCCTTCCTTTAATTCAATAGGTCTTCCTTCTAAAATTAAACTAAAAATTCAAATGATAGGATATGTTTTTCTGCCTTGCTGTTTTCGTATGATAGTGTAAAGTGTTTTTTCTAGATAGAGTTTTAAGTTTCAACCGTTGGTCACAGCAAAAACTCAAGAGAACCATAGATAAGCTTTACGAGCAATATCGGCCGGGAGAGTCACAAAATGGTGAGGCAGTTGACCAAGTCCACCCCGATTCCATATCTTTTGAAGAGCAATGCAATATTCTCATCGATGCCTTTGGAGAAAGGCGAGGCACAAAAGTCCGAGGTACGCTTCTTTCCTTATCTTTAATTTTGCCTTTTGTTGTCATGGAATTTCTTTCCAATGGCTTTGAAATATCTAATTGTCATGGAATTCTTATTGACTCTCAGGTTTAGGTGGGGCTGGTTCGCGCCCGCCAAAGAAAAGAGGAGGAGCTAATCTGCAAGCTGTAGCAATTAGATTGGAGCTGGAGGCGAGAACTAAGAAGGCAGAGGAGGAAACCAAAAATGCCAAGGAGGAGGCCAAGCTAGCCATTGCTGAGAATGAGGCTTTGAAGAGTCGTATTTCAGTTTTGGAGGATTTCATGACAACCTTTGCCAAATCCCAAACACCTTCCCAGCCCAGCCCCTCCCAAGGTAACACCCCGTGACCTCTTCTCCTTCATGGCCTCATGGTTGGAATTGAACAACTTCGTAGTGTATGAACATTTTGGACAGCTGTTCGTACATGGTGTTTGGACACGTTTCTAATGAATATAAGTAGTCTAACTATGTTAGGTAGATGTGGTTGTGTTGGACATGTGTTAGGCCAACTTTTGGACACGTTTTGGACATGTTGTGGACATGTTTTATGGCCTTGTTTGCATTTTGGTGGTGGTAATGGTATGAAATGTGTTGGTATAATTATGTTGTGAAATGTGAATGGTATTGTTTGTGTATGTACAGGTGCATATTTTTTTGGTATGGTAAAAAAACAGGGGGCATATCCACTTCCTGGGTATATATGTATATCCTCATTAACTTAGGCGACGAATATAGACAAACCTCGTCATCTAATTTTTAATTACAAAATTCTCGAAATATACTCAAACGACGAACATACTACGAAATTTAGTCACCTGAGTACTCTGGTTATTAATTAAAAAATTCTCGAAATATACTCAAACGACGAACATAACCAAGCGATGATGCTTCAGATGACGAATTTTACAATTCAGGTGACGAATTTTACAATTCAGGTGACAAACATATGCACTATGTTCGTTGCTTTATGCATTAGGTGATGAATTTTACAATTCAACCCACCCTAACCATAGTCTCAAGTAACGAACATTTACGTCACTTGGTTGGTCAAGCAACAAACATTTTGGTCACTTGAATGTTCAAGTGACGAACATATTCGGTCCCTTAAATGATCTCTGGCAATTTTTGCTGTCTTTTAGGCGACGAAAACTTGGTCGTCTGAACATTCCGGGTCGGTCCGGGCTTTTGTCGGGCTTTGACTTCTATGTCCAATTTTGATAGAGTCGTCACCTATAAGCTCAGGAGACGGCGGTCAGGTGACCACCATTCAGGTGACGAATAGTCGTCACCTGAATTTTTAGGTGACCGAATTCGACTTTCAGGTGACCATTTATGTTCGTCGCCCGAGTTGCAAAATGGCGTAGTGCCTATTACAAGTACGTACCTTTAATGCGAGTGCATCTATTTATGTACTACGTATTTTAAAGGTCAAATCGAAACTAAGGAGTATTCCAAAATCAATTTCAGTACCGTACGTATAAAACCATTGTGATCAGAGGAGTATTAATTATAGTACATGTTTTTTTTGGAATAATAATTAAAAAAAAACTACAATCCAAATCCAATACTCCGTATCAACTTATGTTTTTATAAATTCATACGGAGTAGTACTTAGTAATAAACATGAAGTTATTAAAAGCAATTAATAAAAAATTAGTATTTTATATCATTTGTAACACCTAAAAAAAATACATAAATAGTAAAACGTTAAATTTTAATTAACGGAGGGAGTAAGTTATACTGTACTCCGTATATCATAATACGGAGTACTTGCCTTTATAGAAATGTAAGGATTTAATTTGCACACAACTTTATAATTATTCTAATATTTAAGAATATCAGATTTTTTTTATAATTTTATTAAACCAGTTTTTTTTTAATTGTGTAAAACCAGTCTGAATCACCTACACCCTTCCCCGCTCACCTCAAAAAGAAGTTTATGAATTTGGGGCTAATATATATATATATATATATAAACGGAAAGAAATTCAATTTTCTAGACAAGTCTGAAGAAACCGAGAGACCAGACAAACCGGTAAATGGGCTAATACATTATTTTTTTTGATACAGGTAAGAAATTGAATGGGGCTAGCCCCTACTAGACCACCACTCTAGAGCATCCTTTACGGATGAGAATACAAAGATGTCTATCTTACATTATTGAATATATCATGTAAATTACCAAATGTAAATAAAACAGATCAAATGAAATATCATTATTTAGAGAGGTTATCCAAGGTGTGAAGCATATGAGACACCAACTAGTACTCCTAGTAATTAAGGAGGACAAAAACAAGAAGATGATGACTGCTTCTAGCTAGTTAGCTAGGAAACGTTACACACGTACGTACTCCTTAGCAATTGCCAAAGCCAACGGTAACCAAGCTTAAAGAGCAATTATATGCCATATTACTACTGGGGAAGCTTGTTGAGCTTGCAATGCACATAATCACCATATTTCTTGGTCTTGTACTTAGCCGGGTTTTTCTCATCGACGAGCTTTGGGAGAGGCCCGACAATGTGCTCCACCGGTGGCTCCAGAAATACAGGCCACGACATCCTCGCTTTGTCCTTGTTCACGGTTGTTCGGTGCAGCACAGCCTTGTACTGGCCGTTGCTCAAAACCTACATTCACAGTTTTCAACCGGAGATAGTTACTTAGCTCTTGAATAAGAAATGGCTATTTCCTAGCTAGTATGTATCGTCAACAACAAATTTTCTATTATAGAGATTAATTTTAGAATTTCTAGATCGAGAATTTCAGACTTTTTTGGTCCAATCGATTCTCATTTTATTCTTCAAAACATAAATTGGTTTTTTGAAAGTTGCAGCATTTTTCAAAACTGAATGATTTTTCTATCTTTAAAATGAGAAAACTGTTAAAGTAAAAGCAAAAATAACTTAAATAATATGTATTTTTTTTTATATATTTTAGAGAAATTTTTAGAAAGTTGTTGGAGATGGTACGTCTAATTGACCAAAATTCCCAAAAACAACATTTTTCCTTTTGTTTATATTTTTTTTTCTACAGTAGACAAATAATAGGATGCTTTGATGTCTAAGGCATAAGGTATTTATAAAATATATATAATTGTATATATATCATTATATAAATTTTATGTCACTGTGATAATATAAAACTGATATATGCATATCATATTATAACATTGATTTATCAAAATTAAAAAAAAAAAGAGAAAAATACTTGTATTAAATCTATCATTTATTTTTAAAGAAACATCATGTGAAATTATTCACTATTAACGCCAAACTCTATAATAAAAAAATACTTACATTAGAATTATTATTTCTCATACTTACAAGGAAAGACTAAATTTTCAAGACTCTAGTAGAACCAAGAAATAAATATTTTTTAGAATATTTTATTTTATTGAATGAAATGTCATTAGTTAATTAATTAAGGTTATCTATTTTAATTATAGGAAAATAATATAATATAAGATAAAATTATATTATTTTCCTATAATTAATTTATTTATAAAATGAATTAATTAATTAATTAAAATATATTGTGAAGCAGATGATTCAAATCTTGGTCAATGTTGGGTTATTGTATGAGAAATCTTATGAACAACAGGGAGTTGTTTTGTTCAATGTGAATCTGTTGAAAGTTTTGCTGATGTTGAATGGTGGATGGTATTGGCCTTAATTTAGTTGGAACATATATAATAAATTGCACATACAACAAAATGCCAAAATCACCCCTGTGTATATTAGTTTATGGACAAACTGCGCAATACTCCATCAATTTAACTCATATATTCCATGTTTATCTCCCCAAAATTAGAAATGAAATTAATTTTAAAAAAGCGGCTTACCTATTTTGGTAATTTGATTCTCAACCATTACCCAAGAAGTACCTATAGCCACTCACTCACTCAAGTAACTTAGTAACTTATAAAAAAAAAGACAAAATAAAGTGATCTTTTTAATCTATGAAACCACTATCATCAACCATATCGCGGATTTAAAACTACAGATTCTCAGATTACTGATCGTGTATAGTTTATCCTAATCACTTTTAGATTAAAAAATTATAAAATTATTTATAAAAAAAAGGATTGAAATTATATAAATATTTTTTCAGCTTCTTAAAACGTGGGTAAATAAGTTAAATATCATTTATTTTCAATCAGATGAGTATTATTTATTTATAAATAAAAGTATTTATGTTAATTTAGATATTCATCAATCCATTATGACTGAAGGTCACACGTATTACAACTTATTATGATACGACTATATATATCCCTTTCGAAATATCAAATTCTTCAGACATGTTTATAGCTACCTCATTACATATTTAGAATTGATCTACTTGTAAATAAATGTCCAGTCTAAAAGTACTAATTCACAACCACCAGTCTATATGTGTAGAACTTATTATATATACAAAAAAAAAAGACAAACTCGATGTCTCTATCATAATTAACACCGTAAAGAGTTAACATACGATGCGACCATGTGAGTGCATCTTAGATTATTTATGTAAAATACTCTGTAAAGTGGGGGAGCCAAGGGGTCTAGGAGGTCACGTGTCCCCTTCTCATTAGACGAACTATCCAGGTATATTTTTAAAGATATATTAATCACTTTAATTTTATTTTAACTGAATTCAATACCTTTATATTTTACTTAAATTAACATTCACATACTATAATTCATGCCGAGAGGTTTAAAATGAGAGGTTATACTAATCATTTCAACAATTAGATAATAAGTTACGCAAGTTTAAAATTTTTATATATACCTGGTTATACATTATTATATGTTAAAAGTGCAACAAGTTACATATTGACCAGGGTTTTTATTCGAACCGAACAAGTCTAGTATTGCTTGATTATATTTAGCTCATTTAAAAATGATTCGAGCTCGAGCTCGAGTCTAAATTTGGAATTGAGCTCATACCGGGCTTGTTTAGTACATCTATAAATGAATGAGTTCAATCTGAGTTTTTTTTCAACTAGTATGCAACATTACTTGCTTATGAGATAGTAACTTAAATGAAATTTTATAAATTTCACAAAATTCGAGCTTAACTCGACCTGATCCGATTTTTTAATCTAGCTTGAAAATAAGCTCATACTTAACTCATTTCGTAAATGAAGCTTGAGCCGAACTTTTATTGAGCCCAAATTCCCAATTCAAGCTCGAGAAACTCGACTCATATAACAACCTTAATATGACTTAATGTTTATTATATTACGTTTCCTATCCTTATTTAGTCATTTTTTCTGGATATTTCATTCATTCATTCATTCATTTATATTAAAATAACAATATTTATTGTCGTATTATATACTCCATCCGTTCACTTTTATTTGTTGTTTACTATTCATGCACGTTTTCTTAGGATAATAAAAACTATATATATAAAATATGTATTTTTTAATAATTTTTTTAATAATCTCGTCCTTAATTATTACTCCGTACTGAAAAAGTATGAGATTATTTAAAAATTTTAATTAAAAAATTAATATTTTATACAGTTTTTATATAGTTTTTATCATAATAAGAAAACGTATACGAATAGTAAACGATAAATAAAAATGAATGGAGAAATTAAAATTCTTTAATATACCAATTTAAAAAAAAAACGATATTGTATGTATAATTGTGTCAAAATCATGTGGCTCCGCCACTTACTCCGTAACGTAGGTTGGCCCAATTACAAGTAACTACCACGTACAATATTAATGCGATCGACTGCATTTATTTATTTATGTATTTTAAAGGTCAAATCGAAACTAGGGAGTATTCCAAAATCAATTTCAGTACCGTACGTTGTATAAAACCATTGTGATGAGAGGATTCAGCAAAAATTGTCGCAAGTTTTACCAATATATACTCCCTTTTTATCATAATAAATGCATGTCTATTTCTCTTAATGAAATATGAATATGTGATTGGAGAATAAATTAAATGATGAGCTGGATTGTTATATATATATAAAGCTAAAAAGGAATAAAATAAAAATGGTATTTAAATTAATTAGAGATGAGAAAAAATGAGTAGGTACCTCAAGTTGGTCACCAATGTGGATGATAAGGGCATTGGGAATGTACTTAACATCATACCAAAGGCCATCCCGGAAGACTTGGAGGCCGGGGACATCATTGGGGACGAGGATGGTGAGGGTAGACATGTCCGTGTGGGCGACGACACCCAGAGCTAGATCAGGGCGGGGGCAGGCTGGGTAGTAGTTGATCTTCAGCAGGTACTCCAACGACTCACCGCCGCTTGCCTCCTTCAGCTCCTCCGCTTCCAGGCCCAGCCCCAGTGATAGGCACCTTGTTATCTTGTCTGCTACCTCTCTTAGGCACTTGCAATACTCTTCATTCGCTTCCCTATTTTATTATTCATTCATTAATATATTTATATTGAATTAAGAAGATGAGACGAATAAGATTAATTAAATAATTGGAATTGTTCTATATCATAATCCACATATATATAGAACCATCGATTTATACTTAACCGTAGACCTAACTGGTACGCCTAGCTGGCATAAAATAATTAAAAAGTGTACATATTTAGTATTTTTCCAGGTCAGCTCCAATCTTAAAATAATTTCATATCATGTGTATGTACTATATATGGCTTGAATGTTCTTAGAAAATAAACCGTCTCTCTCATATATAATACCTTAGATTTTTTTAAGGAGTTAATAAATTAATATATAAAATCTTTTTTAAAAATGATTTTCTAAATACGGATTTTCTATATAAGAAACCGAATTGGGAAATATTTTTCCTAGATAAACTCGGTTTAGTCATTTTTAAATTAGATTATAGGGTTCACCATTTTTATTTTTAGAATTTTCTTTCCTAATAAAGTATTCTTATCATGTATCCTTAGGGTACACAACAGACAAACCGTTCTAAATAGAGGTATTTTTTAATTTTTATATGACACACAATAGAAAACTCTTATTTTTAAAATTAAGAAAAATTATTATCTAATAGGGACAAGGGTTTTAATTAACGCGGTTCAATATGAACGCAGAACATGTTGAGGGGTATCCTAACTATAAAGTAACTTAACTTTGTATGGCTCTGTCCCATACACAAATAATTATCATCTCTCATTTCACGAAAGAAAATAAAATATATCATCTCTTTTTCTTTCGAAAACAGATAATTAAAATTATCTTTTAAATTTTTAACCAATTACGCCAACGCCTTCATATAGTTTAGATCTAAATTAATCATATCTGGTAGTTGCTAATTTAATTATGATAATTATTTAACAAATTAACTGAACTTGCATTTATACATAATATTCAAACAACAAATTAAGTACTTAACTTAAGCCTTATTTGGTTAGCAATTAAAAAACCAATTAAAAAACCAAGAAAGTAGAAAATCTCATAAAGTATAAGAAAAATATACACTTGATTAATATTTAAAAATCCAGGAATTCAGCTTCTTGAGAAGTTAAATTTTTTCAATTTAGAGAAAGTTCACTTAGAGCATCTCCAATAGTTTCTCCATTGTGGAGATTTTAGAGTTTTTGGAGAATTTTAAGGTATTTTTTGATCCAACAGATTTTCTATCACATTCTTTAAAATGGAGAAGCAGTAGGAAAAACTTAGAGGATTCCCTAAATCTGCAGCATTCTCCAAATTAAGTGATTCTCAAAATCTTCGAAATGGATCGAGAAGTTGTTGGAGTTAAACCACAAATAATTTGAAAAATATGTATTTTGTTTCTCATTTTGAAAAAATTTAAAAAAAGTTGATGGAGATAGTCTTACCTATATTTTAACAATTTAGAAATTTGAAAACAAAAATCAATCAAACATATTTTCACGATTCTCACGTCAAACCAAACGAGGTCTTAACTGAAAGTCATGCATAGATCCGATATATCCGATCAAAAAAATGAGAGAGATAGAAGTAAATTACCTGTAAGAAGGAGGGATGAGAGGCCAGAATTTGTAGTTGATAGAAGAAGGAGGCCAAATACGGTGGAAGAGGTGATCAACCCAAGCCCTCTTACCTTCAACCTCCTTCTGCAACTTAGTCCCGTAGCCTTGGATGTCATTCGAGTCGTCTTGCTTAGCGTAAGCCTCCTTCTGCTCCGCAGGTAGCTCGAAGAACTCCTTCCCAACCCTCTGGAGGTGAGATATCACCTCGGTTGGGATCCCATGGTTCACCACCTGGAACAGACCCCACTCGCTGCTCGCCTTCTTTATCAACTCCACCACTCTCTCCTCTTCCAACCCGTTCAGGTCGATCGTCGGCACCTCCAGCACCGACCCCTTGTGTGTCGTTATCGCCGGCTGCTCCTTCTCCGACCTTATGAACTCGTGTGGGATGCTGTTCACTGCCGTTGATAGTGTTGCTATCGCCTGAACCCTCTCCACCTCCATTTCTTAGTTCTTTTTTTTCTTAATTCAACCAATATTATATTTATAATGCAAATAGATCTCGATCGCTCCCTCAGCTTTCCTCTCTTAGACGTACTGCTTGTGCTTTTGCTATATATGTAAATGTAAAATGTAATGTAAGGGGGTGGGTTTTGCAATCGTTGGTTATTACCCTTTTATAAGGGCGTTGGGTGCTCCACAACCGACCCGTGGTGACGACAGTCTGTGGGTATAGAAATCTATAGATACTGTGATTGTCCACGTAATCCGATCCTCTTATTTGGATCACTTCGTTCAACCTAACCACTCCCTTTTAAAAACCCCCGTAGAATCCTAACAACCTCTTATCAATAATAAACCAAAATTAACAACTTCCTAAATATAACTAATTATTTCTTTGAACCATTCTTCAACACATTTTATTTTTACCGCCAAATTCTTTTTAGTACTTGTAAATTTATATATATATATATATATATATATAGGTTAGTTACGTTGTAAGCAGCCCTTAACGTGTATCATGTACACAAATCTGGGCCGTTGATTAGCTGAGATGGAGGGTGGAGATTAATTAGCCCATTTGTTTGATTGCATGCATAGATGATTATTCGGTCGAGTATAGATGATTATGCACTAGTATATGAAGGATTACTTAGTCGTATGAGTCTGTTTAGTAGGTTAGTCATTTTGATTATTCGATGGTTTCACTATATTATTCGATTGTATTGATGGATTATGCGATGGTATTGCTTTATTATTCAATGGTATAACTTAATTATTCGATGGCGTTACAATAATTACTCGATCGTATTGACGGATTATGCGATGGTATCGATAGATTTTTCTAATAGCTAGCACCATGAAAACACCCCTAACTTTTACCTAAAAATTATCATCGCATAATCCATCAATACGATCGAATAATGACTAACCTACTAAACTGCCACACCCTGACTAGTGCATAATCATTTATACTCGATCGAATAATCATCTATGCAGGTAATCTACCACAAATGGGCTAATTAATCTCCACCCTTCATCTCAACTAATCAACGGTCCAGATTTGTGTACATGATACACGTTAAGAACTGAGTACATATGATCTATCCTCTATATATATATATATATATATATATATATGTTATCAGCACTTTCAAGTTCTAATTCTAATTCTAAATATATACTCCGCCCTTTATAAGTTGTAACTAGGATGAGGCCCGCCCAAAATTTATCAATTTATATCCGATAATATAGATTTATTAGTTATAATTTTAAATATATATTATAGGTTATACATTAATGAATATAAAATTGATTTGAAAAAATAAAAATAATACAATATAGAGATGCATGAATAATAAATATAATTTTATACTTGAGTAGTGAGGTTAGTCAGGGTGTGGCAGTTACAACAATGGAGTGATTAGTATGATAACGAAGGGGGTTGTGGAGAATTAAGGGAGTGAGTGATGTGGAGGGATGACATGAATTAACTTACAACGATGATGTTTTTTTTATTGGTTCATTTACTTTTTTTTTTTATCGTAGTCCAGTTCGATCGACTCAGTCGCTCTACATCTGGATCGGGTACGGTGTGGCCCATTTAAGGGGTTGACCCTCCCACTCACAAGCGATTCCATGTTTCCAATGAGATTCGAACTTCGAACCTCTTGGCATGGGATGTAGCCCCACAACCACTACACCAACTTGTAATTGGTTATTGGTTCATTTACTAACGGAGAAGTAAGTGGTAGATGTGGAATATCCCAAACTCCGTCATATGGAATAGAGACTTCTGATGATGCCAAGTGGGATGGAATTGTTTCAAGTTTAATAGTACGTAGTAATAGATAGATAATAGATATCGTACCAGCATATATTTTATGTTGTAAAAAATAGGACCTATATAAATAATACTACCTCTATTCAGAAATAGATGTCATTTATCTTTTTAACATGTTTTAAAATGAGCTAAAAACTATACAATATAAAATATCCATTTTTTATTAATTTTTTTATACAATTTAATACTTATTAGTAATAAGTGTGAAATTATAAAAAAAAAATTAATAAAAAAATTAATAGTTTTTAGCTCGTTAAAAAGTGTTAAAAAATCAAAACTACATCAATCGATCTGTTTATGAATTATTGTAGAATTTATTACTACTATATCCATTCTATTCACACAAGAAAACTAATTAAGGGTGCAATAATTCCAAAAACTGAATGAGTAGTTCTTGAAATTAAAGTCACAATTGTCAAGTTTTGTTTTTGTTGTAACGAGAACGATAAACATACAAAGAAAGACATAGAGATTTATGTGATTTTATAACGATGTATTATCTACGTCAACGGGTAGATTAATAGGATTCTTTGTTATGAAGGCAAACAAGAAAACTAGGGTTATAAATTGCTAGGTTTCATGAGTATATATAGGGACTCATGAAACCCTAATAAGACTATTGGCCTAAACTCAAAACAGATAATAAGCCCAAATTCAAGGCATATTAACAAATCTCCACCTTGACTTGAATCCTCTAAAAAAACAGACGCACCACGACAAGTGCCAGACATTCCTCTGCCTTATATATATTTGTCCTCGTAGGAGAACCCAGATTGCCTCGCATGGCAACTCTAGAGCTGGTGATGCTGAGAAAGTTCAAACAGAGTCGGAACTTGCTCTCCGGAACTGGATTGGTGAACATAGCAACAGGATTATTAGTTGTTCCCATCTTCTTCATCCCGATTCTCTTCTCAGCTTGCTAGTGTGCTGACTCACCTTCAGAAACAGCAGTCTATAGTTGGATGGAACATCATCCTCCCCCTCCTCGACCACTTAATGTCAACCCTTCTTGGGTGGTCTAGAGCAATACTCCGATGTGTACAGCTCCACCTGTTCCTGTGTCAGATGGTATATTCTTTGTCTCAGTAGTATCTGACTCAGTAGTACCTATTTGTGACGATTGGACGGTGACCAACTTAGGTACCTGAGTCTCTGTTCAAGTGAAGTTCAACTCCACCTCCTCAAAAACAGTCCCCCTAACCTTAATGGAAACAGGATCTGCAACACATGTGACTGCTGAACCTTGTAAGGCATACAAAGTTCCCTTTCCCTGTCACATTAGAGCCTTTAAACACGCGCAACTTTCCCCCATAACCTGTGTATCTGAAACCATTGTCGTCTAACACAGTTATAGATATCAGATACTTCATTGACTTCCTCCGATCCAATGTGCGAACCTTCCCATCGTCTGTCGACCGAAGCCTAACCGAGCCGAGCCCATAGAGTCATTGTCCTTATTTGCACATCTATATGTTGTAAACAAGTCTCTTCTAGAACATATGTGACAAGACGCACCTGAGTGAAAAAACCACGTACATATCATGATGTGTGCGATTATCTGCTAGTAGAAAAATATCTTCTGCCATTGAGAATTTGTCTTCTTGTATATATTGTATACACATTTTTCCATTAAAAATCATTTATATTTTGGTGAAAGAAATAAGTATTGAAATTAAATGTATACGTGAAGAGCCACTGTATATATTTCCCGCATCAATTGTTATGGACCAACACCGCTATCAAACCTTACATTTAGTTTGTTATGGGCACGCAAGTCTAATAAATTTTATGCTGTAAGAAGCGGTAATTACTACTAGTAATTAATATGAAACGACCAATTATATGTATATAGGAATTGACTCCTATGAAAATCTCAAATTGTGGTGAAAACCATGAGGACTACTTTATAGCTTGGTTTATTTGAAACCTGTGCTAAAAACCTCAATTACACAGTGACTTTACAACTCAGTTCAACCTAAAAACTGCGCTAGAAACTCCAGTTTTAAAATAACACATGACTTTATATCTCGGATAAACCTAAAAACCGTGCTGAAAACTCATATTTTAAAATTACATTAGTGACTTTATAGCTCGGTTTTATTTAGAACCGGGCTAAAATATGTGACTTTATAGATCGGTTCTATTCAGAACCGGGCTATAAAGCTAGTGAATCGGGCTAAAAAGTCGGTACTCACAGGTTTTTGCCGCAATTTTTGTTTTCACCGGAGCGCACCCCTATATAGATATAAATTAATTAATGAACAACAATCCAGAGTCGAGACTAGTTTTTCAATTTTAAAAGTATTTTTATAAAGAAAAACGGAAAACATTACAGACCTGTTTATAGTTAAAAAAAAATGCGTAAAAGAGTATTTATTTGGTTAAAAAAAAAACAAGTTGACGAAAGAAGAAAGTAGTAGTCGATCCTACCAATACCAAAATACAGTAGACAGTGGTATAGTGAGTAGTAACAGGCACAGCTAGCGAAGAGGAGGAGAGGAGATGGATGGACGAGGGCCGAGGGGTTGTTGGTTGGAACAGGGGTGACGTGGGCCAACTCATAACGCAGCAGACCTCCCAGTGGTTGTTAATGTCAAGCGGCAACTGCTTTGTTAACGTGGCATATTGCTGAACGCTCGATAGCTCCTACCAACTTCCTTTTTCCTTTTTCCTTTTTCCTTTTTCTTTTTTTTTTGGGGGGATAAAATGGAACTGAATGCCCCTATTTTGGATTTTTTTTGGGGGATAGTGCTTAAGCGTATGGTTTGGGGTGAACACAAATCTCACAAATCGCGGGTTCGTCCTGGTCCTGTTTCGGACATTTTCTGACCCCGGTGGCATTTGAAAAAAAAAATAGTGAATCTCGTCTCGGTTTCGTCCCACAAAAATTATGTGGGATAGGATGCGAAACGAGGATTTCATATCCCGTAAATCCCGTCTCGTTCCGCGTATATATAATAGATAATATATATATATAATATATATTGTTTGTAATTTTACGTATAATGTGTCCAATGTGTATATATAAGGAAAATCGTAAAATATAAAAAATATTATAAATTTATATATAAAAAACCACAAAATATATAGCAATTTTAGAACTTTTTATAATGTTTTTCTATTTGAGGGACAAGACTCGTCCCATTCCGTCCCACGAGGAATAAGGCTCGCGCAAGATTGAAAAAAAACAGTGAATCTCGTCCCAGTCCCGTCCCGCGCCCAGCCCTACGTATGGTGCCTTTTGTTTTTTTTTTTTTTAAGTTTTTCCCGTAGTTCATACTTGACTAAAAATACTATTAAAAGAGAATATGTTATAAAATATTTTGTTTTGGCTTATTATTTGATTTTGCAATTTTTTTGGGTAGGTCAATTTTGACAGATTTAAAACTAGCTATGAATATTTATTAGTTTACACAACTCAATATGTATTTTCGATGTATACTTTTGATGAATCTATAATAATAATAAAAAAAAGATGGATGTCATTTTCTAAAAATATTATTTATGCAATGATAATTCAAACATGTCGAATATTATAGTCATAATATTGAAGAACTTGTGAATATCTTTACAACGCTATAACTTTAATTTTTAATTAAAAATCATAATTATATATATAACTAATTGTATTGTTTATAGGTTTATATACATATTAAATAATTAAAAAAAAAGATATTCACATTTGGCCTTCCAAAATAACAAGCCAAATTTAGCCTTTTATTTACAAATAGGCCAAATTTTTTTGTCAAAATGGGCTTTGGCCTTTGGTGGGAGTAAAAATAGGCTAAAAATAAAAGTTAATCTAGATATAAATAATTCATTCTACAAATAAATATAGATATAAATAAAATAACAACTATCAAATAATTAATTTTGATATAAATAATTCTTTCCACCCACAAATAATCTATATATAGCTAAAATAACACCTATCAAATATTTATCTATTAATATTTTTGGTAAGTATATCTATGAAATATTTTTGAATTATATTTTATATATCAATTAACTAATATATATATAAATAGATCTTATGATAACTTTCTATAAATTATGAAAATATATTATTTTAATAAATTTTTACGCATGAAATGTTTTTTTATAGAATCAACCACAACATACCACATAAGACGTTATGCATTGATTTTAGTGTGCGTGTATAATAATAATAATAATAATAATAATAATAATAATAATAATAATAATAATAATAATAATAATCTATATAACAAATAAAAGAGGCTTTTTTGCCCATTTAATGTCCAATTGAAAGCCAAACCACTTTTTCTCAAAAAATAAGATAAACCACCTAATTTATAATAATAATAATAATAATAATAATAATAATTATAATAATAATCTATAATTATAATAATTATAATAATATATTTTTTTATTAATTTTCAATATTTTGGTCATAATTAAGGACATTATTTATTTTTTACATAGTAATAAGTTTAGAATCTATCCTAATAAGACCAAATGATAATATATAAATATCAAAGGTGTTTTTTTGCCCATTTAATGCCCAATTGAAAGCCAAACTACCTTTGCTTATAAAAAAGATAAACCACCTAATTTTTAATAATAATGATAATTATAATAATAATAATAATAACAACAAAAAAATAATAATCTATAATTATAATAATTATAATAATATATTTTTATTAATTTTCAATATTTTGGTCATAATTAAGGATATTATTTATTGTTTATATGGTAATAAGTTTAGAACCTATCCTAATAAGACTAGATCATAATATATACAGGAAATGGTAGTAACTAGACAACTTTTTGGGTTGGCTTGCAAATTTGTCACCAAAGGCCCAATATTTGCAAAACTAGACAAGTCCACTTTTGGGCAAAAAAAGAGTCGGTTACTCTCAACTGTTCATGACCGACTTCAACAGGTGAGGGAGGGGAGGTAACTGTTCATGATTTGAACGATTTATAAATTAAAAAGGAGGAGGGAGAGAGAAAGGTCATTGTTCAGTTCAAGCGGAAGAGAGACGAAAAAAAGCGGAGGAGAAAGGAAGGAGCGAAAGACAGGAAGGCATCCCCCTAACAATCTCAAATCTTTGAAGGAGGAACTCACCGGTTGAAGAACCAGGTAATAAACTGTTGGTGTGGAAATTTCTGTTCGAAATTTGGGACATGGGGGTGCGGGTAAGGACGGTTTTGGAAGAAATGCAGATGGAGGGTGGTTGCCTAGCAGTAGAGGAAGGAAATATGATGGGTTGGGTGCGATTGCAACTGGGATTTGGGGGATTTGAGGGTGCGATTAGGGTTTGTGGGTGTCGGGAATCGAATGGGTTAGGAGTATGGGATGTCGGGGAAGAAATTGGGGACAAATGGGCAAGGAGGGGGTTCTGAGATAGAGAGGGATACTAAGCAATCCAGAAGGTTGGGGGTAATTGGTAGGGGACGACTGCACATGTGGTAGGACAGAGGATTGATGATGGTGTCTGAATTTTCGGTAGTAGAATTGGTATGATTTCGTAATGATATTGGTAGGATATATTTGAACAATTACGACGGTTTAGGATATATTTGAACAATTGCGACGGTTTACCAACGTCCGTTGGTGATACTGTCACATATGATGTCGATGTTGTGCCTCCCACTGTATGCCACAAGTGGCCCGTCATTACCGTCATACGAAGAGTTAGACAGGATAGCTTTAGTCGGTAATAGTAACCACTTCATACCGGTACGTTTCCTATTGTATGTGCAGTACGAGGGTAAACATTCATTTCTCCCTTCTAATTCCGATATTCATATGTTATGTGCAGATTTGGTTGTTGCCCGGATCACCTTTACCGCCGGTATACACTACATGGACGACGCAGCAGCACCCCAGTGTCAACGGGTGGAAGGACCAGTTCGCGACAATGATTGCACGATACAGAGCTTACTGTCGGCGAGATGGTGGTCATCAGCTGTGCTATTAGCATTTTCCATTTCACTTTCATTTGTAACTTCGTAGGTTTTATTCCTTGATTTCTAGACCGCGTTTTTCGAACAAGTTACTTGTCTTTTTTCTATGTTATTCTGTTTGATGGTGTATGATTTATCGATGTTTTTGTTCCTTTTATGTTTTAATTTTTCTTTTGAGTTTTCGATGTTTTCATGTTTCTGTTTCAATCCATCGAACATGATGCGGTGGGACCGGTCCGGTCCGGTCCGAGGAATCGCGCACTTGGGTTTCCTTTCCCCAACCCACCGCACCATGTTGCGGTGGGGTATAAACGGAACAGGCCCTTCATCGCACCATGTTGCGGTGGCTTTAAATTTAGCATACACCATCAAAGCCACCGCAGCGTACAGTTGTGGGCTGCGAAATTGTGATTAAACCGACCGCAACGAGATGCGGTGGTTAGCGGTGAATATAGTAAAAATTAGCGGTGAAAATAACACCACCCATTGATATCTAATTGCAGTATTGCAACAAAGAAAACTTTCAACTTTGTCTACTCAATAAATTAAGAAACGTTGGAGAGAATTGAGTGTAGAGAAAATATTTGGGTTGTTTTGGGTGAAGTTTAGGTTGTCTCAAGAGCTAGATGTTATAAATTTCAGGTGATTTCGCATTTCTGATAATCTCAAATCAAGTGACATCGGTCTTCAAATTGATGTCAAGTTGGTCTATTAAAACATAATCAGGTTCATATTTAAGATCTAAACGTAAATCGAGTGAGATCGATCAGTTTCAAATTACTTGCATATCATCAAATTCGGCATAGGATTGTTCAGATCGATTTTCTCTGAAGGGGGACAAGTACGTATTTTCCGTATATTATCGTTTTTATGGGTGTTGTACACTATCGAAGATGAACAGATTTTTTTGTTAAAATATAAAAAAAAAAAAAAAAAAAGGTTGAACTGGAAAATAACATGGGACAACGAAATTGTACATCTTTGATATTCTACAAATTCCTCTTCATTGTACTTTGAACAATAACCACTCGGTTGTATAGAAGACAAAAACAGTCAGGAACGACCCATGTATCTCTCAATTAGACTTCAATCTAGCTTCTTCCTCATGCCTTGCACAAAATTCATTCCTCACATTTTTACTAACAGTAAAAATCTTGATAAAATGTACACAAAATTACCACACTGGGAAGGGTGAGTTAAACGGATGGAAGAAAATGAATTGGGCAAGCACCAAAATGAAACAAATCAGAAACACCTGACGCATACTAAAGAGTTAACTCACTTGAACAATGCTGATCCCCGCCGCCCGATAGGTTGCTTACCAACTATTTCACAGCCAACTCTTTGTCATGTATTGAGAGCTTTAGCTCATCTATCTTCGAATTCTGAGTACATCCTCCAAGTGAGCTTCACAGACCATGTGGGAAATTGCTGATTTGACCTTCCTCCAAGACATCTTTTCCATTTAGTTTGTACGATATACGTATACGCATGACAAGGGATTTCTGCAGAAAACAAGCAAATAAACATCAGTATGCAACACTCCAAACTTTTCAACAAATCTTTTATTAAGATCCAATTCTCCAATTTGGAAGGAAGATGGTTTTGCTTAACCCACAAAGCAATTCTTGGGAACATTCGGATTGGCTATTAGTGGGAATGTGCCTGCCTTGCAGCTAAATTTGCATGAGGTAGAAAATTACTTTTTAAACTCCGTGTTAGGAAATACCTTTCCGTGCTGATTATTAGTAACTCGCAAGTTCTGTGTGATGGAGCCATTCCCGCTTGCAGGTAAAGTGCTACCACTAGCAGGTTCCAAATGCAGTTGAAGAAACTGGGGAAAAATTAAACAATATCAAGTTTGTCAAAACGGAGAATCTTGTACAAGGAAGAATCGAAACAGGATCGATATAGGACAAGAATATAGAATTGTCCAGAAACCGAATCATCAATCTTTTTAAAAGAATTTAATGGCACAAGGAGATATTGATAAGAAATCCAACAAAAGTTAGTAACATCAAATTCTTTATTTGGAAAGATGAGCAAACCAGTGAATTTGTGCGAAGACTGATGCAGAAAGATGGTTAATCAAAGTGTTACCTTGGGAACTGCTGCCTGGAATATGAAATCAGTGAAGGCATTTGGTGACAAATTAGTGAATGTAGCCTTGACCAATGTTGTCTGGGGACCTCCAGGAGGCTTAGAGAAATCAAACGCAATCTTCAGGGAGCTGCTCTGAAATGCAACGGTACTTGGATATTGTGGACTATTGTTTTCTGCAAGACAAGGAAGGATTCAGTATTTTTTTACAACTTTACTGCAACCAATTTGTATGGAGTAAACTACCAGGCAGAGGCTGAGTTGGAGCAAGTCCGTCTAATAAATCCATCATAGGAGCAGCAGGAATGGGAGGCACTGTTGTGGAACCAGAAGAAAGCGATGCCACACTATCCAGTGGAAGGCTTGAAGGTTTGATTTCCTGTCCCAAGGATAAAATATCTGAACTCAATGAAATATTAGCAGTGGGAGTGCTTCCGATTGACAATAGATCAAACAGAACATCCGTGCCAGCTTTATGATTTTGAGTGCCACCTGGAAGGGGATAAAACAACACCATCCTTAAATATCAGTTAGCAACAGAACTTTTTAGACCCAACAAACAGATACAGCTCATCCCTAGTCATGCTCACCTGACTGAGAAGGTTCAATAGACAGATCACCAAGAAGATCTTGAAGAAAATCACCCCCTGAAATGCTAGGGGCAGGGGCATCGTCTGAACTTAGATCAAGTAAATCAACAAGTGGAGCAGCAGGAGGTTTAGCGACTCCATTAGGAAGATTAACTGAAGGCCCATTGGAACTTGCAACTGTTGTTGGTAAAGAACCAGTCCTCCTTCCACTGTATGTTGCTTCATCCAGAACTGGCATTCGTTCTAGCAATGAAGATCTGCAATATTTCAATAAATAATGAGAAATTTTTATAGATTTCACCCATATGTATGTAACAAGTTGGAGAAAATCTCACAAGTGCCACGAGTTTGAAAAATCTCATCCAGGTGAGATGAGATTTGAATCTTGTCTTAATTGAGTAACAAAGCATATCAGCGTGATTTATGCAGTTAAAAAAAAATCCAACCAGATGGATTTTACAGTTTAAAAACAGAAATATAAACTCATCCAAGGTATATTTAACAGTTGTAGAAATATTGACTTATTTTCCCAACATTTTATGTATTAAAAGTACTTTATTTTATTTTAACATCCGTTTTTTTTTACTGAAAAACTTCTGGGGCTCTATCACTCAAGTGAGCCAAAATTCAGATGTTGTGCGAGTATGTAAAAAAAACAAGAGAGAGATTTCCCAAATCTCATAGCACCACTATGAGATGTAGCCAAACCTAATGGCACTTATGTGACGTTTTTCCAGAAAACTATATGACAAATTAAACGAAAAGGATAATGGCCAATGAAGGCAATGAAAAGATCCAAAGAATTCGCACTAAAAAGCATAGACTTCAAGTGGATACCTGATATTTTGGTGCCTCTCAATAACTGAATTAAATTCAAGTGACCTCTGTTGTAATTCAAGTAAAAGACTTCCCTTGAATTGTGAGATCATCCCCTTTATCCTCCTTCCAATACAAGAGATTGACACAAGTTTCAGCAGATTAAAAAAAAAAAAGGAGTATGCCTTATTTTGTCTATGGGGTCTGGAGGTGAAAGGTCTACAAACAAGACACGAACCGCAAACATTCTTCTTAAGAAGGATCAAACACAGACGATATACTTACATCGAACAAGCTGGAAAGCGACAAGAAAGCTTTAAAAGAGCAACCAAACACATAGCCCTGGTAGTAAGATCAGAATTGTGGCGCTTAATGGCAATCTCAATTGGATCGATAGCGTCAGATTCAGTTACCTGTTTGGGTAAAAGAAGTCAAAAGCTACAGAAATTCAACACATTGAATAGAGTAGTTCTTGTGAAAAAGTTATTATATGTAATATCTATCGAGAACGTGTTAATATTTTTATCTTCAAAATAAGACCAGGGTCAATTAGTTAGAACGTCCAGGCAATCTAGCAGACGAGAGATCATTAACACCACTATTGACTCTTGGACAAAAACATGAGTTTGGGAGATTTGAATTGCGAATTAATGCTAGCTCTATAGATAATGCACTCACAGTTACAGGTTCCTCGATGTCAAGCATTCCCACGTTATTGACCAACATATCACCATATTCCCCAATGCACCACACAGCCACTTTGATGAGGCTTTCCTGGGAAAGGATTCAATTGTTATATAAAAAGATTATAGATGTTAATCTTCATAACGATTAACAAAAAAATTACCTGCTCTGTTGTTATTTGAAGAGCTCTGTACAAAGATCTAGTCGTATATCCATGAAGGTCAGAAGCATTACTTATCACAACAACTAAACCATGCCACACATCATCCTTGACAAAATTCCCAGCCTGAAAATAGAATCAGGATCTTAAGATAAATTAAGCAGTGAAGTGATACCATGGAAGTGATCTGCTAATTATGAAGGATTATATTCACGACTGTGTCAGACTTGTTCAATTTAAAATCATATTATGATGCAATCTAGTTGCAGATATTTTATAAGCCATTCCACATAGCCATATGAGTATTATAAAGCTTCAGAATTCTCTTGTTGTAACATTCACAACCCTGTATAAAGTGCAATATTAGATTGAGAACAAAGTGCAATATTAGATTGAGAACCACAATTGCTGGTGGAAATCGGCTTAGTCAGGTCATGTTTGGGTCATTTTGGTTCGGGCTGTGGCCAGACATTGTGACTATTTATGTGGAGTTGGGTCAGGTTGAATCTATACTTCCTCAATTTCGTCCTATTTACTGAATCCCCATTTCTTACACAAACACTTCCCTTCTCTATTTGTCTAATTTCTCATAACTATAATCTCATCTTATATTTTCCACCCAAATGATACTTTGCAGAACCTATTATTCATCCTGATACTAAACAAAGCAAAAAAGGCTATCATTTATTGTATTTAGTGCATACCTCTGTCAGAACCTTTATCATTTGATCAATGAACCAAATCTTGTCCTGGGAAAACCTAAAATACCAATTTACATGTTAGAAAAAAATAATTCTATGCCATATAAAATATATAATCCACTAAATACACCAGCAAAGTGAAACAAGCAATAAGGTTTGGTTAAGGGATATTAGTATCACTAAAATCTGCAAAGTGATATGATCAATCGAGTATTAGGACATCTACATTAGAGAAATGCCAATACGGCAAATATTGTAGCGGTGAAATTTTCCATTTTCCATATCAATAGCACCAACATATTTTTTAAGTAAAAGAACCATCATTTACCCCTTAGCAACTTTTTTGCACTCAGTGGCCTTTGTTGGTTTAAGTTGCAAGTCAGCTGACAAACCGGGGTTGGGGTGGGGGGAGGGGTTGGCAGCTAAGAGGTAAAAGGCAAAATAAATTTTAGCTTTAAGAAATATGCCACTCTGTTAACTCTTTTAATATGCTCATTGTCGAGCCTGTATATACTTAATTTTACAGTGAAGTCCAAATGAAGGATCCCATCTACATACACTAATCCCAAACTCCCAAAATTAGTCAAGGTCATCTCAGTAAGATCTGGGTCTATGGAATTAAAAAACTCCTTTGGTAGCGTTTCAATAAAAGTAAACTAGCATAATTTTACGAAACAAGTTTTAAACTAAACATGTCAGTTTAACACGATGCACAATTTTTAAGAAAATCCACAAATATACCATTTTACCCTCATTTATTACACTAACTTTTTTACTTTATCGAAAACTACAACTAACAATACACTAATCATTACAAGAAAATTGTCGTAAAGTAAAGCCCAAATTTTGGGTATTTTGGGCCCAAAATACATAAAATGACATGTTTTTCTGAACAAAATTAACACTCTAAAACGACATGTTTTGCCGAACGGAGGGAGTATCAAGTAGTATTCAACAATTCTTAGCTTTGAGGACTTTGATCTATAATGAGGTCTAAGTGTTAGTTTTCAAATAGAAAAAAAAAATACACCTTTTGCTATGAAAAAAGTTATAGATGGATTATTATATGAGAGGTGGTACCATCATCATGGATTGTACATGACCCCTCAAGATATGCAGAACAGATTCAATGACATCAAGAGGTACTTGGAGACCCATGCAAATCATAAGTATGACAAGATGAAGAAGCATATTGTACATCATTGAGTGTAGGGAATATTTTTTCCTTCTTTTTTCTTTTTTCTAGAGCCCAAGGTTGTGTGTTTTTTATGTGTTTGTCTACCTTTTAGAAGTGTGGTGTGGTTCTCTGATGTCTTGTGTACTTCCGTGCAAGTTTCTGCTACTATTTGTCCCTTTTATTTTTTATATGAGGTTCTATGGCACTAGGTCCCTCCCTCTTCCCTCTCTCTGAATTGGCTCAAGAAGAGGTTTGTAATTAAATATTGGAAGGCTTTAAGAATATTTAACTTTGCCTTCATTACATGTATCAAAAGCTAAGATGACATATTTTTCTTAATGGAGGGAGTAGGGAAGTCCTGAATTTGTAACTCAACCAAATAATTAAAAGACGTCGGAATTTTTTAACATACTTCTCAATGATGGAGCAAATTTTGGCTGTAAGATCTCCCCTGAATTCTTGTTCACTTACTTCCAAATAGTCAATCAACTCCTTTGTCAGAGGTTTTACATTGCTCTCATTTACTAGCAGATACACAAGTTCAAGTGCCCTCTTCCTGATCGAGGCATCAGAATCCTGAAAAGTAAGGCAGTTAATAACATCTACACATGAATCAGAGAGAGAAATATAGAATGGACAAATAATTGTCTATAGAAAAAAGTAACTTGCAAAATGAAAACCCTTCTAAGGAGTTTTTCATAGATGCATATACAAATGAGTGAAGAGGAAAGAAAGGAATAAACACCCTAACACTTTGAGGTCCCTATTTATGTTGTTTTATCAACTACAACTAGTGTATTTCCTGTCTCATGCATGTGCATATGCTAACATAATATTATCAAATTGTATCAATTATCTATAAGAATCTATGAAAAAAATAACAATGAATGCAAAAAAATTGAACTGCAATTTGCTTTAAAAAAATTTAATTACTTTTAATAAACCAAATAGTAATTTGTTGTCAAAATTATTATTTTTTATTTTTTTAAATATATCTTTCATAAAGTCTTATTTACAAGATGGTAGAATGTCCATTGAGAAATTATTTTTAAGTAAATAGCACATAAATCCTTTCCATTTGTAAAAATATTTATTGATCTGCCCGAGAGCACCCTAAGACTCTTATCTATATTTTCAACCTAATCTTGACCTAATTCACTCTATTAAACCCTAGTAATTATTCCAATAATGACTCAATTTCACTCTCTAATGGTTGTTGGAACCCAATTTGTCAATAATAAATTGAATCCACAAGATCAACAGCAATGGATGTGGTTCATATAAAAATTAACAAAGTATGGATCACTCATGTCCAACCAAATCTGTATCTAATTCTTTTCCAGTTTCTTCATATTCCCTTAAGATATGTTGCATAAATCGTTTCAAAAAATCAACGAAGTATGAACAAAATATTGCATTTCCCCTTTCTTTTACTATTTCTTCATCAAAACAGTAGCACGTATGGGAAGAGGAGTTGTGCTTAATTTTTTTATTAATTTATTGCAGATCCTTTTTGGCTTTAATAATGATGGTTGTATCCTCTGCATGCAAGAGTGGTGGAGGTTACAGCAAACTGGGTAGCATAAGCTCCGGAACAGAGATGTCGATGACAGCGAGATCGCAGGCAGGTGTTTTTTTTGTTGTTGTCTCGGTCCAATTCTTAATTATTTTGTAAAATGTAAAAAAAATTGTGCGATTTGATTAAAATCATCTTGTAAATAGATGATTTGTCATATTGTGAATAGATGATTTGGCATCTTGCGAATACACTCTAAATATTTTTTCAAGAATTTTTTTTAAAAAACTGAATCATAACTTTGTTTTCTATTAACGAATACCCTTAATCTTAAAAAATTAGTTTTCTCATTTTATTTTTATTATGCAATTAATTTTTTTATTTAAATAATACAATAGTGACAAATTATTCTAATAGAGTTGTAAATTAATATCAAATAATGTATAATTAAATCAATTTATGGGTAGATATATTTCAATAAAAGTAATCTAGATATAAATATTTTTTCCACTAAAAATTAGTCTAGATATAAATAAAATAACAAACATCAAATATTAATCAATTAATATTTTTGGTAATTGCATCTATGAAATAGTTTTGATTTATATTTTTATCAATTAACTAAAATATATAGATAAATTATGCCTTGTGATGACTTTTCATAAATTATGGCAAAATTTAATAATTTACGCTATGTAAGACGCTATGCAATGAGTCCTCACAAGAAACTTCCCTCCCAAAATTTAAGGCCTTCCAATGCTACACTACCTATACAAGAGCCATCAACTCCTTCCCCGCAAATCCCTTCCTAAAGTTGGTCAGCCGTTTTCCCTCAGAGCTGTAGGCTTTTCCTAACCTTTTTTCCCTTTCCATTGCTGAATCCCCTTTGAGTTATGTAGCTTTCTTTCTTCAGCTTTCATGGCTGAGAAAGTTAACCTTTCACCGGCCTTCTTTGCTAGGAAAGATATGCCTGAATAGCTAAACTCATTTGTCTTCTTCCTCATCAGCCATACATATGTATTTCAGCCTTCATTGCTGAAACGCTTCAACCTTTCCTCTCTGCAGCCTTCACTGTTGAAACTCTCTGGTTTCTCAAGCCTTCATTGCTGAGAACCTTTTCCTGTTTTCTTAGCCTTCATTCCTGGAAAATTTCTTCTGTTTTCAGCCTTCATTGCTGAAATTACTTTGTTGTTTCTCATGCCTTCATTGCTAAGACTTTAAACCTTGGGAAATTGGGTTTTCTTCAACTCCAAATTTCATCTTCCTTGAGATGTGAGTGGGTATCAAGGACTAGTTTAGGTCCTAAAAACCTCTGGTTCAGCAGAATACAATCCCTAGAAGCAGTTTCAAATTTCTTGTTCATCCAGACAAAAATTCAAGGTGCATCTTCAAGATAACTCTCACATACCAACACAGCAACTTGCAGATTTGTTGACCAAAAGTCTTAATGGAAAAGATTTCAAGAGCTTATTCCAAGCTGGATTTGTAAGATCTTTTCAAACCCAGCTTGAGGGGGAGTGTTCGGAATATGATAGTGTTACTTTTCTTCTAAGTTGTGTTAGGCAGATTACAAGCATCCCTAGTCTACTTTTAGACATAATTATTATGTTTTCTAGGTATTAGATGCAATTACTCCTTGTACTTTCAGATTGTAACCCTTAGACTTCCTTACTCTCTTGTATTTATTCTGGGTTTCTCCGTTTGTAATGCACTCAGAAATATTATCTCTCAGTAAAACTAACAATCATGAGAATGAGTTCAATTGCTGCTCTGTCCAACTCACCTAGTTGAGTGTAGCACTATCCATGCACCACAACTCTGTCAACTCACTCTGACCAATGAGTCCCTTGCATCCCCCTAGGACAGGAAATTCAACTTTCCTTGAAATGAGATGCGATGCAGCAGTGGTGATTTCGAAGTTGATCATTCCCTTCCATACCCCAAGGACATTTTCTTCTCAAACTCCTGGAATGGGGTTAGCCACATCTGAACTGTTATCTGAGAAATCATCGCCTCTTGGAACAAACGGAACTGTTCCTTGAAGCCTGATTCAAGAACTAAGAGTTTCAGGTTCGTTTCTCCGCCCATATACTTCAATTCCTGTTGCCCTTTATGGAGTTCCTCGATGTCGGTAGACTTTAAGTTTATCGTCATCTCTATCTACCTCTCAACAAGAGCACCAAATTGTTATAGGTAGAGTACCGTACACAAAAGAACACTGGATTTGTGGAACTCTTGGTTTCGTAAGGAATTCCAAATAGAGTTTGATTAACTTATGAAGGATAAATCCCTAGGGAATCCTGCTCTCAAAGGGCCAAAGGCTCAAGCCTTTTCCCTAGTAACCTACCTGCATTCCTCACAGAATAGTAAACTCCTATTTGCATGATTAGAAACTGTAACAACTCCCCCCACTATCCTAACTGCCATAAACCCTGGGAGGGTTCAGAAATCGTGTGCTAGCAGCATGAAATGTGTCATGTAGGTGAAAGTTCTGTCATGCGCATGTGTGGTCAAGAGCGCACAGACCGAGAGAGGGAGGGAGGATCAACAAAGAAGAAAAAAAAGGGTGGATGTTAGGATGCAAACAAAGTAGAAAATGGGGGGTTTACAGTGTGGCTTGCATTGCATGATCTCTCCAACCATAGTAGACTTCAGTGATGGGGCTACACAGACTCGGAATCATGTCCTTGCTGTGGATTGCAGCCAGAACCAGAAGTCAGCTCTCGTTCTCATGCACCTTCACTAATCATGTTTGAGACTGTGTTGGACTTGGCAGGCTTCAGAAATCGGGATGAGTAATTCACCCCCTTGAGGTAAAGATTCACTTCTAACACTGCTCAGAAATCACCTCTCTTCCAAGTCCAACTGCTTGCACTGTGCAGCCTTATGCACTTTGTTTGGGAAGCACTTATCAGGAAGGTAATTCATCAACAGTTGAATCCTAGTGTTTGTGCCTCTTTTATTATTCACTCTTGTAAGGAGCAGATTGCAATTAAATGCAATCTCTCTGCTAGGAAATTTAGGCACAATAAGGTGGTGCTGGAGGATGGATATGGGCTGTGTTTTGGAATTTGGACTATCTGTTTTGAGGGGATTTTTTACATCATTTTGTGGGAACCTTGCATGTTGTATTTCACTCGAATCTTTGTTTGATTGAATTATTTTGCATATATCTTTCACTTTTTAAATGTTTACCCACTTCAAAAATAAAATAAATAAATACAAATCAGTCAGCTGAAAGCATAGTGTGCAATACTTTGCCAGGTAACCAGCAATAACCACTGCACCGCTGTGCAACACTTTGCATTACTTCCATAGCTCCATAATGTGCGCCATGGAAGTGATTGTTGCATATTTGTGTGTAAGGTGTTGCACACAATCTCTACCCTCCTATGAACCATAAGACCCTTTTAATATTTTACCAAACGCAACCCTATATCCTTGTACATATAGATATAGAGATTATTAACGTATAAACAATTTTATCGTCACTTCATCCACTTACCAACAATCATGCAAAAAAAAAAGAGAGTAGAACTAGCCCCAATTATGAAAGTAACACTTGATGGGTAATCTTTCTTTTAAAGGTTTTTGAGATTTCTACATGAATGAGGATCCATAAGAGTTCTATTTATCATAGTAAATAAACAACATTACCTTAACACACTCTAAGATTGTTGTCCTATGCCTCTGCACAGCTTGAGCATCAACTGTGATAGCCTTCATCAACATATTTAATGCAACATACCTGACATGGATACAAATGAACCATGTTTAATAGCCACATAACCTAGTCACAGACAACTGAGTTGTGTGTTTCATTATGACATATGATGACCAATATTTCTCACATTCATGACTGCTGGAATTAGGATATTTACAACTGCCACAACTGTAAATCCGAAAGGATCAACAATTGTGGAGGATCTGTTCTTTTCCTCCAATTTCTCTATAGAGTTAATAGCGCAATCATCTTGGTTCGAGCATCCAAAACCATCTTTTCTTACCAAAGGAAACTCTGATTGCGGCTATATGTGAAACATTTGTCTTTCGTTATTGCAAAGCTAGTAGTGAATCTTTAGGCAGTCAATAGTATTGAAATTATCCATGTGTACGAAATTAAAAACAGAATATAATTAGGGTAGCATCGCTATGGACAATACCTAATATTATTGTCCCTGTTTGACAAGAATCTTCCCAAAATATTAATGGCAAGCACACGCAATCCACTATTATCCTCAATGCTCATTATTGTCTCAACACACTGATAAAGGATGGCATTTCCAGCATTCTTGTTGGACTCTGTTTTAGTTGCCACCTACAAGGAGCATAGAAGAGATCGGCAAGGATAGATGTCATAGAGATGGCACTTAGCAGTACAGAAATTGCAGGCAAAGAAGTAATCTGCTACATGCTTAACTTCAGATCAACAAATATGAGTGACCCCACCCCAATATGGGCCATATGCTGGATTAGCAGTAGGAAACCTCCTAGACCAAAATTTCATCCATAAAAAAAAGGAGCACTGAGATTTGAGAACATAAAATTGAAATTTAATTCTGTAATCAATAAAGTTGAAATGGGAAGGGTTCTTAAAAATTTTAAATATCCATACAAGAGTAAACACATGTAAACACTCTACTGCAACACATGTAAGAAGGGTAGATGTTAATTCTTAAGAATATCAAGAAGGAACAGCGATCACAAATTTATGCAGGGGATAATAAGGATCAATCATCACAACTTCATGTAGGGGATAACACAGATACATGTAAGAAGAGATTTGCAAAATGACCTGGGCAAGGATGTCATTCATACACTCGCTAGCCTCTGCATCTCCTTGACCCAGCACACATAAAAGTTTCAGCAATCTGATATGAAGAAAAGGGTCTGTAATTCCTGCAACATCATATTCCGGTGCATATGGACTGTTCACAAGGTCCTTGAGAACTCTGACCAAACTATCTGTGCATTTCTATAGGCACAAGGAAAGATGAATCCTTGTCAAATAATTTGTTAACCACATAAAAAGCTCATATAGTCACAATTTGTTCTTCAAGAAAAAGCATAAAATCCAGTTATGCTCTGATCATATAAGCTAAAAGGTGACTTGCAAATTTGGCAGGGTTCAAATTACTGAAAGACAATATGAAACAGTTACCTGTATCTGTAAGCATCTGAATCCATTAGTCACACTATTTTATAGAATACTAAATTAGAAACTAAATTGTCACATCTCAGCTTTTGGTTGAATTTTTTCCCTCCAAAAGGTTTAGCCATTCATAGTATGCCAAATATACATTGTAATGCCACACATTTATCTATATACTTGTGATCTTATTTTCCATAATTGGCAATAACTTTTACTTGATAAGAATATCTACCTAATTGGAAAGATTCACATTTTAGCTTTTATTTAATAAACGCTTTTTTGTCAAATTTTCCAATGTATCCATTATTCCACTAAGCTTCGATTATTTTTATATATAATCAATATGGTAATTTTAATTGTGGATTTTATAAACTATTATAAAATGAGAATTAATATTTTCATTGAGTATGTTAGTATTTTCTTATTCAATAATTACCAATAAATTTTACTTGATAAGAATATCTACCTATTTAAAAGGGTTGACTGTTGACATTTTAGTTTTTATTTTTAATATACTTTTTTGTCAAATTTTCCAATTTATTCATTGTTCACATAAGGTTTGATTTTTTTTCCAATTAATAAAATAATTCTAGTTGTGGATTCTATAAATTATAATAAAATGAACATTGATTTTTTTATTGAATATGTTAGTATTTTCTTCTTCATTATACCGTTATATTTGTTTATACATATAATTTTACTTAACCAAATATAATCTTATTTTAAATAAAAATATTGTACTTAATACTTTTGGTTTGGATATTTGTTGACGCATGTTAGTAAGTTTGAATATTTTTTCTATTAAAAGTATTTGAATATTTCTTTATTGAGTATGTTATTAAGTTTAAATATCTTTTCTCTTAAAAGCATTTGTTTTGTGAAACAATGTATGCTACACTAAAAAACTTGACTAAATAATTTTGGTACATACATGAGATATGATGGATTTTACTTGGTTAAATTTTTCCGGTTGCTACGTATCAAGATGAGATGTATTTGAATTGGTTGTATATCATTTTTAAAAGAAAAAAAAAATTAAGTTACCTTTTTTAATAGACTATAATATTCTTTGATGTGTTATTATGCTTCATTTTTTATTCATTTATTTTAGAAGTATTACACAAAAACAAAGTTCATAAAAATACTTGATGATTCCTATACCTTATTTTTTTAAAAATAACTACATTTCAATAATACTCTTATATAATTTTTGCTATTTTATGATACCATATGTACATCCTAATTTCTAAATTATCATTTGTGCTAAATTAATATATCCGTGTATTATTCGCCTAATAAATGATCTAACTCAAAGACCCCACTAAAATCAATGAGGCATGGTGATATATCTAAATAACCATACCTATAAAAGACTCCTAAAACCAAAATAGGGACAGCAATCAATATTGAAACATAGAGAAGTTATAGATCTTGAAATTCAAGATACAAAAAACAATGAAGCTACCTTTCTGAAATATTCAAGGGCATCCTCACTGGCTTTACAAAGTTCAATACAGAGTTGAACTCCAGTTATTAGTACACCATGGTGTTTTTCCTTGAGCAAAGCGGCAGCAGGATTTACAAAGTTCTCCGCCAAGTCAGGAACTTTCTTTATGATTCTTATAGAAGATAGAGCAGCCTATTCATACAGACATCATAAACAAGCCATAACTTGTGGACATCATAAATCCAACTCAATCAGCAGAAAAGCATATGAATAAAATTATACAAATAATGCATGCAATCCAAATTCACAAACATTTCTGAGCACTCAAGGTTTAGACCCAAGACTACATCATTTTATTAAAGAGTCCAATGGCTTGCACTTTCCTAATCAACAGTCAACACAAAAATAAGATTAAACTGTGCCCCACAAAGCTGAAAGCAATTAAGCAAGGATGTCCGAGAAATAGAAAGGAAATAAATTTCTGATCTAGGCCCTCCTCAAAAAAACCTGCTGCAGAAAGAATAACATGCAGTCACATGCAAAGCAAATAACAAATGTTATACCAGTTTTGAGTGATTCCCTATGCTGATAGTATATAACCCGCTAAAGTCTGCTATTTTCCCCCTCAACTTCAGGAGTTAGTAGTTTCTTTTCCAAGTATAAATAGGATTATATGCCATACTACCTTCCTATGCACGGGAATACGTAACACAATATTCTAAAATTATATCAGTTATCTATAAAAATCTATTAAAAATATAACATGAACACAAAAAAAAATTGACTTACAATTTCCTTTTTCAAAAAATTCAAAATTTTTAATTTTTTAACAAACTGAAAAGTAACTTTTTGTGAAAATTATTATTTTTATTTTTTTAAAACAAACCTTTTTTTTCAAGATATTAAATTTTTTTAACAAACTGAACTTTTTATGTTAAATAATACTACCTCCGTCTCAAAATTTAAGTCGTTTTAGGATTTTGCACAAGTTTTAAGAAAAACACCCACCCCTGAATCAACATCATCATGCCACTAACTTTTTCATAAATTTTATTGTTCTTTAATACCCACTACATTTTTTAACCAATCAAAATCTTTTAAAAAAACAACAAAATACAAATCGATACAAATCATCACTATCCCCTGCCTAGAAAACCTAAAATGACATCTATTTTGATACAAGAATAAATACCTAAAACGACCTAAATTTCAAGATGGAGGGAGTACCATTAATCTTAAATAAATAGTTTTTAAATCTTTTTTTGTTATGCAATTTTTTTTATTTGAATAAAATAATAGTGACAAAAATTATTCTAATAGAGTTCTAAATTAATATTAATGACAACATAATTAAATCAGTTCATGGGTACATATATTTCAACAAAAAATTAATCCAGATATAAATAATTTTTTTCCAGCAAAAAATAATCTATATAAATAAAATAACAGCTATGAAATATTTATCTATTGATATTTTTGGTAACATTTTCTCATAATCAACCACCGAACGTCGTAGAACGCTATGCATTGGCTTTAGTATATAAATATAGATTGTAATGATATTATACGTGACTTTAAATTAAGTTACAGATTCTGAGTTTCCCTCACCTACTGAGTGCAAGATACTTGCAGTGAGTTCATCTCTCTTTATTATCATAGTTTGGTTTCCAACAATTCTGTTATGTTATCATATCCAACCCTGCACGGTGTAACCTAATCTTCTTTATCCTACAACCACCAACCAGACCCTAAATGTCCCTTTGCCACCAAAACCACAAGCGGGTCTTCATCGAGCCAAAATCCCTATTCCCAACATCATGACCCAACAATTACCCATCATTGCCTCATGCTAAGAGAATCTTGATGCGTTGATGTGCTGAAGGCTGAGGTGACTGCACTTATGAAGCAAGCCTGTGGTACCCACTGTCAGCAACCCTGGAGGTTTCAATCCAGATCACATAAGGAGAGGCCGCTCCGCTCCAATCTACAAGAAAGGGTAAACCACCCAAGAAAGCCCTCCACCTATTCCCTACTCGAAATCATTGAGAACTCATAGAACAAGGAAACTTTTATTTTAATGATACAAACCCTTTTACAAATCTACTCTAAAAGAAACAGCACGCAGTCACATCACAAGCAGAACACATGGTTGGAGTTTTTAGCCAATACCTATTTCAACCCATTTCCATAATTCCCTTGTCATGTTCTCTGCTTTTCCCATGTTTTCCATGATGGTGATATATATTTTGTTTTCCATCATGCTGCTTTTTAGGCCACTAAGTTATTAATTAGTTCTTAGCTTTGGGGGGGGGGGGGGGGGGAGGGGGAATTTGTTTCCCAAGTACAAATAGGACTCTGGCACCTTGGAAAGACTCCATTCTTGTGTTTGATTGGATTTACACACTCTGAGGTTACCTCATGAACTGAGTGCACGACAGTTGCTCCTAGTTTACATCTTTATTTTCACTGTTCGATTTCTAACAAATTCAGCAGTAATAACTTGAAATGAAGGAATCAATTATTCAATTACCAAAAGACCCGTATGCAAAGAACAAAGGATTCGCAAACTTTACACAGCCATCCCCTCACAAGGTTGAGAGAGTATTTCCAAGATGCCCAAATGCAAACACAAAAAAGGAAACAAGGACGGGAGAGAACAGAGAGACTCGTTATTTACATGCACTTGTCACATAACAAAAAACAAATGTATAGTAGTAATTGGTTAACAAATGCACTCCAGAATATGAAGCTTAATTACCAGGAAGGCCAGAATAGGAATTTATAATGAACTAAGTTAGGAGTCGAAACATAATGAGTCATTTTCCTTTTCTTCCTTTAAACATCTAAAATAAAAATCACTATTATAAAATTGGTACATAAAATTATAGTTGTATTTGGTGGAGTTAGTCACCCAAAAATCTAGACAACGGGAAAGAAGTAAAATAGGCAGAAGAAGACAGTTTACCTTCTTTCGAATATTAGGATCTCGGAACAGAAGTAAGCGTTCTACTTCTGGTGCCAGATCACGAGCCATTTCGGCAGAACAGATATTACCCAGAGCACAAAGAGCAAGCCCCACTATATACTGATTTGAGTGATTGAGATCTCTATTAATACATCAAGGATAACACATTCTTTGTTGATTATATTTGAAACTTAAAAGAAATATAGCGCAGAAATTTTTTAAAATAACAAGAACTGGATACTGCTTCAAGGAATTTGTAACCAGCATTAGAACTTCTTGTCTTTCATCAAGAAGCAACATAAGACCGAGATATCCTATTCTCTTTTCTGGAAATCCTGGAGATGCAATCAACTTAAGGCACTCCATCTGACCAAAATGTGTTGGGTAGCCAAGCATGTGGATAAACATGAGCTTTGCCATGTTGCGATGCCTATACTCGGGATCATTTTCACTAATTGCTGCACGGATTGCAGCACACTCTTTTCTCACAACAGCGCGTTCCTCAGCAGCAGTTTTACAAGTACGTATAGACCGAATCATGTCCCTGCGTAAAAAACGCACATGATATCAGGAATAAGCCCATGCTTATATAAAACATGTATAAATAGTTCTGATAAAGTGATATTGATTCCTTTTGGAAATACATGAAAACACAAGAAACATTCATTTTAGCAGAAGTTGGTTAATGAGCTAGCCTTCTAGCTCACTTATTTATTAGGACTGTAGGTTGTTTGACGACTGATTTTCATAATCAATCCATACATTGTGATGTTGCATGCCAAAAAAAATCAAGACCTTTTCTTAGACCTTTCAATAAGTTGTTCATCATAGCAAATAACACCTGATAGAGAAAACCATCAGTCACCTTATTATGAATTAAAAAAAAAACTCAAGAACCTAAGTTCTGCATTTCCCTGAACATCTCAAGGCTGCATGTCTACTTGCAGCCTTGCACTTTAAATTTTGAGATTCAAAACTGATCAGATATGCCTACATTCATTTATAATCAAAAAGTATGCCAAACGAGCAACAAATGTAATCTAAACAATAAGCAAAAAATTGTGTCTATCATTTTATAAAACGGTCTTATTATGTTCCATCAATGAAGGAAATCCATTACAACCTCCCTAAAGCTTCTGTTCCCCAGTAAAGTTCATTTTTGTAGGAAGCATTGGTCACAGACAAATAAAAATGGAAACAAATGTGGCAAAAGTGCATAAATGGTAAGATGTAGACACTTGCTGCCTTATGATCCTTGCACTCTTCACTTTCATCAACGTGGAAGATTTAACTACAGCCACTAGTACAAATACAATGCAAATTGCAATACAACAATACAAATAAACAACACAGCTCTTCAAACCTCAAACTGCTCCTTCTCAATCATCAAAACCCACTGATTACCCCCAAGTCCCAATCCCTGCCCGCCAAGAAGGTAGGAAAACAATAAAATTATCAAGCAGCTTCATTGAACTTGTAAATTCGCACATCCAAAATCAAAATCAAACTCATTTCCTACTTCGACCAATCTAAGTGCCCAGCTCCCCCCTTAACAAGGAAAAAAATGATTGACTTCAATTGCAAGCATCCACAGTTAAAAGGTAAGAATGAGAATTCAAATTCAAATTCAATCACTGACCTACCAAGCGGTCAAAGAGACTAGGGCAAAAACAACAAGCAGATCCAAACTGCGATGCGAATGAAAAAGCGCAAAGTGTGCAAGCTTACCTCAGACGGGTTCCCGAAGAGAAGGGATTCATGACTACAGGTGTACGAAGATTCGATTCGGATCCAACTGGAAGCGTAGCCCCGAGATTTGAAAGTAGAGAAGCAAAATCTGGGAATCGGCAAGAAATCGAGATCTGCCGAAATTGAATTCGGGGGAAAGGAGACACCTGAGAAGGAAAGGGGAGGTCCGAATCGGATCTGAGAGAGAGAGGGAGAGGAGGAGGAGGAAGAACGAAATTCCTACCGTGATTTTTATATTTTTATTTTTATATTTTTTTCTTTCAATTTTTCTACTTGCGAAGTCTATTGATCTATCAAAATCAAAAAATTGAAGTCTATTCGAACTCATGACGGGGAAAAAAAATTGTTTAGTAGGAAAGAATTTAGTTAAATGGACGAAGTTATAGAGATCTGAATCATTTTACGTATCAAGACTCCAACACAATAGTTAAGGGGTGTGCGACCTTATCCGCCGCTCTGTTACTCGAATGGAGAATGTGAGAAAAATAAAACTTCTCTCACTCTTGATAAATGAATTTTTACATCAGAAAGAATAAGTTCAATTTCTCACGGAAATCAGCTATTTTGCTTGAAATGATTAATGATTATTAGGGAGCCCCTTTCAAAAATGAGATGTTTGGCAAGTCCATTGGGGGGACCTCGGTCCATACGAGGATGTTGATGGTGGCAGGGACGTCAAGTGAGGCGGGACCATCTACATCTAGGGGGGAGATTGATGGGGGGTGGGGGATAAGGCAAGTGGTTGCACAAGAATAGAAGTCATGTGAGACGGAAGGGGATGAGACGAGCTTCCCAGGGAAACCCCAAATCACGGTCTTACTATTGAGCTACACATAGCACGTGGCTCCGATTATTCGGACGGCTCATGATAACCCCTCAAAGAAGTTCGACGTTCATCAACGTGATGGAGTGTTGCTGCCTTGGCTGATGACTCACATGGAGGGTGGATGAGATATTTGGCTTCCTATAGTGAATCAGAGTTGGTTGACACATCTCGTGAATTTTCAGTGGTCATGGGTTGACCATGTCCTACTCTAGGTGTTTCTGGAGAAATGACACCTAGAGACAAACTCTTTTCATTTCTTGTGAGATAGTGATTGCTCTCCATGACGTTCAGTTTCTACTCGAACTCCTCATAGATGATGTTGGTTTCGATAGATGTTGACCTCAGTGCAGTGGAAGCTTGGGTGGCCCACAATTTTGGTTGGTGACCTACCGCAACCATGGAGGATTGGGGGAAGCAAGAAGGGATCCCAAAATAGAGCGTGATAATACATTATTTGTATAGATGTTATAGGTCATTCTTAAGTCATTTAGGCTGCATTTAGTTAGGTTTTTATCGTAAAGTACGATCATTGCCTTGAAAGTTGCAAAGTTCATTATCTACACGTTTTATGCCTATTTATACATATTCCTAAGGATTAAGCTAAAGGAGACAGAGGAAAGCTAAGATATGAAGCTTAAGAAGCATAAGGAAGGATCAAGGAAGAAGACAGAAGGGGAAACGAGCAAAACAAGACAAGAAGAAGACAAAAAGAGTCACTGCAAAGATCGGCGCCCACTGCTACCAACCGGCGCCTGCCGACTTCAGCGCACAAATGAGGCATTCGCGGAGCTACACCACCGACGAAGATTTCGGAAGATTTTCTCTCGTGATAAATCTATCCATTGGGCTTTTCTTCTATCTTAAGTTCTCTTATTTTTACCCCTCATATCCTATAAATACGGCTCTCGTCATACCCCTAATTCACACATTCACAATTCACAACACACTCATCTCTCTCTCTTTCCCTTTTTCGCTATCTAGGTAAGTCATGCTCGGCTAAACCTTCTTTATAGTTTTGTTTATATTTTATGCATTGGTTAGAGACATGTGAGGGTTATTTAAATACTATTTTATAGTTATGGTTTATGCATATTTGGATATTTATTACTTTTGTTCTTTATATATTAAGTTGTTTACTTGTCTTAATTGGCCACTAAAATGAATAATCAACATGCTAAGAGATTGTAGCTAAATCCGCTATTGCGGGCATTAATCCGATATAGTAGCAAACATATCTTGATGAATAGGTTGGAATTCATGGATATGAAAGAGTAATATACCTCCTACCACTACTAGAATTGTGTTTATAGACATAAGATGATTAACATCAGTCAGAAAAACGCATGATGTTAAAAATCTATTTAATATCGGTTTGTAAATTTGTGATGTCAATAAAAATAGAGACATCGGTCTTTTTTATCGACCAATGTTAAAAACACAATTTAAAAATTTTAGAAAAGCGCGACTTTAAAATTTTGACCCTTAGAAAATTTTCATAACCCCCGCCCTCCTTTTTTTTTTTGGGTGCGACCCCCGCCCTCTTTCTAAAATAGGCACATCTCTTTCTCTTTAATATCATCACCCACTCACCGCCATCCTCTCTTTCTTATCTATTCTTCTCCTCTTGCCCTCAGATCTAGAGCTCCTTTTCTTTCATTTTTAGATCTAGCTTTTTTTTCCCATTTTCACCGTTATCCTTGATCTTTCATATCTAAACTCTCCATCAACATCCTTGATCTTCATACTTCTCCCTTTCCCGTCGCTCTAATAATGGAGATGAGGAGCTAGCGCAATGGCAGCCTTGACTTGAAATCTCCGGCCATTGATGTTGCGTCCATGGCGGTGGCTCCCATCTTGGTAAGTGAATTTAATTTTAGAGGAAACTATGAAATTGGGGGTTTAGGGATGATAGGGTTTGCGAGTTCGGATGCAACAATGGCAAGTACGAATATAGGGTTTTCGAGTTCGAATGCAACAATGGCAATCGGGGATTCAAGGGTTTAGGGTTGATAAGGTTTTCGAGTCCTAATTGGAAATTTGGGGTTTGATTGATTTTATTTCACCTTTTGTGAATCTTATGAGGTTGATGTTTACCTAAAGCTTTAGTTCCATAACAACATCTCTCATGGCAAATACCATTTTCAATTGAGAAGAAACAGAAATCCTAAATAAATAAAGTCCTTAGTTTAATAAAGTCAAGTAAAGAAGTTGGCATTTGCTCATCTCCCTTGTATGAGGGATGTGATGTTTGAGCTTATGCAGAAGTTCTAAACAAATAAAGCCCTTAGTTTAGCAACAAGAGTTGGTCTTTCTTTTATATGTTGGGGAAACTCTCCCGATAAACTTCCGAATTCAACAAGAGTTCATCTATAAGCTCTCTGATTTGGACATTTTCCCCCACATTTACTAATTTGACACTTGAGAGTATGTTGGCTTCCTCTATAGGGCACTGGAGTGGGGTGCTGGATACTACAACGGAGATATCAAGACTAGACAATCCCTGCAGCAGAAGTTTGTGTTGATAAACAGGGTTTGTGGAGAAGTGAACAACTGAGAGAGCTTTACACGTACGAATCACTTCTAGAAGGGGACTCTGACTTAGAAAGTATGAGGCCGGTTGTATTGTCTCCGGAAGACCTCTCGGATCTTGAGTGGTACTACTTAGTTTGTATGTCCTTCATGTTCAAAGTCGATCAAAGGTACTGATTTCTTCCTAAATTCTCACGTAATGTTGCATCTTTAACAATAAATATCACAACATTCAATTAGGTGGTTAAATGACTTAAATACATTGAATGTTCTTAATCACATCATTCAGTTAAGTGGGTCTTGACCAAAGTTAGGTGGGTCTTGACCAAATTATACATGGAACTTCACTCATTTGGGGGTGAGTTCTGATTTCAACGGTTTCTTGTTTCCTTAGGGTTTCGATTTGTTCTTCATTTGTTTTGTCTAGGTAGCTTATCTCACTTCCTACCACAATTGAAACCCGACTAATACTACCTTGGCTATTATATTCACTCTTGCAATAAGATGAGATTAGCTTATCACCCATCGGAGTTGCGTTGTCCTCTTTGTTACCACTAAGTTTCACGTCTCTTGATTTTCTACAGTTTTGGTATTGAGATTAAATAGTGTGTCCTCTTTGTTGTTTTTTCCCATTGAACTCTGATAAAGATATGGTTAACTGTTTGGACTTGTATTTGTCCATATTCCTCACCTTAAAGACTGACAAATATAATTGAAAAGGAAATCTGTTTAGACATATTACTTGCCAATTTTTGTTTATGCAAGTACAAGTGGAAGTTGAAGAACAAAGAGATCTTGGTTTTTTCAATGAATTATATAGTATATTTGGAAAGGATATATGAATGTCTTTATGTGTCTCCTCAGGCATTCTTAGGATTGAAGGAAGCAACCCAAGAAATCCGGTGAACAGCTTGTCATTTTATCTTAGGTATTCAAGTCTTCTCACTCACTCCCCTTCCCTGTGATATTGTGTGTGTAATTAATCAAAACATATGATGCTTTAAGAATACAATGGTTTGCCTCTGCTTGTCATTCTGTCTTAGGTATTCAAGTCTTCTTACTCACTCCCCTTCCCCTTGAGATTATGTGTCTAATTAATCAAAACATATGATGCTTTAAGAATATAATGGTTTGCCTCTGCTTGTGAAGGTTGATCTGATGCTAGACCTTTTTTTAGCTTTTACTTATACCTGTTTTACTACATAGGTTCAAGTGTTCAACATGATATTAGTATATTTCTATCATTTAGCTCAAATCTAGCAACAATCTTTATTCAAGCGTATAACACTATAGTTTATTAGTATGTTGTTAACCATCGTATATTTGGGAAATTGAATTGTTCATTCTGTATTTTTTTCCATATCTGTTTTTAAATCCCCTGTTTTTTAGTTTTAAAAATGTTGATGGTCCATTATTGGTCTTCTAGTTTTTCAAATTTGTGTTACTATTTGATGATCTAGAATTTGATTGATGGTTCCGTGGAAAAAAATGCTAGGATTATAATAAGCAGAACCCAGTTTAAAATAATTTATCTTTCTAAGTTCTTATGACTTGTTGCTAGTTGACCTTTTATATGTCCTCTATATTTCCCGTATCTAGATTATGTTGATGCTTTCCTAAGGCTGGCTGCTATTGCAAAGGCCTGAAGTCAGATTAAAATTTGATTTGGTATGGTTTTCTATAAAGCATATACTTTATAATTTATTACCGCATTTTTCTGTTGCTTCTGCTTCTTTCTAGTGATACTAAATGGCCCTCGGGTTGGTGAGTCATTGAAGGTGAAGGAAAAGTGCCCTAATGGATTATCAATGCAGGGATGTTTGGAGCTTAAGAATTTTGAATGGTCAAGGCAAATGCTAGATAGATACAAGGGTCTCGTTGCTGCTGAGTGAGACTACCATGTAATGTTCTTATTGTTGTCACTAGCTGATTTTGTTTGAGGTGGTTAATAATGCTAGATAGATAAGGAAACTTGATGAAATAATGTATGATCAGTTGAGAACTTGATTTTGTTTTGAGTGTATTATCGTGATACAATAATTTTGGGGGTGGCGGGTCGGGTGATGGGTAGGAAATACTTTTACCTTTATCCAACCCAACCCATCACCCATTTAATATTCGAATTATATCGAATTTTCACCCACTTTGTTGGGTCGGGTGAAATGGATATCCATTGGGTGTGGGTGAGACTGTCGTCTCTACCAATCAGTGGTCAGGTCATTACTTTTGTCCACCCCTAAGTTACAACAAATGTCAGTGTAGTGTTAACAAAATTCCTTATATCAAAGGTGTGTGACTTGTTGAGGAAGGTATATAGTGCCTCTCCCATTGACATTAGGAAAACTTCTTACTAGAGTCAATGAATCTAGGACAAGAAGTTAAGGGTTCAAATCCTACTTCATACACACTTTATATAATTAGTAGGCACTCAAGTCTTTATTGGCTTGGGTGAGCCTGACTAGTGGCTTGCTGCCTAGATAACCGGTCTGTGTCCTTTCCAGGCCCGTGGGGGGGTTAGTCGACAACCTCGGATCCCCCTAAATATATATATATATAAAAAGAGCAAGAGCTCCTATGTGTCTATGTATATCAATCGATTGAGGTCTTCCAACTGAATTAGTAGCACATGAAGCAATCATTGATCAAGGAGAAAATAGGAGATAAAAGACAATGTTAAGTTAGTTTGTAGCATAAAGAGTAAAGAACAAGTATGGATTCCTCATAAACAATCTGTTAATTCTAATTCAACATTTACCGGCCTACAATCAATGGTCACTAAGTATGTGTTTTCATGGCCAAGAGAGGAAGATAAGCACCAAGCTGTTTGTACTATTATCATGAACCTTGTACTTTATATATATACGATTCAATCTATCAAATCCTTGTTGTAGATGGAGACTTTTGTTATGAATCATGCAACATCTAAACCAATGCTCGATTTATCTGATAAAATGTTCAATTAGTGTAGGGAAGGTTACGTTGGATGGCTAGCAAGCACATCTTACTATGAGGCCTCAGACCTAGTAGAGGGAATTTCTACAATGGCTTGCTTCTTTTGGTTTGAGCTCCGAGTGATCTCATCACATGTTTGATCCACCATAACCAAAAAATCTTTGACTATGACAAACAAGTGAAGTGGGCTCTTTTCATTCAAACCTCCAGCCTGAAAGTACTCAGTAGTTGTCTTCACCAAGTTCATAATCCTTGTGTGCTCTTCTTCTAGTGCATTTATCTCCACCTCAGCTGATTCAAAGAACTCAACCCTCTCAATGAGAAACCCACTACCTCCTTCTGTAGACTCGTTCTTCCCTATCAACTGCCTCGCCTCCCTAACTTTTCTCGCAAGAGAATCAATGGTGCCCTTAAAGGTATCATAGTCTATGCTTGCTGCCTTCTTTACATTCAAAAACTCCAAGCTAAGAGCACCTACAACAGGAAGCCCTAACTTCAACAACTCCTTCTCTCGTTCTTCTTTGGTTGTTGGATCATTATACGATGAGCCTGAGCTTTCATTATTTTGGCTAATGTTGTTTTTTTGTGCCACTAAACACCGTCTCCCTTCACTTCTAACCACCTCATGAACCACAAAATGGAGCAATGTGGTCTTCCCGTCCATGCTCTTGAAATTAGAGAGCTTTTTTAGCGTGTTGAGGTTGAATGCCTTTGCATCTCCTCTTGCGGTCCCAGCATTCAACCGATTCCCAGCCTTGAGAATCACCTCTAGAAGCTTTAAGAATACCCTGTGGTTCTTAAGCTCATTGCATGCTAACTCCATCATTTGTAATGATTCATTGAGGCTAAGGATCTCAGAATCGTATCTTAGCCTAAACAACATCTCATCGACACGAGAAAAGGCCCAAGGAACAGACTTTAAGAGACCATACAAGAAGAATTCTGCATCAGCTAGCTTCACAGGGTCTCCATTGAAAGCCATGATTTGGGAGGTTTCCTCTCTTGTAGGGGCCATCCTAGTGAGCTTCTCTAGAATATCGGCAACCAGGCCTTTACCTTTTAGTAGCGCATCGATTAGCTCGTCGAGTGAGATTCCAAGTGATTTGATCACAATTGCAATGTTTTGAGATTTCCTCGAGTCTAAGATGAAGATTCGGGGAATGGAATTTGAAGCTTCTCCTCCTGTAGAATTGGATTTCTTGGGGTTTTTGTGGTTGGTTGCCATGACATTGAATAGAGCTTCCATCATATCACCGTTATACCTAATTCAAATTAACCAAAGAACATAAAAAAAAAGAACAATGTGATGTTAAAGATATAAATTATTGAGTTTGAAATATTTGGATCGGTGGATGATCCTTAACTGAAAAGAGCCTTTTCCGATTTCTTCCCAAACCATGGTCTGATTAGAGTTTATATTTAGTTTCTCCCAATGAAGAGCCTTAAGCTTCACTTGACCATTCCCACTTCCAGAAGCTTCCTCTCTTGCTCTACCATTTCCTTCATGTGTTTTAGGTAGTGGCGGTGCTACGACCACCTTTGTAGAAGGCGGTGGTGGAGGCGGCATGGTGGCAATCTTCTTTTCTAGCACCGGCGGTGGAGATGGCGGCGCTGCTAGTAATGGTGCTTTTGGAATCGTTGTTGTGGAAAATGCTGGATTCTGATCACCTTCTCTTCCGCTACCATGGGATCCTTGTTGGGGTTGAAACTGAGCAGTGGAAGATGAGGACCTCCCCCTCGGAACAATAGGTGGCTTCTTTCCATTCGTGTTGTTAGCAACCATAGTATACTGCTCTTTGACATTTTTTCCGAGCTTGCTATAGTCAGATTTGCTCCTAGTCGCCTCCATAGCCAACTGTAATGAAGGCTTGTTATTGCTTCCACTACCAGCCTCTTTTGGGCGGCGATTCGAAGAAAATCTCGTAAAGAGGATGAAGAAGGCGACAAGGATGAAGGTGCTAGCAATGGTTGCACCAATGACTATCATGATAGCTTTCTTGGACGCGCCGGAGTTACTCGGCGCCGAAGTATTGATGCCAGGGTAAAAGGTTTCGATGTTCCGAGGAGGATTTGGTTGAGACGAAGAGAGGTTAACAAAAGAGAGAATGAGAATAAAGAAGAGGATAGACCAATCATGATGACTGATCAACACCCTCTTCTCCATCATCGTCTTCTTCCTCTTCTCAACCAACCATTAAATTAATCATCTCCTCCATGATCTCCTTCCTAATATGGAGAAAAAATTGATCAACACCGGAGTCCATAGGGGAACAGATAATCCAAATGATGGATCCAATTTTTGAGTATTTGTGCGGCTATTAATTTTGGCATATATGCTTGAAATAATAGATGATCGATCTGGCAATCTTAAAGCGGTGTGTTTTAGCTGTGAATTGGTTGGGGTTCTTTCTTTTGATGTTGGTTGGCAAAGCCAGCTTCACATTATGCGCCCCTATTTGTAAGTTTTCTTCTATGTCATTTTATTCCATGCTCTTCATTTCATAATGACAGATTTGCACTTCTACTTCATCCAATTTTTTTTTTCCTTTTGAAACATTTCCCATATACGCTCCTCTTTGATCTATTGTTGCTTTCCTGCACGAGAAAGACACATATTATTATGAAAAATGTTTCAATGTATCTTATATAATGGGTGGTAAAAGAACCCATAACAAGGCTTTTTAAAGCATTTTAAAGAGAATATATATATAATATAATATAATATAAAATGTTCTTAACATATAAAATGTAAAATGTGTCTTCTAGTTCAAACCGCACATGGGCAGGACTGCACGAGCTGTTTTTAAACCAAAAAAAATAAATAAACCGAACCCATTTGAAAGAAAAGTGGGATGAACCAAAAAAATACAATACACTAAACAACAAGAGAAGAAGAAGACAAGAGTGAACCTCTTCCCCTCCCGAGTTCACAGCCGCCCACCAGGCCATCAATAGCGAGCCTCCATTTGACCTCACGAGCCGCCGACACTGAGTCCTGAAGCCCCAACCTCCAATCCCGAGAAAACTTTTGGCTCTCTCCAGCAGCAGTGAGTGTCCAAGACTCCCCAGTGTTGAGCAACCAGTGGTGGTTTTGACAACCTCCTTTTGAGCCAGGCAAGTAGAACCCAACCTTTGACCAGACCACCTACGACCACTGTCCGATCAACCTCTCCTCCTCTGTCTCTTCTCCATTGAATCCACAAGGTAAGTTTCTAATAAACCCCCAAATTTTAGGTTTTCCTAAGATGAAAAATGTGTGCCTTAAATTGATACCAATTTTGATAATACCACAACTATATTTAAAAATAAATGATGTTTTTTAAAAAAATGAAATTGAGTTTATAAGCAAAAAAATGAAAATTGCGAGTGGGTTTAAAAAAAACAAAAATCCTATGAAAACCCTAAAACGATTTGATAACATGCTCCACACGCGAGCATCTCCTCTAACCTCATGCGTTATCCGCCGCCTTCCACTGCCTCCTGCACCCCCCCAAAAGCTCTCCTAGCCTCCCATCCACCATTTCCCATGGCCTAGACAACATGGCTCGACCCTCCCATTTGCTTCGTCGTCGCTTGAGGAGGTTGCTTTCCCCTTGATGTGTCTAATCGGCGTCATCAACATTTGCAACACCAAAGTCGGGTGGAACCGTCCGAATTGGACTGCAATATATGTGATGATGAGCTATTCTTTGCCCTCAATTATTGTTGCTAATGGCAATTGGTTCAAATTGGAAAGATGAGAAGTGGTTTCAGTCGATGTCAGTTTGGCCGAGAGGTGGTACGACATGCCCGGTGGTGGCTGCAATTTTTGGCGGTGGTGCGGCTGGCTCTTCAAGGGAGGTGTTTGCTCTGTCTCTTCTTGGTTTCATTGGGTTTGTCCTTACTCTGAAATGCCGGTGGTGCGGCTGGCTCTCCAAGGGAGGTGTTTGCTCTGTCTCTTCTTGGTTTCATTGGGTTTGTCCTTACTCTGAAATGCCTACTCCCCTCTACCAAGTTTGTCTTAATCTTCAGAGGAGTCACTCTCGTCACTTTGTTATATAGGCTATTGCTCCTTTAGAGGAGTCACTCTCTATATTGAGTTTACATATTATGATTCAACTAGGATATATTTCGCTTTGTACTTTGGGTTTTCGCTAAACTACATTAGTATCTCCTACACATTATGCTTACAACTATGTCTCGCTTGTGCCTGGTGCTCTGTTTTACAAGTACATAAGGATAGTTTTTTCGAGACATATTTCCTAGAGTTTCGACGCTTGTGAACCCAGGCTCGTGCTTGTGTGTCCCTAGGAAATATATTTGGATTCCACCGGGGGCTTGGAATCCATCAAAGAGATAAAGAGAAAATTCTCTAGACCAATATTTGATTAATAATGTAAAAAGATTGTTATGGCTCATGCCTACAATTGCTTAAATCGAAGAAAAACTCTAGTTCTAACTTGTGTGCCAAGGATGGCTAAAAAGATTAAATATTAAAATTGCCTAAAATTATTATGAAAATAATAAAAATAATAAACCCTAAAAACCTATCTTAAGAGCACCTACATCGGTTGGATTTAAAGGGTTTTTAAGCAATAAATGTCAGAAAAAGTAGGAGAGAGGGGAGGGGTGTAGTTAAAAACCCATGGGTGAGTTTCCATCTTCCAAACTCCCCTAAAACCCATTAAATGGGCCCCACCTACAAATATGGCTGGCTTTTGCATTTTTTTAATTTTTTTGCATGGGCCCATCTACCTATATTGTTGGCTTTTTCATGGGGGATGCCATATTTTTCTGCGGTGGGAGGCAAATTTATTTTTTTGCAGTTGGAGGCCATTTCTTTTACCGATAATTGCATGGAGGATGCCATATTTTTCTGCAGTGGGAGGCAAATTTATTTTTTTTGCAGTTGGAGGCCATTTCTTTTACCGATAAATATATAAACAAAGAGAGGTATATGATAAATTGTGACACTTGTTACACATGCAAGGATGTGATGATAAAATTAAATTTTTGTATACTTTTATATTCATTTTAGCTAGTTTTTAGTCATTAAATATAAGAAATAAAAAATAATCTTTTTATTAAAATTCATAATTGATTTTAAGATATTAATAGATACTAATATTATATATGTTGAACAAAATATAATACATACATAAATAATGTACAACATAATATTTTTATGCATATTGTATTATATAAAAGATGGTAGTCATCCATTGGAGAAGAATTAAGTGCCCCCCCCCCCCAATAGATTTTGTACAAATTGTGGTATTTCATTTACACTTGTAACTATTTTCGGTTGTTTTTTTATCTTTATAAAAAAATTTAAAATTATTTTAGATATTATTAATTTTTTTTATCTATTCATAGACACTAATATAAATTTAAATAAAATTTTTAAAGATGGTACAAAGATGTGAAATATTTTTTTCTCCGAAATTGTTAAAGACGAATTTATGAAATATAAAATTAAATAATTTGTTTCTCTATAAATATGACTCTTTCCTTCTCTTTTTTCACACATTCATCTACCATCTCCTCAATTCCCAGCTTCCCCTATTGAATCTCTAAAATCTTGAGATGGATCCAAATGACCCACAACACCCGTACAACTTCCGAAATGTTTTTACTAGTATGAAGGATTCCTCAAATTTGAATCCTCAACATATTTCCTACTCTCCAGATTTTTCCAACTTATATTCATCACAATCTCCCATTACCCATCGCTTTAATGCTCAAAATTTCTCAAATCCCAACTTGTATTCATCACAATCACCTATTACCCCTAGATCTCATGGGAGCTCTTCTGGGGTGAATATGTGGAGCCAAGCGGAAGGAGTTATCGTCAAGACTCACCCCTAGAGGCTATCCATGTAAGAGGCACTCGTGGGGGAGCAGCTCGTGGGAGGGCCACTTGTGGGAGAGGGGCTCGTGTGAGATCCGCTCGAGGAAAAGCCACTGGTGAAAGAGGAGCTAGAAACTCATGGAGCAAAGGTGAAGATTTGTTACTCATTAGTGGTTGGATTAACACAACCACTGATGGTCGAACAAATACTCAATAAACAGCAGGGGCTTTTTGGGAGAGAGTTGTTGATTACTACAACACCAATAGGGATGAAGATTGGCCAGAGAGGGTTCTTTCCATGGTTAAACCAAGATGGTATACCATTTCCTCTGCTGTTTCCAAATTCGTAAGATGTTATGCGAGTGCAAAAAATCGCCAAGGCAGCGGGGAAAACGATTGTGATGTCATAAGGAATGCACACGCTATCTACAAAGGCGATCATGGAAATGACTTCCTATTCGAGCATGCATGGCGTGAGCTCAAGACTGAGCCGAAATTCCATAGGTGGGTTGCAGCGAATGCTACTGCTAGTGGAGGAGGCTCGAAGAGGACCAAGGTTAATGAATTTGGATCATGCACATCAAGTGAAGGGTCGGGTGCCCCTTCTAGTGTTAGTGGCCCCGAGAGTAATCCGGTGCGATCTGAAGGCATAAAGGCAATGAAGCGAAAGGGAAAGCAGGTGGTTGGAAGCTCAAGTGATTCTGCAAGTAGAGAAGCTGAAGAGGTTGTGAGGGGATTATTTGAACAAGGAGTTCACATGAACGCCCAGGCAGAATCCGATAAGGCAAAAGCTGCACATGAGTATGCAGTTGCACAAAAGATTATCTTGCTTAATAAGTTGATCATGGAGCCGAACTTAAATGATGCACAAATATTCACTAGGGATTCCCTCATTAAAGAATTGTTCGGTGAAAAATGAGATTCGAAGGCGATCATGCATGTGGTTATTGATGTTGTTGTTTCAAGTGTTTATTTCCCTAAGTGAAGACTAGCTTCACATTGTTACATGTTGGTTGTTGTCACTTTGTTTTAAATTTCCCTATGTGAAGATTAGCTTCACACTATTATGTATGCTTTATATCAATGCAATGTTCAATTCCCATTAAAAATGGTTAGTATGTGTTTGAAATGTTTTATTAGTCTTTTGCAAAGATGCTCTGCAACAAAAGGACGAAGCGCTCTAGTCGAAGGTGTACAAAGATGCTCTGCTCGAGGGTCTGCAAAGATGTTCTGCAACTAAAGGACGAATTGCTCTGCTCGGGGGTCTGGAAAGATGCTCTGCGATAAGAGGACGAATCTCTCTGCTCGAGGGTCTGCAAAGATGCTCTGCAACTAAAGGACAAATTGCTCTGCTCGAGGGCCTGTAAAGATGCTCTTCAAATTAGTATAAATCAACTCAAATGTCTACCATTCACTATCCATCTCTTTAGTTTCCTCTAATTTGCAAACACAAACCTCCAATGGATCCTCAAGAAATGTATGACCACCTCACCCAATCTTCAGGTCCATCCACTAATGAGCTAACCCGAGCTTACGCCAAGCGGTTGTATCTGTCCACAAAAAATAAGTCAAGCGTTGAGGCAGGAAGTTCTAGACCAAGGAGACCTCAAGCTTACATAGAAAGAGAACGTGAGAAGGGCCACGATAAGCTTGTCGTGGATTATTTCTCAGAGGACCCACCTCCAGTGATCCAGATGCAATTTTTAGAAGACGGTTCAGAATGCGAAGACCATTGTTCTTATGCATTGTGAACCAACTCTCAAGCGAGGTCGATTATTTCATGCAAAAGCCCGATGCCACTGGTAGGCTTGGGTTATATGCATTACAAAAATGTACTGCAACTATGCGCATGTTGGCGTATGGCGTAGGTGCAGATGCGGTTGATGAGTATCTTCGACTAGGAGAAAGTACAACCAGGCTATGCTTATCCAATTTTGTGGATGGTGTCATATCTTTGTTTGGTAATACATACCTCCGGAGACCAAATACAATAGATATACAACGCCTTCTTCATGTAGGAGCACAATGCGGGTTCCCAGGTATGATCGGTAGCATCGATTGTATGCACTGGGAATGGAAGAATTGTCCGACTGTATGGAAAGGCCAGTTCGAAGGCAAAGAAGGAAGACCAACCATCGTGTTAGAGGCAATAGCATCATATGATCTATGGATTTGTCATGCATTCTTTGGCACCCCAGGTACGTGTAATGATATCAATGTTCTTGATCATTCTCCTGTATTCGATGATGTGCTACAAGGGATATCTCCACCAGTTAACTTTGAAGTCAATGGCCATCAATATCATTTAAGCTACTATCTAGCTGATGGTATTTATCCAAACTGGGCGACTTTTATACCATCTATCAAGCTCCCACAAGGAGAGAAGGCTAGGTTGTTTGTTCAATACCAAGAGGCTACTAGAAAGGATGTAGAACGAGCTTTTGGAGTCCTGCAAGCCCGATTTGCCATAGTTAAAAACCTAGCACTTGCATGGGATATTACTTTGGTGGGGAGGATAATGAGAGCTTATATAATCCTTCACAATATGATAGTGGAGGACGAGCGAGAGAACTACAATCTTTCCTTTGATTTGTCGCAGTTCGATCAAGTTGAGGATAATGACACTTCGTACTCAAATAGGCGACCTGTCCCCATGGAGAAATACATTGAAACGCGAATGCAACTTCGGAATAAAATTACACACTATGCACTGAATTAAGCAAGATCTAGTTGAACACATATGGCAAAAGTTTGAAAATGGCTCTTAGGAAAATTAAAATTTTCTTCAAGCATTTCATGTATGATTGAGAGTACTCTTTGTATTTTATTTTTATTGCTTTTGTATTTCGATCATTTTCCATTTCATGTATGATGGAGAGTAATGTTTGTATTTTATTTTTATTGTCCTTGTATTTCGGTGTTTGTTTTGTTCTAATGAAGTTGTTTGCATTAAATATTATTATCTTTTTTTTACGTTTTGGATTTTTTTTGAAAAAATTATTATATACTATTATTATATTGATTAACGCAAAATATAATACATATCTAGATAATGTATAACATATTATTATTATTATGTATATTTAAATATATAATAGATAATAGTTGGTGAAAGTAAATTAAGAAACTCTAGAAACTCGTATGGATGTGGATGAAAAAGTAACTTGGGGTTTTTAAGGAGAGAGAAAGTGATAAAGTGGTATTAAGAAACTCTAGAAACCCGCATTGATGCGGATGGTCTAACCCTAACTTAAAGATAAAATTTATCTCCTAAAAGATAGAATTAAGCTCCTGCATTAGTCTCCTCCACCTATGAAGAACTCCAACCCGAGTTCTCTACTAGATATAGGACCCCATTGGATGCGTGCTTTTGCTCGATATCATCATTGAACGCTTTTCCTTGTACACTAAATCTTTATCCTTGTCATGCAAGGCTTCATAATTATTCATTTGAAGATACATACGAAAAAAGTGCAAAATTTTCCCATGCCAATCTTGAAGCTTCCAGTACGATCCACAAAATTTGTAAACTCATCTCCTCCTGCACAGAACTCTTTAAGCCATTCGTGAAATGGACCTCAAGGACCTTCTCTTTGTCAGTCCATGCATACTTCATATACTTCCCTTTCAAGGACCTTCACTTGAAGGGACCTTAAGGACCTCCTCTTGGAAGACCTCTTCTTCAAGTATCTCTTCTTGAAGGACATCCTCTTCAAGGACCTTCTCCTCAAAGACTTTTTTTTTTTTTAATGAAGTAGACTCATCTTCTTTGGGATTACAATCACCCTCTGGTTGATGAACTTGATCCAGCCCTTCATCCACTTGTGGCTTGCCGTGGTTAGCATTTTTTAGGGAAGCGCCGGGGTTGATGGTGTGGGTTCTACTGATGGTGTTAGCATGGTTATTGCGGACGTTGTAGATGGTGTTAACATGGATGTTTATGCGTTTGCTCTGGACGCTATTGTTTTTACTAGCAAACAATGCCATCAACTGATCCCCCAAGCCTTTGAGAGTCGTGGTAATGGCCATGGAAAACTCTTGAAGGTCTGCCTTGGTAGCTCGTTGATCTCCCATCGTGCTTCAAATTGGAAAGAGACAGGTAAAAATTGCTCGTTGATCTTCCAACCGCTCTCATGTCTCTATTCTTGTTTATTGTTGTTCATTTTCTCTTGTAAGTCTAGTCTTATCCGCCTTTATTTTGGCTTATCCTTGTGTTCTCCTACTCACGATCTTTTTATCATCCTTGAGGGTTTAAGATGGGTTCGGGGGTTTGAATGGACGATGGTGGGGATAGGGTTTGGGTTTACGGGTTGGTGTACGTTGTTATTTTTATTGTGGTACAGATTTCATGTGAACGGTAATTGATTCTCCATGCTCAGAGACGTTGTGGAAATGTGATCGATATCCGATGACTACGTGGAATCCATAATCCGAGGTGTTCACTAGTGATCCCTAAAGTTCTCTATGTGCGTCTTCTCTTTGGCCGATCGATTCGTTTGTCTTGCTACCTTGTGGTTTACAGTGTAGGATGATTTGTATGTTTCTTTTGCAATTTTCTTTATGTTATTTGCTTTATGTAATTTCATTTCTATCATTTGCTTTTGTTTGTACATGATGGTTAGTCCATCTATCCGCTTGTCGAGCCTCTCAGTTTCTTTAGACGTGTGTAAAAAATTGAATTTATTATTATTTTTTTAATGATGAGGAACCCAACTTCGGTGGTAAACCTCGAGCACGTGACTCAGTCGGTAAGAGCCACCTACCAAGTAAATCAACTTGCGCCGACTGGCTCGAACCATTGGTATGGAGAAAGGCAAACCTTGAATTTTCATGCAAAGAAAGGAGCATAGGTAGAGATCGAACTCAGGACCTCCTTACCACCTCTTACTCCATACCACTGGGTCACCTTGATTGAGGCAAATCGAATTTATTTCCTTGTAAAAAAATGGAGTACCTTGATTCTATCCGAATTCTTTCCTTATATATATAAACTTCTGAAATTTCACAAGGTACTCCTGTGGTATGACATAATTCATGTGGTGTATGATAGTTTTACCTATTTTGCATGGTACCCTTAAGGTTTTATAAAATTTTGCCTCGTTCCCCTCCGTTCAATTTATATGTATTCCGTTAACTATTTTTTAAATGGGTAATTAATTAAAAAATGAAAAGAAAAAAAATCATATACGTGTGAGAGAGAAGATGAAGACAAAGGCGATCTAGCAATTCCAACCTCCAAGCCAACAAGTTGATGTCGGAGTCGCGAGGACAAAATTCGAAAGAGACGGTCTCGTGGGGGGTGATGAGCATTGCATCTGAGATGGTGGACATAGTTATCCAGGTTCTTCTTTCGTTTCTCTAGTTTTCAATTTCGTTTCTCGGCTTTTCCAAATTTCATTTACGATTAGTGAAATCGGGTTTGGATTTTGTTGATCAATTGTTAATGTGATTCAATGGAAGGACATGATTTGAATTTGACTTCAAATTTCTTCCTCTTGCTTGTGAAGCAATATGAGGTTGAATGGAAAATGTAAAGAGGGGTGAGAGAAGAGGCAAATCAGAAGTTCAGGAAGAAGTCAGTAATGTATAGCTCTATATATGTAAACAACATCTGTAGCAACAAATTCAGTCAATGTATGAAAATCTCAATAAAGAATAGAAAATCTAGAATTTTGATAGTTTAGAATGAATTTGATGTTTATTTGAGTGTCTAGGGTCATCACCCTCAATGAGCCTTTTGAGACCTTGGTTATGCCTATTTTGTCGTGGAAAGAATTCTAGAATCACCTTTTGGTGTCTTGGTGGTGGTAGATACTTATGTGTGGCTTTATTATATTTGTCATGGCAATTGAAAATTTCTAGTGATGATGCAATGTGATAATGACATTTATTTGATAATATGGTAAGCTCTACTAAGACAAATGTAATAAAGCTAATAGTTATATACACCTTTTTGTTTTTTTATTGATTAATGTTCTGAAAGAGAAGAGGTTGAGATTTTGTTTTTTAATGTAGTATTATGCATAATTCGGATTTTGGTGATGTGTTAAAATGTGCTATTCTGAAGCAGTTGTGCTTGTTTATGTTATTTGCTCCCAACTCAAAGCCACTTGACTTAATTTGAATTTGTATGCTCAAATTCTATCTTACTAAGCCTATTAGCTCAAATAGTAGAGCGATGTGCAGATGCATAAAGATGCGGCTTCAAATCCCGCATAAGCTATATCTATGGTTGTCTTCTTGAATGATTATTTTGTTATTTGTGTTTCTTTTCAAGTCATTTCAACAAGAAGATCTTTGTAGCATATGTCGGAGTCGAACCCTAGACTTGTGCATAAGCACATGCTCTACCAATTGAGCTAATATGCTTTAAAACAAGCTTAAAAGAAATAAGTCTGCAGCAGAAGGCCTTTATAAGAGATAAATCGAGAATGATCTAGACAAATTGTAAGAGAGAAATATAATACCAACAAGAGGCCTTTGTAAGAGAGAAATATAATACCAACAAGAGGCCTTTTTAAGAGAGAAATCGAGAATGGCTTATACATCAATTCTTGTTTCTTTTGAAGACCGGCCAAATTCCAAACTCGTCTTTGCAGCTTTGACACAACATGTCATTTCATGCAATTTTGCTCGCTTCAATCCTCAACCAAAAACTATCAATAATCGACTCTTTTAGTCTCACTACAAATCGAGGAAGACCCCAAATTCAAAATGTGATCGTGCAAGTTGGATATGCAACTATATTGAATTAGTCATTCAAAGTAAAAGAATTTCACTCAATCAAGTTGACGAAGCAACAACCATAAATTTTTTCCCCTGATCGACATTTTCCTTGACCGAGATTCACCAAACCATCAAAAAATTGTGATATCACAATAAGAAAGAAGTTCTGATTTAAAGATTAATTAAGCAAACATAATGAAGCAACAAAATTTACCAACAAAAATGAAAAAATTCTTCCACAAACATGGCCCCAACTACTAAACTCTAATTTCGCAAAAGGGTCAAAATTGAACAGGAGAAATACCTCATCACTGGATTGCACCTCCAATCAGCACCGATGGAGTCTTCGTCGGGCTGTCACCTCCTCATCGCCGGACTATAGCCCTCCTCGACGGTCGCCCTTTCTTTCTCATCAACTTCTACTTTGATTTTATATTTTAATTGAATGATTTTCCTTTTTATTATTATTTTTTTAGAAACTAACGTTTTTCGTTAAATTTAACTAAGAATGGTACAAGACCAAAAATATATATAAACTGAAAGTTACCAGACGAAATATATTAAATAATTGTACACTCTGTAAATTAACCTACTTCGTCTGCAAAAAGAAATTTCACTTTTGAATTGTACAATTGCTGACATTCAGAAAGAAAGGAAATAAGAGGGACATCAGAGATACGGATAAGAAAGAGAGCTATTTGCTTTTCCATCTGTCTAATTTTGATTATAATTAGTTGAGAGAGAGAGAGAAGTATCCTTAGACTTGGAGTTTCGGTGTTTGGATCTTGATCGGTCGGAGCTACAGATCTGGTGGGGGTGAAACCATGCCGTCCCACGCGGATCTGGATCAATAGATCGCGAAGTTGATGGACTGCAAGCCGTTATCGGAGGCGGAGGTGAAGACGTTGTGTGAACAGGCGAGGGCGATTCTTGTGGAAGAATGGAATGTTCAACCGGTGAAGTGCCCAGTCACTGTTTGCGGTGATATTCACGGACAGTTCTACGATCTTATTGAGCTTTTTCGTATTGGAGGGAATGCTCCTGATACCAATTACCTTTTCATGGGTGATTATGTAGGTTTGTAATCTTCTGGTTCTGGCTTCATTCTTTTCTTGAATTTTTTACATCTTTGCCAATATTTTGGGACTATTCTGTTTTAGTTTTTCATAGCTCGAGTATGGAAAAAAAAAACGGAGAACCGATATGAATACTGGCTGGTGCCGTTGTTGAATTGCAAATACTGAAATGTACTCGGATGCAGAAACATATTTCATCATCATTCTGAATGCCATTCAGAAATTATTATTAAGAAATTGCTCATTGCAAGTTCCTTGCTTGAGTGGTTTTCCTGGGTACGAGATACTTGTACTCGGTGGTTCCTATCTTTTGCAGGCGCCGCAGTAGGCTTCATCTGCTCTCCTTCTGTTGCATTACTCATAAGTTCTTCTGTCTGAACCATGGGCTTTGACAGTTGGACAATCAGCCCTTCTAAAATCCTCTCCAATTGAGAAAATATGGAAACCATTTCTGGGGACCTAATGTCGGGATACGTGTAGGTTGGTGGATATGGTGGGTATTTGTGGTGGTGGAACGAAGGATAACAGTTTGATACCATCACCCCGTCGGATCGATACGGCTCTGATACCAAATGATAGGAACCACCGAGTACAAGTAGTACAAGTATCTCGTACCCATGAAAACCACTCAAGCAAGGATCTTGCAATGAGGAATTTACGAAATAAACTTAATAATAATTTCTGAATGATGGTCCCCCTTACATAGACTCCAACAATGACTTTATATAGGCCTAGAAGATTAATGGGATAGGGGAATATAATCCTAGAATAAGGAAACCGTAGATAATATGATAAACTACCCTAGAATATAAGGATTTTTTTGCCTAAAATACAAGATAATAGAAAATATTAATTTTCAAGATAATAAACTAATTTGGGGATCATATCATTTTCCCTCCTTATTTCCCATCATCTATTTTTTAAGTTGCAATTAATTAAATACTTAGGTAGTTTTTATGATGCAAAGTAAAGTGATTAACATTTTTTGATCTTGAAATTGTACCTTTGACAATGACAAAGGGAGGAATGGCAATTGTCTATTGACTTGGCTCTTGCAGCAGTTAATCTTTAGTGAAATTTATGAATTCTATATGAAGATCTAGATAGGGGAGAAGATGCAGAGGGGGAGCTATTTGCTTTGTCTTAACACCTTCTGCTTGCTGTTGTAAATTGTGGAGGGAAAACAGTAAGTGGATATATATTTAGGCTGAAGAAGCACAATTAGTTTTGGATATTGATCAGTATTGTGTTGCTATCATTAATCCCGACAGCTTTTCTGTATATGATACCTGTGTTTTTTTTGTCATTGTGATGAGGCTTATGTTTCTTGATTCAGGAAGTGTCTTTTATAGTATTTGCTAACAGTGTTCTAAAAGTCGCAGCCCAGGTGGCGCTAGGCGAGGGTTCACCTCCTTGATTTTGGCTGGGGCGGGTGGGTTTGAGCTGGCTGGCTAGGTGGCTGGGTTTGAATTGATTGTGTAGATCAGTTTTCAAATCAAAGTCTTCAAATTTTTAATTTTTTCATATGGGATTTTTGAAATTTTGAGTTGGAAGCATGAATTTGAGTTTATTTGCTCTTGAAACAAAGAAGGACCATGATTTTTCTGTTTATGCATGAAATTGTGATTTATTATCGGTGTATATGGATTATAAATAAAAACCAGGGCCTAAAATGCAAGATTATAACAAAAAATGTTGTAATCTCCGTAGGCCCCGCCTAGGCACTAGGGAGTGGGTTGCTGCCTAGCAATGTTCTAAAAGGCGCTAGACGGCCACTAGGCGCGGGTGACCGCCTAGGCGGATTAGAACAAACTTGATTATTTCCTTATTTTTTAACGTATAAAACATGTTAATAATTCATATAATGTAATAATAATCCAAAATATTACTCATAAACCCAACTTTGTGTTGCTTAACTAACATTAAAGTAAATAAACGCAAAAGTACGTATCTGACTAACGACTCTAAACCTCCTAAAATCCAAAACCATAGGTTTGACTCAAAAGCAAATATATCTTGACTTGGGAGATAAAAAAAAATCCTAAGTTGACTAGTCACATGCCTAAAAACTAAAATTAAATAATCGTCGGGCTATGGGTCTAGGCGGTGCCTAGGCGGATTTCCGCCTAGAGGCCCACCTAGGCTTAAAAATTCCCAGGTCCTCTCCCACCTAGAGCCTAGGCGCGATTTTAGAACACTGCTGCCTAGCCCTTGCCTAGAGTCTTTCGGAACACTGGTTGCTAACTTTACCTTCTAGAACAAACTGTATGAGAATATAATTATAGATTCTAAGCTTCAAGGAAGAATATATCTCTTGACCTGTAGAATATAATAGCTGTTGTAATTTCAGTTGTATGTTGTGCATGAACATAACCAGTGTGATATCATTGTTGGCATGTTCCATCTTGTAATATTCATTCCTTGTTTTGCTTAATGCTGTTTATCTACTTATGCAGACCGTGGTTACTATTCAGTTGAAACTGTCACTTTGCTGGTTGCCCTGAAAGTTCGCTACATGGACAAAATCACAATCCTTAGAGGAAATCACGAGAGCCGACAAATAACTCAAGTGTAATCCATTTACTTGGCTTATCTTGGCATACACCATCTATTATGTTTGTAAAATGAGGGGTCATATTTCCAATGCATGACAATTTGATCTTTTACCAACATTAGAATATAGAATGCTCATGGCTTGATCTTTTTTTTTTTTGATACTTTGAGAACCAGAACTTCTTCTCTATTGGTCAGTTTTGGTAAGAGGAAAGAAATCTCAAGCCAGCATATGTATACTAAGTGTGATCTCTTGCAATACTTGACAATCTCTTGAAGCTACTGTCCATCTATTTTATGTTGAATTTTTCTAGTTCACTAATGCTCTACGAAAATAATGATTCAGATGCCTTACCCAGCATCTTAACTTCATTGTTGGTTAATTTCCTATTTTGCCTCATTTGTAATATGTGAGTAGTGGTTGCTATTAGGATGTAGTTGTTCTTGTGTTTGACTTCTTACCGGCTTCATTTTGTCATTTTGCTCAAGTCGTGGTTCTGATTTTTTGATTCTCTGCATGGCCTTTGGGTTGGTAGTTTTTTGTGAGCTGATTAGTCAAACATTGGGCAACAGATATGGCTTCTATGATGAATGCTTGAGGAAATATGGAAATGCCAATGTCTGGAAGTTCTACACTGACCTCTTTGATTATCTCCCTCTCACTGCCCTTATTGAGAGTCAGGTTTAAATGGTGCATTCTTTTTTTTCACGTACAGTTGTGACATTTATGAAATTATCTTAGTGTATTTCTCACTCTATTGCAGGTATTCTGTTTACACGGAGGACTTTCACCTTCTTTGGACACCTTGGACAATATCCGAGGCTTGGATCAAATACAAGAGGTTTGTTTGCGATTCATTGTTACTATGGGTCATGCTACATTAATTGTTCTTAACTTGATTAAACCTAACCTTTTGTGCTTGTGTATAAAAACAACTATTATGGCAGAAATTGGTAATTAAGTCAATCCCCACCAAAATATGCTGGATTTTCTGTTTAATGTCTTAAATTGGAGTAATTGTTTTCTTGAGAAGGTTCCCCATGAAGGGCCAATGTATGATCTTTTGTGGTCTGATCCTGATGACCGTTGTGGTTGGGGAATCTCTCCCCGTGGTGCTGGATACACTTTTGGACAAGACATAGCTGCTCAGTTCAACCATACAAATGGACTTACACTTATTTCAAGGGCTCATCAGCTTGTAATGGAAGGGTATAATTGGTGTCAGGTTTGTAATCTAGTGTGTTCAGTACTTTTTCCATTCTGATGTTTCTTGTTGCATGTATTTGCTATTAACAAGGAGAATTATGCAGGATAAAAATGTAGTTACAGTATTCAGCGCACCCAACTATTGTTACCGCTATGGTAACATGGCTGCGATCCTAGAAATTGGCGAGAACATGGATCAGAACTTCCTTCAATTCGACCCTGCTCCTAGACAGATAGAGCCGGACACCACCCGCAAGACCCCAGACTATTTTTTTGTGATTTCTGTATCCTGTCCAACCTCACTCGAAGTTTGTGGAATTCATCAGTTGTGTCTGTGTAGATTTGCCTTTGAAAAGCCGATTTTTGTGGTTTTGTTTCTGTTTTTCTTTTGTTTATCTAAAGGATCAGAACAGTTTTCTACGTTGATTCTTTTCCTTGGAGAGTCTGATGGAAGGGTAAGGTTTAGTCGATCTTTGTATATTCTTCTGGATGAACAAACGCAGGAAAAAATGACGGTATTTTCTATTTCTGTAATTATTGACACATTCTGGTTTTTTAGGGGACACAGAATGCTTGCTCCAAAACATTTCGGCGGATCAGTGAAAGGTGAAGAGCTTAATGAAGTTTCGATAAATGATTTATCATAAGGGATTTAGACAAGATGGAGAAAAGGATATTGTCAAGATAAGTTCACCTAAATTACACATAGGTCTTTTTCAATTTTTTCAAACAATTGCACACAAAGTCATTCTCAACAAAAATCAATCCCCAACCCATCCTCCATGTTAGGGTTTGAAATTGGAATTAAAATTGATGAAATTGGTTGTTTTTTGTGTCTTTTCTTTGATTGTCGTTGATTTGAGTGTTGTTTGAGTTGAAATATGAGTACAAATTGGAACGAAAATGAAAGAAATTGGTTGTTTTGTTTGCGATTTGTTAGGGTTTGAAATTGGAATTAAAATTGATGAAATTGGTTGTTTTTTGTGTCTTTTCTTTGATTGTCGTTGATTTGAGTGTTGTTTGAGTTGAAATATGAGTACAAATTGGAACGAAAATGAAAGAAATTGGTTGTTTTGTTTGCGATTTGTTAGGGTTTGAAATTGGAATTAAAATTGATGAAATTGGTTGTTTTTTGTGTCTTTTCTTTGATTGTCGTTGATTTGAGTGTTGTTTGAGTTGAAATATGAGTACAAATTGGAACGAAAATGAAAGAAATTGGTTGTTTTGTTTGCGATTTGTTACGGTTTGAAATTAGAATTAAAATTGATGAAATTGGTTGTTTTTTGTGTCTTTTCTTTGATTGTCGTTGATTTGAGTATTGTTTAAGTTGAAATATGAGTACAAATTGGAACGAAGATGAAAGAAATTGGTTGTTTTGTTTGCGATTTGGGTGCGATTTCTAAATCACAAACCCTCGACAACAGAAGCCGAGGAAATTTATGAAGCTCGACTTAAGTCAATGAGGCTATTTTATAACCTCACCAATATCCACCGAGCTCCCTCATTAACCTCACTCAATGGAGCCGAGATTATTTATTTAGCTCGGCTTAAGTCAATGAGGCTTTAGGCAAGATCTTCAAAAGGGGTCCTTATATACCTAAAAAAAACTAGACGAGTCTCCGTCATACCCTCGTTTTGATGCACCGAGGTTACTTATGCACCTCGTCTATATCTACCGAGCTCCGTCATATAACGAACTTCGACGGTTTTTTCAAACGAAGACCACAAGTCGCCATTCGATAATCATGTAAAGCGAGCGATATACCAATTCGTGTGCGATCAATTGATATTTTGATTAATTTCATCGATTTTAGGCTGTTTTCGATCAAAACAATTCGTTCGACAGATTTAGGTTTCGATTTGAGAAAAGAGAGTATGAGCCTTTTTGCAATGTGTTCGGAAAAAATGAAAAGGACATGCGTGCAATTTACTTGAAATTATCTTGTCAATAGCCATTCGGACATTTTGCCTCTAGCCTCACTCATGATTTATAAGTAGACATGCTGAAAATCAACTAATTGCGTGGATAAAAACTACCCCTTTTAATGATAATGAAACTTTGAATCGTCTACTTGTCTTTAAAACATGTTATCTGTTGGAGGATGAGTGCTTGAACTCCATTAATGGAGTTCTTGAATGAAAAGTGTGAAAGGAAAGAGATAGAGAAAATGGATCTTTTATTCTAACTGAATGGATCAATCTTGTTACACATATGCCTTATATAGACAGAGGACTATACACGAGTCTATATGCTACAACTGAACTAGACCGGGTTCAACACCCTCCCTCAAGCTTGGGATTGCATACCAAGCTTGGACAAAATGTATGTATGTTGTGGAGATGGCAAAATCTTTGTCAAGATATCAGCCAATTGCTCTAAAGTTGGAACATGGATCAACTGCAGAAGACCATCAAGCACTCGTTCTCGTGTAAAGTGGCAGTCGATGTTAATGTGTTTTGTCCTTTCGTGAAACATCAGATTTTTCGCAATGTGGATTAAGGATATATTGTCACAAAAGAGTGTAGCAGGTGTGAGATTGGAGACACCCAATTCCTGAAGAAGTCGAACTAGCCAAGTGAGTTCTGCTGAAGCCTGAGCCATAGCTCTGTACTCTGCTTTTGCAAAGCTGCGAGAAACAGTCGATTGCTTCTTAGACTTCCATGTGATTGGAGAACCCCCAAGATTGACAAGATAACCTGTAAGGGTCGATTGCTTGTTAGACTTCCATGTGATTGGAGAACCCCCAAGAGTGAAGAGATAACCTGTAAATGAGCGTCTAGATTTTGGACAGGTGGCCCAATCTGAATCCGAGAAGGCATGAAGAACAAGTTGAGATTAACCATGTATAACAATCCCTTTGTCAATGCTGCCCTGAACCTAACGAATTGTATGCTGAAGAGCCTGTAAATAAGCTTCACACGGGGTCTGTATAGGAATTCACACATCCGCATTTTTCCAGTTTTTTTGGTTCTTTATGGCTCAATTTCTTCCTCAGGAACGTCCTTTCCTGGAATCGTCAGCCATTATCCATCTGACGAGCTCTATCTTCACCATTCGGACCATCCCAATTATGTCCTATCCACTCGTCTTCTCAGCGAAGGCAATTACCATCAATGGAGGCACTCAGCTAAAGTCTTGCTCATTGCCAAAAACAAACTCGACTTCATCACTGGATCTTGCGTTCGTCCTAATGCGCCTCCGAGTTTAGTCGCTCAACGAGAGCATTGCAATGGAATGGTGATCTCTTGGCTGTTGCACTTGGTCGACAAAGAGATTGCTGAGAGTTTCCTATACTGCTTTACAGCGAAGCAGATTTGGACTCAATTGAAAAAGCGATATGCACAGTCCAACCAAGCTCGGATTTATCAGATACAACGAGATCTTGCTTCAACAGTTCAAGGTTCTCTATCCGTTACTGCTTTTTTTTTTTACGAAAATGAAGACTTTATGGGATGAATATGTGCTTCTTCTTGAGATTCCGATCTGTTCTTGCGGATCGGGTGGTGTTTTGAACTAAATTCTCGAGAATCAATAGATTATGCAGTTCCTAATGGGTCTTAATGACTCCTTCAACACGAATGTTCGTGGTACGATCTTGTTAATGCGTCCTTTTTCCTGATCTTGATGAGATCTACAAGATCGTTACTCAGGAGGAGAAGCAACGTGAGGTTGCCAATCCATCTTCTTCCTCAAATTCTAATGTTGCAGCTTTTACTACCTTTGGTAGAGGAAGAGGTCGAGGATTGCCGTCAAATTCTTCTTCACCTCTTTGTTGCTGTTAGAGGCAAAGGTCGACCGAATTACTTTTGTGATCATTGCAAAATGTTCGGACATTCAATTTCTCGTTGTTAGAAGCTTACTAGAGAATTTTGTGACAATTGCAAGATTTCTGGACCTACGATGGCAAAGTACTACAAATTGCAGGCCAATCGCCCACATTTCTCTGAGAGAAAGATTGTTGCTACTGCTTCTGATTCTCCTTTTGCCTTGACAACTGAGCAATATAATTAGTTTCCTGTGGTTTCATCATCAATCAACACAACAATTCAATCCATCTTTCATAGCATTTCAATTCAATTGTTTCGAGGTAAGCCATGCTCGTTTAATCTCGTTGTTGTTAGTTTTACTCGTATTTCAAGATATGGTTGATAGAATGTGACGATTGATCTAAGGTTTTATTCTATTAAGTTATTTCACTTTTTTTTTCTATATTGCATATGTTGTTGATTTATCTTAATTGGCCAATAAGATAAAATTGTATCACGCTAAGGGTTATAGCTTCATTCCGCTATTGCGGCCCTTAATCCATATATTATCCAGTACTTCTTGCAGGAACGATTCAAGAATCTTGATTTTGTAGGAGGATTGATAGGTAAAGATTGTCTCTTTTATAAGTCGACGATATGAGAGAGGTAATGTTTATGTGCTAGGTGTTTGAGAACTATTGCTACTCGACGCCTCCATGCTAGAATAAAAGAGTTAGGTGGTGATCGAATAGGCAAACTACCTAATTCTGTACACAAACCAAACCCTGGAATAATTAATAGAAACCAACTTAACCTAATATAAAGCCTGAGGATCATGAAATCACCATTGTTGCGAATGTGAGTGAAACTATATTATATTACTATTGTTTTTTACAACCAACCATCATTGCTACTTTGCTTTCATACAACTGCTTTCTATACTTCTTACTACTTTCTTATTGTTTGCAATCACATTCATAAAGGCGCACAGACTTCTTGTGAGATCGACCTCTACTCTACTAGTAATACTAGCTGTTGAGTTTGAGATTTACTTTTGGAGAATTGAACCACGACATTCATGTACACCAAATTTTGGCGTCGTTGCCGGGGAGTGCCAATTTATTTGTGAGTGTGTTTTGTTGGATATCGTGTGGACCAAAGTTTTTAGGATCGAGATCCTAGTGTAGGATCGAGACAAGACTCTAGGATCGGATCGTAGGATCGTAAGATCCCAGAAATAAGAGAAAATAAATTAAATACTCAAATAAAAACAAACCATACCAAACAAATACCTTGATTTTAAAATATAACTGCTTTTTTCCATTAAAAAAACTAAATAGCCAACATAGTCCAATAATAACCACTTAGCATTCATGATTAGTCAAGAATCTCTTGTTCTTAAGAGGTACAATAATAGTTGCTTGTTGTTGTTGTTGCTCTAATTTCTTATTTATTTTCAATTAGTGGAGCTAATTAGGAGGACCGACAATGAATGAATTAGAATGGGGCTTGGGGATTTAATTTGTACTAAGGGTCAGGTAATGATTAAAATTTCTACAAGTATATTTTAAATTACAAATAAACCACATTAACCTCGTTTTTGTTTACTTTTTTTTTTTTTTAAATTTTATACCAAACGAACCCTAAAAAGTATGAAAAAAAACAAATTGGATCGTTCACCTGGGATATAGGCTTTAAAAATACAAATTAAGGGCCCATGTTCTTTTTTTGTAGGCTTACAATCCCAAATTTCAAACAAAAATAACACATAACATCACATTATAAAGTATTGCTAGGATCTTACTAGGATCTTACGATCCTAGCCGATCTCAACCGATCATAACCGATCCTAGCAGTAAAGAGTATTTATACAAGATCCAGATCAAAAGCTAGCCTACGATCGTAGGATCGTAAGATCCTAAGATCCGAATCGGGATCCTAATAACCATGGTGTGGACCAACTTGCATGGTCCACACTCGTTCTACTAAACTCTCTATTGTGCCTCTTGGTTCAAAAATTGAAAGAATTAACTCTCTAGTTTAAGAAGATAACATTCAAAGAAGATGGCAGCAATCGACGTACCAAGAAGGACATTGCAAGATCTCAAGGAGCCAAATCTTACTTCTCAATCATTAGCAATCAAGCTACCAGATCTCTCTGAAGCATCTAAATTTGAATTCAAGTCAAGTTGGGTGTCTATCTTGCCCAATTTTCATGGAAGAAGAGGAGAGGATCCAAACAAGTATATGGTAGAACTTACATCGATCTGTAGTCGCTTATGACCCACAGGAATGACTGATAACTAGATTATGCTTAGGGTGTTTCCTAGAATCAATCACAACGCGCCGCATAGGATGCTATACATCAGTTTATATATATATATATATATATATATATATATATATATATATATATATATATATATATATATATATATAAACTATTGAATAGGAAGTATTATGCTTACCATCTTATTATAATTTTTAAACACTTGTTATTTTATCAACTATACTTTTCTTATTTTATGTTAACTTTTGTTAACATTTTATTTAATTTCATTATAGTATTAGTTATATATTATTAAGATTTTATTTCAAAAAAGATCTGTAATACGGTGCGAGAGGTAGAGTATATTGTACTAGTTCGATCTTCTTAAACAACGCAACACACACACACACACACACACACACACACACACACACACACACACATATATATATATATATATATATATATATATATGAGGTGAATTTTTTATTTTGATTGTCATTAAACACAATAAATTGATTTTATTTGAACCGAATTTCTATTGATTTAGTGAAGTTTTGGTTAAGTGATTCACTTGAGATAAATTTTGATTAGGAATGATTTTCTTGAAGATATCTATTTAACGGGTATTCGATTGAATCGATTCACTACGCCATTGTGCATCTCCAACAATGAACCTCTTTGCCTTCGTCACTTGAAACCTATCCAGGCGACGGAATCATACACACTCGTCGCTCCAATTCTTCATCCGGCTAATGGGTCATGTGTTATATTCAGGTGACCAACAATGGTAACAATTCGTCGCTTAAAATGATTCAGGTGACGACGTAGTGTATGTCAGTCACCTGAACGAGTGTAACGGCCCGGATATAAATATCCGGGATACGTTTCGAAGGTCGGATACCTTCGTTCGGATGTTGCAATTCAGGTACGGGTCGAGGTTTCAAACCTCTAATCAGTCGAAGTTTCAGAAATACGATTTAAACGAAAATAAAGCGGAAGCATGACTTAGATACAAAAGTCGCGGCAGAGCCGGGTCAAAACCAAAACAAAGTGGGTGATTGTCATTTGTCAAGTTAGAATATATTAGCCGGATTCTTCGATTCGCCAAAAGATTTCCCCGTCACAGAAGCATGGAGCAACAAGAGCGGTACCTAACACTATCCACGAAGTCAGACCTGGTGATCGCATGCGGGTCCTCTGACCGCGCTGAGGCCACATAACATGCCTATGCCTAAATAAAAGATGACTAATGCGGTACAAGATTTAAATCACACTATCATGCCCCTAGAATATATATAATATGCAGAAAAGAACTGTAAAGGGCCCAAGACAATGCCAAGTGTCATATCCTTTCCTACCTCTGTACCCCTTCCCGTTAGTGCAGAGACTGGCCAGTTCGGGCTATAGCATAGCACTCTCTTCGTGGTGGTGCACTCACCACGGTATCATCATATCATATCATATCTCATCAGCATATCATATCTCATCATCATATCATAAAATAAATAAAACATGCCCGATGGTACTGGGCTAATCGTATCGTATCAATCATCTCATCTCTTGCCCGATAGTGCTGGGCTATCATATCATGCTCAAATCGACTCGATAGACTCAGGGCACCCGATGGGGCTGGGCTACCCTATGACCCTAGCAAAGACTCTAGGACTATCACAGATAACGGCCGTTCTGTTTCAAACACACAAAGTAAACACATGCTCAGTTCAATGCAATCCTAGCATGATACTACATGGCATGCTTTAATATGCAACAAAACTACACATTACATGACACATCAGGCAGGAGATCCAGGTTACTGAGTAAGTCCCGTAGGATACTTACCTGTTGATGCAGAACAACAAGATAACACAAGCAAGGGCCCAAATGCAAGTCCAAAGCAATCCAATAAGCAATATACACCTATCATCAAGCCATTTCCATAAGCTACCAGACCAACATTCATACACACGAACCCAAGTTCTCAACATCCTCAAAACCGACCGATAGTAAAACCGTTTTCCAGAATCTTTCCGATACGATCAAATCGACCAAAATCATTCTTTCAATCAAACCCATGGATAAAATCATACCAACCATATTTTCGACTCATAAATCCCAATTTAAGTCGATTCATGTTCAAAATACTTTCTCAAATCATAATTGGCCAAATTCCGACATTAAACGTTTAAGCCTTAGAACCAATTTCCAAAAATCATATTATAAAACAAACTCCGACATGTTTCTTATTTCAAAAACATTATATATAAATAATTTCCAATATTAAATCATAAAAAAAATAACCTATGTTCACAAATTAATATTATAGATCAAAACCAACAATTTACTTTAAAATCCTAGCTCACATAGTTAAACCCTCATAAAATGCATCCTAAATAATTAATCCAATTAATATTATTTTTAAACAATAAACAATATATAAGGATAAATTTCCAGAATATTATAATTATAACCAAAACCCAAAATAATTCTAATATCAAAATAATTTAACACTTAATATTCATAAAGTCTCAAAACAATAACCATAAATATATTTATAACTCCCTATCAATTAATCTCACTTTTAAAACCTTTTAAATACAAATATTAATAATTTCAGGACTTATAAATATATATATATTTTACTAAAATCAGAAATAATAATAATTATCATATATATATATATTACCGAAATTAAAGAATAAAACACAACCCATAATATACCCAATCAAGCCAGCCCAATGAAGAGAAGAAAAAGAACCCGAGCCTTCGGGCCCAAAATCAGGCCCGAGCCCACAAAATTAGGCCCACCATCCTAAGTCAGAATTAAGAAAGAGGAAGGGGGCCCCAGCTGACTGGATCCGATGTGGAAAGGTGGGACCCCCAGCTATCTCCTTCTTCCCCAATGCCGACAGAGGACGACAGGAAACAGGGGACCTGTGCTGCACATGAAAGACGGAGGAGGAAGAGGGAAGGGGGAGGCCGGCGGCGGCGCCCCCGACTCCGACTCCGGCTCCGACTACCCGACACCGACTACCCGACGCACATGGGCTCAAAACGACAAGAAAAGGATAGAGAGAAAGTGCTCACCGAGAAGGAGACTCAAGGTGGTCGGAGGTGCGCCGGAGGCCCGATGGGGCTCGTCGGAGGCGTGGCTGGTCTCCTGGACCTAGAGAAGGGCTCGAAGGTGAGCTAGGGACGATTACTTGGCGGCTTCAAGCGGGGAAGAAGGGTGAGAAGGTTTTACCGACATTTTCGATCGAAAAGGGGGCGACGCCGGAGTTCGGGTATGGCCGGCGATAATGGAGCTCATCCCGGCTACTTCGAGCTCGCCGAAATCTCTGGGAGGAGGGAGTAGTGGCTCGAGCCTTCGACGAAAGGAGGTGGGTAGGTGCTCCGGTGGGATTTCGAAAACAGGGGAGGATGATGGAGGCTGCGGTGGCGGCGCCATGGGGCCGAGAGTGTGGTGACGGTGGCGGTGGTGGGGTGGTGTGGCTGTGGCTCGTTGGTGGTAATGGTAGGAGTTTGGGAGCAGCAGCTCTCAGCAAAACAAAGAGAGAGAAGGAGAGTAAGGGGTGTTTGGGTTTGAATCACAGGGAGATAAGGAGAGGAGGAGGAGAGAAAAGTGTGGGAGGCTGGACAGATAACATAAAAGAGGGGCAAGGGCAGTGGTGAGCTGGGTGCAGGAGATGAAGACAAGTAGGGTGGGACCAAATGCAATTTGGGTGTGATTGCAGGTATCCGAGAGAGAGAGGGAGGGAGAGAGAGAGAGAGAGAGGGAAAAATAAAAGAAAAGGGAAAATAAAATAGGATTGGTCCACTAAAGAAATTAAATTAGCGGAATAAACTCGAAACCCGCTCGCCCGAACGAATCCCGACTAAATCGAATTTAATAAAATTTAAATTCAATCTCAAGATAACGGAATTAAATAAATTTCAATCAAAACTCGGAGCTTAAATAAATTTTTATTAATACCCGAACTCGAAGTCGAAAATCAAATCCCGTCAAAATCCTAATTTAAAATGATGCCGGAAGGATTTTAAATTTTGAAGTCGTGCTCGAGGACGATTTTCCTCCCATTTTTATAAATTGAAATAAATAATAACATTTTAATTAAAATAATACTAATATGATATCTAAAATATATTTGGTCTTTACATTTATCCACCTCTAAAAACAAGTCTCGTCCCCGAGGCTAAAATCATTTTAAAGCAAAGGGGATGAAGTTATAAAATCGGTGAGTCCGAGGACCATGTCCAAGAATCTTGTAATCGTCTCGGTTGCGTCTTCCGAGATTCTCACAACATCCTAGTCACGGCCGTGACATTTCCAATTGGTCTTGTCAAGTGTGTAATAAGCGCCCTTATGACATCCTCGCTTCGACTTTTCGGAAGTACCACAACTCTAAAAGCATTATAGCGCCCGACTAGGTCTTAGCACGCAATCTATAAGCGCCCCTATAAAATGCTTGTATCCACTTCGTGAGACGTCATAATGTAAATCCAGTTCGTAAACCTCAAAGTGTTTTGTAAATGGAAAGATTGTCATCCAAATCATTGAAACTCTCAACTTCTTTAAAACCCCAAGTTGGCCATTTTTAAAACCGCTCAAAATCTTCAAATTCAATTTTTAATCAAGCAACTTTACACCAAAATCAAATCAAATCCTCCCAAATCAAGATTTCGTCAAACTCTTCCGAAAACCAAATCAGCTTCTCGTAACCAATCAATCAAATTCAGAAGGTAGGAGGTGGAGTCATCCACCTCTAAGGGCTAATTCCATATTCTCTTCCTAGTTTCCAGAATCATTCCATCATCATTCACAACTCAACATGAACAAAAGTAAACCAACTCATCAACTCATAACATCATCAACCACCCCTCATATGGCAATCCTCAACATCAATCATGATAATCTCAACCAATCGACATCGCAACTGCATAACATGTTTACCCATAGCATAAAGTATACCATTCTTTCAAAACACATCAAGAGCAACAACAAAATCTCAATGTCACATCACGAGTCATAAAGTGTATCTATATCATACCGAAGACCTCACAAGTGTATCATTGAATTCTCGTAAATCACGCAAGCACACATGTCAAGAGATCAAGGAGGTTAGGTGTCATGGAGTCAGTACACTACTTCTAGTCAAATCTCACGATCGCATCTCAACATCGCACACTAGTGGAACCAGTCATATCAAGGGATCTCATATAAAGCATAAATTCACATAGTCATCCTATCCAATCTCTATCCAGCACTATCATAACATATTATCACATCAATCCAACAAAATCATGCTATTAAGATTCAACCAGAAAGGGAAGATTAACAGTATATCAACATCAAAATGTCATCATGCTTTCCAGACGTCATCATGCTTTCCAGACGTCATCTTAGTTCATCACAATGTCATATAACGATTAATAGCAGTCATGCACCATCATCTTATATATACACATAAGTCATACCTATGCTCCAAGTCATATTCATCACTTACCTATTCATAATCAGGCTTATCAACCATATAGGATAACATCATATTTTCACATAACAACGTATCATCATCTCATGATTCATTCAACACATTATAACATGCTTTTAGAACAACATAGTAGGATAGCAATGTATTAATATATTAGGATAATACTCGTCACTACCAATTTTAACTCAGTATTGCATATCAACATGTAATATCATGCCATACAGGTTTATCATGGTTGCTATCTAACATCATGCCAGTACATATTAATAAGTCACATAATCATGAAGACCCTCACATCATACCAATCACTCAATTTCCTTAACCGCTCTCTAACCATTCTACCAAGAGACCTCACTCACATGTTTCAAGAAGAAGCAATCATTAACATTATTACACAGAAGGACTACATCATATCAATCAGCAATTATCAATAGCATCATTAGCTCATCATTAAGCATTGCAACTCTGTTTAAAGTCTCAATCTACGGTCATGCTCAATAAGTATTGCGAAACATCATATATGAACCTAATCAAGTCAAGCTAGCACATCTCATCATAACCACATCAAATAAACAGTTCAGATTCTCAGCATTGGCAGTTCACATCATAGGCAAGGAATTTAGATCATGCTTGGCATCTCAGAGTAGCATCACCTTAAGTCATCAAGGCACATTAGGATTGTAAGGCATCGAATCATATCATCACAGTCAACAGACAATCAAGCAACAGTCATCACATAAACAAGCAGCTTTCAACATCAAGTCAGTGCAATATCATCATCAACAAGCTCGGAAAGGGTTATCAATTCGAATAGAGGACGTTCCCACCTGCAAGTCATATCGTACTCAACAATCGTGATCCTCGAAACGAGCTTGTTCCGTCGACATTATCGATCCTGAGGCCCGTGGGTTATGGGCCCACGCTTCCGCTGCGCTGCTCTATCGTTATTCGACTTCCCGATCCCTTTTTCCATGCGGTCGCTCATCCAAGGTAACGCGTAGGAGTTTAAGTTAGCGGAGATAGGGGAGTGACAAGAGCGGACGACCCAATGTTTCTTTCGGAGACGGATTAGACCAAAGCTAAAGACGACATGACTAGAGACAAGACTCCGACTCGGGAATAGTAACGATGCCTTTACGGAAGTCCATTAGGGTACCATTGTGACAAACAAGCATGAATTCACTATGGAGCATATCCATCACATCAATCCATACTAACATGTACCTATCTCGGGGAAACATTCGTATTCATATCAAAGACACAATCAAGTCCTACGCTGGTGTTTGTGAAACAAGCTAACATTCTAGTATTCCATGGAAACAGATATGCCTAGCAATCTTCAAGCAAGATAGACAAAACCAGCAATGATCAAATATGATATGAAGTCATGCGGAATTTTAATGAAGATAACGAGCATCATGTATATGAACAATGTAGGAACATGGTATACATATCAACAATTGAGTCCAAATATATCATGGCAAGGTATATTATAACAATCAGATGAAGCGTCATACGAGAACACATAAGAGTAGCATAGTAATTATCACATATATGAACAATGCACAAGTTTGGTGTATGCATCATACGAGATCATATAAAGGGCAACATAGTAACTATCTCACAATGATCATATATTAGGTCAAGCATGGCACGGAATCATATGACGAGATACATCTAGAGAGCATGGGTCCTACATGATACTAGCGATACATAATGCGATACAAGCATAGCCAAGATTCATTAAGAGGAGTTCAACATAATGTTCACGAAACATGAGGCATCATCAAAAGTAACAAGATGGACATCATGGATGCTAGGTTATAATCATGCTAAGAAAGAACCATCATAGAGTGCATATATGGTATGATAGTTGTCACATTATAGAACAAGCATGATATGAAATCATTCAGCAGGTTATATTGGAAGTCATAAGCTCCACATGATACTAATAGCACACATCGAACATGAGTAGAATTAAAGTAATTCAACTAGATTCATTACGGTATTCATGCGTCATGTGTATGCAAAATCAAGATATAGAGTGGTGTGTGATCAAGCGGGGTGTCAAATCATAGGTTCATGCAAACACGAGAGAATAACATAGAGTAGTAGACATTTTAACCATTCAAGCATGCTAGGTTCAACCATTACGGAAGGCTAGTCAATCATCGAATTCAACATTAAGCTAATCAAGACGAGTGAAACATGTTAAGAGAACGGGAAGAGGAAAGAGCCACACTATCAAGGACCTAGTTCAAGAGAAAATCAACAATAAGGTAGGCAAAGTAGAACTCGCACAAGTCACAACCAAGGATCCTACACGCTACTAATGGCTCAATATAACATGGGGTACATACATTCACATGATCGATTACTCGGCACTACGCAAGACTTCAATTCAATCACATTCCAATAATACAGAAACAGGAGAGGAAGTGTGGCGAGGTATAGTGCAAGTCTAAGTAATGGCAACACTACCAGAATATGGGGACATGAGTTCAAATTAATGTATACTGAGATAAACATGTATTGGTCAAGACTCACTTATACCAACATATTCTCACCTTAGCACAATTAACATATAACAATACTCATTTGCAAAATCATCAACAATAGCTAATCTGAGGAATACAAAATAGGTGGGCATGCTATAGATTCTTGTCACAAGATGAATGATAAGCATCGAGGCATCATCGGCTAGCATGTTAAAGAGCACATCTTATGAGGCATTCATATAAAGAAGAGTCGATCACACTATCATGGATCTAATTCAGAAAAAGTAGCAATCATATAGACTCATACCATGTGGTTCATGTTTCTAATCAATCATATGATCAATAGGCCAAGTAGACATGCGATGACAACATATAATCACGAGAGAAAGAAAGGCATAACACGGGACCTAAGCAATGGGGCAAGCATGGGTATAGAATGTCATACAACAACGAATTCATATTAAAGATCATCATAAATGTACCGAGGATTACGTAGCATAGGAGGCATGTTGACATGAAATTATAACATGTATCCATCAAGTAAGGGACTCACTCTATCATGATATTAGAATCGAACTATCACACTATCATGAACCTATTCACAGGAAGGGCATCAATTAGGCGACATCCTAGCATATGACATATTTATTCGTGCCCTAGTATGACGATGCAATATACTAAGTAAATCATGTCGGGATGATTTGGGTATAATAAATGTAGCTCGAACCCATACAATAGTCATTATGAACATTAAGGCACATAAGCACAATTTCAAACTAAGGATCAAACTGTTGATCAAGGAGTAATGCATATAGGATCACATAATCATGGACAGAGCAATCAAGATAACCCGATAGAAGTCCATAAGGGCAACATTGACTCTTTCCAACTGACTCATTACCCCTCTTTCCCGTGGGACTCGGATACGAATTTTCCGTGACAAGAGGACACTGATGGATCGTCATAAGAATTGATAACGACAGCCTCGTAAACATCTCACTCTCTAGCTCGAAATTTCATCAAGGACCGTCTTCCAATACTCTCTCGGACAACCTCTATATTCAATCATGATTCCCGACACCATGTGTTTACCAACCCAATTCCCGTGGAAGACCGATATTCGAAGGGAGGACTCGATTGAATTGTCAAAAGGGTTCATAAGGAAAGGGGCAGTTCCACAAAAGCTGAGCTTAACCATATATAAAAAGAAGTGTACTCCCGCTATCCCGTTCGCACAGATCGTTCAATATTCATTCAATAATCAGAACATAACAATCAATCTTTAACATATCAAGCACTCAACATAGAATCAGTCAATGACAATTACAATGATCTCCTTGGAGTCTTCCCGACCCATCTGTAAAGAACAAGCTAGTATTTCGCCTACCCATTTCCGACTACATCCAAAAGGGATGGTCTAACGCCGTTTCTACCCACTCGATCCCTTATTAGTCGGTTCTCCTCTTTTATAACAAGTCAAGTTCATTACTTATTCCAATTGGAGTTAGGCATCTTAAGTTCATTTTGCCCCTTTAAAACGCTTTCAAATCTTCGAAATCCATGGGCGGTTTTTCAAAACATACACCCGACCCTTGCGTACCCGAATTGCACAACCTCGCTCTGATACCAACTTTGTAACGGCCCGGATATAAATATCCGGGATACGTTTCGAAGGTCGGATACCTTCGTTCGGATGTTGCAATTCAGGTACGGGTCGAGGTTTCAAACCTCTAATCAGTCGAAGTTTCAGAAATACAATTTAAACGAAAATAAAGCGGAAGCATGACTTAGATACAAAAGCCGCGGCAGAGCCGGGTCAAAACCAAAACAAAGTGGGTGATTGTCATTTGTCAAGTTAGAATATATTAGCCGGATTCTTCGATTCGCCAAAAGATTTCCCCGTCACAGAAGCATGGAGCAACAAGAGCGGTACCTAACACTATCCACGAAGTCAGGCCTGGTGATCGCCTGCGGGTCCTCTGACCGCGCTGAGGCCACATAACATGGCTATGCCTAAATAAAAGATGACTAATGCGGTACAAGATTTAAATCACACTATCATGCCCCTAGAATATATATAATATGCAGAAAAGAACTGGAAAGGGCCCAAGACAATACCAAGTGGCATATCCCTCTCCTACCTCTGCACCCCTTCCCGTTAGTGCAGAGACTGGCCAGTTCGGGCTATAGCATAGCACTCTCTTCGTGGTGGTGCACTCACCACGATATCATCATATCATATCATATCTCATCATCATATCATATCTCATCAGCATATCATATCTCATCATCATATCATAAAATAAATAAAACATGCCCAATGGTACTGGGCTAATCGTATCGTATCAATCATCTCATCTCTTGCCCAATAGTGCTGGGCTATCATATCATGCTCAAATCGACTCGATAGACTCAGGGCACCCGATGGGGCTGGGCTACCCTATGACCCTAGCAAAGACTCTAGGACTATCACAGATAACGGTCGTTCTGTTTCAAACACACAAAGTAAACACATGCTCAGTTCAATGCAATCCTAGCATGATACTACATGACATGCTTTAATATGCAATAAAACTACACATTACATGACACATCAGGCAGGAGGTCCAGGTTACTGAGTAAGCCCCGTAGGATACTTACCTGTTGATGCAGAACAGCATGATAACACAAGCAAGGGCCCAAATGCAAGTCCAAAGCAATCCAAAAGCAATACACACCTATCATCAAATCATTTCCATAAGCTACCAGACCAACATTCATACACATGAACCCAAGTTCTCAACATCCTCAAAACCGACCGATAGTAAAACCGTTTTCCAGAATCTTTCCGATACGATCAAATCGACCAAAATCATTCTTTCAATCAAACCCATGGATAAAATCATACCAACCATATTTTCGACTCATAAATCCCAATTTAAGTCGATTCATGTTCAAAATACTTTCTCAAATCATAATTGGCCAAATTCCGACATTAAACGTTTAAGCCTTAGAACCAATTTCCAAAAATCATATTATAAAACAAACTCCGACATGTTTCTTATTTCAAAAACATTATATATAAATAATTTCCAATATTAAATCATAAAAAAATAACCTATGTTCACAAATTAATATTATAGATCAAAACCAACAATTTACTTTAAAATCCTAGCTCACATAGTTAAACCCTCATAAAATGAATCCTAAATAATTAATACAATTAATATTATTTTTAAACAATAAACAATATATAAGGATAAATTTCCAGAATATTATAATTATAACCAAAACCCAAAATAATTCTAATATCAAAATAATTTAACACTTAATATTCATAAAGTCTCAAAACAATAACCATAAATATATTTATAACTCCCTATCAATTAATCTCACTTTTAAAACCTTTTAAATATAAATATTAATAATTTCAGGACTTATAAATATATATATTTTACTAAAATCAGAAATAATAATAATTATCATATATATATATATTACCGAAATTAAAGAATAAAACACAACCCATAATATACCCAATCAAGCCAGCCCAATGAAGAGAAGAAAAAGAACCCGAGCCTTCGGGCCCAAAATCAGGCCCCGAGCCCACAAAATTAGGCCCACCATCCTAAGTCAGAATTAAGAAAGAGGAAGGGGGCCTCAGCTGACTGGATCCGATGTGACAAGGTGGGACCCCCAACTATCTCCTTCTTCCCCAATGCCGACAGAGGACGACAGGAAACAGGGGACCTGTGCTGCACATGAAAGACGGAGGAGGAAGAGGGAAGGGGGAGGCCGGCGGCGGCGCCCCCGACTCCGACTCCGGCTCCGACTACCCGACACCGACTACCCGACGCACATGGGCTCAAAACGACAAGAAAAGGATAGAGAGAAAGTGCTCACCGAGAAGGAGACTCAAGGTGGTCGGAGGTGCGCCGGAGGCCCGATGGGGCTCGTCGGAGGCGTGGCTGGTCTCCTGGACCTAGAGAAGGGCTCGAAGGTGAGCTAGGGATGATTACTTGGCGGCTTCAAGCGGGGAAGAAGGGTGAGAAGGTTTTACTGACATTTTCGATCGAAAAGGGGGAGACGCCGGAGTTCGGGTATGGCCGGCGACAATGGAGCTCATCCCGGCTACTTCGAGCTCGCCGGAATCTCTGGGAGGAGGGAGTAGTGGCTCGAGCCTTCGACGAAAGGAGGTGGGTAGGTGCTCCGGCGGTGGTGGGGTGGTGTGGTTGTGGATCGTTGGTGGTAATGGTAGGAGTTTGGGAGCAGCAGCTCTCGGCAAAACAAAGAGAGAGAAGGAGAGTAAGGGGTGTTTGGGTTTGAATCACAGGGAGATAAGGAGAGGAGGAGGAGAGAAAAGTGTGGGAGGCTGGACAGACAACATAAAAGAGGGGCAAGGGCAGTGGTGAGCTGGGTGCAGGAGATGAAGACAAGGAGGGAGGGGGGGACCAAATGCAATTTGGGTGTGATTGTAGGTATCCGAGAGAGAGAGGGAGGGAGGGAGAGAGAGAGAGAGAGGGAAAAATAAAAGAAAAGGGAAAATAAAATAGGATTGGTCCACTAAAGAAATTAAATTAGCGGAATAAACTCGAAACCCGCTCGCCCGAACGAATCCCGACTAAATTGAATTTAATAAAATTTAAATTCAATCTCAAGATAACGGAATTAAATAAATTTCAATCAAAACTCGGAGCTTAAATAAATTTTTATTAATACCCGAACTCGAAGTCGAAAATCAAATCCCGTCAAAATCCTAATTTAAAATGATGCCGGAAGGATTTTAAATTTTGAAGTCGTGCTCGAGGACGATTTACCTCCCATTTTTATAAATTGAAATAAATAATAACATTTTAATTAAAATAATACTAATATGATATCTAAAATATATTTGGTCTTTACAACGAGCCCCAAAAGTGCATCACTGATAATGTTCGTCACTTGAGGCAATTCAAGTGACGGAGTATACAATATTGGTCGCCTGAATAAGTGCTGAAGCAATTATTCAGGTGACGACGAAGTTTTTTTTTAATGTTGGTCACTTGAGATAATTCAAGTGACTAGGATAACATGTATAATCTATGTTGGTCACTTGAAGAAGTAATGCAAGTGAGTTTGTCACTTGAGTTTGAGGTAGGTTTGCACATTAAATATTGCTCACTAGAGCGACGAACAAACTCTATATTTCCGCCACCTGAATGAAAAATACAATTATAGCATTAATTACCTAGAGTGTCCGACCTTTGTTTAAAAAACACCCCCACTCAACCCTCAACACGTCAACCCTTTTCATTCCTTCCTCTCTTCTCCATCTTCCTTCAAAAAATTCTTCATATTTTCTCCATCTTGCTTGGGATTGAAAATGTTGTAGGGAGAAAATTTTATATTGAGCAACTTCATAAAGGCTAGTTTATCATTCACTCTTTTTTTAATATTGTTGTATGTACATGTGATATATTGGTTATTATTTTGATTGAAAATGGGATTGATATTAGATGGAATATATATGAGATTAAAAATGTGACTTTGGTTGTTATTTTTGTTGGGATTAAAATGTGGCATTGGTTTTGCTAGTGTGATTGTGATTGAAAAATGAGATTGAAAATGAGATTGATATTTAGATGGAACATGAGATTGAAAATGTGATTTTTGTTGTTATTTTATTTCAGATTGAAAATGTGTTTTTGGTTTTGTTAGTGTGATTGTGATTGAAAATGAGTTTGATCTTGAGATTGAGAATGAGATTGAAAATGTAATTTTATTTGTTATTTTGATTGGGATTGAAAAGGTGAATTTGACTTTGTTAGTGTGATTGTTATTGAAAATGGGATTGATATTGAGATTGTAATTGGATTGAGATTGAGATTGGGATTGTGAAAGAGTTTCTGTTGATTCTTAATAGTAACAGGAAAATGGATAAGAGTTGGATGACTCTTCCTATCACTCATGATGATTACCGTCAAGGAATTATGGATTTTGTTACCATGGTCTATCAGAATGCAAATGGTGCGGTCGAATTTTATTGTCCTTGTAGTGAGTGTCGTAATAAGGATACCCCAGTGAACATTGGGGAAATGTCTATGCACTTATATAGTTGTGGTATGTGGTCTAGTTATACAGTATGGGATAAGCATGGGGAAGCACCAGTCGAATCAAGATATTTACAGCTAAGAAGGCAACTCTTGGACAAGGGGGCTTCTTCTTCATGTGAGGATCCCATTATCTCCATGTTGCATGATAGTTTTCCTTATCATGCTGGATACGATGCTGCGTATGCCGATGAAGGCCCTAGGGATGCTGACTCCCCTACCTTTGTAGATATTGTCGATGATGGTTATCATAAGTATGAGAGACTTCTAGAGAAAGCTCAGACTTTATTGTACCCTGGTAGCACAAAGACTGTTCTAGGTGTTGTGTTGGATGCAATGAAGATGAAGGTAGAGAACGGGTTTTCAGATAAGAGTATGGATGACATATGTCGGTACAATTGCAGATTGCTTCCTCCTGACCACAAATATCCTAATGATTGGCTAAGAATGAGGAAGATGTGTAGGGACATCGACTTGGACTATCAGAACATTGATGCATGTGAGTATAATTGTGTACTATTTTATAAACAATATGCAAACTATGAAGTTTGTCCCAAATGCAAGACTTTGAGGTGGGATCCACAAAGGGGAAACAAAGTTCCCAGAAAGGTCCTTCGATACTTCCCCTTGACTCCTAGATTAAAGAAATTATAAATGGATCCGCATATTGCAAAGCAAATGCGATGGCATGAGGAGAGGATAGAGGATGATGGTTGGTTAAAGCACCCTACAGATGGAGAGGCATGGAAAGAATTCAACAGATTGTTTCCCTTTTTTTCGAACGATGTCAGGAATGTGCGGCTTGGTCTAGCAACCGATAGGTTCAATCCATTTGGGACTTTGGGAACTCTCTACATCACATGGCATGTGATTGTAATGCCATATAATTTGCCTCCGTCAATGTGCATGAAGAAGGAATTCAACATGTTAGCATTGTTGATTCTCGGTCCAAAGTCTCCTTGTAAGTGTCTCATTGTGTACTTGGAGCTGTTGATAGACGAGCTATTAGACTTATGGAATAACGACGTTTTTACCGTTGATCGGCACTCAAGATCCACTTTCACTATGAGAGCAACAATGATGTGGAATATTAGTGACTTTCCTGGATTAGGGATGTTGGTAAGATCAGCTACCAAAGGATATAAAGCTTGTCCATTTTGCTTAGATGATACTTTTGCAACACATGAACAAGGGAGAATGGTATACGATGGTCACCGCAGATGGCTTGATGGCTTGCACTCGACCATCCTTGGCGAATCGCTAGCCAGGCATTCAACGGGGAGTGCGAGTATAGGGAGAGGCCTCCTTCTTTGTCTGGGGAGGATATTCTTGCAAGAATCAACAGCTATGAATAACCGTTAGTTTCCGTCTCTATTCTTAGTTTTCATAGGACAACGATATAATTTTCATCTATTTGATTGGGTAATATTTTTTTGTATTAACTTAATAGGATGAAGTTCCCTGTCCTTAGCTTGCATGAAGACTTCAAGACCCCGTATAATTCGAAGAACAGGATGTGTTGGACTAATAAGTGTCAGTTCTGGAGATTGCCTTATTGGCCTTACACCGCAGTGAGATACACCTTCGATGTTATGCACATCGAAAAGAACGTATTTGATAACATCCTCGGAACCACTCAGTATTGAAGGAAAGTCAAAAGATGGCCCTAGAGCTCGAGCTACTTTAGAACAACGAGGTGTGCGAAAAAAGCAGTCGACAAGGAGTGATGGAAGACTCCCTCATGCATCTTTCTCAGTGAAGCCGGAACATCTATCAGAGGTATTCGAGTGGTTCAGTGAAGTGAAGTACTCTCACGGTTATGCTGAAAATTTGAAGAACAAGGTCAACATTAGTGAAAAGAAGTTTCACGGATTGAAGAATTAATTGAAAGCTACATTAGAGTTAATTGAAAGCTATAAATCATTGCCTTTATACAAGATCGATCTCGTTGGCTTCACATGCCCTTCACACCCACCTTGACCCCATATGCCCTCTTCTCCATGAAAATTTCATATTTATACCTCTTTTAATTCATCTAATTTCTTTCTTGATATATCCTTAAGAGTATGAAGATCAAGTTATAATTGTCTTAAATGGATGAATGTTTTACTGCTTTATTATAGAATATGTACTATCACACTTTGCTTTCTTATGTTCCCACCTTCATGGCATCCTTACATTTCAGTTTTTATCATCATTTACTTAAGCATGTCAAATTAAAAACATTTGTTTGTTCCCACCTTCACGGTATCCTTTTTTATGTGTTTGTCACAGGACTTCCACCACAAAAGAGGCGTGTGGTGGTCAACAACAAGACAAATGCCTTGATCAGGGAAAATGGTGGGAAGAAACTGGATGTTGAGTACTCCTCCTTCCATAATGGACCGAAAAGACAAGACATACACACCCTTATTGTGCGCGACATTGGAGCTGCAATCAGGGCTCACCTACCAATGCTAGGATCAACTTATAATAAGCTCGAAGATCGCCACAAAGATGCTCTTATATGTTATTTGGAGGTAACTTTGACATCCTTGCATTTTCATAATTATGAAATATTTTAAATTAAACTGAAAATAAAATATGTATGAAAAATAACATATTAGTTGAAGTTAAGGAAACTGAATCTATAAAATGAGATTGATGTGAATCTTTGAGATATATGAAATCTGTAAAATTTATGTATTTTTGACTTTTTATGCATCTTCTATTATCTTTTGATTTTATTTCATGTCATTCAAAGCTTAATCATACTAATGCATGAAAACTAAGTTATTGGTTTATGTTAATGAAACTTAAGTAAGTTAACTTGTTATAAAACATGTTTAATTGATGTATTTCTGACTTTTAAGTACGTTATTGGTTTATGTTAATGAAACCTAAGTAAGTTAACTAAGTTATTGGTTTATGAAATCTCTAAAATTGATGTATTTTCGACCTTTTATGCATCTTCTTTTATTCAGTAAGTTAACTTGTTATAAAATACGTTTAATTTTCCTTATTTCATAGAATATGTATGACATACCTCCAAGTAATCGTGTGATGTGGAATTTCGTACATAAAAAGGATGCATTGACTTACTCCAACCGGAAATACTACCGTCTTAAACACTATCTCAAGCATGGCCCTAACAAGATGCCAATGGAGTTTAAGTTACGCCCGGGTCAGTGGCGATCATTGGTAAAGATTGAATTTGAAGATGAAGCAAAGAAGGTAAGATTTTTTATACACTTTATCTAGTTCTATTAATCACAGTTTTATCTAGTTCATTAATAGTTAGTAGCCAATGCATTTATTATGAATCTTATTTGTTAATTATTGTTTCTTGTTTGTTTGAGGCTGTGTGCGCTAAGAACCAAGCCAATCGAACAAAAAATCCTTTAAGATTAAACCAGCATTCTGGCCCTATACCTGTTAGCCACAAAGCTGTAGATTGGATGATAAAAAAAACCATTCAGCGCCCTTTGTTCAAGGCGCGTTGGATATGTACTCACAATGTAAGAACGAGACAGGGCAAGTGGTGAGTGTTTTATCATTTCAGCCATTCAATAATTTTAGGTTTTGTCCTTTTTCAGTTTTTTTATTATAAATGACCAAAATCCTTTTGTGTTGGCAACAATGTTTAAAGAGAAAGTGTGAGGAGATCATGCAGTCACACAAAGGGTCATCTGAAGCCCAACCACTCTCTTTAGAAGCTCAACAAGAAATTCTCAGCAAATGAATAGGGGCGAGAAAAGGCACTGCAGTTAGAGGTGATGCTTGTTTGTTTTTCTATTTCTCATATTCAATATATGTCAGATTTTATAAGAAAAATCAGCCAGATTTTTAGTTAAGAAACATCTTGTTGTTTTTAGCAATTGATATAATTAAACAATCTGATTTTTCTACTTATTTTTTTGTGCAGATTTTATAAAATCAGTCATATAATCGGATTTTATAATATGAATCTATATGTTTATTATGATTGATTTAACAATTCACTATATGTTGGTTGCAGGAATGGGAGGAGCTAGAACATGCCCAGCAAAGAAGCGAGGGGGTCCAATGATTGCGGAAGCTGCAAAGAAAAGGAGGGAGTTAGAGGAGAGAGCCATGAAGGCCGAGGAGGAAGTGCAGCAAGCTAAAGTGGAAGCTGAAAAGGCGATCGAGAGAGCTAGACAAGCGGATGAGAAGTCGGATAGAATGCTTGAGGAGAATGCATTGATGAAGGAGAGGATGGCTGCAATGGAGGCCAAGATGTTTACACTCATGGAATCATTAATACAAAGGAGCTCTTAGGTTTGTGATGGCGACGATGGTTGCACTTGAGAACTCACCCCATAAGTTGTTGTTTATGTAGGTAGGCCTTCCACCTTTTGTGAATATTGTGGTTTGGTTTGGTTTGGAAATTAGAACTAGGAAGGTTTTGTGCACAATTTGGGCTTGCTTGTGCACCTTTTGGACAAACTAGAAGTATGCCAGTTTTAGTATGTAGGTTTTGTGCACATTTTGGACTTGCTTGTGCACCTTTTGAACAAAATAGGAAGTATGTAGGTTTTAGTTTAGGAAATGTGATATTGCTTGTCCACATTTTGTGTACTCTACATTTCTACAGGTTTGGCTGGTTATTGAAAACTAGAAAGCAGGTTTTATGTTTGAAAACTATAAAGTATGCAAGTTTGGTTGTGCAAATTGTATACAAGTTTGGTTTTGTGCAAATTGTATGTTGTGTACTTGTGTGTTTGTTGTGTAGGTTGTGACGTTGTGTGTGCTTGATTGGTATAACAAACCAGGGAAAAAAGAGAATGAAAAAAATATGGTATATATTTTTTTTTATATACGTGCTCTAGTGACGAAAAATATAGTTATTTGTTGCTCGCAAGAACAATCAAGTGACGAAAAAAACCAGTCACTTTAATGTTATGGCACTTCGGTCAAGGACAAGTGACGTCTTTTTAGTTCGTCACTTGAAACAATTCAGGTGACGACTATACATAGGGCCATCACTGATTAACTCAGATGAAGAGCACCCTGTGACAACCCTTCAGGTGACGGAAAAGTCGTCACTTGAATGTTCCAGTGACCAAAACCCCTTTCAGATGACGAGTTTTGGTCCGTCACCTGAGGTGCACAGTGGCGTATTGATTTTGAATTGAATTAAGTTTTGTTTGAATTAACATTTAATTGAACTGGTTAATAACTTCATATGATCTCTTAAAATGATATATTAGCCTCTAAAGAGTAATTACATTGCTTCGTAAAAAAAGTTAAATGTATTTTATAGTACTACATCCGTCAGCTTGTAATATAGTTCGTTTGTGTTTTTTGACACGTTTTTTAAAATAATATTATAATTAATAATAATAATATAATAATATTTTAAAAACTGAATTAAAAAATTAATATTTTATATTGTATAATTTTTAACTTCTTAAAAAATGTGTCAAAAAGTTAAAAGACCTATATATTTTGAGACGGAGGAAATAGTTTTTATGGCTTGTTGCTTAACTTTCCTATATTTGAGGGTTTTTCAGACTAGTGCTCGAACCGTGGATAATTAGTCGAAAACACTTCCGAGTCAAAAAAAAAAAAAGGAATTTTTTTTAATGGGTTATAAAACACTCATGGACATAATAGAGAGAAAGGGATGGGAGTTGAGGAAGAAGTAGGACCGAGAAATTAAACCTGATAAGAGGAAAGTAGTGCTTGTGAGTGTTTGACGTGACATAATTCACATCTTTATTATCATAACCGTCCAGAACAAATAGAAAAGATTCACATGGACAATGGACAATTAGACATGGACGTACGTACTGTCAAAAACTTAGCCAAAATATTGAAGCTTGCTGTACGCATATATTCTATCTCCTAACTGTTCAACTCCCCTCATGGATCAACCCACAACAGTTGCCCTAGTCACCCTCACACACATATATATATAATCCCCAAACCCAAAATCCATGCCTACCTATCCCCTCGTTTCGACTGCACGCAGCGCATCATCCAGATTAATTAATTAATTAATTAATACATGTACGTACCAAACGGGGCCTTAGGAGTTTTGGTGGAGATTCGGGTTATCGTTGTCGTTGTCATTGTCGTTGTTGTTGTTGGTGGTTGTGGTGTTTGAGGTCGGCCAATCGAGCAAGCAACCAAATGGGTCGGCGACCAACATTGGTTTGTTTCCACCTCCTGATCGGCTGTGCAGCAAGTCGTCCACTTCGAGCTCCCTCAAATCACAAAACAAGTCGTAATCTCCATCTCCATCTCCATCTCCGCCACCTAACGACGATACGCAAGCTTCGTCTTGCATGATCACCGGCCGGTAACTCTTGTCGTCATAATTATCAATCACGACTAAGTCGTCGTTCATCATCGACAGCTGATTTGTCACGGCGGCGATGACTCCTTTGCCGAGATCCTCGGCCGCTTCTACAGGGCCAATGTCGCCGTCGGTGAAACCAGCAACTGAAGAATTAGTTTCGACGACGTCGGTGCAGCCAACTTCTTCCTTGACGTTGGTTTTTTTGGTGGACTGGGGAGGAGCGGATACCCGAGAGGAACCGGCGAGAGCGTTTCTTTGGGTGGGCCAGGGGTGGTTGTGCTCCGATGTGTACGTTATAACCAACATGTTTGGATCGGTTCGGCTTCGCTCCACTTGCTTCCTGGCTGAGCATCCCTTTGAACTGCTACACCTATAATAACCCCTGCATCCATATCGTTGTTTTCCCAACCAAATCAATCCTTTTTTTTTAAACTCTCCAAGGATCACATCTTACGGTATAAACCATAAATAGATAGGTTATTCATATATACTATAACTGTTTTTTATATGAAAATTATTCATACCATCTATTTCCGTTAGGGTTTCATCAAATATAGAAACACACACATCTTAAGCTTTATATTATAATATTTCCGTTAAGGTTTCGTCACATGTATATGCTATATATATATATAATATTATAATATTTTAAGTTTTATATTTAAATTAGAAACTCAAATAGATTTAGAAATACTCCCTCCGTTCGGCAAAACTTGACATTTTACTATTCACGTACGTTTTTTTAGGAGATAAAAACTATATAAAATATCTAGTTTTTTAAATAATTTTTTTAACAATTTCGTAGTTATTATTAATAAGTACAAACTTGTTAAATTTTTTTAAAAAAAAATCAATATTTTATATAGTTTTTATCATTCTAAAAAAAGCGTGCGTGAATAGTAAACGACAAGTTTTGCCGAACGGAGGGAGTATATTTGACTATGTTTTAACATATTTTTTTTGAAGTTATATATATATATATACACACTTTTTAATCAAAGTTAAAATAAGTTTATAAATCATTAGCATTTGTTAAATTTAATATTATTATTTATACTAATAATTAATGTCTCTCTTTTTTTTTACATCAGGAAAGAAATTCGCTTCTTTATGCCTAAAGAAAATGAGTGACCGGACAAGCCGGCCGATAGATGGGCTAACCATCATTTACAATAGAAACAAATACAGAAGCAAATCACAGAATTGAAACGAAAAAGGAAATAATATAACAACCATGTAGGACAAATAAGTAGGCCAAAAAGAAAAGAGAAACAGGTTGATAGAGTGTCCAACAACAAAGGAGAACTTGAACACAACTACACGATATAGTAAAAAGTAAAAAAAAAACATCTAGATATTTTTTAAAAATATTTTGTAGACTCAAAAGTAATTTTTTTTAATGATTGCTTAACTTTTCAAATAAAATTCAATAATATTTTCAAAATTTAGAACCCTCTCCCTCCAAATAAATATAGAATTTAAAATTTTTATACATTTTTGCCTCTAATATATTAACATAATTTTTTTATCCCTACCATAAATATAATTTAAATATATTTATTTTTAAACAATTAGTTTGAAGTATAAAATATTAAAATATAATATATTTAATAACAGAAATATGTGGTGGGTTGTGTTTTGTTAAATGAAACCTATTTAATGGGTGGTTTTATGTAATTTTATATTTATTAGATGGTTAAGTGTAAAAGTCTATATTTAACAGATGATTTTCTTATTTTTCCTAATATATAATATTGTTGATATTATGGTTTATGTTTTATTTTATTAATTAAGAGACGTCTTTTATTTAGATACCAATCACCAAAGTATTACATATAATATTAATATACAATATATTTTCCTTTAAAAACTGCGTGATTAATGTGGAACTGTTTCTTGAGGAAAAAGGAATTGACAAAGGTTGAAGATCGAATTGTTTTGAATTGAAATTGTAGATATAGATTATATATTAATTCAATAATTTAAATTAAATTCTAGATTAGAAAATGTAGAATACGTTAAAGACATAAAAATGTATTATATATAATTTGTTAATTCATTGATTCAATGTTTTCAACCGAAAATGTATAATATGTTAATTAATAAATTATATATTTACTCAATATTTTGAATTGAAACCATTGAACTGATTGGAAAATGTAGAATCTTTTGAGAAAATAATAAATCTATATCTATATAAAATACTAAAACAGAGGCCTGAAACGGGCTCTGGTGCGATCTCGCATCCACGGAATTTTCTGGATTAAAACGGGATTATTTTTGCTTATGTGTCATATTCTGGATTAAATTGGCATTATATTTTTGGCCCACATCAATTAATAAACTAATATAGTTAGGTAAAAACTTATCTTTTTAGATAATAATCTATCTATTTTATTTGTTTTCAATAAATAATAATCAAATTGAATTTTTTTTATATATTCATAATCTATACTTTGCAATATATCTTTTGAATTTTATATGAAATACGTTAATCTATCCATATAGTAATGCGTACTTATATAGTACATTCGCCATTACATTCAATAGACCGATTGACCGTCATGTAATAAAAAAATATTATATATAACACATATTACATTCAACATATAACAATAAACTAAACTAATATTATTGAACTAATTACATTTAATTATTTTAGTAAATTAGTAATATAACACATATTTTAATTTAATGAACATTTCGAGCAGATTGACACATAAACGTAAGGGAGGGAAAATGGAAAGGAATAATCATATTACATTTCGTTTAATCTAGAATATGAAAAAATATAACACGTGTTTATATTTGATATTCAACCTTACAAGCAACATATAACACATATTACATTCAACATATAACAATTCGCCATTACATTCAACATATAACACATATTACATGAGAGAACGTAATAAAGTGAAACTTTATATTTAGAAGGGTATTGATGAAAATCCACCATAATAGATAAGTAATTATGAGTTAAGTTAGACTATTTCAATTAGTCCTTTTTAACACCATGATCAAGTTGTTGGGGTTAGTTTATTTTGATTAAAATGTTATATTAAATTTGAATATAACTATGAAATCTCATATCTTAAATTGTTACAAAACCTATTATTGATAAAATATTTTATCTTAAGTTATTTTGTATAATCTTTCTATACTACGGTGTATTAAAAGATCCAAATATTTCAACCATACTATTATAATCTTCAACTTTCATAAAGAAAATATAAATTAAACATCATTTTATTTATTAAGAAACCGCACAACGGGCGGGTAAATAAAACTAGTAAAATACTAAAACAAAGGCCTGAAACGGGCTCTGTTGCGATCTCGCATCCACGGAATTTTCTAGATTAAAGCGGGATTATTTTTGCTTACGTGTCATATTCTGGATTAAAGTGGTATTATTTTTTTGGGCCACATCAATTAATAAGTCAATATAGTTAGGTAAAAAACTTATCTTTTTAGATCAAATAATCTATCCAATATTTGATCAAATTTGAATATAATATATCTATATATAAAACTTATATTTACCTGAATCCTCTTCTTTTCCCCTCTTTTTATTTTATGATTTTTCTCAATTATGATTTTAATGACCTTACATTTTATTCTTTTTTATTCACAACTTAAGCTTTTCTAATTAAATGATTCGAACTTGCTGTGGGATTATTTTGTTCAATTAAATATTGCTTATTAATAATTAATCATTGTATAAGATGAAATTCGACTACTCATTCATGAATTATATTAAAAAAAATATGACTTTGATTTGGGGATGAGGTGGATTAGGGTTTTGGAGATCTCTTCTCTTCCACCAACAATTTGTAAACGGCACTATCATTATTAAACTACACAAATCATATATTTTTGTTCGTTATATTTTGATAAAATTTCATGACTTATTCAAATAAATCCTACAAAAGATAAAATCAATTAGGTTTAATATAAGGGAAATTTACAAAAAAAAAAAAAACCACCCTTTAAATGGTATTTGTTTACAACTCACCACCCCTTCATCTATTTTTGTTAATTTATCATTAAATATATTATATTTTAATATTTTTAAACTCAAATTTGATTGTAAATATATTCAAAATTTGAATTTAAGGGTTCGATTATATTTTAGGGATTATTTTATTTATCTTAAAAAAAATTAATAAATATAGCCTAAAATAGATGAATGACTGGTGAGTTGTAAACAAAGACAATTTAAACGGTGGTTTTCTATAATTTTGAATTTAAGGGGTGGTTAAGTGAAAATACCCATATTTAAAGGTTGATTTTATGTAAATTTCCCTTAATATAATTATAGCACTTTATCCACCGTAACTTAGTTGAATAAATTGACGCTGCAACATTAAAAACAAATATAAAAAGCCACATATATTTTATATTTTCTTTCATAAAATCGCCATTTTTTTTCTTTACCAAAAAATCCTAAAATTAAAATTTTTTCCAAAATTGCACCTACAAAACCGTTAATATCGTATACATCTTTTCACAAAATCACAATGGAGTGTCATTGTGTTTTTTTCTTTCAATATACTACCTCCGTTCGACAAAACTTGTCATTTTAGCTTATTTCACAAGTTTTAAGGCAATTAACACATGTACTAATTTACCCTCAATTATTACCCTCATTTTTTACTTTATCGAAAATTACAACTAACAAACTATCAATCATATCAAAGGCATTTTTGGAAAGTGAATGACAAAATACCTACAATGACAAGTTTTTTTGAATAAAAATAACACCCTAAAATGATAAGTTTTGCCGAACGGAGGGAGTAATTTTTAAGCGAAAGTATATAGTGCGCATTGAATTATCAATCAATATCAATATATTGATTGATCAATATCAATTAGGTTTAATATAATTATAGCAATTTCCGAAATCTTAGCATGTAAAGATTTGTTATACTTCAAAAATCTTTATTTAATTTTTTTGGGTATTTTTTACCAACCTAATAAATAAAAAATCTTTATTTATAATTGTTTATAATTGATTAATATAAATGTTGTGTCTATTTAAGAATGATTAAATATTGATTAAATTTACTATTACAAATTTGATTTGGCCAGATCAAAGGTTAATTAGAACAAACTATTTATAATTATAAATTATAATTGTTTATAGTACTTTAATCATTTTTCAAAATGATATTTCATTTCATGAGATTCTACCACATTATACCACCATTTACATATTTCATGGATTACAATATCTTAAAGAAGAAACAACCTTATGATTTTTGATTTTGATAAACTAAAGAAAAATAATTTATATAAAAATGAAACGTGGGTATTATATATATATATCAATAAAAATTATTATAAAAATTAATTTATTAATTTATTTAAATTAATAAAAATTATTATATATAAATACAATTTATAAAAAAACCGCGTACGACGCGGGTAATAAGACTAGTAGATATATTATACTTGATTGGCTAGAAAGCCTATGATTAATGTGTTGCTGAAAGCTAAGAAATGCTTCTCTTTTAATAATTAGATATAGATAACAGATATTTCTAGTAGTTGAAAAATATTCTCCTCGATCGTTAAGCAAAATATATCATTTTAGAGAGCAATTCTTGTTAAGAAAGGGATGTCATCACATTGATGATATTTTATATGCCCATTTTTCGTTATCACTTGATACTACTTTTTTGTTATGATATTGATGCCAATTTTTTTACTACTTTTTTTTATGATATTGATGCCACAATATATTGTTTGATACCACATTATAGTACTTACTGTTATAATGTATGGTTTTATATTGATGCCAATTTTTTTTTAGTTGATAACATATTATAATGTATGGTTTTATATACACAACCAATATTGATGCAATATTAATATTTCAAAGACCTTGTACTTGTTTCTATATGTGGTTTTGAGTAGATTATTGGTTGATGCCATATTTTGTTGGTGACATTTGTACGAGGAGATTTTTTTGTTGATGCCATATTAGTATGTGAATTGTATTTGGTGATATTTGACAAGAGAAATTATATGTCAATTCCACATTTTTATAAGGTGAATTATATGTTGATACCACTTTATAAGGTATCGTATGATGATGACACTTAATAAGGTTAATTTTATGTTGATGTCACATTTTTGTTGATGACACTTTTAAAAGTAAATTATATATGTTAATGATACATTGTATTGTTGTGGTTTACTTTTGATGTTGATGACACATTTTTTTAGTTAATCAATAACACCTTATAAATGGTTAATTATTTTAAGTCAATAAGAAAAAGTGACATCAATATAGTATTGTTAATGTGTATAGAAAAGTGTCATTAATTGTATAAAAAGTATTATCAATAAATTATTATAATTGAGAATGTATTATTTTCAATATACGAATAAATTATTAAAAAAAATTTAGATAAAAACATCATCAATATATAATTGACCAAACTAAAAAAGTGGCACTACAATATATTGGATTAAAAAGTGTCATCAAACAATTACATTAAAAAAGTTGCATCAAATAATTACATTAAAAAGTACCATCAAACCATTATATTAGAAATATGACATCACAGTAAAAAAAATCTTTAATGGTAAAAAAAAAAACAAAAACTAGTCAGCTTTGACCAATCAACATTTGACCATTGACCGATTAACAGTCAAACATTAACCAAAGAATTTAATTATGTGGTGGGGGTGACCCACCTAAATAAATTTGTTAGGAGTCTTAATTAGCTACTCCCTCTGTTAATTAAAACTTGTCGTTTACTATTCATGCACGCTTTTTTAGAATGATAAAAACTATATGAAATATTAACTTTTTTTTAAATTTGTTTTTATAAATTTATACTTAATAGTAACAAGTATGAAATTATTATAAAATATATTAAAAAAGTTAATATTTTATATAGTTTTTAACACCTCAAAAAGCGTACGTGAATAGTAAAACGTCAAGTTTTAATTAACGGAGGGAGTAATTTGCTATTTCAAAATGTATATGACCAAATTTACCCAACATAAAATAAAAATTAATCAAGATAAAAAAAATAACATTGATATAAACATAATAAAAGTTATCAAATACAATACAATTAATTTCAATATAAATAATTCATTTTACAAAAAATAATCTAGATATAAATAAATTAAGGGCTTGTTTGTTATAGGGATCGATATAAGATATTGGTATAGACTGGAGGTCCTATTATTATATCCGTTGTTTGGTAGATTTGTGTATATATATATACACACACTAATCTACCAAACAACGGATTCCTCTCCATTGAAGATACTTCATCTTCTTCTCTATCTTTCTACTCATTCTTCTCCTCCTTCTCTCTTTCGAATCTGCTTCTATAGTTGCTATTATTTGAATCTAGAGTCTTAGTTGTGTGTAGTTGTTGATTCTAGCGTCTGATATTGGATTTACGAGTCTTATTTTGGATATACGGATATAGTTGTTGATCCTAGGGCCTTATGTTCTTCATTGCTCTTTCATCGACGAGTAGTATAAGGGTTTGATTTTTGAGCAACTATTGTTCAACACAGGGACTGATTTTTGTCTTCTATCCTGATTTTTGTTCAACACAGGGGTTGATCTTTTGTCTGATTTTTGGGTAATTAACTACTGTTCAACATAGAGGATGGTTTTTGTCTAGTCTTCTAGCTTGATTTTTGTTCAGCGCAAGAGTTGTTTTATGGTCTGAATTTCGGGCAAATGTTGTTCAGCATATGGGGCTGATTTTTGGGAAAATGTTGTTCATCACAAGGGCTGATTTTTGGGCAAATTGTGAGATTTTTGGTATCTTTCCATTACAATTTCTCTTATTTTTTTTAAAAAATCTGATATCTATGCAACATTTCCAAACAATAGATATAAGATATCAGATATCAATCTCATACCAATATCCAGTACCCATATTTTAATATCTATATCTCATACCCATATCCTATATCTTATATCAATATACCAATTTAACGAGGCCTAATGCCTATTAAATATTTATCTATTAATACTTTTGGTAAGTATGACTGTGGAATAGTTTTAATTTATAATTTTATCAATTAAATAATATATATATATATAGATAGATAGGATCATGATAAATTTTATAAATTATAAAAATATAAAGAATGATTTTTCCAATATTCTGATATTATTTTAATTATAAAAAGATAAAAAATAAATAGTCACATCTTCAACCCCCGCCATATACTCTCAACCATTGATCCAAAAAGCCTAGAGTTCAGGATAGAAATGTGTAATACATAAAAAGTAAAGGATGTAACAGCAGTTGAGCTCAAAGAAACAGTACATCACTAGCTGCGTATAGCAACTCTCCAAGTACTGCAAGTAGGTGGCCCTAGATATAGCCCATATATATTTTTAAAAAAAAATCTCTATGTAGTAATTAAAATGTTGATGCGTCAAATAAAAATCATGGATAATTAATTCATAAAATTACGTATATATTAATCTAGTAGCTAGCGGAATTGACGCCTGAATAACAATATATTCATATATATATATATATGGATCAATCAGTATATATAATTAATTGTATGATATAAATACAGAAGTGCAAATTAAGTAAAGAGGGCGGGGAATTAAATAAGAGATCGAGAGGGCGGAATTGAAGCAGGAATGAATAAAATAGAAACAGAAAGAGTACCTCTGGTGTGGCTCAATTAATTTGCTGTATCAGAAAAAAAAAAAGAAAAAAGAAAAAAAAAGAAGAAGAAGAAGAAAGAGTACGGACGGACGGACCTGGGATAAGGAGAGCCTTTAATGGGCTTTTGGCCATACTTTCTCCAAGCCCAGAGATCAGAAGGCACTACTTCTCCACCACCTTGTCTGCTGTTTGCTGCTGTTGGTGCTGCTATGCACACCACCTTCTTCGCTTGGCTCTTCCTGCTCCCATAATAACATATCCTTTTCTTTTTTATTTTATTTTGCACTTATATATATAGTATATATTTGCGTATATATATATTCTAGTAATTAATATCCTTGATTGATCGATCATATGCATATATATATAAATATACAGTAGTACAGTATTAAACACCAGCATTAATCAAAAAAAAAAAAAAAAAACACTATCGTGTTTGACTGGAAAACTTCAGCATTAATTAACACTTAATTTAAGAATACTGTAGCTTTTCAGTCAAGCAGATTAATTAATTATAATAAGATAATTTGTTTTTTAAAAAAGAATTTCCGATTCATGTAGCTAGGGGGTATCCATGAGAAAAACACGCTAAACAATGAACTGCAGTAATTGCGATCATGAATTGTTAATTTCAACTAGCCAATTCAAGTTGAGTGCCATGTTTACTTCTCAAAATACATTAATCGGAGGAGCATACCAATCCATGGATTCCATGGATGCTATATATATATATATATATATATATATATATATATATATATATATATATATATATATATATATATATATATAGTTCCGATTAAAGGAAGATACTTTAATTTAATTTTTGAATTATGATCGACACAATATATATAGTAAATTAAAGTAAAGAAGATGAATGATTTAGAAATTAAGCAAGCTAATTAAGGCGATGGCAATCACACACTTACCTCCTCTTGGTAATCGGATTTTGGGGCGGCGAAGAGATCTGAACTCTACCAGCAGTATGAATGAAAGAAGAAGCCTCCGCCGGCTCCGTTTTAGGGCTGATCGGACTCATCAACCGGTCGACACAATTAACACCCGGTGGAGCACCTTGAAAATCACACGAGGACATCGCCATGGAATTAGGACCGTGATGATCACTAATACTGTTAGTAGTTGAGATCTGAAACGGGGTCTCGTCTCTGAGGAAATCGCCATGGAAGAAGCTGGAGTCCGGGAAGCCACTGCGGCTGGGAGAGGGGGAGGAGACATGCCCATGCCCAATCCCTTCCAGCGGATCTCTCATAATGCTACAGAAGGGATCCCCGAAACACTGTTGTACTTCGTCGACATCGGTATTCAACGGAAGCTGTAGCGGAAAACTACTCATCACCATCGTGCCGGCAGCGGCGCCGGCGTTGCTGTGATCGTCGACGTCTCTCACCACACCGCAGCCGCTGCTCGCCCGAACAACGTCCGCTAGGTCGCCTTGGAAGCGGTTGCCCTCCATTTTTAGATTAGCGGAAACCACAAGCAACTCAATGGATTGATTCACATGTATATATATATATATATATATATTATATATCGCGGTAATTAAAGATCCGATATGATTTGGGGAATGAACAGAGTGTATTTGATTGGCAACGAAGGGGCCGGGGGGATCGAGAAGGAGAATGAAGTAAGATGGGTCGCTGACTTTTCGAATGGGAAAATAATCGAGCTAGGGAGAAATTCTTTACACGCAACTGATCAGGAAGGAAAAGAGTTGTTTATGGGGATCGGAGGAACTGATATGATGTACGTAATATTATCATAAATCAATTAGTTAGCTGTAAGTGTTGTGTAGGGCTAGCTGGGGGTTTCAGAATCTTGTGCTCAATCCATCATCCATCGAGATTAGGTGTTATATGCACTCAGATAAAAAAAGAATTTTAAATCTATTTAAATCTTAATTTGATAAATGTTCAATGTTAAATACGTTTGACTTTAAAAAAGTAACGAACAGATTAAAAATCTGTTCAATATAAGTTACAGATCTATAATCTGATCTTGTTAATTTTTTAAGTTGATACTTAATTTTTTTATTTAAAAAAAAAAAACAAAACGACGGATTGATCCGTTCGTATATTTATATTTTTTTCAAGAAATTTAAGCTTCTTATAGACCTGTTATTTATATAGAAAACACCTAAACGAATTATAAATCTGTTATTTTTATTGAACAGATTTTTGATTCGTTCGTTATTTTTTAATATCAGACTTATTCATTATCGGACACGTGTAAAGTTGAGGTTCAAAACTAATGATCTAGGATTCATCCATAATGATTGTGTGCAAATGTGTATTTTTTAGACACTTTTTAACTCCATTGGTTGTTTTGGGTGTGTGCAAATGTACACATTTGAGCATGTAATGTGCAAATTTGAGCACACCACCTCCCCTATGTGCAAAAACTTTTACAAAAAGCAAGACAATTTCATTGATTGATTTTTTATGATTTTATTTTCCTTTTTATTTTAAATGAATTGTATTTGAATGGTGTGTAAAAAATGCACATTTTACCAATGGAGCAAATTGTTAAAAAGTGATGTATATTTTTACACATCTTGTGCAAATATGTACATTTTACATAGGGGTGTGCATGATTCGGTCCAAACCGAATTTTTGGGCCGAACCAACACAAACCGAACCTAACCGAACATAACCGAAGTTTTTCGGTTCGAGAATTTCCATTTTTCGGTTTCGGTTCAGTTTGTGTTCGATTTCGGTTCGGTTTGTGTTAAACCGATTTTTTTTATGCACTACATAAATATTTGTAATTTTGTACTCCGTATAGTTTATAAAGTACAAATACAGTGTATATATATATACTTGCATGTATCTATTTATATATATTTGAATCCGTATTTGCATACTTTATATTTGTATAATTTATATTGGAGTATGTATATATATATATGTGTGTATATATATACACATAAATACATTGTATATATATTTATATTTGTATACTTTAAATTTTTTTATGGAAATTCGGTTCAATTGTGTTAAAACCGAACCGAACACAAACCAAACCGGCAAATAACCGAAGCGAACCTAATACTTTCGGTTTGGCTTTCGGTTTAAAAATTTAAGATTTTCAGTTCGATTCGATTCAGCCCGGTTCGATTAGGTTTTAAACTGATGCACAACCCTAATTTTATACAAAACCATTGTGGGGTCTAACTACTCAAATTCGGAGAAATTGTATAGCGTCGCTTATTGAGTTACGTATTTGCAGATAATTAATTAAGTACCAAAGACGTTTGATTGAATTGTGTGCGGGTGATAAGGACAAAGAAATCATGACATTAATGATGACATCCAAATCCCACTAATTCAAATCCATAGCTTTGTTTTATACTCTACTACTCCCTCCTTTCGGCAAAATATCTCGTTTACTATTTATGTACGTTTCTTTAGAATGATAAAAATTATACTCCCTCCGATTTTTAATATAAGACATTTAACTTTTATGCACGTGGTTTAAGGAGCTAAAAACTATATAAATATTGATTTTTTAATTAAATTTTTGTACATTATAATACTTATTAATAATAAGTGTTATAATATAAAAAAAATTAATTAAAAAAATCAGTATTTTATATAGTTTTTAACTCCTTAAACTACGAACACAAAAGTCAAATGTCTTATATTAAAAATCGGATGAAGTATAAAATATTCATTTTTTTATAAAATTTTTAAACAAGTTTATACTTATTAATAATAACTACGAAATTATTAAAAATTATTAAAAAAACGTATCACTTTACTATTTACGTGCGTTTTTATCTCCTAAAAAACGTGCGTAAATAGTAAAGTGACATGTTTTGTCGAACGGAGGGAGGGAGTATATGTATAAAAAAATCCATAGCTTTTAAAATGTTGTTGATAAACCCTACTAGAAAATGGGTTGATTTTTGACGTTATTAACTGCCATTTTCGACGCTTACTCTCAACACAGTAGAGCATCGAAAATTTTACTTTCCACCCCACCAATTAAACTGTGAATCGGGAATTTTGCGGTGTGAAAATGGCAGCATTTCTCAACACTTTTTGGTAGATCGATTGCCGGAGACATGGTCGAGACGACGAGACCCAATGCTAACACGTTTGGTGTCGATAATATATGACAGAGATAATTAATGGTTACACCAAGTGTGACACTTTTTAGTGTCAAGAAATGCCCATATAGTACGTAGAAAATTAGCATTTTCCATTTATATTTATCCATGCCATCTATTAATAATAATACTAAAAAAATAAGTTCATGGCATTGGTGAAACATGTCTTCTTCACCGTTAATTTAGATCTTATGTGGCGCCATATTATTCCAACAATTCTACATGTCCAATTGTGGGTTTTTTTTTAAAAAAATTTCTTCATTTTAAATAAATAAATAATTAACAGATAATTTATATATAGAGGATAGATCATATGTACTCAGCCCTTAACATGTATCATATACACAAATCTGGACCGTTGATTAGTTGAGATGGAGGGTGAAGATTAATTAGCTTATTTGTGGTAGATTGTCTGCATAGATGATTATTCGGTCGAGTATAAATGATTATGCACTAGTATATGAATGATTATTCAGTCATATGAGTCTATTTAGTAGGTTAGTCATTATTCGATCATATTGACGGATTATGCGATGGTAATTTTTAGGTAAAATTAGGGGCGTTTTCATGGTGCTAGCTATTAGAAAAATCTATCGATGTCATCGCATAATCCGTTAATACGACATCGAATAATTAAGTTATACCATTGAAATAATAAAGCAATATCATCGCATAATCCGTAAATACGATCGAATAATATAGTGAAACCATCGAATAATCAAAATGACTAACCTACTAAACAGACTCGTACGACTGAATAATCCTTCATATATACTAGTGCATAATCATTTATACTCGACCGAATAATCATCTATGCAGAAAATCAAACAAATGGGCTAATTAATCTCCACCCTCCATCTCAACTAATCAACGGCCCAGATTTGTGTACATGATATATGTTAAGGGCTGAGTACACCGGAACTAACCTCAACCATACATACATATATGTATGTGTGTGTGTGAATCTTATCTGGTTGTTACATCTAACAAATTATTTGAGATTTTAATTTTTAAAGGATTGTGTGGCGTGTTAATTAATTTGAACCAATAATATTTTTTAAAATTTTGTAATAAAAAATAAATTTATTTTATTTTATTTAGCAAACAATTTATTCTATTTGAATCTTCTCAAACAAGTTGATCTCTTTATGATAAATTCGTGTGTGCTTGTCGCAATTGTAACCTCATAGGCTTCCATAAGGGCATCGTTGCTATTCTTGGGTCGGAGTCTTGCCTCTAATCTTTGATCATTTGATGGAATATTATTCAATTCGGATTGTCATCTTTAGCTTTGACCCGTGTTTGTCTCCGAAAGGAACTTGGGTCACCCGTCCTTGTCACTCCCCTATTTCCACTGGCTTGGTAATGAATATTTCATGGTTGTCTCTCTGAACTGCTGGGCTGACTATATTAATATAAGATTGCATGGGTTGGCTTTCATTCGTCATTGTATGGTTGGGGTCCTTTTGTAAGGGAGTCGGAGAGCGGTAGGGAATTGAATCTTGAGATCGAACGGAGATAGTGTTAGGTGGGTTTTTAAGAGAGGTAGGATAGTACTATCAGGATGCTTTTGAGGAAAGGTATGAGTTGCTAAGCATGTTGATCGAGGATCCTTGTATGGAAAAATGGAGCGAGATGGGTTGTTGTACTAAGGATAGTATCTAGGTTGATGGAAATGAATTTTGGGTGGCGATGAGGCGTGTCTCGTTAAGGACGTTTGAAAGATTTTGAGCTTTAGGACTAAGTCATTCATGCGGGAATTTAGGACGATTTTGGTATAAGGAGGGATCCGGGTTTTGGTAAAGGTCAAGTAGTATGTGATGGTTTGAGGAATCGTAAATCTTGGGAAATCTATTTTTCGTATATAACCACTTGGAGGTGTAATGTTCACTTGAGAGATATCGAGTTATCTTGAGGATGGTTGCTAGACTTCAATTGGAGATCTTTCAGAAAAAGAATTGGATGACCCTAGCCTAAGGAAGAGATCGAGGTCGGTATGTAAGGATTCCTAGTTAATGTGAGGAGTCTATAGGTGGACCCTTGGAAAAGGCCGGTAATTTCTTGGGGATGTCATAAGGTTGTCCGTGAGACTGTTCGTTTAAGGATTGACTTAGGAGGAGTTGAGGAATTTAGATATGAGGTTACTCCTTAGAGGTGGATTGTCAGTAAGCGTTGTTTTCGGAAATGAGATCCGAATATTGAATCAATTGAGATTTCCCTGAGAGAGTAGTGATCGGGAAGGATCTTAGAGGCAGGGGTGGTCCATGATCTTGATAACAGGTTTGATGAGAGTTAGAGTATTGGGTTAATCCCTGTTTCTCTAGGAACTTAGGCTTGGAAATGTATGAATGATTTGATGAACTGAGATGGTGACCTAGAGTTATGAGTAAGTAGGAATTGTTAGTCTAGAGTCTGCTTGAGCGTTATATGCTGAGTACGAGAGTCTCCATGTTTCACAGCGAGGATGATGGATATGAGACACGACCAGACGATTCCCATTCGAGCTGGTGATCCCATGGGGCCGAGATGAGCTTCAGGATATGCTGAGAGAGCTCATCAGAGAGGATCGGTCTATGATATCGGAGGCCTCGATTCTGATCGCCCATCCACAAGTTCCGTTAGCTACAACATATTACACCCCACCCATTCGAGGAGGGAGGAGACCGAGGGCTATGAGACCCACTAGGGGCACCACCGCTGTTAGAGGACCTCTCGCCACAGGTCGCAGAGGAGGCCCATTCCGAGCCCCACCAGCACCAATCGCACCATGTGGGACTCTAGACAGACACATCACTTGCTACGGATGCTTTGATACGGGCCACTACGCTCGCAGATGCCCGAGGAGGGCTACTATATGTTTTTCCTGTGGAGTCCGAGGACATAAGGCACCTCATTGCCCCCGAGGTGGTAAGACTACGACCACACCCACTCGTAGGCTTACAGAGGCTCCGATGCCCCTGCTACGAACTTACATAGAGGACCAGAGGAGAGGATTCACAACTAGCAGAGTACTACCTCCGGGACGAGCTCAGTTGTCCTCCAGACCGTTGGGACCGGCTTATTTCATAGGAGTACCATTCGAAGGGTCAGACGCCAGTTCATCTCCACCGCGTGTCGTTCATCAGACGGGAGCAGATGATGGTCTCGCCCCTCCTACTACAGGTGATGGGTTTCTGCTGACTTGACTCTGTGTCTTCTGCGGTGTCGGCATATGATAATAAGGGTGACTTGTAGTGATGTGCTAACTCCATGATACATAATCCGTTGATCTCCTGACATGTGTGCTTGTGTGATTCCCATGATGGTTCGATGATGCACTCGTTACGCTCTCGGTATGAGGTAGATATACTTTTGTGGCTCGTAGTATGATGTAGAGACCTTGTTATTACGTTAGCATGGTTTGAGATGCCTCTTGTGACTTACGGTCGGTTTTAGAGATGTTATGCAGTTGAGATGCTTTTGACATGTTTGGTATTGAGTTGAGATATGATGGTTATTATACATATGAGTTGATGCATTCTAGTTGCTGATTTCTATTGAGTTGAGATTGGTAGATTGATTTGACTCCGGAACCTAGGAAGAGAATATGAGAATAGCCCTTAGAGGTGGATGTCTCCACCTCCCGAGATTGGTTGAGTTGATGAGTGATTTGGGGATTTAAGGAGTTTTGAACCGTTTTGAGAAATGGATTGCTTTGGAAAGCTTTTTAGTTTCAGGGATGAGACTTGTTTTTAGAGGTGGATGAATGTAAAGACCGGAATTTTAAATAATTATTTAATTGCTAAAATTGGAAAGTTTCGGAAAACCCGTCCCCGAGCGCATTTCTATAAATGGAAAGTCTTTGAAAATAATCCCGACATGTGTTAAAATGTAGATTTTTGAGCTAAAATCCCGCTATATTATTCAAATTTAAAAACTTGGAGTCTTGTGAGTCATTTTAAATGGATTTGAAACTCGAGTCGGATTTCGGGATAGATAGTTGAGACTTAGAGTCGCCTTATGGAAAGTCTTTGAAAATAATCCCGACATGTGTTAAACTTTGTCTTTTTCTTCATAAAAACCATAAATGTGCCACTATATATAGAAAGCACCCTTCCCCAAAATTCTCAAAAAATTCTCATAAAAATCTGAGTCTAGCTCAGCCTCCCTACACTCTCTTTCTTCATCATCCATTTCAAAAATAAAAAATCCTAGAAATCAAAGTTCCAACTTTTATTCTCTTCAATCCATCTCCCTCACTCTCCACTCTTCATTTCTTGTTTCTCCTCCACAAAATAACCCTAAAACACCCTCAAAAAGACCTCCTCTCAAAGATCTAACCCAAAAACGAGAGTCGAAAAGCAAATTCCATTGAAAAAACAACTTTCTGTCTATTTTGCCGTCGTGAGACTCATATTCGCCGCTGCGAGTTCCTGGTCGCTGCCACGGAACCTGAGCCCAGAAGAAGAAGTTCAAACTAGCGGTTGTGAGACCTCCTTTTTGCCGCCGCGACTGGAGCCCGATTTATGTCGTTGGCTCGGTAAGTCGACTCGTTCTCCCTCATCTTAACTTATTTCTCTTCTCCGTTTGTTCTCGCTTGATCCTCACTCTCTCCTCTACCTTCCAAGGTCAAGAAACCTCATATCTAACCACTTTGAAGTGGATTCGAGCTCATTTCTTCCCCCTCCCCTGTTTTGAGCAAGGTAAACTCTCCTCCTTCCATCCTCTCAATTTGGATCTAGATCTTCGTAAAGGTTCTCTTTTAACCAAGATCTATCCCTCCTAGGCCTTATCGTAGCAAGATCTCATTTAATCGGAGCCCAAGGACTCACTTCTTTCAAGATTTTGAAGAAAGCCTCAAGGAGGCTAGGTAATCCCGGCCCTCTTCTGCTCTCCCCTCTAGACTCTAGTCCTCGTTTGAGTCATATGTGGTTGTTTGATGTCGCTTTTGTGTTAGAAATGTCTTGAAACAAGTTTGCGTTAAAATGGTTTTGAATTACATCAAAACGAGTGTGATTTGAAGTAAAAACTAGCAAACAGGTTCGAATCTAACCGCGACGAAATCATGGTCACCGCGGCGAGTTAGAAAACAGACAGAGGAAGAAGAAGGCACTCACGGCCGCGACCGCGGCTTTCGCCGTGGAGAAATCCTTGTTTCGCGGCCAGCGAGTGCCTTCTCGCGGGGAACCTGGATGGATTCCGCGGCCGCGAACGACCCTCTCGCAGCCGCAAATTCCAACATTTAGAACAAAACCGACTTCAAAACCTGCCAATCCGGGATGAATCTTGCAATTGAGTTAAAAATTGGTGGATTCAAGGGTATAATTTGTGCAATTCACCAAGAGATCAGAAGATTTTGGTAGGGGTTGTCTATATTACATTTATAAGGAGCCAATTTGGGGGATGGGGATTATCCTCAAATGGAGTTTCTCTCTCTTCGAGAGAGAAACTATTTTTTTCATTTTTCTCATCCAAACAAACTTCTGGTTTTGTACATATAATAAAATTATATATGTAATATAAATACTATTTTTTTTATTTTTATATGATTTTTATTATTTAGGCATGTTTTTAGGATAATAAAAAATATAAAAATATTAATTTTTTAATTATCTTTTATCAAATTATATATATATTTTTAAAAAGTTAATATTTTATATACTTTTGTCATTATAAAAATATGTTGAATAGTAAAAAGATGGAGCATTATTTATCGATACACATGTTTGTGTACTGTTTTTCATTAACTGTGGTGTTTTGAATAGCTATTTTTCCAAAATTTAGTGGTCAAAATAAGAATCATGAAAGTAAAATAAAGTGAGAGATTAAAAGGAATTAAAATGTTATGGAAAATGTCAATTGTCTACTGTAATGATTATGGGCATTTCTCACCAAAACGTGTTACAATTGGGACTGTTAGTAGGAAATATTGGCGGGCGAAATCGTAGGAAATATTAAAGGGGAAGATATTTTGGTGGGCAATATCGTCAAAAAAATATACGGAATTGAGAATCATATTGTTTTGGGTTAATATGGCCATACTTCGTACATGGATTAGTTAAAACTAAAGTTCATATTATTTTCGATTAAAAATTGATACTTCATATTATTTTGAGTTATTTTTCCTAAATAAAATAATATCTATCAAATAATTAATTTCGATATAAATAATTATTTCCAGTGTTGGTGGAGTTAGAATCTATGCATTTTTATGGTCAATTGTAGAAGATGTATGTAGATCCCAGGTGGAATGAAAGCGAGCATGAGCTCGACGAGGAGCCAAGGAACAAGGAACGATGCTAGGAGGGTGTCGAGAGATGTTGACTTAGCAAGGAAACAAGAGGTGAAGAAGAGCAATGGAGATTGAGAAATAGTTTCACCTACATATTTTCACTTTATTTTGTGAATCTTTATTTCTAGGCCACCCTAACACAATTAAGATTTAACGTAGCTATAACATTAAGATTAGAGATTAACCAAGATATATGCAACATGCAACAAGCTACAAGTCAATGTTTAACATATAATTATTACCCTTCTAAACATCCATTTAGTCATACAAGTCTTAATTAAAGGGTTATATTTACTACTTGGGTTAAGGTTCGCAATGAGAAATCTACAAACCATATCAATTGAATAAGTTTAATTCTACCAAGTTGGCCACATAAAAAAGAATAAAATACATTCAAATAATTCATCGCAAAGAAGTCAATACAAACAATAGGATCAAGAATAGAAATCTCATGATTCAGCCAAACAAAACTTTAAATTACAGGCGAAACGAATAGAGTTTAGTACATTGTTCAAGATAGACAAAGCTACCTCTAAAATATTATCAAATTGCACAAATTACGAATGCGTAAGTGGTTTTCAATTGCGTATGTTGTTCAAGGATTGGAGTGAAAATGGTGTACTTTCAACAATGGTTAGATTGCATATGCCAAACGGGCATTTTTGCTTTGTAGAAAATCCCAAGTATAATTCACATTTTGGCGTCTTGTTGCTGATGCTTGTGATGAGTACCTTCTTCTATTTAGGGACACCGCCAGAATGTGCTTATCGTATTTCATTGATGGAATCATCAAATTTTTATGCAATAGATATATAAGCCTGGGGGAGTCTTGTGGTTTTTCGGGATGTGGGGTTGCATTGATTGTATGCATTAGGCATGGAAGAATTGGTCAACTGCATGAAAATGTCAATTTACTCATGGAGATCATGATCATCCAATAATTATACTGGAGGTTGTTGCATCCTACGACCTGTATGATCCGACATGCTTTTTCAAAGTCTGAAGTACTAATAATGATCTTACAATTTTTTTATCGATCCCTGTTTTTTTAAGATATTTTGTAAGGTAAAACTCCAAACGTTAATCTCACTATCGGGGGACACGATTACACTATGGGGTACTATCTTATCAATGATATCTACCTGGAATGAGCTATGTTTTCCAAATCACCAAAGTCTTCTCAAGGCCTCAAAATGAAGTTATTTGTTGAACATGCACCAGGCTTCCATTCACAAAGATGTGGAAAAAGCGTTTGGGTTGCTGCAATCTCATTTTGCAATAATTTGTAACCCAACACTACCTTAGGATCCAATTTTGCTCTGGGAGATAATGAGAACATGCATTATTTTGATAAATAAAGGCGTATTTTAAGGGGTATATTTGTAAACTGAATTGATAGGGAAAGATAGGGTTTAAGATGTTAGGGATGTTATTGATAAATTAAAAAAAAAAGTAAAAATGAGATTATAGAATTAATCACGTGGATGAGAGAAAATATTAACAAAATAGTATATATATATATATATATAGAGAGAGAGAGAGAGAGGGGTTAGTTCCGGTGTACTCATCTCTTAACGTGTATCATGTACACAAATCTAGGGTGTTGATTAATTGAAATGGATGACGGTGATTATTAGGCATTTTTTTAATTAAAAATAGTGGGACACATAATTTTTTTTTGGCTTACTTAATGGGTTCTAGCGCTTGGGGAGGGGAGTAAATTGAAATTTAAAATGGACGGGTAATTAAGGGTGTGTTTGTGTTGATTTGTGGGGCCCGATTTTATTTTTTTGTGTGTGTGAGAAACCCTTGTAGATTTTTTTATTGTTTGGAACCTATTAGATATATATTGAATTGTAAAAATTATTCAATGGTATTGCTAGATTATTTGATGGTATCGCTTGATTATTCGATGGAGTAACAATATTATTTGGTTACTTATGTCATTTTAACAAATAGCTAAAAATTATTCGATGGTATCGCTGGATTATGCGATGGTATCGATTGATTATTCGATGGTATCGATTGATTATTCGATGGTATAGATGAATTATTCGATGGTGTTACAATATATTCGGTTACTTATGTCATTTTAACAAATAACTAAAATTTATTCGATGGTATTCCTGTATTATCCGATGGTATCACTTGATTATTTGATGGTACCCAATTTAATTCACCCATAAACAAAAACCCCTAAAATTATTCTACATACGTACGGATAAATTTATCCATAGAAATGAATAAAACTAAATTACAATATCATTGATATCTTAAAATTCAACCATAAACAAAACCCTATAAATTATCCCGTATATGTATGAATAAAGTTATACATACAAACGAATAAGCCTAAATAATAATATCATTGAAATCTTTAAATTCACCCTGCAATCCAAAATTAATTGAATTAATTGAATTGGAGATCAATCCAAAATTAATTGAATTGGAGATCAATCCATTGAAAATAAATTGAAAAAGAGAAGTTCACCTTTTTTGGAGAAAGAAATGGAATGACCAGCAACGGTGAATTCACACCATGCTCCCATGGCTGCTGCGCTGCACCTCCTGGATCCACCTTTACCGGCCGCCATCACATCCACCCCGCCTTCACCAACCGCCATCGCCATCTCCTTCGACTTCCGCCCTTCAACAAGCCCTTCCAATCACCGCCACCTCCGGGAGTCGTCCGCCTTCTCCGACAGCCATCGCCGCCTTCAACGCCCACTGTGAGTCGTCTGCGTTCTCCCACATCCATCGCCGCCTAATGCAATCGACGTTCGGCCTGTTGCAATATTCTTCGCAGGTCGCTCTCGCCCAAATATTTTCTCTCTCCTTGGTGGGTTAGGGTGATTGTGATACACACGTATCATTGTAGTGGGGTGTTAGTTTTGGCAAAAAAAAATATAATTAATTAAATATCTTCGAATAATCTCAGTCCTCTATTTCGCTTCAATCAAGAGTTCAGATTTGTGTACATGATACACGTTAAGGGTTGAGTACATATTGTTAAGTCATCTTAATATAGCTTAAGTGAGTTAACCAGCTGGCTAAGTAGCTTAGGGTCAAACCAGTCAATGACTTGGGAAATAAGCTAGTGTTTCTCTTTCTATGTAATCATATAAATAGCTTCAGCTGGTTCTATTGTAATCATCTTACAAAGTAATCAAAATTTCTGTTTTCTGAGAGTTCCGTTTTTATCCTCTTCTTTCCTCTGAGTGTTCTTGAGTGCTTTCTCTCTAAGATTGCTCTAATCAACATGGTATCAGAGCTATTGAGGTAGAGCAATCTGTTCTAGTTTTCGATCACTGTATTCTTTCTGCAGGTCTGCATTCCTTGAAGCTCAATCTGCTGTTAATTGAGTTTCAATGGCTGAGGATCGTCGTCACTTCATTACTGGAGCTGATCTCCAGAATCCTCTTTTTATTCATCCTTCAGACAACTCCGGAATGGTGCTCACCTCTATCCAATTGAATGGTGAGAACTATAGGCGCTGGAAGAAGGTTGTAATGAAAGCTCTCTCTGTTAAAAATAAGGTTGGATTTGTGGATGGATCTGTCTCTGAAACTACTGAAAATTCACCTCTCTGGAATAGGTGTAATGATATGGTCTGCTCCTGGATTTTAAATTCTGTAACGAAAGAGATCTATGCTACTCTTGATGAGTTTGATACAGCGAAGGAGATGTGGGATGACCTCGAGGATAGCTATGGTCAGAAGAATAGTCCTCTAATTTTTAAGATCAAGAAGGAAATTCAAGCCTGTGAGCAAGGTACTGCTTCTGTTACGGAGTATTTTACTCGTCTTAAGGGATTCTGGCAACAGCTTTCTGGTTTGGTCACACCTCCTCGTTGTCGTTGTGGAAAGTGTGAGTGTGATCTCAATTCTCAGATTGATGCAGCTGAAAACGAGAGCAGGTTGATGCAGTTCCTGATGGGACTTAATGAGAAATTTGCTGCAGCTCGTCGACAGTTCCTCTTGTCCACACCTCTTCCAACTGCTAGTCATGCTCATTCTCTCTTGATTCAGGATGAGATGGGAGAGGAGATGTCTGGTACAAGTGGATCTGAGAAGAGACAGGATATTACTGCTTTTACATCAAAGAAAGGTGGCGACAAAGGGGATGAGAAGCCTCGGCCACGAAGGAAGTGTGAGCACTGTGGTGGAAATCATCCTATGGAGAAATGCTGGGAGATAATCGGTTATCCAGAGTGGCACTCCAAGGGTAAGTATAAGCCACAAATGTCAAGATCTGGTACAGATCCAAAGAAGAAAGTGAGAGAGCCATTTGCAAATGTTACAAACAGAAATGTACCTGAGGGTTCAGATGCGTACAAACTGTTTCACAATATGTCTGAGGAAAGTCAGAAGTTGATGAGCTCCCTCATGGCTTTAATGGAGCAACAGAAATCCTCAGATCTGAATGTTGCAGGTAATTTGCTGTGTCTCAATGCTTCACATTACTCTCGACTTTGGGTGTTGGATAGTGGAGCCACAGACCATATGGCATGTGATAATTCCCTGTTTGATCATCTTAGCCCCATTTCTAAACCTATTAATGTTCACTTACCTAATGGTCATGCCAGCAAAATCACTCACACAGGGCCTGTCACCTTGTCTGATCAATTGATCCTTAAGCATGTGCTATTTGTCCCAAGTTTTAAGTTCAATCTTATTTCCATTAGCTGCCTTGTTAATGATCTAAACTGTCACATCCATTTTTTTGATAACCTGTGTGTCATTCAGGACCATGCAAGGACGAAAGTGATTGCAGTTGGTAGGGAATATGGAAGATTGTACTACCTGCTCCCTGCCTCAAAAATAAAAGAAGCCTTACCTACTTCCTACTCTTTATCAGAGAGGTTGTGTGCTACCTCCCCTACTTTACCTATGTTTCTTCCTTCACAAATCTGTAATAAGTCCACTCTGTGGCACTTGCGTCTTGGGCATGCTCCTCCTTACAAACTAAAACATATACCTGCTATGTCTGATGAACATTTGAATTCTGATATGACCTGTACTGTGTGTCCTCTTGCTAAACAGAGTAAACCTCACTTTGCTCCTAGCACATCTCTTGCTAATTCTGTGTTTGAGTTGTTGCACTGTGATTTATGGGGACCATATGATACTCCTACTTATAATGGTCATAAATTCTTCTTGACTATTGTTGATGATAGGAGTCGAAGTGTTTGGGCTTTTCTTCTTAAACACAAGTCTGACACCTCTGCTGTTCTAAAGCAGTTTGTGTCTCTGGTTGAAAACCAGTTTCAGATTATGGTCAAGGCTCTTAGAACTGACCAGGGTACAGAGTTCTTCAACTCTGATCTCTCTCAATTCCTTATCTCTAAAGGAATTGTTCATCAGAGCTCTTGCACTGCTTCTCCCCAACAGAATGGGCGTGTGGAAAGAAAGCATAGGCATATTCTTGATATGGCCAGGTCCCTGAGGTTTCATGCATCCTTGCCTATAAAATTCTGGGGTGATTGTGTCCTTACTGCCACATATATCATAAATAGACTGCCCACACCTCTTCTTCATAACAAGACCCCATATGAGATTCTGTTTCAGTCCCCTCCAGAGTACTCTTCTCTAAGGGTGTTTGGGTGCTTATGTTTCACTTCTACTCTCTCTCATCAGAGGAAGAAATTTGATGCTAGAGCTGAGCCTTGTGTTTTTCTGGGTTATCCCTTTGGGGTTAAGGGATACAAAGTGTACAATTTAACTACTCACAAATGCTACATTAGCAGAGATGTGCAGTTTAAGGAGGATTTCTTCCCTTTTGCCAAAACCAATTCAACCTCTGTACCTGCTGTAGTTCCCTCCTTGAGTCCATGGGATGACTTCATACCTGTGATCATTGAGGATACTCAGCCTACTACACCCTTGAATCCTCCTCCTTTTGATGACAGTACTCCCTTGTCTCTGTCTGATTATTAACCCTCTCCTGTTCCCCCTGAGTTTGATGACATTCCCCATGAGTCTGTTGTTGTTCCTGTCATTGATCCACCACCCTTACGTCAGTCCACTCGGACTCGTAAACCCCCCTCTTGGCAACATGACTATGTGTGCACAACTCCTGTATTCCCTACTGCTGCTGTCTCTTCTCCTGCTGGTAAGACCTCTCCTCACCCTTTGTCTTGTGTTACTTCATCTTCTTTATGCTCTCCCTCTTATCACATGTTCATGTGCAATGTGGATACTCTATCTGAGCCTAAGTCTGTGACTGAAGCTCTCTCTGATGCAAAGTGGTGTGAGGCAATGGTTATTGAACTCCTAGCTCTGGAAAGAACACACACTTGGGAAGTGGTTCCCAGGCCATCCAATCACTCTATTGTCTCTTGTAAGTGGTTGTTTAAGTTGAAGTTCAACTCTGATGGCTCTTTAGAGAGGCACAAAGCTCGTCTTGTAGCACGGGGTTTCTCTCAGGTGGAGGGCATTGATTACAGTGAAACGTTTGCTCCAGTTGCCAAGATGATATCTGTGCGCACAGTGCTAGCTGTTGCTGCTGCAAAGGGTTGGAATGTGAGCCAAATGGATGTTACAAATGCGTTTTTGCATGGGGATCTTCAGGAGGAAGTTTATATGGAGCTTCCCCCAGCCTATGATATTCTCTTGAGCTCCCACCATTGTCCTCAGGGGGAGAGGATTATGGAGTCCAACATCAGTGAGCACAAGAGTAGTAATAGAGTCTGCAGGCTCAAGAAATCATTGTATGGGTTAAAGCAGGCACCTAGACAATGGTTTGTGAAATTCTCTGAGGTTGTGCAAGCTGCAGGGTTTGTTCAATCAAGAGCGGATTACTCATTGTTTGTAAGGAAGACAGAAAACTCTATCACTATTCTGCTGGTGTATGTAGATGATATGATCATCACAGGTGATGATAAGGCTGAGGTGGCTAGACTAAAGGCTCACCTGGAGTCACACTTCAAGATGAAAGATTTAGGAGATATTAGATATTTCCTTGGAATTGAAGTGGACAAGACAGAAAAAGGGTATTTTCTGAATCAAAGAAAGTATGCAGTGGAGCTGCTTGAAGAAACTGGAATGACAGACTCCAAGCCAGCAGCTACACCCCTGGATCCAAGGGTCAAACTGACCATGGAAGGAAGCAGAGAAATAGTGGAAGCAAGTTCTTACAGACGTCTAGTGGGAAGGCTGATCTACCTCACCATAACAAGACCAGACATTTGTTACTCTGTTCAGATTCTAAGCCAGTTCATGCATAATCCCAATGATGATCATTGGAGAGCTGCAAAACACATACTAAGGTATATCAAGAGAACTCCAGGCCAAGGAATATTGCTCTCAAGCATGTCAGATCTGCAGCTGAGGGCCTTTTGTGATGCAGATTGGCAAAGCTGCCCAATGACTAGGAAGTCATTAACTGGATTTTGCATCTTACTGGGAAATTCCTTGATTTCGTGGAGAACCAAAAAGCAGACATATGTGGCTATGTCATCAGCCGAATCAGAATACAGAGCCATGGCCATGACTTGTTGTGAGATAACATGGCTCACAAAATTGTTGCATGACCTAGGAGAGACAGTGGGTGCAGCAAGATTGTTCTGTGATAACCAATCTGCACTGCATATTGCAAGGAACCCAGTATTTCATGAGCGTACAAAGCACATTGAAGGGGATTGTCACCTTGTAAGAGATAAAGTAGTGAAACAAGAAGTTGAGCTGGGTTACATTCCAACAAAGGAGCAGCCAGCAGATTTTCTTACTAAGATTGTTTGTGTTGATCAATCTAATAAACTTCTTCACAAGTTGGGAGTTGTTAATTGGTTTGACACTTCCAACTTGAGGGGGAGTGTTAAGTCATCTTAATATAGCTTAAGTGAGTTAACCAGCTGGCTAAGTAGCTTAGGGTCAAACCAGTCAATGACTTGGGAAATAAGCTAGTGTTTCTCTTTCTATGTAATCATATAAATAGCTTCAGCTGGTTCTATTGTAATCATCTTACAAAGTAATCAAAATTTCTGTTTTCTGAGAGTTCCGTTTTTATCCTCTTCTTTCCTCTGAGTGTTCTTGAGTGCTTTCTCTCTAAGATTGCTCTAATCAACACATATGATCTATACTATATATATATATATATATATATATATATATATATATATATACATATATATATATATATATATATATATATATATACATATATATATATATATATATAGTTCCTTTAGCATCATCTCTTCGGTTCCTTTAGCATCATCTCTTCATAAACAGTCTTATATTCATACATTATTTGTACTTTTTTACATTGAAATGTTTCTCACGGTTCCTTAATTTATTGTAAATTGTTTTTATTGTGACACCTTAATCCAACAATCACCATAAATCCTTATTTTAAGTAAAAAATAGTTATATTTTTTATGAAAAGAACGCCCAATAGAAATGGTCAGAAGACTCGGAACCACCGATTGATTTAGTCGGATGAGATATCAGGTTATTTAAACGTTGGTCCAAATATCCTGGTTCGAATCTTAGTGCTCGCATAAATGGAAAAACAAAATTGGAAGGGTCGCCCTCGGCCTCTGCAATAACCAATCCGAATGTATATAGGTTTCGGCAAATTGAACCGGTTGAGAGATTAGAAAATAGAGAAATGGTACATTGGTACTAGGATAGGCAGGGTAACGGGTCACTGGTGGACTCAATCTGCCGGGTCGTCATCGGTCATCGACTTGTCGGATCGGTGACTCACCGGATTCGGGTAGACGGTAAAGCCGGGTAGGCGGGTTCAGGTTAAAGTCAAGCCCCATGACCCATCGACATCCCGTCGGGTCAACCGGCTTTCCAATTTTTATTTTTATTTTTGAATTAAAATAAATAAATTTATAATTATTTTGTATATATTATTCTTAAAATAATTAATAATTAATAATAATAATAATACATAAACTAATACTACTATATATATGTAGACCCGGGCAAACGCGGGCGCGGGCGCGGGCCGGGTTTGGGTCGGACTTTACGGGATTTTGTCCCGTTGTTGCGGGCGCGGGCCGGGCTAAGCCCGCTTAACGGGTTGGAAATCGTTAAGCCCGCTTAACGATTTGCTTTTATTATTAAAATTATACTAAGCCTATTATAATCAATTTTAATATATATATTACATATATTATTTATATATTATTGTTTTTTATATAAAAAAAACTATACTACTTACTGTTTTTATACTAAGCCTACACTAATAAAAAAATTACACTACCTACTGTTTTATACCACTAATAAAAAAAATTATACTACTTACTGTTTTTAATATATATATATATATATATATATTACATATATTATTTATATACTAAGCCTACTGTTTTTATTTTTTTTAAATGAATAATTAATATTATTTATTACATATGTATAAATTAATTTTACTAAAAAAAAGGCGGGCCCGTAACGGGTTAATTGATATGTCCAATCCCGCACCCGCTGCGGGCGCAGGCCGGGCCTAGTAGCCCCCGTGGGCTTTAACCCATGTCCAAGCCCGCCCGCTAATGCGGGCGGGCGGGACAAGCCGAACGGGCTTACCCACATTTACCTAGGTCTATATATATATATATATAATGTGAGATAAAGACATCCCCATTTTTTTTTTATAGCTTTGAAAGTCTTTATTTGATTTCCTCTTTTTGAATGTGAGATAAGGGCATCCTCTCACGTTAAAAATTAAGATTAGAAATAAGAAGAAATGAAAATATAAGTATCCCATTATCCTCGTGATTTTTCTGGATTAGGGTCTCACCCGTCGATCCGGTTTGACCCGTGGCTACGTAGGGTATGCTTCGTTCCTTCAAACAGAGGAAAAGCAAATCGTTCCTTCAAAACCAAAATTAGCATACATCTCATCCCCTCATTACAAAAAATAATAGTAATCCACTTTTGGCTTTGCAAACATCCTCGATCTCCTCTACATCCATCAACCTCTCTATCTACCCATCTCCATTTGCAACGTTCCAGGAAGAATAATTAATCAATCAATAAATAAATAAAAAAGAAAGGAAATTAGAAAAGTAATTAAAGGGCATAAATGGCGGGAAAAGACTCAAAGGAGAACCCATGGGCGGATGACCAGTGGGGAGATTTTAACGACGACGACGAGGAGAGCAAGAAGAAGAAGGAGGAACAAGCTGAGGTGAAGGATGAAGATCCCCATAACAAGAGCGGCAGAGATGGATCAGGGAAGAAGCTGTCGGAGAAGCTCGGGGATGGATTGCAGAGGACAAAGGAAGGCGCGTCCAGGAGCATGAGGAAGGTAAAGGAAGGCGCCTCCGTCGGCCTGTTTTGGATGAAGGACAAGTTTCGTAAGCCCGCCGCCGCCCAAAAGCCTTCGCCGGCGCCTCCCTCTCCTCCTCCTCCTGATTCGTCTCCGTCTCCTTAATGGCTTAATTAGCTGCTTTTTGTTCCCTCCTCCATCTCTTAACTTTTGTTTGTTTAATTAGTTCATAGGCTTCACGCTTATTAAGAAAAAAATGTTTATTTTAAATAATATTAGGGAGATTAAATATTTTTTTCCTTTATAAAAGTTTCGTGAATTATTTTATTTATTAAGATTTGTATAAGTTTTAAAAATAAGGAATAAATAAGTATGACTGATATAGATGGGTTTAAAAGTAAGTTAAAATCTTTGTAAATTTTTTTGTAGATAAAATGGTTGAGCTAAATCATCACGTTTTGGGATAAGAATTTTTAAGTCTCAATGTAATCTTATTCTTGTAATATCTCTCCTAATTTCACCATAAAATATTTTGTGATATGATAAGCACTTATAAAGCATATTACACCTTTTGTTCCATGTTGAAAAAAAAAATGCGAGGTATAAAATTGCCTACAACTCTGGTTTTTTTAAAACAAGAGTTATAATTATAACCCCATTTTGAAAAACAAGAGGGTTTTTCTATTAGTTTATATTATACCTCTCCCATGTACATGATCCAAGAGAGGATATTGCCTTTATATATTTAATCGTAATCCCTCCTAATGAGAGCAGTGACCGACCTGAGTAAAAAAAATAATAAGTTTGATTCACGGTAGGATTCACATAATTAATATCTCTAATGTAATTTAGTAGTGAAAAAATATATGAAGACACCACCTTGATTGTAAAATTTTAAGATGCTAATATGCAGGATAACTTAAGGAGGATGAAAGACAAAACAAGTGTCTGGTTTCAAGACCTTGAAATAAGGGTCAAAATGGTTGTTCTCATATTTTAGTTTCTACACGATTTGTATGATTGAATTTTCTAAGTGCAGTAAATGATATAAGGCCAAATATTTGGGCCATATTCTCTTCTGAATGTGGACCTTCATATTGGGCCTGAAAGGCTCATTATTTGGATCAATCTTATTCATGTCCATAATATATATATATGTCCTCTAACTTGTCTTGTTTGGAAAAGAGATTTTCCAAGATATTCTTTCAGGAAATTGTTCAAGCTTGTTGAAGATCCTGACGCTATCAAATCCTCTAAGAAGATCATGTGGGCCGATATAGAAGATCGTGTTTTGAAGATATGGAAAGAAAGGATTTGAGTTTTTTCAAATCTCAAACAGTTCTCTTCCATCCTTGAAGACGGAGAACGACTATTTATAGAGAAACGTTTGAAGTTGATCAACATACTTGCTGAGCATATTTCAAAAGTGATCGAAGTCTTCGTTACACAAGTCTTTCATAGTTTCTCTCTAAAACTTCTCATAGATCATAGCTAGATATTTTTGAGAGTTGAGGGAAACACTTGAGCACATTGTACAAGTCATTTGTCTTACACTAAAGAGTATTTCATACTCAAACAAAGCACACTTTGGTGTGTGGTGAGGGCTTTTATTTCACTTGTAAGGTTGAGTCACTAGGATAGAAGCGGTGAGGCTTTGTATAGAAGAAGAGAAATTCTTCTAGGATATTCTAGGGCTCTAAGGGAAGTGAAATAAAGTGCATTTGAATCCTACGGGTTATGCAACCCTAGGCGGAGACGTAGGCCAAGTTCGTGCCGAACCTTGTTAACAATTCGTGGGTCCATTTACTTATTCCGCATTTATCTATCTATCTTGGTTTTCACACTGTCAAGTTTTGATAGTCATATCAAGACCTTGACATACAGGTTTGAAAAGTTGTGTTAAGTTTTGATTTGCAAAAATCGTGAATACTCTATTCACCCCCCCTTCTAGAGTATTATTCATTGCCTATTACACTCTTCAATATAGATCCTAGGATGCTTACCAAAATATATATGAGAGGTGATTTTTTTTATACAGTAGGTAAGAATTAGGAGCGATTACAAAAAATGTAATCAGGTTTCTTGATCATCCTTAAGATGATGGTACAAAGGTCTCTATTAAAAGGGATAGTAGAGTTATTACGAATGTTACCCTTTCTCGCTATATAATATGCAACTTGGCCGGTTTGCTTCCCGATAGTAGTATCTGTATTCAATGAAATCAAAGGCGGATTCCAGTTGCTTTATCTTCTCAATGTGATGTATAATTTCCCATCTGATGTTGTTGCTATTGGTGATGACTTTGATGAGCTCAAGATTGTCTCCTTCTATCGTCACTCTTCGTAGTCCTTTCTTTTATTGCATTCTGCATAACTGTCTGAATAGCGATAGCTTCAGTTTGGATGACTGAACCTTGCAGAACTTTCTTATAAAACATGTCTATGACATGGCCCAAGGAGTCCCTAACAACCCCTCCCATATGAAAAGAGTATGTGGGATTGACGGAAGCCATCCACATTTATTTTGTTGACAACCTCGAGTGGTCTGATCCATTTAGTTCTAGACCTCTTCTTTTTATTTCCATCAGTTGGGTTATCCTTTTCAATTTGGATCCATGCATTAATGTTTGCGATAATTCTTTGGATAATATTTTCAGCCAAAGCAGGAATTTTGTTCCTGAAAATAAGTTCGTTTCTGACCTCCCAGATAGTTTACCAAATGAAGACAAGATCCTCAAATTTTTTGTTTCCATCCTGAATTGCCTCTATGTTTAGTACTAGAGAGTCATTCATATTCATATTCATATGTTGGAAGTATTTGTCTGTTTCTAGTTCAAATTGAGCGATTATTTTCCTATTAAAGTAGCAATTCCTCATTAAGTGATTTGTATCCTCTTCTACTTGATTGCAAAGGCTACACTGGCTTGGGACTCTATTCACTTATTTGTTTAGCCGTTGGGTGGTAGGAAAGTCGTCAATCACTATTTTCCAAGTTAAACTTTTCAATCTGGGAGGTAGTTTTAATCTCCGAATCCATTTGTAATCTTTCGAAGGTTGTGTAGTATTATTTGACATTCGCTTTACCGATTTCGTGGTGAAAGTCCCACTCGGTTCTGGCTTCCAAATAAGTCTATATGGCGTGTTCCAATCTGGTATTTGAATTGCTAAAATTTCACGAGATATCTCATAAGGGAAAAGACTATTTAAAAGAGGAGTATTCCATTTTTTTTTTGTGGGGTAAAGAGTTTGGTTTACTTTCATTTTTGGGTCATTGTTTCCTTTGCATTGTTCAAGATTATGATTTGGGACCCAGGGGTCAGACCAAATATTTATGCTATCTCCATTCCCAATGATTCAAAGAAGACCTTGTTTGAATTTATTTCGTAAGGATAGGAGGCGAACAAACTAGCACGAGGTGAGATGATTTGAACGATCTCTAATATTCTCCTTTTGTCGATACTTTTCTTTTATGATATGTACCCATATATTGTTATCATTTGTGTATAGCTTCCAATTAAGTTTCATTTGTAAGCTTACGTTAAGTTCTTCAGCCTTCCTAATGCCCAAGCCACCTTGGCATTTGTTTTGCAGGTGTTATCTCAACTTACAATAGGAGTGACCTTTCCGATTATAGTTTATTCCAAAAGAAATTCTTATTAATTTGGTTAATTTGTTGTAATACTTCTTTTGGTATCAAAAAATTCTGCATTAGATAGTTTGTTTTGGAATTTAGTGAATTTAATTGGTTGAATTATCCCAATATGAAAATTTAGGGCTTTTAAATTTAGGATTTCAAAATTGGGAATTTAGGGTTTGTCTGAATTGGGACTTAAGGGATTGTAGTTCCATTTGTGAATTGGAGTTTGAAGTTTATTCAACTGATTTCTCCACTCTGATGAATTTGGCGAATTGTACTATTAGAGCAATAATTTCTGTTCTTATTGTTGATTGGGGCTCTGCTTAACTTTATATGGATGAGATTAAAGGTTATAATTAACGAAAATTGACTTTCTCAATGGGTATTGCCAGAGGACGAGCTTATCTTGTTGGGTATGGTTGCCATAGGATATGCCTAATCCAATTCTGTGCAAGACAGGGTGGTGTCAGGTTAGGCTAGACTTGGTTTGTGGAGACGGGGTGGTGTCAGGTTAGGTTAGGCTTGGTTTGTAAAATGGAGCGTTATGAACTAGAAATGATGGTGAAGGCTTTTGAGAACAGGTGAAGGTTTCAACAAATATAACCAAGTGATGATTATCGATTGGAGAAGAAAGGGTGTTTTGAGATCAATGAGATGGGATAGGGGGGTGTCGGGGCATCTTTATGGACATAATACGGGAGACTTTGTTGCTATTTGTTGTTTTGTCAAGCATAGTAGCGTACTCTACAAATTGTGTTATTTCTTTTCATGCTTTATGTACAAATTCTAGGATTGAGTCTTGTGTTGGTTCATGGATTCAATGTATCCTAGAACAAAGTTTATGGGGCAAGCTAGTTAACCAAAGGATTGGTATGGGTGTTATTTATCTATGGGTGAGTGACCAGAATAACTTAGGAGCTCACTATATACCCATAATGGGGGTTGCATTTGCTATCTTGTTAGGATCTCAAGACAAATGATATTCTTATGGTTGTATTTTGATTTTTTTTTGGGGCTTATTAGCTCAACCGGTAGAGCAATGTTCTTCGGCACAAAGGTGTTGGTTCGAATCCCGCATAGGCTATCTAGGTATTGCGTTGCTATCTTTCTGGAATAATAAACACCTTAATTGATTTTTTTGGTAAACTTTGCACAAAGTTTCAGCACCTTCAACTTGAATGAGAGAATACAGTCGAACTCAACTCAAGCTCTCTACTAATGGCTTTTTTTTGGTCTTGAATCATCCATTAAAAGAAAGGATTGGCCCAAATAAATACTTGGTGGTTACCTATTAACGTTGAAGATGGTATTTAGCCTTCCATTGATAGTATGTGAATTTAAAAAATGCAAGAAATAGATCATTCCCTTTATTAAACACTCCAACTTCTTTGTAATAGAGTAAACAAGATTGATCAGTAAATCATATGCATAATAACAAGTAACATATACACTTGCTTACCAGAGCACAATCTTCAAGCGACGAAGTACTGTGACTATCTAATTACAGGTCAAAGTTGGAACATGTTTTTTTTCTTGTAGCATAATGAAAAAAGAACATATATTTAATAAGATGAATTTATGAGCTTGCTTAATTTTCATGTTCAGCTTGTAACATATGTCAACTTATGAAGTGTAGGTTTGTAACAAGTCCAAATCATTATATTGGTCTATGTAGGAGTTGAACCCACATCTTGTGCATAAGCACATGCTCTACCGTTTGAGCTAATAGACTTTTTGATAAGCTTCAAGTTCACAATAGAATGGAGAAATGTGAAATAGTGTCTTGCGAAAGGTATGCATTAATTATAGAAATCAGCAAAATTAACTTCGGAACCCTTCACTCTAAGAAGTAATATTTTCAAGGTAGATTATCCACCTATTTTGCTTTGATAAGGTTCCAAGAAGTTGGTAAGTTGAACAAGCAAGCAACTCGAAGGAAGATGGAGATAGGTATAAAAGTATATCATATAGTTATGTATGATGAAAGATCCACAATTTTTGGTTTTATTGTCATCATATAAAAGTTGTTGCCATAACAAGTTGACAAAAGAGATTGAGTGCTACCCTCATACTAAAAATGAGGGAGATTGTCATTATATCTCAGTATATATTTAGTACTCATTGGGCTATCATGGTTTTTTACTTATGTTTGATGGAATTTAAGAGGTATAGAGTGTTATTGTCATACTAGAAATGAGGGAAAAGGTGGAAAGCTACTGTAATTGGCCCCTACACATCTAAGTTCCATTTTCTCACCCAGAAAACTGATTGTTTGCCATCCTCTTACTGTAAATATTTAATACCAATCAGACTTCAGTTTCTATTTGCAAACAAATATTGAAACCCCAAATTCGAAACTAAACTCCTCAACTTAGAAACTCTCAATTCAAATTTCACACAAAAAAACCCTAATTTCTTAAAGGGGTTCGAAATAAAACATACCCAACACCACTGAGAACCGGCGGATTTCAGCGCCTACACCACCCCTTCCAGCGTCTTCGATGCGTCCTACGGCTGCTCATGTTGCCCCTCTTGCTTATCACCTTTGTTGCCTCTGTATCACGTCTCCAGGACGGGTTCTCTTTCTCTCTTTCTTTTGAAATATTCATTTCTTTTTTTTAATTGAAAAAAACTAACAGTGAATGAGAAGAGATGTTACTTTTAACTCAGTAACGGCACGGGGCGAAATTCGTATAAAATTCGAGGGTACCGGGCGAAATTGGTGAAACTTTTGTACACCGTACGAAATAGACAATATCTCAAGGGTACCTGGCGAAATTTCCGTTCTTTTTTTTAATTTATCAAGAGGCTCTCTTTTTTAGTCGAATCATCTCTTCATCTTTTTCTTTTCTTTTACGCTTTTGAAATCCATAAGGGTATTTTCTAAAAGACATGAGTGGAAAATAGATAACACAAGAAAGTAAATAGAAAGGAAAAAAACAACCTGGATTTAAAGCTTCTGTATAAGTTGAATCATCAATTTTCCAGAGCCTTAAAATCACCTGGAAAAAAACACCACCCAAAATTTCAAAATATAAAATTTTAATTGAGAGAATATTATACTTGAATTTCAATATCAATAAAAGAAACCTTGGATGTAGACTTGAATTTCAATCTCAATTAAAATTTCAATCAAGAGCAAATTATACTTGAATGTTGACAAATTAAAAAACCATTAGGTAATTATTCAGAATTCCAGAATATTATACACTTGAATTTATAAAATTAAGAGCAGACTCAACCGAATGATAAATTTAATACCAAAATTAAGAAACCCTAGGTTATGAAATTTCAATCTCAATTTGATACGAAATTACAAACTAACTTAAATTTGGACATAGATATAGATTAAAGCCGCTTTACGCCTTTACAAATATGAATTGACTAATTGAGCGATAATGGATTAATGGATGAAGTTGCTGGCAGATTCTCGATCAAACAGAGAGAGCAAAGAAGGACAAAGGTTGTGGATGAATTGAAGAGGAAGCTAAAACTTATAACTTGAATCATTCTCTTCTTCCCGTTGCACCTATAATCAATTAATTTTGGAAAATTAAAATAAATTGCACGCTTGCCGGTTGTCATTGATGGAGTCATGAAGATTTGAGAATAGGAAGAAGTGAAGAAGATGGATTGTTTCACAAGTGCTTTTATTTTTTTAGTAAAGCAACTTTTAATGTTTTGGGCTGGTTGTTTAATGTTTTGGGTGTGGGCTTGTGGACTTTTTATCCATACTAATATAGATAACCCCAAAAATATATGGCCCCTAAAATTTTGGGGCTCTGTTCTTCCAACCTACGTGAACGTACCTCCTCAGGCACGGGCCTGGTGATATTGCTTGATAACCATAAATAGTTACTCATAAAATAAGACAAATAAAAGATCTTAATAATGCTAATTGGACCCAACTACAAACAATTCAAATTATCTCGAAAACAATTCAAATTAATCTCACAAATTGCATCAAAAAATCAAATCATTGAATTATGTTAAAAAAGTTCCTAAATACTTGAATATTTTTGTTGACTACTTCATCATTATTGTATACATACTTTGACATGCTTCTAAACTCAAATGTAGTTTTTTTAACGCTTGATAGTGTTTTTTTATATAGGTAATAATTCAAAATACCAGACAAAAATCATTGTTTGATAAATTGAGAGGGCAAAAGATCGTCAAACAGATTGATCATCATGATACAACAAAAAAAACAGATTGATCATCATGATACAACAAAAAAAAGAGACTAAGTGTCTATTGTAAGTCTTTATAACGTTGATCGTTATGAAGTAACTTTTTAATTGAGAAGTGAAATTTGTACGTTTAACCAAACGAGACTGAGTGTCTATTGTAAGTCTTTTATAGTGGAACTAGGGGACATAGTCCAGATCCAGTGTTGAGTAAAGTCCAATCTTCCTGGATCGGGTGTTTTTTTTGACGCAATATAAAGATTAGGTTGGGTCGGGCGCAGCCAGAACCCTTCCTAGAGCATCCTTGCGGATGAGAACATGCAGTTCTGGGTCATCCTCATAGCTGTCGTCGGCAGGGGAAGCATGGGCACTACGAGCAATAAAGTCTGCCACAGCATTCGATTCCCTGAAAATATGACGAATAGCAACATAAGAGAAGGACATAATATCTAACAGAATATCCGATTGTAGAAGCACGATATTCCAGGGGCATTTCCAATCCCCTAGCAGAGCTTTTATAACTATTAAGTTGTCTCCTTCGATCAGAAGGTTTGTAATCTGCAGTTCAATGGCTCTGGAGATTCCCTTTTTTAGGCCGAGATTTTCAGCATAAACAATAGAATTATGAGGGAAAGTTCCCCTTCCCATCGCGACCATCTCCAATAATTTCTTCAATTTGGGAAAATAAAATACATATTTTTCAAATTATTTTTGCTTCAACTCCAATGTTTTCCAAATTTCTAAGATTTTAAGAATGATTTACTATTGGAGAATGTCATAGATTTAAGGAAGTCTCTCTATTTTTTCTACTACTTCTCTATTTTGGAGAATGAATTGGAAAATCTATTAGACTAAAAAATGCCTTAAAATTCTCCAAAAACTTGAAAAATGAAGAATATGCTGAAAATGCGCTTAGAGCATGCCCAACACCTTAATTTCCTAAAAATTCTCTAAAATGGAGAATTATAAATCACATATTCTGAATTTTTTGGGGCTAAATTCCAAAAGTTTCTCCAGGATGAAGTTTCTCCCAAAATATATAGAGTTTTCTCTAAATTTAGGAAATGATTTCCATTTTTACTCCACATTCTCTATTTTAGAAAATGTAATAAACAAGTTTTTAACTCAATATAGAGAATCTATTGGGGTTGCTAATGGGATCATCTCTTTCTAAAGGGGATATGAGAAGTGGTAGCTTGAACTAATGATTTTCTAATTTTTTTTTAAAAAAAAATAAATCTTAAGAAAAAAACAAACCTCTTTTTGAGAACCAAAAAACCAAATTTAAAGAAAGGAAATGCGAAAAAGAAAGAAAGAAAAGAAAGGGAAAAAACGAAAAGAAAGAGAGAAGGATCGGAATAGAAAGGCAATGCAATCTGGATCGATCTGAGAGAGAGGGAAACAAAAGGGAGAGGAGAAATGTCGATGGAAATTGTAGCAGAGAAAGCGTCGCTAGTTAGAGATTCATTAGAGAAGAGTCACACGATCACCCACGACATGGTCTCCATCCTCGGCTCCTTCGATCACCGTCTCTCCGCCCTCGAAACCGCCATGCGCCCAACCCAGGCATCCCAATTAACCTACCCCCTACCTTCTTCATCATTCTTGTTTATACATCTGATTAATTAATTAATATATATATATATATATTATTAATATTAATTCACTGTCATGAAAATTTCATTGATATGATATATATGGTTCGATATATCAGATACGGACGCACTCCGTTCGTAGGGCTCACGAGAACATTAATCGGACATTGAAGCAAGCTGAAACCGTTCTTGAACGCTACAGCATCACTCGCCAGGCTGAGGCTAAAGTAGTGAGAGGCCCACACGAAGATGTTGAGAGTTATCTGAATTCAATAGAGCAGTTAAAGGCTAATGTTGAATTCTTCAGCAACCAAAAGCATTTCAAAAGGAATAGTGCCCCCCTCAATCATGTCAACTCCTTGCTTTCCAAGGCCGTCTTGAAGCTCGAAGACGAGTTCACTAATCTCTTAGCACTCAACAGGTTTTACTTTCCGAGAATTAACTTTCATAATAATCTCTCAATACCAACGAATAATCAGAAGTTACTTTTAATCTTTGATTTTCTTAATTCAATGGTCCAGATTTATTACCATGAAACACGATAAGAGTTGTGTACATTTGATGTATTGTCTATTTCAGTAAACCAGTAGATCCCGACCATATCTATAATTGCCTCCCAAAAGCATTACGTCCATCGAATGCCCATGGAAACGACAACAACAAGTCTTCAACTGATAAGGACGACGACTCCGAGACTGGATATAAATCACTCACTCTTATGCCTCCTGTTCTTCTTCCTCTACTTCATGATTTGGCTGATCAAATGGTTCAAGCTGGCTATCAGCAGCAAGTGCTCGTCGCTTACCGGTATTTTCTTTCACCTCCATCATATGTATATATATCGCCGCCTTCATATTTCTCTCATCCGATTCCTTGTAGGGAAACTCGTGCTGCTGTCTTGGAGATAACCTTTGCAAGACTCGGAGTGGAGAAACTTAGCAAAGACGATGTACAGAAAATGCAGTGGGAAATGCTTGAGGGAAAGATAGGAAGTTGGGTTTTTTACATGCGTATTGCAGTAAGAACATAAGTCAATTGATGGAGTTCTGACATTTTATATAAGTAGCTTCTGCAATTCACACATATATGTATGCAACCATTGAAATGTCAACAGGTGAAACTGTTATTTCCCGGCGAAAAGAAAGTTGCAGACCAGATATTCAAAGGTATCGACTCGATAAAGATGTTGTGCTTCGCTGAAGTTACTTCTAATAGTTTCTCGACACTCCTTAATTTCGGGGATGCAATTGCTAGAGGCAAAAGATCGCCTGAGAGACTATTTGTTCTCTTGGACATGTATGAGATTATGAGAGAGCTTATACCCGAGGTAAAACTACATACGTATATTTGATTGTGTACAGTTTATGGGAGCATGGTAGGCATGTTTTGAGTCTCTGGCGATGAAGTGATGATTTCGAATTCTATGAAACAGATTTTGTCTACATTTGAGGGTAAGCCTTGCACCGAAATTCGGGAGTCTGCAGCTGCTCTAAGATTACGTCTAGCACTAACAGCACAAGAGACCTTTAGCGATTTTGAGGAGGCTGTTGAAAAGGATGCTACGAAGACGATGGTGCATGATGGAACAGTTCATCCTTTGACGAGTTATGTGATAAACTACGTCAAGTTTTTGTTCGAGTAAGTCCATGACACATAGCGTCTATATGCCAGACGGTAGTTGGAATTGCATTCTAACTATATATATGTGGCATGAATTTCTCTTCAGCTATCAATCCACTCTTACTTTGCTGTTCCGAGAATGTGGTGGTGCTAATGCAAACTCCGAGTTAGAGTTTGTAACAACGCGCATCGTGCAGGCTCTTCAGACTAATCTTGATGGGAAATCTAAGATATATAAAGATCCTGCATTGAGTCAATTGTTCCTTATGAACAACATTCATTACATGGTTAGATCAGTCACCAGGTTTGTCAAGCAAACCCCATTGAGTATATAATATATAGGAATTCATATCATGATCTCGTGCGTATTCATTGCCAGATCGACGTTTCTTGATCTATTTATTTTAGGTCTGATGCAAAGGAAATGTTAGGGAATGATTGGGTGCAAAGACAAAGAAGGGTTGTTCAGCAACATGCTAATCAATACAGGAGGCTTGCTTGGTCAAAGGTACGTTTCAGTCCTCAAAATTTAATTTGTGTATTATAATTTTGTTCTTGTGGATATGATCGAAGATGCTTGTCTGTGTTAAATAACGGTGGGTCGAAGAGAGTGAGGTTTCATCCTAACACCAGTAGCCCACCCACTTATGTACAAGACTTGGATTCACTATATTTTCCATGTGGCATACTATCTCATTTCATATTCTCAACAGTCTGTCTGCTTGATGAACATAAATATATGTCGAAATAGGTAAAACAAGGAAACATAAAGTTTAATGTCTACATTTCCTTGATGCAGATTTTGACATATCTCAGTGTTGAGAGTGGAGGTAATCTCTCCAGGGCAACGGTGAAAGACCGATTCAAGAACTTCAACGTTCAGTTCGAGGATATTCATCATCGGCAGTGTCAATGGTCCGTTCCAGATAGCGAGTTGCGTGAGTCGTTGAGGCTAGCTGTGGGAGAGGTGCTCTTGCCAGCTTATAGATCTTTCGTCAAGCGTTTCGGGTTAGTTTCTATAATTAAATTGAATCTTGCTTGGTACCTTCTTCAGCTTGTCATTCATCTAACTATATTTGTTTATCGGGTTTGTTTCTTCGCAGACCGAGTATTGAGAGTGGAAGAAACCCTCAAAAGTACATCAGATACAGGCCAGAGGATCTCGAACACATGTTATCTGAGTTCTTTGAGGGGAAAACCGTCGTTGAACAAAAGCGATGAGTGATTGGATTGCTTTCTGCTTTCACATTTACGTTGCAGTTTGCTTTTTCGATCACACAAAGAAGCATGCCATAAAACTCCTCTAATTTCTTTTTTCTTTTGGGTATAAAACTGTTGAAAAGGTTATTTCTACCTTACTCCTTTTAATCACTAGCCCCTTTTACTATTTATGTTTTGCTCAATCTATCATTTAAAAAAAAAAAAAAAAGAAGTCAATTGCTTGTCATCAAACACTACAAATTCTCAAATATGGCAACCAAGGGTGGCCACAGGGGCCGGTTTGTTGGAGTAAAAATAATTCTGAGATAAGAGGATTTTATGGTCATCTTCGTAATGGAAAATGAGATGAAAGTGATGAACAGAGGAGGAAAAAAATGTAATATTTGCTGCTATGCTCTCTCTCTCTTACGTTTTTACAAGGCAGGTGACAATATATACATCAATTAAATATATAAAATGTTCATTATAATTTGGACAAAAAAACATATTGTTCCGTCTTTGCGACCGCCAAATATGTTTGTGTTGATTTTTGAAACATATCAACCAGATTATAAATTTTCAAATATTTTATAAATAAACTTTAAAAAGGTGATTTATTACAAAATATAATTAAAAAAAAAAAAACAAAACATCATTTTTCAAGATAAACGTTTAAAAAAAATAAAAATAAAAAATAGATGACTGGATTATAATCTACTGTTAAATTTTTTATAAAAATTGAATTAAAACTAAAATATTGACTGAAACACCGACTGAAATAGAAAATCTTACTCGTACTATCCAGACATTGTGTCGAATACTAATCGTAATCGTGATGTCAAAATTTAAACTTTAGTGACCCAATCGTGTTTTTCTTATGATCCGAGTTAAGCGCAGTGTACAGATTTCATTATTTTGCTATCTTCTCTCACCCAATAAGTTCACAAAAAAAGACCAAAAGAGAACTATGACTACAGTTTTTGACTTCCTTATTTTAGTATATCAGGAAGTCATGTCACATTATTCCATATTACGATCCTCTTGGTGATGCTTCTTCGGACTCCAAGCATTCTCTTTTACAGAAATTCATATCTCATTAGTCCGTATAAACTCTTCCCATAAACGAACAATGTTCAGGCATTAACAATGGCAAATTAGCAATACTTCAACAGCCTCCTAATTTAGCAACGAAATCTCATTATTCCAATAATAACTCAGTTTAACCAAAACGTCCACTGTATTTCAAGAGAAGTGCAAATTTTTTGGGACCAAAGACTCTTCTAGTATCGACTTGGTGCATAACATATTGTTTTTCAAAACCGTTGGTAACGCAACACAAGTTCTATCAGACAAGTTGAGAACTGTAATCAGGATCATGGAATACAATCAAAATGACATTGTAGACAAACACAAATGATTTCAAGTCTTACTATGAAACTTAATTTTTTTAATAGGAAAAAAAAAAACACAACTCTACCGTGTTGTGCTGAACTTGCATAATTGCATTAACCAAATTGGCTTTTGATTAAGCAGCTGCGCCGATGCACTCAATTGCCTGCTTGCAAATACCAGTCATTGTTGCTTCTGGTCCATAAACCTGAAAAAACCACAATAATTGCAGTTTATCAATATCAAACTGCTCTAAAGGATCAACAGAATCAAACTAAATCACGCTGCAAACGAGGCGGAGACACTGAAGGTTGATGACAGAGAGTGTGTAGGGCAATATCCCAAGTTTGAAAAGTCTGTACCATAATTGGCTATGCGAGAAAGTTGCGTAGTGTGTGTCCATACTTTGACAAAATTAAGAGCTCTTTTAGGGCTCATTTGTTTATATAAGAGAGGAATGGAAAGGAAAGGTATTAAATTTTACATATAAAATGTACATGACCATTGACCATTATTTTTTGTGAGCTTATAGAAGAGGGTGAAGGAAATGATTAGACCATCCTAGAGGTAATAGTTACCCTCCTTAACATTAGGGAATAGAATGTGGGAAAAGCTAACAAATTTTGTATGAAAAATGAGAGAAGAAAGGGAATGATTAGGATAGTGATCAATGAATCTTAACTTAAATATGGACTATATTCATAAAGGTAATCATTATCTTTCTCTACACAAAAACAAATGGGGGGTTAATGTTTCGAAAAGATTTTTTGAGTAATTGTGATCCCTTATAAGAGGGGTGTAGAGGATTCTTTTCTCTTTTTTTTTTTCACCAGGGAAGGGATATTTACCTCTATTGGAATACCAATCTCCTCTGCAAGAGCTCGCATTTTGGCCAGACCCTTCTGGTAGTTTGGTCCACCTCTCCTCACATATAGATGCATCCTTGCAGCTTTGAGTTTGGATTCCTATTAAAACAAATTCACCAATAAAAAATTGTTCATTGTTTCTAAGGCAAAACTTTCTGCTTAAAATATATGCTGATAGCAAGGAGGCTTCATTTACCTTTTCCTTCAGTGCTCGGATGATTCCATTAAATGTAGCAGCAACATCAGTGAAGTTGGCAATTCCTCCTCCAATCACAAGGGCTCTTTTCCGACCATCGGGATTAGCTGTTGCACACTGTTAAATGATAAATTATATAACCATTTGTACCTTTGGTGCATAATTACTGGCTTTGTTACTGAAATTTAAGATCAGGATCCAAGTACTCAGAGCAGGACAATGCATGTATAAAGTCAATGCATCAAATGAAGTGCTTGTTTTGCCTATATCTACAAACTTGAAAGTGACAAATTGATATTGGATGAAAACCGAAAGCTAGCTTCGGGGTCGGGGAGCCTTAATATGTCCCTGTCGGTGCTGAAAGAAAAGTTACACTTACATCAATGACAACTCTGGCATACTGCAAAACCTCCTCTTCATTAGGTGCACCACTATATTCTGCATAGTTTCCAAGTTCATTGGCAAAACCAAGATCCCCAACCTAAGAAGGGAACAGACGTCAATAAACCTTAGGCAAATAATGGAACACCATATATCAACAATCTAAAGAACTGAAGTCGCAAATCCCAGTAAGATGATCAGAAATTCTTACAGTGTCAGCATATATAACGCTTGCTCCACCTCCAGCAACCATAGTCCAAATTCTTCCCTTTGGATTCAATACGGTGAACTTCAAGGATGCACTTGTCTGCATTAGAGTTGACAGACTATATTATGATGAGATATCCACACATAAGAATTCTATTAAGGTATGCAACTTGATATCTCTAGATAGATGAAGAGCTGAAAATAAGATTTCAAGAAGTGATGGAATGGAATTTATTACCTTCTCATCCAAACCATGGATGAAACTCTCAGTAGGGCTCATTACTCTTCCGAATGGCAATGGAAATTCAATATCACCCCACCTACAAGAAATGCAAATGTACACAGTATGAATTGATGTTCACATACTCAGATTTAATTTGGAACATGACAGAAAATGATTTAGCTTCAACAAAGCTAGAATCTGCAAGGTATATGTTGAATTAAACTACTGAAATATACCCAAAAAAAAAGAATAAGAAGAAGATGAAGAAGAAGAAAAGGAAGAAGCATACTTCTTGAAGTTCTTGAATGCAGCTGTGTCATCCAGCTCGCCTCTCATATCCAAAGGATAAGGTTTTCCTTGCACTAGTGTGAAAGGATTCATCTCTAGGAAAGTGAAGTCCAAATCTGGTGACATAAATGGTGAAAGCAGGTACTCAATTAGCTTGATTAAAATTTCCCTTAAAGACAAAGCAATTGAGTTCATTAACATCTTTAACATACCTTGAAATAGAGCAAAAACTGTTTTAAGAAACTCATTGATTACACCTTTAACCTATGTATCCAAAGAGCAGATATCAGCTTTAATAGACAATGAAAATAAACTAAGCACTTGAGTTTGAAGTATTGTGTCATTAGGGAATGAGATAATAGTAAGATAAAACTAAAGGAATGCAACATAGATTGACACTTGGGTTAGGATGTTTCATCCTGCCAAATGAGTATGAGGGGTAAGGATGCATAATACAGTCATGCAAAGGACATATTATGAAGTTTACATTTATCCCTTATGAGAAAAGTAATATTGAAATAAATTGAGAGGTCTCCGGCTCCTGTAGCTAAGTTTGGACAAATAATCTAGTCAGGTACAGTAGTTTGTTTTCATCGCTGGTAACATAATTGGGAATCTGTTATAAGCTTATGTGTAGCTAAACATGTGGAAAGAGTTTCCTGGACGAGCAGTGCACATTCAAATAACGAATGAATATTTGTCATGTGCCATGTGATTATGCAGGATCTATTCTTTGACATACGTGCCACCTCATTCTTTTATAAACTCTGCGTTGAAAGCATCGTCAGGATGACAATCATCAAAAAGAGCTTACCTCCAAGGGTAAGGTTGCAACAAGAGGAGCACAAACTTCGGATGTGAGAGTTGCTCCGGTAGGAATGAATATAGTCTTGACCTGATAAAACCAACCAACTACAGTTATTTACTGGAGAAGGTTATATTGGACTATAACATCATTCAGTTTCTAGATTGTTTGATAAAAAAAAAAGATGAGGAATTCCTTCCAAGAGCACCTTGTCCCAGTTCTCTTCAATGTCAATTCCTCCACATTCTGAAAAGCTGACACTGCATCCAAGTCTCTCTGAAACAATATTTAAGTAAAACTCCTCCTGATGTGGAACAAAAGGTTCAACGATGAATGTGGTTATAGGTCCTTTGCATCCACTCATCTCCACCTACAATGTTACATAGAAGAATCAGTTATCAGGCATACATAAAATGAAGTGATCCCATAGTAAATGATATACAGTACATTATGATCACATTCTCGTGGAACAGCATAAAGAACCAGTCACCTCTTTGCCGAGACGTTCTTTGATGAATGAAGCAACTTGGGCAAAATCCAGATTCAAGGCGACCAAACCACTCTTTCCACGTTTGCCAAACAACATGTCAGGTTTCACTACCAACTTTTCTGATGAAAGCCAAGGCTCTTTCTCAACTAACTCATTTAAGTCGGTGGAATTTGTGATCTGAGGAGAAGAGAAATATATTAATTGTCCATGATTTCCAAGGAAAATAGTCAATTATCTGTTTATCGTAAACACTGCACAAACTTGAACATTCAGCTTCAAGATTGATAGCAATCTTACATTTATGAACAATAAGTACCTTTTTGGTTATCTTACCTCTCAATCAAGCCGTTAATACAGAATTGTATTCAGTAAACGTGCTTGTGATGAAAGGAATTGTAAAAAAAATTTACGAAAAATGCAATTGAAGGAATAGCTTCACAAAGAGAGATGCAGTCTCAGCTCTTTGTATCGGACATAGCTCTAGGATATGTTTTCAACTTCCAACTGAAAGCACTCTACAGAACTAACCGATCCTACCTATTTCATATTTCCAATGCTCTTTTGCAATTCGTTTACTGGTCAGAAAGAGAATCAGAGCCTAAACCACTCCAACCAATCCAATCCATAATTGCGATTACAAAGAGAACAGAAAACACGATCAATTGCAAAATACCTGTGCGGATCTGATAGCTAGCTCATAGCCAGCGAGCCTCTTGAAATGCTCCTTCAACAACCTCTTAGAATCGTACTCTCTGATCTTCTTGCGGGCCATATCGTGACCTAACTTTCAACAAACAAAGCCAACGGAAATTAAACAATCGGAATCCCAGATCTGCATTCCGCAACACAGATTCAAAACCGATTTGGACCGGGAAACTAGCTGATTTCAAAGCATGATTCATTTCAAAACCAATTAGTATTCATTTCATCCAGCTCGGGAAACGCACTGACAAATCTACAAAGTAACTAGCAACCGCAAAGGAACCGTTCAGACAAGAGTTCTTCATCAGGAAACAAAAGGAAAATCTAGCGCAGCAATCCACAGAAATAAGAAAATAGCTTACCTTTTGATGTGAGAGAGGAGAAGAAGAAGATACGACTCAGTAGTAGTTGTGAAGACGAGGACGACGAGATCGAGAGAGTGGGCGTGTGAGGTTGGTGTATTTATATAGGTGGAAAATCTCAAGTTTTTCTACTGTATTGATTTGCAATTTTATTAATTAAATAAATAAAATGACCTTTATTGTAAGAACAAAGATTTTGTACACTAGTTAATAAAGTATTAATTTTAAGAAAATACTAATATTTAAGAAAGCTAAAAATAATTTAATTTAGAGAAAAAAATCAATTTAATTTATTAATAATACTCCATCTGTCGTAAAATATTAGTCGTTTTATTTTTTACGTATTTTTAAAAAAAATAAAAACATTTATAAAATATTAATTTTTTAAAATAATATTATTCTTATTATTAATATTTTATATATACTTTTGAACTCATTTAAAAAAAATACAATGTATATTTTGAAACAAAAATTTTATTAATAAATTTCATTTTTTAGCAAGGGGGAGGAGGGAGATGGATGAGGGCTGCAGATGAACCAACTCCATAGCGGCAAGTTGTGGGCATGTGCCACCTACCCGTTATAATTATATAGTATAACATAATATATATACTTTTTTAGTTATGAGATCTGGATGGAGAAATGATGCACCTAACCACATCCTACCATCCTAGCATTCATGATCAATGAATGGTCCCGCGCGCGGCTATACGTCCGAGTTGAGCCAGGCAGGATAGGGCCGGAGTTGGGGTGGTCTTGACTAGAACTGGGAAAATCTGACCCGACCCGACTCACCCGAAACCGAACCCGACCGAAACCCGAAAATCTGGAGTCATCCGTAATCCGAACCCGACCCGAACCTGACCCGACTCGAAACAGACCCGAACACAGATAAACCCGACCCGACCCAAACCCGACCCGACTCTGAACCCGACCCGACCCTACCCGACTTGAAATGGTTATTTAACATCAACATTTTAATGCTTGAATATTAAATGTTTTTTTATTTTAACACAAGTTTATGATTATACTTTTAACATATAAAACACCAATTATTTTTGTTAATTGTTATCATATGAATAAGAACCCAAGTAAAATCAATAGATAAGCGGATAAGTCAATGAGTCAAGTAAGTCAACCGCCATACATCAAAACATCGATACATATTATGAGTCATAAATGCTAAAAGTTCATTAATCGTTGCAGATGATATAACGTGCAACCCAACAACATATCCTTCCAGCAACCACCAGCAACCCAATTTCCGATTATGACTTTTTTGAAAATCGGTCGACAACCGATGAGTCAATGAAAATGAGTGTATTCAACCGAGTAAAAATTACATATTCAAATATTCAACCATGTCAAAATCATTTATTTTAAGTAAATTACATATTTAAGTATTCAACCGAGTCAAAATTATTTATTTTAAGTAAATTACATATTTAAGTATTCAACCGATTCAGAATCAACCTAATTATCCAAACGGTCGAATATGATTCGACCGAAAACTCAAACCAACTATACGGCTATACCCACTTTGATTCGAAACTCAAATGAGACCGACCCGCCTCTTGACCCGAAACCAGAACGAGTCCGACCCGCTTTGACCCGAACCCGAAAAACTAATAAAGCAAGACCACGGAAAATAATATGATTCATTTTCTTGTGAAATCAAGACTAATATAAGTGAATAACTAATAAAGCAAGTGTGTATATACTGTTGAAATTGACATAAGCCTACCAAACGACCCTTAGTTATTCATTAATGCTTCTGTAAAAGAGGTAGAAAAGATTGATTCCACACCCATATAAAAATGTCAAACACAATTCAAATCCTAAATCCTACAAGTTCAACCCTAAATCCAAAACAAGTTCAAATATTAAGTCCTAAAAATGATCAATTCCAAATTCCTAATTCTAAAACCCTAATTACTAAATTATAAAAGTTACAAATTAAATCCAAATAATTCCAACAACCTAGGATGAAATATACCTAATTTTGCAATATAGAGCTTGGAAGAACGGATTTTGTCTTGAACAATTCAAGAGTTAGCCGAGACTATTGAAGGGGCAGTCGATACGAAGACAGCGACAGAAAGGACTTAAGGAGGATGGCAGGCTGCGATTGGAAGGAGAGGCCGACGCCGAGAGGGGGAGCCTGGTTCCTGGATGTCAGCGGCCTCTCTTGCGAATCGCCTAGAAGAGGACCCTAGCACACCCTACTGTTGTTCTTCAATTGTTCATCCTTCTTTTTTAATTTGTTGCAACATAGTGTTTCTTACTTTCTTTGTTTTTCCTTTCCTTCCCTAGGCTACACCACAAAAGAAAAACAAATTTTCCATGGCCAGTAGCAACGACATGGATTTCCCGTGGCTATTGGATCGCTTTTTTCCACTGTATAGCAACGAAAAACATGTTGTTGCTTACATTTGTGATGGGAACGAGATTCCCATGGCTAGATTAGCTATAGTTGACCACGACAGGCATCATCCATTGCACATTTTGATGCTTTAATTACTCTGTATAAAATGGAAAGATAACCCCTAGACTCTTCTTCCTCTGACTTTTCCTTTGTTGCCTCCCTCTCAACTCTTTGTTATCTCTTTCAATCTCTCAAAATCGGATCTGTAACCCAAATCTTCGAGTCCCCAACGCGACCAACCCATCACCAGTTCTTTATGTTATTATAAGAGAGACGAACAATGGCTTTGTGGAGAAAGTTCGATTTGTGGCCTATCTTCTTCAAGAGGGAGTGGAATCGCAACTGGTCGTTCCTCGTCGGATTCGCTATTATCGAAACAATCATCACCAAGATGTCTCTTTCCCTCACCAGTATCTCTCTCTTCCGTCGTCTTCAACGGCGTCGTTTTGAAACCGATTAGCATGCATTGCGAACTTTAATGCAAATCGATTAACATTTTGGAGCTCACAATTGGATTATATTAATTGACATTATAGGATTCTTGACAACCTTTTAGTTGTGTTGAGACAAAGAAGGGACGGAAGTCGAGTGAAGGTTTATGAACATGGATACTGACTTGGCTTGTTGGATTTAGGCATTGCTAAGTGTTGTATTTTCTACTTGTTGCTTGCCAGATTTAGGCATAAAGTAGGGGTTTTGACCCTTATTTGTCCATTTTGTGCAAGTAATACCCGATTTGATGCTTCACACTATACCTTATTTGGTCAAAATATTGCAGAGGAAGTTGAGTTGGGTGGCATTAAAGAGAAAATAGATGGCCAAAATGCTTTGGACAGTGATGAGTATCACTTGTTTGATAAGGATGAGGTATATATTTTATTTTGGTATTCAATTCGTCTTTTTTTAAAGGTACAAATATCATCATTATTGTTTTCATTATTTTTAGTTTGTATGTTGATTCTTTATTTCTTTTTTCAAAGCTCATGAGATGCTTCCTTGACTTATTTCTACTAGAATGTCTGTTTTGTTTATGATTCTTTCCATTGCACCAAATAAATTTCCAAGTGAAAATGCAACATGAATCTTGGTAACAAGCTTGTTTTCATTATACTTGTCTTATAATATTAGATGCTTTTAAAGAGTTCTATTTTGTTTCTATTATACATGTCCTATCAGACAAAAGAGGTGTATTATGTCGAGGACGACAATAGGGACTCGTAAAGTCTTACTAGCCATGGAATGATTCACAACAAGTACCATATGAGGACGAAAATGATAGGCTAAGAGAACAAGTAAGAACTCTCCAGGCCAACCTGGCTTGACAAGTGTGTGGATCAAGATATCATCTTGCCCTTGCTTGACATAGATCGTTGGAATACGATGGATCTTCGCATACCCCGCAAGGTCTGACTTGAATCTAAGCAAATTGGGTGCTTAGGCTCTTCACTAGCTCAATGAGCCTTCCAATGTCATCCTGATAGTTCGGACCGGTGCTTGCACTATTGATATTATATACTCCTCGAACACCCTGAGTTTGTTTGTATTATTGCAGAGAGCCATTAGCGAGCTCCTCAAAGATTTTCATTGCTTCTTCTGGCATTTTGTCTAGCACGTCTTTGCCGCTTGTTGCATTGATTACACCTCGCTCTTGGTCTGGAAAACACTCATAAAGATAGAGGACTAAATCGTCCTCCACAATGCAACTAGCCTTGATTTTATTGAAGCGTTCAACATACTCTTAGAGTAGTTCAGTTGGAGATTGCTCGATGCTCAAAATCTCATTCTTTACTTTGCTACGGCAGGTGGTGGGAAAATATTTATTTAGGAACACCTTCTTTAGCTCCGCCCATGTCTAGGTACTTTATGTTGGCAAGTAGTATAGTCAATCATTTGCAAAGTCTTTGAGGGTAAAAGTAATCACCCTAAGCATCATCTGGTCATCTTCATTCTTGTGGGTTGTAAGCGACAACAAATCATTGTAAACTCTAACAATTGCTTGTTTGGGTCTTCTCCGCTTCTTCCATGAAAACTAGGCAAGATAGACACCCAATCTGATTTGTACTCGAATTTAGATATACAAATTCTTTCTCTTTCTCTATACTTTTTTGTTGTTTGCAATCATATTTATAAAGTCGCACACTCTCTATGGGATCAACCTCTACTCTATCACTAATATTAGTTGTAGAGTTTGAGATTTACTTTTGGGGAAGTAAACCACAACATTCACGTCCACCAAATTTTGATGTCGTTACCGGAGAGTGTCGATTTATTTGTGGGTGTGTTTTTTAGTAGTCGTGTGGACCACCTTGCATGGTCCACACTCGTTCCACTAATCTCTCTACCATGCCTCTTGATTCAGAAATAGAAAGAACGCTCTCCAGGTTTAGAAGACAGCATTCAAAGAAGATGTAGTAGCAATCAACGCACCAAGAAGAACATTGCGAGATCTCAAGGAGCCAAATCTTACTTCTCAACCACTGGCAATCAAGCTCTCGGATCTCCCAGAAGGTAGCAATGATGGTTGATTGTAAGAAAGCAATAGTAATGAAATGTAGTTTCACTTGCATTCACAACAATGATGATTTCATGATCCTTGGATACGCTAGTTAAGTTGGTTTCTATTTTTACTCTAGGGTTTGGTTTATGTACAAAATTACAGGCCGCCTATTCAATCACCAACTAACTCCTTTAATGAATAAACTCTCGGAAGATTACGCGGATTCAGACTTATCCACCCAACGACGGGTGCCGACTCCCATCGGTGGGCGCCAATCTTCAATATGTTCAAAGGTGGGCTCCACTTAGTGTCCACAAGTGTTGATCCTTTGTTCCTCGGATCTCTTCGTTTGTCTTCCGTGTCTTCACTTGAGTCCTCATCTTGGCTTCCTTGTAGCTCGTTCTTGGACATGTCTTCTCTTCTTCTCAGCCATCATAAGTAGCTCTAGCAGTTTTAGGGCTCCAGCATCGCCCTCTCGAATAATCCTTTGAGTCTAGATCCGCGAATTTGCAATTTAACCATAAAAACATAGATTCCGAACTTCGAATACAAAATGATAGAGATGTTAATTAACTAGAAAAACATATGAAATACAACATAAAAACTACCTAGAATGGCTATACAAGATATGCATTATCAACTAGGTTGAAGGTGGGGTTCATGGGTAGGGTTTCGAGTTTCTCCTCTCTCGCTCTCTTTCATCCATCTCTTTAGGTCACTCTTCTTCTGAATTGATTGATAAAATCTCATGTTTTTAATTGGAAAGGTCTCATTTTCTTTCAATTAAGCTTTTGAATTTTTGTAATTAGGGGTTTCTTTATTTAAAAGATTTTCGTTTGATGGAATGTGAGGGCTGATCCAAGGTTAATTCTATTAAGTTGTTTCAATTCTCTTTCTTTCGATAATGTTTATGTTGTTGATTTATCGTAATTGGCCACTAAGATAGATTCACATCCCGCTAGGTTGATAACTTTATTCTGCTATTGCGGGCCTTAATCCATAAGTAGTCAGCACGTCTTGCATGAACGATTCAGGAATCTTGATGATATATGAGGATTGACAGGTAGAAATTGTCTCTTTTAGTGGAAGCGATGGCTAGACTGACAACGAGATGAGAAGATCGACGATATGGGAGAGATGATGTCTGTGTGCTAGGTGTGTGAGACCTAATACTACTCGCCCTCCATGCTAGAGTAAGGGACCTTAGTAGTGATCAAATAGGCAGCCTATTAAGATTTGTACACAAACCAAACCCTAGAGTAATTAATAGAAACCAACTTAAATAAAGTAAAGCCCAACAATCAGGAAATCACCATTGTTGCAAATGTGAGTAGAACTACATTTATTTCTATTTCTTACAATAAATATAATTATCATTGCTACTTTTGGTTACTTATTGCTTTCTCTATTTCTTTCTCATTGCTGACAAACATTCATAAATTCGCACGCACTCTCTGTAGGATTCTACTCTACTATTATACTAGTTGTTGAGTTTGAGATTATTTTTGAAAAATCGACGATCGGTTTTACTGCTCACCATGTTGTTTGATGTAATTTTGACATATGTGGAGTTGTGGAAGTGATCTACAAACTCACAGATTAGGTAAGCGGTACTGACTGACGAAATAGGGGATACGTATCAATTAGTCATGGATATCTTGCATGGGGATGATGCATGCGACGGTGGAGAGGTTGGGTTGGGAAAGTGAAAAATAGACGACCTACTCACTGTAATACACTAATACCTATTAAAATTAGGTATTGTATTAAATGTTACTCCCTCCGTTAATTAAAACTTGTCGTTTACTATTCATGCACACTTTTATATAATGATAAAAACTATATAAAATATTAACTTTTTTTAAAATTTGTTTTTATAAATGGATATTTAATAGTAAGAAGTATGAAATTATTTAAAAAAATTATTTAAAAAGTTATTATTTTATATAGTTTTTAACACCTAAAAAAGCGTGCGTGAATAGTAAAACGTTAAGTTTTAATTAACGGAGGGAGTATTATTATTTAAAATGTTGTGATTGTTTAATCTTGTTAAATTGTAATAAGTTAGGCATGTGTGTGGCTATGGCTATTGAACTTGTAATAATTCTAGGTGATGAAACAATATGCCTAAGTGTTATGATATTGGGCACATTCTTAAGGTTGCAAGGACCCCTTAACATTTTATATGTATAAGGTTTGGATCCCTTGACCTTAAGGTAGTGACCATATCATAGGTTAAATGGTTATATTGATTCAATACTTAGACATATAACCTCATTCACATATTATTGTTGTTGGGCCGTTTATGTTATTGGGCTAACACAGCCCATCTCTGATTTAAGCCCTTACCTTGTGACTGTTGGAGCCCTTGTACTAACCCTAGTTGAGAGCTCGGGTATATAAGGCTCGTATGTGCTACATGAACCCTTGAGCTTCAATGGTAAAACCCTAAGGAAGTGAAAAAGAGAGAGGGTCGTCGGGTCAGTGTGTAACCCTAAGCCAGAAGAAGGAGATCCAGGTGGTGTCGCCGGTGGTGTGGCCAAGTGATCTCCGTGAGAAGCTTCATCGAAGCTTCTCGGTTGCCCATTTAGGGGGCTTCTTCTTCTTCCCTTCTCGTTTCTCTTCTGGTTTTCTGTGTTTGAGGTTCCATTTTTACTCTTGTGCTTAGCCACCATAGCTAACTTGTAACCTTGTTTTTCTGAAGCTTAGTGGAAACTAGGGCCGGATCTCCCCTCTTGAGATCCCGCAGAGTAGGGTTCGCCCGAACTGTTACCAAATCGTGTGTTCCTTTCATTTTCTATTTATTTTGAGTATTCTGATTTAGTTTTAAGCGAAAAACGAACATAAAAAAAGACACTAATGTTCAATTTTCGAGCTGATGCATGAACCATTTATTATATGGGCTAGACTAAAACCAGAGTTTTCGAATTGGTTTTCGGGCCGGACCGCATTCTGAACAAATCTAAGATTTGTTCATTTTTTCGATATAATAAACTTGTTCAATTTTTTTATTAGAAATTTTCTATTGTATGCATATGGATACATTAGCGGAAAAAAATAGGTAAAGAAAACTTTATGTTTAGATAGAAAACCATAATGACTAAAATATTAAAAATTATAAAGCATTTTTTATACAAAAAATCTAACATAAATTTATAAAAATATTAGATATATTTGTATAAAATATTTTACAATACTATACTGGTACATAATTAAAGTTACTCCGTTAAAAAATACAGTAAAAACAATAATCAATGCTTTGGTTGATGACACAATTTCCCCATTTCCGTCTTCAACGTATCCATATGGGCTAGAATTGCTAAGGTGTTACTCATCCCCACTGTAGCCCCCTGGACCGCCTTCTTCACCTCCTCCACCACCGACGATCCTATCTCCTCCAATCCATCCACGCACGTCTCCTGATCCGTCATCGCAGCACTAATCCACGTCCTCAGATCTCCCATCTCCATGGCAGTCAACCCCTCCGCCGCCGCCGCCGATATCTTCTCCGCGGACTGGTTCAAACTCCGAAACGCGTCGTTTAGCAGGCTCCCGCAGTCCTCCAGAGCCCTTATTGTCCGGCTATCGTCTCTAACCTTCGAAATCAACCTCGTCGGGAGAACGAGACGGTTTGCAAGCTCGTTCATCGTAGATCTGAGCAAAATAGAGAGGATGACTACGGGATCGGGCTTGGGGCGACTATCAATGGCGGAGATAGAGGCGATGCAGGCGTCCTTGTGTTGGGTGACGTTGCAGGCATATCGGATCTGATCAACCGCCTCATCCTCCTCTGAATCGCCGGATTCGTGGACTAGGCCGCTGAAGAGGGAGACGAGGAGAAGAGTTAGAAGGAGAAGTGAGGAAACGGCGATGAAAATTGATCGGCGCCGCCCGTTGGGATGAGAAGACGGTAGCTGTTGAGCTTCGAGGGGATCGATCTTGCCATAGCCTTTGTAGATGTTGAAACTATCCATGTGAAAGCAAAGGGAAATGAGGGGAATTTTGAGGCTTAATTGATGAGTTTGTACTGTACTGTACTGAATGAGCGGATTTTATATGAATTAGGAGAAATTGAACACAGTCAAAACCATGGTGCAGAAACAACATGTATATTGTACTGCAAGTTCACAGAAAAAACCAATTGTCCAATTGTAGAGTTGTCGTAAATTTGACATCACATTATTTTATTTATTTGCTTTATTTTCCTGTGATTGAAATGTAGTATATTCACGCGGAAAATAGCTTACAATATAGAATAACCAATTAAACAAACCTAAAGAGTAAACATGTGTAATAATGAAAACCCTATCATTTGCAAAGTATTTTGCCCGATCGCCGCCTCTTAAACATAACTCGTGTGAGTTTATGTTTAAGATATGGGTATTTATTTAAAATTTTGAGATATATTATGAATTTCTAATTTAAGTATTTTTCAAAGTTAAAAGTGGTAGTAATATGTTAAAAAGGTATAAAAGAATTTGATAATGTATGGAAATAATGGAATAATACAAACAAAAATAATAGTTTATTGAAAAATTTAGTTATAATTCCTTAATCGAATAAATTCTCAATAATAATAAAGAGAAGTACTAACTCAATGTAAAATGACAACTAATTATAGGTTTTTATAATATGTACTTATGAACATACAATTAGAACATAAAAATAAAGAAAAATCATAGGTTTGTACCATGCATATACTCTAGGGGCTAATACATTCAAAATAAAAGTAATTGCATTTTTTTGAAATGATGTGGCATGCCCCTTAACACGTGGATCCGAGCTCTTTCATGAAGCCACATAGGACTACCCTGCTTCTGGGTGTAGTATATATAGATTTCTCTTCATCGAGTTCGCCCCTTCAAAAATCAACCCCACTACTAATCAATTTTGTAGTCATTTGGAGGTAGCTCCCTCACGATATTAGAGCAAGCCCAATAGCTTTGCTAAAATTTAAAAAAAAAAATTTAGAGAAATTAAAAAACCATTTTTTCTTCCCAAGAACTTCTCCAAACTCATGTCTAAAATAGAGAAATTGACGGAGAGAGGGAAAAATCTCTAAATTTGTAGAAAGAGAAGTTGATCTCTATAATTTAATGTTCAGATGTCCCTGTATAGAATTTAATGGCACTACCTCACATTTTCACCCAAAATATAGAAAAAATATAATTTCCTACTTATTAGTAATAAAAATATAATTATTTTTAAATATTAATTAAAAATTTTATATGATTTGATATAATATATAAATTAGTTATGTTAAATCAATATAGATAGATAAACAAAACATCATAATTCTATGTTGACTTTTATAAATAATAGCATAATTAATTTCATCCAATTTAATGCTATAAAGTTTATACTAAAAAATTAGTCTATAAAATTTTCACTTCAAAAAATATTCACTTGAACTCATAACTCATATTGCAATGATTTTATTTTTATAAATATAAAGTCAACCTTATTAGTTAATTAATTTAATTAATTAATTATATATGATCAATCACCAATCTAATTTCTAGTAAAAAATATATTAGCCAATTGAAAATAATAAGATTAAATTTGAATAATATTTTATCCAAAATTCATGATAACTTTTATAACAACAATCTAAATTTAATATTAATACCATTTAAAAAATATTAAATTTATCACTAGAGTTTGTTTAAAAAAAATATCATGTGAGAATATAATAATAAAATAAATTAATATGTCGTGCAACATATACTAGTTCACCAACAAATGTGAGGCTAAATGTTAGAATTAAATTTAAATGAAGTTTTTAGAAATGTCGAATTAAATATCTTTAATAAATTTATTTATTTATTATAGTCTTTAATAAATATAAAAATCTGTAAAATAGAGAAACGGTTGGAGTTAGAGTGAATTATTTTTAGAGATTTTGATATTTTAATCTGTATTTTAGATATTTTTACAAAAGCTGTTGGACTTGCTCTTACTCTTCTAGCCAGATCCTTAAAAGAAAAAAAAAAGAAATTTCAAAGAAATCCTCATCTAAATTTCTAGATAGGACCTCTTCGGTGAGGTTGGGGAGTTGTCGACGGAGAGGTATGTGGGTGGATTATTTTGGTCGTGAAGGTTCAGTCAATAGTGGTGTCATTTGGGGTACTACCCAGAGGCATTGCTGGTGCGCGACAGTTAAGACGGTGGAGGAAGTGATGGTTTTTATGTCCTATCAACCGACAAAGGAATGGTGAAGGTGGTTGGAGTACGTCTTGTCGCATTCTTTGGGTTTAGGACTGGATGTTCCCTATAATGGTGTTTTTTGTTTGTTTACTACTCATTCCGTCCCGCAATGGATGTTTTTGTAGGATTTTTCGCGGTTATTAAGGAAGCTAAAAATATAAACTTATGGGGTAAAATAACAATGATTGTGTTGCACTTGCTACAAGAAAAGCATACTAAATTAATTACACTACTTGGTTTAAGGGGATGGGAAGGGTATGTTAAACGTCTTTAATACTAGCGGGAGCCAATCCAAATAGAAATAGTAAAATTTTGAAGTTGAAGAGTCTGCATTTTGGAGTCTTAATTAAAAGGCTTGGACAATAGGGTAATTATTACACTAGCCATCTACTCCTTATATCTAATCAGTTTTTAACTCTCTCTATTTTGAGTACTCTAAGTTGGACGTAGAAAGACAAATATTATGGGAAAAAATTAGAGGGTTAAAAAGACAACCATTGTGGGATGGAGGGAGTACCTTTTTAGGCTCTAATAGCGTGATGTTTTTATATGGGTTGTATGATTCTAAGACCTAGGTGTTTGGTGTTTCAGTTCGTCCTTGGTTTGAATGTGTGCAAATTCAATTGTTTTTTGCTTAGAATTCAAATGTTGGGGTTTTTTTTATTTGGTATTCACAAATGAAAATACTACTAGGTTGTTAGAGCAACCCCAACAGGTGTGTTAAAATAGAGAAAAGAGGGATTTTAGAGAAAAAGACCACTTTTTTCTCCCCAATGGATTTTGCAAAGACATCTGCAAAATTGAGAAAGAGATGAAAAGTGAGGAAAAATCTATAAATTTGTGAGAAGAAATTTCATCTGTATAATTGAATGTGTGCACTTCTCCCCATGGTGAATTTATTGCCGCCACTTCTTCTTCTCTACTGGAGGGTTTGTTTCCAAGTTCATTGTCGACACTCCAAAGTCCCTGATTTCTGAGTTCTCCCTCTACCGAAGATATGTGATTTCAATTTCTGATTTCGATTTCTTGCTTATGCGATTTTCTGAAGCACCGTTGCTTCTTCTCATATGCGATCTAATTTCGATTTCTGAAGCCCCATTACTTCTTCTGGGCTGCGTTTTTTAGATTTCGATTTTTAGATTTCTGATTTCGATTTTTAGGGCTGATCTGATTTCGTTTTTGGGCTGTTCGAGTGCGTCTGATCTGATTTCGTGTTGATCTGATTGCGATATGGTTTCATCTGATATGATTTCATTTGATCTCCAAACGAGTATTGTGTTTTTAGGGTTGTTCGAGTGCGTTTTTAGGGCCGTGTTTTATGTCATTGCTGCGTTTTTAGGGCTGTTCGAGTGCTGTCATTGCTGCGTTTTTAGGGTTGTTCGAGTGTTGTCATTCCTGCGTTTTTTGTGTTGTTCGAGTGCTCTCATTGCTGCGTTTTAGGGTTGTTTGAGTGCTGCCATTGCTGCGTTTTTAGGGTTGTTCGAGTGCTGTCATTGCTGCGTTTTTAGAGTTGTTTGAGTGCTGTCATTACTGCGTTTACTGCTGTCATGAACAAATTGTAACAATTTTGTTTTAGTACTGTGTCATTGCTGCGTTTGCTGCTGTTATTGCTTGTTTTAGGGTTGTTGTCATTACTATATCAATGAATTATGAATCTATTTTGTTGTTGTTGAATTTTGTCGTCATGGAATCTGATTTCTTGTTGCTATCAAATCTGATTTGTAGTTGTTGTTTGAGTGCCCTTACTTACGAATTTTTTTATTTGTAGATGAATTTCACGGAGCTCCTAACTAGTGGATCACCCCTCGATGACCTCAACAATTCTCCTTCCCAATTTAATATTTCATTGAGTTAATATCATGCTAGTGGTTCCACATTTGAAGAAATTGGTGTCGAAGTTGATTAAACAACACATATTGCCTCTGCAAGCCAAAGACCTAAAAAAACAATCTACAAGATCGTCCAACTTTACAATCGATGAAGACAAGTTACTTGTATCCGCTTGGCTAAATGTGAGCTTGGACCCGGTCAAAGGATGTGACCTAAAGAAGGGCCAATTTTGGAAAAGAGTCACTCAGTACGATTATGACTCATAATAGAACCACGTTGACGTCCTGATTGGTTGTTGGGAAGACATTCTTCTTCTATTTGAAGAAGTAATAAGTTTTCTTCATAATCATTATATATATCGTCATTGTCGTTCATATATATATAACTAAATAGCAGCTACCCAATGAACAACGATCCATATGAAAAGAGATTGTTAAGAGAGGGAGAAAATTAGAAAGTAATAAAGATGTTAGAAATGTATATAACCATTCACGTTAATGTTAGAAATGTTAAAGGGGGTATTTATAACAAGTTAAGGGAATTATTTAGAAGTTTTAAAAGGTTTAATTGTTAGAAATGTTAGTATATAACAATTCACGTTAATGACGTTTAACATGTTAGAATTAAGTAAAGTTTAAATGTTAGAATTGTAACAACTTAGTGAAGTAAATGTTAAGAATTGTTAGAATTATGTGAAGTATTGGTATAATTACATAGAAAATGTTAGAAATGTTAGAACTTGTAACAATTTAGCATCACGTAATGAAGTTTAAATGTTAATTAGTAATATATAATGTTATAAATACGTAAAAAATGTTAGAAATGTTAGAAATTACGTTTAAAATGTTGTTAGAAATGTGAGGCTAAATATTATAATTTAGTTTAAAAGAATTTTTTAAAAAATATAGAATTAAATATCCTTAATAAATGCATTTATTTATTATATTATACTGTATAATAAATGTAAAAATCTGTAAAATAGAGAAACTGTTGGAGTTTAAGTGAATTTTTTTTAGAGATTTTGACATTTTCATCTCTATTTTAGAGATTTTTTAGAAAAGATGTTGGGTTTGCTCTTACTACCAAGGGCTCTCGATCGTACTTGTTTATTGTGTATTGAAGTTATGCACTTGGAATGGCGGAGGATTGCGCCATCGTAATATTTAGACGAAAATTGATATATTGGAAAACTAATTTCATTAATGTACGTTATATCCCTTATGGAAGCAAAAACGAACAAGTTCCCAGAGGATAAAATATGGAAAAAAAAATATGGGTTTACGGATATGGTATTTGTGCCTACAGCTGGGTTTGCTGGTGACATTTTTTTTCTATGGAAAGAACTACCACTATCAATGGAATGTATTGCATTTATAACGGCTCATGACAGATTCATCCATTTCGATTTCTATGATGCGGTAATTATCATTACTTATGTTCCATCGGATAACAAAGATAATGGTCATTTTTGGCATCGGCTATCAGACTACTCTTCTTTGTTGCTCATTCATTTTTGTGTTACATCTTAACGACATTCAATCATCAAATGATAAATTGGGAGGGGATGTGCCACAATTGGCCTATTTCAATCATATTTTGAATATCAAATATTGTGTTAATTTGAGTGATTTACATACTGTAGGTGTTGAGTTGACATGGAGGAAGAGGAAATGTGTGGCCCGGACAACTTTGCTAAGCTTGATAGGTTGCTTGTGTAGAAAGAGGTACTTATTGCTTACGAATATCTTAATGTTAAGAACCATGCTTTTACATCTTCAGACCACTATCTCGTGTAAGTAGATTTTCGTCACATTACTCAGTTTAGTAATTGACAGGAGAAATTTGTCATTATTCCTATCAAAAGTAAAATTCAAACCTACAAACTAATATACGGAGTAACAATTAAGTAAGAGGTCGATCTCACATAGAATCAAGTATTACTAAGTAATGTATATTTATCAATTATAAAAGAAGATGGATTTGTGTGCTTTAAGTTAACAAGGTTAGTGAGAAAGAACAATTAAGAGATAGAGTCACCTACAACTATCAACTTTATTTGGTAAATCGATCCTTGTTCCCTCTTCAAGTTCTTATATTCCCCAAACGGGTCCTAACTAAATCCTTACTCCGAAGCAAACCGATGACACAACTAATAAATACATGAAAAGTAGCATTAAGCATAGAGATATATATACTCCATCCGTCTCAAAATACATGTCTTTTTAGGACGGAGCACGGGTATTAAGAAGTAGGTTAATTGTAATGATTAGATGTAAAAAGTAGGTTAAGTATAATGATTAGATTTTGGTAATAGAGTATTTGTTTCTTTTTCTTTTTTAAATTGTGAGGAGGAGAGTAGGGGTGATGTAAAAATTAGAGTAATGATTAGATGTAAAAGTAGGTTAAGTGTAATGATTAAATCTAAAAAGACATGTATTTTTGACAAAATTAGATGGGCTAAAAAGACATGTATTTTGAGACGGATGGAGTAATTGATATGTAAGTTATCAACGCACAGGTGATAGTTATATAGTTGACTTCCTACAAATCTAATTATTCCAACGAGGACTAAAGAGACGCAATTGCTACTATAGATTGAAGTTTGCACACGGGAAGCAAACAATCTCAATAATATGTTAATTCAACTAAGTTGGCCAGACCAAGATGAATCAAACACAATGATATTTAAGCATAAAGAAATCAACACAATTTAATAGGAAAAAGAACTAGCATAAAAAACTCATAAATCAACCAAACAAAGTCTCAAATCGTAGACGAAACAAAAAAGTTTAGCACTTTGTGGTCATGGACGCTCCCTTCTAATGTTTTCTCTTATTAAAACTCAAAAACTTCTTAATAATCTAAATCCTCAAGTGCCAAAATATATTCTCAAATTAACCCTAATATGCATGTCCTAAACTTTGGATGCTTATATTAAGAATAACCAAGATATGGTAGTTGCAATACTAATTACTTTCCCTACTTCAACAACAACAACAACAAAAATAACCCAATTTTACATTTGAATATATATATATAAAAGGTGGGTGTACCCACCATACCCACCTAAATTATTGTTTTACTATCCTCTATGATTACAAAATTGTCAACTATATAATATATCTATATTTTTTGGTGCAATGCAGGTCTCTTCGTAGCATGACCAAGAAAGAAAAAAATCCATTTGCAATGCAGTATTATTGATGTGCGCGCAAATTGCCATATTTTCTATGCAGATTTAAGTACATTTTTCGTCATTTGCATACACATTAGTGGAAAATCATAAGATTAGTGTAGTTTATGCATAATTGTCAAATATAGAGGTCTGCACGAGTTTCTATATATTATCCCAGAAATCGAGGAGAAAATGGGCAGGTTTGGACAAGTGATGAAGAGCGGAAAAAGAACTCGAAGTCTATTGAAGAGGTCGAAATCGATGATGAACCTCGACATCGAGTGAAACAGAGCAACCAGGAATCGAGCAGAGAAGAACAGAGCATGTCGACACAGCAGAGGTCGATATCGATGTTGCAAGGTCGATATCGAGTGGCCAAAATCGAGCATATTGATAGAAGTCGAGTGCCAATCCGAGGAGAAGAAGGAGTGCTCGAGATAGAGTTAAAGAGAGATCGATATCGAGGTCCCATGGTCGATATTGATGTTGCTGCAGAAGAAGTCCAACTCAGTTGTTGATAGAATTCTATCCGAAGCTTGCACGTCTATCCAAAAGTCGAGATCTTCTATCTTCAATGCTAGACTTATCACTTTATGAGTTTTACCAAAGAGTTTTTAGTTTTTAGTTTATTAAGTTTTATATTAGAGAATAAAGATAGAGTTTCGAGTCCTTGGATAGCGAGGTTCGATATCTATATCTAGAGGCCATTAGGGCTGAGTTTAGGGATCGGAAAGAGACACACAAGCAAGAAATCAGTTTTCAATTACAGTAGCGAGTTAGAGAGAGAGAGAGAGGGAGGCCGAGTGGAGTTGTGTGGAAGCGAGAGCGGAGATTTGGCTTTATTCGGTGTAATTTCTCTTTAGTTCAATACAAAGTAGTTTATTTTACATGATGATGATGAGTTCCATGATGAGACGCGAGTAGTCAACCCACTTCTAGGGTCGGGGTGAGCCCGACGATAGCAATGTAGGGTAAGTGCATCAAAGGTATGATTTTTATGCGATTCTGTCTTCTATCCTATGCATGATCCTTTGCGAAAGTTGAGGAGATTCATTATTTGCATTATTGAAGCGAAAGTCAATCATATTGTGAACTTGGATTTCTCATGAATTGGATAGTAACTCTTAGGAATTATGCGAGAGCCTCTAACCACCTAAGTGTTGGTAACGAAAGTTATTTGACGTAAAGACATTAAATTTCATAACTTTAGCATCATACTTGCATCGTTATCGTTATGGCATTAATCCCCAACTTTGGAAGATTTTAGTTAATTGAATTCATATAAAAAGTTTGAGTTTTTTTATTTCTGTCCATCTTTCCTTTACCATTCTAAGTTCTTCGGATTCTTTTCCGACATTAGATTACGAATACAGTTTCTGTTACAGACATCGAAATCGACTGGCAAGGTCGATATCGAGCACTAACATCGATATCGAGGTTCCACTCGACGTCGACTGCTTTGCTTTTGTCTTTTGCAGGAAACTCACTGGAAATCGACCAGAACTGAGGTCGATATCGACCAGACACCTCGATATCAAGTGTCTCCTGGAGTCAAAAGCTTGATCGTGATTGCAACTAAGGAAGCGCTGACATACCTCCTCGTGGATTCGATCCTGAATTACCCTATCACTGCATCGGGAGGGATTCTTGTATTTATTTGCTTGAACAGGGAGTTGGCTTAGTTGTGATATTTATTTGATATTGAGTTTAAGCGAATCACCTCCCCTAAACGAACAATTATATTTTCAATTAAGGATCGAACCACGGAAATGGAAAACAATAACTTGGGACAATATTTCTCTCTCCCTCTCTCTCTCTCTCTTATGGCTGAAAACAGGTGACTGATATCCATTTCATCCGTTTCAGTGCTTCACCTGTATTATTTTTACGGATGAAAACCCATAAAAAAGCTTTCTCAAATCATTGCATTGGCTCCTTCCTCAGTCGAATCCTTTGGGAAACACTTTCTCTAATCCCTTGCTTTGAGTTCTTAGAGCTCTTGGGCCATTTGGTGCATTAGCTTTCCTTGAGCTTTCATCATCTCCATCAAACTTTTCAGAGTATCGTCCTTGAATGAGTTATCCTGAAATGGTTTGGCGTTGAAACTTATCATATAATTTACCTTCTCAATTTCTTCTCTTTCATCTTTGGCTTGTAATTGCAATTTACCCATGACTAGCCATACTCATTACGATCTCTATCAACTTATCCACTTTTTCTTCGCAACCCCTCTCAAAGTCATCCAGATTGTGAATTCCTCTAATGCCTTGAGATTTCTTATACTGCTGAGAAAAATTTGTTCACCCGTAAAAAATCTGCATGGCTTCTTCGGGTGTCTTGTCCGGAATACCTCCTCCACTAGTAGCGTTGATGATTGTGCGCTCATGATCAAGTAGTCCTTCATAGAGATAGAGGATCAAGTCCTCCTCTAGTATACCTTGCTGAGGACAACTTGCCTTGAGTTTCCTGAATCTCTCAGTGTAGTCATAGAAACTCTCCTTAGGGGATTGCTCTATGCTTTTCAGTTGCTTCTTTAGTTTTCTCAAACGTGTAGTAGGGAAATATTTCTGCAAAAAAGCTTTCTTTGAACCCAACCATGTAGTGATGCTTCCTGCAGGTAGGGTTGTTATCTGAGCTGAACAGCTTGGGCTCGGCTCGAAAAGGCTCAAGTTCGGCTCGTTCGAATACGTGAAACAAGCCGAGCTTGAACATTATTTTGGGCTCGAACCGAGCCCGAGCCGAGCTCAAAAGCTCGATGTGTAAATTTACAATATTGCCCCTAGGGTAGGGTTATGAAGCGCTTCAATCTTACTCTTTACTGCTTCCGTCTTCAGCCGCTTCTTCAATCTTGCTCTTCATGCTTCAGTCGCTTATACCTCTTCTCTTTCCTAGTCCCTCATCGCTTCCTTCCCTCAAACTCAGTCGCTCATTCCTTCCAACGAGTAGCCACTGAGACGCCGTCCAACAGTCCAACCTCCAACTTCTCGATTGGATCTGATCTCTCTCTCTCAGATTGGCGAATCTCGGTGACTCTTTTCTCTCTCTCTCTGCGATTCCCAATGACCCTCCCGCTCTCTGTCTCACTCAGTCGTCCATCCTCTATCCGTCGTCAACCACATCTTCAACATCCTGAAGCTCGCCAACACCATCTTGAAGGGGGCTAAGGTTGTCGAGCAAAATACCGCAACTACAACAAGTCTAGATATGATGGTCGGTACTATAATGATTTTTAGCGATTTGATTTTATAATTCCACCTTTTCCTCTTTATTTTGTACATTCGGTGGAGATTACTGGAATAGGATGATCTAATTTTAGTTTTATTATGTTGTGATTTTTTATAAAATCATTTTTCCTGCTTTGTGCCACTGCTAAGCCATTAACAAGTGTTTGTAGGTAATTGCCTTCTCTCTCTCCTCTTTAGATCTCAATTATTCACATTTTTTTGTTCTTTAAGGGGGATACAATTTGATTTGTTTTGACTTTGATTGTTAATGTTTGATATGGTGTATTCAACGAGCTTAAATGGGTCTATCGAGCTCAAACGAATGAGCCTGGACCAACGAGGTTGAATGAGCTTAGGCTCGTTCGTTGGGCTTGATCGAGTCTATCAAGCCGAGCCCGAGTTCAAGTTTGGGCTCGCGAGCCGAGCTTGAGCCCAAAAAAAAGCTCATTTTTAGGCTCGAGCTCGGCTCTCATTCGAGCCAAGCTTGAACATACCAAGCTCGGATCATTTGGCTCGAATATCACCCCTACCCGCAGGCAAGTAGTGAAGCCAATTGCTTGTTGCGTCTTTCAGGGTGAACAGAAACAGTCTCAGCATAACTTGATTATCAGTAAATCCTTGAGGTCTGATTCTATAACAGACACTAACGATCTCTGTGACATGTTTGTTGGGCTCATCTCCAGCCATCCCATGGAAGACTGGAAAAAGTGTAAGCAAAGCAGGCTTGTATGCAAATTTTGAGCCTTCAAGGAGTTCAGGAAGTATAATCGCAAGAGTTTGCAAAGTAAGATTAGGTTCCTTTAAATCTCTCAATGTTCTCTTAGGGAGAGGATCATTAATTAGCATCAGTCATCTCTGCTTAGCCTGAAAAGAATCTAAATAGAGAGACTGATTAATAGCAAAAGCGTGATTCACGTGAGGTGAATCACCCTCTATATAGCAATAAAAATAAACAAGGAAATAAAATAATTCTTCTCGGCAACGGCGCCAAAATTTGACGGGTATAAAACGGTCGTTGATCCTGATAAAAAAAATAATAATCCAAATATATAGCTAGTATAAGCGGTAAGTCCAAATGTCGATCTACAAGGAGAACACCTTTCCTGGATACTCAAATTGCTAACAAAAGTGGTGACATTGAAAAAAGTTGAGATGATTAAAATATACAATTAAGGTAAAAGGTAGCAATGGTGATTGATTAGAAATAATAAGAATGCGATAGTTTCACCTGCAATTCTTCAACAATGGTTAACCTATTGATCTTTGACTTTATTCTAGTTACTCTATTCAAATAGATCAATCCAACTTTGGTTTAAATGTAATAACATTCATCATAGACATGTCAATCCCTTACACTCTATGCAATCCTAACTCTGTAGGATTATACACATAAAGCAACACAAAGTCCCAAAGTATTGGCAGTTTGGTAATACCAGCCTTCCTGAACAATTAGGAGTAAAAAAACACAACACTTCCTAACCCTAAATCGCACAAGAATCGATATTCAACCAAGTGTCAATATCCCACACACCCAATTGATGCTTTCAGGGGATTAATTAAAACCCAGCAAGAATGCAAATTCCATCAGGGTAGCTAATCAAGAGGAAATACATGCAATCAATCAATAGAAGAACAAGGATATTGAATTAATCATGGAATAACATAGAAATCAAGTCTCACAAATCATCCAACCATGTCTCTGTATCACAGGCCAAACTAATAGGTTTAGTTCTTCATACCGAAATAGAAAATCATTGTTCTTCTCTAAGTCTCATCTATATCCCTATGGCCCTCTGCCTCTGCCCTCTTCATCTTTACAACATAACTTCACATGACAGATACTTCCGGCAATAAACAAATGTCAAGGTTTTAAACCAATCATGGCAACCCGTTGCACCTTCTGATGCTACTCATCAGTCTAACTTCCGGCAAAGGCATGTTCGAACAAGTTATTCGAAAGATTATCATTGTGAGAACCACATACGACAAATACTCTCCATTGACCTGTTTCGTACTCCCGACCCTCGAGCTCAAATTCACATCCAATTTCCTTGGTTTTTGCTTCTCTGTTTCATAACGGTGGGAACCCTTATCCACATCGGTTATGTCTCAAGGATACCCATAGTACTCACAAACCAAACGAACGACACTTAGTCCGTTCTGCTTGTTCTTCCAAGACCTTTGAGTTATTAACATCATATTTGTAATGTCACTCATAAAACAAGCCCACTCATTTGCGTTCAGTATCCGCTTTCAGAGGAAAGTTGAGAAGATCATGCAATTCGACACATATTGATGGAGTATACATAACTACTACTATACACACATTGGAAACAAACATATTGAAAACATATAGATATGAAATAAATTTTCCTAATATTGCCATATACTGTTATATATACAAAAAAATTAGAAAGATAGATGAGATTTTGCTACAATTGTACTTAGACTTACATCGACATGAGTTAGAAATTCTCGCGGAGTGCTATAACTGTATAGGTTGATCGAATGGTAGATCATTTACAATGAGCGATGACATAAGCAAAATTTAGAATATTCGAAATATTCGCTTGCAAAAGTATAACATTATCGGTATTTATGCCATAAAAACAAATATTATATATAGAAATCTCCGTGTATATGTGGAAATAAAAATATACGTAATTGCGTAGTGCGGATTCGTATATCTATCAAATGGATTTTAGATAGAATTCTATCTATCGATCGGGCAAATATGGCCCCTATAATTATCCTTTCAAAGCTTGAATGACATGGCCCCACATTTATTTTTTAAACTATTTCCCAAATACTCCGTATTTTTCTATTTTTTTTACCAATTTAAAAAAAAAAAGATCCTTTTGTCAACGTGATTCTCAAGTCCATGCTTTTATGAACCAAGAACCGGTATGCTCTGCTCGTATTTAAAGAAGTTATTCGGATCAACCTCCGTCTTCACCTTCGCCAACCTCTGGAAATTCCCGATGAAATATTTCTCGCCGTAAACCTTCCCCTCCGCAAATGTCCCATTCCGACTCACCCCGATATCCAGATCCCTGTAATTCAAGAACGTCGCCCTCGGATTCTTCGACACGTACGGCTCCATGAAGCTGTACAGCTCCCTAATCTCCCCAATGTGCTGGCTCTCCAATGCAGCCCCTGCCTGATTCCAGTTAACCGAGTACTGTATCTTGTACAAGCTCCCCGCCCTGTGCGGAAACGGCGTCGCATCGGAGGCTATCTTGTTCATCACCCCTCCGTACGAGTTGAACACCAGCCCCGGCTTCTGCAGCTCCGCCATCTTCTTCCACAGCTGCTCTAGCCCCGCCTTCGGGATCGGCGTTGTAACGTAGTCCGATTTCCTCTTCAGGTAGTTCGCCGTGTAATTCCGGCTCAGCAGAACCTGAACTGGAGTTCCCGTCGGGTAATTCGACCAGAAGAGTACCGATTCGGCCCAGCCGAGCTCCGTGCAGTCCGATTTCGTGATCCCAAGCTCCGGAAACGCGTCGTTTAGTGTGGTGACTAAGGTGCTGCTGTCTCCCAAGAACAACGCGATGAATGTAACCCTAACCGATTTCCCCGCCGGCGCCGACTTGTCGGTTACAGGCTGGAGGAGGAGGCGGATGAAGAGATTGGGGTCCACTGTCTGCATCACCGACTGCCACTTGTAGACGAGGTCCGTTGTGTTCGCCGATTGGGGCCGTTGGACGTTGAAAACGGTGACGGTTTCAGGCACGTCGACGAGGTTGACGGTGTAGGAGAGGATGACGCCGAAGCTGGCGCCGCCGCCACCGCGGATAGCCCAGAAGAGATCCTCCCCCATAGATTTCCGGTTTAGGAGGCGGCCGTCGGCGACGACGATCTCAGCGTCGACCACGTGGTCAACGGAGAGGCCGTAGCGGCGGAGCATGTTGCCATAGCCACCACCGCTGACGTGGCCGCCTACACCAACGGTGGGGCAGACGCCGGCGGGGAAGCCGAGCGTCTTGCTGTTGTTCCATATCGAGAAGTACAGTTCGCCGAGCGTGGAGCCGGCCTGCACGTAGGCGGTTTTGCTGGCAACGTCAACGTCGATTCGGCGGAAGTTGAAGAGGTCGAGGATCACGAAGTCGGAGGCGAATGGGGAGGTGTAGGAGAGTCCCTCGTAGTCGTGACCGCCGCTGCGGATACGGAGCTGCGTGCCATGGGCGTTGGCGCAGACGACGGCGGCGGAGATCTGGGGCGGGCTTTGAGGTGTTATGATGAGGAGCGGTTTGGGGGTGGAGGCGGTGGTGAAGCGGAGGTTACGCAAGTAGGCGTCGAGGACGGAGGTGTAACGGCCGCTAGATTGGGGGACGAGGATGGTGGAGATGGCGGAGGCGGTGGCAGCATCGGTGTGGTTTTGGAGGCACTGGAGGAAGTATGCGTAAGTGGGGTCGGATGATGCCGCCGATGTCGCCGGCGGCAACGTGAGACAGAGAGATAATCCGACGAGGATGAAAAGGAGGGGATTTGAGTGATTCATTTTTATTTGGGGATCGAATATTGGATTCAAAAGGTTGATTGATTGCAGGAAATAGGGGATTGAAGGACGGAATATATATGGAGGGAATTGAATTGGGGCCCATCGTGGCTATCTTTTTTTCTCCGATCTGGCATGGATGGGTAGAAGTTTCAGACTTTGAATGACAAAATTATACAGTAGGTTTTGATTTTGTCCATAAAGTAGGTATAGTATGGAAGGAATTGAATTGGGGACCCATCGTGGCTATAATATTTCTCCGATCTGCATTAAAGATACGTGAATATTTGAAGTTTCAGACGAGGAACGTTGAATGGCAAATTAAATACAGTAGGTTTTGATTTTGTCCATCGTAGTATCGAGGGATTAAGTGTGGGGCCCATCGTGTCTTTTTTTTTTTTTTGCATTATTTGCTTGCTTTATCCTCTGTCTTTCTTGTTTGTCATGATATTTTGCCTGATTAAAAAAGAAGATGTTTTAGGAGAGAGAAACTGTGACGACCAATGGTTTTGGCCCCTGTGAGTGAATTACAATGGGTGTGGTTTAGTATATTTTATTAAGAAGTCAATGTTTGGGAAAACAACTTCAATTTAGGATTGGGAATGTCTTGTTTAAGGGATATAATAATGCTTTTATTTGGTGAGTAGATCTAAATTTCTAATCTGTTAGAAGCTACTTGTTGTTATGTATTTTATGTTATAATATTAACTTGTATTATTATATTGGAATTGATAAACATTATAAATCTTAGTTGTTTTTTTATACTCTTATATAATGGGTCATTTGAAATCATAATGAAAACATTAGTTCCTCCTCTTATCACTATACCTCTTTCTTTATTTTCTAATCTCTTTCGGTTTATCACACGTTATCAACACAATAGTTTCTAAAAGCTAAACTCCTAATTTTTTTTCTTCTTTTCTCCGATCCCCCATTTTGTGTTCATCGTCCTCCATCAACCTAGATCTCTAAGGGCTTGTTTGGTACTGATATACGTATATCAGATATGGGTATGAGTATCACTCATACCCATACCTAGTGTTTGGTAAATAGGTATATGGGTATCAACTTGATATACCTATATTTCCATTCCTTTTTATTTTTCTCTCCTCTCATATACCCTTTAAGGGAGGGATATCAAATTAGACGCTCCCCTCTTCTTTCTTCCTCATCTCTTCAGCGTAGAAATCTTGGCTGTAAATTCCTTCTTCAAGCTTGGATTTCTCAACCTATCAAATGTTCTCCACTTCTATTCTTCGCTATTTTGATTTTTATTTGTTGCTTAATAGAATAAAATTCAGATCTAGGGTTAGGGTTTTTTTTTCCTATCCTCTGCCTCCCTCCACTCCCAAACCGAGTCTAGACCTTCCTCCGACCTTCTTCGCCCCGACCATGGCTGCTTCGTCCTCCATCCTCGATTATACCCGGTGGTCGCTGCCTCGTTGCTTCCAAACCGTCCTCCACGCGCCTTCGAGCCCACCCCAGACCTTCGACCCATGCCTCCAAACAATTGTATGTTGCCTAGAAAAAACCTGGGGCCTGAGTATACTGTACAACAAGTTGCAACTTCATTTCCCTTCAATTACAAAAAATTATAAATTTGCAGCATCCCAACCTTGTACACTGTACAATAGCATCAAACCAACCTTCGAATTTATAAAAATAAAAAAAAAGTGATAGTTTTGGTTGTGTTTGTTGATTTTGTTGATTTTTTTGGTTTGTTTATGTGTTTGTTGTTTGGATTTTTGGTTGATTGACATTGAAATTTTAAATCTTTGTAATAGCTTTGGTTTCAACTCAATCTAAAACTCATATACTTAACATACCAAACAGATATCAGATATCAGATTTGATACACATATCCCTGATATCGATATCTGATACTCATATCTGATATACGTATATGGATACCAAACGGGCCCTAACTCATTTTCTCCGCTGCCACCATGCCAACGAAGTTCGATCCCTCGCAGGTCGTCGACGTATTCGTGTGACCTCACCGGTCGGAGCGACGAGTTCCCTCGCTCCCAAGATCGGGCCGCTCGGTCTTCTTGAAAATTGATCCAGTTTTGAAGCAATGACTCCATTCTTCCCCTCCGACATCCCAACCTCATCTTGACGTCCTCCCATGGGGCCCACTCGAAACGATGCCAGGGTTGCGGCGCGTCCCCTGCCACTCATCAGATCCAGTAGCATCACCACCTCTCCAGGGCCAGATTCGGTCGATGGAGACGCCGACACTTCCGAGGCTGCCAGTGGGAGAGGAATCCTACCTGTAATGTCCACATATATGCTGACACCGAGGATCTGTTGAAGTTGAGGGGTCGCCGCCTATGCTCTATGCGAAATCTCGACGAAGAAGAAACAAGTTTGCATTCAAATTTATGGTAATTCAAAATCAGCCCTGAAAATCTTTAAAATCACAAATCGGGTGGTATGTTTTATATATTTGCAGAAAACGGCCTAAAACTTCTAGGGTTGCATATTTTGCCCCTGTGAAGTATATGAAAACATCGGGGATGTGGTGTGTGGACACAAGTTATATGACCCCCGAAGTGGTGAATTTAATCCTTGGAAGTGGATATAAAATATATAATCTCAAGCATCTATCCCCTGAAGTGGATAAATGGATACAAAATATATAATCTCAAGTATCTATCCCCTGAAGCAGATAAATGGATATAAAATATATAATCTCAAGTATCTATCCCCGGAAGCGGATAAAGAAGTATATAATCTCAAGCCCGTGCAGGACCTATCAGTCAGGGGGTAAGGAAACTCAGATTGTTACATGGTTATGCTAAGGTGGTTGACAAAAAAAATGGGTAATGACATGGTTCGTGCATGTATTGCAGGTTGTCCTGGCGGTCACTGAAGACGACCACTTCAGCGGGCGCAGTGTGTCGCATGCCAATTATGAGCTGCTGGATGGGATAGACTGCATGCTTGATCGGGATGATTTTAAGGCGCTGAAAAAAAAAGCCATCGACGAGACTATCACCCCGAGGTGTCTCCGATGGGAAACCCAAGACTCACATATAAGATTTGAGAATGTGAAAGCCTACCTGGATCAGCACACCGACGATGACGAGGAACACGTCCTCCTCGCTAAGATAGAGCCCATCCTGCACCCTAGTCAGAAAGAGACAGAGCCCCTTCGCACGGCCTCGTACAAGAGAGAGCATCCGGACACGTTCTTTGATAGAATTGTGAATGAACACCTCAAGGCCCGCAGGGCCAAGCGCCAGGAAGAGGAGGCTATGGCTGGACCTAGTCAGGGAACTAGTCAGTCGAGTCCGATACGACCAACTTTGGACTGGAGGCTCGGATTGCGGCTAAGGTGTAGGCCATTTGCAAGGGCATGATGTCAGAGATGGGGACTCAGTTCTCGGTGCTAGAGGCCAGGCTCAGTGAAGTAATTGAAGTTTGTAAGAATATGTTGGCAGAGAAAGACGATCATGGAAAGGTATGGTCTTTTACTTGTGAACCATTTGGTTGGTGTCAGATTAGGTATGAAGCGTGACTCTGAATGGCTGAAATGCATTGCAGAAGTACCTTTCGTTGGGGGATGATGAGGACATGGAAACTGTGAAGCACAACAAAGATGGGAAGTTTGACAATGTAGCTGCTTAGAGTGAGGAAGGGTTGAACGATAAGGGTGGGGATGGTGACAAGGTGGACGTGAAGGCTAGAGATGATGCTGATAAAGAAGATGAGAAGGGTGGGGAGGAGACTAAGGAGGCTGCGAAGGGTGGGGAGGAGAATAAGGAAGCTGAGAAGGGTGGGGAAGGGAATAAGGCTGCTGAGATGGGTGGGGAGCATGATAAGGAGGCTGAAAAGGTTGGGGAGGGGAATAAGGATGCTGAGAAGGGTGGGGAGGAGGATAAGGAGGCTGACAAGGGTGAGGAGGAGGATAAGGAGGCTGAGATGGTTGGGGAGGACGATAAGGAGGCTGAGAAGGATGGAGAGGACGATAAGGAGGAAGAAAAGCAAGAGGGAGATGTGGTGTTACCAACTCAGTCTGATGCAGAACCCACGCAGGGAAAGGTAATGCGTTGTGTTTGATAGGATAGTTTTGTTGATTTGGTAGAATAGTTTTGTTCATTTCTTAGGATAGGATTGGTCAGTTGGTATGACAGGTTATTTTGTAGTGGGGTGGATTCAAATCTGAAATTGGTAAGATAGGTATGATGAATTGGTAGGATAATTATGTGGTGTTGGTAGGATAATTATGTGATTTTGGTAAGAAGGTATTTATACTGTTGGTAATAACTTTGGTGTAACCTGTGCTGTTTTATTCTTAGGAAAAGGGTCAGGAGCTCAGGAAATCCAAGAGATCACAGAAGGCATCATCACAGTTAATAGATTGCCAGGTGGATCAACCCGACGAAGACCAAGGCCATCCTCCTACAATAAGACGCGAAGGAGGTGGGGCCGGTGACGGTTGCAGTAAGAGACGAATTCTTAGCCTGGCCGGAGAAGGGCCCTGTAGTGGTAAAGGGCCTTGATGGGACCCTTTTGGGGAAGGTGTTCTTCAACACCCTCATATCACCCGGCGTATGGACATCAACCGAGGTAAGGGATCTCACCCGTTATATGTACATCTTCACTTCTTTTCCGTCCTCATCAAAACTAATGGAGTTTTCCATCTGATGGCATAATGCAGCACATCTAGCATGCCCTGGTTCTCGTACGCAAGGCCTTGGTCGTCAGGGAGGGTGAAAACGAGTCCGGTGTGGTTGTCCTCGAGCCCTACTTGCAGGAGCAAATTGGGAAACAACGGTCTACTTGTGGGGGGAAGAAGGAGTGCATCACTAAGGACAACGTTGTGGGGTCGTTGCTGCATTATTTTGCGGGGAGACTTTCTAGAGGACAACGGACGTTGTTGTCCTACCATTACATTGTAATTTATCCTACCATCACCAGATTGTATAGCACTCCCAGAAAGCCCCCCCGCCTCCCACTAATGCTCTCATTTGCTGTTCTACAACAGTCTTCTTCTCCCACTAGACATTCATCACACAGGCAGGGCCCTTCTGTTTCACTGCTAAGGTCATCCAATTTCTCTTTATTCTCGATCGATCCTCGCCCCATCTCATCCGCCCCTCCTCCTCCATTAAGACCATCATCCAAGTCATCCTGAGTGCTGGGAGGCCCAGTTAGGTGTATTTCCCATTGGGTGGGAGTCGATACGTCGTCCACACCTTCGTATTCTTCCGACTGATTATGTCCATGGGAGGGAGTGAATGGGCTTGTCATTTTGCACTGTAAGCTTATGTGCAAAGCGATTGGTAAAGCTCGTGCGCCGGATTCAGTGTTGTAGAACTTATACTTCTAGGTCATCGTCATCCCGGACCTGAATCGGAGTGGCCCGCCTCATCAAAGGAGGGAGGTAGGTGAGCCCAATGTCGTATAAGACCATGTCAACGTCGAATTTCGAGACGATCTTCTTCTTCAGTTGGTCGTAGCGAATATTATGTGGCACCACCATAGCTGCACTATGTGCCTCTCCCTTGAACACCAAGCTCCCACTCCCGGGATCCCACCAACCGTCGAAGACGACCTTCAGACATACCCTATCACTTGTCGTACAACACGGGAACAGAGGATCAGCCTGGGGGGGGGGGGTTAGTTCTGTTATAAGAAAAAAGAACAACTACGCAGGATAAGTACAAGATCATTACCCATCGCTGTCACTGCCACCGGACAAACTGCTTGCACTTTTCCATGTATGGAAGAACAGTTTTACACTAATGGTAGGACCGAGGTCTTCTATTGGTAGGATGGGGACTGTATCGTTTCCTGGGATGAACAGGTGACTTTTCTCCCGACCTTTCCGCTCCTCTCCTATTCGGCCTCTCTTTTTGCAGAGCATTTAATGGTATTTCACATCCTTCACTCCAACTTATATATGTTCTTGGGGGACACCCTGAAATGCAATCATTGAATTTTCCCCTAATTAATGCTCCCCTCTTTCCCCCAAGGCTAAGCTTGTTTTGGCGCCAAAACTGGCCTCACAGTCCGCCACTTCAGCTACAGTTAAGCACCCCCCCACCCCAAATCTCTCCCAAGTTGCCGCTACAGTTCCATTTAAGGAAATGACACTTTTCCAGGTATGGTAGGACGACTTTACACTATTGGTAGAACCTACTCCTTCTATTGGTAGGATGAGATGTGTGCAGCTTCCAGAAATGAACGGGAGGCTTTTCCCCTAAGCTTTCTACTCCTCTCCTATTCCGCCTCTCTTTTTACAGAGCAATTAATGGTGTTTCACATCCATCACTCCAGGTTATATATGTTTTGATGAACACCCTTAAATGCAATCACTACATTTTTTTCCTCATTAATGCTCCCCCCTTTCTCCCAAGGCTTAAGCAAAATTTTGGCGCCAAATCTGGCCTGATAGCTCAGTGAAGTCCCCCCAATCTCTCCCAAGTTGCTGCTGCAGTACTCATTGATCACCTACCACTTCCCCAACCGGTTACCACAAAAAAATTGTAAAAGTGACCCATGTGCTACTTTTGCCAAATTCACAAGGTGTGGTCTAGTTTTACAAAGTGGCCAAAAATTGGTCTACTTATGCAAATCAACCAATTATTAATGACTCATTTTCTTTCATTTGTAAACACCTACACTATATACTAAAAATGAAAAAAAAATTAACTAAATATTTTTTAGGCTCAAAATTATTTTTATTAAAAGTATCTTTATTAAGGTTTTCTTAAATGTTTAAATAATATTCAATAATATTTTCCAGATTTAAAACCTCCGCCCTCCAAATAAATATAGAATTTAAAAAATTTACACATTTTGCCCCTAATATATTAATATAATTTTTTTAATCCTTACCACAAATATAATTTAAATATATTCAAGTTTGAACTTTAAATTTTAAGTATAAAATATTAAAATATACTATATTTAATGGAATTATAATGAAAATATATGGTGGGGGTGATTTGTTAATAAAAACTATTTAATGGGTGGTTTTCTATAATTTTGTATTTAACAGGTGGTTAAGTGTAAGAACCTATATTTAACGAGTGGTTTTCCGTAAATTTCCCCTTTTGGAACATTGTTTCCTTATTACTGCTATTTCATGACATTATATGTATGGTGTCAAATGAATTATCTCTATATAATTGTTTACAACGACTTTATTTACTTGGTTATTTTGGAACATGATTAAGTGTAAGAACCTATATTTAACGAGTGTTTTCCGTTAATTTCCCATTTTGGAACATTGTTTCCTTATTACTGCTATTTCAATATCATGACATTATATGGGTGGTGTCAAATGAATTATCTCTATATAATTGTTTACAACGAGTTTATTTACTTGGTTATTTTGGAACATGATTAAGTGTAAGAACCTATATTTAACGAGTGGTTTTCCGTAAATTTCCCCTTTTGGAACATTGTTTCCTTATTACCGCTATTTCATGACATTATATGTATGGTGTGAAATGAATTATCTTTATATAATTGTTTACAACGAGTTTATTTACTTGGTTTTTTTTTCATATTTACTAATTCCGATTTCCGCACCATGTTGCGGAATCTATTTCCCAACTAATATACTTTTTTTTTTTCAATCCGAGAGATGGATGTTGCAAGCAGGTGACAGTTCAATCCATGAACCGAATGAAGAGAGGTTTATTCTTCATTCCGAAACTAGATGGGTAACAGATAGTCTAGGGGATAACAAGTGACCAATAAACTCTCATTTATTTTTGTGTAGAGTTTACTTTAGATGAATATCAAAACGCAAGGAGGGAAATTCCCAAAATTTAGAACATAGTTTTTTTCATTTCCTACCCTATCAAACTGGAATCTTAGGACTCCAATGAGGTTGTTTCCTATGCTTTCCACAGAACTCGAAGGTGAGGCCTTGTCATGTTGTCAACCTACTTGGCAACTCCAATCCTCATGGTGTGATGGATAGATTCTTGCATCAATCAGCTTGTATAGTTTTTGTGGTTGATGCAACTGAAATCTTATGGAACTCCAAATCAGTTTCAAAGTATGTAAGCAATACCATCTCCACTGAAATCTGATTGGCAGACTCATGTGGCAGTTTCAGAAGCTTCAGGTTTAACTGCTGACATATCTCAGCTGGAATTCTTCATAAGCATGTAAAGTATTGAATACATTTGTGTGTGTTTTGAAACAAGAAAATAGAGATAGCTTGTGTTGTGGGACAGGGAAAAAAAATAGAGATCTTGACCAATGGCTTGCTTTTAGACTCCCAAATTGATGCTACTGAAGCTATCAACGAATTCATATATACTCAAAACTGATGTCAGTATAGTTACATTATTGATTCCCAATGCATATTGCACAACACCGAAAATCATAAGGCTGTGCTGGTATTGCTGCAGAGTTCCGACAATGTGGCATCTTGGTTTTGAAAGAATTTACTATGTTACTTCATACCTTGATAAGAATCTGGGAAAGACCTTGACATCCAGCAATGCTTGAGCCTAACTAGCAAAGCAAACATGCCATAGCATGGAATATGCAATAGACCAACAGCTAGATACCTGCAATCCCCCAAACCGGGCATTAGAATGCACTGGTTCACAAATTGAATAGTAGTTTGCATAAAGTCAATTTGCGGATATGTGAACGAATGCAAAATGAGTATGCTTCTTTTTTTTTTTCTCTCAAGCACACATCCTATAGATATGGAACTGGTCTAGAAAGTGACTCAGAGGATGAAGTTGCTAAGATTCATACCACAAGGGTGCAAAGGAAGATGACAAGTCAAGGAAAGGGTAGGGCCACCTGCGCAACAACAGAAGGCATACATATTAATCAAAATAAAATATACAAAGATCAAGTGACAGACATTTGCAAATCATAAACAGTAAGTAGAAGGGCTCTCATGATGTACCAGAAATAAATGCAGGCATGGATGATCCATTGGAAGATTACATATGCAGCAGTCCAGAGTATAAAATATCCAAACCGGAACATAGGGAACCTCTGCAAATGAAGCCAATTTAAGGAAGTTAAAGCAGTTGATACCCTAGAAGAAACTGGTAACATGGCTTGAAAGAAGTGGCTATCTTCTGAAGCAATCAGGGAAGCAACGTACCATGCAGTTCAGCATTGTATCACCCAGAAGAACAACATTCACAGTGTGCATACTAATAACATACTGCAATTCAGCATTTAGAAAAAATTTTAGTGCAAGTGGATGTGTATAGCAAAAGGGTGAACAAAAGGACGCAAAGATTAGCAAACACGTGAATAAAAAGATTGAGAGCATATAATCTTACAAATGTGAGCTTGTAATCTATAGACGTCATGAATGGAAAGATTACGAGCCAGAAAACAACATCTGTGAGCACCATTGCACCAGCACAAATCTGTTTAGAGGAAGCGAAATTGCATCAGAGATATCAATCATTCAATAAACCAATCTATTTAAATGGAAAACAAAACATAAAAACTCTTCCAACTTAGTCCAAATGGTACGTCTAAAATTTCCACATGACTAACCTGATACAAAATTTGGAAGAAGTATCCGCAAAATCCAGCAGTTTGGCGGTCATGATACACTTCAGGGTTGTCCAAAAATTTCTCTGTCACAGATCTATCTTCATTTTCTACAAGTTGAGGGGGCATATATGTACCTCTTTCCCTATCTGAATTCCTAGAATCAACCTTGTAAGTAGCACAATTGTGATATCGCCAGCATCCATAAATGGAGAAAACTGATGCAAACTGCATTAGTATGTTGAGGAGAAATACTTGTTACCGTCCACTAAAATGTTTGAAAAATACAACTAACAAGAAAAACTAGTCAACAGTAAGTACAAGGGGAAAAAATCTACAGAGACTGGATTATGGATTTATCATTCTGGGAGATTAACAACAGTGAATGGCATTTTTCAGATTTTCTTCTCATTCGAATGAAGCAATAGGCTAGAAAACATACCCCAAAGTATAATGTGATTAACGAAAAGGTACATCTGTTCAGGACAAAGAAAATCAGCAAACAAGGGATCAAGATACATGAAAGCAAATTGGTTTGTTCAATGTGATTAAAACAATAAGTAGATAAGATGTAATAAGGAATTGATTTTGAGTAGGAAGCTTATTGGAAACAGAATCTCACGAATCGAACTTCATTCACTTCGAATGAGTACATACACTTACTTGACTATAGGAAAGGGAAAACTTACTGAGTGTAGTAGTAGAAGATGGCAGCAGTATCAGCAACTGTGTTGCCAATGATCAATGTAAGAAGGAGAGCGAAAGCCGATACTCTGAAGGCCAATAGCCAGGCTGGATGAATCCCTTTGAGGCAAGTCCTCCAAGCTTCATCCTCATAAAGGAACCCAGCTCTTTCACATGGCTGTTCATTACCCTCGGTACTTGGCCTCCTACCCCCTTCATATCTCCACAGGAGGAATAGGGCAAACAATATATCACCTAAGATGAACAATGCACAAAGAAAGAATCTCCAATTCAACCAATAGCTAATGTCTGTTGTATTCTCGGTCATGATTGAACTCCTTGTACTGCTGAATTGACCCTGCCAAGAACTAAACTGTTAATCACTTTCCTTAGACATGCGATTTTAAAGATCAGCAGCTTTACATTAAGGTATATAGTGATGAATGCCCCCCAAGAACCGCTTTTTGGTGTCTGGGCAAAATTCAGATCAAAGATTCAAACCGTATGTAGCCAAAGTACAAGCAACAATTGAAGCAACAGCTATAGTTGGGGGTTTTTTTTTTTGTTGAAAATCAATTATCGAAGAGATTTTTGATTGGGATTAAACGAGGTAGGAAGTTGAAACACTTGTGGGGGCGGGAAATTGGGTAAGAAAGAGGGAAAGACGAAACATTAGGGAAATCAAGCTGAAAGAGGAGACCATGGAAGGAACCAATTTACAAAGATGAATTACCTGGTGAAGGTGTGAGTCGACAGGCAAATTCGGAAGGAAGGGGGGAGTCCTTGTGGAATTTTGGTTACAAGGACAACTTGAATAAGGGGTTTGATGGAGAAGACAAGCACGAGTTCATTCGTACCATAGGGTCCACAATTGACCATAAAGAACATTGGATGAGCACGTAACACGCTACGCATCTGGTTGGTGATAACAACAAACATATATGGTTGGTGACCTGATTTTTTTTCCCTCCTCCCTTGCAGCCTTGTATGTAACCCAATAGAAGAGTTCGTCAGAACACTTGTTTATTTACTGTAAAAAATGTGAGTACGCAGAGTCCGACTCGGACCAATGACTGGGAAATTGGGGGTCGTGTGCACGGGCGCTAGTAGTTTAGCACACAAATCGAGTGAGGTTCCATTCTAAAACCAATTGACAATAGAAGGAGTAGACCACTGACTTATAAGCTAAGGCGATTTATGTTCAGCTTTCGATGTGGAACTCTATTTGGTCTCATTCACATCTCTTAATAGTTATGACCAAGTAAAACTACTTAAACCTCGAAAAAAGTTCGGCTCGAGCTCGTTAGTTTCCTAAACAAGTCAAGCTTGATAAAAAATAAAGCTTGTTTAAAAATTGGGCTCGGCTCGGCTCGAGCTCATATAACAAACGAACACAGCTTGAACATGCCAAGCTCGGCTCGTTCGGCTTGAATAACACTCCTAGTTTGGGGCAAAAAGTTTAACCAAGCCCCAATCAGGTGGCCCAGTGGTGTGGAGTAAGGGGATGGTAAGAAGATCCCGGGTTCGATCCCTGCCTCTACCCCTTTCTTTGGATGAAAATCCAAGGTTTGCCTTGCTTACTACTATTTGGTTGAGTCGGTCGGCGCAAGTCGGTTTACCTGTTACGTGGTTCTTATCGGCTGGGTCACGTACTCGGGGTTTACAACCGAAGATGGGTTCCTTGTCAGGCAAAAAAAAAAAGAATAACCAAAATGTTGAAAATGAATTAAGCCGGTTTGGTATCCATATTCAGGTACCCAGCTATTGAAAATGAATTAAGCCCCGTTTGGTATTCATATCTTGATATCAGGTATGCGTACGCTCATATTCATACATGTGTTTGGTATATAGGGATGTATATATCCATATATCTTTTCCTTTGTAATTATACCCAACTTCATATATCCAAAAAATATTGAGATAGGCTTCTATACGCCGCTTCTCTGGACACCCAAGGCCTTCTTCTTCGCCCTTCTTCTTCACTCTTCTACTGCTACTGCTTTTCTCTTTTGTTTACTCAATAGCGAAATGAACAGAAAACGCTAGAGTCGAAATTGCAACCTAACTGGAGCAAAGAAGCACATAGTTGACCTTGAGATTGGAGAGAAGAATTGGAGATTGGAGAGAAGAAAACGCGAGAGTTGGAACTGGAGAGAAGAACCAGAGATTTGAGAAATGAAGACAAACTGAGGCTAGGAGGAATTGTTAGGCAAGATGGACTGAGGCAGGAGGATTGAGATGAAGAAAATGGGGAGTGGGGAGGGAGAAATGAGAATATTGGGAAGGGTTATGGTTAATATCCATATCCTTTAATACCAAACACGGATATTAGATATCAGATATCAAATTTGATACTCATATCTCTAATATCGATATCTGATATCTTATATCAATTCCAAATAGATAAGGTGTATGAATACCATCAACAGAGGAGGTAATAACGAAAATATTTTCAAACTTAACAAAAGGGAGAAAAAAAAAGGTAGTTAATATTTATGATAGACTAGTAGTGTGTTTGAATATTCAGAAATATATAGTAGGTTTTTAATGATTAGAATTAGAGCTGGCAATACCTGATCTGATCTGAGAAAACCGATCTGATTGATCTGACCCGAACCCGTCCGACACCCGAATAATTGAAAAAAAAAGTTTGGATCCGAGACCGATCGACCCGATTCGAGTTAAGTCCGATCCCGAAAGCAATCTGAACCCAGTAATAACCCGAACCCGATTATATCTGAATAGACCGACCCGAAATCAACCTGAAACCCAAAATTGCTCGACACGAACATATTCGAAACCCGATATTACCCGAACCCAATTATACCCGACACCTGAAATAACTCAAACCCGATTATAACCGAAACCAACAAAAATCTTAGCATTTCTCCTAAAATACTCTAAACAACCTAAGTATTTGATTACTTAATACTGGATGGTAATACTATCATGCATATAGTATAATTAAATATAATTTTGTATTCCCTCCATTATAAAAAGTCACTTTTTAGCATTTTTTAAGACGCCAAAACTATATAAATATCAATTTTTGGTTATTTTTATAATTTTGTAGTTGTGAGTAATAAGTATGAAATTAATTGTAATGAATAAATCCCGGGCGGGTTGTTATTTCCTGCTTAGGCCTCCGGTGCGTTCGATTCAGGCAACGGGTGGCTCTGCGTGTGGCGTGACTGGTCTTTCTTTCTGTGTGATGGGGTTCTGCGTGTGGAATGTGTTCTAGTAGAGTGTTTTTTCTTTGTTTGTTTTTAAATAAAAACTCTACAAATAGAATGGAGAAATGTTTAAACGTTGGTATGAATGGTTAAAGATCCCCCTCCCCCTCTTTTTGAAACAAGGAAAAGACTAGGATACAACCTATTGTAGCTCCATCCTAAAGCGGCCTGAAGTTTTTTTATCTTCTTGTAAATCTTCGTTGAAAGATAGATTGTAGGCCAAATGAGCAATCATGTTGGTCACAACATTAGCTTCCCTGAAAATATGATGAATAGAAACATAAATTGAAATAAGTAAGAAATAATTTAGTATCCGTTCGTAGGAGGTCAATACTCCAATGGCATTCCCAATCACCCTTCAACTGTAAAAATGTAATTTACAAGAATTCAGAGAGGGCTTATCCCAGTGGCCCTCCCTATGCCGCACTCTTTGCCACTGGTTGTGACCCAAAAAGTCCGCACCAAAGACCACCCTTTTCTTTGTCAAATGAGTCCTACTCCAAATTGAAATACTCTACTTGTATCTAAGTTTGTTTACTTGTAAGAAGGAATACCTCAATATTTTGTAAGGTAACCCTGGGCGCAATGTCAACCATACGACCAAGAGTACCCCCCTTTTATATCAAGAAAGAAGTTCGATTCTCTAGACACGCCTAGAGAAATAGAGAGACCGGAAAAACCGGTAGATGAACTAACCATCATGTACAAACAGAAGCAAATGACAAAAGTAAATGACATAAATGAAATTACAACAAGAAAATGACATAAAAAAAATTGCAAAAAGAAATGTACAAGTCATTCTACAATGTACACCACAAGACATCAAGACAAATGAATCGACTGGTCAAAAGGGAGACACACACAAAGAAATCTGGGGATCACTAGCGGACATCTTTGATTATGGACTCCACAAAGTTATCAGATATCGATCGCATTTCCACGACGTCTCCGAGCATGGCAAATCAACCATCGTTCATAAGAAGCCTGCACTACAACAAGAACAACAAAGTACACCAACCCGCAAACCCAAACCCTATCCACACCATCATACATTCAAATCCCCAAACCCCATCTCAAACCCTAAAAGACGATAACAAGATCGTGAGTAGGCAACCATAAGGGCAAGCCAAAATAGAGGTGGATAAGACGAGACTGGGAAGAGAAAATGAACAATAATAAACAAGAATAGAGAAAAGGAAAGTGGTTGAAAGACTAACTCATAAGGCCTCCAGAATGACCCCAAAGGAGGAGTCGGAGGAGCAGTAGGGCTTGGAGAAGGCGAGGCTTACGGAGGCCTAAGAGTTATAGCTGACAGTGGTGGCGACGGGCCGACGGTGGCGCAGGTGGGTGGCGACGGCCTATAGGAGACCGAAAGCTTACCGGTGGAGACTTAGTGCTGGTGGCGATGGTGGGTGGCGACATCGGTGAGCCGTTGTGGTGGGTGTCTGTCGACAATCCCTTCTTTATCCCATCTATCACTAACCCCATTCTTTCCTTTTAAAAAAAATCAATTTTTATGAGGGAAAAAAAAGAATATACTAGAGTTTTTCCACCCAACTAAGGTCTTGTTTGATTAGTCAGTTAAATATCCAAAAAGTAGTATAAATTCATGTGTTTGGTTGACAGAAAGACATATGAACTCAACTTCTCAAGAATTTCAATACCTCCAAATTAGAAGAAGTTCACTTACTTAGAAAACTAGGTAAGTTTAACTTCCACCATTTTTTCAAACAATTTTCTTCATTTTTTATTTATATTTTTAAACACCAAAGTTCAACCGATTTTTTTTAGAAATTCAATTTCTAGGAAGTAACTTTTCGACAATTGTACTTCTCGCAATTAATCAAACGTGCCCTATGATCGGTGAAATCTCGAGGCTTTACAATTTGTTGTAGCACCCAAAATGGGTATTGATACCTTAAGATAAGGAAATCTACCAATAAAGACTAGAAGACCCATACCAACCTCTCCTCAACAATAGGGTATTAATTGATTAGATCACGTTTTCCATGGAGCCCGTGAAGACAAGTCGTAAGTCGTAACCACAAGTTTGAAAGAGTAGGTGGGCCGGCAAGTCAACCTGCTCCAAAAACACTATTTACCTGTTTGTATTTCCAATTGGCAGAGAAGTTCCTCAACTTGAGTTGTGATTTTCACATCTATACAATTTGCCTCACTTACTTCTCTCAGTGTTTACATTACATCAGACATCATACAGGATTCAACCTAACAGGTTAGATTGAACCTATTCTCCTTCCAGCCGCCTTGCAATGAAATCGACCTGCAGCGAACCCAGCGGTACGTTTCTCTCAGCTTCCTCAAGCGGGTCCTCCAGAGACGGATCATCATAGTCATCCTCGTAACTGTCAGCGTAATCCTCGCTATCGCTGTAGCTATTACCGTTTCCACTTCCGTTACCAAGAGAGGAACGTCGATAATTGAATCCAGCTGCTGGAATTGTAGGCGTTGCACCATAAACCACCACGGCAGGATATGAATGCTCGGTTACTTGCATGACTCGCTCAAACTCCTCCACCTTCTGAAGAAGAGCATCTGGGGCAAGTTCGGTCTCTTCTAGCAACATTGCTTTGTTAGATTCGATTGCACGTTTCCACAAGGACATCATTCTAGGGCTTGTGATTGTTGCTTTGGAGTTTTGTATGTGACCATCATCGTCAATTTCTGGGGACCAATAGCATAAGCTTCAAGTATACAGTCAACTACGAGATGAATATTATTAATCAACATTTTATCCTACAAACCTGAGTCGTTCAAACTGACTTCACTGGCAGTTGAAGGCAACGGCAGGGTTGAAGGTGCTGGTGGGTACATGGACTTCCAATCGTGCCCTCTCCACATCAGTATTTGTTCATCATCGAAGGAAAGAAGAACACATGGAACCAACTCCTGATAGAATTATGAAGTTATAATCACGTGACAAATAGAAATGTAAAACAATTGAATGTATGATTAATAGTAAGGAATGCTAAGAATGCATTATGTCAATAGATACTGAATCGAACCTTTAATTTAGCTCCAATCTTCTTATAGTCACTTGGCTCCAAACCCCTGCAGTCAATCTTAACTAAAATGCTTCCCTCAAAGGCGTGTTTGACGTCACTTACTAGACTAATGTAGATTCCATTTTTAGCTGCATCAATAAAGAAAAGGCTCAGCTGCCTCAGCATGTATCCAGAAGAATATGAACAAAATAGAGACATATATAATGGAATTTGCAAAGATATCTTTGGATTGATGTCAAACAGTATCAGAAGTGCAGAGATGGAAGATTTTATGAACTATGAAGGAGCGAGTAATTTGATGTCACACAGACAGACAGACTCGGTGGCGTCAGCCCAAGACTTGCATGCATACTGGAGGGGAAATGAATTCTGACGCACAAGGAGAGGACCGGGATGTGGGAAAGAACTTGGGCCTTAGAATTAGCTAAATTTGAGTTAATGTGGAGCATCACTTGTACAATACATGAGTAATACTTAATACTGTATTATGTAAGCTAGGCTTTTATGGTTAGGATGACTCTAGCAAGGTGCTACCATCTTGTATTGGGAGGCAAGGGGATTGTTCTTTCTTCCATCTACTACTTCCCCACACTCTAGTGCTATCCACTGATCATTACTTCATCTGTTTTTTTTTTCATGTTCTTTCTCAAAATGGCCTTATCTCGACAGTTAACTCTCTCTTAAACCTATTATAGAAACTATAAGACACTTGGTTATAGAGCATTTGAAGTATTATTTGGTGGTTAAATACTTTCTATTTGGAAATAAACAAGATCACAGCTAAATTCTCACCAGAAGAATGGGGTTCTCCTCTCACCAGATATATCCCCCGACTTCCAGACAATTTCTTTCCCTCAAAAGTAGCCTAATAATCTTCAGGCAAGAAATTTAATGTGCAAACAATACATTCTACACAAATTGGTCCAACAATAGTGGCAAAAAAAACAGATTTGAGGGCAGTTACTACAGCCATATGGCAAGATTAGTTCAATAGCTCAAATGGGTGACAACAATCCATTACTCTCAGATTGAAGCACAAAAGGCAAAGGCAGCTATTCTCTGTGAAACACAATCAAATTCTTTTATGCACTAGTTTAAGAAAAAAAATCCGGAACCACATATATACACATGAACAGAGGCTAGAGAGCAGAATCAGATTACCTAATTTACAAATTGGTTTAAGACTTTTTCCTTTCTTCCGTAGCTCATTAGCTTCCTTTATTGTCAATCCTTCAGGAGCGTTTTGGATGAGTTTTGGATAGACTGGTGCTGCTGGTTTCCATAGCATCGTAGGATACTGAGGGCGAGTTCGATAATTATAATTCCTACCACGGAAAAGATAAAGTACACCTCCTGCTCGATGAATGATCTTTCCCCCTGTTTTCTCCTGCCATGAATAATAAAAGATCAAGCCACAGCAAGATAACCATCACAAAAGCATAATTTTCTCCAATACATCGAACAAAAAGGCATAAAAGATCCATTCTGATTACAAACCTCAAGATGCTTGCAGACATTATCCATGTCAACGGTTGGAACACCTCTACACCTAACCTTACATACGCGCCTCCTTTTCCAGTGGGTATGCACCAGATCCAACATATTATGTGTTAGTCCATCCCTCCCTACAAGAATTCAACAAATGAAAAAACTTCGAAACCGAAACCGAGAAGTCGAAACCTAATAACATCACAAACAATCCCTTCCTAAAACTTAGCTCACCAACAGAAACAGCAGAGTCTTGACAAGTGAAGCATCAACAGATCAAGATAACTACAATGCATCACCCTTATCCATAAATCTATCATAATTCGCCAGTTCCCGAAGAAATCAAATGATGATTTTCGATCACAGGCAAGCTCAATCACCAAATTGATGAACTTTTCTCAAGCAATGTACTTGATAATCACACAGTAAAAGGCGCAAAGAGAATACCAAGATTAACCTGGCGATTGGAAGCCAAATGAGGCTGGATGAGCACTTTAACTTCGGCCTTAGACAACGGATCTCCCAAAACCTCCTCTCTACTCCTGGCCTCTTTCGGAAACTGCCCTAATTTGTACGGTCCCGGCATCTCCACATGCTTGACGCCCTTCTTCCCAGGCGGTGGCGGGTTGAAGGAGTCGAACAGCGGTATTTTATTCTTCTTCATCTCCTTCTCTTTCTTACTCTTCAAAGGCGCCTTCCCCGTCCACGGGCGGGGCATGCTCGGAGGTGCGAAGGGGAGGAACGCTGGCTCCCGAAACGCAAGGGGCTTCGCCATTGGAGTCTCGGAGTAGCTGAATTGGAACTCGAACGGCGCGCCGGGGAGAAGGTAGGAGACGCCGGACTCCCCAATTACCACGGCGCGGTCTCCCCTGTCTCCTTCTCCATCGCCTTCGGGAGGCAAAATGATCCTCTCCTCATCGCCTCTGATTGGTTTGTAGAATTTGGTATTGCGGTGCGGGATTCGGAAGGACGGATGGGGTTTTGGCGGGTCTCTGGACCGTAAGGATTTCGGTTTCAGCTTTGGCGGGTACTTAGGAATCGGAATTGGCAGGGAGGGAGGTGAAGAGCGACGTTTGCCGGAAGAGGAGTCGCCGGCGGGGTGAAATGCCGGCGACGGGAGGGAGGAGAAGAGGTTGTGGCCTGGAAGCGTAGCCATGAGAGAGAGAGCAAGGAGGGGTGGGTAACCCCGGTTTGTTGATTGGAAAAGAAGCTTATTGCTGACACGTAAACGCTGCGTTTTCAACCAAAAGCAGGCTAATGGAGCGAGAGAAACGCCGCGTTTCATAGGATCATCAGGATTCAGGGTAAGGTTTTTATATGAGTTTTTAACAGATCAAACTCGGCTCGAAAAAAACTCGACTCGAGCTCGTTCACTCACCTAAACAAGTCGAGTCTGACAAGTTTCAAGCTCGGTTAAAAGTCAGCTCGTTTGATTTAAACTCGAATAACTCGAATTTTATGGAATTTCTAAAATTTTCTTTAAGTTAATATGTTATGATCACGTAAAACTGTTTAAAGCTCGGCAAAAATTCGTCTCGTAATCGTTTATTTTCTAAACAATCCAAGCTTGATAAAAAAGAAAGCTCGTTTAAAAATTGGGTTCACCTCAGCTCGAGCTCATTTAACAAATGAATAAAGTTTGAACATGTCAACTTCGGCTCATTAGCCTAGAATAACACCTCGAATTCAGGAAAGGGGAGGGCAAAGACACGTGCTATCACGTGAGTGGATGGATTGGAAATTGTGTGTGAATGGAGGTTGGGACAAATTAAGAAGACAACACAGAAATGTAAAAACAAAAGGACAGAGATGCCTTTCCCAAACATATGTACTGAAATGCAAGCTTCTGGAAACTTGGGCAGTTTCTGGAAAGGGCAAAACAAAACTCGGGTCCTTACACAGACCGGCCACAGAGATACATGAAAGAGTTGAGTGACTGACTGATAAAGGGAAAGAGCTGATGAGGTTGTAACTTGGAAACTGGAAAACAACAGTTGACAGCATTTGGGTCTTGTCTCATTTCTCCCTATTTATTATAATCACAAAACCCATACGGACTATTTTCATTTCTCATTAGTCAGTGTGAATTTAATGCCATGATATTGATATTCATATTGATATTCATGGAGATGGAGATACAACGTTAACCCTCCAATTCAATACAATAGACAACCAATATACACATTGGCTTTATAAATACACTGTCTTCTTGACTATAGCAGCTGCCTGCAGTAGTGATCTGTTTGATTGATTAATGCACGTTGTGGCACTCCAATGGCAACACTACGCCACCTCTTTGATCTTCAAGAGCAAATCTGCTATGTACAATGCAGTTTCTGCACTACAATTCTGTTGGTAATTATATTATCATATATCTTTCTTCTTTTTTTTTTCCAGAGTTTTCATATATATATATATATATATATATATATATAGTAACTCTTTGTGATTGATCGATGTAGGTTAGTGTACCATTAAGTAGCATGTCGACGGTGGTGACCGTCAAATGTGGGCACTGCACTAGTCTCCTCTCAGTTGACATGCTCAATGCCTTGTCTCTTCCGTTCAATCTCCTTGCCGCCCTTCACCAAAATCCACAAGTATACTACCTATCTTTTTTACACATTCTTGTACATATATGCTATAGGCTGATTGCTGTGTTGAAATTTGTCTTGCTCTTGCAGCAGGAAATGGAACAACTTCCTCCTCAAGAAGCTCAAGGAGGCACCCATAAACCAATGGACATGTGGAGTACTAATGTTGCCTCTTCGGAACATGATCAAGAGGCCGATGAAGTGGAAGAGGAAGAAGAGGGAGAAGACGATAAAGAGCACCATCTTACTCTTGATCATGATGATATTTGCATCAGTAAAGATCATGTCGTGCACAAACGTAAATGTTTAATTATATATGTTTGATTTGAAGTAATGTTTAAGCTCAATATAAAAAATATACCTGTAACCTTTGACTGATCGAACAGCTCCCGAGAAGAAGAAACGTGTTCCCTCTGCTTACAATCGCTTCATCAAGTAAGATCGATCATGTCTATATAGCTAGCTAGCACATCCGATACTCATACTCATCGCTTTAATATATATTTGATCGTTTTCGTGTATGTTGTTGATCTCAGAGAGGAGATAAGAAGGCTCAAGGCTGGGAATCCATTCATGACCCACAAAGAGGCCTTCAGTACTGCTTCTAAGAATGTATGCCTTTTTCCCCCCCTTGTCTAAAATTAAAACGCCACAAATATATATATGGCCAGCAATGTATTCAAATAAAACTGTTTTGGTGTACAGTGGGCTCATTTCCCTAATTCATTGCAACAACAAGAGGATGAGGATGATGACGAAGACGACGATGACGATGACAAAAATCCACTGAAAGGGGCGGATGCAGAGAATCCAGCTGAAGAAATGAGAGATTGTACTGTGACGTGAACAAGAAAACATATATATATAGGATGCATGCAACATGTACGTACGTACAGGTTCTTAATTATATGCATCCATATAATTAAGTATGTGTGTGTGTGTGTGGGGGGGGGGGGGGGGAGGTCTTCTTAAGTAATGCTGTTAGATGTCCTATTTATTAGGTTTCCCTCTATGGCTTCTTGGACAATGGCTTGAGTATGTGTGTTAAGTGTGACATTTGTGTTTTATGTTTGCATGTCATTTTCTAAAGTTGCAAGTGTTCCAAGTTCATGAGGATTAAAATCTATGAATAATTTTTTTGGGGTGCTGACAAAGGGCATATTTTTGGGCCGGGTTTTTTTTACCACTATAGAAACAAAAGGTATATATATATATAAGTAATTAGGGTATAAATTCACACCAAAAAAAAATTAGGGTAAATTACACATAACCATGCATATATTATGATAGTATGTTTCACATAACCACTCATGAAATTATCAATTAAAATATAAATCGACTATAAATTAGATTTATTTTCAAAAGACCACTCATTAAACCTCATTTTTTGGTTTGAAAGGCAAAAATATCCCTATTTCAAGCTTGTATATGTTTTTAAAATTAAGGAAAGTTGTCGTATGTATTGTAACATTCAATTTGATATTTTACCTTGAAAGAGCAAGAAAATTAAGCATCATAGAACATATATAAATTAATACCCCAACCATGTAATATATCTACATTAGATATATAACTTTAAAGAAAGAGTACTTGTATGCTAATATAATAATGTACCTCAATACTCCCAAAAGTTAAAATAATGCTAAACATGGTAATAAACAACCTACAAATAGTCTACCAAAAAAGAACTACAAATGAGTGTATGGCTTAACCCCACACGCTGCAAATCTTATTACTTTTAAAAACTAATATGTGGGGGTATTTTCGTCTTTACAAAGTAAATAAATAGACATTTAACAGGTCTTTTGAAAATATATCTAATTTATGGATGGTTTCCTATAATTTATAATTTTATGATTGGTTAGGTGAAAAACAGCCTAATTTATATGGGGTTATGTGTAATTTATCCAAGTAATTATCGCTAGCATGCCCATACGTTTTAGGCCCAAGGAAAACAAAATCGATCCTCCCTCAATGGAGTCATGCAACTACTAATCTTCTTGTTGGGTTGCATAACTTGTATCAACACTCTCAATTAGGCATGGTTTATATGGACCAAAGTCCGAAGGTAGTGGAGTTGCACATCAAAGATGCCTTAAGTTTCTCCTAGAAGCTTCTTCACCTTAATTATTTGCATCCTTCTATACTCTTCCACTCTCTAGATGCTTCCATAAGCCACAACTAATTAGAGCACCTAGAGCCTTTCTTACTCCAAGGCCCTAAGGTCTGGTGAGATCTTCCCTGAGTACTTCTCTAGATTATAGAAGTTTGTATAGTATCTTGGTTTATGTGGCTTTAAATATAAGGAGCAGACCGAATTTATGTCTATGTGTATATGAAGGTATGAATCTTGAAAAGAAAGTTGTTGAGTCCATGAGCAATGGAAGGCTACTGGATATGGGAATCTTGGAGTGACAGTCGACAGTGAGGATGTTAGCCCAAGAATGATTTTAAACTGCTCTTATATCGGCCACTTGTTAAGAGTTAGTAGTAAGAATAACGAGCGCATAGAGGAAGAACAGAATCACAAGAGAGAAGAAGCGCAAGATAGAAGACACATAGGTCTTACATGGTCACACTAGTAACGCAAGATAGAAGACACATAGGTCTTACATGGTCGATCATATGGATGTGTCTAGGATGATAATAACAACACAACAAACAACAAATACAACTAGGAATCCAATTGATAAAATACATCAACTACATAGAGTTCAATGATAATAACAAAAACAAACATCAAGTACATAGAGTACGTTCAACGATAATAACATCAAGTAAAACTAGAAATCTAACTACCAAATCCATATTTGGCTAAGTTATTTCTAAAATTAGTCCACTCATTTGATATACTAACTTAGGTGATGACGTACTCAGCTCCCTCCTCCTCTTCACCCCCGTCCTCCGCCCCCACCTCGTCTTTACTCTCGTCCTCCACATCATCCGTTGGCAAGCATCTTCAAGCTTGTATTTTTTTTGATACAAGGCAAAGATTTGGGCTTAGTCAACCTCGGTTGAACCAGTGCCTAAGGGCGTCCTGACGGATGAGAGATTCGATCTCGTAAGTCCGATGTGACCATCCTGTCAGCAACACCGTTTCCTTCCCTGTAAATGTGAGGAAAGGAGATATCGGCGAAGGCTCTACATAATCCAAGGGCGTCCGACACCAACATCTCGATCTCCCATGGCACTTTCCATATTCCTTTGTAGGCATTGATAACTGACACCAACATCTCTATTTCAAGCTTGTATGTTTTGAAAAGGAAAGTTGTCATATGTATTGTAATATTCAATTTGATATTTTACCTTGAAAGAGCAAAAAAAAAGCATTATATAACATATATATATTTCACTCCGCCATTTTGCAACTTAGGTGAGGTACTTTTAAGGGTTCGTCGCTTGAGATCTATTCAGGCGACGTACATATATATACATATTCGTCACCAGAGTTGAATCCATGGAAAGCCAAAAGGAGACCGGAGTTCATGCGACGAAGTTAGCATTTGTTCGTCGCTTGAGTAAATTCTAGTGACATACTTATATAGTTTCGTCACCTGAGTGAGAGTAGGTAGACCCGCATTAAATGAAGGGAGCTTGAGCGACGAACTTTTGAATAAATACGTTGCCTGAAGAAGGGTAGGTGTGACACATTAATTACTATAGTGCTTAGGCGACGAACATAGCCAAAGTACGTCGCCGGAGTTGTAACTTTTTTTAAAGTTGCTTTACTTAATGTTACATGCCACAATTAATACCAGTTTAACGTTATACGTGGTCAAACCATTCTCTCATCTTCCTTCTAGATTTTCATCTTCTGCTCCATTGATTTTTTGGTGATCTACAAGGTTAGTTTTAAATTAATGATTTGTTTAATTTTTTTTATTGTTATTGTATATATGTACACATAAATGTTGTTATTGTATATATTTATGGTAGAGATTGAAGAAAATCATATTATTGTTTTGAGATTTTAGGCAAAAAAAACTTGTGATAAATGTTGATATATGTATGTGGATTTGTTGGCTAATTATCTTTTAATTGTCAAGATTTGTTCAACTTCACTATACATTACTTGAGGGGAGCCAAATCCCACACATACATATATATGGATTTAGCTCCCCTCAAGTAATGTATGGTGAAGTTGAACAAATCTTAACCATTAAAAGATAATTATATGGTAAAGATTGTCCCCTCCTATTGGACTCACGTCAACCTAATTAATTATTTTTTTCTTAAAATTAAAATTTGTGAGAGGAAAACTAAATTGATGGTGAAGTACTTCACCGAATCCATATCTCATATATATATATATATATATATATATATATATATATATATATATATATATATATATATAGATATAGGTTGTGATTTTGTTGGAGATTTTTGTTAGAGATTGTGATTTTTTTTGTTAGAGATTGTGAAAGTCATATGGATTTGTTGGATATTTTATTGGAGATTGGAGATTTTATTGTGATTTTTGTTAGAGATTGTGATTTTTTTTTAGAGAAACCCATATTTTTAGTTTGAGATTTTAGTAAAGAGTTTGTTGTAAAGTTGATATATATGGATTTGTTTGAGATTTTAGTGAAAATTGGAATGTTGGTAGAGATTTGTGTATGGTTGTTATTGTATATATTTACACTTAAATATATGATTTTTAGATGGAAATTTGGAGATTGTGATTTTGGTTAGAGAAACTCATATTTTTAGTTTGATATTTTATTAAAGAAATTGTTGTATATATATAGAGAGAGGTTGGTTCCGGTGTACTCAAGTCTTAACGTGTATCATCTATACAAATCAGGACCGTTGATTGAATAAAATGGGTGGGTGAGATTAATAGACAATTTTACTTTTCTTTTAATAAATAAACGTTGGGCCCCACCACTAGATCTGCTTTACTTGCATATGAATGGCGCGTGTGGTGAATTGCCCCGGTTGAAATGTGATTCCATGGGCTGATTTGGTTTTGATTAAGATTTGTGGGCTCAACTCTTTTTTTTTTTTTTTTTTTATATAAAGATTGAAATGTGATTGTACGGGTTAATTTGGGTTTGGTTGGGATTGGTGGAGCCCATCTTTTTTTTTATTTTTAAGATTGTAATATTGTGTTATTTGAAGGTAGTTTTAGTGTATTCGACCGTATTATAATCTTATTCGGTTACTTATGTCATGTTAACAAATAATTAAAAATTATTCGATGGTATCTCTGGATTATTCGATCGTAACGCTAGATTATGCGATAGTAACGATTAATTATTCATTGATATGACCGAATTTCCATTGTTATTATATTATAAGCGGCTAGAACCTTGAAAACGCCCTGAACTTTTAACTAGAAATTATTCGATGGTATTGCTTAATTATTCGATGGTATTACATTATTATTTGGTTACTTATGTCATTTTAACAAATGAATAAAAATTATTTGATGGTATTGTTGGATTATTCAATTGTATCGTTTGATTATTCGAAGGTATCAATGGATTATGCGATGGTATCGATGGATTATTCTAATCGTCCAGCAAGTTGAAAACACCCTGAACTTTTAACTAAAAATTATTCGATGGTATTGTTTGATTATTCAATGGTATATGTGTGTTTAGTAGACGAAATAATGGATCAATATATGAACAATTTTATACAAATTCTGAATTTTAACAAACTCCATCATTTGAACAAATACTATTTCATATTTCATCGAATAATTAGGACAAATCTAAACCCCATTTAATAACCACGAGTACACACACATATATATATATATATAATTCATTCCACAATTTCCCACATATATATATATGAATAATGATTCGAAAGTAGTCGAATAATGGATTAATTTACGAACAATTTTATACAAATTCTACATTTCAACAAACTCCATCTAATTTACCATATACATATGAATAATTTTCCCTTTCTCACCGAATAATGAACCAATTTCATGAATAATCAATAATCAATACAAGAGTAGTCATATCAATAATAATGATATACAAATCAATAAATTTTCCTTTACGCAATCATTGCTTCGAATTGAAGATCACCGCCATCTCAAATCCTTTCGCTTTTACCAATTGACATACAAGAGTAGTCATCAAAGCTTTGAACAATATCAACGTTCCACTTCCCTCAACACGCAAAAGATAAAGAAGGAGGACAAACATCAACAGAATACGAGATTCAACAGTAGACATCCCAAATCCAATCCGAAGAATCGAGAATTAAGTTGGATAGAGGTCACTAACCTCCAATTATTGCAATTAAGAGACCGCTAGTGGAGTAGGAAGGCCGGCGAAGTGCCGATAAGCAGTCAACGGAGGAAGACGCTGGCTAGGGCAAAGCCAAAGGAGGAGGAGTGCGCGAACTCGACAAGTCCTCTGCGGAGCTTTATCATCGGATCAAAGCTGATTAGGTTGATCAGGACTGGATCTCGCCGGAGATTGGAAATCGATCAACGCCGGAGGCAATTGATTTGGTAGGGGCGGCGAGCACGACGGCGAAATGAAGCGGCACTCTCTTCGCCCTATCGCCCGTCTGCTGTTGGGAAATACCACTTCTTTCTCTCTCTGGTAGGCGAGTATTAATTCACCTTAATTTGACAATCCATTCATAGTTTTGTGGCTAGATAAGATTAGCTCCTTTTCACGAAATTGAAGATGCTTGAAATTTCTTTTGCAAGTGAAAGTTCTGATGGCTCATATATGTGTTTTAATTCTAATTCCCATGTTCTAAGACCAGGGCCGGACCTGATATTGTAGTTGCCTGAGGCGAGTTATGAAAATTGTGCCCTCAAGTTTGGCATCTTGATCAACATCCGCATCAACAATTTGCTCATAAAAACAAGAAGTCTATGTAAACCTCTCCTGAGAATTGAGCAAGAATTTATCTAGAGCAAGGAGTCCGACACAAATTAGGATTGATGTAAACATCAATCATAAATCTAAAAAAATTCAAATCCTAAATCCAAAACAAATTCAATTCCAGATTCCAATCTTAATTCCAAAAACCTAATCACTAAATCTTACAAATGAATCCAAATAATTCCAAAACCCTAAGAAGAAATTGAAGAAATTATACCTGATTTCGCAATTAGAAGTTAGCAGAATTGGATTTTGGCTTCGACCAATCGAAGAGTTATCTGCCAAGCCGCCACTTGCTGGAGGCGGGAATGTCAAACAAGAAGAATTCTCCGGCGTTGGAGGGAGTAGAGTGAGAGAGGAACAAGAAGGAGGTTGCAGACTGCAGTTGGAGGGAGAGGGGAGGCTGGGAGGAGAGGGTGGTTCGTTGTTGACGTCGACGGTCTTTGGTGGTCGGAATTGAGTGATGTGCCGGTGAACTCACGCAGCACCCGCCTGGCCGCCTGAGGACACCAGGAGGAAGCCGAAGAAGGGCGGCTCTTCTCTTTTTTTTTTTGCAACGCAGCGTTTAATTCCTTGTGGCCTTGTTCCCTTTTCATTCCCCCCTTTTTTTTAAATATATACGTATACATATTATGGGTCATTGGGCCCCCTAGACTAGTTGGGCCCGAGGCGAGGACCAGTTGGGCCTCGCCTCAGGTCCGGCCCTGCTAAGACACACTTACTAGTTTCCTTTGGCTGAATATTATGGAAATTGAATGAGAGAGGGGATTTAAATAGTATAATTTGGATAAGAACTCAATGAATTCTTGTATAAGTGCATTGTTTGGTTATGAGTCTAGATGGAGTGCAAGGAGATTCATCCATTTTGAAACCTATGGGTGTGGAATGGTGGGAATGAACACATTTTTTTTGTGGGGAACAAGGGGCTTGAGTTGATCCCAAAAATATGTCAATGAATAATGACTTAAAACTTGATTCGTTTTCTTTTTCCCTTTCCGTTTCCATGTTCTTCAACCGAACTAATGGGCACTTGATGTCTATATGCCTTTATGGTATTTTGGTTTCTTCCTGGTATGTTCTTGATTTAGCTGAGTGAATGTCTTTGTAGCTCACTATGATCGAATTTGTGCTTGGGATCCATATCATAGAGGTAGTTGAATTTGGTAGCAGGAGTTCTCGGTTACTTTGCAAGGGACTGGGAAAGCTTTTTTATCTTAGTGTTTATGATCTATCGATACTAGGTATGGTGGGTTGAATTAAACTTTACTAGACAAAGTGAAATTCAGGATTTAAAAAATCAAAAGGCCATTTGATTTTGATTGAACTATGAAATCGATCAGTATTCTGCCCATTTTTTAATTTACAATTAAAAAATTAAATTACAAGTCTCCAAAATGGAGAAACTGTTGGAATTGGGTTAAAATTTTTTTAGGGAATATGAATTTTCATTCTCCATTTTGAAGAAAATTTGGGGATGCTCTAATACCATATTCAACAGGTTTTTCCAAAATTTCTAAAAACATGGAGAAACAAAATACATATTTTTTAAATTATTTTTGTTTAAACTCCAACATCTTTCTCATTTTAAATATTTGGAAAATTATTTAGTTTTGAAGAATATCGATGATTTAGAGAAGACTCTCTATTTTTATGCTATTTTTTTATTTTAAAAAATGAGATGAAAAATCTATTATACTAAAAAAAATCTTAAAAATTTCAAAAATTTCAAAAATTTCAAAATAGAGAATACGTCATTAGATATTTTAATACTCGGTGACCTAATTATGTGCCTTCAAATTTAGCTGACTTTCAAGGTTATTGCTTAAGTCGTTATAAACCACTGTACATGCAACTGCTAATTAATAATTAGTCATTAATATACACGCAATGAATTATATAATAGATTACCTACCCCAAAATTATATAAAATCATTTAAATGAATCTTCAATCAAAGAAATATTGAAATTCTATAATTTTAATCGAAAAAAATAAGGAGAAAGCAACAACCCAATTGCAGCTAGCTGTGTTGAAGTTGTACGTGATGGAACCCCATGAAAATAAATTTCTGAGACGAGCTAACCACCATCACCTCGCTCGGTTGTTTTCCTCTTCCTCTCCCTCTCTCTCTCTATATATACTGTATTAATTTTCTTGCTCAACGTACAACACTTGAAAGCTAATTATCTAAAAATTTAAATAAAATTATTCTGCTTCTTATATACATCAAGGAGAGGCAAAAACAAAAACAATACAACCAAAAATGGGAAACGTTTGCAATGATATTGCAAACCGTGTATTCGATCTCCGATTGAAGAAGGGAAAGCCGGTCATGGTGGCTCCGGAGAAGGAGACACCAAGGGGGGAATACTTCCTCTCCAACCTCGACCAGAACAAGATCCGGCTAAACCCTAATGGGAGGCAGATAAACAAGGAAGATGTCGAGGATCGTTTGTTCTTGCTTACGAGCCTCGAGGAGAACCTAGGGATGGTGGTCTCCACCATCTATTGCTACAAGTCGACGGAGAAGGGCAATGAAGCTGCGGCGGTGGCTAGGGTGCTCAAGGAGTCCTTGGCTAAGATTCTTGTTGTCTACTATCCTTTTGCAGGGAGGATGAGGGTGAGCAGCCAGGAGAAGCTCATAGTCGAGTGCACGGGGGAGGGGGCGGTGTTCGTGGAGGCGGAGGCCGATTGTAGGATGGAGGAAATCGGTGATCCCGCGGTCCCTAATCCTGCGGTTCTTGGGAAGTTGGTGTATGACTTCACCATTGATAACCCTAAGACCATTCTGGACATACCCTTGCTCATGGTTCAGGTTTGCATTTATATATAAAGTAACTTTGTTCATAGCTAGTTTTACCAATTATGTATATACAATATCTCTTCATTAGTGGTACATGGAATTAAATATTATACATAGCTCTCGAAATAAATACCCATATTTGGCAAAATGATAGCTGATGGGGTAGTTGAAGTTAATAGGTAGCTGAAATTAATGAATTTTTGTGTTAAATATAAGTTAATAAACTCGTATGTTGTTTGGAAAATCTAACTATTAGGAAAACTGATGAAAACTTGTAAATAAAAAATAAAAAACTTCAAAAAGCTTGAGTGAGTAGCAGTAGAAAAGGTTAAATTTATATTCAAAAGCTAATTAAACTAAAATCTTATATTTATTTAATTTAAAATTATATAATTAATAAAAACATAAAAAACTCATTATTGTCAAAAGGAGCCTAATTGACTTGCATTTGTTATAGGAAAATCTTTCAAAAATAGTGTGCGTTTGGCTTTCATTTTAAATTTGGGCTCTGTTGGCTTATGATATACTGAAGTTGATAGGGCATACTTAATTGCCTTCAAATCACCTACCTACATATTTACTTGACCCAAATTATTGCATATATATTATCCAAAACCTCGATGAGTTTCGTTTGATTTTGGCTAATGTATCCGATCCGAGTCAATTCAATAGGCTAAAACCACTCATACGACGTGGCTCCAGCATTCTGCCTACGTGGTGAACGTGGGGCCAACCCATTACAATTTACAATACGGCCGCCCGCTCTATATATATAAATTAAGGATAATTTTAAAAATGAGCAAGTCAATGGTAAACTTGTGTTGATAATTAATGTATCTAGCATTTCATACTCCGTATGAGGTAGATATTAACTCTTTTGTTTTTGTAAAAATAATACTCCCTCGATTCACAATGATTGTCTTTAACTATTCATGCACGTTTTCTTAAGAAGTTAAAAACTACTCCATCAGTTTGAAAATATTTATCGTTTGACTCTTGTGCACGCTGTTTAAGAAGCTAAAAACTCTATAAAATATTATTTTTAATCAATTTTTTTTTATAAATTGATACTTATTACTAATAAGTACGTAATATCAATTTATAAAAAAACTTGATTAAAAAAAATATTTTATAGAGTTTTTAGCTCCTTAAACAACGTGCACAAAAGTCAAACGACAAATATTTTCAAATGGAAGGAGTATATAAAATATCTATATTTTATTAAATATTTTTAAATAATATCATACATATTTTTAAATGATATCATGAATAGTTTCAAGTACAATCATTATAGGAACGGAGGGAATATTAGATTTATTAACTTAGTCAATATTTTTACAATTAATTAATTACAAGTTGGATCAAATTATGTTGTAAATTGTAAAAGGCAAGTGTTTTCCTATGAATTAAAAAATCATTAATCACTCTGCAAGTGAAAATCCACGATCGATATTGATTACCTTCCATGAATTTACAGGTTACCAAGTTCAAGTGTGGAGGTTTTATTCTAGGGCTGAGCCTGAACCACGCCATGGTTGACGGCGTAAGCGGAACCGGGTTCGTCAAGGCATGGGGCGAGTTAGCAAGGGGTCTCCCTCTCTCAAAGCCCCCCTCCCTCGATCGAACCCCTCTCGAGTCCCGAACCCCTCCAAGAATTGATTTCCAACACCCAGAGTTCGAGGAGATCCCGCCTTCATTCCTCTCCGAAGACGACGACGACGACGTCGACGACGGACCACTGGAGTACAGAACATTCCTTCTCAACCCCAAGTGGCTGGAGAGGGCCAAGTTCATTGCCATGGAAGACAAAACCCTCAGCCGCTGCACCACCTTCGAGGCCCTCTCGGCGTTCGTGTGGCGTGCCCGAGCGATCGCGATGACGCAATCATCTCGATCGAGCCAATCGAAGCCGTCGAAGCTGGTGTTCCCGGTGGACGGGCGGTCAAGATTCAGCCCACCGTTGCAGGAGGGGTACTTCGGGAACGCCATCGCGCTGACGGCGTGCGAGTGTCTCGAGGCGGACCTCGCACGGAAGCCGCTGTCGCACGCGGCGGGGCTGGTGCAGAGGGCTATAGAGGGCGTGACCGACGGGTTCATGAGGTCCGCCATCGACTACTACGAGGTGACCAGGGCAAGGCCGTGGATGAGATCGGTGCTTCTGATCACGACCTGGGCTAGGCTGTCGTTCTACGAGACGGACTTCGGGTGGGGAGTGCCAGCCTACTCCGGGCCCATCGGGTTCCCGGTGAAGGAGGTGGTGATGTTCCTGAACGACGGCAACGACAGGGACGGCGGCAGCATCAACTTGATGGTGGCTTTGCCGGGCTCCGCTATGAACAAGTTTGAAGCTATGGTCAAAGATGTCTAATTAATTAATATACTGAGATTGGTTTTTATATACAAGTACTGATTCATATGTATAAATATACTTGGAAGAATTTACACAGCATTTCGAGTTTCTCAATTGTATGATACTCATTTTCATTTTTATTGAATTATAATAATAAGTTTTACAATTAAATATACGTACGTTATGTGAAGTGTATATATATATATATATATATATATATATATATATATATATATATATATATATATATATATATATATATGCTTAATTAATGAAACTGTGATTTCCATTTTTTTGGTCATATACTCATATGATCATATCTAGAGGCGGAGCCAAGGGGCATGGGGGAGCACGTGACCCTTCCCTCATCGGACAAATTATCTAGGTGTATTCTCCTCGTCGCAAGTTTCGTTTTGATATATAGACATCTGAGGAGTGGGGGAGCACGTGACCCTCCCCTCATCGGACAAATTACCTAGGTGTATTCTCCTCGTCGCAAGCTTCGTTTTGATATATAGACATCTGAGTAAAAAGTTATGAATATATGTTTGAAAATTATATGGATATTAATCACTTTAATTTTATTTCAATAGACTACAATACTTTTATATTTTACTTAAATTGACATTCGCGTATTATAAATCATCTCGAGAGCTTCGAAACCATAGGTTATATTACTTATTTTGATAATTTGGTAAGAAGTTACGCAAGTTTCAATTTTTTTATATCTAGTTATATACTATTACATGTTAAGAATACAACAAGTTAAATATTGACTCAATGTTTATTTATTGTGTTTTATATCCTTATTTTTTATTTGTTTTCTTTTCTTCGACTATGTAATTTATTTATTTATATTTTCAATGGAGAAAAAATTGAGTTTTTATCATAAATCGAAGTTATGGTATCTTAAAACAACATCATTTAATTTATAATTATCATATTATATATAGATCGTTATACTATTTTAATTTAAAACGACACCGTATATATACAATTGTGCCCCCGCTAAAAAAATTCTGGCTCCGTCTCTGATCATATCCCAGTTAATTTCCTTTGACCTCCTACATATCCCTACATATATTGTGTAATTTCGTGTGGAAATTTTCTTCAAAGTTTGTTATCGTGTTTGTATGTACGGTATCTCAATGTCAAGTGTACGCACATAATTTTGACTTATAAAATGTCAAAGGCGATTTTACACCATTTTAAAATTTAAATCACTTTACTTTTTAATATGATAAATTTTTTTTTATAATTACATACATATTTCTAATAAGTATAATATTATAAAAATAATTTGATAACATTTTTATATTTTATAGAGTTTTTTTTTATTTTTTTAAAAATATGTCAATAAATCAAATCACATCAGTTTTGATACGAATGGAGTTACAAAATACAAATCCTGCGTCATTTTGATTACCAAAATAATCGTTATTTTACCCGCCAAAAAAAAATTCGTTATTTTATTTTAAAGAAAATGACGCATATTCTAGCCAAAATGATGTACTCATGTACACAACAGTACAAAAAAAATATGCATAAAAAAAACGGCATGACATGGTCAGCTAGGAGTTTTTTGATGTTTTGACTTTGGCCCAATTTTTGTTTTTAGATCAAAGAATACATCATGCATGCGTGTATAATTTGACTGAAATTTTCAAACCACAATGGGAAAGTGGTTAATTTTACTTGATCTAGTTATCAATTTTCGACATGGGTGCTATTTTTTTTTTAAGCAATATAAGAATTCAGTTCTGTAGACAAGTCTAGAGGAACCGAGAGACCGGACAAATCGGTAGATGGACTAACCATCATGTAAAACCAAATCAAATAACATAAACAAATAACAGAAAGGAAATAACAAAAGCAAATGACAGAACTGAAAATGCAAAAATAAAATAAACGTGCAAGCTATCCTACATCGTAAAACAAAGCCCACACGACAAACGAATCAATCAGCCAACGGAGGACGCACACAGAGAACCCTGGGGACACTAGCGGACATCTCAGATTATGGACTCCAAAGAGCCATCAGATATCGATCGCAATTCCACGACGTCTTCGGATACAGCAAATCAAAAACCGTTCACAGTAAGCCTGCATCACAATAAGAACAAACACAGCACACCAGACCGCATTCCTACCCCAAGTTAAACCATTGCCCAATAAAACCCCCAACCCATCTCAAACCCTCAAGGACGATAACGAGATCGTAAAGACTACTAGGTAGTCAAAATAGAGGCGACTGAGATGGGACGGAGCAAAGAAATTGAAACAACAGTACAAAGGCAAGGGGAAGGAAAGACGAAATGGAAAAGAAAACCCCAATAGGCAGCCGACCACCAACCCGAAGCATCAGTCGATGGAAGGGCGGATTAGATGTCAAAGCCGACATCGATGTAGCAGAAAAGGCGGATGAACCACCAAGGATGCCGGAAGCAACCTCCACAAAGGAGCAAGCGGCGGCGGTGGCTTCCACAGGAGGCGCAGATCCGAAGTGCAAGGAGACCAACGAAGGTGAGGTAGTGGGTGGTCGGCGACCACTTCTACTTGTGGGGGACCATGGCAACAAAGAGGTGACGTGGGCGGCGTCGAGGCGACCGAGGGTGATGAGGTCGGTTGATTGCTTGGCCAAACGAAGCGCAGTCACAGGAAAAACGACTGAGGCTTGGGTAGAAGGCGTCAGAGCCTCGGCGAAGCAGCGTGGACGACTTGGAGAGCCGGGCTGCCGGAGATGAAGGTGGAGGAGCCGGTGAGTGCAGTGGCTTGCACGCCCGATGGAAGGCTTAATCGGCGGTGTAGCGTCGGGTTCCCGTTGTTCGAGGCGAAGGAGCTGACAACGGTAGGTGTTGATGGTTCATGGCTGAAGCAATCCCCGGTTGGGGACGAAAGAGTTGGTGGCCAAACGCCATGGCGGGGGAGGCCAAAATAGTTGAAGGGAGGGCAGCGCTCCTTTTGACATGGGTGCTATAAAGGTATAATTTACATCTTTAAAGAGAACTAGTATCTAATTTACATCTTTTCGATATGGGTTATAATTTACATATTTAATTCAAATTTGATATTGAACATTTTAATATAAAAGTTCGTAATCGCGTAGTGTGAATTTGCGATCGAAAAATGGAGCTCCGCAATCGTGTAGTACAGATGCGTGGGTGGGGACAAAGCGCACGCGGACTGCAGATCCGCAGATGGGGAAATCTGCACTGGCGCACGCAGACTATGGCTCCACGGATGGCACGTCGCTGGCACGCACGAATCTCGCCTGCTCTGCGGATGGGACGTTGCTGGCACGCGGGAATCTGGCAGTATCTCGGACACGCGATTGTGGCTATATATGCCCCTCTTGGTTTCTCCATTATGCACATATCTCCATCTTCCTCCTCACTTGCCATTCTTCTTTTACAGTTTCTTCCTTTTACATTTTCTTCCTGCAGCACACGCACTGTATCTCAGGTTTGTTCTTCATTTTACATTTTCTTCCTTTGGGTATTTGGTGATGTTTCGGATCTGTTCAATGTGATTTCACACTAGGCCAGATTGACGCTCTTGACACAGACGGGCTTTTAGTCGTCGCCTGAATGCACTTCAAGGGACGAACATAGCCTGGGTCGTCACTTACAATAGGATCGGATGTATACCCATCCAAGAGAGCCTTTCAGGAGACGAATAATTAATAAGTTCGTCGCCTGAATAATAAGTGGAAGTTGACCACACCGTTGACCATCGATAAACATGGTGATTCAATAAGGATTGTCAGATGCCAGTCATGCCATCATCATTGAAGGGACGAACATATATAAGTTCGTCCCTTGAATCAACTTTACTTTTAAATAAAACATGTGATTCTCCGTGTTTGGCATATCGTCTTCTTCCGGACAGTGGGATTATTTTGGCATCGTCTTCTTCCGGACAGTGAGGGCTATTTTGGCATTGTCTTCTATTTCTAGATGGAATGTTGTTTTGTTCATTACTGATTAATTGATCTTCGTTGCACCTCACAAATTGGAATAATGATTTTCTAGAACATTAATGTACAGTGTAAAACTGGCCGTGAGAGTGGTACAAGGTACAAAGGCTGATGCGGGTGACTTCAATAAGGATTGTCAGATGCCTGAGAGTGGTATAAGGTACAAGGGACGAACATTGTCCATAGTTCGTGGCTTGAGTGATTTCACTTGTGGCGGAAAAAATCCCGCCAATTTTTTTGGTAGCTTGATTACATATTAACTAGTGCTATATATATATATGTACAAATGCATATATGTACTATCTTTATATACTATAATGCTATGAAACCATAATTTATAATGCTATATTTATATAAAACCATATGTTAGAAGTGCAATTTGACCACATGTTGACCACATCATTCAAGGGACGAACATTGTTCATAGTTCGTGGCTTGATTGATTTTCACTTGTGGCGGGATTTTTCCCGCCAATTTTTTTTGTTGCTTAAGTACATATTAACTAGTGCTATATATATTTGTACAAATGCATACATGTACTATCTTTATATACTATAATGCTATGAAACCATAATTTATAATGTTATATTTATATAAAACCATATGTTAGAAGTGCAATTTGACCACATGTTGACCACATCATTCAAGGGACGAAGATTTTTCATAGTTCGTGGCTTGATTGATTTTCACTTGTGGCGGGATTTTTCCCGCCAATTTTTTTTGTTGCTTAAGTACATATTAACTAGTGCTATATACATTTGTACAAATGCATATATGTACTATCTTTATATACTATAATGCTATGAAACCATAATTTATAATGCTATATTTATATAAAACCATATGTTAGAAGTGCAATTTGACCACATGTTGACCACATCATTCAAGGGACGAACATTGTTCATAGTTCGTGGCTTGATTGATTTTCACTTGTGGCGGGATTTTTCTCGCCAATTTTTTTTGTTGCTTAAGTACATATTAACTAGTGCTATATATATTTGTACAAACGCATATATGTTATATTTATATACTATAATGCTATGAAACCATAATTTGTAATGCTATATTTATATAAAACCATATGTTATATTTATATGTTATATATGAATTTTCAATTTTCAATTTTGGGTTGTTTGATATTTTCACTTGTGGAGATGGAGATTGAGATCGAAAATCAAGATTGTGATTGTGACTGGGATTGAGATCAATCTTGATATTGAGATTGAGATTTTTGTTGTTAAATATAGATTTTGTGATAGATGTTATATATGCATTTTCAGTTTCCGTTTAAGATTGATACAGAGATTGAGATTGAGATCAAGATCAAGATTATGATTGTGATTGAGATTAAGATAGAGATCAAAAGATTGAGATTTTGGTTAATAAATGTAGATTTTATGATAGATGCTATGTACACAGTATGAATTTCCAACTATCATTTGAGATTGGGATCAAGATTGTGATTGAAATTGAGATCAAGATTAAGACCGAGATTGAGAATTAGATTTTGGTTAATATATAAATATAGATTTTGTGATAGATTTCATATATGAATTTCCAATTTATGTTTGAGATTGAGATTGATTTCGAGATGAAGATTATGATTGGGATTGAAAGATTTTGTGATATATGTTATATATGAATTTTCAATGTCAATTTGAGATTGAGATTGATATGGAGATTGAGATTGAGATCGAGATCAAGATTGTGATTGTGATTAAGATTGAGATTGAGATTAAAAGATTGAGATTTTGGTTGTTAAATATAATATAGATTTTTTGATAGATGTTATATATGAATTTCCAACTTTCATTTGAGATTGGGATCAAGATTGTAATTGTCATTGAGATCAATTCAAGATCAAGATCGAGATCGAGATTGAGATTTTCGTTAATATATAAATATAGATTTTGTGATAGATTTTATATATGAATTTCCAATGTCCATTTGAGATTGAGTTCGAGAATGAGATTTTGGTTATTGTTTATAGATAATGTGATAGATGTCATATATAAATTTCCAATTGATCAGTTTTTTAATGTGAGCATTGATATATACCAATGTATTCTACTTTATATATGAATAGCTATCACATTGTGCCCCACTCGAGTTCTAGCCTAGCTATCACATTGAATTCCCGATTTCATCGAGATCAAGATCGAGATTTGAGATTAAGACCAATATGGACATTTGAGATTTGAGATTGAGATTGAGATTGAGATTGAGATTGAGATTGAGATTGAGATTGAGATTGAGATTGAGATTGAGATTGAGATTGAGATTGAGATTGAGATTGAGATTAAGATTGAGATTGAGATTGAGATTGAGATCAAGATAAGATCGAGGTTTGAGATTGAGATTGAGATCAAGATTAAGATCAAGATTGAGATTTGATATTGAGATTAAGATTAAGATCAATATCGAGGTTTGAGATTGAGTTAAAAGTTGAGATCGAGATTTCAGATTGTGATTGAGATCATGATTTGAGATTTGAGATCGAAATTTCAGATTGAGACCAAGATTGAGATTTGATATTGAGATTGAGATCAAGATTAAGATCAAGATTGAGATTTTAGATTGAGATTGAGATTTAGATTCAGATTCAGATTCAGATCAAGGTTGAAGTTTGAGATTGAGATTGAGACCAAGACTGAGATTTGAGATTGAGTTAAAGGTTTTGATCAAAATTTGAGATTGTGATTGAGATCAAGATTAGAGATTTGAGATCGAGATTTGAGATTGAGATCAAGATTGAGATTTGAGATTGAGATTGAGGTTGAGATTGAGATTTGAGATTAAGATTGAGATCTAGATGATGATCAAGATTGAGATTGAGATTGAGGTTGAGATCAGGATTTGAGATTAAGATTGAGATCTAGATGATGATCAAGATCGAGGTTTGAGATTGAAATTGAGACAAAGATTGAAATTTGATATCGAGATAAACACTGAGGTCGAGATTTGGAATTGAGATCGAGATTAAAGTCCTAATTTCCTTGTTGAGATTTAGATAAAGGTGGGGATAGAGATTTGAGATTGAGATCAAAAATCAAGATTTTAGATTGATGTCGAGATTTGGAATTGAGATCGAGATTAAAGTCTCGATTTTCATTTGAGTTTAAATTTGAAATCCCAATTGTGATTGAGATTGAGATCGAGATCGAGATTTAGATTGCAATACTTTTTTGACTGGCAGGAAAGTTGAAGTTGGTTCTTCATTGTTAAAGATAGCTACTTGTGGTGTTAGCCCCACTACTAGAATTATGTTCATAGACATCGGACGTTTGACATCGGTCAGAAAAACGCATGATTTTAAAAATAATTATAACATCTATTTGAAAATTTTCGACGTTACTACGACTAGATACATCGGTCTTATTTTGTAGACAATGTTAAAATGTCATTTTAAAAAAAATTGAAAACGCGCCTATCATATTTGGATGGAATTTGAGGCGGTAAAGACCTAGAAATTTTGAATTCATTAAGGTACCTTCGTAAAAATTATCAACTCGGGCTATAATATAAACTTGGTATATGATTAGGATTTTAAAAAAATAATTTTAGTAAGTTTCAAATTAAATTGATTGCGCACTCTTGGGAATTATAGAGTTTGACATAAAATCTTTATATTTGGAGTATATTAAGATGACTTTGAGAAGATCATTTTGACGTTCTAATTATTATAAATTTGTAGAGATGTTAACCGTAATTTAATTTTGGGTAGAATTCTTGAAATTGACAACTAGCGGAATATTTTTGTGATTTTCCATAATTTAATTGTAACCCTAAGTTGCGGGTATATAAACCCTTATAACCCTTAGAACCCTATCCACTCTCCTCATCTCAGACCTCCATCCGCCTCTCTTTCTCTCTCCAAATTCCAGATATGGGTTGAACTCCCGTCTCTCTCGTCGTCTCTCTCCTTTCACCTTGCTCATGCCCTCACTTCTCCCTCTCGATCTTCTATTGCTCTTCCTTCTCGCTCATCCTCCTTAAACGAGCCATGGCGTCGGTTGATGAAGACGGAGCTGCTCCCCTCGGCGGAACCTGACGCCGGCGATGAGGACCGCCACCTTCCCTCCCTCTCCGGCTGCTGCAACTGTTGAAGACGAGGGTGCTGAGCCAGTTCGACGCCGGCGAGCCCCAATCCTCCCTCATGGATCGCCCTCCCGAGCTATCTCTTCTCTCAGGCCCGAGGCCAATGGAGCTGGGCAATGGTCTCCTCCTCTCGATCACAGTGGACCACGCTGCACCTCTGCTCGCTCCCCCTTCTCCCTTTTCGGATCTGCACAGCCAAGGTACTTCTTCTTCTTACTTTCTCTTGTTCCCCTTCTCCTGAAATCAGATCTAGGGTTTTCATTTTGGTTAATTGTTTTTTGATCTAGGGTTTACAATTTTGATCTTGAGTTTTCATTTTAGGTTGTGTTATTAAGATGCATCTGTGTTATGTTATTAAGATGCATCTGTTGCGTTTAATTTCGATCTTGATTTGTCATCTGCTTCAACTATTGGGTTTCTCAGCTTTTATCTAGCAGTTGATATTGCTAATACTACTATAATTCAATTACTACTTAGTTATGAAAAGATACCTCTTGCTCTTGAGGCTGCATTCAATTACTGAAAGGTGTCTTAAGGTCTTTCTATAAAAACCTTAAGAGCAATCGAGTCCTATCCTTTGGAGATATTACTTAGAAGCAGGTCTTTCTATGAAAACCTTGATTTAATAGAATCTGGTCATTTGTTGCTTGTTGTATTCCTTGCAGTTCTAATTATCTTCGTGGTCAATATAATTGCTAGTTCTAATTGCTAGTTGTATTCCTTGCAGGTCTTTCCAAGGTATTCTATGTGTTGCTGCCGAACAAATGCAGAAAGCGGCCAACTTTGCTTAGGAACAATTGAAGGCTAAGCATCAAGAAGAAAAGATATGGTTGTGTGTTTGTATGTAGTTTGCAAGTTTGTGTGCATTTGTTTGCTTGGTGTGGAACATGTGTGTTTGCTTGGTGTTGAACTCTATTTTGTTTGCAGTTTTTGTGTTACATTTGGTTTCGGACAGGGAGCATCAAAAAATACAGTGTACATTTTTTTAAATTTTTTATAGACTCAGGCTACAAACCTAAAACGACTAAACTCCTATTAATTGAAGCCACAAACATTTTGAACCCAAAGTTGATCCCCAAAACTCTCAGGTCACAACAAACGTTGTCCGCTGAATGGTCTGAAGGAGGTTCAATAACCAAATGTTCGTCACGTAAAACTTTGAGAGACAACATGACTAACCAAATGTTCGTCACCTAAACACTTTGAGGGACAACATGAATAACCAGATGTTCGTCAAGACACAACATTAATTCACCTTATGTTCGCCCCCTCAGTTATCAAGATACAAACTTTTGTGGTGGCCTCAACAATATCATGTCTGACAATGGCCTCGTGGGTCGGTCGCTTGGATGTCAAACAAGGGACGGAGGTTCAATTGGTCCGTCTTTTAAGTGCTCTAGGGTCGCTCTACAAGGCACATACCTCAGGGGACGAATGTACGTCCCTAGAGTTAGTAGGCATCCAAAACCCTCTTCAGGGGACGAAATTTGCCCGTGTCTAGAACGTCAAACTGGTCTAGTGTCAGATTTCTATGTTCTTCCTTTGGGTTCTTTCATTTTCTACATTCTTTCTCTTCAATGTGATTTCTTCTTTTGTATAATAAATATTGTACAATAAATAGTAGATGCAATTCTTCTTTTTAATCTATGCATTCATAAATATTGGATGATAAATATTGTCTACAAGAGAAAGTTAGCGAGACAACTAAGGTTAAATTGGCTTTGTTAATTAAGTTCACCCTAAACTCTAAAGATATGATCATGGTAATTCCATGTTAGTTGAAAGAATTTGTTTAGCGAATTTATGTTGATAAGCAACTGAAAATAGGTAATCGAAATTCGTTATGTCATGACTTAGATAAAATTATGTTGAAAATAGGTAATCGAAATTACGGTTTTTATGAGTTGTAGATAGGAAAATTTTTGAAGTAAATAAGCGACATATTTAGATGAGTTGCCTATCTGAAATTTGTAACACATGATAAAAAGTTTTATACCATATTTAGATGAGTTGCCTATCTGAAATTTGTTTATTTGTTATGCAATGTGATAGCAAATTGCTAGGGCAATAGAGTGACGATGAACCACAGCTTCGAAACGTCGAGGCGAACATGCAGCGGATGACGAGGAGCAAGAGAAGGCTCCCTTTATTGCCACTGTACCCGCTCAGGCGAGTACATCAGTTGTACGGGATAGGATACGATCGCTTAGGCCTAGTCAGCCTACAATGAGACGTTCGTCTTCGGAGCGTACATCATCGTCTCCTATCTGGAGTCAGACTCTAGGCCTTGACGATATTCATTTGGACGACGTGGTTGGGTCAGATGCATCCGATGATGAGGAACGGACCGATACAAAGAGATCTGAGGACGCCACAGATGATGGCGAGAATCAGGAAGCATTCAGTAATGGAGCTTATGACTACCACAACGTGGCTACGGATGGAGCTACTAAATACGAGCATTTGTATGAGCAGTAAGAGAAGCCATATCAGTTTGTACAACCACAACAGCCGGTCCAACTTGACCAACCACAACTAGGGGCGGACCCCTTAGTTACCAAGGACAGCCGACCACTAGAGAATGAGTCGTTAAAGTGGTATAGGACGCACAGATGCAGGCTTCTTTGGATGGGTCATGTACGTAGTCATATATATTTTATTCTAAAATTTCTTACTTACATTAAATATTTCACTATGCCCTAACGAATGAAGTGTTTTGTCCCCTGTAGGCGGACAATGAAGTTTGATGCATTCGACATGACACTCACATTGAATTTATAAAAAACTTGTCTCGTGTCAATGCCCCTATGAGTTGGTTTGGGTTCGCACAAATGAGTGGGCTCACACATTTGGAGGAAATTGAGTTTGGCAAAGTGGATCATTATTTGATCCAAGCATTCCTCTATCGATGGCACCTAGAAACGAACACCTTCCATTTCCCCGGGGGGAGATGACGATCACTCTCCATGATGTTGCCATCATACTGGGGTTGAGGATTGACGAAGTCTCCCCTCGTACACCTGGGATGAACGAGAAACGTCGAGCTTTCCTCAGCAACAGATTTGCCATGCCCGTTGCAGAAATGAACAACCAAGGGGCTTGCTTCCCTCAATTAAAGCTAGAGGAGATGATGAAGTCCATGATTCTACTGGAGATACTTACGCCCCTGCACTTGCGATCGGGGATCTACTGATAGTAGTTGGGGCGATCTTCATCAACGATAAGTCAGCTAAACACATACCCTTATGGGCAGTGGACTTAGTCGTTAATCATAATGTGACTGAGCAGTACGCATGGGTGTTGGACTGCTTGCCCTCTTGTACCAAGTTTGGGAGACGCGTGCTGGGAAGGGGTGGGAACCATGGGCGGGTGCGCTGCATTGGTGTAGGTATTCTTATTCTTATAATGTTTACATGCAAATATCATGCCTTCAAACAACTATACTTATATATATTTTTCTCTATATGTATAAAGTTTTGGATCTAGGCACATTTTCCTGCATTAGCCCCTGCAGTGGCTGAGGGGTTGTTCCGCCAGGCTGATCATAGGTGGGCTTATCGGTGGACGTATAGACCGACACTGTCGCGTGATCCGAGGAGGGTACGCCATATTACAAAACAGTTAGAGGTGATGAGAGCTGAGGATGTAAGGTTCGTGCCATATGAAGATAGGTATCTTGACTTCAATGGTATGTATCTGGTCTCTCGGTACAAGGGGTTCTCTCGATTGCAAACATTCTTCAATATATGGAAATGGTCGAAATTAATTAACCTTATACCCATCTTCAAAAAGGGCCTTGGCTGGTCGATTGGTAATGGCTCTAATATCCACTTTTGGCAAGCGACTTCATTCATAATAGGGCTTGGGATGCTAGCAAGGTCCACCAACTGCTCCATAATCAACTTGATAATGATTCCCTCAATAAAATTCAGCAAACACCTATCCCAATGAACATACATCTCGACCTAATCTACTGGAAATGGAGCAAGAATGAAAGGTTCTCGACCAATTCTTCCATTGAGTTGCTCCATCATAAAGCATCATAATCGTTCAGATTTGCATTGGATCTGGCCGTTTGATACACTCCCCAAAATTAAAGAGTTTTTTTTGTGGAAAATCAGCAAAAACGGCCTCCCAACCTCTCTTAATAGAGTGCCCAATTACGCGCGACACCGTTCATCACATAGATCTTAAAATATATATTAAACTGCAAAAACATAATGACCAACACCTAGAGATCAAAAGAAAATTTAACAATATTAAAAATGATTTGGGGAAAACTAACTTCACTAAGCTCGCTACAACATGGTGGAGTATCTGGTTTTTCAGCAATAAGGCCCTCTTTGACAATCTCAAGCGAGTTCCTAAATCCATAGTGGCTCACGCTAACGATCAAATCTATAACTGGACTCTAACAAGCACTTTGGGTGAAGACCTAACACCACCCCCCCACCCCCAAAAGTGTTTCACCACCAAATAGAAGTAAGCGAACTGCCGAATGGAAGAAACCCCCGGCCAATTACTACAAACTAAACTTTGATGGCGCCCTTTCTGCTGACAGATCGGCCAATTTCGGCTTCATCATCAGAGACTCTCTAGGAGCTCCAATTTGTCCAGGAGCTGGTAGCTCTCCTTTCAAATATGTTATTGGTGCTGAATACTTCGCGCTCTGGAAAGGTCTTAGGGCGGTTTTCAAATACCAAATCATCAAACTCGTCATTGAAGGGGATAATCTCACCATTATAAATAACCTCTTGGGCTTTTGGTGCTCCTCAAGTAACCTTGAGTTACTCATTTCGGATATGCGTATCTTCTTGTCAAGATATCTTTTTGGTTCAGATCTATCACATGTATAGAGAAGGCAATCGTGCGGCTAATAGCTTATCGCATCTGAACTTTGTCTTCTCCGGTCCTTCGCACCCAGCAATCCGGAGCTTCTTGATATCATCCGCCAGGATGACGGATACCCTTCGCTAGCTGGTTTTTCCAACCCAGCCAAATAATTTTCGGTTAAAAGAAAATGAAATGATGAATTCCACGAAGTAGAATTCAATTATATCATTAATTAATAAAATATGTTTGACATATATGACCTGGCTAGCATCATTAGAAGTGTATAGGAATACAAATCTGAAGGCACATAATCTGAAGTGCTAATTCAAATAAAACTAATATGGGAGACGTGCAAATAAAACGGAAAACCACTGTAAAACCCGCAAGAAAAGCCCCAAGTATGGGCACCATCGCCCTAACCGAGTGGGACATGATCGTCGGCAGAGGCTACGTCCCCTCCGTCTACTTGTACAAGGCCGCCGCCGGGTGGACACCGTCGGCCATCATCAACACCCTCAAGGACTCGCTTGCTACGACGCTGGCCCACTTCTACCCTCTGGCCGGGCGGATCCACCGCACCAAAGGTGGGAGGATCGAGCTCCGGTGCGACGAATCCACATGGGGCGTTGAGCTCGCAGAGGCTGATATTGGAATCGAGATGGCGGATTTGGGGGATTTCTCGGATGGGAAGAGGTTCCGGCCCCTTATACCGGCGGTTGACTACGAGAAGCCGATGCATGAGGAGCCGCTTCTTCTGCTGCAGGTCACCTTCTTCCGGTGCGGCGGTGTGAGCTTCGGAATGACTGCTTCCCGTGCGGCCGCCGACGGGCTCGGGTCCCTTCACTTCCTCAGGGAATGGGCCAGGTATCCTCCTTAATTGATTTTACAATGAAATCTCATTTGGTTTGGTTACGATTAGCATAGTATTTAAAAAAAATATAAAAAATAAAAAAAGTGTAAAAGAACCCAAAAGTTATCAAACTTAGTTGATAAAATGAGAAAATGAAGTATAAGAGATGCAAGAGATCATAGCTTCAAATCTCATTCTTTCTCTTTTTCACTACTTTTTATTCTTACTAAATTTTTTCTATTATAAATGTTATATTAAAATCAAATTATATATTTTCATTTCAATATTTTCATAAGATTATTCATCATGTTACACATATATTTTAAAAAATTCTTCAAAATTTTACTTCTATGAAATTTTTCAATATAATATTTAAATCACAATTTATGAGTTTTTTTGAAATACTTTTCCATCCTATCATTTTTTTATTTAACAATGACAAATTCTTTAAAAAAATTATAATTTTCTTTCAATATTTAAAAAAAAATCTTATTCAGGCTACATATATATAAATAAAATATTAAATTATTGTATGAATTTTTATAATAAAATATTATATTTATACCATAAATTATGATTTTTTTCAATATATTTTTTAAAATTTTCTTTTATTACATATACCGAGAAAAAAAATCCCAAACCAAAAATTTCGCCCCCACTCTAGCAATTCGTACGACCGCAACTGTTAGCGTATGTGCGTTTGTGTTTGTGTACATGTCCCAGTCTTTGAACCGGGTTGGACTTTGACATTAATGTAAATCGAGAGGATGGAAATAGCTAATTAGTTGTTGCACGTTGATATACACATAGGGTCGCTCGTGGCGAGCAAATGGAGGAGGAGCCTGTGCATGACCGCGCTTTATTGAGAGCGGGAGAGCTGGCAAGGAGGTCCAGCCATGGAGAGGAGTCAATTCTACCGCCACCTCCTCCAGGGATGATGATTCCATTACTGTTACCTGATCCCGGAGATCAACAACCTCGTCGGACTCCCTTGACGGACACCACCATGGTTATGCTCCCCTTGACCAAGTTGCAGCTCGATAGCCTGAAGGAATCGGCTAACAAAGACAACAGTAATGGCAGATTCGGTCGTTGTTACAGTCGCATCGAAGCGTTGACCGCCCACATTTGGAGGTTGGTAACAAAACCTTTTAAAATGTCTTAGGATTACTCTCTCTACGTGGACAACCAGTCCTATCAATTACCTACTCTAATAACTAATATATATATATATAGGCAAGAGTTCTAGTGAACCCAAAGAATACGGTGAAACGGTAAAACGAATGAATATTGTATTATATTAATGTGAATATGACATTATGTGGATATGAATATGTGAATATTGTGGTGTGTGGATGTGAATATGGTGTTATTCACTTTATATTATTTGAATATAAATAATAAAATATTCATATACCCATATTTAAATCATATTCATATTCACACAACATAATATTCATATTTATATATTCATATAACATAATATTCATATGAATATGACCCAATATTCATTCGTTTCACCGTTACACCGTATTATTCGTTTCATTAGAACCTTTCCCTATATATATAGAATACGGATCAAATGTTAACAACTCTTACGGTATTAAATGTTAACAAATCAATATTCGGCAAAATTTATCAAATATTCATCACAATCACTCAATTATTCATCAAAGCTTTTCGACAACATTTAACAGATTCATTTCAATTAATAATTATTTCCAATTAAAAAAAAATTATCACCAAAAAAAGTCAAACCCTTGCGCGTGTATTCACCCCAATCCCGTAATTGTGTTACTGTGATGAATATTTCTTAAATGTTGTCGAATATTGATGAATATTTGGGAAATTGTGAATAACTGAGTGACTGTGATGAATATTTGAGTGACTATGATGAATATTTGATTAATTTTAACAAAAGCTTTGATAAATAATTGAGTGATTGTGATGAATATTTGATAAATTTTGCCGAATATTGATTTGTTGACATTTAACACCGTAAGAGTTGTGAACACATGACCCAACCCCTCTCTCTCTCTATATCTCTCTCTCTATATATATATATGATCAGAGGCGGAGCCAGGGGGCATGGGGGAGCACGTGCCCCCTCCCTCATCCGAAAAATTACCTACGTGTATTTTCCTCGTCAATAGCTTCGTTTTGATATATAATACGCCCTAATCCGATATCTTAGTAAAAAATTATGAATGTTTGAAAGTTGTAGGTGTATTAATCACTTTAATTTTATTTCAATATATTATAATACTTTTATATTTTACTTAAATTTATAACCACATATTATAATTCATCTCGAGAATTTGGTAAGAAGTTACGCAAGTTTAAATTTTTTTGCATATAGTTATACACTATTACATATTAAGAATACAACCAGTTAAATATTGACTCAATGTTTATTTATTGTGTTTTATATCCTTATTTTATTAGTTTTCTTTTCTTCGGGTATTCATTTATTTATTAATAAAAAATAACAGAGTTTTATTTAGTAGTATAGACTTCTAATTAGAAATGATAAACTTTTTAATTTGTAATATCGTTTAACACTAGTTTGTCATATCGTTTGATATTAGTTTATAATATCGAACACGTTGGGTGTTTTATGAATTTTTTTCTCAATATCGTTATGTAATACTTTTATACCCCTCCTTTCAAAAACTTTCTGGCTCCGTCCCATGTACGTATAATCTTACTTTCATCTTTGTCAATTGATCGAATGAATTATAAATTATTGGCGTGGAACAAGTATAGGTGTGCCAGCAAGGCTCGAGAGCAAGAGAGCAAGAAGTTAAACTCAATAGGTGTAGCAACCGATGTCCGGAGACGCATCAACCCACCGCTCCCGCCAAAGTACTTCGGCAATGCAGTGATAATGATGACGGCGACGAGCTCATCGGAGGATCTCGAATCGAGGCCGCTAGGCTACGCATGTGGCAGGATAAGAGGGGCGATCGAGAGGGCTACGGAGGAGTACATATGGGCAGACTTGGACTACTGGAAGTCCCAAGACGACCTCCGCGTGTGGCGGGGGATGCGCACTGCGGAAGGGCTTAACGTTAACCCGGACGTCGTCGTAACCAGCTGGTTCAGGCTGCCGGTGTATGACGTGGATTTCGGGTGGGGGAAGGAGATCCACATGGCCCCCGCTGACCAGATCATGGAGGGCATCTTCATGATTCTCCCCGGCCGAGAACACGGATCCGCCCTTGTCGCTGCCTGCTTGAAACCGGATCATGTCCCCGGATTCAAGGCCTACTTTTATCGTCAATTATTATCCTACACTATTCAAGCAATAACATAGCCGACCAAAAAAATCAAAGCAATAATTTTTTTTTGTTTTTTTTTTCACACATGGATCTTCTTGATCTCATCCGTCGGATGCTATCGGTTAGGGGCTCCAACCGAATTCTTACCTAATAAAAAAAAACCATACTCACCTTCACAAACTCAAACAGAAAAAACCCATGCATACTGATCACATTCACAAATTCAAACTCAAAAACCTATCTTTGAAACCACTAAATTCACATGAGAACCCACTTGATTATAGAACACATCTTCAATTTCAGAGAAGTTTAGTGGCGAACACAAAATCCATAATCTGTAGAGTTTAGTATTAATTTCAACAATCCCTAATCAAAGTTTAGTATGAATTTACAACTTAAAAAATTCCTCAATATCAAATTCTCAACCTTAAATCATCAAACTAATCCCAAATCAAAGCCCTTAATCGAAGCCCCAAATTACAACCCCAAATCAAAACCCCTATTTGCAAACCCTAAATCAATTCAAATGCCTGGCTGGTGGCTCCACCACCACTTCTGGTAGTCGTGCGACGCCACCTCCTTCCTCATTTTCGACAGGTCGAGCGTCGAAGCTCTTCTTCAAGGGCCGGTTCGTTTGGTGTTGTCGAGCCCGCTTCTCTAAGCGCTCCTCTAGGCCAGGCTGTCGTTCTCCTGCAGTGGCCTCGGGCTCTGTTCACCGGCGGTTTGTGCCCAATCAATCGGCCTCTCCTTTCTTCATTCCTCCAGGCTCCAGATCTGTGCTTTGTTTTTAGAATACAATGTTTGAGAGGAAAGAAACAAACAGAGTATGTTAGTTTTAACACACCAAGGACAAAACGCGAAATTCGTATAAAACTCAAGGGTACCATGCGAATTTAGTGAATCTTTTGTACACCACGTGAAATAAGCAATATCACAGCGGTACCAGGCGAAATTTTTTTTTTTTTAATTATTCAACCTGCATTCGGGGGGGTGGGGGGAATGGCTAGCGATGTCATTACTTGGCGGCGTTTGGTTTCGGGTCGTAGTCTATGTTGTCCCCAACATATTAGAGTTAGGATCATTTATTCGCCTAGATCTGTTTGCTTAACACTGCTTATATTGTACCTTTCTATTTTGGGTTGTATGTTTGACGCTTCACTATCTGTCAACTTTTATCAGCCTTTTCAGAAAACAGGTTTGTTTGACCCTCAAATTATTTCCTAATAAAAAAAAAAGGAAGGGGTAATATAGATGAGTTGGCCATGACAGATGCATGCAATACACTTTGAATGATATATGGGTATAGAAAGAATAAAGATGCAAGACACTTAGAGATCCATAAAGTACACTTTCAAGGACAAATATGAGCAAATATATAATTGGAACTACATGGGACTGAGCCATTAATTAGCAATCAGGTTTCCAAACATATAAAAATAATTTCATCCAAAAACCCTAATTAAAAAGAGAAATCAAACAAATACACGACACACCTAGCAATAGAAAAAAGCAATTATATATAGCAGGATATGAAATGCGATGATTGAAGGAACAAACAAAGCCACATGGGACTAATCTATGGGAACCAACAGGCAATTTAAGATTCAACAAATTAATGAATCATTGAGAAATTGGGGTTTTATGTTGTAATTTATTGAATAGTAAAACAAAATAACAAATAGTACCTTACTCGAAGATGATTCAACAAATGAAATATAAGATTAATTGGGGTTCTATAAATTAGCTTTATTTATAGTGATAGGATAATAAAAGATATGAATCGGGGAGGAAGGTATGAATTCTAGCCTCAGAGGTAACAAGGTGCAAGCGTGTACGTACGTACTGGGCAAAGGGTTTGGAAATTGTTGTCTTGTGAGCTATTTTTTTACCACCACATTTCCCTTTGAATTTGTGCTTCTTATCTTGTGTGTACAGTGTGTGTATATATATAACACCTATGGACAAGTGGACTTTTAAAACCAACCAACTAAACTACATTGACTTTGTCATACATATTACTTTTAATTATGTAAGTTTTCAATACATATTACTTTTAATTATGTAAGTTTTGAATATTTGAGGTGGACTGCATTAAAGTCCAACTCATACCTGGATTCATACCGGTTTATGGTGTGAATTTTAAAAAAAACTGATTATTCATAGGTACTACTATAATTATTTATTTGACGTAATATAATTATTCATATATATATATATATATATGAATATTTTTCATATGAAAATTACTCATCTATTGTGACATGGTTATTCGTACTTATTCGTATGAATTATGTACGAATAATCATGTTGTTTCAGATAAATAATTTAGTGTATATATATAATAATAATTTAGTGTGTATATATCTTCTTAATCCAACGCTCCTGATTTGTTCACAAATTACTCTTACAGGGTGTACAAATGATTTTAGTGTATATATATATATATATATATATATATATATATATATATATATAATATTGTAATGATGATATCTTGTTATATCTCAATTCCAATTGTTTGGATTTTCTATTAGTCGCTGGTGGTACTCGCTCTTATAATCATTAAAATGAACCAACAAAGTGTTTAACCATATAGATATATATTTGTGAGAAAGATTTAGGGTTGTTTATGAGACAAAGATGTATATTGATAACAAATCAGTGTAGAGAATATTTATTTGTAGAGTTGTTGTCAGATGTCACACTCGTTGTTATAGGTATGCATCCTGTCTGCCGGCTGATCGGATTTCCTTGCCAAATCTCAAACGTACCTACTTTCTCGATGACTTTGTTCCTCAACCAATTATCTGGCCTTCACTAAATTAATTAATGCAGTCCATCAATAGAACCCAATTACCTACTCCTTAATTAAGCTCAATGTGTTCAATAAACTTACAAACTACTATCTCCGATCTAAAATGTTAGATTTTTTTACTTTTTAATACTTATTTCAATGAGTTAAAAATTATATAAAATATTAATTTTTTTAAAAATACTTATTACTAATAAATATTAAACTATAAAAAAATTTAGTAAAAAAAAATATTTTATACAATTTTTGAACACATTAAAATACGTGCAAAAAAGTAAAAAATCAAACATATATAAAATATTATTTTTAATTCATTTTCGTTATAATGTAATACTTTATTACTACTAAGTTTAACATTATATTAATAATTAATAAAAATGTTAATGTTGTATAGAGTTTTTAGCTTGTTAAAACATGTCAAAACATGTATTTTCAAACTAAGAGAGTGATTTATTATTAGTTTTTTTTATTAATTTTGTAAATAATTTCATACCTGCTAATAATAGGTATAAAATTATATATATAAATAATGACAATATTGATAGTTTATATATAATATCTTATAGAGATGTGTAATATAGTAAATGACATATTTTTTAAATAGATAAAGTATATTTTTTTAAGAAAGGTAGCAAATACTCTTTCCATTTACTTTTATAAGTACTTTACTCTTTACGTACGTTTTCTTAAAATGATAAAAAAAATTATATAAAATATTAATTTCTTTTAATAATCTCATACTTTTTAATAGTTTTTATTAACTTAAAAAAACGTATATAAATAATAAACGACTTATAAAAATAAACGGAGAGAGTACTAATACTATCATATCGATCCTCACTAATTACTCGAAAACCACAACTAATTATATAATTTATTAATAATTACATAGGTAAAGCGATACACCCTATTTTTTTAATAAAAAAACAATATATAGAGGTGAAAAAAGACATGCAAGCAATTGAATAGAGAGATAATTGCACAATAAAATCGAAAATAAAAAGAACCAAGTGTCGTGAGCAAAGCCAGCTGCGTTTGGATTTAGCAGTAGCTAGATCGATAAATTAGGTACAAGTCGTGCTCATCACCAACGAAAATCGTAAGCACACCAACAAATGGCATTATATATATATATATATATATATATATATATATATATATATATATATATATATATATATATATTATTTCCTGATTATAGATTCGTAGTAGAGATTCATAGTTGTTGGTGGATGTGTACGGCATATTACTCCATATTAGCAATGACAAGGACGCGCGCGCATTTGACTAATCGCAAATGGCACGATATTTAGATTCCTTTACAGTAGTTTATCGTTCTTTAGTGGCATTGGCGATTGTGCACTCTTCTCTGTTTCATCATCATTTGGAACATATACTCTCCTTTTTTTTATATATATAATTTTTATTATTAATATACGTTTTTTAATACATAGTAATAAAAACTATATAAATATTTAAAAAATTTATTATTATATTTATTACTAACATGTATGGAATTAAAAATTTTAAAGATAATACTTTATGAAGTGGGATTACAAACACGAGGTTTAGAAACAAAATAGAGGTCAAGTATTCGATACAAATGAAGTGTTTTACAACCAGATCGAATAACAAAAAAGACAGAGAAAGTAAAGCAACGATTGATTAGCCTCAACTAGGAAACCAGTCACCAAGGCCAGAACCAGAAGAGCAAAGTGGCTACGAATCTCTCAGCTCTGTGTCTTCACTCAGTGTTTTGGATGGAAGGGAGCTCAATTTACGCTCACAAGGCAGCTAGAGTGTTCAAACCCTAGAAATCGACATAGGAGACAAGAACGGAGTAACAGTAAACCCTAACAGCTCTCTCACTGATTCAAGATTTCACAATATATATATATATATATATATATATAGGGTTGCGCTCCGGTGAAAACCAAAATTGCGGTAAAAACCTGTGAGGACCGGCTTTTTAGCCCCGTTCACTAGCTTTATAGCCCGGTTATAAATAGAACCGATCTATAAGGTCACATATTTTAGCCCGGTTCTGAATAAAACTGAGCTATAAAGTCACTAATGTAATTTTAAAACATGAGTTTTCAGCACGGTTTTTAGGTTTAACCGATATATAAACTCATGTGTTATTTTAAAACTGGAGTTTTTAGCACGGTTTTTAGGTTGAACTAAGTTGTAAAGTCACTATGTAATTGAGGTTTTTAGCACGGGTTTCAAATAAACCAAGCTATAAAGTAGTCCTCACGGTTTTTACCGCAATTTGAGGTTTTCACCGGAGTCAATCCCTATATATATATATCAAAGACATAAGCTAAACGACGTCGTCAGCTAATGTGAGAGTCAGGCAATGTGTAACTGAGTGGGCTTCAAGCCCATGGGCCTCTGAGATCGAAGTTGGGTTAAAGGCCCAACTCCAATTCAATCAGATAATATGTACAATTATACAAATCCAAATAACACTTAGAATTACAGACATAAGCTATGAAATGAGCCTAACACTTTATATAGTTTTTATATTCTAAAATAAAGTATATAAATTGTAAAAGTCATATAAAAAAAATGGAGGGAGTAACTATGTAATTTTTATGATTGTCATACCTATTATTCTAATAAAGTTAATTTTTTTTGGAAGTAAGGAAAGAAATTAGGGAGTAATCAGACGTCGGGTTGCGTGACTTTTGTCGAAAGGGTTCTTTCGGATGAGAACTTGAAATTTTGAATCGTTCTCCAACATTTATTGGCAGGGGAACTGTACGCAAGACGAGCAATTTTATCAGCAACAATATTGATTTCCTTGAAAAAATAACGAATAGAAACATTGGAAAATGAACAAATATCTAATCTAGTATCGGATTGTAACAACTTTATATTCCAAGGACACTTCTAGTCTCCTAGGATCGTGTTAAGAACCACCAAATTACCCCCTTCAATGAGGAGGTTATATATACCTCACTATTTGTTTTTCCCGTAATACTCTCATATGAAGACCAAGTACTTTTGCAAAATAATTGGGCTAAAATTGCAAGTTCCTTTACCCAAAGACATGATTTTGCCATCAGAGCCACGAATGAAAAAACCGTAAGCTACCAATTTAGAGGTTAACTTAGATCCATTGAAAATTAATTTAGCAAAACCAACAGACGACTTTTCCCATACACCATTACGTCCTTCCCGTTTTCTACTGCCTGAGGGACTATGATCACACTGCTCACCAACAGTAAGCAATAACCGATATATGATACTTCCTGAAAAATAACTCAATATTGTTGAGATTGAAAAACACACTCCATACCCGAATGCTAAGTGGATATGTGAGCAAAAAACACACTCCATACTACCTAGCCCTCTTAGGTCTGTTGTCCTTACTTAGAGATTGAAAAAGAAGAGCTCTTGTAACATGAGTATGACTTGAATCACTTATAAATCACTCCCAGCATCCTTATGATATCCAATGTGGGATGGGGGTGTTACACAAATCCACTTATACTTGAAATCCTATAGGTTGGCCTTTTGAGGAATAAGAGCAACCACTGACTTCGTGGAGAACCACCCATCTGAACTGGGACCCCAATAAAGGCGTTCCAAGAATCGATTGATAGGCAGAACCACCCATCCGAACTGGGACCCCAATAGACTGTAGCATGGCCACGTCCCACGTATAATCTGGTAATATACAATGGTTCGTTTTCAACGTAAGTTGTAACCATCCAAGGGTATATGTGCTTTTGAAATAAGTTGGTAATCATATACTCAATTATCTATCCAGAAATTGACCGTTCAACCATCCGTAATATTCCATCAAATATCAACCTTGAATAGATTGCAAATAGTCATTAGTTTAGACCACTGCCATGACGTGACACCTTTTTTCTTATATTGCAGTAAGGGAAGCCATTTCATATAATTTTCCATAATTAGTTTAACCTAAATGTGTGTTGGCTCAACAATTATTTTCCATAGTAATTTCATTTGTAAAGCGATATTCATTGTTTTGGCTTTGTAAAGTCCTAAGCTCTAGTTGATGGAGTCTAAGCAAATTTTATCCCAACTGATCAACGGAGTAGTATGAGGTTCTTTGTTCCAAAAGAACAGTATACCTTATCTAATGGTTGAAGGATAGTTGTAGGTAGCATGTAAAAAAGATTGCATTAGATACAACGATTGAGCACTCAGATTAGACTTTATAAGCATCCGTCTGCCCTCTACAAATAAGCTTGAAGCTTTCTACTTTGTTAACTGTTGTTTCATTTTTAATACTACATCGATAAACGTATTCCCAATTACTCTACAATTTATGACCAGACAATCAAGATATCTTTCCATATTGTTAGAATGTGAGATGCCTAGTATGGCCATTATAGATCCAACTGTACTAGACGTGGTATTATGCGATACTATTGAAAACTTGATTTATTGAGAATAATTTTTTGGCCAGATATCGAGGAGAGTCATTGTAAAATATTGGAGAATTTCTGGCAAGCCAAACGAGTTGCTTTAGAAAAAATGAGAATATCATCTACAAAAGCGAGAATCGGAATATTGACACCCGTCCTTGAAAATACAAAACCTACCTCCTTCCCCCTAGAAGCTTTCTATTGCAAAGAGCGAGTTAACACTTCAGTGGCAAGAATAAAAAAAGGGGGTCGGGACAAAGTGTCCTCTTGCCTCAAGCCACGTGAAGGCAAAATATTGGTAGTAGGTTCGTCATTTAAGAGAACGGAATAGGAGACAATTTAGCTACATTCACGTACCCAAATGATGAACTTATCCGTGAAACCATATTTCTTCAAAACTTGTAATAAAAACGACCATTCAACTCCATTGTAAGGTTTTTCCATATACAACTTAAAGGAAACATATACCACTTTACCTATTTTGGTCTTAAAATTGTGGAAAACCACGTGCGCAATAAGAATGTTATCCTGAATAGATCTACCTTTCATAAAGACCCCTTGTAAGGGGTGAATGAGTTTATCAAATTTAAAACTTAACCTTGATGTGATAAATTTAGATATAATCTTATAAACTGTTGAGAAAAGGATAATAGATCTATAATGGTTAATCATGGATGGATTATCCCACTTTGGAAGCAACTTAACGAAGCCAAGCATTACCTTGAAGCAGCATCGTAGGCTAGCGGCACATTAGGAGTCACCTGTGGCCAGTGAAGATAAACCTCCAAGGAAGCATTCTTCCAGAAAAAGAAGACGCCTCGATACACACTAACACACATACGACCCCAGCCTATCTCAACTCCGACTGCCAGAACCCCATCAAACGGAGAAGAAAATCCAGTTGCGCCAAACGTAGAAACACATGACGCCTGAACCGAAACGCGCCAAAACCCAAAGGGGGATTTTCACAAATACTTTATATAAATATATATAAAGTAAAGTATATAAAAAACTATATTATATTTTATTTTTTTCGTTTTTTATTTTATGATTATTTTGGGCTGTTTTGGTCCCAATGACTAGCCTTGGGCCCAAAGCACATAATTTCGGGCCCAAATATCCAAGCAGCAGCAACCCTTGCCAAACAAGGAGAAAAATGATGTAAGGAGGAAGCGATACCAGAGCAGCCGCAACAAGGCGGAGGAGCAGGCGCCTCGATAGAATTTGACATCCAAGGGCAGTAGCAACAACCAAGAAGTGCCAGATCAGTCAATACTCGATACAACACCAACGCCAGCCCGAAGAGGGGAGCAAAGACGAGGGCCAGTAGGTTTAAATAGAGCTCAACGACAACCTGACCTCGACAAAGACAATGGTAGTGTCGCAGGCCAAAAGGGGAGGGAAGGAGACCTGGCTAAGAAGGGATCACCAAGCCCAGGAGAGAAGGCCAGAAAACCAAACACCAAGGACAAAAATCGAAGGAGATTTGAATTAAATAGGTTGAGAATAACTATGGATTCGAGGTCCCCCGCCCCAAAACAGGAAAAGCCCCATGAGAAATGGGCATTCCGGGGGGGGGGGGGGCGGAAACAACCTTAGCGAGAAAGTCCCAAAAGAAAGGGGGTTCGAAGGGAGAACAAGAGAGGGCAGGCGGGAAGCATCCGCGAACCAAGCCACCGGAGGAGACGGATCACCCCGAATGAAAGGCGGGGGAAGTATAGATAGAATGAATTTTTAAAAAGTTGATTGAATAATCTATTTTTTAAGGAGAGAATGACACCTCATAAAAATGCTTCTCTAATAATAGTTAACTAAAGCAACATTCCAGAAAGAAAGAAGGACTTAATTGATTATGGATGGTCCAACCGAAGACCTGTATTTCTGAAAGAAACCAGCTGGCAACCCATCCAGACCAATCGCCTTATTCACCGTCAAAAGTTGAGAGCTTCTTTATTTATGAATTTGTATCCAATTTAGTAAGCATCATATTATCCTCATCATGTTGAATAGTAAGTGATATGACCTCTAAATCCCTATCCCAATTGACGGTAGGGTCTTGTGAAGAGTGAAATATGTGATTGAAATCATGCTCAAATTCTGACTTTATGAGATTATAATTGGTAAGATGCAGGCCATTATCTAGCGTAATCGACTAAATGAGTTTTCTGTTCCTCTTTGCTCTAGTAATTTTATGGAAATATCCAGAATTTGTGTCTCATAATTTAACATGTTTTAACTTTCCACGTTGACTCCAGTATCTCCTCTGAAAATCTAACATGTGTTCCCTTTTATTTAGTAACCTTTTTTGGGCTATAAGGTCCCCAGATTGCAATGGTGCATCAATTTTGTTTGCAATTGACCAAGCACATCATCTATGACTTGGATTTAGCTGCATATATTTCTGAATGTACCCTTGTGCCATAATTTTGATAAAAAAAATTGTAGTTTCATTTTTTTTTAAGCTGAAACATCGGGGATCTAGTAGAAGCATCAATCTTATTTTAACTATGTTAGCAAATTCTAGCATGTTAGTTCATATGATCTCGAATCTGAATAGTCTTTTGATATTTTGGAGATCTTCTCTAAATTCAAACGAGACGGGGCATGATTTGATGTAGTGAATGGGTGGTTTTGCATCATAAGCAGTCGAACACAGACAAAACTTCATTTTTAACCAATAATATGTCCAAGTTTGCAAAGTTGTTAAATGATCAACTCTTTCGTTTCTACCATGTAAATTGGCCCCCAAAAGTTGGGAGCTCACTTAGTTGAATCTTGTTCGTAACTTCAAGTAGACATGAAAAATGATAATGCGATGTTTCAATCCCTCCTAGTTTTTCTGTATGTGAGATTATGTCATGAAGATCGATCATAACACAAACTGATATAGAGATGGTATTAATATATATGATTAGTACTTCCCATAATAGGACTTTCAGACGATTGTCATGTGGCACATAAACAACAATAATGACAATTGAATTGCCTTAGCTGACGAAGCCCGAAATATCAGACGACCTAATAACTAGATTGGGCTAGAATCACTCGAGATTCATTTCATCTAGATCAATAGTCTTACCTGTGATGTTCGATTCTTAGGGAATCTCAATATCAAAACCTGTGTCATTGAACCTTTATTGTCGAAAAGATCTATCCCTCCTTCCTATTTTCGGGCTAATCAAAGCCAATTAAAAAAGGGAGATGAGACCCTCGGAGTAATGATCAGAGAATTATTATATCTTATTTACCTGTCCTTGTCGGCCTAACACTTAGCTATCTACTGGAACATGAATTATACCCCCAAACTTAAGTTTAGCGAGATCGAGAGTCGCGGACGACTCCCTTCTCTCTTTCCCAGTCTCCTCTCTTTCCTCCTACCAAAAGCCCCTTAAATTCTCCCCCCTTTTGGTTTTTATAGGTCTACCTCTTATGGCGTTTGGGACACGTCATAAAGCATTTGGTGACAAATGTCCCAGGGCGAATGCCACGTTGTAGGTTTCTCTTGACACGTGGTATGTGGGCATGGATGTCATCTAATATTCTTCAAGACACAAGTTATCTGTCCGTGGACGGTTTATGTATAATAATTTGCTCCTTATTCTAATTTTTCATCCACGGTTAATTCTCTGACGGAATCCTAAAGGAAGAAGAAGAAGAAAAAGTAGGGTGGCGCAAACGGTCCGAACCGGCCCGAACCGAACCGACCCAAACGGTTCAGGCCAAAACCGACAACCTGATTTTTTTGGAGGGTTGGACCGAGGCCCGAACCGAAACCGACCTCTCGGTTTTCGGTTTTTTCGGTTCATGGCCCGAAAAAACCGACCCAAGTGTTCTTTATATTTGTCCAAAAAAACCCATCAGACTTTGTAATTTGTAATACCAACAACACAACAAAATACCAATAAAGTTATAACTATAAATCATCAATGAGGTATTAAGTTATAATTAGTCTATTGTTGCATTGGGAATTTAGGATTAAGGATAGATTAAGTGCTGGTTTGAATTGGATCTAATTAACAATATCTTTTTATGGTTTCATTTTTTTTGTAATAAACCTGAAGATTTTTTTAATAAGGATTTGCATATATAGCAAATGTACATCTAGTTGCCTAGATAAGGAGATTTCTGACTTCTTTTCATAAAAATATATATCCGTTTGGAATGCATTTCAACAAAAAAATGAAACTTCAAAATGAAAGATGGAGGAGGAAGAGTGGTCTGCGGGGGTGGGAAAGTGAAAATTGAAAAAGAGCCACCAACCTACTCACTGTAATTGTAATAGGTACTATGTTATTATTATTTTTTTACAAAAAAAATCGGTTTTTTCGGTTCGGAACCGAAATTTTCGATTCGGTTCCGGTTTTTGGACCGAAACCAAAATTTCAATTTTTAAGGCCCGATGCCCGAACCATTTACTAATCGGGCTGGACCGAAACCGGATTTTCGGTTCGGTTTTCGGGTCGGGCCATATTCTGAGCAACCCTAAGAAAAAGAAAGACAAAAAGAAAGGGGATGTCATCATAGCTCCTCAGTTCGCGTGGGGTGCGGGAGGATGCTTCGTGGGCTGACTTTGAAACAAATAGCCCCTTTTAAGATGCTTAATATGCCTAAACCTGCTCTAATGGGTTGAGCCCCACCTTTTTAGGGCCTTGTATGAAGCAATGAGTTCTTGTAAACAATGCATTCAAATCATTTTCATCTAATAACTTTCCCACAGATAATAAACTGTGTTTGAACTCTAGAATAAGCAACACATCATCAAGTGTTACATAGTTGGTCAACTGCATTTTCCCCATTTCTGTAACAACTTTAATGGAGCCATTAGTAGTGACAATCATTTATCTATTATCCATTCAGAGTTGTGCTCATTAGTAGTGACAACATTGACCTTTGAGTCAAGAATTTTACCTGCAAAATTGGAAAAGGCATTCTCTGAGCTGCTCCTTGCCTTCATCTTCTTCATAACTTCTTGGAACACAACATTAAACAATGGCATTGTCCATTTGTCCCTCTCCTGATTCCCTGTTTTGACCAACATCATCCAAAGGATTGTCTTGCACATTTCCACTCATGAAGCCAACTGCATTGCATGGTTGACCCTCTCATGGACCCAAAACCTACCTTTTCCTTCTCTTTCAGCTCCTTCAACCACTCTGGTATTCCATGTAGCTTGAAGCACTCATCAACTGTGTGCCCATTTCTGCCACAGTGAGAACATTTCTTCTCAGCCTTTAGCTTCTTCTAATCCTTCTTAATGAGGGTATTTCCATAACTATTCCTAGTTGGAGCCTTGGCCCTGTAATTTTGGCTTCCTTTGTTTACTGAGAAAGCACTAGCATCAACACCGTTGGATTGTGTTCCAACTGAAGCATCATTTCTCTTCTCCACCTGTTGAAGTATGTAATATGCTTTGTTGATTGTTGATAAAGGATCCACTTCCAAGATCTGATTTCTAGCAGCCTCATACCCATCATTTATACTCATCAAGAGCTGCATTAGTCTATTTGTGCTCCGAATCTCAATTATCTTCCTTTTCATGTCACATGTACATTGTGCCATGACTACACATGTACATTTAGAAATCCCTTCTAGGACCTACAACTCATCCCAATATCTCTTCAGAGTATTATACAGATCAGGTAAAGACATTTCTCCATGAGTTACATTGATTAGTTTCCTTTTTATCTGAAAAATCAAAGGTGCATTGCTCTGCCCAAAACTCTCAACAATGTCATCCCATAGCTGCTTGCTCGAATCAACAAACATGAATGCCTCTACTATATTTTTTTTCATCGAATTAAGCAACCATCATCTCACCATGTAGTATGCCCTTATCCATCTTTGTAGATCTACCAATTGTGCCTCAGGTTTTGCACAACTCTTGTTTATGAAACCTAGTTTACATTTTGCTTCCAAGGCCATCATTGATCCCCGACTCCATGTCATGAAGTTAGTGTCATCTAATAAAATCCCAACCAGTTGAGCTTCAGGATGATCAGAATTAGATAAGTATAAGGGATCTCCAAGGTTACCTTGATGGTTTACATCTCCACCCCGACTTTCTCCATTTGTACTCTAATTGTCATTTCCACTAAACATCTTCAATACTAAGGTCTGATCCTCTTTTTGCAAGCAACGTCATAACGAATCTGCTCACATACTTGATCTGCAACCTGAGAGTTTTGATACCATGTAAAATCCAGCCACACTTAGCTGGACAACACACTCAAAGGTGTGAAATCAAAAGCAAAAGAAGGTAGAAAATCAACATAGAAAAGAGGAATCAATGAAGATGAATAAAGGCTGAGCTTTCTATGAAGAAATCCATTTCGGGATTAATGAAGAGAGTCCGTCAGATCCTTCTCATTGATTGCACAAAACCCTACAAAATACTGATTGTCCATAACAACCTATATATATGAGAGGAGTATGTGTCCAACATGTGACACACCACCTTCCTAACCATTGGCTTTATTACGGGAAAGGACAAACCTAAAAGAAATGCAGAGCAAATGAAACCAAATGAGCTTAGGGTGATCAGTTGATGATGATCACAATGCAAGGCTAACTAAACTCTCTATAAGGCTCACGTCATTTTACCGACACCGACTTCCCGTGTCAGCAAGTTGTTTCCATGCACAAAAAAAAAACTTACTGATGCCAAAAGCCGGTGATCACACCATGTGTTTGGCGATACGAAATCGTATGTATAGCAAGTCGGATAAATAACTACGTATTACTCCTTCAGTTTAAAAATATAAGTGTTCTAACTTTTGGGTATACTTAAAAGTTAAAAACTATATAAAATGTCAACTTTCTTTTTATAATTTTTAAAAATAATTTTATATTTATTACTAACAAATAAAGATTAGCTAAAAATTGATTAAAAAATAATATTTATTTAATTTTTAAATCTTTTAAACTATTGGGTTCAAATTAAAAAAGATTACTCCAAAAGTAGGTAAGGATTTTAGCTTATAACCCGAGAGTACATTTTATTCGAAATGACCATTCCACATCACACGTCTTATTCCAATGTTGGTGAGAAGTGCCAGCGCCAACCCAAGTAGAGGTGTTGAGATTCCCTACCGGTACACCACAAAATTATTTTTATTATAAAAAAATTTTAAAAAAATTTTAAAAATTATATTTAACTTATCATATTTATATATTTATAAAATTTTATCATAAAAAATCATGTTTAAAAAATTATAGACAATGAAAATATGAGTTATTTTGAAAATGATTTTTCTATTTTTCTAGAACATCATTTTTTATGATAAAATTTTATAAATATATAAATATGAGTGTATATAAGTTTAATATAATTTTTAGAATTTTTTTTAACGTTGTTTTATAGCAAAAATAATTTTGTGGTGTACCATATATAGGGTACACCATGTGTTGTAGAAGTTCTCAACTCCTAGAGTGTATAAATCAATTAATTAATCTCGGCCCCTTTTGTCGGTCATCTCACAATTCCCTTCGGATCGAAGCCATATCCTCTGCCCCCCCTCATTGGCCCCCTTCCCCGTTCCCCCTCACACACACAAACTAATTTAAAAATAAAAGTAAATTAAAAGTAAAAGTAAAATTAAATAGTAAAAGAAAAAAATAGAAAGATTGTGAGGAGGGACAGGAGAATGGGACAAAGACGGGGACAAACGATTTGGATCCCTTCGGATCAGGGTCTCACCCCTTGGGTGAGCGATTTCAAATTTTGGGTAAGAGTGTATAAATCAATACTCCGGGGTAAATAAATATAATACTCTCCGGTTAATTAAAACTTAAAGTTTTACTATTTATATACGTTTTTTTATGTATTAAAAACTATATAAAATATTAACTTTTTATATAAATTTTTTTAATAACTTCATGCTTATATGATTAAGTATTAATTTATAAAAATAAATATAAAAAAATTGATATTTTACATAGTTTTTATTATTTTAAAAAAAATGTTCATAACTAGTAAGCGATATGTTTAAATTAACAGAAGCTGGTCAAGGTAGTATAATACTCCGCACTGTAATAAAATATCGTTAGTAGGTAAGGATTTTTGTAATGATTTTGAAAATTGGTTTTATTGGATTGAAAGTCACTTAAAATAATAAAGTACTCCATACATTTGTCATTTGATTTTTACAGTACTCCGTAACATGTTTTTTCGAAAAGACAAAAATATCAAATTATAAAAATAAATAAATTTTTTATAATTATTTTACAAGTATAGTTTTAATTTTTTTTTCAAGTGTCATAAAGCGATCTGATTAATATTTTAAAATGGTGGAAGTATGATTTTTGAGAGTTTGGAACAAATGGTGATGCCTCTTAGGTTTTTTTATCAGGTAATAATTCGGGTAGACTACTCCTACCCGATAGCATTCTTGCAGATGAGGTATTGAAGACCTATATCAGTGTAAATGTCGAAATTTCTGACAGAGTAGTAAAGATGTGCAACTTTATTAGTCGGTCACTCTGTTGATATTTCGGGACACGCGAAAGAATGATACTTCTCTCACACTCGTTGTTGATGCCTCTTCATTTCAAAACATTTAATAATTCCTATGTCTTTGCAAATGGCACAAGGATTGATGCTAAACTAGCACCTAGATCATAAAGAGATTCATAGGTGGAATTACCTATATATAGAAATTAATTAGGATAGTGAAATTTCTAGGTTAGAGTGTTTAATAGGTAGTTCTCGTGAAAGGATAGCATTATCGTCTTGATTAAGGGTAACTCTATGAAATTGTTCAATGCTTCATTTTGTCGATAAGATTTCTTCAAGGAACGTATCATATTATGGCATTTCTTGCATTGCTTCAACAAAAGGGACCTAGACATAGAGCTTTCTAGCATAGACAAAAATATGCAAAACTTTTAACAAAGCTGAGCTTTTTCCTAATTAACTCCATAGAAATGGAAGGGTAGGAATAAGTCACAAGAGTAGACTGGGTAGAAGGATTGATTGATGTTGATGGTGAGCAATGTTCCAAAAAACGCTTGGCGGGTGCTTGGCGAAAAAGTGGGGTCAAGGGTCTAGGCGGAGTGGGCTGGGTCTAGGCGAGGTCTAGGCGGAGTTTTTATTTTAACATGTATTTTTACTTCTAAGTCATGTAAAAGACCTAATAAAGGGTATATAAATTAATAAACTTTCATAATCTTCATAGTCCATATATTGTTCAACATTTTCTAAAGCCAATAAGCATAAACCCATAACGCTTCCTATCCAACTGGCACAAAATCAATAACATAAAACATAATCAAAGTCTAAAACAACCTAAAAGTTGTATAATAAAACTTAAATTTTAAAATATAATCATGGTTGAACATTAATCTTCTAGATTTCTATGTATTCATTTGGGTTAAAACCTTTAAATTTGTTTTTTTAACTAACCCGCCCAGACCGCCTAGACCTGCCTAGACACGCCCAAAACCGCCTAGACCCGCCCAGACCCGCCCCGAACCGCCCAGAAACCCGCCAAACTAGCTCTCCGCCAAGCCAAGCCCGCCAAACTCCTTGACTCGAAGGTCACCGACCGCCCAGCGCATAGGCGGGGTCTAGGCGGCCGCCCAGGCCATTTTTTAGAACAATGATGGTGCGACAATAGAAGGTATAAGGCCATGTTTATCAAGGGATACTAGAGATACTAGGAATACTAATATTTTATTCTTCTCTCTCCGCCACATCATCCTAGTATCTCATTCTCATTTTTCCCATTTTATCAGTAGCATCCCTAGTATCCCAAAACCCATCTTTTCATACCCACTCAATTTACAAATATACCCCTCTCCAACAATTATTTTCGTTCTCGATTGTATAATTATATTCATTTATTATTATTAAAATAATAATATTAAATTAATATTATTTATAAACGAAATAGTGTGAACTATATATTTTGCATATTTATAATTAGAATTCAACTTTTCAGATAATATTTTGCATATTTATAATCAAAGAGAAATATTATTTTCTTAAATATAGTCAAACATATTCAAAATTGATGTCTACATGTAGATAAAAATGAATCTAGTATTGTGGTAATTTTTTTATTTTTACATTTTTTATACCGAAATATGATTTTAAACATGTAAAACATATCGAAACAAGAGACAATCTCAGCCGTCCAGCTCCCTCCACGTGGCAGACATGTAGCATGGCTCCCTGCAGGCGAATGGATACTAGACACGTGTCCACTCCTTTGATTTTTGCCAAACTTGCACAGTGCAATCAGTGCTGCGTTTTGGGCATCACGGGACCTCCTGCGACGTCGTTTCACGTAGCCCATTCCGAAAATTTTAAATGGTCTGAAGAAGACCTGACACACAATCAATTACTTTTTCCAAGCATCGATACTCCGCTAGTATCATTCTAGTATCGCATACACCCCTATTTCAATTTTTTAATACTTTTTTTGCCTAGTATCCTCCACGGTGAAACCCCGTTAAATATGCTCTAAGAGTATAGTTCTTCAAAAAAGGGTGGTGAAACATTGTGGTGAACATGCTCAAGAGTTGAAGAAATCACCACACTTCTTCGTTGGGCTCTTCTTGATGGTTTACATAATTATGAACTAGTAATGGTTTTGTCACTTTAGGAGGTGGAATAGGTGGAAGGAAGAAGCAAAACTATTGAAGGCAAAGAAATGGAGTTAATGTGTAAAGGACTAGTTCATCAGTATAATTTCTATACTCTCCTTGTACTCCATCCAAAGTGTTAATTAATGATTACCTCTTTATGAGAAATATTAATAACTTTAGTGTCTGCAATAGGAGGAATAGGAATCTCAACATGGTTCACTTCATGAGTTATCTTCTTTTGAAGGTGGGTAGACATCACTTTCATTCATCTCTTTAGCTCGACAACTTCTTTTTCTAAGATTTCCTGATGGGCTTCTAATTCCAACTCATATTTTGTTTTTTAAGTTATCTAGGAGGATAGAATCTAGGCCGATTTGCATAAATATATACCAAATCGGTGTTCGGTTTATAAAAGTATACCCGTTTTCTGACAATAGCAGAAATAGGATATGTGGATTATTTGTGCTAAAAAATAATTACTGATTTTACCTTTAAATTTAAATGTAAAAATCTTTAAAAGAAAAATTATGAAATAAAAGAAAAGTAAAAAATATATAAAAATAAAATATATATTAAAAATAATGTTTTTAATATTTTTTCTCAGAAATTTAAAAATAATAAAACTAGCCGGATGAAAAACATTGCCTTAGTAAGAGAATTAATACTGACATAAATAAAATTTCTTTTTGACAAGATATAAGTTCTTTATGACAAAGCTGATAATTAATACTGACAGGATGAAGTCTATAATAGGAAAGAGAATAAAGATACGATTTTATCCATATCATAACTAGAAATTAAAGGCATGTCCAAGATGACAAAGTTATTTGTTCCGACGACAGGAGTAATGTTCATAGTGACAAGGCTGTAGGTTTACTTTGACAGGATAGAAGCTATAATCGGGGAGAGAATCACTAAAGATACGGTAAATCATATCTTCAGGATTATTAACAATATTTACAAAAGGATTGTCAATATATATCTTGAAACCATAATATTATCACATTGACAGGATGAATATCGTTTTTGACAATCCCAAATATGAACATTGACAGGATATGTTCAATAATCGGCGGGAGATTAAGTAAAGATACGGTTTTGACTAAATCATAACCTTGGGTCGGGGCTAGCTGTTAGGGATCGGGATTGAGATTTTTTTTTTATTCAAGATTTTTTTCATTATTTAATTATTTAATACTCCCTCTGTTAATTAAAACTTGTCGTTTACTATTCATGCACGCTTTTTTAGAATGATAAAAACTATATGAAATATTAACTTTTTTTCAAATTTGTTTTTGTAAATTCATACTTAATAGTAAAAAGTATGAAATTATTAAAAAAATATATTAAAAAAGTTAATATTTTATATAGTTTTGAACACCTCAAAAAGCGTGCATGAATAGTAAAACGTCAAGTTTTAATTAACGGAGGGAGTATAATTTAAAAATAATTAAAAATATAAGAAAAATGATAAAATACCAAAAATATTTAACCTTTTTTTCCTTATTTTTCGGGGTGGTGGATAGTTTTGATAATTAAATAAGGTATTTTTGCAAATTTTCATATATTGATGCAATTGTTTTTAAATTTATATATTTTTGCAAACCAATTATCAAAGTGGAGTATTTAGTATTAATTCTCCTGTAAAATCTATGCTGATGTAAAAATGCTTTTCTCAATTGAGACCAAGCTTCGACAACGGGTAGTTCTAGGAATTCATCGAGGCCGACTCATCACAAAGGAAAGAATCTCCATTCTCCATCTTAATTAAATTGACAACCGAAATCGATCAATTACAACTAGTACAATTCTCGCGTCATGACGCGTATTTTTTTTATATAAAGAAAATCATAATAATATAACAAATTACTATAAAATAAAATAAAAATGTTTGATTTGAACCAATTTATTAGAAAATGTATAATATAATATGAAATAAATTATATACTAATTTAATGTTTTAAATTGAACCAATTGATTAGAAAATAAATAAAAAAATCTATTTTAATTTAATTGGTTGAAAACCCTATAATTATGATGGTGATGACACCTTATCAAAACTACTTCTCTTTTAATAGTTAGTTATAGAAAATTATAGATTATTAGAAAATGTATAATATACTAAGGACTATATTATATACTAATTTAATGTTTTAAATTGAACAAATTGATTAGAAAATAAAAAAAGTATATTTTAATTTGATTGATTCAAAACCTGTAATTATAGTGGTGATGACAGCTCATCAAAAATGATTTTCTTTTAATAGTTAGATATTTTTTTTCATTAGGTAAAAATTCGATGTCTGACAAACCTGAACCTCGAAGGTCGATAAGTCGACAGACGGAAAGATGGTATAAGATACAAGCAATAACACTCTACAAAAGCGAAACTAAGAACAACTATAACTCGAATTTTCTCTCTCTATATATATATATATAGATTGTTTTTTCTTATTTGCCTCTATTTACACAATTTTGTCTATATATATTTCCATCCGTCTATATTACACACGCATGCTCATCCTACGACATCAAAATCATCATCATTAATTAGGAACAAAATTTCAAAACAATATTTCCCAAGAATTGTGATTGAGTATGAAATATAGGACAATAATTTTGGGATTACGTAATTTTTAATTATAATACTCTCTTCTCCTTCGATGTAAATTACTTGATTTTTATTATTTCGTAAATTTTCTTTTATTATTTTTTAAAAAATAATATTTTAAAGAGTTTTAATAAAACTAAAACGGATGATGAAGTAAAACATCAAAAGCAATTTAGATGGAAGAAAACTATGATTGTGGTTATATATGATGGTAAGCTAGTCTATCTCTCGACTTATTCAAGCTTTTGATTTCTCTATACTTGTCAATAGAATCGAATTTATTTTTTTATATTAAAAAAAAAAGAAAGAAAACGGTTGATCGATCGGTTGACATTTTCTAGTCAACCCCTACCAGACACATACAGAGACAACAGTTGCGTTTCTTAATAACCCGGCCCTTCATCTCTTCTTTAAAACCTCGATCAAAAATCATACAATTCAACAACCCCTCCTGAAGCTCAATTAAATTAACTACTCCGGCCAGTCGTCGATCCCCATCGATCGATCATTTCCGGCGGTAATGGCGGATGTAAGGATGAAGAGCAAGCACACCGTGAAGCCAGCGGAGCCCACGCCGGACGGCATCCTCACCCTAACCGAACTCGACCAAGTCGCGGGGGCCAACTACGTGCCAACCGTCTACTTGTACAAACCCATCAACAATAATGCCGCCCTCGCGGCCACACCGAACAATATCATCGACACTCTAAAGGAATCCCTGAGCCGGGCCCTGGTTCCTTACTACCCGGTGGCGGGACGCCTGAGGAAGGTGGAAGGAGGGCGGCTCGAGCTCCAGTGCAACGCCATGGGCGTGGAGATAATCAAGGCCGAGTCCGGAAGCCAGCTGGAAGACTTGGGTGACTTCTCGGACACCAAAAAGTTGCAGCGGCTAATACCTATTGTTGACCACAACAAACCGGTTGATGAACAGCCATTGTTGTTCGTACAGATCACATACCTGAGGTGTGGTGGCGTCGCCCTGGGTATCATGATCTCCCATGCCCTGGCTGATGGTACAGGCCTGCTCTACTTCATCACTGACTGGGCTAGGTAAGCTAGTCCGATCCGATTCAAATCGATCACCTAGCTAATATTTTACTAACTGTTTTCTCGTCGTATTTCATTTGTTTTATCATTAATTAGAATTTTTTTTAATAAATAAACTAATGGAGTAATAAGAGCATCTTCAACAATTTCCCCATTTTGGAGACTTTACTGTTTTTGTTAAATTTTGAGGTATTTTTTGGCCTAACAGATTCCTCATCACATTATTCAAAATGGAGAAACAGTAAAAAAAAAAGTAGAGAGGATTCCCTAAATCTACAGTATTCTCCAAACTAAATGATTCTCCAAATCTTTGGGGAAACTATTTGAGTTAAAGCAAAAATAATTTGAATAATATTTGTTTTGTTTCCCGAAAAATTTTAGGGAAGTTTGGTAGTTTAATTAACAAGCATTTTCATACGAACAACAATGGTTGTTCATCATAAATTACTTTTGATCTCATCCATTTGATCTTACGAATAATTTTACGAGTAATCAATTAGTACGAGTAATCAATTAGTATTTTCGTACGAGTAATCAATTAGTACTTATGAATAATTTTACTATACATAAATTACTTTTGATCTTATAAATCAAAATTTTTGCATTTATATATGAAAATTATTATTTTTTGTTTAAATATATTATGAAAAACCTTAAATTTGTTATTTAAATAGTCATTTTAGTTGAAAAAATTAAGAAAAATAAAAATTATCAAAAAATGAGGAATTTTTTTTATATGTGTATATTAAAAAGAATGATTTTGTTTAGACATATTGAAGACAATCTTAAATTTTTTATTTAATTAAGCATTTTTAGTAGAAGGAAGTTAAGAGGGAAAAAAGGTATTAAAAAGTGAGGTTAAAAGGGTTTGAATCAATGAGATCTCATATCAATAAACACTCCTTCTTACCAACTAAACTAAACTATTTTTATGATTCATTACTCTTTTTAAACTTCTTTATCTCTAAAATTAGTAAAAAAATTATAGAAAAAAATTTTCGGTTTTTCTTTCAGACTGGGAGCTAAAGCCACCCCGAGCCTCGTAGGTCCACCAATGTGTGTGTATTGTACTTCCTTAATTGACCTATATTAATATATACATACTATATATAATATCAGGCTTGCCCGAGGTGAATCTTTAGAGGCACTCCCGTGTCATGATCGTAAGATCTTAAGAGCCGGAGAGCCTCCGAGACAACTTCAATGCATGGAGAAGACAATGTCACAACTATCTTCCCTGATTAGCCAACACACCATCTCAGAGAAGCCTACAGAGGCAGACATGGTAGTCCTACCATTGTCAAAGGCTCATATTGACAAGCTCAAGAAAGCTGCCAATGTCCATATTGTCTCTGGAAATCGACCTTATAGTCGTTATGAAGTCCTAGCCGCCCACATATGGAGGTGTACTTGTAAGGTGAGAGGGCATGATAAAAACGAACAGAGAGCACTTGGAATTGGGATCGATGCACGTTACCGACTAAGTAAGTTCCCACAAAAGTACTTTGGCAACACAGCCTTTATCATAGCTACAAGAAGCCTCGCTGGGGAGATACTCACATTGCCTTTAAGTTCAACTTGTGCGAAGATCAGGCGAACCATCCAAGGCATTACAGAAGAGAACATATGGTCTACTATAGAGTTCATGAAGGGGGTAGATGATATATCCATATGTCAAAATCTGCGAGCCCTCCAAAACTCCGAGGAGCCTTACATAAACCCTAACCCTGGGGTGATTAGCTGGTTGTCAATACCTATATGTGGCCTCGATTTTGGATGGGGAAAGGAAATGCACGTAAGCCCTGGAACCCACAACTACGATGGGGTTTCGTTGATTTTGCCCGGAAGAGAAGAGGGGTCAGTGGTTGTGTATGTTTCATTGCAAGTGGCTCATCTTGATCAGTTCAAGAAACACTTCTATGAGGACATCATATAAGACTCGAAGATCGATCAGTTCCCCTACAGCCAAACTCGTCCATTCAGGTTTCAGTTTAAGTGTTGTCTTTAATTTGAATGATGCTATTGTGAGTACTTTTCGTTCTTGGCATGGCCAACTAATCTTTTCAGTGTGCTTGTACTAGTTTGAAGTCAATGAGATTGTCTATAATATATCCTTAATTTTGTTGTCCCCTTTACATATGGGGAATCAACATAACACACAGATATAGGTAATGATTCAAATGAAAAAGGTTTTTAGAGCATGTTTATCAGTGAGCCTCGTTTCGGACTCTCAACTTACTTTTCAACTGTCACGTCAGTTAAAGAGCCCAACTCAATTTTTTACTTTTTCAGCAAATTATTAGTGAGCCCACTCTCGGACTTTTAACTTCACTTTTTTTAAAAAAAAACATATGCAATATGGGTGTCTATGGGTAGATAAAAAGAAATTACATTCAAAAATAAATTTTTTAAAAGTTTTTACATTAACAAAAATAGAGAAAAATCGATTTAAAAGAAAAATTAATCAAGCGCTGCCACATTGGCCCTCCCTGCAATGAGCCTGGGCTCATCTTCAAGGTTGTTTTTCCCTGGGCTCATGACCACCTCACTTATTCTTTCATTTTTCTTTTATTTTTTTTGCCTAGGTGGATTATTGGTGAGCCCTCCCTACAATGAGCATGTTTATTGGTTAGGCTCACCAATAAACATAAAAATCCTCTTAAAGTGAAAATGGACTATTTTTTAGATTGGGTCGCGGATCCTGCTCAATCTTTTAATGGTCTGACCTTATTCGCTCTCATTGAGTCGTTGGTTCTCTCGCTCGCTCGCCCTCTCCTTCTTTCTCTCAAAATTGCCAATCTTTCTCTGTCTCTGTTCAATTCGCTCTCGTTCAGTCCTCCTCCAGGCTCCATCGAACATAGAAGGCTGACGACGATGCTGGAGATGCGATGTCGGACGATTGAGCGGTGCCCTGAAGGCGGCGGCGGCGCTGGTGAGGATGCGACGAGGACGGTGATTCCATCTCCCTCTCCTCTCGTGCCGCTCTCTTGTGGTTTCGATTGTCCAAGGCATAGGCAGCCTCCTCGACACCGCCTCAGCGCCTCCCTGGAGCCACTGATGAAGGATGAAGTGCGGTCTAGGTGAATTTCAACTGATCGGGTGAGTTTGCAATTTCATTAATTCTTGGATTTTTTTTCATTTCCTCCTCTGCTATGGTTTTTGATTAATGTTTTCTTGAGGAATTTGTTCGAATTGTTCAATTGCTTCTATAGGAATTTCGAATTGGTTTTGTGATGTGGTTCTTTATCCATGGATTTTCCAGTTTTCTGCCGCTGCTATTGTGTGGATCTTCTTTAATAAGCTGGTGTTTCCTTATTGACCTCAACTGAACAAGGAATGTGTTGTTTGTAATTTAAATTTTTATTTCCTGATGGCCTTATAGGTTGTTTTGTTTCAATCAGTTGAATTCATTATCTTGAATTCTGTGGTTACCATTTAGTGTGTTGATTGATAATCATTTGCTGCCATTAAATCATGTCATATATTAGCTTAAGCTGCACTATTTCAGAACATCAACTACTGGATTGCAAATTCAGGAACAAGAAGTGGTTTTGGTTTTGTATTTGATCCGGGTATACTTGAAAGGATGAGCCATTTTTGTATAGGTGATCATAAGTTACTGAAGAAGATCTTGATTTTTGATCCGGGCATACACCAAGTTAAAAAAAAAAATTAGGTGGGTCTCATCTAGTCCTACTCTCCATTTTGGTAATTGTTGTTGTCATAGTTCAAGGGAAATGGCAGGTGGAACTATTGGTATTTTTATTTTTTATCTGAGTTTGTGTTATATAGGGGTTAGGTGAACAACAAGTCATAAAGGGACAAGTGAAAATAAAGAAAAGAGTCATGGAAGTATAAAAAAGAGCTCTACGATGTAACATTAGATTCATTAGAGATATAACATGAAATTGCCTAGTTAAGGGAAGTCCCAATGAAGTGCAAAAAGAAAAAAATAAAGGAGATGAAAATTTGAAGTTGCTTTTGACATGTGCATGATAAGATGATGGAAGACTTTTTATATATTTCCATACAAGGTGTTTACAAAAGTTCATATCCTAGCCTTACCTATGCATATTTGCAAAAGTCACAAGCCATACATGAGCCTTATCATGATCATTATTGCTCCACATATATACATATTGCCCATTTTTTATTTCTTATACCCTATCCGGGGACAAGTTTGAGAATGGATGTCATCTATTGGAGTTGTTGAGTTTGTGCATATTTATGAAGTTGTTGGCAGGAATGAAACAAATTATGAATTATGGAAAATTTAATGAGCGAGAAAAAATCCGATCACCTCAGGAGATAAAGGTAGGTCGACCCTGCTCGTTGAGATGTTAGTTCAGCGAGATGGGACACAAGGTGAGGAGTCCGAAGTACTAAGTATCCGGGGCCATTCATGACACCTATGTTTGCGACTCGGGAGAAGGCAGTGCTAAGGTCAGAGAGATAAAAACATTACATTGAAAAAAGCATTGATCGATGAGTGAAAGGTGAGACATTATGAAGAAGGAATGTGGAATGAATGTTTTGGAAAGAAAGTTTTATTTCCCCGGATTTAACACCACATGGTCAAATATTAGCCCACCTTTAGCCTTTTACCAATCCACTTCTCATAAGCTTAAAAAAGTCCTCTTGATTATTAATGCTATGTCACTGAAGTTGTTTTTTGCATATAAACCTCCTTTAATGAGTATGAAATTGCTTATTGCATAGGCATGGACTTGGTTGACATTAGTACCTTATCGAGGATGGCAATTAATTGTAGGGACATATGAAAAATGAATCTATGATGTTGAGGGATTACTTTCTTCCCCTGAATGACCAATAAAGATATTGCTTGAGGACAAGCAAGCTTAAGTATGGGGTGTTTGATGTGCGCGCAAATTGCCATATTTTCTAAGCACATTTAAGTCCATTTTATCATTCTTTTGCATGCATATTAGTGGGAATACATGAGATTAGTGTAGTTTATGCTTAATTGTCAAATATATGGGTCTGCACGAGTTTCTATGTGATTTCACAGAAAACAGGATGAAAATGGACAGATTTGGACGAGCGAAAAAAGAACTCGAAGTCTTCTGAGAGGTTGAAATCGACTAAAGAACCTCGATCGAGTGCAGCAGAGAGGCAGAAATCAAGCAAGAAAGAGAATAGAGCATGTCGACAACAAAGGTCGATATCGATGTCTGATGGACGATATCGAGTGCCTAGATCGAGATAAATGATAGAAGTCGAGTGCCAATACGAGTAGAAGAAGGAGAGTTTGAGATAAGATAAAAGAAAGGTCGATATCGAGGTCTTATGGTTGATATCGATGTTGTTCAGTAGAGAAGTCCGACTCAGATTTTGATAGAATTCTATCCGAAGCTTGCACGTCTATCCTAAAGTCGAGATTTCCTATCTTCAACGTCAGAGCTATCACATGAGATGTTTTACCATGAAGTTTTTAGTTTTACTTTATTTAAGATTTATCTTAGAGAATAAAGATAAAGTTTCGAGTCTTCGGATAGAAAAGTTCGATATCTATATCTAGATGCCGTTAGGGCTGAGTTTAGGAATTCAATTACATCCAAGCATAGCGAGTTTTAGTAGTTTATCGCAGAGAATTTGTAGAGAGAGAGAGGAGGTCGAGTGAGGTTGGTGGAAGCGAGAGCGGAATTGGCTTGGTTCGGTTGTAATATTTCTTTCATAGTTCAATACAAAGTAGTTTTCTTTCAATGATGATAATGAGTTGTATGATGAGAAGCGAGTAGTCAACCCACTTCTAGGGTCGGGGTGAGCCCGACGATAGCGATGTAGGGTAAGTGCATCAAAGGTATGACTTTTATGCGATTCCGTCTTCTATCCTATGCATGATCCTTTGCGAAAGTTAGGGAGATTCATTATTTGCATTATTGAAGCGAAAACCACCCATATTGTGAACTTGGATTTTTCATGAATTGGATAGTAACTCTTAGGAACTATGCGAGAGCCTCTAATCACCTAAGTGTTGGTAACGAAAGTTATTTGACGGAAAGACATTAAATTTCATAACTTTAGCATAAAACTTGCATTGTTATCTGGCATGAAACCCCGACTTTGGAAGCTTTTAGTTAATTGAATTTCATATAAAAGTTAAAGTTTTGTTTCTGACCATCCTTCTTAACCATTCTACGTTCTTCGGACACTTTTCCGACAAATAGGTTACGCTTTGCATTTTCTGTGACAAACATCGAAATCGACTATAAAGGTCGATATCGAGGTCTAACGTCGATATCGAGGTTCCACTCGACGTCGACTTTTCTGTTTTTGTCTTCTGTAGGAACTTGGCTGGGAATCGACCAGAACTGAGGTCGATATCGACCAAACACATCGATATCGAGTGTCTTCTGAGGTCGAAAGCTTGATCGTAATTACAACAAGGGAAGCGCTGACATACCTCCTCGTGGATTCGATCCTGAATTACCCTACCACTACATCGGGAGGGATTCTTGTATTATTTGCTTGGAACATGGAGTTAGCATAGTTAGAGTTTATATTGAATATTTGAATCTACCTTCATCGAACAATGAGAGAACAAAATCATGGCATCCAACTATGGATACATATTAAAGCATAGTAGATGTTATTATAGTGAATCTGCTTCTCCCAGAAATCTTCTCCAGTCGATTCCGCATGCCATTTTGATCTGTTTCTCCGAGCAATCTTGTCCAGTTAAATGCAATATGTGGCGTGTTTTGTCGCTATTAACGTCCAGTTAAAACTTACTTCTTACCCGTAATTCTCAAATAAACCCCCGCCCCATTCCTTCTTCAATTGTTTTCTCTGAAACTTCAAATTTAATTGAAGGTATCTTTTTATGCCTCCTCACTGACACTCTCACTGATCTCTCTCTTCTCAAACTGCACTTTTCTTTTTCACCTCTCTCTCTCTCTCTCTTATGTCCTCTGCAACTGCAAAAGTGTACTTTTTCTCTTCTCCATCTCTCTCTCTGACTTGTCTTCACTTTTCAGGAGTAGAGCAATCTCTCCCTCCCTCTCTCTCTCATTTTTCCTGCTACTGAAACCGTGTCCAACTGTCCCCCATTGGGTTACCTGCTACCGGCTACAGCTTGCAAGCGGATATCCGCTTTTTAGCAAATTTTTTTTAGATTGGGTTATTCATGCAAAGAATCCGGATAATGGGGTCGGTTTAGCAAATCCCCCATATATTTAATGTTGGGTTAATGAAAATAAGTGAAGGATGGTAAAGTGAAAAACTAAGTGCTTGTTTGGATTGCATTAAAAAAATCCAGAAATTGAAATAATCCAAGAAGTAGATTTCAATACATCTGTTTGGATTAGAATTTTGTTGTTAAAAAATCGAAGATATAGAATTTATGCGAATTTCAATTCCACCAAAATGGATGAATTGAAATTACCATGTGAGGGTTGATAAGTTGAAATCCACCATTTTTATTTATTTTAAAAAATCTTTTCTTTTTCTTTTTAAATCACAAATTACTTATTTGTCCATAATTTAAATAAATAGTTTTTATTAATAAGGATTACAAAAGTAGTTTTATATAAATTCTCTTGAAAGCTCATATTCAACCAAATAAAATCCAAGATTTTAATTTATAGGAAGTTAAACTTATGCAAACAAATTTTCTTAAACTATAGGAAGTTCAATTCCCATGAACTTATTTTACCATAAATCAAATTTGTTAGAAAGTGCACTTTCCACGTTCGCCCAGAGCACTAATTAAGGGGTTGAAAAGGACAGATTTGGATGATTTTAAATAGGAACAGAACCAGGTCATCTGTTTTCTGTGATGAATCGCTTTTGGAACAATTCGATGTTGAATGATCAGAGGAAAGTAGATGCGACTATAAGAAAAAAAGGCAAAGAATTTTTTGTTTTTTTTTTTATTTCTCTGGATTTGATATGTGTGGCGACTGAAAAATATTTGAGTTATATATTTTTAGAAACAATAAAAAAGAAAAAATATATGTGGAAAAAGTTAAAAATAAAAATAATTTAAAGGGCAAGGGAGTATTAAAACAGTTGTCCGTACTCGCTCGTTGTTGATTGCTGCTGGGTGGGGTTGTGTAGAAAATGAAACCCAAAGTAAAGTAAACAGAGCCCGTGAGGAGTGAGGGGTGTGGATGATGGTGAGTGGGTGCATGTGAACTTATAGGACCTCTTTGTTTCCTTCCATCAGTGATGACTGATGAGTGTCTCCCTCTTGACGAATGACGACCCCTGGCCTCCCTCCCCTCTCGCAATCACGTGTGCCCTCCCTCCCTCATTTCCCCTCTTTCCTTTCATGTTGAACACAAGTCGATCACAGGTTCACAACCACAGGCGTGTCACGTACTCCTATCTAGTGTTTTCGCTCGGGTCGGGTATGGTATGATCGAGTCCCTGCATTCAATCACCGAGGCGTAAAATTAAATGCAGGGACGGATCCTCTTTAGGGTTAGAGGTTGCAGTCGCCCTCCAATGAAAAATAAAATTTAATATACGTATTTATCTCGTCAATAGCTTCGATTTGATATATTATAAGCTCAAATCTGATACTTGAGTAATAAATTATTTTTACATCATTTACCAAATCAATATACTTCTATCATATCATTTGTTAAACTTTGTAACTTAATACTATAATTAAACCTGAAAACGTCAAATATTGATGGTTTTTTGGGAAAAAAAATTAGAGTTCAATTTTCCACCTTCTCAATTAACCGATCCAGGATCCGCCACTGATCGAGTGCCCAATCATACTAGTTTTGTTCAGCGGGTAAATTAACGTCAAACATCATCTGAATCTCTTATCTTCTCTTTCTTTAAAAATATATGGTTCAGTAGTGTGTTCAGTTACCTAAAAAAAAGGTTGCTATATTATATAGCTTACTGCCAATATATGCAAAACTACAAACAATCAACGTGCACCCACAAACAGTTCTTGAAAACAGAGGATTTTCATGAAAATTACAAATTGCACACCAACTATATATATACAGTTGGGTTGTGATCATCCTATTAACTTAATTAAGACAAACGATTCATTAATTTTGACAATTACAAAACGAGAAGCTTGGTTTACGTTTTAACTTTTGCAATGTCTTGAAGAGTTTAAAATATAATAGTTTCATGTGAGAAAGGATGATTTGTCTACATTGGAATTATATAATAAATCTCACAATTTTTTTTTAGATAGAACTCCATTGATCTTACGTGTTCAGTTTAGATTAGTGTATGATATTCGCAGATATGTAAAACCCAATGTTATGCTGGCGCGCCAAAATTTAACAAGATAGAGAGAGATTGGGCGGGAGTAATAACACCCGAACAACAAGAAGAACAACCTGAACGAAGGCACATAATTTCGACATTTATCGGTTCTCTCTCCACACGATCGCCAGGGAAGACGATATCGAATTCCCTGTCTCCACCCTTCGTCTTTTTTTTTCCATAGATAGACACTTAGGTCATTACAATAGGGGGATTCGAACTAGGTCACTACATGTCATCCTTTGTATAACACTATCAACCATTATAGTCGATGAGAAAGGAAGGATTTAATGAGAACGAAGGTAGTTTGGTTATCATAAAAAAAATATAAACAAATACTTAATGTGTTAACAAAGAACACCTAGGGTTGTTATTCGAGCCGATCAAATCAAAGATTGTTTGTTTATATTCACCTCATTCAGAACCAAGCCGACCTCGAACCGAGCCTAAATTTGAGCTCGAGTTTGAAATTATGCTCATATATGGCTTATTTAGTAAATGAACGAGTTTGGGTTAAACGTTTTTAGAGTATTAAGCATTTCTACTTGCTGATGACATGGAAATTTAAATAAAAAATTTTAAAATTCCATAAAATTCGAGTTATTTGAACTTAAATCAAGCTGAACTGAACATAGTATATACCCGACATATGACAGAATCCGAATGGATATACTCGAATCCGACTCGACCAGCCTGATTGCGACCTCTATGCGTGGGTGTGAATAAACCCCTATTATTTAAACCCCTTGGAACTCCGGTTCAGAGCCACCTAAAAAAAAAAGTAAAAAGAGAACACCCACACTTATCAGTAGTACCCTCCTCTGTTTCTCAATCTTGGGTTGAGTTATGAGAGGTTTCCACCAAAAGGCGCTAACATTCTTAATTCTAATAACCGTACTAGTTTTAGGGTCAAGTTTTGGGTTGTGCAGTGCTCGAAGAGGGCGCCATTGGAGGCACAAAGGGTCCTCCGTTTCCACCTCTCTGTTTAAGAAGAAACCAAAGTCACAACAGTCTCCTCCTAATAATAGTAATAGCAGTCACAAGTACAGTTACAGGCAGCACCATCATGGTTCTAGTAAAAACAAACCAAAGCCTCCTCCTACTCCGACGCTCCCATCGCTACCGCTACCGCCACCACCAACCCAAACCCCTTCCGTCTTCAATGTGCTTGACTTTGGTGCCAAGGGCGATTCCGTTTCCGATGACACTAAGGTCAGTAGTTCTCCTTCCTTCACCAATTTATTCCATCTGCATTTTCATTTTCATTTTCATTTTCAACCCAATTTTATCACAGGTTATTATATATTGTTTTGAGAGCTAGCTATAGCTAGCGACTCGTTAACCTTTTTTTCGATCTTTTTTTCCGATGACATTACATATCAAAGTAATAAGACGATCCAAATATTGACCTAACTTTTATGATCGAGTAATCTAGATCAAGTATCGAAATTAATATCTGATATCTTTTTTTGGTCAGAAATTAATATCTGATATCTAGTTATTAGTAATTCAATATCGATATCATTTGATATTTTGATATCAAATTTCCCTTTTCTTTTTACGTATTTAATATACTAATTTGAATTGGCTCATATATAGCTTGGGATTGGGAAGATAGGTTTATGGTCCACAACAAAATACTTCTGAAATTTATAATATATGTATATAAAGTATGGTAGAAAAGATCTGTGGTATAAATATATACATTGACACACATTCTAAGGACGGACTAAACTCCAAACTATATATGTCTATGTTGTTTTTGGCTATTGATGAAACACTAGTTTTTTCACCATAGTAGGAGGCCTAGGTAAACTAGTTTAACTATTTTATATTTGGAGATAAAAAGTAGCCATGACAATTTCAACTAGTTTATACAACCACCCACCCGACAAAGCAAAAGACTTCAAGAGGCCAATGTCTTCACTTAGATTCGAGAACCACCTATAAACCACGTAGTCACACATTGGGAATTTGGGAGGGACCGAATAAGCCAAACTAGGGTATCACATGCAACAATAAGGTAAATTGCTTTGGGGACCCTAAACGCTACTTGCTCAGCGGGACTGCTTCTGATTCCATCAATAATTGTACTCTACACGGGGCATATTAGTGATCTGGGACTACGAAAACCTATTCAGGAATATTATCGTTCCTTATAGTGTTCAGCCCTCCCTAGCGAAAATTCTGGGTTCGCCACTGTTCATATTATAGCTTCACAAAACTTCACCTTAAGACTTGAAAGCACAAAAAAAAAATAGTAATGTAGTAGTGTGATCATCGATGCAGGCATTCGAAGCTGCATGGGCAGTAGCCTGTAAAGTGGAGGCATCGACGATGATCGTCCCTGCCGGATACCAGTTCTTGGTCGGACCCATTTCGTTCTCCGGCCCTTACTGCATGCCCAACATTGTATTTCAGGTAAGTTCTGCAGGAGCCCCCATATATGAATGTGCCCAACATTGTATATATTTCCAAGTAATTTGTATCTTCAACTAGACATTACTTAATTGTTGGATGGATGATCAGTTGGATGGCGAAATGATAGCCCCAACAAACCCGAAAGCATGGGGGTCGGGTCTACTTTGGTGGATAGAGTTCTCAAAGCTCAAAGGGATCACAATTCAGGGCGATGGGACCATTGATGGCGCTGGTTCCACGTGGTGGCAACAACAACTGTCTCCCTCCGACTCTCCCGTTGACAGTGAGACGCGATTGTTGGTACCACTGAATGATACCGCGCTACAAACCCCTCCAATGCCGGTAACAAATTACATTATTCGTACGTATGTGTGTCGCCTTCCATCTTATCAATTTATCTTTTTGGACTAACATATACATATTTTGTTACTTGTTCATAAAACTGCCTAGGTGAGAAGTGAGCTTGGTCAAAAGATGCCCAGCATCAAACCTACTGTAAGAAATCCTTAGCCTATATATATATATGGCCTTTTGTATCAAATATATATACATACATATACATATATATGTTTATGTGTTCTGATTTTCGACAGGCGTTGAGGTTCTATGGGAGTTATAACGTGACAGTGACGGGCATAACCATTCAAAACAGCCAGCAATGCCACCTCAAGTTTGATAACTGCGTTGGGGTGACGGTTCACGACATGAACGTCTCATCGCCTGCACTAAGTCCGAATACAGATGGAATTCACCTGCAGAACTCGCAACAAGTGAACATCCACCACACAGATATTGCTTGTGGTAAGTCCAATATATAGTAGTCTAGCACACCAGCCGAGTGAGGTTTCATTCTAAAAACCAATTAGCGATAGAAGGAGTAGCCCACCGACTTATAAGCTAAGGCGAGTTATGTTCAACTTTCAATGTGAGACTCTATTTGGTCTCATTCACATCTCTTAACAAATATCTCTTCAATCACCCTGATCGCAACAAGCAAAGCCTTATCCGATGGCACAAAAGCGCACCTTAGGCCAGTGGTGCCAGCAGACGAGTCCAAAGGAACCCGTTATCGGTTAGGTGTCATGTGGCCGTAAAGCCATCTACCACAAGTGTAGTTAGGAGCCCCACAAATTTAGAGGGAACTCTTAGTTTGTCTGCTGAATTACTCAGTGGTCCATTATACATTATCCCAAATGAAAGACACTTGAAAATTTATAGCCATTCATCAATTTGGGGGGGAAAAATGTTACATTACTGTAAAGATTAAAAAACAACACAAGAGAATTGACAGTTTGTCACAATTTTTTTGGCAGGGGATGATTGTGTTTCGATACAAACAGGATGCTCAAATGTGTACATACACAACATAAACTGCGGCCCAGGGCACGGGATCAGCATCGGAAGCTTAGGGAAGGACAACACAAAGGCTTGTGTCTCGAACGTGACTGTCCGAGACGTTCAAATGCACAACACAATGACAGGGGTCAGAATCAAAACATGGCAGGTACATAACATAACATTATTCCTCTCGATCATACTGCGCGTCAGCAATGTATTGGCCCGCGGGACTTTAACACGCACATCTCATGGATTGAACTCGAAACAGGGCGGTTTAGGGTCGGTCCAAAACATAATGTTCTCAAACATAGTGATGTCAGAGGTGGAGCTCCCGATCATGATAGACCAATTCTACTGCGACAAGAGGGTGTGTAGCAACCAAAGCAATGCGGTATCAGTGTCGGGGGTGACTTACGACAGGATAAGGGGGACATACACGGTGAAGCCGGTGCACCTCGCGTGCAGCGACCAACTTCCGTGCACAGATATCACTCTGACATCTATCCAGCTGAGGCCTCAGCAGGAGCAGTACCGGATGTACGACCCGTTTTGCTCGCAAGCTTATGGAGTGCTGACCACCCCAACTGTCCCTCCCATCGACTGCTTGCAGATCGGGAAGCCATCGAAGAACCTCCCTCAATCTCAACTCGATTTGTGCTTAGCTTAACTGGATCAGGTTGAAACAGAGATTGATATTGTGATTGAATATATTTATATATATACACATATGGTTGCAATCAGGTAAAATCCTCAAGTTAGAGTAATGTTGAGATGTGAGGTGATCAAAAGAGTTGCATATCGAAAGAATAAACTAAAACAAGCGTAGTTAATTAGCACCTAAGGAGATTTCTAGAATATTGAAGAAAATAAAAGTCTAGAGTACTGGGCTACTAGAAATCTCTAGGCAAATATACTCTTTAAACAAAGGGAAGGTCGGTGATGGTGGCCTATATAAATAGGCAATATGTAGTGGAGTTGTGTGTGAAAGAAGTGAGTGTTGTGTCCGGTGTTGTGTGGTGTGAGTGAGTACCTCTAAGAGAGGTTCCAAGATTGTGTGAGCTTGTGTGAGAGAGTTGGTCTTGAGTGGTGTATTAATAAGAGTCTTGTATTTTGAGAGTTGTACAAAAATATTTGTACATTAATACAAAGTGTCGTTTGTAAGGAGAGTTTGTCCATCCGAGTCACACGTGATCGAGTGTAAGCTACCCCGTGTTTTTCCCCAACAATATGCTAATCTATTGGCTAGCAAACATGCACATCATCACCTAGTAAAACCAAACAGTCCAACACTCAATCCTAGACGGCTATAGGATGGAACTTTTGATCATGAAGTCCCAATGAACTCCAATAGTAAGGCTGTAAGGGAATTAAAGAAGTGATAGGATTGTTTGAATATTGATATCATCGTATTCTACGTGTTATAGAATATAGTTTATAGTTGATTTTCAGTCATTTTGATATGTTTTGTATGTCTTTATACAATTTTTGGTTTCTTTTTAGAATAGATGTCTACACTCTGTTTTTTGTGTTTTTTTTTGTAATTTGAAGCTTGTTCGATATCATTTTGGAATTATGATGGAATAAGATTCATTGAAGCTAAGTTAGAGATGTTCACAAACGTCGGAAGAGCCTTGTATAGTGGTCTCAGGTGCTAATAAACAAGCTAAAAAGAGCTTATTGTCGAGTTGCCGTTTCTAAACAGTTTCGGTGACGTCTCAGTAAAATGAATTGTTGGAGCTCCAGAAAATTCGCATTGAGTCCTTCTATAACTTGTTGGAAAGATAATTAAAAAATCTACAACTTTCATGTTTATCACTTTTGCAAATTCGACTGGAAACATAGAAAAATCGAGCCAAGAAGTTGATATTGACTCAAAGTTCCGACCCGATATTCGTATATTCCGATCTCGAAGTTTCAATGTTACGAAGTTCCGGGTCAGTATCATGAAGTTCCGGGTTGAAATATGTCTAAATCGAAATCAGGGCCAGCCTTGAGTGTTTCAGGGCTAAAGGCGAGGTGAAAAATGGGGCCTCTATCGAAAATTATAGTTATATTTTTTTTTACTTCTATGAATGAAATATAAGATTAAACTCTTAAACAACATATAACTACTAGCAACATATATGTCAATAACAAATTCGCCTAAAGAAAATACAAAATCATTCAAATAAAGAACAAATCACATAAATATATAACATTTTTTTCAACAGATTGTGATTATTCAAAGCATCTCCAAAAAATCAAAAGAAAGACAAACGTCACGCAGTAAAGGTTGTATTATTAAACACCCGCTAAAGCTAAATAGAGGGAGAAATAAGATTTATTACCTGATGAATTTGTGAAAGAGAACGCTCAGGCACAAGAATGAGAGAAGATTGTGATTGGGACTGAAATAGTGATTGGAATCGGCAACAAGTAACTTTAACTAGATTGGACAAGAAGTCTCAAAAAATGCTCCAAAAAAAACCTTAGAACGAAAAGGCATCTTGCAAGATAGGCTCCATAATCTCTTGCTTGGTGAGCGGAATATAGCTTGAACACCCAACAACCTTCCAACACAAGTTGTTCTTAGTAGATCGTCGCGCCCCCTTGCGGGCTCTCTCGGTGGTCATCGTCGGCGAGCTCTCTGGCTGGCTCGACCCTCACCCCGGAGGCGGATCCCGGTCTGGCCAACCTTCTCGAGTCATGATTACGGTGGCTTCTAACGGCGCCAAAGTGGTCTCCCTCATCCTCTCGGCTGCTAGTACCTCTATTCCTCCGCCGCCTCTATCCTATTCTAGCTACTACACCATCGCTATCCTCTCACTATATTGCAACCCTCCGCCAGCGTCCTATACACTATCGGCTCTTTAATGCTCCTCATCAGTCTGGTGTCTGACCCTGACGTTATTGGCCTTCTCCTCCGCCACCTCGTTGTGGCTCCTTCTTCCTTGATTACCTATGTATTGGCACTATCGTTTTAACACCCAACCCTTCCCCCTAGATCCACCCTTCATGGCTTCTGATTTGAGCCTTTTCAGGCCACTCCACACACCTAATCCCCCAATTTTTCTAATCCTAAACCTAAAATTTTAAGCAAAAATTATTCATAAAAATTTTCAAATATATGGTCTTATAGCCTTCAAACCTCAAAAGTTCAAAGCCGAGACATCACATGCAACAAAATTTTTGAGCAAAGCTAGAATTTGGTGGTCCTATCAGTGAAGTTGGCTCTCATTTTGGACTACTGCCTTGACACTGCATCTTGTCTTAGTCCTTGGTCTCTCGAGCCTTTGGATCCTTTGGACCATCGCATTCCACTTCAACCCAAGGCCGAAAGGATGCAATTCTAGAAGAGAATCAGCCTCAACTTGGAGATTAGTAACCGAGGGTGCGACTGGACGGCCCTTCCTCCCAACACCAAAAGAACCGATTAGGCAAGATTGCCTGTCATCGTATCCTGAACCAAAACTGCAACCGCCATGCATGCAAGCTGTCTAAGCCACTGGATTCTAATTTTCTAGATGTTTTAAATTTAAATTTATGTAATTGTAATCTTAGATTTTTTTCTTTTTTCATTTGACTGGAAACCCTCTACGTAGGGTCTTTCCAGCCATCTTTTGATGGTTTCAAGATCGCTTTGTCGATCTACTTCTTATCTATTGTAAAAAAATAACTTTAACTAAAATTAGGCTTTTATAAAATTGGGCTTTTTTTCCAATTCCTTCTTTTCCATTTGATTTATGGGTCATATAAATTGGGGGCCCAAGGCACGGGCCTCTTCGACCTTGCCCAAGGGCCGGCCCTGATCGAAATGTCATGGCAAAGGTCTAGGTTGGTATCCGGGTCCTTTACTAGGCCGAAATGTGTTGTCTGAGGATTTCAACTTGGAATCATACAGTTCCGACCCAAAACCTTTAGGGATCTTTTCTTTTTCGATCCAAACGGGTTTTTTTATTAAGTAAAAATTCGAGCTCAGACAAGCCTGAAGCTCGAGAGGCCGACGAATCGGTAGACGGACTATCCGTCAACATACAACATAGTGAGCAACACAAATCAACAAAGATGAAAGGAAAGCCCAATAACCCATAAAATCCGTCATCCAGCAAAGGAGTCGAAGAAGATCCAAGACGAGTCACGAATATGGAGAACACGAGAGAGCGCGATAACTCACACGATGTCTCCACGCCGAGAAGGCGGAGAACAGTAACCCACCATCGGAAAGGGCGAAACCTGGGGAAGTGCGGATCACCGACGTTGCCCCCACCTAGATGAGGGATCTTCGAAAACCACAAACACATCCACGATCATCTCAATTATACAGGACGCCCGATACTATAACCCAACTCGGAACTAAATGTACCACGCCAAAGCAGATGACCCGACGCCAAAAGAGGGAACAAATACGGGCTAAAAGCGGGAAGAACAATCACCAAACGAAAATTTGTGTGCAAAAGCCTGGGACAAAAGTTGCCCAGGACCATTCAAGATTTTTGTTCCAACCCTTACGGGATTCTGGTCAAACCCTTTTGGGATTTTGGTCGGACCCTTTCGGGATATTTTATTATTATTTATTTTAAGCAAGTGTGAACACATTGTTCATTACATTAATTTTTGATTGACAACTCCCTTCCATGTCGTGCAATAGTGTAGAATTGTGCAAGCATCAAAAGAAACACTTCACAGCAGCGAAGGTTTGAACTGGAGGCGGAGGAGAAGGCGGTAGCGGCGGCGAGGAGGGAAGCCGTCAACGCCCAAAGACCACCACCTACAAGAGGTTGATTTGATCCGTCGTTGATAGATCAATTTTGCATTCAGTCCACCGAGATAGGAATCCCACGGGACGGAATGGATTTATCCTACAATCAAGGTTTACAACCAAGGTCGAGGGCAGCAACACTCCGAACACTGCCCAACCGAAGGAGCGGACAACCCAGCAACAACAAGGCTGACCGAGGAAGGAGCCCCATCCGGAGCCTTAACAACACGGCCGAAGGCCTATTGTTAGTCGAAACCCCCGAGGGGGTGGGTTGGGTCTCCCGGAGGAGTAGTAAGTCCAAAGATCTGAGTTTTGTAGAGCCCCTAAGGGACAGGATCTTCCATAGAAGAAGATACTCGGAACCCCGCAAAGAGCCGAAGAGGCTAGCAACACCCGAAGACCAAAATTGAAAACAAGGCTGCAATTTCACTCAGATCCTGCAATTTTGTTCTATCCAGACTCGAATCATTGCTTTTAGCTCTTTAATTTGATATGTAGGAACCAGATTTGGCCTTAGTTTTTTAGGGTTTGAAAGGGGTTTTTCTTTTGGGGTCTTCACCTCTCGCACCGGGAGAGAACCTTTGCAAACTGAAGACAAATTTTCGGATTTAGGCTGTCGAAAATCATTGATCCAAACGGGTTGTTTTATCTTTTGGAATCTATCTTTATTACTCCCTCCGTTCGGCAAAACTTGTCATTTTAGCTTATTTCACAAGTTTTAAGACAATGAACAAATGTACTAATTTACCCTCAATTATTACCCTCCTTTTTAACTTTATCGAAAACTACAACTAACAAACCATCAATCATATCAAGGGCATTTTTGTAAAGTGAAGAGCAAAATACCTACAATGACAAGTTTTTTTGAACAAAAATAACACCCTAAAATGACAAGTTTTGCCGAACGGAGGGAGTATTTATTTTAGGATATTTTTATCTTGTTGGTTTTATAAATACCTTAGACTAGTTAGATTGGGGGGGAGGTATTTCAATTCAATTCTATACAGTTTTTTATAGTTTAAGAAATTAGTAGTTTTTAGGCTTCTTAGAGATTTCGATTTGGAGTTGTTTTGCTTGATTCAAGATAAGTTCTTTTAATCTAGTTTTATATGTTTGATTGTGTTTGAATTTATGTCTGACTAATTTTCTTATTCTGGGTTTGGGTGATCCCGACGATGCTGAGATAGACACGTTCTTATTTGGAAACATGTATTAAACTTGATTTAATCCATGAGTGCTTAATCTAATTGATTTTGTGTTGATTGGAATCCTTTTGATGTTCAACATGTGACAATTGTGAATTGAGATAGGATAGATAGAAAAAGTTTGTAGCTTTATTTGGAAACATGGATTAAACTTGAGAATTGTTTATGAGAAATATATTTAATTTCCTGAGGATAAATAAACTATTGTAGACAACCTAGGTTTGAATTGGTTAATCAAATGTGATTGCGGATGTTTTATCAATTTTATTGATAGGCTAAAAACCTACACCCACAAGTGTATGGGGTTCAGTTGTAGTAATCAAGTGTCGTATCCCCAAGGACCGGAGGAGTATCGACAGTAATTTCGAGCTAGTTCGACCAAGTTCAAAAGTAACAAGCAGATTTGAGAGTGTATCTTTAAAGTAACAATGAAAACCGATCAAGTGTAGAGAGGTATCAATATGGAAAGCATTCTAGGGTAAGGGATTACCAACGATGCATCATCAATAGACCAAAATATATTCTCGCTTGAATGATTTCTAACTCAAAAGTGAAAGTAGATTGTCTAAGGTAATCGCAAAGCTCCTTTTGGAATCGAAGCGAAGGTGTCTAAATTGGTTAACGATCTCCTTTCGGTTTCAAACAACCAATTTAGAACCCTTAATCTCTTAGAATTCTAAATGAAAATCACATCAACTTCGCCTTTCGGTCTCAGTCAATATAAGAATCATCTAAAATATCTATGACAATCCATAAATCCTCAAGAAGTTCAATTTCACTTTCGATCAACTAAACTTCGGGTTTAATCCTATAGTTCCGATGGGTTCTAGTCGCCTTTCGGTCTCAATTCACCATCTAAATTCCAATTTAGGGTCTTAGTCTTTCAATTTCAAACCCAAAATCAGTTCTAACCCATTCTCATCGATTAGGGCTAGCGCAATAGGATTAAATCACCAAACAAAATCAGAAATCAATCAAACGATACTAAGAGCGAGTCTATTTCCGCATCATCGGGATCATCCCAACCCTAGAACAGAAGATCTAGCCACTCATGGAGAATTTCATGTTCAATTCAATCAAATTCAACAAAGCAAACATGAATCTACAAGAAGGAAAGAGATTTACCGAAAACGATGAATTCAACAAGTTCCCGGTTAGAATCCCCAAAAACTTCCCAATAGGTCTCCACAAGAACTGATTTTCGGCCCCCTCAACCTCTAAAAAAACGTCCCTTAAATATCCCCTAAATAAAAATAAATTAAAACGGAAAAAAAAACTGTTCAAGGACGACACTCGGGCAGTACACTTCTCGAGTGTCAAGGGCACTCGGCCGAGTGGACACTCTAGAATATAACTAGTCGAGTGTTAAGGGCACTCGACCGAGTGTAAACTTTTCTTAGCTACTGGAACCCACTCGGGAAGTACACTGATCGAGTGTCAAAGGCACTCGGTCGAGTGGCCTTCAATAGGGTCGCCTTGAAATGGTTTTTCTAGAGTTGTCGCTCATCCGATTAATGCATATGAATATGCGTTGGAAAGATCTTTAAGAGCACTTCAACTCTCATGAAGACATCAGGACTTGATTCGAAGTTTTGTAGGGCGAAAATAGGAAGTTTCTCCGTGCTGCTATGCCTTGTCCACTTTGTTTGATTCCACTTCGATTCTCTAGGCACATCTCCTTGATCTTGTGCCTTCTAGCTTGTCTTTGATGACTTCTAAGCGCGTTGAGGAGCCTTGAACCACCTCTTCCTCCTTTATCTCTTGAGTTGAGTCCAAAACTGCTCCAAAATACCTGAAATCACGATAAACATGCGACAGACACCAATTCCTCGAAACGGGATACAAAGGGCTAAGAAATAGGCAAATACTCGAGTAAAACGCCCTAAACTCTAACCAAGAGTGACCTATAAACATGATTAAATAGACGCTATCATTTATTCACTAGGGTCTAAGAGCATCATGGTCTAAATGGATTAATTCTAAAACATGTGATATATGAGTAGTAATTAATTGAAACAAACATATTTACTGCGACATAGCTCTTTTTAATTTATTCAGGCATGAAAATTAAATTGGTCTATCAATGATGCACTGTTGTGGTGAATCCCAACTCTTGAATGTTTTTTTATCATATTAGTTTCAAAAACTTGTTATTTGTTATTTTTATTATTTTTTCTTTATGTTAGAAATTCTCTTAAGCATCGCATCTTTTATTTGGCTTAGCTAACTAGTTGAAGTTCTACAATTGATATTCACACAATCTCCATGAATTCGACACTCGATATACTACAACTGATATCGTACGCTTATGGGGTGTTGATTTTAGACCGATCAAATATAATATAAATATTTTAAAAAATAAAAGGAGAAGGCCACCTTCTCCACATGTGAAGATGACCTTTGTAGCTCAATGTTATCTTTCAACCCTTTCTATTCTCCAATGTGCTTCAATATCTCTTCTCCCTTCCACTTTCAACCACCCTCCAATCACATCTCTCCCTCCAGCTTTAACTTCCTTGGCTTCATCGTCCCCCTCTATGATTCCATCCACAATCGCAAGATCTCCGACCCCTTGCACGTTTTCCCGATATTCAATCCATCATCCTTGTCATCGAGAAGTTCTTTCATTGGATCAATATATGTTTTGAATAGGTAAACTTGACCCTAACTGAGAAAAATAATTAGAAGTCGTTAGGGCAACATCCCAAAAAACTTTCTTCCTTAGGGTTATTAATGCGAGTCTTGTTTGATGGGAAAGAAATCATGAGAATTTAATAATTGTGAAACAGAAAGAATCAATTTCTCTTATTTGGGTAAATAAATTATAGAGATTTGATTATAAACAATGAGAAAATAGACAGAATATTCGTGTGAAATGGAAGAAAAATGGATCTCACCAAATTATTGGAATTTGATGGGAAAATCAAATTTAAAGTCTCAACCGTGAACTGCAATTGAACAAAAATAATTTTCTTGTCATTTCCCGCTTAAAAACTAAACATTGAAAAAATTTCCTTTTTTAGATTCTCATCTCTTCTCTCCCCTTCCCTTCATCTTTATCATTTTTCACATTTTCTCTTCCTTTCTTTCTACTCATTACTAATTTGTTAAACACATCACAAAAGATGAGAATTGTATAAAACCGAAAGGGGAGAGGAGGCGTACATGCCGATAGATGCGCGACGACCTAGGAGTTGGAGTCGAAGGTGGGTGGTGGCAAATCGAAAGCTAGTCGGTGGAGGCTATAAATGGTGGGTGGCTATGGGCCAAGGAGGGTGGTGGCAGAGGCTGGTGCCAGTGGGTGGCTGTGGTAGTGGTGGCTATGGCGACGGCAAGCCAAGGACCCTATAAGAGTTAGTTGGTCGCAGTTGGCGAAGGCTAGTGTATGGCGGCGGCGGCCGATGTATGGCATTGGCTGGAAGGATGAAACGAAGGAGGTTGGTGTGTGGCGGCGGAGTTCGATGTGTAGTGGTGGTGAGCCTAGAGTGAATGGTGGCACTAAGGTTGTTGGTGGTAGCGGCTGCGAGAACGAGAGCAAAAGCTCTCTTTTACGTTGGTAACGTCCTTACTCTTGATGATAAACCAGAGATATAAACTTCTTTTCTTTTATGTTTTTTTATTTTATTTCCTTCTTTTTGAAATATATAAAAATAAAATAAAACGTTGAGCACCTGCTCCATTGATATTCTAGGTGAATTTTATCATTCTCAAGCTCATAAAATCTCAAAAGCGCCATCGTAATTTTTTTAATTTATATATTATAATAATAATAATAATAATGATGATGATGATGATGATGATGATGATGATGATGATGATGATGTAGGTGACATTATTTATTGATGTGATAAAAGCTAATTGGGTAAATATTTAAGAGATATCGTTTTAATATTTTTTTTTGAAAAAAAGCAAGGATTTGGCTGATGCTCACGAAAGACGAGAGCTTGGAACTTTGATTGCAAAGCCAGGGCACCCATGTTCATCGAGTGGTGAAGACACGCAAGACAATCTGCCACTGTGTTGATCTCCTGAAAGACATGACCAAAGGTGATGGACTGGAAGGTTTGAGAAAGAAGGAGGACATATAAGACAGGCATCTCCACCTCCCAAGGGCTTCTCTAGATACCTTTTATGACATTGATGATTGTCAAGTTGTGTCATTCCCCCATCACATGGTTAAGTCCGAGCTGGGCGTTGGCTATCACGACCCCTTTATGGAGAGCATAAGCTTCCGCAACAATGGTTGAATCTGACTTGCAAGAAAATGCACCCCATGCCACAAGAGACCCATCATGGTCTTGAATAACAAAACCAGATGTGACTTATTTCGAATGTCCATAATCCATACCAACTTATTTTTAAGGAAGTCCTTTCTCTTTGACCGATTGTCTTTAATATATCGTTTATTTTCTATGTTGTGCGTAGTGGGTGTTGATTGACATCCTGAATTCTATCTAACAATTTGGTGTCCATCTTGTTAATGAGATTGAGCAACTTAGAGCATTCCAGAAAGAGGTGTCTCACATCTTCGATCAGTCGCTTAGTTACGCAAGGCACAAGTTTGAGGTATTACCACACCCTTACAAGCAAGGCGTTGTTTTGTTAGGAGTCCATTCATCGTTAGAAGCACATCAACTTTCCAAATCCATTCATTGTTGCTTTTTTATTGGTTTTGACATCCAGTTACAAAAGCAAGGGCGCTAGCCATAGAGAACCACCAATCCAGACTTGCCTTTCAGTAAAGTCTATCTTGCATTTCACTTACTAGGATTCGAATTGATTCTATTTGTTTTACAATATCTTTTGGGAGGACTTGTCTAAGGTCTTAAAGTTTTCATTTTTTGTCTGATGTCATGAATCACGTTACTTTCTCAAGTTCGTCTATTTGTTGTCTTGGCATAATGTGGTCCTTGAGTTTAAAGTTTCCCATCCAGAAGTCCTCCCAAAATCTAATTGTCATTCCATCTCTGACTTGCCATCGTAATCCTTTACATAATTCTTCTTTGATTTCCATACGTTCGTTCCATTCCAAGAAGACTATGATTTTTTATGGCAGTCCCCCAATTATTGACCCTTTATATACTTTATTTTTACTAGCTTAACCCACATATTCTCCAGCTCAATGCGACGTCAGTCTTCATCCGGCACCACCAAAAGGTCCTCCTCAGGTCCTGATACATCTTAGTCGATCCCGGGTGGACCGAATAAGGAGTAGAGTGTGCCTCTATCATGATCTTCTGCCTCAGATCGTGTACCTCGGGTACCACAACTCGACCCTGCAACACTAACATCCCATCCTCTCTTATGGAAAACGACTTGCAGTGCCCCTGAGCCATACGCTGTCGGATGTCCGCTATCCGTGGATACTCTGCCTGTGCTCGGCGAATCTTATCCATCAACTCGGACTAGATCTCGAGGAAGCTCAACTGACCACTCTCTCTCTATGACCAGACCTCGATACCGCAACTCATCAGATCTCTCTGCAACTCTGGTCGTGCTGTCAACCTCGACAAGGTGACCTCCTGACGAGTCTTCCTACTCAGCGCATCGGCCACTACATTGGCCTTCCCGGGATGATAAACTATGTCGAGCTCATAGTCCTTTATCAACTCAAGCCACCTCCTCTGGCGCATGTTCAACTCCTTCTGCGTGAAGATATATTTCAAGTTCTTGTGATCGGTCATAATCCTCACTAACGTACCATACAGGTAATGCCTCCAGATCTTGAGCGCATGAACCACCGCGGCTAGCTCAAGATCGTGAGTGGGGTATGACTCCTTCCCCGTCTTCAGCTGGCGTGAAGCATAAGCAATGACCCGATCTCTCTGCTGTAACACACAACCTAACCCTGAACTCGAAGCATCAGTGTAGACCACGAAGTCCTCCGTCCCCTCGGGCAACGCTAACACTGGCGTAGATGTCAACTTCTTCTTCAGAAGCTTGAAACTGGCCAGACAGGCCGGACTCCACTCGAAGGGCACTCCCTTCCTCGTCAGCTGTGTCATCGGCCTAGCTATGTTGGAGAAACCCTCGACGAACCGTCGGTAATAGCTAGCCAAACCCAAGAAAGACCGGATGTCTCTGATGGTCTTGGGGACCTCCCAAGCAACGATAGCCTCAACCTTCGAGGCGTCCACTGGTATCCCTGCTGCAGATATGATGTGCCCCAAAAACATCACCTCTGAGAGCCAGAACTCACACTTGCTGAACTTCCCAAACAACTTGTGCTTCTGCAGAATCCTCAGCACAATCCTTAGGTGCTCGGCATGCTCCTCTTTGCTCCTCGAGTAGATCAGGATATCATTAATGAATATCACCATGAATCTGTCAAGATAGTCGATGAACACCCTGTTCATCAACTCCATAAAAGCTGCTGGCGCGTCGGTTAGCCCGAACGACATAACCACAAACTCGTAATGACCGTATCTGGTTCTGAAGTCGGTCTTCGGGATGTCCTCGCCCTTCACTCTCAACTGGTGGTAACCCGATCTCAGATCTATCTTCGAAAACACAACGACTCCCTACAGCTGGTCCATCAGGTCGTCTATCCTTGGCAGCGGATAACAGTTCTTCACTATGGCCCGGTTAAGCACCCGGTAATCAATGAACAACCTCAATGATCCATCCTTCTTCTTGGCGAACAGCACTAGTGCTCACCATGGCGAAGCGCTCGGTCGAATGTAGCCCTTCGAGGCTAACTCTTTTAGCTGAGCCTTCGGCTCAACCATCTCCGTCGGTGCCCTCCTATACGGAACCCTTGATATCGGCCTCGTGCCCGGCTCTAACTGAATGACGAAATCAACATCTCGCTGCGGTGGAAGTCCTGGGACTGTTGCGGAGCTTCCGGAAGGCGTATTGTTTTACGTGGTACATGACTCTTGTCGGTTGGGTCAAATGTTCGGGGTTTACCACCTTTGGTGGTTCCTCATCATTAAAAAAAAAATAAAAAAAGATTGGAGATTGATCTTGAACTATGCTCTACTAGCCAAGCGCCTGGCTGGGCTTCTGGTCTGGACCGGACCGGAGATTCCGGTTCAGCCCAAGACCGGTGGACCGTAATCTCCAAGAACTTGGACCGCGAATCGGACAGGACTGAAACTTATGGTCCCGGTCTTTACAGTCCGTGGACCGTAAAGACCAGTTGGATCGAAACTTTACAACAGCCTTTGTTCGCCCTTTTACAACAGCCCCTGTTCGCATTTTGCGTTAAATCAAACACATGTAAATTGAAAATTCATTTATTCATGATTTGATTTCATTCATTCGTGCTTCATGCGTGATCAAAACCACAAAAGTACAACGTTTAAAAGTTAAACACAATGACAAATCCAACCCGAATTCAACGTACAAAATGATTATAGTTTATAAAAAAAAGTTTTGAAATCATGAATAGCAAATGTTGAAATTTGTAATCAACTGATTCCATTATCTTGCAAGCTCGCCTTGAGTTCTTATGTGAGAGCACCTAGAAAGTAAAACAAACAAAAGCTAAGGAAATTATGATACCAACTAACCATTTGAAAACACTCTTAGCCTTTTAAGTAACAAGTTTCTTTTTAAATTGAATTGAACACCTTGACTAACAAATTGCAAGTAGTGTTGGCCAAATTGAATCTACTCAATCTAGCCTCACTTTACATAGTTTCTTAATTTTTTTCAAGCACAAAGCCTAGACTAAAATCAACATTGACATTAACCCTTACATTTAAAATTGAATCTAGAACTAAAATATTACAAATTGAAATTTCTTAACCGTAGATCTAAAATCGGGACAAAATTCTTCAATCTTACTCTAGAATATATATGATTTCTCAAAATCTATACTAAAATTGACATTAATTTGTCAAAATATACATAAAAACCTAGATCTAAAAGTGAAATTGAGAGAGTGTCGAGTGTCTTACCGAGAGAGCAGAGAGGACCGATGAGTGGTGGCCTGAGAGAGCCGGAGAGCTAGTTGAGCGAAGGCCGAGCCCTTGCCCACTGCCGAGGCAAACAAACAGAGAGTGACGAGTGAAAGCTGGCGGCGAACAAACAGAGAGTGAGGAGGGAGGGCCGAGGCGAGGGCTGAATGACTGATAGTGATGAAATTGAAAATTGAAATGAAAGTGAATTAGTGAAATGCATGACTTTGACCTTTTTTTTTTTTTTTGTTTTTTAATGATATGGATTCCGGCCCGGTCCCGGGTTTGGATCGGAACTCGGAAATTAATTTGGTTATGGTCCAATTCCGGTCCGATCCAATTCCTACCCAGTCTAGGTGCAGCCTTCCTAATTCCTTTATTGCTTAAAAAAAAAAATCCGATATTCGATTATTTACCTCGTTCGGTCGTTCCCAATCTGGGATCACGATTCGGCTCTGCACGCACCGAGAAGTTGTCTTCTTCTGAAATTCCAGCCCTTCTGACTACCCCAACTCCGGCGACGCTGTAATTAGCGTGACGGTGAAGATCTCTCCTCCTGGCGTGCGCTGGTTGGCTCCACTGATTTGCTTATTGGTGGAGTTCGGAACGCCAACATGAGTGGAAACGAGTTTCGATTCTTTCTCTCTTGCGACATCAACCTACCTGTGACTTTCCGAATCGATAGGTTGGAAGGAACTGTGCCTCTTCTCAAGTCTTTCAATTCAGGTGATTTCTCAATTCCTCTCCAATTCGCACGGCTAGGTTTTTTCCGGTTCTACTTTTGTGATTATCATGTTGAAATTACAAATAGCAAAAGGAGAAAGGGCGCTGATAGGGACCATTTCGTTTTGGTACCTCAGAATTCATTGAAGTTTTCGTGTTGTAGAAGATTTTCAAGCTATGTTCATTCAAATTTTCTGCAGTCTTTCTGGGGTGAATCGTCTAGGCGTCCATTCCTTCTCTCAGTTTGGCGTGCAAATTTTGGTGTTCATTGATCAGAATCACTGTTTTAGTTTCTAACATGTTTTCTGTGTTCATCTAATATTTTTGGTTCAAATTTAAACACTTGGAAACTATTGTAGATGTTGGTCACACCACAGAGGAGAGAAGAGCTGAGCTATATGTGGAATGTGCATTGTTCATCGATGGTGCTCCCTTTGGGCTTCCCATGAGGACCAGGTTTGGCTATGCCTAGATATGTGTATTTCTCAGTGCGTTGTGTGATACCCACCCAGTGTTGGTGCCTTATAAGAAACTGAGTTGGATCATGGTAAAAAAAAAGTTATGATGTGTGTGAGCATACACATCATGATCAGCTTTTCAAGATTGAATGTCAGTTGTTTATATTTCCTTCCAAAGCAACCTTATTTTTGAGGAAAAACAATTCTGGGGACTGTCATCTTTAGATGAATTAGTGAAAATTATCTAGAGATTCTTGTTTCTCATGGAGAACTTTCCTTGGTTCTTCATGAACCATACATTTTGATGGAAATTTTCTGTAGTCTTATTGATATTTTCCATGTTCTGATTGTCTCTGTTCCTGAATTCAGCTTTCTTAACCTATAGTTGTGACTTCTAGGTTGGAATGCGGTCAGTCATTTTGCTGGAATGAATTAATCACTTTGAGTACAAAGTACCGTGACCTCACTGCGCAGGCACAGCTTGCTTTTACAGTAAGCTATCACTTTTCATTTCATATTCTCTGCTGCTTATAAGAAGCAATAATGCAGCATAGCAGCTTATTCTGGTAATCTGGTTTAAAAAAATTTAAAATATTTTTTTTCTCTTGGTATTTGCATTATTAATCATGAATCTCATCTGCCTACTTATTGTGTGACTGGTGTGGTATAGGTGAAAAAAAAAAATTTGACGGATCACCGTACTTGTGTTGTAACAAATAAATTGTTCTCTCACCACATCATCCCTTGCTTGTTCTCTCACCACATCATACTAATTTTTTGTGAAACTGATGACCTTGAAAATTTAGGTATGGGATGTTTCATGTGGAAAAGGCGACGGATTGATTGGGGGGGCAACTGCACTCCTATTTAATAGCAAAAAGCAACTAAGAACTGGAAAACAAAAGCTTAGACTTTGGCGAGGGAAAGAAGCAGATGGTTCGTTTCCTACAGCAACTCCTGGAAAGGTTTTACTAGTTCTTCTTAGCATCTCCATAATCTGCTTTTCATGCATATCGTTAATATTAGCTTAATCTCCTATAGGTACCCAGACATGAAAGAGGGGAACTGGAACGTCTTGAAAAGCTTATGAATAAATATGAGCGAGGACAGATCCAACGCGTAGATTGGCTGGATCGACTTGCATTTAAAGGAATTGAAAAGATCAGAGAAAACGAAAGCATATGCAGCAAAAATTCTCAGTTGTACCTTCTTATTGATTTCTGCAGTTTTGAGCACCAAGTTGTCTTCCAGGTTGAGTATCATAGTGATGATTTGTTTACTGGGCATGACTTGACAAGTATTGCAGTATTTGTCAATAAGCTTTTTGTCTGTGAGTTTAATATTTTGCCTTCTTCTATGGTTCTTTTAGCTCAAATGGGGTGCTAACTGGAATTTTTATCTTGCTCTATACCCAGCTAGCCACACTATCTGATTCGCATTATTTTTGTTTTAAGTATGATCATACAATGAGAAATGCAAGAAAATAGTCTAGCAGAAGAAAGCAACAACAGAAACCTCACCAAAGTTCCGTTTGACCAAAATACTGGGAAAAAAAATTCACTATTTGTTCATTGTGGTGCAGGAATCAGGAGCTAATTTCTTCTTACCCGCTCCACTTGGGGCAACAAATGAACTAGTTACTGTGTGGGATCCAGAAGTTGGGAAGATTAATCCTTCTGAGCACAAACAAATAAAGCTAGCCAGAAGTTTGACTCGTGGTATCATTGACCGTGATCTTAAGCCAAGTAATAATGAAAGAAAGTGAGTTCAATTTAGTTTTCTTAAGAAACTTTCCCCCTTCTGTCATGTATTGTGCACAATACGACATTAATTTTACCCGGATTGAGATGGATAGGATGATAATCGTTGCTAGAGCTGACTGCATGTGTAATGTCTTTTTGATTTCAGTGCCCTGCATTCTTAGCATCCTTCTAAGTTATGTGAGTTAATGGAGATTGCCTCTCCTAGATAAAAGTTAACCCTACTTCTAGGGTTCCCCTGTTTTCACTTTAGGGAAAAAAAAGGAATCAAAAGAGAAATCACAGTGCATAGACAAGATATCATGTCTTATCCCTGTAGTAGGTTTGTTCTGTTTTCAGAAGACATTTTCATCACTGTCCGAAATCTTAAACATATTAATGAAGTGATGAAAATAGTAATCACAGTGGAAGGTTGGCAATTCTTCTGCCTATTAGGAGTAGAAGCTTCAAACATGCATTTTAGTAGAAGCTGAAAACATGCATTTTATTTTCTTAAGATCAATACAGAGGATACTAAAATACCCGCCCACAAGGACCTTGAATGGAGATGAGAAGCAACTCTTGTGGAAATTTCGCTTTTCGTTGATGGCAGAGAAGAAGGCTCTCACCAAGTTTCTTCGCTGTGTTGAGTGGAGTGATCTTCAGGTTAGGTTTCCACTTTTTCCTTTTGTAGCATATTCTGATTACTTTTCATCTCTTTCTAAATCATGCTAACAAGCATGGTCTTATGGTTGTTGGTTCTGGATCATATGCATTGATTAAACTAAACATCTGCAATTTGATTTGTATGCAGGAAGCAAAGCAAGCAGTAGAGTTGATGGGCAGGTGGGAAATGATTGATGTCTGTGATGCTTTGGAACTTCTGTCTCCTGTTTTTGAAAGTGAAGAGGTTGGCATAATATGACACTCACTGAATCCATAGCAAGATTTCATCATATTTTATATAATCTTTGAGAAGCTAGCCAATTGTGTATCTCTTTATTGTGTAATTTGTATCTTCCTTTTGATGGACAAAGGAACCACAGTGAGTTGGAAGAGAGGAGATGGTGTTGATATGAATGTATGGATAATGGTTGAGCCTAAGAGGAAGGGAAAGTTGAACAAATTGGGATATGAGTTTAAGAGAGTGAGAGACTGGGCAGTTTGGTCAGATTATAATAAAGTGATATCTTATTATGATTTGACACCCATCATTTGGTATCAATTCATAATTTACTATTCTGATCTGGGATATTCGTTCATTTTGCTTCACTATCGTGCCCACATGTAGAAGAACCTCTTAACTAGAGAAAGAGAATATACAAGTAACATATTATATAGTAGGCTGGGGAGAATTATTCCAAATTATATATGCTGCAAATTTCTACTTCTGCTCCGGTGGGAGAAACTAAGAAAGGTGGACACATCACTGGAAGTTCTGGTGTTGTGTATAAATGTGATTAGATTTATTTCCTGAGCAGGTAAACGTGAAATCAGAAATCTAGATTCATATTTGAGATGGAGACAAAAGAATGATGTGACCTGTGGTTTGCTTTCTTTTTCATACTTCAAGATGGTAGACATTTACTGAGCATACTGATTAAGTTTAACCTAACAGGTCCGTGCATATGCTGTTAGTGTTCTTGAAAGGGCTGATGATGATGAATTACAATGCTACCTTCTACAACTTGTCCAAGCTCTACGGTTTGAGCGGTCTGACAGATCACGCCTTTCTCATTTCCTTGTGCAGAGATGTATGTTAGCATTTTTTAAAAGTTTTTATTTGTACTTCTGCTTTCAAGATTAGGCTCGATTATTTTTTTTCTCTCTGATTCATATCTTAAAATTTGCCAGCTGTCCGCAACATTGAGTTGGCTAGCTTCCTTCGTTGGTATGTGGCTGTGGAGCTTCATGATCCCGCATATGCTAAGCGCTTTTACTGCACCTATGAAATGCTGGAAGAGAATATGTTAAAGGTAATGTTTGGCTTCTAATGAGTTTATTATTGTTGTTTGAAAATGAGCGTTTGAAGAGAGAAAAATCAAATCTGTTATTCATGAGAAAGGTTACAGAATATGTAGAGAGACACTAACTAGAAAGATTTTGAGAGAAGCTACAAGGTACCACCGGAGCAGGAGAGGTAAATAGCTCCAAGATGATTCATGGGTTATCCCTTGTGTTTGACACAAAGAGCTAATGGACCGATTGAAGTTATCTTTGGCATTATTGATCCTAAATCTCTTAATTTGTTTTCCAAATTGGATATGAACCATAGAGAGAAAGACACAATAATGCTAACTTCAGATTTTTGTTTTAGAAGATAGACCCATGTAACCCAAGTGCAATCATCCATAAATGTGATAAACCATCTAGCTAGAGAGATATTAAGGATAGAGGATGGCCCCCAAATGTCACTATGTAAAGGATAACTACTACTCGTAATACTAATGGGAAATGACATACGAGGGTGCTTGACTTTTTCACATACATCACATTGAAATGAAGACATTAATTCCTTGAAAATTTTCAAGATAAAAGTGCTTGATCAGATAAAAGGAGGGATGGGCAAGCCGGTAATACATCAACCAAATGGAATCTTTGGTATTGGTGGTTTAAGGCATGACAAGAGATGGTTGGTGCTTTCCTTACAAAAATCAAGGTAGTAGAGACCATTCTAATCCTTAGCATTACCAATCTTCTTCCCCGAGCCCCAGTCCTATACAAAACAATCACATTCAATAGTATATAGCAGTGAAGATCTTTGCAAATTTTTTTTTTGTGGAAATCAGGTTGGCTTAAAGGATAGGAACAAGGAGAACATTTTTTAGGCCGAGGTTTTCTAGAAGGTTGAGCCATTGTATTATCAACCATCGACATATATTTAGGCTTGGGAGATGGCTGTAAAATATGATAATTTTGTGAGCAATTGATCATGTGCTTAGTAGCTCTTGAATCTAAGATCCGTTGAATAGGTTGGGAACATTTAGAAGCTCTCAAGTAATAAGGAAGAGGAGTTAATTGTAAGGGTAAGAGTGCATGGACTAGAAGAAGTATCACCTGGTGGTTTCTTAAGCCAATTGAATATTTGAATAAAGCTCTAAATTTCTCGAATTCAACGGCACTAATCCCCACAGATTGTCCTCCACATGAATTCTATAAATCCTTGAATTATTTCAAATTAGCAACACTTATCCCCCAATATTGGCATCAAAGTTGACATATAAAGAAGTTTCAAATACGGGGGTTGTCATTGGGGAAGATTTCAGCAACAATGGCTTTAGGAAAGATTTCTTCAGCAACAATGGCTGAAAAACAAACAAGAAGCTTTAGCAATGAAGGCCGAAGAAATGGTATAAGACTCTTAGCATTGAAGGCTGGAATATGAAAAATAAATTTCAGCTATGAATACTGTAAAAGATGATGAGTATACAGATCTGATAGAAGAACCGAACCAGATTTGGAGATCTGAGAGAGGTTTCAACAAAGAAGGTTGAAGTCTAAAAAGAAAAGCTTAGGAAAATTCCTATGCTGTGATACCATGTTAGAAAATGAGAGTTTGGGAAGAGAAAAATCAGATCTATTATTCATGAGAAAGGTTACAGAATATGTAGAGAGAGGCTAACTAGAAAGCTTATGAGAGAAGCTACAAGGTACCAGTGGAGTGCGAAAAGTAAACAGCTCTAAAATCACTTAAAGGCTTATAGCATAACCTAGAATTAAAGTAATAATTACATGCATGCAACTATGCAAGTATGCTTACAATTGCGTTTAATACTATATCTGAAGAAGGAAACTGTAGGATAATCTGAATATAACGCTATTGGTAGCCAGTTGTTCAAATTTAAAAATGAAGCCATATGGGCTTTAATACTTATTTGCTCATGATGGGCTGTTATAAAATTTAAACCTTCTATTTGAATCAGTTGTCAGCAAATGAGAATGGAGGAGATGATGGGTTTAAGTTATGGCAGAGTTTAGTGCGTCAAACAGAACTGACTGCACAGCTATGCTCCATAATGCGAGATGTTCGTAATGTACGTGGTGGAACACAAAAGAAGATGCAGAAGCTTAGACAACTCCTTTCTGGTCTTTTGAGTGAGCTTACATATTTTGATGAGGTATTTTTTGTATCATTTTCTTTTTAAAGGGAAATTTTTCTCATTCAATAAATATCCTCCAAACAGACCATTCTTTAGATCTTAATTTTGTAGTGTTTCTACTGCTGATATTTCTACCAGCCTATACGATCTCCATTGACACCTGGAGTTCTAATTTCTGGGATTATACCAGCTGAATGTGGACTATTTAAAAGTGCGCTGCATCCTTTGCGCCTGACTTTCCGTACTGCAAATGGTGAAAGTTGCAAGATAATATTTAAAAAGGGAGACGATCTTCGGCAAGACCAATTGGTGGGTTGTGAGCACCTCTCATTTCTACGAACCTTATAGACAAATGAAAAGATCTTTGATTACCTTATTAGAATGACTTGTTATGCTTAATCCCTAATGAGGGTTCTTGTAGGTTATTCAAATGGTATCACTCATGGACCGGTTGCTTAAATTGGAGAACCTTGATCTACATTTAACTCCTTACCGAGTCTTAGCAACTGGGCAAGATGAAGGCATGGTTGAATTTATTCCATCACGTTCTTTAGCCCAGGTATATTATTGACAGAATTTATTGCCTCCATCTTCATTTGCTTTTTCTCTCTTTTGGGGAGAACTGTGTGGGTGGGGGGTTGGGGACACTCTTTCTCTGCTTAATTGTTTGTACTTTTCTCAATTTATACATTGAGATTTCAGAGTTGCTAAATTTGGTCTTATGTCTACTACTCCCTCCTATCCACAATATAAGATTTTCTACTTTTCAACGCGCATTTCAATAAGCTAAAAAGTTAAAAACTATATAAAATAATAATAATTTTTTTTCAAAACTTAATACTTACTGTATTACTAGCTGAGAAAAAAATATTAAAAAACTAAATATTTAATATAATTTTTAGCTCATTGAAATATGTGTCAAAACTCAAAATCTAAAACATCTAACATTTTTTTATCGGAGGGAGTACTGTATATGCGAGAGAGTTTCCTGCCCAGGATAATAGTATTACCCCAAAACAAAATCCCCTTTCTCTTTCTTTGCACAAACCTTAGCTTGTTTAAATTGTGGTATTGTAGCCGAATCTCTTTCAGTCTAATATCAGCATCAAATGATACATTGATATTTAGTGAAGTACCATTAAACTCTTCTGTCAAATTCTGACAATTATTTCTTCAATATCCAGATATTGTCAGAATATCGGAGTATAATTGGTTTTCTTCAGAAGTTTCACCCTGATGAGGATGGGCCATTTGGAATTACTGCTACTTGTCTTGAAACATTTATCAAAAGTTGTGCTGGCTACTCTGTCATTACATATATTCTGGGTGTTGGAGATAGGTAAGTGCTTCCAGCATTTAGATGTTGTGTCCCCTTTTGTATGGATTATTTAAGGTTATTGTTAAAGCAAGATACACATTTCTAGAATATAATTATGTGTGATTTGAATTTATTTATTTTTTCGACAAAACAAAAATCTACCTGAAAGTGATTATTATGTGTTTTTACTCATATTGTATTTCTAGGCATCTAGACAACCTACTCCTCAGAGATGATGGACAACTTTTTCACGTTGATTTTGGTTTCATCTTGGGCCGAGATCCAAAGCCATTTCCACCACCCATGAAGCTCTGTAAAGAAATGGTTGAGGCTATGGGTGGTGCAGAAAGGTATGTCCCATTCTTTAATGTTTTCAATTCTGACATGTCATATTTTCCGCTGGCTGCAGTTGGGTCATGTCTTACACTCAGGTGGTTTTCATGTTTTTGGGACTTATGGGTCTACATATACTACAGTGCCATGTAGCAATCTTTAGAAACATGGCGTTTTGGATCTTCATATTGGAATATTAAATGTTGTATCTAACTCCAAAGTTCTAACTGCAGCCCATACTACACAAGATTCAAATCATACTGCTGCGAAGCTTATAATATACTACGCAAGTCTAGCAACCTAATCTTGAATCTTTTCCATCTGATGGCGGGTTCCAATATTCCTGATATTGCTTCTGATCCCGAAAAGGGTATCTTAAAGGTAACATCTCCTCTCCTCCTTGGCTTAAGGCCCTAAGCACACGACTAAAAAAAAAAGGTTCTTACCGCTGACATATGTAGCTGCAAGAAAAATTCCGGCTTGACCTAGATGATGAGGCCAGCATTCATTTCTTCCAAGATCTCATCAATGACAGTGTGAGTGCACTGTTCCCTCAAATGGTTGAGACGATTCACAGATGGGCCCAGTATTGGCGCTAATCCTTTATCTTTGCAAGTATGAGGTATGTAGATGATGTTTCATGGTCTTTGCTCGTCTCTTTTTGGCTTCTCTATGGACCTCCTCTCTTGTAGACTTGTAAGTGTTTACTCAGCTATTGATTGCGACATCTGGTGAATGTACATTGTGATGCTCTTTCATGACAGGATAGGAAATCCCCAAATGCTTCTTCATGATCAGCTTCTCTGATACTAGCTTGCTCCCGTCTGTGAAGGGACTTCTCTTTGCGCTTGGTTGTCAGACGTGGTTTGGTTCCTCTGGACTCTCAGATGGGAGTTTTCTGGGTTCACTTGTGTATTTACTTTGGCTCCAGAATCATGTAAAATATTAAGGCCCCTTGAGTAATTATTTCAGGTTAGCAAAGTGCTACAAAAACTTAGTCACATATGGATGCATCCATTTTGCGTCTGTTCATGGTGTCATATATACTACTGTACTAGTGATGAATAGCGAATGTATATATTGATGTCTTTTATAGTTGTACAGTTCATCCAGGCATCATAATATTTCAGAGGATAGTCATCCTATTTTGTTACAGAGGCAAAGGTAGGTTAGAATGCAAAAACGTCCGTACAAAATGAAACCAGGAGAACTTTGAAACCCATCAGTGAAGTTTCGATGTACTTTCAGATAATGTAACTTTCCATGAATTACACTTGGACGGCAAGACAGAAATTGAACCGAATTGGGTAAATGAACCTCGTGTTCGGACACAGGTTGGTGGATGTCTGATATGAAGGTAGGAGTATTTCGGTGGAGTTGTATAGAGCTAAGGAGTTAGGAGTACTTCGGTGGAGTTGTATAGAGAGCTAAGGTGATTATCGCTCGAATGTCTAGACAAGTCAATTTTGTTAAGTTTGAGGAACCATCGGTAGTCAAGGACTAATGGTGATGAAGGCGGAATTGGCCATCTTTATCTAACTGGTTGAGGGCTGAAGTTGTTTCCCAGATGACCCTAAAGTTGGTTATGCATAACTAGTAGTGTTGGTTGTGGTAGGCTAACCTTTCGGGGCTAGAGGTGCTGTAGAAGCAATAAAGATGTTTGGCTAAAGTTGGTTAGTTGGTTTGAAACAAAATGGGAGTTTTCAATCTAACTGATCCAATGAGTGCAGACAGTTAAAATCAGCAAGATTTAACCAAAGAAAGTCGATCCCTAAACTAGGGAAACTCGAACCCAAAACACACCTAAAGTTGGGCTTTCGTGACATAAAGTGAATTAACCTAGTGCTACTTGTCAGGTGGGGTTTTGCAAGATAATAAAATTCCTGATATTTTCCTTGTAACTTTTTCTTTTGACCCTAAATTTAAAGTGACCGGTTTGCATAAAAATTTAGAAAACTATTTTCTAATGTTAAATGTTGAAGATGATCATTGCGATGTTTCTTCTATACTTGTGATTGTTAGGACTAGGCCTTTAATTCAAGAATTAATTAGTCATTACGCTAGATATCTTCAAACATCTCCATTACCTCGCGCTCTTTTGAACTCTTTGCGCACTAGCATTAGTGCTCAAATTGGGGCTTTTGCTCGAGATATATTTGGTATGAATAGAGCGAGAACCTTGAACTCGATGAATATTATGACACTAACTTTGAGTTTCAAGGTGAAGAGGAAGAAGAATTTGACGTTATAAAATGGAGGAGTCCGAAGAGATTATTAAAAAAATTTAATTAAAAATTTAATATTTTATATAGTTTTTATCACCCTAAGAAAACATGCGTGAATAGTAAACGATAAATAAAAGTGCACGAGGGAATGCTTAATACTCCCCCCGTTTCATAATACACGAGTTTTTAGCTATTGACACAAGTTTTAATAAAACACTTCACTTTTAAAACAACATCATCATTCCACCAACTTTTTCATAAATTTTATTATTTTTTTAATATTCATTACACATTTTAACCAATCAAAATCTCTTAAAAAGTCAACAACACACAAATCAATATAAATCATTACAATTTCCTACCTATAAAACATAAATGACCATCTATTTTCCAACAAAAACTATCTTCTAAAAAACATAAAAAAGGAACTCTGATGCGTCAGCAAGCCTCTGCACCTCCAATTACAGAAATAAGTAATTCTTGTTCTACTCATGATGCACATAGAGTAATTGAGTCCGATCCACCCAATTTGTCTAGATCTGGCCATGGTAGTGTGAATTGAGGACCAATCGTGACTATGTAAAGGAATACTTCTTTCCCTAGTGGCTTAGCGGTGAGGTTAGCAAAAGTAGAATTCCCAAAATTTGACGGAAGTCAGTTGAAGGATTGGCTCTACAAGTGCGAGCAATTCTTTAGACTAGACAACACCTTGCCCAAATTGAAGGTGTGCTTAGCATCACTTCACCTTGAAGATTGAGCGCTCAAATGACACTACAATTATATTCGTGGTAAACAAGGAGAATATCCCTCATGGCCAGACTATGTAGTTGATATAGCTGCTCGATTTGGTGAATTACTTGAGGATCCTATAGTAGAATTGGTGAATTTGAAGCAAACTAAGAGTGTTGAGGAGTATTTGGATCGGTTTGAGGGTGTTCTGACCGGATGTATTTACCTATTTCTCATGCTCTTAGCATTTTCTTGACTAATATGTCCCCTCATCTGCAATACCATGTTAGGCCATTCAAGCCCAACAATATCCCAGAAGCGGAAATGATAGCTAAGTTGTATGAAACCTCACTTGTTGCTGCACCACAGAGGTCCAGTCAATCCAAACAACTTGACCATTCCCACTTTTACAACCTCACAAAAGATTCCTTTTAGCAAATTTATCCAAAGCCTACTTACACATTTAATAAATCTCTTCCCATTTTGCTGAGCCCTGAACCCCAAACATTTCCTCAACCCAATACTTATCGTACCTCCCACTCCTAAAAACCACCACAGATCAGTCCATGAAGAAGTACACCATTGTCATTGAGGAGCTCCATGAGAGGAAGGATAAGGGCTTATGTTTTTACTATGATGAGCCATTTACACCTTGCCACCAGCTGAAACACAAGAAAGTTCTGATTCATATAATGGAAGGGGAAGAGATAAACACAGCTAAGTTGGGTGCATATGAACCTTATGTGGAGGAACCCGCTGATTTGTTAGATTTTGATGATAACGGCATGTATGTTAGGGGCCAAGCCTGCTACATTTTTGTAGATGCCCTCAATGATAGTGGAGACTACAATTGCATGAGAAATACTAGCCACTATTGTAAAAAAGGAGCTTAACATATTGATTGACCCGGGAAGTTCTCACAACTTTGTTGATGTTGAAGCAGCTAAGCGCTTGAGATGTTTGCTAGAACCGCCCAAACCTAGCAGAAGTAAATTCATGACCCACATAAAAATTAACAAAAAAATCAAAGATCCAACCACATTAATTGAGAGGATGAATACGAGGAATCAGTTGTCCAAGGTGGATGGTGGAAATTGAAAAGGACTTATTTGGAATTCAAATAGAAATTATCTTCTCAATAGACATTTAATTATGTGTGTTACTATTTACATCAACTTTATTTACTATATACACCACACCATGTCCCTCTTGAGTCACAGACGTGTGACTCAAGAGATGTAGGGTATTTCACATATAAAATAACATGCGTCTCTTTAGTCACACGTCTATTACTCAAGAGGGGCAAAGTTTATTTAAAAAAATAAAAAAATAGGATATGTGGTGTGTATAGTAAAAAAAGAGTGCATGTATCACTCCCTTTTTTTGTAAAGTAGGATGTATTTGTTTTTTTATTATTAGGTAAAGATTCGAAGGTTAGACATGTCTGACTCATCGATAGGCCGACAAAGTCGGCATATGGCAAACCAGCAAACGTACAACCTAAAAATACAGAAATATAAACAACAAGCAAAAAGAACCAAGCAGAAATAAACTCTACCAAAAGACGATCAAAGAGGACCAACTCCCAAGAAGTTGAGGAAGTCGCCGAAGAACGAAGCCAAGTACCATCGAACAATGGCACCGCGGGCCAGCGGTACAGCAAGACTCTAACTCATGTAGGTAGTGCAGACGAACTCCAAGGAAACTCAATCCCAGATACGGAGTCACCTTGAGTGCACCACCACGACCCCTGCCAGTCCCGACTCTAGACTCCACGGCCCCCAACCAAGCAGAAGACCTCCTAGAAACATCGGAAGCAGAGCCGCAAGCTGCTCAAACAAAACGCCAACAAGATTTCACCTACAAGAATATAGTCAAGCCCTTGCGAGATTTAGTCAAACCCTTTCGGGTAAACCCTTTCGGGAGTTTTTTCAAACCCTTTCAGGATTTAGATAAGGCCCTTTTGGACTATTATTTTTTAATTTTATTTTGTTTGAGTAGACAATATCTCATCCTTGGGTCCGAAGGACTCAAAGCTTGGGCCCGAAGGACCCAAACTTGTACCCTAAGGACCCAAATCTCGGGCCCGAAGGACCCAAAGCTTGAGCCCGAAGGACCAAGGATGAACGAGATTAGCGCAGCCAAAGACGACAACCCATGCGGCAACAAGCTCATTCCGGCGTCGGCCGAAACCCAGACAAACGGTGGGCAACCAAGGAGATGCCAGAAGGAAGGAGGATCGAAGCCCCCATCGGCAAGACCCTTGACACCAATGGGCGATTGAAGCAAATGGAGTAGAGAGATGGCCAGACGCGGCGATGCGACGGAAGGAGAAGGCGGCGAGTACGCAGTGCCCAACCCTTCGCCACACCACCACCCAAACCCACAACCGGCCAAGGGGAAGACAAGGGAGGACCAACATAAATATATAAACATATATAAATGATTTAATTTTAATTTTATTTATTTTTTCCTTCGGGCTGTGCTTAGGACCCAAGACAAAGCCTTGGGCCCGAAGCACAACAAAAATGGCTTGCACAGTAAGGCTTGCACAATAATCACAAAGGATTTTTTTTTAATTTCATGCTTGCACTGCAACCACAAAGATTTGATTTGATTTTTTTTTGTTTTTTTTTCCTTCTTATCCTTGCTAGCAAAGATACAGACTTTTCTTTTTTCCGTACGTTCAGAGAACGCCGGTTGGATCCTGAACCAAGGCAGAAGAAGAGGACGCCACAGACTACCGGAGAAGACGACAACCATCATCGCTGACGATGCCGCGTAGCCCAGGCGGAATGTTGAGCAGCCCCCGACCACCAAAGAACACGAGCGAATACGGATATTCACTGCGCCCAAGCCAGGAGAGCGAGATACGGTGACACCGCCACCAAGCGCCGACGGGCGGAGACGGGCGGGGAGTAGGGAGAAGCACCTCCCAGCACCACCGATAGGGATGACAATTTCACCCGCACCCGACGGATATCCATCTCACCCGACCCGAAAAGTGGGTGAAAATCCGAAATAAAGCGGATATTAAATGGGTGATGGGTGAACGGGTGATGGGACGGGTCGGATTTGGGTGAAGACATTCCCCACCCGTCACCCGACCAATCACCCGACCCGTCACCCGACCCATCACCCGACTTATATTATATAATTATATTTTATATTTGAAATTACCAATATACCCCATAAACCCTAATTCAAGATACCTATCAAACAATTTCCCGCTTGAAGCTTTGGTTGTTGGAGACTATTTTTCTCTTCTTTTTATTCATAATTGTTGTAACATCTTTTTATTTCCAAGACTTCTTGCTTGAAGTGTTGAAAGTTGTGGATGTTTACATGTATTTGACCGAATTTGACTATATTTTGTACTAATTTATTCGTTGATGTGTTCGACGTATGTTTTTCAATAATTTTTTTTGATGAATTTGATGTCTTGAATTTCACCCGAATTATCACCCGATCCACCCGATCACCCGGTGGGTGATGGGTGGACGGGACGAGTGAAATATTTGGTGGGTGATGGGTCGGGTAGGGTGAAGGGTTTTGGATGGTGGGTCGGGTGACGGAAGTAGATCATCCACCCATCATCCGACCTATTGTCATCCCTAGCCACCGATGTGGTTATGGTCCAGCCCAGCCAGAGAGTTTGTGCTAAGCACGAGAGCCACTCGGACCAACGTACCCCGATTTGAGATCTAAGAAGAATCCACCCAAAATTGGTCAAGACTGGTGCAAAATCAGGGGAAAAAACCCCGAATCAACAAAATCCCCAACACAAATTTGGATTTCGAAGAGAATACGAGAGAATGAATCGAATTTAGGGTTTCGAAGAACATGGACTTCAACGAAATAACGATGTTCAGGCCTCCGAAGAGGTTGTTTTGAAGCCTCCGAAGAGGGTGATTTTCAGGCTTCCGAAGAGGTGATTTTCCGGCCTCCGAAGAAGGTGGTTTTTCGGCGCAGATAATCAACGGTGGTGGTGTTCTCCGGCCCCAAATTGGGGTTTTTCTCATGAGAGAGCTATCTCTCCCGCCATTTTAAGTAGGATGTATTTGTTAATCCAGTGTGCAAAATGTTAAAATTAAATGTTTTAATTAGGGGAGGGACTATGGTCCTATACTCCTATGGACTATGGAGTGCCTTTCAGGGTGGTTTTCTTTTTGGTAGAATTTAAGGGTGGTTTTCTGTAATATACCCAAAATTAAAAGAAGGGAGGTGGGCGGAAGAAGTCTAATCCCTAAACAACTGCAATCGGTGACCTGACCACCCCACCGACACCGAGGGCATCTTGGCCAGCGACGATCGAGGAGCTCCCAATCCCTATTCCGAGCTGCCTCTGTTTCCGCATCTCTCTTTAAATTCAGCTTCCTGCGTCCATTTCCCTTGCAGGCAATCAGTTGCCAATGCCAAGATACAAGGACGAGGCTCCGGCGGTACGGGTGTACACCGTCTGTGACGAATCAAAGTTGGTACCATCCTTCACTTTTGTTTTTTGGTTCTGAGGAATGTTCACTGTGTTCATAGCTTGTGAATCTGTTAGGTATTTGATCGTCAGAAACGTTCCAGCATTAGGTTGTCAAGGTGAGTTGCAGCACCTGTTCGCATCCTATGGAGAAATCGATGAGTATGTTCCTATCCATCTTGTCCTTCATCCGGTTTCTTCACAGTTTGATTGACAGAGCTCTTCCATACCCCCCTGTCAAAATTCAATGAAAAATCCTTATTGATTATCCGTGGAACCTTTATTTAAAAAGGTTATTTGATGGTGTTGTTTTTGTTTTTCAATTACGGATTTGTCCTGTTTGGTCTATACCTGCTTGTGTAAGCTTGAAAATCTACTGTTGCATTTGATTTGTTTTGCAATGCACTCTTGATTAAGAGAGTTGCCAGGGTATCCATTTCACACAAATTGAATAATTCTTGCTTTTGGGGCTTTATTTTGTAGATGTAAACCTATGGATGCTGAAGACTGTGAGGAATTTACTGATGTTTACTGGATCAAATTTCATCTGCTAACTAATGCTAGGTGGTGTTGCCGACCCTTTCCTATAATTTGCATTCCGCTTTCTGCACATATTTCCTTGAAGATGTATTGATGTGTAATGCAGATAGTGCTAACATTCTTATCCTTGATTTACTTTTAACTAGCAAAATCATCAAAGGATGTGATGAATAAGACATGCTTATGATATAAGTGATGCAGAGTATGTCTGAAAAGTTAGCTGATTAGCCCTCATAACATAACTGATAAGATAAATAATAAGGCGACAATGTGATGATACTGATGCCTGCTTATGCATACATAACATGTTACAGAACACCCTAAGTGCTTCGGCATCTGTCATTAATTTTTAATGTGCAATTTATAGGTTTGCAAAGAGAAAACTGGATGAGCATGTTTTTCTTGGGAATCGGCTCCAGGTCTCATATGCTCCCAATTATGAAAGTCTCTCTGACACGAAAGAGAAATTGGAAAGCAGGAGAAATGAAGTTCTTGTAAGATCTAAGAGTAAGTTCTATCCTTTTCATGGCTGTAATTAATGCATGCTTTGTCTAGAGCAAGATGAAGTTACCTCTATATTTGTTGAAGCAAAATGCTCTTGGTTAACTTTGTATTTCAACGTACCAACTCAGCTGGAAGGTCAAAAGCGTCTGAAGTTTCACATCAAGGCTCTACAAGTAATTCTTTACGGTATGCTGTCTTAATTTCTCCGTGCATTACTTCTCACCACTTCTCCATTCTATTTTGAACAATCAATTACTGCCCATTTTTTAGGGATCCTAAAGAGTATGATCGAATGACTAGGGTGCATCACTCTTCAATCTCTAGGGTGTCCTCTCATGAGGTAATTGCCCGAGGACGCTCTTTCCTACATTTTTTTTAATCATTTGCTGTTTCTTTTGTGCAGAACCTTGGTTTGCTATGTATTGGTTTACAAGAAAATAAAGGATCAAGTTAGAATATGTTATGTGACAGATAGGTTGACTTGCTTTGATTGATAGAAGAACCTGAAATGTTCATGTATAATGCCAAGAAATGATGCTTACAACAGTTTACAGAAGTAATTTAATGATTAGTTTCAGAAAAAAATTGCCTAGATATTATTCTTGAAGCTGAGCAGCACTTCATAGCATAATTGTTCAGGGACACAGATTACTTAATCTTGTTAGCAAATGGAAGTGGAAAAAATATTTTGGACTAATAGCAATGTCATCAATATTGGCACAGATTGTTGTCGTGTGATGGATTATCAGTATTATCACTGCCACATAGCATGTTATTATCACAAACTGAGTGTTGAAGAAGATTTTTGCTCGGCAATGTTTCAGGATTATTTCCCATCCCACTCGATGAATCAAACAGTTAGATTGGTCAGACATAAGCTTAATAAGGTGAATCGCCACAGTTTCTGTTCTTCTGTTGAGCTGCCATCTTTTCGATCTTGTTATTGACCATCTTATGCTTCAGATTGAATCAAGTGCTTCAGATGTTCTTTCTGGCCCTGCTACGAAGAAACCAAGAGTAGATAACCGGAGAAGAATCTAATGGGCAATGAAACAAATGGATATCCTTTCTACCAAGAGCTAGGCACTTGACACACAACACAAGTAATTTAGTTAGGGCACTCACTCGCGATCAATTTTAGATACATGCACGCTCCTCGGTGCTCTTTCAAAGTTACTCCTTGGGACTTGATATCTATGAAGCATTTTATCCCTCTCCCCAATCAAATGTTTCAAGTATGAAACTGATGTACATATATTGGTTGAAGTTTTCAGTTTCTCCTTTTTACTAGGACATATTTTGCAGATGTTGGAATGTAAAAAATTTAAAAATGCATCAAGAATAATACATGCAAGTATGCAACAACTATTGGGGCCATGTACATGAGAAGATTCATAGAATTAAGTTTCTTCCATATATATATAAACCCAAATAAGACCTGAAACACAGAAAAACTAAAAGAAACTCTTCCTGTGGATATTGTGGAGAAAATCATTGAAATCTTTATACCAACTAATGAAATTGAAGACCGATTACTTTGAAAATCAAATAGAAACGGATGGTTCTCAACTGCTAGTTCTTTAGATCACAAGAGCAAGAAGAACCAACACAGAACCACTAGATTGGATGTGGATTGCCAGCCAAAAATACAAAATTTCCAATGAAAAAACCTTCTAAATGGAACACCAACAAAGATCAGATTACAAAATAGAGGAGTACGTGTACCATGAGTACATGTACCAATGGATTGCCCTCTTTGTAATTACAATGCCAAACAACTCTGACTATTGTGGAAAGAATGGACAAATAGATTCAACGAAATGCGAAATACAGATAAAACGGATAAAACATATAAGGATATAATCACAGAAATCTTTGCTAAGTTATCAACAGAGTAAAAATCAATTCTTGCATTCTCTCTATGGGAGTCTGGTCCATGAGAAACAAAATTTTGTTTGACAACAATGATATTAGGAATGTGGAAGAATGGATGAAGTATATATATAAAACAACAAAGAATGAGCTGGGAAAAAAAAGCACAAACTGACAACCTTGAAGAAGACATGGAAATTACTAGACCAAACACCTACCAAAAGAGGACTACATGAAACTCAATTTTTATGGAGCTAAAGTCGCCTCTGGACTTGCCCCTTCTGGTTTTGTCATTCGTAATGGCTAGAGTGCAATTCTTGTTTGCGGGGTGCGGGGCCGTGGTTCGGTTTTCGCTTTACAATCGAAGTGTCTGGGTCTCCAAGCTAGTTTACGGGAAGCTACTAAGAGGGGTTTCTCACGTCTTGAGGTGGAGGGGGGCTGCTTGACTGTGATCAATGCCATAAATGGAATTTGGACGGCCCCGTGGGAAGTCGAGATGGTGATTTCAGATGTCCCGGATTATACAGAGCTTTCGACATAGTCTTCTTCTCACACACCGTTAGGGAAGGGAACTAGGTTGCTGACAGGATGGCGCACCTAGGACTCACTTCGTCTATGCTTGATGAGCGCTCTCCAGCTGAGATCGAGGTTTTCGTTCGTCAGGACACTCTTAGGCAGTGGTTCAATCATTGCCTTGTATAACAAAAAAAAAACAAAAAAAAAAACAACGTGCTATCTCAATTGTGTTATGCAAGATTCTCAGGAACAATGTAGCAAATAAAGTCACATATTTGAGAGGAAATATCAACTAACCCTTTAGAAGATAACAAAAAGCCCTTGCAACCCTGTTTTGAGTCCCCTTGCAATTGTATTCCAATGCACATTATGAATCCAAATAGGTGGATACTTGATTCTCCCTTTATGAATACATGAAAGTTTTATCAATTTGGAACCATGGTCCACTTGGGATTGTATTATCCAAACCATAATCCAACCACCTCAAATGTCAGGCACCACCGACCTCCAGGTAACCTAGGATGAAATTCATGGGAAGAAATTGATGAAATTCATGGGAAGAAATTGATGAAATTCAAGCAAAATCCAATGTGGGTAAGGAAAAGATAAAGAACGGACCTGAAAAGACTTGGTGACATGAGCTAGTGATGTGCCCTAAGAAAGGGATCGACTAAGGCTCGATCTTCCCAAATACTCTTTTTATGGGACTAATTTTTAGAGTTTTTTTTAAAACTAAAAAATAAGGATATGTGAACCAAGATTCATATTCTTCTCACCCTTGAACCCCTTACAATCAATCTTAATCATCTCAAAATCAAACTTCAGCGATCTCGATCCTTCGACACATTCGCTTCTCACTAGGGTGTCGTTTTTGACCTCTAACCAAAGAGTTCGTTTTTAGTCTCTCACCAAGAATTCGATCCTTAACCTGAAATCAAATGAAGCAAAATGCTCAATTTAACTAAAAACTTAATAAATTGTTGCTCCATGTCACATAGTGTGACATGAAGCAACAATTTATTAAAATGTTTAAATAAAAATTTCTGTCATTTTTATGTATGTATGTATGTATGTATGTATGTATGTATGTATGTATGTATGTATGTATGTATGTATGTATGTATGTATGTATGTATGTATGTATGTATGTATGTATGTATGTATGTATGTATGTATGTATGTATGTATGTATGTATGTATGTATGTATGTATGTATGTACGCACTGTGTGACTCACACACTACGTATGTCCACGTGGCAGAGTTGCGCTACCTCCCCTTTTCCCTTCTACAATATCAAACAGTGCAATTTAAATCCCATTTCATCCAAATGTCGTGTTTCATATGCTTTTTTTATGACAAGACCATTTACAACACCCAATTTCATCAATTTCAATTCTAATTTCAAACCCTAAAAGGCTAAAACACACAATTTCTTATAAAAAAACTCAATCAAAATCAATTGTAAATGAAGCTTCTTATCTTAAATTTGATAGATCTGTTGAGATCCCTACCAACTCTACCACAATTAACAAGGTATGAGTGATTTCTCTCTAGTGTGTATGGCTCGTCCAAGTGAAACGAGGTATAAACGTTAGTTTTTAATTTTCTTCTCGAGCAGATCTGTAATTGTTTTTAAGAATAGGAAGGACTTGTGTGCAATTTTGTGTAAATGGTCTTGTCAATAGCCCTTTTCCCATCTTGCTTGTAGCCCTTATGTTTAGGAGTGATCAAATTGCAAGAAATCACCTTTAAATGTACCAATTTGTCATAAATTACCCCTTAAATTGATATTTTCAGGAAATCATCCTTCAAATATTTTTTTTAATCACCAATCAGCCACCCCCAAAATTATTTTGTCCACATCTCGGTTAAACTTTTTTTTGAAGCCGAATAAAAATTAGGACGGACGACGACGATCAGCCTTCAGTCCTAGGGCGTCCGACATCTCGGTTAAACTTGTTAAACTACAATTTAACCCCTCTTATTTAATTATATGCTAATTTAAATTTAACAATTAAAAAAGGAAAAAATAAATAAGAATTAAAGTGAAAGGATACAATTGAAGTAATCTTTGCTCCCAAATTGAATGTGTGCAGAAACTAATGGAGAATTAAAAGGTGATTTGGATGGGGAAAGCGAGCGACTCGATTGGAGGGAGGGGTAAAATTGTAATTTATCAAAATTAACCTAAATTTGGACAAAACAATTTAGGGGATGGTTGTTTGGGAATGAAAGTCATTTAAAGGGTGGTTTTTTGAAAATATCAATTTTAAGAGGTGGTCAATGATACAAGAGTATATTTAAAGGTGATTTTCTACAATTTGACCATTAGGAATAACCTAATTATTCATGAATAATCGCCTAATTATTCATGAATAACCGCCAGTTTACAAGAAATTCTAGTCGGATCATATCGAAACAAAAGTCATGTTAGATTTTAAATATATATTATTAAGTTAGGATTCATCTTTTAAAACAAAATAGTAAGTTAATGTGTAAGGCTTCACCTCCTAATATTTTTTGCTACATCTCAATCTCTTTATAGATTGTTCATAATTGATTGATTTTAGACGACAGGTGTTTGACATCTCATTTTCTTATAGCTAGGAAACCAATCCAAACTGGACCAAACTAATGTTTAAAGATCAAGTACTGTTAGATTTTATTTTTATTTTTATATTATAACATCGAAATCTACCTTTTAACACTTAAGTTTAAGCTAATGTTTAAAGATTCACATCTTTTTTTTAAAAATTGATTTTCACTTCACTTTTTTTTGGGGTAAGATTTTCTCCACTTTGGATATGAGATAAAAGATCTCAATAGACAACTTGTAATCTAAGTCTCTCCCAACAAATTAAAGGACACTATTATCATTTTTTCATACTTGCCTCTTTATTCATTTAAGTACTTTAATTTATTTTGGATGAATTAAAATAAATAAATGCAAAAACAATAAAATTCATAACAGAGGAATCTAAATGCATATATAATCATTGATTGGCAATATGAGTGGCAGCGGTTTGCATGGCATTATCATTGCTGACCGTTTAAAATTATGTTTCCCACTCGCATACCAAATTATCCACCTTCCACATGCACCCCAAAATTATTTTAATTTTATTTTGCCCTATCAAATTATTAGTGATGTTTATAATAATTAAACGCAGAAGTCAAAGTTGAATTGCAAAAATGTAATCATAATATTAGGATTAAATAAAATAAATCAACCGACCACATACAGCCTTATGATCACACACATGATAATACTCAATCCCTTCTAATTATGCTAATTAATTTGCAAGCCTGATATTTTTAAATTTGACATGTTGGATCTTCTTGTCGTTTGGATCGAGTTAATACTTTTTTTTTAAAAAAAAATCAGGTAATCCTTCAACTAACAAACTCTGACCCCTTTTACCAAAAAAAAAAAAATCTCACCCCATTGCAACAGGGATCGAATAGTCACATTATATATGTCATCTCTTGGCTCGACAATGGTGTATCAAACACACAACAACAACAATAGATCAGCTGACACACAGACTGTTAACTTACGGATATGACGCGGGGTCACACGCCAAGCACACACGCGCTAACCAATTCAAGCCGAGCACACAAGTCGAGTGGGATTCCATCCTAAAACCAATTGACATTAGAAGAAATAACCCACCCACTTATATACAAGGTTCGGATACAATGTGGGATACTATATCCTTTTCATATATTCAACACAAAGCAAAGAAACTAACTCCTAAAACTGCATAACATAAACTAACCTTACTTACAACATACAAGATAACCAACTCACTTAGCTTAGGAATTGAATTATATTTTAACATCATCTTATTGAAATCAGTTAAAGCGCTCCATCTTAAAATCACCAAATACAACATTGAACTCTATTGATCGAGATGTTCTCATATATGTGTTAGTAATATATCCGGTGTATACACATAGTGATATTCTATCTTAAAATCATGCAGTTGTAATATAATAATATATAAAATTGAAAATTATGCCTCTAAACAAAAAAAGCAAAAAAAAAATAATAAAAATAATAATATGAAAAAGCATATGGGATTATTAAAAAGGAAAAAGAAAACATTGCTGTTTATTCGGAAATGAAAGAAGAGAAAAGTATGTACATGCAGATGCATCAATTAAGGATCTATACTCTCTATCTTAATTTGTAGTAAATTTCTCCACTATAAATAGAGCAACAGACATGTTTAGAGAGGACACGAAACAACCAACAGTGCTTGCTTTTGTTGATCGAATTGATCACATATATAGTAACAATATACATCCTCAGCGCCCAAGATTAGATCGATCTACAATGTATGGAGTGAAGGGAAAGCAGCTGGGCAACAACACCAACGCCGATGCCGCCAATGCCGCGAAGAAGCATACCAGTCTTCCGATGGACTCTAAGCTCATCAACCTCGACCAGTTGAGTCCGATCCCGCCCTGCGAATTTTTACATCATCGGTCTTATTGAGATTTTAGATTCATTATTTAACTGATCAGAATTTGATCGATGAATTTTCGACAGTGGAGATCCGAAGATGATGGAGGAGTACTGGAAGAAGAAGGACGACGAGTGCGCCATAACCATCAAAGCGTCGCAGCTGGTGAGTTACTTCAGCGACGTCGGAAACCTCTGTTGGTTTCTCCAGCCGGAGTTGGGAGAAGCCGTGCGGAGGCTCCACGGCATGGTGGGCAACGCCGTTGTGGACGGCCGTCACATTGTGGTTGGGACGGGGTCGTCCCAGCTCTACCAGGCGGCCCTCTACGCCTTGTCCACTGCCTGCCCTGACTCGGCCCACCCCGTCGGCGTCACCTCAGCCGTTCCTTACTACTCTGTATGTTTCTAGCCAACTTCGAGTCTCGATGCAATCTTGACTCCATCTTAATTAGTACTAGCATGCCTTTGAATAGGACTAGTCTGTTAAAGTTTGATCAGGTGTTTAAATTATGTATTTTGACTTTTCAACTGATTTTTTTATGGAGCTAAAAATTATATAAAATATTAATTTTTTAAATAAATTTATATACTTGGGTCCTTCTTGAGTTTTTTTTAAAATAAATTTATATATATAGTCCTTTTTGACATTGTGACAATCCTTGCTGGATTTAAGATTGATTTTTGTTGTTTTATTTTTGTAGTGTAGAAATTATGAATTGTGAACATATTTATTTCAATTTATAATTGATTTTATTTTTTGAATCGGATAATATTTAAAATGACTGTAATGTTTAGTTGATTTCTATGACGTTTTCTTAATTTAAAGATGTTAAAGACTTTTTAAAAATTCATAATTTATTACATTGCAGGAGTTTTTGAAGGAGCTAAGAGTTTAATATAAGAAAATAATCCAAAACTATTTTATTCTTCAAGGATCTATAAGTAAAGTTGATCAACCATATTGACACTTGATGGTAGCCCATTGTCAAATTGATGAGTTTAGTCCTCTTAATTAAAATTGACAATTAATTTTTTGTTTCTGTCCAATTTGCATGATAAATATGGTTGTAGTCATACCCAGACCTGACGGATTTCTTGAGATCGGGACTGTACAAGTGGGCAGGGGATGCAAACTCGTACACCGGCAACGAAGAACAGCCCTACATTGAGGTGGTTTGCTCACCAAACAACCCTTGTGGGTCGATTCGCAAACCCCCCGTCAAGGGCTGTCAAGGAAAGAAGCTACTCATCCATGATTTAGCATACTACTGGCCTCACTACACCCCCATTACATCCACAGCTGATCATGATATTATGCTGTTTACCGTCTCCAAATGCACGGGCCACGCTGGTTCCCGAATCGGGTACGTCAGCCTCTAGCTAGCAATCGACGACTAAATTAAAAACCCCGTGTTTCGAACCATTAAATTTATTTCATACGTAGGGTTCTTTATGATATACTAAGGCTTGTTATACTCAACTTTCCGCACTGTCCAATTAATTGTTTGGTTTTGGTTGAAATTAAGGTGGGCACTTGTGAAGGATGAGGCAGTGGCAAGGAAAATGGTAAAGTTCATAGAGCTCAGCACCATTGGAACTTCAAAAGAAGCACAGATTCGGGCAGCGAAGATAATGCAGTCGATCTGTGACGACTACCTCGACTTCTCTCCTCCGGAGTCTGAAGGGTTCTTCGAGTACGGTTACCGTGTGATGGCTGAGCGCTGGGAGAAGCTCCGAGAAGCTATCAAGGGAAGCAAGTCGTTTAGTCTCCCGGAGTACCCTGAAAAGTACTGCCACTTCATGGGCAAATTCACTCGTTCAAATCCAGGATTTGCGTGGATGGAGTGTAAGGACGTCGACGACGGAGCGTCACTGCTGAGACAGCACAAGATTCTGACCAGATCAGGCGACAGATTTGGAGCTGATAAGAAGAATGTGAGGATTAGCATGCTGGACAGCGATGAAAGTTTCAACGTCTTCCTTCAACGGCTAACCGGAATTTAGGCGGTGCCAGGACCTGGTGATCAGCTACAGGATTAGCATGCTTTAGACTGCAATGGAATTAGCTTCAGCGTCTTCCTTCAATGGCTATCTGGAATTCGGGCGGTGCCATTAGCCACTTCCTAATGCATTAGCATTTAGTATTTGAACCGCTAAGTGATAAGTTGCAGGGTACAAGTGCTTGTAGAGTGTAGGATCATATCAACTTACAATAAACATATTTAACTTCTTTTTATTTTAAACAGTGAACACGACACTAAAATGTTAGTTAGATACCCATCAACAATACTGATCAGACAAACTCTACTTGAAAGCAAGTAGACGCAGATGATTGTCAATTCGAAGTGCGCTTGTCACTGGACTAAACAGTCAACAAACTAGTGAGACTGCTGGAATACGGGACGACCTCCGTCTCGTCCTGTCCTGTCCTGTCCCGCTCCCACCCATAGTTTCAAGAAAGTAGATATTGTTAAGGATCCAAAACACAATGTGGAAAATGTGGATAGTGTCGCTCTGAAAAGAAACAAGAGTGCAAAAACCCATATGCAACAGTAGTAGAAAAACCACAAGAACCAAATGTTGATACTCAACGAGAATCGAGTGCTAATGGTAGCCCTGCAGGTAAGATGCAAGATGTCATGGACCACACATCGCTTAACATTCCTACACCAACGACCGAGGAAGCACCTCTTCCTAACTTTGTCACTAGCCCGTTCTTAGATCATGAACCCCTTGAACACCTCAAGCTTCAACACCAAGGTAATCACTTTCAACAACTTGGTAAGGAGATCAAAATTGGTTATATCTAGGTGGGTAAGGCTTTCCAAGCACCCAATATCGATAGGAAGCTCTTCCAAGTTATGACACTCCCTAAGAACACCTTATGCGGTTAATAGCAGTACGTAAATATGACAACAAAGTATAAGCAAGTATGACACACACATGTATATACTCTAAGGTATGACAGTAAATCCTAGACCCTATATAGTTGATATGAATCTTCTAAAAAATGCACATTCATAATCCAAATTGAACGAGCTAGAGAAATAACTCACCCCCATGTGAAATTAAAAAAAAAAACGGCTCATTCATATCATATGAATATTCCAAAAAAATGCACATTCATAACTTTGATTCATGAAATAAAAAAGGGCATATCCTACCCCATCCCAAAATCTATGACAAATGAGCACCTTTCAACTACAAATCTATCTCCAATCGGTCATGTGAACGTGAGTCGTGGTTAATAACTGACTCTCACTTCTCCTGGATTATGAAACTCAATGATCGAGTTTGCCACTAACGCTATATTCATGTGACTAGTATAAGATTATATTCTTGATAACTAGTAGAGATATGGATCAAATTAGTTGATTGATTACAAATTAGATCCAATTTCGGGGGTAGAAGTTAGAGTTACTGATTTAGATTTTAGAAGGGGGCGAATTTGGGGAAGAAGAGCACTCGAACCCAATCAACCAGGAAATTTGCTGGTTTTTTGGTTTTGGGCTGAAATATTTTCTCACATTCAAACTTCTCGATTTACTTATATACATTTGGATGTGTAGTAATCTTTTATGGATTTTGAGGCATCTGATTGTAAGTTCATTTTACTCCTCTTTCCTGCTACGAGATGGCGAGCACAACCAGGGTTCGAGTCGTGCCTTGTACATGTCGAGTGCTTGTAGGTTGATAGTCATTTTGCTACTCAAACTATATTGCACTTGCTTTTGGATTTCCGACTTGTTCTTAGCGATGAACCCTTGTTTTGACATGTATGATATTTTTATATAATATTCTCGAGTCGAGGGAGACTAGTTGGCCTTCTCATGACTGAAGCATTGTTAGAATTTAAAGATTTGGTCGAGGTTCTAATATATATACTTATGTAGTTAATAATAAGGGTTGTTATAGGGATGATTCAATTCTCGTCAAATACACGACCGAGCCACCGACACGGGGAGTGAGAGACGACAATGCTGGTACCGACTCCAATAGAAGTCGGCAACCACCTCCCACCTTTAGCACCCTCTAGTTCCCTTCAACAACCGATGTCGGCAAGGCTCCTTCACCTCCGACAGTTGATGTCGGCAACCACCAAAACCCTCCAAGCGCCATCTTGCTGCTCTCCCAGCCCTCCCAGCACCATCCTCCGTCTCCAACAACTGATGTCGACAACCTCTACCGTGTGTTTGGAGAAAACTCGTCGTGTGCATAACATTCACTAAAAGAAAAACAGTTTTTAGTGACAAAAAAATTCGTTGCCCAAAATGGTTTGTGACAAAAAACAGTCTCCTGCTTAGCCGCGTCGCCTAAGGTATGGCGACGAAAAAAAAATTGTCGCCTTACTAGACTTCCCGTGATAAAAAAAATAAGCATTTTGTCGCCCCATACTTTTTGTGACAAAAAAGGCATTTGGTGGCCCTAGACTTCTGTGACAAAAGAGATTTTGCCGCCCCAAATCTCTTGTGACATTTTGAATTTGTCATCCAAATCTTCATGACAATCCTAGTAGTTTAAATATCTCATATGAGATTATGTCAAATTCTGGTAGTTTTAATTAGAATAAATTATTTTGTCAAATAGATAAAAATAAATGTATAAACATTAATAATGAATAAATATCTCAAATGAGATTACAAGAATTCAAAATACATTCAAGTCCCAAACTATATAAGCTTGTATCATATGTAGACCACAGACCACAAACATATTTCATCTAGACAACTTTAAGTTTATTGATGAACTAAATGACATCCACCATCTGGGTTCTCAAGGCATTGTACTTCTCACAGACCACCAACAATATTTCTGTTATCAATATGAACTTCATCGAAAAAAGTATCTCACATCAAAAGCAATCAAATAATCCAATTTTACTCAGGCAGTGTTATCAATAAGAACATAAGGAAGAAAAAAATTTAATTCTCAATTTGTTTTTTTTATTTTTAGATAAAATATCTGACCTTGCATACCAAATAGCCCATAATCATTCACAAAGAAACTATAAATTTGTATTGCTGTGAAATGTTGTCAGCTAGTAAAAAGCATGGATGACCCCCAAAATAAACCTTACTTGAGGCTTCTTGTCATCAGGCCAAGCAAGAGAATCAAGTCTCAGAGCGGTATATAAACCTCCAAATAATCCACCACCTAGTATGCATATCCTCAACTTCTGTAAGAACAATTTCCCTTATTGAAATCTAATTTCAGATATACCTGCTCCTTCAGAGTGTGTAACTCGGAACAAGCATCATGAAGTGCTTCGATAATCTCCACTTGATTTTTATCATTATAGAACATTCTATAGATTAAAACATACACGTCCATTAATAGCATCATCTTCAATCACAGGGAGCTTTAATAGTTTGTTCATAAAACCAGGACACATGAAAACTGAAAATCAAAGCAATATATAATTGATCACAAATTCACAGAAATAGTATCACTGGTGAACTTACATGTGATTAATCATACTGAATTTTAAATCATTCACCTTCCTTAGTCGGATCTATCACTGCTCACTCCTAATTTCGCACATCAAAATCACCAACTTCATCCACCGATAATTTCGCACATCAATAACCCTAGTATCACAAGTGAAGGTGTAAAATTGTTAGTTTTGAAATCAATTGACACATCAATGAGATGGAAACATTAGATGAACCTCTAACGAATCAATTTATTGTATGAAGAGGAATCGAAAGTGGGAAAAAAAATATTAAACAACGAAGAAATGAGAGGAGAGACAGAGAGAGAAATTACAATGGAAATCGGTGTCTTCAAGGCCTTTGGTATTGACTTGGAGAACTTCAAGCTTTCCATGGGCATGGGACATGGCTAAGTATTGACGAACAAGTTGTGATCCTCTGGAGCGAAGGTACGTTGTACCATTTTCGCGAAGAATAGGAAGGAGACTAGGATCAGGAAGGGGAGAGGGACGTTGAAGAAGAGGTTTCAGTCGGAGATAGAGAAGCAAAGAGAAGTTCTCTGACAGTAATAGAGCAAGAGTTGTAATCGAAGAAGGAGAAGCAGCTGGAATGGATTTGATGAAGGTGGAGATGGTGGCGCCTTGGTCGGAGAAGAATAGGCACTGATTGTTTGTTCAACTTCCCTAATACGTAGTATATATTTTGGGCCACAATATAAACGACATTTTGGGCCACGATATAAACAACATTCGTCCTCAAAATTTGTTTGTCACTAGAAAAGGGGGCGATTAAATACCATATTTAGTATCCCTAGCTTTTTTTTTGGAGGAGGGGATCACAGAAAGTAGTTTTGGGCGACCAAGTAGAGTTTTGTCACCGAAAGACCAGTTTGGCGCCCAAAAAAAAATTGTCACCTAAATTTTATAGTTTTTGTTGCCCAAAATGATATTTGTTGTAAACCCGTTAATAACATGATATTTACTTAAATCAATGACCTCTTGCCCTAGTGGTAAGAGTGAGGTGGCCTTGCGGCTTGCCGCTTGGCTTACCCGGCTCGAGTACTTTGCAGGCTAGTGCTCGACCCGTGGAGGATGAGTCAATAACCTCGGAACCTCCGAGTCATTAAAAAAAAACATTTATTTACTCATGCTATTGCCGTACTTTTGCAAAAAAAAAAAAAATTGACATGTGTAGTCAGTCAAATAAGTCATTGCAAAAATTAAACCGAAAATAAATACTGTTGGATTGGATATGAGAAAGTATATACCATCTATATTGTTTACTGCCCAAAAAGAATAAGCAACGGTCAAACAAAAATGACCGTCTACAACATAGTTTATGATCAAAAAGCTTATGTGAATAATATAGATGGTCTACATAGATGAATCAACATAAAAGGTCCCTAGAGTAACGTTGCTGAAAATTAAATTAAATTGGCATCCAAGTTAAGGGTTTTACACGTTAGGGACTTCGATATTACTGTCTACCGTTTTTTCCCAATTCGTGGATTTGTAGTACTTCGCATACAGGGCCAACTGAATCACTCCTGATATCGTACCTAAACCGTTTGGAATCTGCAGTCATAGAGGCTCGGGTGAGTAAGGATGTGTACATCGATCAACTCCTGCTTAATTCATTAACTACTATATATTCGATCTAAAAACAAAATAAATCAAAAGTTGAGGATGCTCTCTCTATATATATAATGTATAGTTACCGCAATCCAAAGATCAAATTTGATCAGCGCGTAACAAAGCCAGACAACGCCATTGCAAAAGGTAGCGAGAGATAACCAAAATGGCATGTACTTCACGCTTTTCGTCCTGATTACAGTTTTCTAAAATAAAAAAAAAAACAACAACAACATGTCAATAGTTAGTTAACATCAAATAGTTTATTTTTAACACAAGTAATATATATTTTTGTGATATGTGTGTATATATATATTCTTGAAAAAGTAATGTTGGTATAGGAGAAATAATTACCATAACACCTAACGGGGAAACGTACATGAGGATATTGAGCACAACACAAAACGCACCCACAAATATGGTTCTCCCATGCGTTCCATGGATCCAATTCAGCGTTATTACTACCACAATCGCGTAAGCTACAACTTCAAATGCCAACAACCCTATCATCTTTTTCTGATGGATATATATATATATATACAAGAAAACAAGAACTCGTATTAAAAACATGGAAAATAATATGTGTGTGCGCGTGCGTGTTTGATATATGATTATATAAATATGGTAACGTACCCATTTGTGAAAGGGAGAGTAAATGAAAAAGATTGTGACATAGATGATCTCAAGGACGAATCCGGCACCATTGATTGTGACAACAAGTGTGCTACCTGGATGGACGAAGGGCATCCCGTAAAACACCCACATCGCACAATTTAAGGTTGTTGCGAGGTAAGGCAAGGGTTTATACTTTTGCACTGATTTCGACTTTATTATCTGGAAAAATGTCTGTCTGCACATATATATATTCCCACGTACCCAATTAATTAAAAAAATACAGCAAATTAATGACATTGTAGATTATCAAAATCAATAGGATATATATTACTGTAGTTCAACATACTTGTTACACTAGTTAAAATTATACGTTTGTAACATGATTATTCATACTTATTTCATATATATGAGTTATGGATTATGTACAAATAATCATATTATTACAGACAAATTATTTTTCTCTTTAATATTTCTAGATTGTAAATCTCAAACGTTGATCTTTTTAATTCAAGGTTTTAGATTTGTTCACATATTACACCTCGCTCTTACGATATTGTTAAGAGATGTGAATGAGACTAAATAGAGTTTCACATCGAAAGTTGAACATAACTCGCATTAGCTTATAAGTCGGTAGGCCCGCACACACGACCTCCCTCCAGCTTGTGTTAGCCCCACTGGACCGATGACTCGAACAACACATAAACCCAACGGGGTTCCATCTCAAAACCAATTGGCAATGACAGGAGTAGCCCTTCAACCTTATATGTTGTTCAGACATTCTCTATATTACCGATGTGGGACAACCACATTCCAACAAATATGAATTGTTTATTCTCAGTTTATTCACTATTCACATCGTAAAAGGTTATCACACCGGCCGATTATGGTGTTACATATGAATAATCAATTTATTCACTATTCGCATCGTAAAAGGTTATCACACCGGATCCAATATGAACAAGCAGATTATTCGTACAACACAATGTAATTCTTACATATTAACTATTTTTTATATGAAAATTATTCGTTTGTTTTAATCCTTATTCGTATAAGTTATGTATGAAAATCATGTTGTTACATACAAATAATTTTGTTGTTCAACAATTTTCTTTATATCTTAATATATTGATCTTCTTAATTCAATGTTCTAGATTTGTTCACATACAGTTTACATTATATATATATATATATATATATATAATTCAAATTAGCTTTCGATATTTCATCAAACTGCCTATATATATACACAACCAACTTGAACTTACGCAGGGGAGAGAAACAGGCCCATGGAAATGACATTTCCTGTAGAAAATGACAGTTGAAAATAAAAGAATCAAGCATCTTCCATTGGAAATCTTGGGGAGATAACAAATATAAGATGAAGATCATAATAAGTATTTACCAATAATGCCTACAATTGTTCTTGCAAGGTCCCTATCCACCATTTTAACTTCTGCAGCCCTGATTTCCAACTATTATATATGTTTTGAAGGAATAAGTAGAATGGCAATGGTGGTGATAGCCGGTTGTCGGCGTCCCCGTCGTCCTCGTGGCCGCGGTGTAGCTGTAAAGTGGAGACCTTCCCCGGTACCGGTGGTTGTAAGTTGTACCTAGTAATCAATAATAATCAACAATGTTGATGAAGTCTGTGTGTAGGGATCGGATCGGAGAATTTCTGTTTCTAATGCTTGTATTGTAACAAAGGTGAGTATTTGTGTTGTTATTTATTGCAAGTTTCCAAGCTCTTAAGAGATTTGAGATCAGTGTTGTTGTTTACTATCTAAAATTAGAATCACAATATCGATTAAGGAAATTCTTTCTATTTTTGGTGATTTTCATTTTTTTTTCTCTTTTTTTTTAATTATACTTAATTATCGATCTCTCTGTCTCTTACATAGCTAGCCTTTTCCCTCTCTCCTGGTTTTACTAAGTGCATGTGTTCCCAATTTTAGCGGCAGATTCACATAGTTCTTGGCATGGATTGTTTCAATATTTTGGTTGATATTATCTTGAATTAGAAATATCTTTTTGTTCAACTTTATAACATTTTTGTCGGGGTTTTTTTTTTCTATTTTACATTAAATCAATGGTTATATATGTGATTTAGGCAGGTGAGCTACCTTTTTTGAACAAGATATTTTTTAAAATTTTATGACTTTGTGATTTTGATAAAATAGGGAGAAATATTTTATATATAAATGAAACATAAAAGTGTAACTAAAAATTATTATAAAAATTAATTTGTTAACTTATTTAAATCAATAAAAATTATTATATATAAATAAAATTTATAAAAAAACCGCGTACGACGCGGGTAATAAAACTAGTTACTTTATATATTTTTAAGCGGTTTCTAACATATATATGCCCTCAAGATAATTTTAGCCAAATTTTTTTTTTATATATGATTCATATTTTTTTCATATATTTAGAATTTTATTTCTTTGGTTCTCGAATAGGATTTAGTCCTTATTGTCCAAATTATCATGCACCAAGATATTGCCAAAACTGTTCTTTCTTCCTTCCTAATCTTATTGAATTTTTTTGTCATAATATTCTTCATACTAATTTTATTATCTTTGTCAATGTTTCTTACCGTACTTTTGATGTTTTCGTCCACTTTTTGGATCAATTTTTATTGGGGTCTCATTCATTAAAACTTTTAAAAGAAAGTTTTTCACCTTCAGGTAGCAGTTTATCTTCCAAGTCCAATAAAAAATGGAGAAAATTAGGTAAAAAAAATGGAGAAAATTAGTGTGGGAGGCGCTTTTCTATGTTGAAACTAAAAAATTATTCACACTTTTGAATTAATTGGCAAACTATCTATCTTAAACTAACCCTAACTTTATTTGATTTATCATTCCACCTCTCCCTCTCTCACCACCTGTTTTGATCGAGCCTTCAAAGCCAGATCGGACGGAGTGTTCCTCGAATCAATAACAGACTATAGAGATCAAGCCTCTGAAGCTAGATCAGATGAAGTGTTCCTCAAATCGACAATGACTGTGGAGATCGAGCCTCTGAAGCCAGATCGGATAGAGTGTTCCTCGTATCAATAATTGATTGTAGAGATCGAGCCTTTGAGACGAGGAGGACGAAGACCGGCAAGAAAACAAGGTAGGCGATTGCAGTAGATGAACACATGTTCTTCTTCATAATTATCGACACCATCGAGGATAAGAACACCAAATCGATGATGCCACCAAGGTAAGCCCTCTCTCAATCTTCTCGCAATAATGTGCCAGTAGTCGAACACGTCTTATTCTTCCTAATTATCATGAAGGAAGATTCATGGATTTGTTGCTGTCATGATGATCTTAATGACAACTGTTGGAGATTGGGATGTGCTTTGCCGGAGAAGCTCAGAGATTCGAGCTCATGGGGCCATCGATTATCGAGAAGATTGCCGAGAGTTTCCGAGCTCGGATGTGTTCCTCAACAGTTGTCTCGATAGCAACTCTTACAAGCTTTTGCTGCTAAACTCGACACCAATGGTCGTGGCCTTTCAGAACTTCAAGCAGGAGCGGATTCTGGAGATTGAGTTTCATAACCAGATTCCGGAGAACACAATTGAGTGATTGAGCTCAATGTTGATGATCGATGTTTGCGTGGTGTCCACACTTTTCCGCTGCTTCAATGAGCTCCATGTCCGCACTTTTATGAGCTCTAGGGAAGGGAGGAGGAGTAGGTTGTTTTAACCTGAGATGGTGGAGTTTCCTTATGCAATTGGACAGTTAAATTAGGATATGTACATCATTCCAACAGGCCTTAAAATAACTATTTGGATTAATGGTGACAACCTAACTATTTGGATTAGTGGTGACAGCCTTGACAACTCCAAGGGTGAGACAATTGTAAGTACAGTAAACAAGATGGATGCAGCTATGAATTCTACCGAACATGTTGGCACTTTAGTGGCTGGGTGTTTTGACTGCGAGGAGTCGAGGACAGCTCTGTGGAAGGGAGTGTGGCAATTGGTACTTATCTTACACGAACAGCTGCGGGAAAAGTGGTCACTGATGAAGAGATTAAGGGAATCAAGGTGAGAGGTTCTTGTTGATTCTAAGGAGAATATTATGTCATTTTATTCTTCATGTTATTCCTTGCTATTTACTTATGTCATTTCCCTTTATATTGTGCTTGTTTTGTAATAAGAAGACAAGTTTCCAATGTGACTAGCACATGACTTGCCACCTATATAAACCTTGATGGGACCTTTCCTTAAGTAGGGTTTGGGGATTGATGAAATGAAATGAGAGGCGGAATTGATGGCCCTCCTTTGCATATTCCCTCACTGTCATAAATCTAATATAGAACAGTTATTGTTCTTGTTATTTTTGCTGTTTTCCATCTTAATTTGCTGCTAGATCAGCTGCTATTGCATTCCTTTTCATGGTATCAGAGCTTGCAGGTTGTTCTAGAGGTAGAAATCTTGCCTAGCTCGTCGTAACGACTTTATGTTCAACACTGGAAATAGTAGAGAATCTGGAGAAAGATCAGCTGAAGACATGGCTGCACAAGGTAATCTTGGTGACCCTTTATTCTTATCAAACTCTAATCATCCAGAAGCACAACTTGTTGTTGTTCCGTTTGATGGATCTAACTACATGACATGGAGTCGTGGTGTTATGATGGCTCTTGGGGCCAAATGCAAACTTGGATTTATTAATGGTTCATGTGCTAAGTAAGTAGCAGGATCTGTTGATTTGGAGAGGTAGATCAGGTTCGATTTCATGGTAAGATGTTGGCTCTTAAACTCTATGAGTAAGAATGTTGCTGAGGGATTTATGTAAGTTGACTCATCTAAAAGCTTATGGGATGAGATTATGGAAAGTTTCGGACAATCTAATGCTCCTCTTATATTTCAGATCAAGAAAAGACTTGCTAATGTTGTTCATGGCTCTATGAATTTGGCTTATCTGTATAATGCTTTCAAGAGAGGATGGGATGAATTGCAAGTGTTAGAAAGTGTCCCTGAGTGCAGTTGTGGTGCCTTGAGTGCTTATACATGTGATCTTAAGAAAAAGTTGACAGAGATTGAGTCTGGAAACAGAGTTATGTAGTTTCTTGTGAGCTTGAATGACAACTTTGATGCAGCTAGGAATCATATTCTAGCTATTGATCCTTTGCCTTCTATAAGCAAGGCCTATTATATTTTGCAGCAAATAGGGAGGGGTAATGAAGCTTCGAATCGGATATCTGGGTCCCAAACTATTCCTTCAAAATCAAGTGCTATGGTGGCTAATAGAGGTGGCAATTCTTACAAACGGGGCAGTGGGTCAAGCTCAGGTGGCCAACCTTTCAAAAAGAAATGGAAAGACTGGAGAGAGATCAAAAGGATAAAACAAAACTCCACTTGTACTCATTGCAATCAAAAGGGACATACATCTGATCAATATGTTTAAGCTTCATGGGGTGCCTGATTGGTTTAGAGAGTTGAAAGAGAAAGAAAGGAGGAATTCTGGATCCAGAGGATCAGCAAATGTTGCAGGGTCTGTGAATTCATCTGTATAGGGTTCTCCCTTAGATGAAGAGGCAACTGAAGGGCACTTAGATTCAGCTATGGTTAATGTTGTCTATCAGGAAGTATTAAGGAAGATGAGAGGCAAAGGTCCAGCTGAAGGCAATACTGGCTCCTTTACTAACTTTGCAATGGTTTATTGAACAAGAGGAGAATGTCAAAGCTTGTGCACATAGGGCTTCCTGATGGCTCAATTAAAACTGTAACTGAGATGGTAGTTTATAGTTGACATAATTAGTTACTCTTAATGATGTTTTGCTTGTCCCTGATTTTAAACATAGATTATTGTCAGTTGGGAAGATGCTTGATGATACTGATCTTGTAGCTTTATTCACGAGAACACATTGTTATTTTCAGGACCCTGGGTCCAGGAAAGTGGTGCTGACTGGAGCTAGAAAGCATGGCTTATACAAGGTGTTCTCAGAGAAGCCTAAATCAAGTGAAGAAGTTAGGAGTCATTTTAAAAGTTGTAATAAAGCTAGCTTAAGCCTGGATTTGATTCATTCCAAGCTTGGACATAGTTCAATTTCTAAGTTGAGGCATTTACATATGTTTGACTCTTCTGTTTTTAAAGAATTCCATTGTGAATCTTGTTCCTTGTCTAAACATCACAGACTCCCATTTCAAAGGAGCCTTAGTACGGCCAATAGGCCTTTTGATTTAATACATATGGATTTGTGGGGACCCTATAAGCATGTTACTTATAATGGTTGCTCTTATTTTCTCACTGTGCTTGATGATTGCACTAGAGTGACATGGACATTTCTCCTAAGAAATAAACTGCAGGTGTTTAAAGTTGTTAGTGATTTTCTAGCATATGTGAGTAACCAATTTGATTCTTAGTGAGACATATCAGAACAGATAATGGGACAGAGTCTGGTCAAAAGCAATACCTAGATTTGTTTGCTTCAGAAGGCATAGTTCATCAGAAATCCATTCCTTACACTCACCAACAGAATGAGAGAGTGGAAAGAAAGCACATGCATCTTGTTGAGACAGCTAGATGCTTGAGAATCCATGCTGGATTACCTATTATGTTTTGGGGAGAATGTTTACTAGTAGCAACTCACTTGATCGAAAAACTCCCTATAGAGGTGCTGAATTTGTCCACTCCTTTTGAAAAATTATTCAAAAAGCCTGCACATTATGATGAATTGAGAGTTATTGGATCTTTATGTTATGCTCCAATTGCTCAAAGTAGTAAGGATAAAATGGGTCCCAAGGCCAGAATATGGGTGTTAATGGGGTATCCTTTTGGACAAAAGGGATATAAATTGTGGGACTTGATAGACAAGAAGATGTTTTTGAGTAGAGATGTGATATGTAGAGAGACTATGTTCCCTTTTAAATGCACTTCAGGCTCAGTATGTGAAGAGCACACTAGTGAGATCACAAGTGGTTTGCCTTTAGTGAATCCAGCTGATGGAGATGATACTTTACCACAGCAACAACAACCCTTACAAGGGTCTCTTATTCTCACACCTGATCATGGGGTGGAGGTATTTCAAATATGCAATCACAAGTCCTAGATTCCTTACTCTTAGACGGTCAGAACAGCCCTATGACAGCTGAGAATTTGCAAGATATCAATGAATTCCCACCTCTCAAGAGGTCTGTCAGGGATCATATCAAACCTAGAAGGTTACAAGATTATGTGTGTCAAGGAAACAGACACAGAGAATCCTTATCTCAGTCATTCTTGGCAGAATGTCTTGGTGATGAAGTCATAGTTGATGCTGAGGTTGTTACCTCTTTTGCTCTTATGGTGAGTGAACCTGAGCAATACAGCTATAAGCAAGAAGTTCAAAGTCCTTGCTGGATTGAGGCAATGAACAATACTTGGGAGCTTATTGATGCTCCTTGTGGTGTTAAGCCCATTGGAAGTAAGTGGGTTTACAAGATTAAATACAGACCAGATGGCCCTATTGAAAGATATAAAGCCATGCTAGTGGCAAAGGGATATAATCAAATCAAAGGGAAGGATTACAAGCACACCTTCTCACCAGTGGAAAAGTTTGCCACTGTCAGAATTTTAATTGTTGTTGCAATTGTCAAGGAATGGCCCCTATATCAACTAGATGTTAACAATGCTTTCTTGCATGGGACATTAGAAGAAGAAGTTTATATGCAGCCTCCAGAAGGATATGTTACAGACAAGCCAAGGCAGGTTTGTAAATTGAAGAGATCAATCTATGGATTGATACAGCCATCAAGACAATGGAATGTTGAGTTATGTAAATTCCTAATCAGTCTTGGATATATGCAATCTACTAAGGATTATTCAATGTTTACAAAGATTGTGAACAAAGGCATGGTTATGGCCTTAGTCTATATTGATGATCTCCTTCTTACAAGAGATGATGGTGATGAAATTAAATCAACCAAGGCTGCTTTGCATAAAGCCTTCACTATCAAGGATATGGGTGAGGCTAGATATTTTCTGGGGCTAGAAATACTTCATGATAAAGATGGTACCTCTTTGCATCAGAGGAAATATGTCTTAGACATACTAGAGGATTGCAAGATGACTGACTGTAAAGCAGCTCCATTTCCTCTTCCAAGAGGATTAAAGTTATCTACTGATGCAAGAGATGTTCTTGATGAACCTGAATTGCACAGACGTCTTGTTGGTAGACTGTTATTCCTCAATCTCTCAAGACCTGATATCTTCTATGTTGTTCAACACTTGAGTCAGTTTATGGTTGAGCTTAGGCAACCACATTTTGATGCTGCTCTGCATGTTGTAAGGTACCTCAAAGGTACCATTTTAGTTGGCTTGCATTATTCTAAACATTCTCCTGTGAATGGTAATGCATTATGTGATGCAGATTGGGCATCATGCCAATTCAGTGCTAGATCTCTCACTGGTTATTGTGTATTTTTTGGGAAGAATTTGGTATCTTGGAAGACAAAGAAGCAAGTCACAATTTCAAAATCATCTGCTGAAGCAGAGTACAGAAGTATGTCTATGACAGCCAGTGAGTTAGTTTGGGTGGAAGGTGTTCTGCATACATTGAACATACATGTTCCCCTACCTATTCCTTTATTCTGTGACAACAAAGCTGCAATTCATATTGCCGAGAATCCAGTCTTTCATGAACGTACCAAGCATTTGAAAATAGACTGTCATTTTATTAGAGAGAAGCTTCAGGAAGGCTTCATTATGCCTCAAGATGTGAGAACTAGTATCCAACTTGCTGATGTGCTCACCAAGCCTTTTAGTGAGAAGCAACATGTCTATCTTTCGCCCAAATTGGGACTTGTTGGTCTTCACTCAAGTCCAACTTGAATATTATGTCATTTTATTCTTCATGTTATTCCTTGTTATTTACTTATATTTTCCTTTATATTGTGCTTGTTTGGTAATAAGGAGACAAGTTTCGCATGTGACTAGCACATGACTTGCCACCTATGTAAACCTTGATGGGACCTTTCCTTAAGTAGGGTTTTGGGATTGATGAAATGAAATGAGAGGTGGCATTGATGGCCTCCCTTTGCATATTCCCTCACTGTCATAAATCTGATATAGAACAGTGATTGTTCTTGTTATTTTTGTCGTTTTCCATTTTAATTTGTTGCTAGATCAACTGCTATTGCATTCCTTTTCAGATTCCAGTAGTTGATTCCAACTTATGCATTGGTAGCCATTTAAAGACTATTTTTAAGCTGGCGCATTCTAGTAGTTGATTCCATTTGTTTCTTGTTGTTCTCTTATATTTAATACATTTTGCACTTTAATTATTTAAGCTGGTGCATTCCGGTACTTACTTTAATCGTGTTAGGCACTAAAAATTAGAGTGAAGTTAATTATCATCAAATGAGCTAGATGGCTTCTGATAGTGTTATTGGGGTTGTTGACTCTAATAAATGAATATAAGGAATAAATTCTAATTAATTTTAGTATATCTGTAAATTCTTTAGTTATATTACATTATGTTGTTAGCACTTTTAATCGTATCAACAATTTAACGGTGTTAGCGTTTTTACTTTTATGACAAATATTTGTGTTTATAATTGTGATTTGTGTTATGTTAAATTATATCAGCAATTTTTTTGGTGCTAGATTATCCATTATAAATTGAACTTACTATATGCCATGTGTTTAAGCACTAGTGTCAGCAATTTGTTTCTTCTTTCTTTTTATATTTTTGCTACTTGATTATATGGGAGCAACAAGTTAATATGTCATTAGGTTTTTATTTAATTAGAACGTAATCTGATGTCGGCACTAACGACGTTAGCATAAAAAACGTTGATGTCAGCAACATCGATGTTAGCAACATTGGTGTCAACAGCGCCAGTAACTTCTTATGTGTTATATGAGCCCACTTTGTGGTGTCTATAAATTAAAGCCTCGTCAGCAACATCGACGTCAACAACGTCAACATTAACGGTGTCAGCAACATCGACGTTAGAAATGACCTTGTCAATGGCATCAGCAACATCGGCATCAGCAAAGTTAGCATCCCCAGTGTCGGCGTCAGCAACGTCGGCGTCCTCGGTGTCAGCAACTTCGGCGTCCCCGACGTCGACGTCAACAACTTATTTGGTATCGACAAAACATAAAAAATTGTTGACGTGAGAAAAAAAAAAAGATTTTTTTTTAAAATAAAGTGTTGACGCGAAATTTTTTTTAAAAAAATTTTAAAAAGTGCTAACACAGAATTTTTTTTTCAAAGGTGTTGATGCAAAAATTTTTTTATTAAAAGCGCTGATGCAAAAAAAAAAATGGCACTCGAGGGGGGCACAAGGGCACACGCAGGGGCAGAGGGGCACATATGGGTGAACATTTTGCCAATTAAATCAAGAGGGTGGACGAAATGCAAATTAAGGCACAAAATATGGACATTTCATAAAATACCACTAAAAAAATGCTTCTGTTGTGTGTATCCGTCTTTGTTACATATTCTAGCGTATTAGTTGTAGAAAACTAACCATTTTTGCTTGCTCTCTAAGAAATTCTGTCTTTAAAATCATTAAATGGTAATTAAATGTTTTTTTTTCAACCATCTCCATTGGCAGGTTCTCTTGTAAATTTTCAACTTTTCATGTTTTGTTATGGTTTATATATACAATCACTAACTCTCTCTTGTTCATTAATTATGTCCAGATGCATAAAGTCCTTCAAAGTTGTCTCTCCATCACCCCATGTATTCATCCAAAATCTTATTGTTCCTCCATTTCATACTTATCATATTAGTCCTTTGTAAAATTCATCTTTTATCTCCACTAATTTTGCCCATTGTCATGATATATTTTTCCTCCTTTTATACTCCCATATGTTTTTCTCTTTCAAGTACTTTTCTCTAATTATTTTCAACCACTCATTTTGTGGTTCTGTCGGAATCTTTCAAAAAAGTTTTATTTGTAATGCTTTATTCAAATATTTCATCTTGTGTAGTCCTAGCCCCCCGCCCCCCCCCCTCCCCCCCCCCCACACACACATTTTTTTTGGTTTACACATTTTATTCTATCCTATTAGCGGCTTGTAATTTTGATCTTTATTCCAAAAAAAACACCTATCTATTTAGTCAAGCTCCTTATGCACGTTTGATGTTGGGATCATGAAATTCTGCATCATATAACTTGGTTTAGTAGCCAAGTTTGCTTTAATCAATATTATTCTTCCTTGTTGGGACAACAAGTTGCCTTTTCATTTGGTCAATTGAGTTTTAGTCCGCCTCACTATTTCTTTAAAGATATCCTTGTTCACCCTACCTATTTATGATGGGACATCCCAAATATTGTCTAATGCAATTTGGTTTGTAATACTAAGTGAGCTTTAGATGTTTAACTTTTATCGGTTTTGATACCCCTTTTGTTGGCTTGTAGAAGTTTACTTTTTGTCTTGAGATGTCACAATATTTATCAATAATGTTTTTTAACCTACACGCAGAGACAGATGGTTGGGTAAGCGCATCGATCAACCGTCAAGTGAAAATTTTGCGGGTAGTTTGAAAAAAATAATTTTGCTGGGTGAATATTTTTTTTGCCCATAATCAAGCCCATACACCTCTACTCTATTACTATTGTACTGAGATTAAAACTCTTATATCCCTTAATTAATTTAATAATTTAATTACTATAACACTTAGCCACTTTCACTAACTCCAAATTCCCTTAGAGCAACCCCAACAAATTCTTCCTATTGAGTTTTTGGAGAATATTAAAATTGGTTTTGGTCCAACAACTTTCCCATTACATTCTCCAAAATAGAGAACGAGGAGAAGAAATGAAGAACATTCCCTAAATTTGGAGAACTCTATATATTTTGGGATAAACTCCATAAGGGAGAAGCTATTTGAATTCAGCCCAAAAAATTCAGAATATGTGATTTATAATTCTCCATTTTAGAGAATTTTTTAGGGAAGCTATTGGACATGCTCTTAGTTTTTAATATGTTGTATTCTCTTCCATATGCATGTTAACTCTCTTTTTAGTATTCTTTAATGACTATAATTTCTAAATTCTAGAATAAGGTTTTCAATTGTCTGATAATATGATTGTAGAAATTGGGATTAGCGTGTTTTATATCATCTATTATTTATACTTTATATAATCTATTATTTTATTGAGTGGTTTTTTATATATACTTTATCGTCATTGATCATTTCAAATCGACATGAGATAATAGAGTACGATTTCAATAGAGCATATTCTATTTGTAATGAAATTATTTATTATTATAAAAGACAAGTAACTCTTGTAATGGACAAATCTTAAATTTCTTTTGTATTCTTGATTGAATAATATATATAAGAATCATATTTTGATTTGTCAAAGTTGCATTATTCAATGGTAAATATTTTTTTCGCTCACCTAATTCTAAGATACTGGATTTGCCACAGCCTGCATGTATGACTCTTGAGATGTTTTGCAAAGATCATCATATCATCTACAAATGAGAGAAATCGAGTTCTTATTCCATTTTTGTAACATTGAAGCCTACTGCTTTTTTTCGATTTATCATATTCTGTTATAGTTTTATTGCCAACACCTCTAAACCGATGATAAAGAGATATGGAGATATTGAGTCCCCTTATCTTAATCCCTTTTCTGATCTTAATCTCTCTATGAGTTCATCATTAACGAGGACCGAAAAGGAGACGGTAAAGATGCACTATTATTTAGGAGATTTTGGTGATACCCTAGTATATATGTAACTAGTATTTATTTCCCGCGTTCTTGTGTGTTTTGGTAACCAATTGTATTTTATTATATTAATTATATACAAATATTTTTATTAAATTTTATGTGAATATTAAAATATTTTATTTGAAAATTTTTAATATATTAGATCATCAATAAGACAGTAACTAATAAAAAAACTCAGGTCAGATTGCACCATAAAATGGCACATAGGCGAATTGCACCAGAGGAAATTTCATGTCTTTGTTTTGGTATATTATATAGATACTATAATGTAGAAAAGTAAAGAGAGGCCACTTACACCAGTTGGCGAGAGAGGAAGCCACTAGAAGGTGGTTCATCGGAGAGATAGGTGCGAGTCACCTGTAAGTGCGAGCAGGAGGGAGCCGCGTCATCACAGTTGCCCTACCATGGGAAGTTCGAGGCGCTGATTCACAGCTAAAGGTAGATTCCGGAGGAGGTCCTTTCCATAGGGGCGATTCGAGAAAATTGGAGAGGTAGGGAGGTCCGAGAGGGTCGCTCAAGGCCAGTTGCAGCTTTAATTCGAGAGATCAAACTACCTTGACGGGTTGAGTATGTAAGGAGAAGCATCTCTATATTCGTTGTTTCCGGGGGGCGATACCAACCTTCTCACTGTTTGTGATCTCGCTCTTCACCTTCTCCCTTGGAAGAACTCCTTGAGAATCCCTTAACTCCATAAGCTTCTGCTTTAGCTTGTGCGTGCCTGTCGCTACTTGAATGGCCGAGTAAACCCCTAAAATGATGATTTATATCCGGTAAGTATAGGTATAACTCTCCTCTTTAGCTCGTGGTGTTTATTTGACAACTTAATCTACACTTCTTGTTGTACATGTATTTGGTTTTGGGTTATGTTGGCTTGTCTTTGTGGCTTTAGAGTTTGACTAGTTGTTTAATAGGTTGATTCTACTCGAGTTCTTTCTCTCTCAATTTTTTGGGCATATTCCTGATTTTGCTCCATGTTTGATCTTGTTTAGTTTTTGTTATTTTGTCATGTAGCGAGTCTGTGGTTATTGCTAGTTGTGCCTTTTTTATTTTATTTTATTTAGCTTTTAATTATAGGCCCGGTTTGATGTCTTTGTTGTTGGTTGCTTTTGTTAGGTTCCATTAATTTACTAGCTTTTATTCTCTAGTGCATCTGATTGTTCTTGATGATTTCATAGCTTTTGATAGTTCTCATTAGTTTACTAGCTTTTGGTGGTTTTTGTTGTCTCATATTCTTTACGAATCTTTTGGTTTGTGTTATGAGATTTACGAGTCCTTACATGTTCATGCTTGTTCACCTTACTTTGGTATGATTTTAGTACTCTGATTCTTCTTCTGATATGAAACTAATCTCTTTAGTTTCTTGTTTGTTTCTCATTCTTATTCTTCGATCGGGTGAGCATTTGGGTGTTACTTTATGGTTTTGAGGCCTTATTTGATGTAGCTTTGCTTCTTGTTTGTTTATTTGTTGTGTCTTGTGCTTTTTCGTATTTGTTGAGTGCAAGTTCTTATTTAGGTATATATAACAGAACTTGTTTGATAAAACCCCTACGACATTTGCTGGATTTGACCATACCAATAATTTTCACTCTTCTATTTCCATCTGATGTTGTAGTCGTCAGCGTCGTGTGGTATGTCATGCTCATATTATCCCACTCCCTCCGCCTCTCTCCCTACAACCACCCACTCACTTCCACCGCTTTTTCCCCCCTCTCCCACCCCCGTCACCACTTTTGCCCCATTTCCCAACCTTTCTATCACCATTTTCCTCACCCACTCCAGTTGCTTCCCTCTTACTCATCGTTACTTTCTACGCTTTTCCCTCTTTCACCTCCCCCTTCTCCATCGCCTCTCCCCCAACCCCACCCCCTCCCCCTCCCCCTCCCCATCCCCCTCTACCCCTTCACATCTCCCCCCCTCTCCTCCTTCATCATTTGCTTTTCTCCCTTCATTCTACCTTTAACCTTTGCCTCTCCCCCCTCAACCACAACCTCGATCCCTCTTCCCCCTAACGCCACCACTTCTTCCCTAGCAGTCACCCTCTTCCTCAACCACTTCTCTTCCCCAACCATCTCCCCTACCACCTCTAAATCCTTGTCTCCTGACCCATTTGTTGTCAATTCTCTCGATACCTTATCCACCAGCCTTAGCACTACCTCCTTCCCATGCCATTCCCAAATTATCTCTCCATACGAGAGTCGAAATGCCTCCCTCTGTGAGCTGTAACTTCTCCCTCTTAGAGCCCAAATCCCTCCTTTGGAAACATTACTTCTTCCTCTAGGATCTGAAATCCCTCCCTCATGAAGGCAACAACTTCTCCCACCAAAGACCAAAATCATTTATAACAGCATCCCTCCATTAGGAGCCGAAATTATTACTCTTGCAACCCTCCTATAGGGAGTCGATATCCTATTTTTTCTGCTCTTGTTTCGATTCTAGGATGTTTCAATCTCGCTGTGCCTCACTGGAAAATCTACCAAAATCCTGTTCGAGATTTGATCCCAAATCTAAAAAACCATCCAAAGACCTGCTAGTCTCGACAGATTTGAAATTGTAATTCCATCCTGTAAGGACTTGGTCCGACATCACGGTCTTGTTAGAGAAGGACACACTCACAAAAATTCAATTTCAAACACATCCATCGGGGTTTGTGAACCCCCCAAATGACCAAGCACAAATATTTTTTTTGATAAGGTAATAATTCGATAGCCAGACAGACCTGGCTCATCGAGAGGCCGATAGAGTCGGTAGACGGCGAACCATCAAACATACAATTATAAAATAAACGGTGTAATACAAAGGAGGCAAACAAACAACCTTTAGAAAAACAGACAAGCCTAATCCAAAAACGTTGAGGACAACGAAGACAGAACGGAGCTAAGCGCCATCAAGAGATAACACCGCTGGCCAGCGGTACTTTAGGATTCCCTGTGGGCATGAAGACGAACCTTCAAGGAAATTTCCGGAATACAGAGGCGCTTCGATGCACACCGCCACGACCCCAGCCAAACCTGACACCGGATGCAAGAGCCCCAACACAGATCAAGACTGGCAAGAACAACCAGAAAAACTGCCGAGAACCACCCTCGCAACGAGCGCACCTGCAAGCCCTTTCGGGAATTTATCAAGACCCTTTCGGGGTTTTTATCAAGCCCTTTCGGGATTTAGACTACCCTTTCGGGTGGGTTTACAAGTTATTGCAAGCTTCTCTAAAATTAAATTTAGCATTTTTAAATTGACATAACCTCATCCAAGGCTACCCTTGGCGTGCAAAGACAAAGGCTACCCTTGCACGCCAAGGAAGCCACGGTACGAAAGGGAAGGGACAGGACAGGCAAGCCATATGGCTTGGACGACAATGGAGAAAGCCGGAGTAAGGACGACGACGGACGGGGAAGACTCCGGGCACAGCCAACCGAGCAAACCCCGGAGCGAAGTGGCTGGAGCCGGAAAGGCAAATCCGAGCCGGACATCCACACGCCAAAACCCCCCAAATAAGGCGACGACGAAGGCAGGAAGCCATCAACAACCCCAAACCGAAATGGGGGAAGGAGAAGGGGGTCGACAAATGCCAGAGAGGAGAGCTTGGTAGACAGCCGAGGGTGGGCAGAGATCGAGGAAGGGGGATAGGGGAAAAGCTGGACAACAACGGCACGTGTGGAGAGGGAAAACGACAAAATCGCCGACGGAGAAAGCCCGACTTGGACAAAAACCGAAATTCAGAAACCGGCTACCATAGACAGAAAAATGTGAGAAGGAAGGGATTGATCCAAGAAAGAGACTTCAGAAGAGAAGATTCGCCTAGACACTAGATTGATATGAGGGATTGATTAGGAAAAGGGGTTTCCCCTAATTTGGATACTCAGATGAGAGTTTCTCTCTCTTTTGAGAGAGAAACTAAAAAAAACCTTAAAAATGGTCTTCCAAGCACAAATATTATCTACAAATAATTAGCATATAAAAAATATATATTTGTGTATATTTATTTTTTTATTCGATGTGTATATTTATTTAATAATTCCTCTACCCTTTTGGTTTCTACTTTTAAATATATAATAATAATAATCCTGAATCTCCCCAGCTGCGTTTTTAGTTCTGCATCTGGACTAATTGGTTTATGGTTCTACGGGGGTTTGACTCGTTGGTTCGTAGTTAGTTTCGGAAGAGTAGCAGTCTTGCGGTCATGTTGATCAGATTGATCATGACAGTGTCTGTGATTTTCGAAGATCCCCATATAGGCGTGGGACGTCGTGTAATCCACGGAGTCGTCTGATGATTTATGAGACTTGTGGTTCCGTTTCGAATTGTTACTTGTTAAAAAAAAGGGCAAATTGTAAAAAATAACACAAACTTTAGGGGTGGTTGCGTTTTGTGGCACCGACTTTCAAAAATTCTATAATAATCACCAACTTTGATGGGTGGTTATGGTTAATAGCACAACCATTTTATTTTAAAAGTACACCCCTTATTAACATTTTGTTTACAAAAAAAACAAATTTTTCCATTGTTTTTTTAAACCCACTCCCAATTTTCTTCTTTTTTGTTTTAAAAAAACACAATGTTCAATTTTATAAACTCAATTTCAATTTTTCAAAAAACATCATTTTTTAAAAAATATAATTGTGATATTAATTGGTATCTTTTTAAGACACTCATTTTTCATTTTAAAGACATTACTTATTATTTAATTTTTTTGAAAAAAAAACTGAGTTTATGGAGAAAATAAAATTAGTTTTTTTAACGGGGTGTAATAATGAGTGTATTCTTTTAAGAAAAAATGGGAAAAGTAGTGTTTTATAAAATAAATTATATTTTTTAAAATTAAAAATGAAAATGGATTATTTTTTAAAATGAAATATGGGAATTAAAATTGAAAATTGGATGATTTTTTTTTCTACAAAGAATGTTAATAAGAAGTGATATTTAAAAAAAATGTGCCACTTGTTGCAACCAGAACCAAAGTTGATGATTATTTTTAATATTTTTAAAGTTCATGCCATTAAACGCAACTATCCCTAAAGTCATGATATTTTTCACAATTTGCCCCCAAAAAAAAAAGGCCTCTTTGCATAAGTAGACCAAAAAAAGGGCCCATTTGCAAAAGTAGGCATGTACTCTTTTTTTTTTGCTAGGGGTAGAAAGTGGTCTATTTTTGCAAATGCAAAACTACCACCGGGAGAGGAAGTAGCAGGTGAAGGGGAGGCCAGCACTGTAGCTGCATCAGTTGGCCGAGACAAATCAGGAGGGGGAGGTACTGCACATGTCAGATAAAGTAAGGAAATAAGGGGGGAGCATTTATGAGGGGAAATTACAATAATTGGAATTAAAGGTGTCAATCAAACCTTATAAAATCTTGATTGATGTGTGTCATTCCTTATTAAATGCTCTGCAAAAAAGAGAGCCAACATAGGAGACGAGTGGAAAGGTGAGGGCAAAGCATCACCTTCAATTCTGGGAACTGGACACGTTTGGCTTACCAATAGAAGACAATCGTCTTACCAATAGGCCAAAACTGTCCTACAATACATGGAAATTTTGGAGATCATATGGAGGGGAATGTCCGTAGCGGTTTTGGCGGGATGTCAGTGTCAATTTGGCGCCAAAACAGGGTTCTTCATTGGGCGAAGAGGAAGAGCATCTGTCTGACCAATATGGTAAAATTATCTTACCAATAGCATAGAGTTATCATACCAATAGGCGTAAGACGTCCTACCATAGCTGAAAATGTTGGAGACAGTTGGAGTGGATTGACTGTAGCTGTTTTGGCGGGTTGTCAGTGTAATTTTGGCGCCAAAACGGGGTTCTTCATTGGGGGGAAGGGGGGAGCATTTATGAGGGGAAAATGCAATCATTGCATTGATGGGTGTTCCCCAAGCACATATATAAGGTTGAGAGGAGGATCTGAAACACCCCAACATGCCCTGCAAAAAGTGAGGCAGAGCAGGAGAGAGGCGGAAAGGTCGGGGGAAAAGGCACACGTGCATCCGAGGAAACGATACAGTTGCTATCCTACCAATAGTACAGTGCTGGCCTGCCAATAGTGTTCAACTGTCTTTCCATTTCAGGAAAAGTGCAACAAGCTTGTTGGTGGCAGTGGCAGTGATGGGTAAGTCATCTTGTACCTTTCCTTTGTAGTTGTTCCTCTTTCCTACATCAAAACTACCCCCCAGGCTGATCCTCTATTCCCGTGGCGTACCCCAGGTGATAGGGTATGTATCAATGTCGTGTGCGGCGGTTGGTGGGCTCCCGGGAGTGGGAGCTTGGTGTTCAAGGGAGAGGCACGTACTGCAGCTATGGTGGTGGGACAGAATATTGGCTACGACCAACTGAAGGAGAAGATTGTTTCCAAATTCGACGTGGACATGGTATTGTACGACATTGAGCTCACCTACCTCCCTCCTTCGATGGGGCGGGCCACTCCGATTCGGGTCCGGGATGACGATGACCTAGAAGCCTTCAAGTTCTACAACACTGAATCCGGTGCACGAGCCTGGCCAATTGCACTGCACGCCACCTTACGAATGAAAACGACAACCCCTTCCACACCCACCAAAGAACACGAGTCGGAGAACTCCGACTCATGGGCTGAGGACCTGTCGTCTCCCACCCCTGGGGAAATACTCCTAACCGGGCCTCCCACCACCCAGGAAGACTTCGATCATGGTCTTGATGGAGGCGGAGGGGCGGATGAGAAGGTTCGAAGCTCCATCGAGGAGAAAGGGAAGTTCGAAGACCTTAGCAGCGAAACTGGAGGGACCTGTCTGTGTGCTGGGTGTGTAGCGGGGGAGTATGAGTGTTGTCCCACTGAAAAGGACAGCGTCAGTGGGATGCAGGGGGAGGTTGCTGGGAGCGGTATACATTCTGGTAATGGTAGGATGGATCACAACATAATGGTCGGACAGGCGGACGGAGTTGGTAGGATGGATGACAACATAATGGGCGGACTGTCGGAAGGAGTTGGTAGGATGTATGAGAACTCAATGGTAGGACAAGGCGATGAAGTGAGCAGGTCTGATGCCATCCGACGAGGAAAGCAAGTGGTGATCGTTGATACCGACGACGATGTGGACGTCCTACCCCCCCACGGAATGGAGGATATAATAGACGTAGGAAGCTCCGACGATGAAATGATCGGGGGTGGTTTCCCCGTGAAAGTAGAGGGTGGGAGGCCGAACGAGACATCCGAATCGTGGGATGAGGAGGCTGAGGCAGCGGTGAGAGAGATAGAGCGAGCATACCAAGGACACAAACAACCTTTGCCGACATTGGAGCAAGTGGAAAATGACGTGGCTCGGTTCATTCCTCTAGTCAGAGACCCTCGGGAGAGTGTGAAGGTGTTACGTGAGGGGGAGATGTTCGATACGAAGGCTGCCATTCAGTCCATAGTGAAGTGGGAAGCTTTGCGCGGGTGCTACGCGATCCAAGTGAAGCGATCGACAACAAAGGCGTACGTGGTTGTATGTCCCGAACCGAACTGCTCATGGTACTGTCGGGCGTCAACGTATCGGGAAACTAAGAAGTGGGTGGTCCGTAAGTTCGTGGACACACACACTTGCAAGGTTAGTGTCGTCCGCAACTACCAGCGCAACGCCAATTACAAGCTGATGGGGCAGAGTTTGGTGTCCGAGTAAGTTTCTAAACCGGCGTCTTGTTCCCCGTATATATACTATGTGTTGGTGGAATTTTTTTGGTGTAACTCGTATGTTGGCATCTTTGCAGTTTTGCTGGGTCAGGGAAGGAGCTGCTTCCCCGTCAGATCAGGACGATGATGAAATCTCGGTTGGGCGTGGACTGCAGCTACTGGAAGGCACGCAGGGCGAAGGGAGCCGCACGGGACGGCTTGTACGGGACCTACGAAGAGAGCTACGATCGGATGGCCTCATACCTTTACATGCTTGAGCAAGCAAACCCCGGGACCATAACCACATTAGTCCGTGATGATAACCAGCAATTCAAGTATGCGTTCGTGAGCTTGGGTGTTTGGCGGACAGCCATCCCACACCTCAGACAGGTACGCCCTTGCTACTTTAATGTCCTACCAAATGGCACATGTTATCTTACCAATAGTATACACTTGTCATTCCAATACATGTATTACCAATAGTCACAGTACATCCTACCGTTTATTATCATACGAACTGTGTCCCTTTATCCTACCAATAGGTAAATTACATCCTACCATTTGAAACTGTGACATTGGCAGGTATTCTCGGTGGATGGAAGTTTCTTGAAGGGGAAGTATCGTGGTTGCTTGATGTTTGCGACTGCCCAAGACCCAAACCACAACATATACCCCGTTGCATTTGCAATTGTCGACGGGGAGAATGACGCATCCTGGGGTTTTTTTTTTCCGTCAAATGAAACGCGTGGTCCCGGATGAGACCCACGTGGTGTGGGTAAGCGATAGGCACATGAGCATCACCAAGGGGATTCGAGCAAGTTACGATTTCGCAAAGCATGGCCGCTGCACTTACCATCTGTTTCAGAATGTGAAGGCATATCACAAGGCGGGTAGGCTACAAAAACTGTTCTTCCTAATGGCAAACGCGTACACCGTTGCGGAGTTCAATGGGCACTTCGAAGCATTCAGACAGAAGTCGCCCACTGGTGCTGACTACATTAAGATGGCCGGGTTCTCCAATTGGGCACGGGCTTTCTATCCCGCGAATCGGTTCAACGTCACCACCACGAACCATGCCGAGTGCTTGAACTCGGTATTCCTTCAACCTCGTGACCTGCCCGTAACCTCCCTCATGGACAGCATACTCGACAAAGTGGCTGAGTGGTTCGTGAAGCGCCGGGAGCTAAGTTTACATCCCGATAAGGTTGTGACTGACCATGTGGACGCCGTTTTGAGGCAAAACGCCATGCAGGCTATATGTCTTCAGGTGAAGACGTTGAGCGAACACGAGTATGACGTCCGTAAAGGGCTGTCCGCTTGGCTGGTCAACCTTTCTGCTCGGAGTTGCACATGTAAGCACTTTCAAATTGACCAGATTCCTTGTGCACATGCCCTCGCCGCGGCCAAGGTACGTCAGATCGACCCATACTCCCTCGTCCATCCTCTATACAGGGCTGACGTTTGGCGAGCGTGCTACGTCAACGTAATCTACCCAGTGCCACCTCGTGACACATGGGCGGTGCCTCCAGAAATAGCTGCGAAGATTTGCTTGCCGCCGGTGGTGAAGCGTGGGCCGGGAAGGCCGAAGACGAAGCGTTATCCGTCGAAGGGCGAATACAGGGGGCCAAAGCGCCGTCGACATTAGTGTTGTTTGGTGGTCTCTGAGGTCAGCTGACGGAGTTATTTTGGGAAGTCATCGATGCGCCCTCCAATTTTTGCCATGTGTATGATATTATGTATGGGCTAACTCCTAGTTGCGCCAGTATTTTGTGCCTTGTGTCTCATATTGTCGGGTTGTTAGGGGGCTATTTGTAATGGATACTTGTCATGGATGTCATGGTTTTGCGACAGTCGCAAGAATTATCGGATCTATTAAGTAATTATCATTTTGTCCTACCACTATCTTGTTTGTATCTGTCAAATAGTCTATACATAGCCTACCAATATTGTTCTGTTATCCTACCAATACCTTCCAAACATAATTCAAATTCAAACAATGAATTATCGGATCTATTAAGTAATTATCATTTTGTCCTACCATTATCTTGTTTGTATCTGTCAAATAGTCTATACATAGCCTACCAATATTGTTCTGTTATCTTACCAATACCTTCCAAACATAATTCAAATTCAAACAATGTAACTGTGGGTGTAAGCAGAAACTAATTACCAGTTAAAACCATTACAATCACAACACATAAAAACCGTTAACAAAACACATTACAACCTATAACATAAGTTTTAAAACAAACATAAGTGTCAACACGTCCGAAGTTTTGAAAATATCATAAGTTTCCAAACAAAGAACATCACAATCCAACAACATAGACAACCATGAGATCATGTCTTCACAAACCAAAAGCTAAATACGACGGATGAAGACCGGTTGGGACGAGTCCTACAGAGAGTGTCGTTGTATGCAGAGGCCCAAGTATTGGCGGTAGGGGCCAATATATGCGTCGTTGACGGTGTCGAATCTTTCAACGCCCTCTGCCACCAGCTGCAACGTCCTAATCACGTATGCTCCACAGTCACCACTGCACAATAAATGATTTTTACAAAAATACATTCATGTTTCTTACCATTTTAATCATTTTTTCATACCAATGCGTGGATTATATCCTACCATTCTTAGGCATCTATCATACCAATAATAGTAGACTTACATGAACCACGAGTTGAGAGACACTTACGAGGTTTCGTTCCTGGGGATCTTGACTGTGCGGGATATGGTGAGAGGGTTGGGGACGTTGACGGTGTGCCTGGCACGGAGCTCCACAGAAAATTGCATCACCACCGGGATCAGCTTCGCAACGGGCTGCAGGTGGTTTTGCAGCTCCTTGTCCTTGATCTGGTACCAGTCACTGTCCAGCACTTCTATGTTCCACCTGACAAGGTCGATCACGAGGCCGATCCAGTGCTTGGCCTTGTAATTCCAAGGCGCTAAGATTTTGGCGCTCGCCACCGACCAGGTCCTGCCGTAGTTGTCAGGAAGTGTCCCCGCAAAGTACTTAAGCAGCGCCTTCGACACATTGCGACCTGTAATGCGGCTCACATCCCCACTCACTGCGTCCAACTGCTTCACAACTGCGTCCTGCCAGTAGGGGTCGAGCACGACGACGCCCGACTTCTTGTCACCCTCCCGGGCCTCCATTGCCTTCCGGACCAAGACTAGGGACTGCTGGATGTGCTGCGTTATGGGGTACGTTACAAATTCCCATTAGCGTTGGTCCCATGACGTAAGTGAATAACGAAACAAGTGGAAGAGGACGATCGTTTGCGTACCTCGGTGGATGTCCATACACCGGGTGAGATGAGGTTGTTGAAGAAGTCCTTGTTCAATTGGGTCCCATCAGGGCCGTTCACCTGCGTCGGGAACTTCTCCAGCCACGCCAAGAACTCGTCTTTCTGTGCATCCGTGACCATCCCCTCCACAGCCGCGTCGGTGGCTGGACACGTTGCCTTTGCACCCTTCTTGGCCCGCTTAGAGGTTTGAGTCACGAAGGATTCCCCCAACTTCGCTGTGACCTTCCTTTCGTGCTTGCCTCTCCTCAGCTCCAGCTTCGTCTCCTAACAATCAAACACAAACCCGAGTTATTGTCAAACAGCAGACCTTATCCTACCAAAAGGGTAAATATATCCTACCAACTACGTAATTATATCGTACGAAATGGGCATGCCTATCCTACCAACACGTAAGAATCTTACCTTTACACATTTTTCCCTACCTACCAACACGTAAGAATCGTACCAACAAGCTACATCTTTCTTACCAAATGGGCATGCCTATCCTACCAACACGTAAGGTTTACCTTTTCCTCGGCAGCATCTGCATCAGACTCATCCTTGGAACCCTCCCCTGCAGATGGTTTTACAGCGTCCTTGCCCTTCACGTCCCCACCCATGTCTCCCTGCTTACTCTGACCCTCAGCCTTGACCACCTTCTCTCCCTGGTCCTTGTCGTGATCATCCTTGGTGGAAGCCTTGTCCTGGTCGCCCTCCTTTGCCTCATCCTCCATGTTATCCTCCACGTTGTCTACCTGCTTGCCCGGCCCCTTAAGACCAGTGTTCACCTGTTCGTTCTCCGCCGTTTGCGCCTCAACGTTCTCTCCCTGCTTGGCCGGCCCCTTGTCATCAGCATTCAGCTCTTCCGTCTCTTCCGCCTTGTCCTCAACATTATCACCGTCCTTGTGAACCAGATCCTCCTCAACCTTGTCAAAATCCTCCTCAACATCCTTCTCACCAACATCGTCATCCAAAGACACGTACACCTACAAGGAGATTCAGTCATTCAGTCGCATATTATGGGGTATCCAACACATCAACACTATCCTACCATTTACACATAACTGTCATACCATTTGGCTTACTATGGTTTACCAACACGTCAACACTATCCTACCATTTACACATAACTGTCATACCATTTGGCTTACTATGGTTTACCAACACGTCAACACTATCCTACCAATTGCACATAAGATGGGCAAAGAAGCACATACTTTTCCCTTGCCGGCCCTCTCAGATAAAGCCTTCTTGCAATCTCTGGAAACTTCACTGATCCTCTCCTCAAGCACCTTGAACCTGCTCCCCATTTCGACCATCAAGCCCCTGCAGAGAGCCTCAACCTTGGCCACAATCCGGGCCTCCATACCGACACTCGACGCGTCTGACCCTGACTGGCTGGTTCCCTGACTGGGTCCAGCAGTGGCATCCTCTTCTCGTCGCTTCTCTCTCCAGGCCCTCATATGCTCGATCACAATCTGGTCAAAGAAGACGTCTGGAGAGTCTTTCTTGTACGAGGAATGCAGGTGGGCAGCTTTCTCCTTCTGGGTTGGGTGCAATATGGGCTCAGGCTTTGCGAGCAGAACGTGTTCATCTATGTCGTCGTCGGCGGGGGCGTCCAGGTTCAGGAAGGACTTGACGTTCTCGTATCGGATGTGGGAGTTTCGGGTTTCCCATCTCAGACACCTCGGGATGATCGTGTCGTTGATGTTGCTCCCGAAATGATTCCCAATCTCTGGGAAGGTCTCGTACACCCACAGCTGGAAAGACAATATGGTAAGATATGAGAAAACATTGTGCATGACAAATTCAGGAAGTTGGTAGCACAGATTTTAGCCTTTTGGTAGGATATTCATATCCCATTGGTACGATATATATATGTATATGGTAGGATATTGATACCCCATTGGTAGGATACAAATATACATTTGGCATTCGACAACAACACATTTTGACAATTGGCACCGGATTATAACATTTTGTATAACTTCACTAACCTGGAAGGCCATGGGGAACCCGTAGAGCGTGTACGTCAGCCTGTCTTTCAAGTGACTGTTTGCAGCCACCATGTCCTTCAGCGCCCCATTGAGGCTTTCGTGTAGCCTCTCGTACACCAGCCTTCCCCAAGGGAACTCCAGAAAACGGTTTGTGTCCTCAAGCAGCAGCTTCACAACTCACCCCCTTATTTGTGTCTTCTTCTCCAACCCAAACAGGATGCCCTCCACTATAACTAGGAGGGCAAGCTTGTACTTTTTCATCAGGGACTCTGACTCCGTCAATTTTTCGTGGGCCCAAGCGCTTTCCACATCCTTCAACTTCACCCCCCCCCCCCCTTCTTAAACAGCTGGTTAATGCACTCTTTGTGGTCCCCCTCCATGACATCCCTAGGGGGTGGTGAGCAGTTGAGGCCCGTCATGAGCGCGAACTCCTGAAGAGAGAATCGAACGTGATGCCCCTGGAGGGAGTACCACGTCTCATGTGTCTTTCGAGTCTTCAGTTGGTGGAGAAGGCAGTAGTGCACCAACTGTGCAGCGAATTTGTTTCTCGACCCCATCTTCACAATGCCCCCAAACTGGCTCTTGCACAAGGCTTTGTAATCCTCCCGGTCAATGGTTACGTCGATGCCTTCCAACAGCTCGAAATTTGCAAAAGACTGCGCCCTCCCTGAGAAGTGCTGTGTCTCTGGAACAGCCAGGACAGCCTGCAAAACATGTAAGAATCTTACCTTTACACATTTTTTCCCAACCTTTACAACCACAACCCAAGCAACTATCTCAGTTTCCTTACCCCCTGGCTGCTTGGTCCTGCACGGGCTTTCTTGTTCCCTGACTTCGTCATTTTATATGATGTTTAAAGTGGGGGTACCTGCTACACAATCACCAAACACAAATTCAGACATTCAGGTCACCTCATCTGTCATACATACCAACAGTCTAAATTTATTTTACCAACTTCATTTTCCTATCCTACCATTGATGATATACTCTTCTGTCCTACCAAATTCACATTTCAGACAAGTTTGGTTCATTTTACCTCTTTCACAACACATCATATAGGCAAGGAGATTAATCAAAATAAAATCACCATTTATTCATCATATTTTTAGGCATTTCATCAAACACTTGGTGGGCACTAACGTTTTCAACACTAAACAACCAATCAACCAAAACTTCCTTCACCCCTCTCGGCATACCAGATGTTCAAATTTCTCCAGCCAATATCTTTACCCGGTCGTACCAAATCTGCTACCACAATTTCAGAAACAACCTTCGAGAATCTGTCCTACCTCATGTGCACATATACCCTACCGATTCCCCCCAATCTTGTGGATTCCCTACTCATCCGACCCCCTCCTTGCCCTTTTGTCCCCAATTTCTTACCCAACATCACCTAACCCTTACCCTTCCGTATCCCGACACCCACAAACCCTAAACGCACCCACCTCCCCAAAATCGACTCACAATGGCACCCCTAACCCCGCCTACTTCATTAATCTACTGCTAAGCAACTACAATGGCAACCCAATGTCTCAATTTCTTCACAAAACCGCATGTAACCGCACCCCCATTACCCCAAATTCGCAACTCAAACAAAAACTCCAGTTGCTTACCTTCGTCTTTGTCTTCAACCTTTTCCTTCCTCCCTGGCTGTGACAGATGGCCCTTCTTCTTCACCCGTTTCTTCCTCCTCTCGCTCCTCCTTTCTGGTTTTTCCTCTCTCTCTCTGTCTGTCGCTTGTAAACCGTCTCTCTCCCTCCCTCCTCTTTTTATTTTCAGAATTGTAAACCGTCTCTGCCTCCCTCCTCGTTTTAATTTCAGATTTCCCGTACCCTCTACAGCCGGTTACAAATAGTGCCTCAAAACCGGCAGTTATATTTGCATAGGGGTAGAGAGTTTAGTTTGGGCCAATTTTTAGGCTTGTGGTCTAGTTGTGCAAATAGGCCCATTTTTTAGTCTAGTTGCTGCCCATCCCTAAAAAAAAAAAAGTAAAGTAAAGAGAGAACACTCATCTCGGGCGTAGAAATTGAATACTCACACAGTCACACTTCCCCATCCCTCCCCCTCAACTCAACAAAAACCCTTTTGTCAAGAAAGGAATAAAGCGAAGCGATTGCAAACTGGAAAGAGAGAACACCCACGCGACCCCAACATTTCCCTCCAAATCAAATCCAGTTTTCGCTTCCTCTCAATTGGGAATTTCTACCTCCTCAAATGGTGGAGATGGACATTGCAGAAGTGGAAGCCGTTCTCGAGAAGATTTGGGACCTGCACGACAAGCTCAGCGACGCCATCCACTCCATTTCCAGAACTCACTTCCTCAATGCGCTCAAACCCCCCTCCTCTGACCCCCGCAGGAAGCCTTTCCCCTCATCCGCCGCTGCTGCCGATGATGACAACCCCAAGGGCTTTGTCTATGTCAAGGACTGGGATAAGGATTCCGCCATTACCGAGGCTAGGAGCCTCAATTCTATCCGTACCGCCCTTGAGGATCTCGAAGACCAGCTCGAGTTCTTCCATGTGAGTCTTTTCTGCCTTTGTAATTATTTCCTGGAATTTGACTTTTTTTTTTGTTTATTGCTGAATTCCCATGTTCTTCGTTCTCCTCATTTTGATTTGGTGTTTTCCTGTCGTTTACGGTTGGATTTGAGCTTTTTAGTTAGGGTTTGTTATCTTGTGGAATCCTCTGTAGCTTAATTGGATGTTTCTGAGACGATCGGTTGCACTTGGAATGCAGAAATTGGACAGATAAGAGAGGAAGATTACGGAAATATAACAAACTACACAAAACTACCCTTAGTATCTCAGCTTACTGAAGAGCATTGTCTTAATATGTGGTATTTTGACTTCTTTTTTTCCCCTTAATGTTATGCGAACGCAAATGAGTTTAGGTGTTGAATTGTTGATTGCAAAGTTTCCATTTACAATGTTTTATTTTCTTGGCCTATTTAGAGGAAGGAGATACATGATTTATCAATAAATGCTTTCATCAGCTACAATTTTCCCATACTTTATATGCCTGTTGTATTGGAGATGAATACCTGAGTATCAAAATTATCTCGTAACCAACATGGTAAGGAGGTCGGTGCTTATATTCTCTGTGTTTTATCTATGCTTCTTTTTATTTTTGTGCATTATTTTTTAACTTGCTCTTTTTACATGTATTGATGATTGAGGTCCTCTTTGATTTTCATGCTCTCCCAGCTAATACGCTGCTTGTGAATGCTTGATTGTGCGTTCAATAATAATTTATCTAAAGATTTTATGTTCTATGCTTGGTATTTATTCTCTCATCTCATCTACTGTGCATTTGCTAGCATACTGTTGTGCCTCTTAGACTTTCATTTTGAGCATTCGACTCTTTAACTTTTCAAATATCTTTGAACCTTTGTGTTATATTGGTAATATCTGTAATTTTTCCTTGATTTCTTGACAATAATTGCTGAAGCATGCTCTGCTCTTGTGGATGGTATTAACTTGGGCTTTTGGAAATTTGTTTATGAGGAAAGTGTTTGACCAAATATAGGGGATGCTGTATGATTAAAGCATAAATGAATTTATTGCAAGAGCTTGACCAAATGTAGGTTTTCTTAAAACTGAACATGAAGAATCCTAAAAGCTTATATTCTATGGTGAAATTTGGAAACTTCAATGTAAAAAGTTTTCAATTGTTTTCTAACATGTTATACCTTCATATTAAATTGGCGTTTTTTTTTTTTGGTTTTTTGTCTACGCCTTTTTTTCCCATTTTGTTCCTGTATCTTTGGGTGTGCTTCGGAAATCTATCCTTTTCTTGAGTTGAAAGTAGTTGTCTGAAAATGCTTTTAGGCTAGTTAATGTGGTGGTGGACTGTTTTTAGACAATGCTGGAATGGGTAAACTAAGTGAAGGATATGCTAAGATTTGCTAGTAGTTATCTCTCAGGCTCCGAGTTTCTGGATGCTTTCAGTTATTATTTAATTTTACTTTTCCTTTTTCCGGATCTCAACTCTGAAGTCATCCACCACTTCAGAAAAAATTATTTTATGATACTAGCTGTGATCATGGCTCTAGTAGGATGAACATACTACTTTTGTCAAAACTAGTGATAGAGAAACCTATATTCTTTGAAACAACAGTCTCTATGTTTTTCAATTAGCTGGCTTATCAAATCTCAGGATATTTTCTAGATTGATCTATTATTTCAAACTCTCTTATCTATAGCCGGTTATCCCTTGTGCAGCAGATGCCATTTACTGTGGGTTATATTCTTAGTCGGGTTTTATCTGGATTCTGTTAAATATTCTAGTGGTACTATCCTTTTTGACAAATTCACTTGTTGCTTATATACTTGGCCGTCCAAAACCAAGCGTCATTTCTAGTTTTTCATGCAATACTTTTTCTTATAGCTAGATTAGATGAGGACATTTCTGATCTTGAGGTCATTAGCTACCATTATGTTGAATCTCTAGATGATATCTACGGCTTCTAGTTAAGAATTCTTCTGTAGATGGCAAACACCCTTCTCTTCAAATTTGTTTGAAAAGCATCACATCTTAAAATAGGTAGATATATTGGAACAAATAAGTCAATTTATTCTACAATCAGCATCCAAGTTCCAAGCTGAACCACCAGGGAATCTAGAGATCCAGTTACTAAAGGACCTTTTAGTTTCTCATTTATGGGCTTTAGCAGCTAAGCCTATACATGATCAAATGGACAGCAAAGCTTTGTGGTGAAAATGAAAATTCAAAGATAGCATATGTTAGGTCGGAACTGCCCCGTGCCCACTGTCGTTTTTTCAGATATCTAGATTAGTACATTCTAGAAACCAGCCGGCTAAGCATAAAGTTGGGAAAGAACTGCCAATACAAGTAAGTTGATGGACGTCATCTACTTATGGTATTGCTTCAACTCCAGAAATGACTAAATGTCAGCTTTGCTTCCAAAAAATGCTCAAATGGTTGATATGACTTTTTTACAAGCTCAAGTATGTATGGATTTTAGATAACATGCTTGTTGATGCTTGAGATTTAATGCTGTTTACTACTGCTGGTTCCTGACAAATTGTTACCCTTTCTTCATGCCGCATGCTATTTAGAACCTGTGATTATTTCTTTCACATTGGTCACACTTAAAAAGTATTCTGTAAAATGAGTTCCATCTAATTGCTGACAGAGTCAGTAATGTATAGTAGTTTAATTTTACAAACAATCTTACTAGTTCTAGAAATATCATCTTAGGAAAATTCTGTGACAGGCTGTCAGGTATTTTAATTTTTGATTAGTAGTAGAATGAGACTGGCTTGTACAAGTATAGCGGGAACTGAAATAATGCGTTAGTTTATCTGGGATAGACTCTTCCTTCTCAAGATTCTGGGCTTCCTCTAGAAACTCTTTCAAACTCGATTTCTGTGAAATAATGAAACTCATCTGGTGTTATTGCCATATAACACGAGAATATCCACTGAAATCGGCACATTTTCATTTTTAGTGGCTGCCTTCTTTTGGTGACAATGCTTGAATCGGCAGATTTCCATTTTATATTTGGTAGAGTCAAACTTATTCCAGTTCCAAGATTTCTTATTGAATTGCTCATTCAATGAGCATTCTCTATGCCTTGAAGGGGACTAAAGGTTTCATCATATACAATCCAGGGACTTTGAAATTTGCTCATTGTGTGGTGCTCTAGTGGTAGAAGTTGACCATGCTGGTATTAGCGGTTTAGGAAGTGTCCATAATTCTGAGTGAAGTATCACATCCATTTGTTTAAGTACTTTTCCATCCTTGTTCATGGCTCGAGGTTAGGCTCCCATTTCATTATTTATTCTTCCTTTTCATTTTTCCTAATCAGCTCATTTTCAGGCCCTTATAAGAAAGCAGCACACCTAATTCTACACTATGAATGTCCTATTTTACATTTTCAGGCTCAGCTCCTATGCTAGGTTGCGTTGTTGAATAATTTTTCACCAGTAGAGTCCATGAAACCATTTTATTTAAAGTGAGTTTGTTTTGAAGCTATGATCCTCATACTTCTTCCTGTTACAACCATGACCAATATAAAACCTTTTTAATGCCCAATTAAGTAATTTACTCCATTTCTTAGGCCAGAAGACCATCTCATGTGAAACATACATGCTTTTCTAACAGTTTCACTCCAAAAATCTACATTCTTGCAAATTTTGCTTCAGGGCATTCTGAGCATAATTTCAATACCTCGTTTAGACAACAAGCTGAAATAGTAGGTGAAACTGAAATGATTATGGTAATTTGTTCCTTCTGAAAGACAATATTCCCCCAAAAAAGCCAAAGCTCCCTAAAAGCCAAAGCTCCTGAAAATCCGAAGCGCTCAAAAATGCAAAAACCCTCGAGAGCCAAAGCGCCCAAAGAAGCTGAAGCCCCCAAAAGCGCCTACTGTAAATCCGAAGAAGCTGATATACCCTTGAAAAATCCTAAATGGCAGAAAAGCCAATGTGTGACAACTGACAAGAAAAGCCAATGGGCACCACAAAGATGAAATTCCCAAGAAAATCCAAAGCACCTTTAAAATCCGCCTGAAGAAGCATAAGCGCCTGAGCCCAATCACTTTTAAAAAGGGGAAAAAACTGATTTAGCAACCTAAGCTCAACTGCCTGTTGAAAGGTTTTCTCTTGAGAAGCATGATATTTTCATACAGTTTTCTGCAGAGGGCCATATATTTCTGTACTCCCCATTTTCTGTTTGCATTAATGGCCCTCAGTATCTAATTGGAGGATTTCTAAATTAAAGCATGTTAGCTGCAATTTCATGTTTCATATTAAGATTATCATCTCTGACTCCCACCTGGCACCTGTGAACATTAGCAGTTTGGCCACTTAGCAACAATCTTGGCATTTGTGAAAAATGATTAGAAGCTTCCTAAACCCGTTTTTACTTGACTGCACTTTACTTCAAACAGCATGAGATCATCAGTAATAACTAACAAGTATTTCTGTCAGGTTCCTAACCATAGATTGTATGGTGTTTGAATATTTTTGAAATTTTTCCTCCTTGTTTTCTTCTGTTAATAAATTGCCAACTTTGGTAGAGCAGCTTAATTCTCTCAAGTCCCTCTCTCCCGTTACCCAAACTCATTATAAATCTCTTCCTTTACATTGATTTGAAAATTTACATAGCCAGATTGGATTTTGTCATTCTAGAGGACATGAACGTGACATCAATAGCAAGTCTGACAGTGGTATCAACTTCTACGCATTCCTTGTGAAAATGTATATTTCAGATAAACTGGATTCTTCTAGTGCAAGCATGGAAAAATCTTATGTACTAAATCCCCATGTATAAACCAATCTGCCTTGGATCTTTCTCAAGTTTCTGAGCCTGCTTTATTTTTCTCCGTCTCAGTCTCAACTAGTATATTTGAGCTTCAATATACTGCTTGTTTCCGAAGCTTCCTATTTTGTTTTTCTTTGTTACACATCAGAAAAATCTTTTTGAGGAATCGATTTCATTCCGTGTCTTTGTTGCCACTGCCACTTGAGATGACTGTTTACTGAAATGCTGACCTAATTGCTAATGCTTCGTGGGTGTCTTTGTATTTCTTTAATCTAGTTATGAATGCAATGGATGTGGTTCTTTGTGAGATGCTTCTCACTTATTTGAGCCATTTGACCGCCTGTGATTCTGGGATTGTTTTCTTAGCAGAAAACGAATAACTATGTGGAAATTGAACCAAATATAGTATTACTGTCAAAATTTCCATGTATTTCATCCTCTTTGAGCTATCTTTATGGTCTGTATTCCTTCAGACTGTGCAGATTCAGCAGCGTGCAGAAAGGGATGCTGCATATGCACGGTTAGAACAAAGCAGAATCATTGTTGCTCTTAGACTCGCTGAACACCACGGAAAGAGGTACAAGGTGATCGAAGAAGCCTTAGATTTCATAACAGACGTGCAAGAAGCAAGTTGCTTTGTTTCACCCAAAAACCTTTCGTGTCCACCTGCAACTGCCCCTGCTGAGCACTTGATGCAACGACAAGATGCAAAGTCAAATATTTTCACGAGAGTTCTTTCCATTGGCATTGGCTGTGCTAAAAGAACACTCAGTTTCGAAGCCGTGGGTGGGGCTTTTGGAAATGCTGCCCTGTTCGCCATCAGCATGATCGCGGTTCTTCATTTGCAGCAGGTAGCTTACAAGAACAACTATGCAGTTGAAATAAACTCGAACAGGGGCAAGACTTTGAAGAAGGCCTTTGGACATGAAAACACCTCACCGGACAGTTGTGACTGGAGCTTGGATGTACTCTCAGCTAGAGGCTAAGATCAAGAAGGTCTGAGGTTAATGTTCGAATGATTTTTGATATCTCTTGTCCTTAAATTGTTTTTTCTTCCCGAGATTTATTCACAGACATGTCAGCTTGGTATGTGAATAGGTTGTTTGCTAGCCGTTTTTTGTTCTCGCATTTGAGGGTTTTCATGTAAGATACTTCTATATGTAAACTTAATGTGTGCATATTCAGAGAATACAGCGAGTTAGTTAATTTGATTGGAAATTGTTTTTGTTTCTCAGTACGGTTTCATGTTATTGGCTACTTGTTCTTGGCTCGTGTTAATGTAGTCAGTGATTAGAGGTGCAATACAGTGATTAGTACTTGATGCTATAGACCTGAGCAAATATGAGCTAATCCGTCCGGCCCGCCCAGTTAAATTTGTGGGTTTGGGCCAATGATCAAGCCCAAGCGGGCCGGTAGGCCCGCTCTGCCTATATATATTAATTATTAATTATATTATTTATATGGAAGTGGAAGTGTAGTAAAATACTAGATATGTTGATTATATAATTTATATTTGGACATCTTTTAGTACTTTATTAATACTAAATGACTAATAGTATTCAAATCACATATTATTAAATGAATTTTTTTCAAGATTATCAAATAAATTATTAAATAAATTAAGGAATACAATATTATTAAATAAATTATTTAATAATATTGTAATGAACCTACAATAAAGATTTAGGGCGTGATTATTTAATAATTATGGAGTACAATATTATTAAATAAATTATTTTTAAGATTGTTTTTCATTGAAACGAACCTATACTAAAGATTTAGGGCGTGATTTTAAAGTTGTGAAACTTGTGTACCTTTGTTTTGTATGAAATTTCAATCTTTTGAAATATTTAACATGTATTGTAAATTTTAACATGAAACGCAAACATTTTAAAAAAAATATTTCACAAACTTTTAATGGGCGGTCCGTTGGGCTACCCGACCAGTCCATGTGGACGGGCTTGGACAAGGTAGTTGGCCCAAAAACCGGGCCTGGCACAAGCCCGACCCACTATAACGGGCCAACATTTTCACATAGGCCCGACCCAAACCCGTTCAGCCCGACCCATGCTTAGGTTTATGACGGTGCTAGATTGCAATTAGTTAGAGAGTTAGAGAAGAATTATAAAAGGCATTGCGTTAACAACTTGATATTCATTCTGGAAATGCAGAACAACTCACACTCTCTCTTTCATTTCTTGATCTTCGATTCTCTCAATCTCCCATCTATTCTATGATCATCATAGTATCATACATGTGTTGATTGTTGTGAAAACTATGATATGTAGTGAGGCAGAGTAGCTAGAGTAGCAAAATGTATGATCAAAGGTAAAGGATAAAGGAAGAAGATGAAGAAATAGATTTATTGTTTCGTTAATGGAAGCATAAAATTGAGTATCTGATAGGCAGTAACCTCATTCATTGTGGATCTGGAACTGATCCCCAAAACCCTACTAGAGAGAAAAGAATGAAAATATTGTATTATATACTACCTAGCTAAGTTGATCATGTGAGTGATGTGTGACATACAACCTCGACCAGCTTTTATTACATAACCACAATGCATAATAAAGGAAATTGCATAGAAGTATCCATATTAATTCTTCATATCACCCCTTCAAGTTGGGCATGTAGGGAATCCAATCAGACCCAACTTGGAAGAGAGGAAGAGGTGGTGCTTTTCACCCAAAGGTTTTGTTAGGACATCTGCAACTTGAACACATGTCTTGACATGTTGTGGATGTACAAATCCTGCTTGTAATCTTTCTCTCACAAAGTGGCAATCAATCTTCATGTGTCTTATTCTTTCATTGAAAACTGGATTCTTAGCTATATGAATGACAACTTTGTTATCATAGGGCGTTCCTATAAAGAAACACTTATGATACTCGAACTTGTATTGGTAAAGGAATTTGCAGTTGTAGAACCTGTAGGAGTCCTTCTACCCAGACCAGCTCAATTGTGATATTGGACATGCTCTTATATTCAGCATTAGTTGATGATTTAGAGACAGTTTTCTACTTTTTGGTTTTCCAAGACACCAATGATCTTCCAAAAAACACACAAAATCCATTCAAAGATCTAGCACTAAACTGACATGCCCCCCAATCAGCATCACAAAAGGCAATAAACTCCATGGGAGAAGAAGCCGAGTAAAACAATCCAACATACACAATTCCTTTGAGATATCTAACAACATGAAGAGATGCATCATAATGTTCCTGCTTAGGATAATAATCTCTTAATCAACCGTCTGTATTTTTTTGGATCCTACAAGGATTCTCTTATATCAGTGGACAATTTCAGTCCTCGAGGCAATGGAAAAGGTGAAGATTTGCAGTGCAACATTGAGCAATCTTTAAGTATGTCATAGATATACTTTTTTTGACATAGGGAAGTCCCTGAAATATTTCTCTCTATTTCCAGACCAAGGAAGTATCTTGCTATCCCCAGGTCTTTGATAGTAAAAGTCTGATGAAGAGCTTTCTTAGTGTGTTGAATAACAGACAAATCATCTCATGTGAGAAGTAAATAATCAACATATACAAGTGCCGCTACAATACCCACTAACACCTTTTTTTATGAACAATGAGTAATTTTCTATAGACTGCACATATCCCAACTCAAGCAAAAATTTGCATAATTCAGCATTCCATTGCCTAGATACTTGCTTCAATCCATAAATGGATCTCTTTTGCTTGCATACTAGCCCTGATGTAGGGAGTCTGTATCCCTCAGGTGGCTACATATACACTTCTTCTAAGTGACCATGTAGGAAGACATTATTTACATCCACCCTCCCTGTCTTATTTCAATGCTTTGAAACCATGAGCTGTGAATGGGTAGATGACGACCTTTAGAAGTAGCAACAACAATAACAATTCTTACAGAGGAGAACTTTGCCACAGGTGAAAACGTGTGTTTATAATCCTTTCCCTTAATCTGATTATACCTTTTGGACACCAATCTAGTCTTGAATCTCTCAACAGATCCAAGTGGCTTATACTTGACTTTATACACCCACTTGCTTCCAATTGCCTTATTTCCCTCAGGAAACTGAGTATGCTCCTATGTACTATTGTTTTCATGAGCTTGATTTTCTTTCTGCATTGCTTTGATCCAGTTGGGATCTTGACATGCTTGAGAATAATGTGAAAGTTCATAAGTGTTTTCCATACAAGCGAAGGTTTGGGGAAATCTAGGATCATCATCATGTATCTGTGATAGGCAAGTGGCTAAGAAGGATTGAGATAGGGAAGGATTTTGTTGATTGTAACTTGTAAGGTCTAATATAATCTTGGAACCTTCGATGTCTAATCACCTCTCTTACTTATCTTCTCAAAGGAGGAAAAACTTCATGATCGTCAAGGAAGTTATTAGGCAATTGAGGTGTAGTATGTGATTGAGATGCACCATCTCTATGATCAAGTAAAGAGGAAGAGCTGGAAGACTCAGAGGTTTTCTTTGGCATGGTGTTATGTGGGTCATTTGTAGGATTTTGCGGTGATGGTATAAAAGTGTGAGGTGATTCAGGCATGTTATTAGTTGGATTCACAAGGGTAGGTTATGTGTTGGGCCTCTATTTTGCTAAATCCAACCTCTCCCTTGCAAAATTTTTTGGCCCTAACCAATATCAAGTTGTCTCCCATCAACTTCCATACATGCCTCAAAGTGCTCTTATGAAGTATACATAACTAAGATAAGGCGACTTAGATGATAGAGCTACAAACATCTTCAGCTTCGAACCACTCGAATTGCAGTTGTATTCTTAATTACTTTTCTTGTTCTAAAGTTATCATACCTTTTAATTGAGAATCCTTAGTTTACTTGCAATTTTCACTATATTAAAATGTTTTTCCACCTCTCTCTTTGCCTCTCTTTAGTCATTGTCAACTTTAAATTTAACCTAGCATTGGATTCGACTGTAATTCTGCTCTAAGGATATAAGAATGAAACCCTTTCATTTCTATCCAAAACAGTACCCCCTCCATTCCAAAATAGATAGTCGTTGACATTTTAACTTTTTTAACGAGTTAAAAACTATATAAAATATTAATTTTTTACACAATTTTTATGAGTTAAAAAAGGCTGATTTGCATAGATATACAAAAAAAAAAACTCAACTTTGTAAAAATGTACTTGACATAACACAATTTGCTGGCCCATGGGAATATGTCATATTTGCAAAATATATTACCACCTGTACAACCGGTGGAAGGTAAACAAGGGGAAAAAAAGAAAATATAAAAAAGAGAGAAAGTGGGCAACATGTTGTACACTGTTAGAAGCCAGTCCAAAAAAAAAAAAAAGGACAACGTTGAGGAGATAAAGAATGCAAGTTGAGGCAAGCATTAATGGTGAGCATTAAATGTTTGCAGGGCATCATTAAGGGTCACAAGCTTCCGCCCAAAAAATGGAGTGAGACATGGGGCACATACAAGTGGATACAATTCTAAAAACTTGCAGGGGAAGAGAATCCTCAAAGGTGGCCATTAAAGGCGGAGTTGGAAGGAGATCAACTAGTATTACAATTACTAGCCAGTAACGTGTACCTTTGTGCCAATATAGATATTACTAGTGCCAATTTATGTCACCCTCGCAGATAACCAAAATTCTTAAGAGAAAGTGTGCAGCGGATAGGGCTTCGTCCATGCGGTCCAGGATGCCCATCTTCGAGAAATGGTTAGACCTCCCTCTGAAGTACTTCTCCGAGGGGAGAGCTAATGTCGCCTACACATATATCCCACTTCACGATTAATATCAACAACACAAATGCAGGACATTATTGGACATGACAAGGTACAAGTATTGACCTGGTTGCTCGACGATGTCAAGATCTTCCCTTCTTTAATTCTAGGCATAGATGCTCGGTGTGTCTAACCTGTGACATCATTGAACAACTTATTCAGATGTTGGTAACACCAATGAAAAAAAAAGTAGCTAGTAATGAAACAATTCTTGCCAGTAAATATAAAATGCCTGCCAGGATAGAAATGCTTAGATGCTCATGTGACAACAGTGCATAATGCAACAATGAACACAATCTATGACTGCTTTTGCAACTGCATTCGCAAGATTATGAAATACAAACCACAAAATCTCAGTATGTCCAACTATACCCAACCATTTGTAACAGTAATGCTAGTAAAGAAAAAAAATCTAGCCAATAATGCAACAATAGATGCCAATAAATGTAAATTGTCTGTCATGCCATGACATATATTAAGAAAATTTCCCTCTTCAAGGAGATGCTCAGATGCTCATGTCACAACAGTGCATAATGCAACAATTAACATTATCTAAGACTACTTTTGCACCTTCATTGTCAACAGTATATAATACGAAGCACAAAATCACATTATTCTATAACTATAACCTCTAACTGAAACCATTATAAGCGAACAACTGCCCCTTCCCTATATCCGACTCACCCATTTTATTAACCAAACCCAGTTACGAAGGTCCAAACCCCAATTCTCTCCAACCTCCCCAATTCGAATTTTAAAGCCCACAATAACATCTCCTGCCAACCTAACGTTTCCCTATGCCAAGCGTGTGAACTTTTCGTCCATCACGCACACTATAAATGGAGGTTTTCAATTCCATTCTACCCTATTTCGACCTTCAATTTCATCCATCAATGGCGATTTCCCAATTATATCACCAAGGTGCCCTACACCCACAAGGTTAGGTTTTGTAAATCATCTCCCCCCCCCCCATTCTCCCCAACGTCCCCGATTCGACATTCAAGTATTCAACAAATTCAACACTCCAAACAGGTTTTCAAGAGAAGAGGGAGAGGATGAGAGCTTACTTGATTTCGCACAAGGGGTTTTTCTTGAAAAGGGCTGGAACTGTTGTTCTCTTCGTCCTTGTCGATCTCCCTTTTCGATTCATCTGGTCCCTTTCTCTTTCACTCTCTCAATTGCGGATTCAAGGTGCTTCAATGGCGATTCTCTTCAAGGTACTCCAATGGCGGTTCCTGTCTTCTCCTTTGAACTTGTAACTGATATGAGAGGGGAGGCTTTTGACATTTGATTTGAGTTTGATGGGTAATTTATTAATTGCAATCATTGCAGTTCACCCACTTCTTCCGTTTTTAGCCACCGGTTACTGTTGCAAAATTTTGGGCTTTTTTTTTTGCCACTTTTGCAAATTTGGGTTGGGGGAGTTAGTTTGGCAAAGGTCCATCTTTTTGGTATATTCAATACCAATTCCTGTAAAAAAATCTTTTATACAGTTTTTAACTTTTAAAAAAAACTTATAAAAAGTCAACGTCTATTTTGAAACGAAAGTGGTATGTACTAATATTTTAAAGATTTTTTTCCCCAAGCTAGTGAACTCCATAGGTAACTTAGAATATGGGTTGGTTTAGGTTGCAACATAATACAAGTTATCACATATAAATATATAATTGTATTAACTAATATGCATTATGTCGATATATCGACGAAGGCTTTGAATTTTAAAATAATGGGACGTATCAAATTGTCAAGATTTTGCCATGATTGAGGGCGCTAAAAATTTAATTAATAAAGTTTTGTCATTTGGACAAACGTATGTACACTTCATATTCATATTCTAGGTTGAAAAACTAACATACAATACAATTAGTGTAATAATTAAATTTTGGAGATACGTTGTTCTACATCTAATTTTCTAACTTTTATTACTTTCGTTTCCTTTTATTTGTAGACCACTATTTATGCATATTTTTTTAATAATAATAAAAACTATATAAAATATGAGTATTTTTCTAATTCTCAAAAACATTGGTAGAAAAAACACGCACAGTTAGCTCCATATGTAATTTGTTTCCATGGATGTTGTGTATTTTCTCCTCTTTCTAAAAAGTAAAAGGGGGCCAAATCAACGTAACTATTTTTGCAAAATTTAATTGCATACATGATTAGAAAAGAGTGGGTAAGATTCAATCCTAATATAGAAATCTAATCCAAACATAATTGATTCAAAACAGAATCGACTCAAGTCATACTCTAACTTAATTGTAAACCATCCTATCCAAAACAATTAAAACTAAAAACATACTTGAACCAAAAAAAACTCAACTCAAAAGAAATTAAATGAACCCTGAATCCGATAGACTTGAATCAAATTAACTCAATTTATTAAGATTTAAAAATACCCTTGTCCAAAATAATTGAAAATTCAAAAATCTAAAACTCAAAGTACCCAAATCCGATCCCATTTCTCGACCCAAACCAAATTGTTAATATTGATTCAAAATAATTTCTCATAAAATATATATTAATCCATTGAAAATAATAAGATTAAATTTGAATAATATTTTATCCAATTTTATGTTAACTTTTATAATAATAATAATAATAATATAATTTAATATTAATACCATTTAAAAATAAATATCAAATTTATACTAGAGTTTGTTTTAAAAAATATCATGTGAGAATATTAGTAAAAAAAATTAATATATCGTGGAAGAGCACGGATAACATATACTAGTTACCTGATTAATGAGCCACATCTAAACCAATTCACCCCATTCTCATCTTTATTTCGTGCATAACTAAACATCATTCAAACAAGAAACGTCATTGGTTAAACATTAATTTGTTATTTCATATTGCATAACTTTTGTTGCACCCCAACACTCTCTTGAGTAATTATTACGCGCGAAATTAGCTCCCTCAGTCATTGTTGAAGGCTCATTAATTATTAATTTATTAAATATCGTGGTTTTGTGACAACAAATACACACAATATGATATGTACATAATTCTTATATTTTACCTGTATTATGTTAACAAATCCGGATTGATCATTGGATTAAGAAGATCAGCGGATGAGAATATATATGAAAATAAAAACTTATGATTGTTCGTTGGTATTGGAGTGATTATTTGTTGGAATGAAATTATTCGGTGCACTGAACGATTATTCGTTATAATGAAATTTATATTTTTTACACTTTTTATATCGTAGAATATATAATTATGTTATTATAGACGAATAATCACGTGAAAACAGACGAATAATCATGTGAAAACAAACGAGTAAATTTTTTATACATATAATATATCTCTCTCCCTCCCTCTCTCTCTATATAGTTTATCTTTAAATAAAATAAAAATGATCTAGGTAATCTCTTGGTGAAGATATCAACAGACGGTGAAGATATCAACAGACTAATAAGCGAAGGCCAAAAACATGAAGAATTCTAAAATGGTCAAGTTGCAACCTTATCCCACACAAAATAGATATCAATCTCAACGTACTTTGTGTATGCTTGGCCTTTTGTCACAAGTAACATCCGAAAACATGATCGAAGAGCGAATTCATGTCAAGATGTCCTTGAAATGGTTAATTATCAATGTCAAACCTCTTAATTGCTTCATATTTGCTAAGTGTTTGTGTAGGTCAGAGGCCAAGCATTTAGGAGAACTGGAATTGACAATACCAAGGTTTGTCAGCTTAATTAAGCTGGCAACCGAATGGATATAGATATGAAAATATGTATTAGGGATTATATATTTGTTTATATGTAACGGGGTTGGGTATTTATTGAAGGTGAACAAGCGTGCTGAGCAAGGTGTTTTAAGTTTAGTTGTCATTAGTTGTAAAATAGGTTTACTTTGGTTTCTTCTTAAAGGTTTATTGTCAGTAAGCTCGTTTATCGATCGGTTTGTACCAGTGAAGTCTTACGGATTTTATAAATAAGATAAGTAGATTTGTTTGAAAATCCTTTTAAGACAAAATAATGCAGTAGTTTACATGGTTGTAGATCGATGATTTCTACCGTAAATTACTTGTCCTTCTGTGTGTACGTTTTTTCCGTCTAAAATATTTTAGTAGCACTAACGTATATACTTCTATCGAGGTCCAATAGTGATGCAATGTCGGGTGACTCAGGGACTGGGTAGACTGGCACGGGTAAAGGAAGTAGGGTGGCATGGGATCATCGGAGCCAAGGAACTCATAGGTACGAGTCCTTGACTCAGAGATTGTTGTGTGTTTTTTACGTATTTGTAAATACATATATAATAATTTGTCCATCTATCGACTTATTTAACGTCTCAGTATATATTATTGTATGGAAAAAAACATTGGGGTGGGGATGGATGTGGAAGAAAAAGCTAGAGAAAGGAGAGATTCGATTTGGATATATATACTATTACTATATATTTGAGAGAGAGAGAGAGAGAGAGAGAGAGAGAGAGAGATTTAAGTGTTGTGTGATTACTTAACCCTTCCGTGGGTGAGCTGCATACAGGAGTCCGTCCAACTGCTTAATTTGTGCTTAATTTGGTACGTAGCTCATCTTTACATATTCACTCAGTGTATGCGTTTTTTTGTATTGTTTTGTTTTGGGGAATGAAGTCAGATTTCGTTGACTTGAATTGTGCATCCGCTAGCTTAATTTGCTGAATTGCTTCCATCTTCCTGTTAATTTTACTGACTCGTACCGCTGAATTGAAGGTATAGAGATCGATTCAGGAGAAGAAATCGATTGATCGAATCGAAGAAGATCGAAGGAGATCGAAAGACATATATATGGCTGGGAAGGAGGAGCCGGCTCCGCACCCTCCAAAGGATCAGCTCCCCAACGTCTCCTACTGCATCACCAGTCCTCCTCCTTGGCGTCAGTTTCTTAATTACTTGCTTTTCCATCGATCTTCCATCACTTCCTTCGTTTTCTATATATATATATATATATATATATATATATATATATAATTATATATATTCTCAATTTGTATTTCAATTCATGTTTCATTTCTATCAGTTTTTCAATTCTCCCATATATTCACTCTAATTTTCTTTCTCTACTTTTCACTGGGATGGTTTCTTTGAATATTCTGCTTTTTGTGTTATCTTTTTCACTTTTGTTTTATGGGCAAAATTCGGTATATTAAATATCCTTGCATTTTATTCTCATACAAACTATATCCAAAACTCAAATTTAATTGCTTCATTTCAGGGGTGACATTCAGAAATTACTTCTTTCCATATTTTCTTACAACCCAATTGAGAAATTGTGGCTTATGATCTTGTCCGAAAATCCCTAAATTAGTTGTTCAAAAATTAGTAAAAATTTTAAACTCCCATTTGGACCTACTTAAAATTTCATCGGTCGTCACTTGTCAGGTCTACAATTAAATGATAGCGTTGTGGAACAATGGCGGATAAAAGATTTGATTTAGAGGTGCTAAATTTTGTTCTTAATTTTTTTTTTTGTATGTATTTATGTATATAATTTTGCTTAATTTTTTTTTAAAAAAACCTTCAATTTGTAATTTAAAAAGTCATTTCATGTGAAAATAACTAAGATAATTTTTTCTGATATTTTTTTTGCATGTATAAATAAAAAGATTGTTTGCTTAAATATATTGAAAAAATAATAAACTTATGATTTAAATAATCATTTTAAGTGAAAAAAGAACAAGAGAAACAAAAATTATTATTAAAAATAAGGCTAAAGGAATTTGAATCAATGGCTTCATAGTCTAAGCATTCCTCTCTACCTGCTAAACTATGTTGAATTTTCTTAGTGATTATTTATTATTTTTGTACTCTTTTACTCCTAAAAATAGTAAAAAATAAAAAAAATTATTTTTTTTCTTCTGGACTAGGGGGCTTCAACCACCGCCAAAATCCGCCACTATTGTGGACAAAGTGGTCTAAATGGCTTAGGACACATAACCTTCATTCAAACAGTACATAACTATATATAAGTTCTCATTCAAAAGGATGTCCTAACCTAGACTACAAATGGATTGTAGCTAGACGTAATCTCTTTCATTTATGATTAAAAAAACACCTCTATCCTAAAAATATGTGATTAATTTTGATTTTCAATAAATTGTGGTGCTAAACATACACTATTCCATTAAAGTTTGATGACTCCTCTGATAAGAGCTTTGGTTTATCAAACATTGCAGCTGAAGCCATCTTACTCGGTTTCCAACACTATCTAGTGATGCTTGGCACGACTGTTCTCATTCCCACCGCCCTCGTTCCGCAGATGGGCGGAGGAAATGTAAGCATTGCTTGATCAATGAACAAATCTTAGTCTTCCTTCTTTAGAATGACTATTTCATGCATCTCCGTGTTAGCAGAAAGAGAAGGCTGAAGTGATTCAAACCATGTTATTTGTTGCTGGTTTGAACACATTGCTACAATCACTATTTGGGACTCGGTTGCCTGCTGTGATGGGAGGCTCTTATACATTTGTCGCGCCGATAATATCTATTATTTTAGCTGGTCGATACAACGACATTTTGGACCCTATTGTGGTTTGTTACTTGGTCTTGTGACTCATGTTTTATAAATCATTCTACAAGAGTTCTAGATGAACTAACTTGATGATTATGATTGAAATATATAAGCTTCTTTTTGTATATGTAGAAATTCAAGAGGACAATCCGGGGAATCCAAGGCGCTCTCATTGTGGCTTCGGCTCTTCAAATTGTCATGGGCTTTAGTGGCCTCTGGCGCAATGTGACTCGGTCTGTTTTTCAACACCATTTTTATCTTAAGAAACAACTTGTTTTTGGTGAATGATAGATAGTTAGATTTAAGGTGGACGAAGGAAATTTTTCCTGTTACTTTTGACATTAAAAGTGTGTGTTCTTGCTCACTTTTTTTTTGTGACAGGTATTTGAGCCCTCTTTCTGTTGTTCCTCTGATTTCTCTAGTTGGATTCGGGCTTTATGAACTCGGATTTCCTGTGGTATATATTGAAATTTTATTTATTTTTCCTTGATTTGTAAATCATCATCAGCTCATTTGCTTACAAAGATATGGTTCTTTTTAGGTGGCTAGGTGTGTTGAGATTGGGCTACCAGAGCTTATACTTTTGATGCTGATCTTCCAGGTTTTAATCGATCTCTCTACCAAAAAATTCACTATTGTTATACAGAATCATTTTCCATTTTTACTATCTTGTATGTATAGAAATTTTATTCACTTTGTAGTATGTAGGCAAGGTAGTTAAGGCGGGAAAACACGTTTTTGAACGCTTTGCTGTTATATTCTCTGTGGTGATTGTGTGGACATATGCTCTCATTCTCACTGTTGGCGGAGCATACAATCATGCTATGCCAAAGACGCAAGCCACATGTCGTACTGATCGTGCTGGACTTATTGGTGCTACTGAGTGGTAAGCTAAGCTCTTGCCCACAATTTACCCTATGCTTTATCAAGCGAAGCAATTTGCAACAATAATGTAATGATACACCAATTACTGTTTCGGACTTGTGAATTGCCAAAGCGACAATGCCACGACTAACTGTTTTTCGTTAGCAGTTGCTCGAGTACGTGCCACTCTAACATGTAACTAGCATTCATGAATCATGCGTCTATCATTTGTTATTCTTTTCCCTTGGCTGCAGGATAAGAATTCCTTACCCATTTCAGTGGGGACCGCCTACATTTGACGCCGGCGAAGCATTTGCTATGATGTTTGCTTCATTTGTTGCTCTTGTTGAGGTTAGTTCTCTTCCGCATAGGCTGACAACATGTTATCAACTACGTGGTTGAACGAGTGTAGTATTCTTGATTGTCATTGCAAATTCATATGCGACAAAATTGATGGTTTTATTAACTGATATACCTTATGTCTGTTTCAATGGACAGTCTACTGGTGGATTTATTGCGGTGTCTAGGTCTTCAAGTGCCACTATGATCCCTCCTTCAATCCTAAGTCGCGGTGTTGGTTGGCAGGTTAGTTAAATGGCTAAACTATAGTCACATTGCCGATTAAGTATCAATCTTCGATTTACCTTATACTTCTAATGCACGAGAGGTTCTTATGACAGGGAATTGGCATTTTGATATCAGGGCTATTTGGGACGGTCAGCGGAACCTCAGTATCAGTGTAAGTCTGTGACCGATTTTGCCTTTCGTGCGAGAGCTTGGTGAATATATTCAGCCTTCTCGTTGTTGGATATGAAGTTACCGAATTTCAATTTGATTTGTGTGTGTAGGGAGAATGCTGGCCTTATAACTTTGACACGCGTGGGAAGCAGGAGAGTCGTGCAAATATCGTCTGGTTTTATGATCTTCTTCTCGATTTTTGGTGTGTTATTTGTGCAGTGATGTGTGACTCTCCATACAGATTGTATTCTAGTACATTGCAGTCTTCAAAATTTAACGATAATGATATATTGACAGGTAAATTTGGAGCTGTTTTCGCTTCAATTCCTCCTTCAATCGTTGCGGCTATGTATTGTCTTTTCTTCGGCTATGTTGGTAAGTATTCATCCAAATTCAGAAATCGCGGCTTTTAGGAAAGTTGAAGCTTGAGCGTTTGAGTGACTTTTCTACAGGTTCGGTTGGGTTAAGCTATCTTCAGTTCTGCAATCTCAACAGTTTTAGAACAAAGCTTGTCTTAGGCTTCTCAATCTTCCTTGGCTTGTCGGTAGCTCAGTACTTTAATGAGTACACTGTCATCAATGGTTATGGACCCGTCCATACCAGTGCTAGATGGGTAACACTCCAATACTAACTTATTACATGAATCAACGTCGTATAATGTACAACTATATATATATATATATAACTCACTGCCATCAATGGTTTCGGATGTTGCGTGTGACGTACAGTTCAATGATATGATCAACGTTATGTTCTCCTCAAAGGCTTTTGTGGCGGGGGTGGTGGCATATTTCCTGGACAACACACTTGACAAGAAGGAAAGCGCGATCAGAAAGGACAGAGGGAGGCACTGGTGGGACAAGTACAGATCCTTCAAAACCGACGCCAGAAGTGAGGAGTTCTATGGCTTGCCCTTCAACCTCAACAAATATTTCCCTTCTGTTTGATTTCAAGTTAAGTTTCAGCTCCTTAATTTGATGTCCATCTGCATCACACATTCCACTCATGGATGACCCATTATTAGTCCTTTTTTTTCATCTTCTTCAAGGTCTTGACCTCTTTTTATATAATAATACAACACCTGTTGCACGCGTCTAACCAAGTACTCATACTGTTGATTTTAGTGTTATGTTATAATTTTTCTTCTTATTTTTTAACAAAAGTTGGTGATCTTGTTTTGCTTAGAACAGTACATTTATCTTTGTTTGTTTCAAGTGTTGTATTTCAACGATATGTTTAGAAGAGGAACCAAAGCAAGTTTCCACTGCTTCTAAGCTTGTTTTTTGCATCAGTGGAACCATATTAATTGGTTAGCATTCCTAACTCCTAAGGATAATCTAGTCATCTAGGTTGACACCTCTTAAAATCGGTCGAGACCCATGACCAGAGGGTCGTGTGCCCACTGCCGCGGCCCGCCGTTCGCCCACTCGCCGCCCCCACCGCCCTCGTCACCCTTGGTTCCGACTTGTGGCATGCTCGTCTTGGCCACCCTGGCGATCACGTGCTTCAATGTCTCCGCTCTAAAAATTTTATTTCTTATAATAAAGCATCGGGCGTTTGCACTTCATGTGAGATCGTCAAGAGTAAAAGACTTCCCTTTAGCATTTCCCATTCTCTTACATTTGCACCTTTTGACATTATACATTGCGACTTGTGGAAATCGCCTATTCATAGTGCTAGTGGTTTTCGATATTATTTGGTTGTTCATGATGATTTTACCAATTTTGTTTGGGTCTTCCCTCTACGCCACAAATCGGAAACACAGGGTCACATTGTTAGTTTCCACAAGTTTTTCCAAACCCAATTTAGTTTGCCTATCAAGTCCATTCAGTGTGACATGGGAGGCGAGTTCGACAACAACATTGTCCGCTTCTTTTGTCAACAACAAAGGATAGCCCTCCGCTTCTCTTGTCCACAAACGTCACCTCAAAATGGCAAAGCGGAACGCATTCTCCGCACGCTCAATGATAAAACCCGAACTCTCCTTCAACATGCCTCCCTACCCCCCTCTTTTTGGGTTGAAGCACTTCACATGGTCACTTACCTCCACAAAATCCTACCATCCAAGGTCATTGGCAACTCCATCCCAACCCTGACACTCTACCATCGCTACCCGTCCTACAATCACATTCGAGTGTTTGGATGTCTTTGCTTTCCCAACATGAGTGTCACCGCTCCTCACAAGCTCTCCCCACGGTCCACCAAATGTGTCTTCTTAGGCATCTCCCCAAACCATCGAGGCTACCGTTGTCTTCGCTTGGATACCAATCGAGTTGTGATATCTCGCCAAGTGATTTTCGACGAACATATCTTCCCCTTCGCCTCCCAACCTCAGCCCCCCGTCACCACATCCCAAGAACCTAGTGACTCCGCCACATTCCTAACTCTCCTCCGTCTTCTACTTGGCAGCAACCCACCCTTGCCGCGGGCACCGCACTATGCAGCGGCCGCCGCCCCGCGCCGCAACAATTCCCCCTGCGGCGGCCATGGGTGGCGGCCGCCGCACACTGTTGTGCCCGCCGCCTCACCCGCCACACCCCCCCTGCTGCACCTTCACCTGCAGCGGCCGCCGCACCCATGCCGCGGCCGCCGCCCCTTGCAGCGCTTGCCCCATCCATGACCACCCGATCCCAATCCGGGATCCTCAAACCCAACCCCAAATACAACCTTCTCACATCATCCACACATATATCCCCTCTACCTAAGTCACCACAAAAGGCCTTACAGGACCCGAACTGGCATGCCGCCATGGTCGATGAGTTTAGTGCTTTAATTAAAAATGGCACATGGGACCTCGTTCCTCGGCCTCGGGACTCTAATATCATTAACTGTATGTGGTTGTTCAAACATAAGTACAAGGCTGATGGGTCGCTTGAACGTCACAAGGCTCGCCTCGTTGTCAATGACAAGTCTCAGGAGGTTGGTGTGGAATGCAATTAAACCTTTAGCCCGGTCATCAAAATCGCTACCATACGCACTGTTTTGAGCATCGCTCTCACAAAGGACTAGCCAATTCACCAGTTGAATGTCAAGAATGCCTTCCTACACGGTAACCTTCAGGAAACTTTGTATATGCATCAACCGCCTGGCTTCTATGATCGCTCGCGACCCTCTCACGTCTACCTTCTCCGGAAGTCTCTCTATAGGTTGAAGCAAGCGATTCGCCATGTACCTCACTGCGATTGGTTTTTGGGGCAGTCAGTTGGATCACTCACTCTTTGTGTTCCATTCGGGGTCTGACACTGCGTATCTCTTACTGTACGTTGATGACATTGTGCTCACTGCATCCTCTTCGTCATTGTTGTCTCGCCTGATGGCATTGCTGCGTTCGGAGTTTGCTATGACTGATCTTGGTCCCCTGAGCTACTTTCTCGGCGTCTCTGTGACTTGCATTCGGGATGCGTTGTTTCTTCATCAGAAGAAATATGCCCTTGAGATTGTCGACAAATCTCGAATGACGTCTTGCAAACCCGCCACCACTCCTGTCAACTGCAAGTCCAAGCTCGATACTGCCTCCAGTCCTAAGGTTGATGACTCTATACAGCCTATCGCAGTTTGGCAGGTGCTCTACAGTATCTGACGTTCACTAGGCCAAACATTGCCTTTGTCGTTCAGCAGGTTTGCTTATACATGCATGATCCCCGTGAGCATCACCTCCAGGCACTCAAGCGGATCATCCGGTACATCAAGGGCACCAGTGACCTAGGTTTGCACCTCTGTCGCGGTCGTTTCGACACCCTCACTGTTTACTCGGACGCTGATTGGGCGGGTTGTCCCGAAACTCTCCGCTCCACCTCTGGTTTCGCCGTCTAGCTACCTCGGAGACAATCTAGTATCGTGGTCCTCCAAGCATCAGGCGACCATATCTTGCTCCAGTGTCGAGGCCGAGTATCGAGGTGTCAACAACGCCATGGCGGAAACCTGCTGGCTACGCAACCTCCTCTGCGAGCTTCGTGTTCCGCTTCGTGCCGCTATTTTGGTCTATTGCGACAATGTCTCCGCTGTTTATCTCTCCTCGAACCCGATTCAGCACCAGCGGACCAAGCACATCGAGATTTATATACATTTCGTCAAAGAGAAGGTCGCTCTAGGCCAGATTCGAGTATTACATGTCCCTTCTGCACATCAGTATGCGGACATCTTCACAAAAGGATTACCTACTCCTCTTTTTACTTCTTTTCGCTCCAGTCTTGCTATTCGCTCACCTCTAGCTGCGACTGATGGAGGATGTTAGCAATATAGTTTATATTTGTACATATTTACGATTGTACCCTCAGGGTTTTCACTCAATGATATATATACAGGAGTAGACCTCTGAGATCTTTCAATGACTTAGTTATCCAAACACTTACACACAAAACAAAACCACTCATAAATTAAATATACAAAATTCACAAAGAATTCCCAAACCAGTATGAATATTGTACTTTCATTAAAATTAAACAATCAAAGTCTTTCATAACTTTTTTGGTAGACATCACTGTCAATAACTTCATCAATATATATGAAGAACTAACGTCAAATCAAGATGTACACTCTAATGGATTGAGCCATTCTTGGGGAACAAGTTTTGTCTTGCATGCTTGAAACTCATCGTGGATGATTAAATAGGACGAAAGTCGAGTGCGTCGGACTTCAATATATATACATATTCATTTGAGTTTTACAAATCCAAATAGGGTAGGAGGATGAAGAAAGAAAGAGAGAAATTTGTTTTTGGTGGAATTTGGGGTTTGGAAAAACACCATTGTTTGGTCGCCTTTTCAGAGGAAGGTGGTGGATTTCAGTTATTGTTAACAATAGTTATAATAGCGAATTCATTTGTATCAGTGGTTATAGAATGGACGTGGCAAAAGTATGTCTCTTATTTAGCTAGTACTCTGCTATGGCAATAAATCTAATGATGAGTTTCAGTTGTGCCTTATAAGTGGCCGATCTTTATAGCTAAATTTATAGTAATAGATTTCAACTTCTGCGTAAAAAATCATAGCCAAGTAGCTGGTACTCTACTATTGTCTTGTTTATAGTTAGAGCATCCTCATTCGTGAGCCCGGACCCGGCCCTTAACTTACTTTTTTTCTGCCACATCAGCTTAAGGACCATATTCTAACTTTTTATTATTTGCACTCTCATTCGTGAACCCGACTCTCGGTCCCTTAAGTTACTTTTTACTATTTACCTTTTTCAATTAGTCAATTATTATTATTATTATTATTATTATTATTATTATTATTATTATTATTTTGGTGAGGTATTATTATTATTATTATTACTCCCTCTATTTCAAAATAAATGTCACTTTACTATTCCGCACGCATTTTAATGAGTTAAAAACTCTATAAAATATTATTTTTTAATCAATTTTTTCATAATTTCATACTATTTACTAACAAGTATGAAATTATGGAAAAAATTTAATTAAAAAAATAATATTTTATAGAGTTTTTATCTCTTTAAAAAGCGTGTACTAAAGTCCAAACGTCTTTTATTTTGAAACGGAGGGAGTATTATTGTGGCCTTATAGGCTTATATGATAAAAATAATAGTATATGGGTATTATTGGCATAATTTAAAAAAAAACATAGGCAAAATAGGTGTCTATGGGTAAATAAAATTAATTCACACTTAAAAATTATTTTTATTTACTTATTTATTTAGTATATTTGCCTAAAAAAGGGCTTAAAAGAAGGAAATTCCACACTATTTTTTTTGGCATGGGTTGTTGTCCGTATTCAACATTTTGATCAATTTCAATTTTAAACAGCATCGTTTTGGTCTGTTCGGCTTGCTAACACATCACGTGGCCCACATGCTTCCTCGTTACATGAGCTATGGGCTCAATTAACTGGGCACTTATATAAGAGTAACTTTTCTGGGCCCTTACCTGCAATTGGGTTTTTTTTTTTAATCCGAGGTGGCAGTTAAAAGGGCCCTTCGGCCCACGACTGCGCATGCTCTAACTTTTCTGGGCCCTTACCTGCAATTGGGTTTTCTTTTTTTTTTTTAATCCGAGGTGGCAGTTAAAAGGACCCTTCGACCCACGACTGCGTATGCTCTTATTACTATTGTAAATTAAAACTATAATGATAAATCACCAACTTTATTCATTTTTAATATTTTAAAAAATATATAATTTATCAATTAAATCTTAAAATTATCTATAAATGATGCAAGACACAGGAACTATAGTACTAGTCATAAAAAAATATCATTAATTTCTAATAAATAAAAAATCAATAATTTCATGTATTGGAATTCAGATGTTTTATCAAGACAAAATATTGAATTTTAAGAGGACAAAAATCGGTGACTAACTCTCTCAAATTGAATTTTGATAACGGTGAGTCTCTCGAGTCAGGTGACTCTAGGAATTATGATTAAAGAACATTGTAGTTCAGTTGTTTTATTTCCAAGGATTGTAGTGGAGAGATGTGTGCTTTTAAAGTTGAGGCTTTGGCCTTTCCCTAAGGACTAGTTGCGGCCCACCAACTCAGGATATCGAGGCTCGAGGTTGAAGGAGATCTCCTTCAACCTCGAGCAGTCATTAATACTATCAATAATGTTTGAAGCTATCTCTAGGAAATTAAAATGATCATGATAGACTATCGGAGGCTCCTTCAGGACTTCTTGATTTGTTCCTATGCTATGTTTTCAATGAGATTAATTAGGTAGCGAATAAAGTGACGCATCTTCGACACATCCTCAAGCATGAACCTCCATTGTTTCATCATGAGCTCCATGTTCTCATCCTAAATAATGCTATTTTGTGGTGGATTAGTAATGCAGGACACTACCTAAACAGTTACCTTGTATTTTAAAAAATGGACAAAATAAAGGCTAGAAAATTATTACGTAAAAAGATATGGACGAAATGTGTAATTTATAAAAACATAGCCATCAACGTCAACGGGACTATCACCGGTATCAAAGAAAACAACGGAGACAGGAGTATTTAATTGGCGGTGAACATAAAAAACAAAAACCATGAACGTCAACTCCGAGAACTCGCATCATGCGCTGAGCTGCTTTCCCTCTCTCCCCGCCTCTTTCATGCCGTTCTCCCTTCTTCGCTTCACGCCTTCTAGCGTATGGGAAGCGGCGGCGAAGGCGAACCGTCAAGATTCACCCTTGATGACGGCGACTCCCCTCCGGCGTCTCTGGCGCCGGCGTCGGAAGCATCTTCGGCTGCTTCGACCTCGTCTTCTTCAGCTTGCGGTGGCCGTGTAGCCGAGGATCCGATTCTGCTCCTTGCGTTCTTCCACAAGGCGATTCAAGCGGAGCTGGATGTCCTCGCTCGAGCGGTGGCCGCTGCGGCGGACAGCGGCGGCGGCGACTTTGTGGCTGATATCAAGAGAAGGTTCGAGTTTCTAAAGCAGGTTTACAAGTACCACTGTGCCGCGGAGGATGAGGTATCATCTAATTTACTTCTTTCGAAATAGGATTCCCAAATTTGCTGGAATTACTTGTTTCTTGTTTCTACTTGTTCGTTGATGCTTAAAAGGTTAATTAACTTGAACTAAAAGGGGACCAATCCTGAAGATTTCAAAAAATTCAATTTTGTTTTTTGCTAAAAAAAGTTATTGTAGCTTTTTCCCCAGATGCAAGAAATTAATTGTAAAATTGGCCCTAATTTCATTCAATTAGCTCAGTTTATCAATAAGATTTTCTGTTACGAGTGAGTAAAAATCAAGCACTTGTAATAAATGCAGTAGGAGCTACATTTACAAGGAAGTAAGTTTGACAGATTATCTCTCACTGATTCATGGCTATTTGAGTTCTAATATCTTATTTCTTTACATTAGTTAAAAGATTCATTTTTACTTATCCATCAGAAGCTTAAATCTGTGGGATGCTTTTCAAACATTGTATTGCTTATCTTGACTTGTAAAATTATGAACAGGTCATTTTTGTAGCTTTGGATGTGCATATGAAAAACATTGCTTGCTCATACTGTCTTGAGCACAAAGGTATAGATGACCTTTTTGAGTCCATCTTCTGTAGCTTAAATTTACTGTCAAAGAGACAAGGAAATACACCAAAGGAACTTCAAGAGCTCGTTTTTTGCGTTGGAGTCCTTCAGAAAGCCATTTCCAAGCATATGTTGAAGGAAGAAGAGCAGGTAATCAGCATCATTCATTTTTGTTACCTCCTTTACAACTGTTTGTCCTCTTCAAGTCCTTGGAAATCTTTGTTTTATGTTCTCTTCCGTTTCGCTTCATTGTTACTTTGAAAACTCCTCTTGATTCCACCCTAAGATATGTAAAAACCATTTTTCGGTGACTACCCATTGGCTGTTTGAAAAATATAACAACTCCGATAGCAACTCTTATCCTCTTCTCAAGTAAAGCCAGTAGTAGCACTCCCCATAAGCTACAAATGCTGTATATATGCCTAGATATCAGCTAGGCCTCTTCAGTGTAAATCTAAGAATTGCTTCTCCCCTTTGGAAGGTTTGGAAATGTAAAGCTAATTCCCTTACATAAGAAGCCATCTTCAATATGGAAATAGCCAATATTTTGTACAGTGATACACTTATGCTTGGTATCTGTCAATCTAGTCTCCGCCACCGCTGCTTGTACAAATCTGGGGCTCAGGGGCTGCATTAAAGAATGTTGAGATGTACTTAAGTAAACTAAACATTTCAGTATGAAGGAAAATGAGAAGAATGCATGTCATTTACTCAAGTTTGTATATAAGCATTAAGCAGCAATAGGCATCTAAACAATTTTACAAAGTAATATGAGATAGGTTGTCCGTGCTGATTGACTATCATTTCCATTTGCAAATTTGCAATGCATAAGGAAAGATTTTTCTCTTTGATGCTCTGTACTAATGACAAAATGATCTATATGCTAAGATTTGGATATCATGAAACAAGAGTATGATTTTATCAAGTACAACCATTATAGATATGCATAATTGCATAGACGCCATCTCCAAAAAATACAATCTAGATGATTGTCAGTTTTAAGATGCACTTATTAGAACGGTGCCACTCTTTCGGTACAGGGATTAGTCCAAAGAATTTATAGAATAAGAACAAGGTGAGGAGTGTTCTATACTGAATTATTGTTTGTAGTTTGACACCATGAACTATGTTAGACCGAATATATGTTATGCATTTGAATTAATAGGTTGTTTTCAAACTCACTCAGGTCTAGAACAATGGAAGACTACTAAACAAACACATGCTAGCCAACAATCTTATAAAAGCCTTGGATTTCTTTGAATTTCTGTCTCCCCCACCCCACCTCCTATTTTACTCTGGAAAAATATGCATTTGAATTGTACTTTGTCTTATGGTTGTTTTTTTAAGGAATCGGGCTTGTGGAAGCATCTATTTTTTGTGCTCTTTTCTATTGCAAGAAACTTCTAGTTGCTAACTTTCAAGCAAGTAACATTAACTTTGGTGACTCATAGAGTATGAAAGTAATAGTAAGATCAGTCAACTTTCAAATATTAAATGTTTTTTCATGATGTATTCTTTTATGAGCCTGGAATGCCTTTTATTATGTATAAAAATAGTAATCAATGTTCTTGTTGGTCATGAAATTCAATATTTAGTAAATTTTCATGGCCTGTTCTTTATGGTAAGAATTGTTTTTATACATATGAAAATACCTATTTTAGTGCAGGTCTTTCCTCTTCTGATAAAGCAGTTTTCTGGTGGTGAACAAGCTTCGTTAGTTTGGAAGGTTATATGCAGCATTCCTATCATGCTCTTGGTTGACCTTTTTTCATGGTTGGCCTGCTCTCTTTCTGTAGAGGAACTCAGAGATCTTAAGTTCTGCATAAAGAAAGTGGTGTCCAAGGATACATTGCTGCAAGAGGCAGTGCTCTCTTGGCTTGATAACAAAACCCCTAAACCAGTTGGACCTTGTTTTGAACATGGTCACTTGGAACAATGTCCCGTTGAGCCTGAGAATTTTGGATATGCTTCTGAATTGTTTTTATCTGAGAGAGTTTCTTGGATAAACAGTCAATATATGAGGGAGAATTGTTTGTATGCAAGTGATCAAGATGGGCCAGTTGATGGTCTTTGTTTTTGGCATTATGTTATCAAGCATGACTTGAAAGAAATCTTGGATGAGCTTCAAGAAATGAAAAGATCGAGTAAATTTTCAACCCTGGAGTCAGTTATTGTCCGGATTAAATTTCTTTCAGATGTGCTAATATTTTATAGGTGATATTTCCTCTCTGCTGTTTCCCTTTAAAAATGTCAATTTTGAGGCTTCTTTGGTTTTAAGAAAAGCGGTATTTCATGATTTGCAGTGATGTATGGGATAAAATCTATTATCCATTGTTAGAGGACCTGTCTGGAACTTTGCCCTCCTTTCTCCCATTCTTTGTCAAGGATGAAGTTGAAGGTTTGCAGGAGGCTATATACCATGACAAGCAAACTGTTCTACCCTTTTCGACATGTGTGCAGAAACTGTTGAGCAAGATCGAGCCTTTTGTAATCCGTATCACTGAACAGTTCTCTTTTCATGAAACAGAGGTATATTTCAGTTTACTCTGCTCTTGTTGTAGTAAGTAAACAGCTTCACATGTGAAATTCTATTTCCCAAAAGTTTGTGCTTGCGAGTAGTTGTATACGATTCATTATTATTCCTTGGATATTTTTTTTGGGTGAAGATTCCTTAGATTTTTGTTAACTTCCTTCGATAAAATTTAATGTGCTTGTCAAAAGGGAATACCTTCTATTTAGTTTCCCAAAATAAAGAGAACAAAGTAGATAGGGGAAAATATGAAATTATAAGAAACATTGCAGATAAAATTAGAGTGAATTCATCTAATTGCATTGTCTGTCTATCTAACCATTGCCCCCTTTCTTTCTTTCCTTTTTTTTTTTGGCTTGAATCAGGTTTTCCCCCTCATCAGCAAAAAATGCAATCATGAAACACAAGAGCAGCTGCTGTTTTTGGGCCTGCATATGATGCCACTTGGACTACTTAAGTGTGTGATTACTTGGTTTTCCTCTCATTTAACAAAGGATAAACTCACATACATTCTCCACTGTATAAAGGAATCAGGATTCCTTGATAAACGTTTTGCTTCTCTTTTGCATGAGTGGATCCGTGTTGGTTATTCTGGAAAGATATGTGTCAAAGACCTGCAAGAAATGTTCAAGAGCAATATACCCAACTTAGGGAAGCAAACTAGGGAGGATCTGGAAACTTGCAGAAAATTGGATGATGCTATACCTGTACCTGATTCAGTCAGCAAAGATGAAACCGGTCACATTGATTCCTCAACTAGTGGTTTTGGCATGCTGGGGAAGGATGTAATGCCATACTCATGTGAAATAAACATGCGTGTATTTTTCCCTCAAAATTCTACCTTGTTGCATCCCATTCTTGAGTGCCTTCCAAGTATTGATATGGCTGACAGCATTGATCCAAGACCAATAGATCACATTTACTACTTTCACAAAGCTGTCAAAAGAGAGTTAGCGTATCTTGTGCAGCTTTCAGATAATTTACTTGAAAATTTTGATCTTCTGTTTGATTTTTGCCGGCGGTTTCGTTTTCTGAAGTTAGTATGTCAGCTTCATAGTGATGCTGAGGATGAGATAGCCTTTCCAGCATTGGAAACTAAGGAAGCTGGGCAGAACATAAGTCTTTCTTATTCAATTGACCACAAATGGGAGATCGACTATTTCAAGGAAATATCAGATGTGTTAAGCAAGATGTCTGACTTGCATATTGTGCTCTCTAATGTCTCTGCAGATCCCCTGAACCTGGCATCTAAGAAGTTTCAGCAACTATCTTTGAGGCTTCAAAATGGTTGTAGATCATTGCAAAAGATACTTGGTGATCATATTCACCGGGAAGAAATTGAACTGTTGCCCTTGTTCAGAAAATGCTTCTCTATCGAAGAGCAAGAAAAGATTGTTGGGAAGATGCTCGGAAGAACAAGAGCAGAAATTTTACAAGAAATGATTCTATGGCTTATGGAATCCTTGAACCCTGAAGAACAACGTGCCATTATCTCCTTCTGGCGCAAAGCTACAAAAAATACAATGTTTGATGAATGGTTGACAGAATGGTGGGAAGGTATGAGTAAACTTAACATGATCAAGATGGCTAAGGAGTCAGATAATTGTCCGATGGAGACAGTGGAGCTCATGGAGCTTGTTTCGAAATATTTGTCCGATGAAAATTGTTGTTGCAGAGGGGGGGTAAATGGTCATGAAGATTCAGATACCACCAATATTGACGGGAAAATAGAGCATCATGAGGAGAAAAATTGTGAAGAACAACAATTCAATAAGCTGTCTCATTCCTATGAGAAGCAGAATGTGGTGAAAGCACATGTTAGTGATCTAGTGGATAAACCTATTCAGGTTCAGCAGATGAATGAGAAGCTCTGGCAACATAAAAGGTTTGTAACAATGAGTCAGCAGGAATTGGAAGCTACCATAAGAAGAGTATCTCGTGACTCCTCATTGGATTCAGAGACAAAAACACGGGTTATCCAATACTTGCTCTCAAGGTGAATAAACACTTGCACCTTAATATTTTGTATCTTGTTTTCCTGTTTTTCCAGAAAGAAAACTGTCAAGAGTCATACATATTCTATTTAAAAAAATGATTATGAATTTTGAGACAAAAAGCTTCTGGCTTTATGGATTTGAGCTGCCATCTGCATCCATCATCATGTGCAATCCAATGGAACAAAATTTCTTTACCAATAACGTTCCATTATACAATCGTCAGAAGTCCATGTTTAGTTATCATTATCATGTGTCTTTTTCTCTTACGAAGTATTGTTTGGCACTTTAATTGGTTCGTCGCCTTATTGAGTAGTTGCTTCCTCTTGTTTTTTAAATGGATTGAAGCTTGACTTTTGCATGCCTTTAGTACGTTGAGGTATATTGGGGATTGCTTTTTCATAATGCACTTTGTACATACATCTAACCTTTTATTTTCCTGCCAAGTGATGATCTCTTTTATTTATTCTTCTCCTTTTCTCCTTAAATGCCATTAATGCTAATCTTGATCCTTACTGAGTTCTCATTATATGCTACTATGACTTTCAGTCGTTGGACTATTGTACAACAACAATCTATTTCAGGAAAGATATCAGACCTTGAGAATGGGAAGCTTCAGGGTCAGTTTCCATCATACCGGGACGAAGACAAATCCATTTTCGGCTGCAAGCATTACAAACAGAATTGCAAACTTGTTACCCCTTGTTGCAAGCAGATTTTTACATGCAGACGATGCCATGATGATGTGTCTGATCATGTTGTTGAGAGGTACTGCATTTTACTTCATTTTTTTTTTGTTTTGGAGGTTCACACATCTTACAAAGTTGTATGTGTACAGGAAATCTATAACCGAGATGATGTGCATGAAGTGCTTAGTTATTCAACCAATTGGCACATCATGCATTTCATGCAATAAATTTTCCATGGCAAAGTACTATTGTAGGATCTGCAGATTATTTGACGATGAAAGGTAACTTTCTTATATTCTCGTCAAAAAACCTTTTTCTGTATTCCTTTTATATATAGGGTAAATCGTAGGAAACCACCCCTAAAATATGCTATATTGCTCACAACCATCCCTTATATAGTTATATGTCTATTTACCGGAAACCACCCTTTATATACATTCCATTAACAATTGACCACTCTTCTGAGGTTTCCATCAAAGACTCTGTTAAATATTCGAAATTGTGAATTTGCCCCTGATTTTGTAAATATATCCTAATGTAAATGAATAGATTATAAAGAGAAAAAAAAGGAAGTCAGACCCAAAAAAGATTAAAACATAGTCTCCTATACCCCTTCTTCTTCCTTCCTCCATGGGTATGGTTTTGCTACCTCGATTTCAAAGGGTGAATGTGGGGGATTAAGGTGAAGGAGCATAAATCTCTGCAATATTTATGTGTAGTCGAAGAAGAAATTGAAGATTAGTCCCAAGGTGAAGGAGCATAGATCTCTGCGATTTGATCGATGCCCACGTTTAGGTTTTAATTTTTTTTTTCCCCAATTTGAGGGGGAGGTAAATGGTCAATCTATAGATTCATATGAAAGTGGAGTTTCAATTTATCCATTAACAAGTGAGGGTCATTCCTTTTCTTCTTCCTCCAAGAAGATCTAGATCCCACAAAAATCCAAGATTTAAAAACAAACCTAACCTTGAAATCGATCTGGATCAACACCCTGTTTGGATGATGGGATTTGAAGGGAAGTGAAGAGAAAGTAAATTATGGGATGAACAATTTAAAGGAAGGGAAGGGATCTCAAATTTGAGTAGCTGCTCAATTTCGATTTGTCCACTAACTACTCAATAGGGATTTGAACTTGAGACCCCATTATTTAAATTCTCACTTCATACCAACTAAGCTAAGCAAAATTTTTGATTTATTACTCTTTTCAACTTTTTTAACCCTTAAATTATAAAAAATTACAAAAAAATACATATATTTTTTTATACTCGAATATTGAAAGAGTAAGTAATTTTATTTATTTTTCTTATTTTTAAATGAAAAAAAAAAACATCGATGTTTCATTCTAAATTGACGCTGTTTCATTCTAAATTGACGCCGTTTTATTCTATAACGACATCATTTGTTGTCATATTATATAAAATTTCACTATTAATTTAAACTAACAAATGTCGCTTTATTCCAAAATGACAACTCTCATATACAACAGTTGTACCCCCACGCCGAAAACTTTTTTGCTCGGCCACTATATATATAGAGAGATCGTTGGTATTATAATCAATAATGGATGTGTTGCTTGTTTAACAGGGAGATCTATCACTGTCCTTTCTGCAACTTGTGTCGATTGGGGAAAGGGCTAGGCATCGACTTCGTTCATTGCATGAAATGCAATGCTTGCATGGCACGACGTTCTCTTTCAGCTCATGTGTGCAGGGAGAACTGCTTAGAAGATGTGTGTCCTATTTGCCATGAGGATATGTTTACATCTAGCAATCCCGTAAAGGCCCTTAGTTGTGGTCATTTGATGCATTCAACATGCTTTAAGGTGTCTATGTTCATATAGTATCTCACTGTATTTCATTCCTAACCAACTTTTGGAACGAATTCTGATGCTTTGTGATATTTTCTGATGGTGAACAGGATTATACCCAGTTGCACTATGTCTGCCCTGTATGTAGCAAGTCACTAGGGGATATGAAAGTGAGCACCTTCTTTTCATCTCCTTTTTTTCCCCGATTTGCCATGAATTTAGACGACTTCCAACGACATTTTACTCTTTACAAACAAATTCTAAACAACTAGAAGCATCAATTGCACTCTGAAGTTGGAAGAAATGGCACTTTGTATTTTCCCAGTTCACTAGCTTCAAAGTTGTTCTTGCTTCCTTTATTGATTCAAGCGGAAACCGTCAACATTTCCAGGTGTATTTTGCAATGCTGGATGCATACTTAGCTGAAGAGAAGCTTCCTGATGAGTACCGTGGCCAGACTCAGGTTAGTCGTGATTCTGGCGGGTGATCTTCAATCTGATTAGCTTTCACAGAACGATATACTAAACCATTTTATGAACTTACAGGCTATATTATGCAACGACTGTGGAGGGAAAGGAACTGCTCTATTTCATTGGCTTCACCATAAGTGCACATTTTGTGGGTCTTACAACACTCGGATTTTATGACCTGAAGTGTTGTGGATATTTCATCCATTTTGCTTGTAGAATTATTAGTTTTGTGAGATGCAATAATGATAAATTTAAGTAACATTGCATTGTACAACTAGTTTGTACAGTTTAGATATCTTGCACCCTTTAAACATCGTATAGTAATGATAACAAGGGCTCGTTTCTCTCTGGGTCATCGTCTAGATATATACTAATTATTGAAGATGTGAAAGAGAGGGTCTTTTTGTTTTTACAAACATAGGTAGCTTTAATTTTTTTTTTAAAAAAAAAATTACTACCACACACTAAAGGTCTCTTTTCATGTTGTTAGTACTTAGTAGACATTTGAATTCAGCCATCACAAAATGGCAATTGTAAGACCTGAAAAAATGAGTATTTTTGCCCTTATAGTTGGGCACTTGGGCCTACCCGTCGATGGGTACTAATTTGTTCGTCCTCTCCTTTTTATTTGAATAGTTTATTCAATATGCATCTCTTGTATATTAATTCTATACTCCCGTTCCCTAACACAAAACAAGTGCTCAATTTACTACGGAGTTACACTAATCAAACGTACAATCTGTCCTTTAATCGGATCCGTGAAATAACGGGTAATGGAGAGATGGCGTCTCTGGCTATCTCTTGGTGGGGTATTTGGTTCTTTAGAAACAAATTGATTTTTGATCCATTAGTTAAAGATTCTGTCAAAGAAATTGCGGTTTTCGTTAACACTAACTTGTGATTGATTTTGATGTCATTTTTCTAATGTAATTATTTGATGCTATTTTTTTAAATTCAATCAATTGTATATCGATATATTTTCATTAATTCTACTTTTATTCACCGATGATACATTTGTGATAACACTTCATTGATGCAATCATTTGTGATGACATTTTTATTATACTTTTATGCAATTGATGACACAGGAGCATAAAATGTGATTAAATTTCATTGATGACATCTTTTATTGATGACTTTTATTCATTGATAACATTTGTGATTACACTTCATTGATCTCAATCATTTGTGATATTTTTATTGATAACATTTTTATACAATTGATAACATATGAGCATAAAATGTGATTATACTTTATTGATGACATTTTTATAGATGACACATTTGTGATTACACTTCAATGCAAGCAATGTGGAATCAATGAAATCAATACATCTTGACATCAATGACAGAACAAAAAAAATGACATTAACAATTGCATATGACAAAACAAAATTGCATATACTAACTTTTAATGACTAACAATCGCCTATGACTAGTATAGCTAAAATGACTATGAGCAACTTTCATGATTTGCACATGCAATAGCTAGAGTTGATATATGCCTTCTCTAATTTCTTGGCTGAATCAAGGGCTCTCACCAACTCACATATAAAATATGGAGATACAAGCACACCATGATTCTTGTTCCCGTAGATGCTTGAAAAGATCATTAATGTTGCTCATGTGTAAATAAAGACTCCTAGCACGTCCTCACTTCCAACATGGCACCATCTCTTAGATCAATTCCTTGCCTTTGTGCTCTCAGTGATGAAACTAAGCTAATGAAAAAATCTTCGAATGTGAGGACTCATTGTCATAGACTTAATCAACTGCATTGGCGATACTTTGAAAAAATACATAAATGAAAAAATGCCACCAATTAATCAAGCATATAACAATATCATCATTCAGATTCAAATAAGATTGAAAAAATGAATAAGTAAACCAAACCTATAGTAGCTTCAACACCGCAGTTGTAACAATCCAAGTTGATTCTTTTCTTAGCAGTAAAATCGCACATCGCACATCATTATGTACTTGGCCGGAGATTCGAGGCTATCGACCTTTGAATTGAATTGCTCAGAGCTCAGATAAGTTTGCTCTGAACAAGTATGAACAACCTCCACCTTCCCCAACGGACTCTACAGAGCACCACATGTTTGAACCCATCTTCATCCACATCAGCTAAACATAATCCCAACAAATCAAAAGGTCGAACACCTTCTTCTATGGCACCTACTACGTACTGCCTTGCCTTTCCCAGTATTACAAGGCTAAGACAATGAAACCATAGGACAATCAAACTTAAGCATATCAATAAATCATGATCACAAACTAATAACAATATGAGTAAATTCATACCTTTCTTCTCTTCATGTGTATGATTCGTCTTCTCAAGGGCTCCAAGCGCTCACCTTTCTCCATAGAAATAGCATGTAAATCTTCCATTGCCGCCTTACTTGCAAATCAAAAAAGAAGTTAGAACCAGCTACTATCTCTCTCATAAACACTTCATCAACCACCTTGCTTGCAAATCAAGAAAACAAAAAGAAAACAAAAAACAAATCAAAACACACCTTTCAAATGACGAATCATAAGCAGAGAGATAAAATCCACAACCGTAAAACTCGTCATTCCAGTCGAGCTTCGGGAGATCGAATATGTGAGACATGATCCATTCATTCCGCTCAACTCCATCTCTAGAAGTACTAAAACAAGAAAAATTCAAATTATTTAGCATCCCTATAGAGACGCCTTGGCTCTCCATGAAGCGACGATGGATTTAGATGGCATGAGCCTTCGTCGAATTGGATCTAGATTTAGGGTTCTTTTGCGCGTGAGACTTCGAATGGTGAGATTTGGGATCATGATTGGATGCAAGCATGGTTTTTAACAAGATGATGTGCACGACAGGGGGAATGAATTGGGAGTAGATGATGCAGGCGGTGAGCCAAAACTCTAATCAACTGCAACTCCTTCAGTCGATCACAACACCACCGATTCTTTGTATTCGTCGCACCTCTGCCACACTCACTGTCATCTCTTCATCTTTCTTCTTCCTCTCTTCCAGCTTCGAAATAGGCGAATTTGGGGGAGGAGGTGGGAGCAGATGGCACCACCCGGTCCACCCTTGTTTATGACAAAAAAAAGGAAGAAGGTTGACCAAGTGGGAACAAGGTGGGATACACGGGGGCTAATTAATTTTTCAAAAGATGATAGCACGGCTAATTAAATTTGAAAAGGGGAAAAAAATGTAATTAACGTTTAAAAGGGTAATAGTGGGCCAAATTTCTTCTAAATAAATGTTGGGTGTGTGATAAACCAAAGGAAATAGAGATTAGAGAGGCGGAGGCATAGAGAGAAGAGAGGAAAAACTGATGTCTTCATTAGGGTTCCAAATGACCCATTATATAGGAGTATACAAAGTGAACTAGGGTTTCTAGTGTTTATCCATCCCAATATAATAATACAAGATAATATTATAACACTCCCCTTTGGATAAACATCCCTAAATATTACAAAACTGTCATATTAAAAACCTCGCCTAGAAAACCCAATGGGACCAAAACTAGGACCAAGGAAAAAATACAAATGACATGTGATACGCATTGGTGATACTGCCTCGTTAAAAACCTTGTCAGGAAAACCCAATAGGACAAAACCTGATCGAAGGGAAAAAGAGTGCAGTGCGTATATACTCCCCCTGAATTCAACGCTCTTCTTGCAGTCTTCTCATTCAGGTAAGCTCTTTGAACTTCTTGATCGTGCTGATAACGTGTGATAAACCAAAGGAAATATAGATTAGAGAGGCGGAGGCATAGAGAGAAGAGAGGAGAAACTGATGTCTTCATTAGGGTTCCAAATGACCCATTATATAGGAGTATACAAAGGGAACTAGGGTTTCTAGTGTTTATCCATCCCAATAAAATAATACAAGATAATATTATAACAGGGTGTCAATTGTCAACGCTTTGTTAATTTGGTTAAAAATTATGCACATTACTGACAAAAAAATGCACATTTTTATGTATTTATCCTATAACTAGTTCGAGTGTGCAGTTTTTTTAATTTAAATAAATTTGATACTAAAACCCGTTTATTCAATTAATTAATTTATTTAAATACTTCTTCATTAGTAATTAATATAGAATTAAATGAAATTCTTGTAATATACACATATATATTCTTTCTTTCTTTTAATTTAAATAAATTTTATATTAATGCACATTCTAAAATATATTAATATATTAAAATCAAATAACTTCTTTAGAAAAAAATTGTGTCGTGTGAATAATATAATTCTAAAAAAAATTTATACCTCTAAACAATTTGATTTTTTATATATATATAAATATTATATAAATTTTAGACAACTTATTATTTTAACTTTATAAAGTTTTCATATCTCATGCAATATATACTATTATATATTCACTCATAAATAATATTATATATTATATATTTTTTAACATTTTCTAAAAAGAAAATTGATACAATATATGGGTAGATAAAGAAATTTAGTTGGGACCATATACATAGATGGATAGAGATTAAGTTTAGTAAATAATATTATATAAAAAAGATATAAATAAATGGACGTATAATAATTAAGGAGAGAATTGATATAATATATCCATATTTAACAAAATTGGTTAAAATCTTGTAAAATATATTCATATCTAATGAAATTGGATAAAATCTTACCTAGAACATACTTGTTATATTATACGGAGTATTGATTAAGGAGAAACAATTCAATTGGTTAAAAATACACACGATTGAGGAGAAGCCGTCATTTGACACAAACAACTTCTCCTTTATTATACATAATAGATAGATTGATGGTAATCATAATTTAGCATGCCTTCAGAGATCACAAAGAACAACACACACGTGGATAAGACATTAATTAACCAATAGACAATACATATATAACTTTTTAAAATTTATATCCTTGAAAGAAAAAGAAGGAATTACCTTATTGAAACTGTAATTCGATGGATTGATCGAGTGCGTCAGCAGTGAAATCGAAACCCACGTACTGAGATGGGGGCAATACTCAATAGAGATGCCAATTTACATGGCCTAAAAATTGAAAGGGAAACTGTGAGAAATGTTATATCAACAGGTAAATCCTACAATAAAATCAAGTTCATTCACTCTATTAAACAATAATGTTTCTTAGAAAGGTAAGAAGAGATATGATACTAAGACTATAAATTAAGGACTTCTCACATCAAACTCAACACACAACCCATTGAATAGAGATGTAATAATTAAAATATGGTTTATATAAATAAAAGACACACCAAAAAAAATAGGAATATAAGCAATTTTACAATTGCCGATAGCTTGGACAATATAGTCATTACTCTTTGCTAGTATATATTAGTGGAAACAACATATGAAAAGTTAATTTCTCAAATCTGAATGAATTTATACTTTATTGACAACATATAAAACAACATATGAAAGCTAGTATATATTAGTGGTAACAACAAAATAACATATCTTGTAACCAATCAACATGTTATTTCGAAAAGCTTACCATGAAAATCGTAAACAAAGTCGTAAATAACCCGCAATAACAACACAAAAAAGAATCAATACCTTCAAGATAGGAAAGTTATTGATAAAATTATTTAATTAGTATGACCACGTAATATATGGATAGAGTTATTATATTCTAAAAATATGTTCACATAAAACAAAAATAGGTAAAATTTTATCTTATATAATAGTCTTTAAAATTAGTTAATATCATTTAAAAATATATCCATATCTAATCAAATCGGGTCAAATTTTATTTTATACATATATAGATGTATTGATTAAATAGAGTTAAAACAAAATTTTATTTTATGCATATATTGATTATTTCAAAATTTTGTAAAGTTCATTCGACTACGATTAAGGAGAAGTCGTCATATGTTTCATTCGACTTCTCATTTATTATATATAATAATATATAATAGATAGATATTTTATTTGTTTACATCTTAAAAAAGTTTAAAGTATTAATTAATTTTTGCTTAAGATGTGTTTTTTTAATTAAATTATCATCAAATTACATGAGCTAGCGTTTGAGGTTGAGGTCATGTAACTCGAATTCCCTGGCTAACTCCGCCAGCGAGCTGCACGAAGACCCTCCTCGGCTCAGCGCCTTGGCCGCACTTTCCTTCAACTCCTTAGCCCTCTCCCTCAGCCCGCGCCCTATTTGACCCACCATCACCTCCCTCACCATCCCCTCTATCTCGCCCCTCCCGATCACCTCCTTGCCCGGCAACTCCCTCGGCCTCACCGCCACCTTCACCTCCTCGCACATCAACGTCGCATTCATGCTCTGCTCCGCGTAGAGCGGCCACGCAATCATAGGCACCCCGTTGGTCAAACTCTCCAGCGTCGAGTTCCACCCGCAGTGCGTCAAGAACCCTCCCACCGCTGGGTGGGCCAATACCTCCGATTGCGGGGCCCACATCGGCACCAGCCTTCCCACTCCCCGAATTCGATCCACGAACCCTTCTGGCACGAGCCGTGAAATCTCGTCCGGCCCGTCCATCGACCCGAACAGCGACCCGGAAGACTCCCCGTCGAGGGGCGGCCTGATCACCCAAACAAACCTCTGCTGGCTCAGCTCCAGCCCCCAGGCCAACTCAGCAGTCTGCCTTGCGGACAAGGTTCCGCCACTCCCAAAAGATACATAAAGAACAGACTCGTTGGGCTGCGCGTCCAGCCACGCGAAGAGACCGGTTCGGTCCATGATTTCACCTAGACCGTTCGTCTGAACCGGTCGAGTGAGCGGACCGATGAGGTGGACCGGTGTGTTGTTGATAAAATGATTTAAAATCTGGTTGGTTCTAAGCGCGGCAATCGTAGTGGGGTCCAGATCCTCCCAAGAGTTAACCAGGATCCCATCGGATCTAGCCATCGCGGAACCCATGCGAACGAACTCCACGTAGGCGGGTTTGCCCCAAGCCCTCGCCGATTCAACAAGATCCTCGTAGCGGATCGGGTTACAACCCGGAATCCGGAGCTCCTGGTGAGGGAGGATCTCCTTGTGCAAAGCGGGTACATAGAGATTCTCGGCCAAGTACCAGGCGTTGGAGGTGCAGAACACGTATTTCTTCATCGAGAACTCGTCGGCGATTTCAAAAGCCTCGGTGCCGAAGAGGTCAACGATAAGAACAGAGGGATGGGATTCTGAGATGGCGGAGCGGAGGAGATGGAAGACGGAGCGCATCATGGAGGAGAGCTGTTGAAGGATGGTGGCGTCGACGTCGTCTGAGGAGGGTGCCGTGGCGGGGAGGTGGACTACGTTGAGGAGGGTAGAATCGGAAGGCGGGGCAGCGATCGGATTCGGGGAGGCGACGAAGACGGTGACGGCCATGTGGTGGTGGTAGATGAGGTGTTTTGCGAGTTCTAGGATGGGGATAAGATGGCCCATGCCTGGGCTAGCAAGGATTGCGATGTGTGTTCTTGTGGTGGTGGCGGCCATGGCTGATCGATCGACCTTAATCAAGATCAATTCCTATTTCCTAGTCAGGGTGGATTAATTCTGAATGAAAAATGTTAATTAAGGAGCTGATCGAGCTTAATCTTTGTCACGGGGTGAGATATATAACCGATTAACTAATTAATTACGTCCATGTGAGGGTGATTACGCGATCCGATTAATTAAGATTTTTTCCGGGGATTATGTATAATCAAATGAATTAAGAAATTTTTATGTGATATGATTATGTAATTCCAGATAGGAGTACGTATAATAACTATACGTGCTATAAACGTGCAGGATGTATTGTATATATATAAAAAAAATGTTTACATATGGAAAGAAATTTTCAAATTTATACATAGATAATTTTAAAAAATTTATTTTTAATCCATTTATATGATACTCCCTCCATTCCATATTACAATGGGTTGTTCATAGGTTCAAAATCGAACCGAACCACAAATCAAAATTTTAAAAATTAATTACAAACCAAAAACCGAACCTAACATCTTAGATTTGAGGTTCGGTTTAGATTTCGAACCTAAATAAACTTAATTTACAATTAATTAAAAAAATTAAAATGTTTAACTTAATAAAATTATGTTATAGAAAATTTCATAAAAATACATACAATATCTTATAATGGGTTATAACTTTTTTTATGAGAATTGATTCAACCTAAACTAGTGACGTAAAATATTTTTACTTAATTTAATAAAAGTTAGGTTTGAATCGAATTGAATCAAAACCGAACCAAACCGAACCTAAAACCGATTTTTTTAGAAATTGAGAACCGAAAACCGAACCTAATCTATTAGATTCGGTTTAGGTCCAGTTTGGTTGGCTCGGTTCGGTCCAAAATTTCGGTTTGAATCGATTTATAAACTCCCCTAAATTACATGGTCATTTAGGATTGTGCACAGTAGTTAAGGAAACTATAAGATTAGGGTTGGAAATAACCCGCGAGTACCTGCTCCACCTACTTCACCCGCGTAAATTTTACGGGTGAAAACCCGTAAAAATGTGGGTGACGAGTGGAGCGGGTGTGGGTGAAGCGGGTGATGGATGGATTATGGGTGAAGATTTTTCACCCACAACCCGCCCCATTAACCCGCCCCGCACACCCGTATAAAACCTTGAAACTTATGTGGGTGGGTGTGGGTGGGTGTGTGATTTTACTATTTTACCCTTTTCATTTTGTAACTTTGTAACACGTTATTGCGATGTATAACATGTATTCGACTTTCACGAACTCATATTTCTAGTATTTATAAGTTACAATTTAAGCTTTTATTCATCTTTGAATTTTCGTAAAACAAATCATAATTACATGTTTTCACCCATTAGGCACCCGCTCCACCCGCATCACCCGCACGAGTCGGATGAGGGTGAAAAGGTTTGCGGGTGATGGGTGGAGCGGGTGGAATTATTTACCCGCGGGGCGGTTGATGGAATGGCTTCATCCACCCATAACCCGCCCCATTTCCACCTCTATATAAGATGGTGTGACAATAATAAATCTAATTATCGATCATTAATTAGTGTCTTGTGAATTTAAG